>CM077547.1:15000000-17500000 GCA_039657385.1 Citrus x changshan-huyou | reverse complement strand
CACTTCGTTTATCGAGAGCCCTTGGAACTCTTCTATAACAATGGTGATTTGCGAAGAGATATGGTAAGAAAGATTATGCAGGCTAGAATAGATGTAGTCTTGGATATCTGTGGGTAAAAGTTCATTGCAAATGCTCCGAATAAGCATGGCAGATGCAGCAAGTGAGGCTGCTGTCGACAGAACTGATTTTGCTTTAGGCATTTTCTGATTTTTGGCCTATTGAAAAGTGGAACTACGGATGCAAATAACAAACAGTGCTTTATGGAGTGTTTGTCAAGACTTAGCCTCCTCTTGCATTTTGTGTGAGATGCCTCACGGAATTTATAGTGGCACATAATTTCTGGCCATGACTTGGAATAATTGACATCTACTTTCCTTCTTGAGCAAGGTCCGTTGAGGCAAAATTGACCTGGCATTCTAAGCGTTTCCAAGAATTGGTTTAATTACTAGAAGAAACGTAAGACGTGTGTGACCCATACTAGTCAAATTATGACTCTTCATTCCAAGGCCGACTCAGAAATTGATACAGTGGGCGGTAAATAGTTAAATGTTGAGAACCATTCAATGCCAAAAACTAGTATTCAAACAATATGATTATTTCAATAGATTTTATAAAATATTCAGAATTCAAACTATGTGACAGCAACAATAAACGACTCTTGCAAGTGATGGCTAGGCAAAGAATCATACAGGAAGTAATTATCAAGAAATAGCTTATTTCATTAAAGAGAGATGAAAGAATGATCCATTTAATTTGCCAAATCTTCTAGAATCACCATAGTTGGTAGCAAAATGATCCTTTTTGTTGCAAGCGATGCTACATATACATAGTTGGGATAAATAATTTGTATCACAAATGATGTGGGATATGATGTGTCATCATTTGATCGGGGGATTATATTACTTATACAAAATATGTATTCAACCATGTAAGAGCAATATTGTCGTTTGACCCAATTAAACTAATCTAAACTGATTTGATAAGTAGTTATCATAATGAAACTATGTGATAATATCATGTCATCTACTAACTTATGTATAATATAAATTTTGGATTTCAATTGTTTAATTAACGAGGGTTACAATTTTTTTTATTTTACTTCACACAAATTTTTAAGAATTTGAACTTTTAATAAAAAAAAATTTAAGAATTTGAACCAATGTGATAAATGACGAGGATTACAATTTTTTTTAAAGAATTTGAAGCAATGACTAATGCGATAAGCAAATATATTATTGCATTTCCATAATATTCTTATATATTAGACAAAATGTATGTATATGCACTTGCAGATGGCGGTGCATTGAAAAAATTGCGATTTGATTTAGGCTTCATTTTTCAATTACTTTTTTTTTTCCTTCAACAATGACTGCCACAAAAACTCATTACCCCATTAAGAAGGAGAAGCTTCTTCAAGACCGATTCTCATTAAAATTGCTTTTTTGAATCCTTGGGCTGCAAGCAAGTAAAAGAGTTAGAATTTTCAAGGTCAAAAGTCTACAAGGCCGAACAAGGACTTCTCCCAGAAGTCTAATATTTTTAATTTTCTCTATAAATTCCATGAGTCTTGTTAGAAAAAATGCAAAAGAGGCAAAGCATTACTATCTTTGCCTACCCATCATCACAAAAAATCAAACATTCCAAAAGCACATTTTTTGGGAAGCGCTTATTTACACAAGTCTTTTCTTTCAGGGTATCAAAAAATGTCCAAAGCAAAAACAGTTTTGTCAACAGCAGCTTCACTCGCTGCATCTGCCATGCTCATTCGGAGCGTTGCCAATGATTTTCTACCAGCTGAGCTTTACGACTACTTGGATTCCAAGATACATTTGGTTTCTCAATACTTCTCTTCTCAACTCACCATTGTTGTCGAAGAATTCCAAGGATTCTCCATAAACCAGGTATTTGAAGCAGCAAATTATTACTTGGGTAACAAGGCAACTACCACCTCCGCTCAAAGATTCCGGGTTGGAAAAAGCGAAAAGGAAAAGACTTTCGAAATAGCCCTCGATAGAAATGAAGAAACGTTTGATGTTTTTAAAGATGTAACGCTGAAATGGAAATTAGTCTACACACAAGTTCCCTCATCAATGGAATACAGAAATCCGAACCTGGGAGATTACAACGCGTCTCTTCGATCAGAAGTGAGACATTATGAGTTAAGTTTTCACAAGAAACATAAAGATGTAGTGCTCAACTTGTACTTGCCACATGTTCTGGAGAAGGCGAAAGCAATCAAAGAAGAAAGCAACGTGGTAAAGCTTCATACAGTTATGCATATGCGTTGGGATGCAAATAACATTGTGCTTAAGCATCCAATGACATTCAAGACTCTTGCTCTTGATTCAGAGCTCAAGAAGGAAATCACGGAGGATTTAGAAAATTTTATGAATGGGAAAGAATATTACACAAGAATTGGGAAGGCTTGGAAACGTGGGTACTTGCTATATGGCCCTCCGGGGACTGGCAAGTCAAGCTTGATTGCAGCCATGGCTAATCAACTCAAATTTGACATCTATGACCTGGATTTAAGCGCAGTTCAATCCAATTCAGAACTCAGGTTTCTGCTGCTCACAATGCCAAGCCGATCAATGCTTGTAATAGAAGATATTGATTGCTCTGTCAAGCTGCAGAATCGAGAATCATCAGAAGTACAAGCAACGAATCAAGAGGAGAACAAGGTGACACTCTCAGGACTATTGAATTTCATTGATGGTTTGTGGTCTTGTTGTGGTGAGGGTCGCATCATTGTTTTTACAACAAACCACAAAGAGAAACTCGACCCGGCATTGCTGAGACCTGGCCGCATGGACATGCATCTTCATATGTCATATTGCAACACTTCTGTGTTTAAACAACTTGCATTCAACTATCTGGGTATCAGCCATCACTACCTTTTTGAACAAATTGAAGAGCTGATAAAGGAAGTGAATGTTACACCTGCAGAAGTGGCTGGTGAGTTGATGAAGAGCACAAATGCTGAAGTTTCCCTTAACGGGCTTGTCAAGCTTCTCCATGCAAAGATGACTCAACAACAAAAAGCAACAAACTAACAAGGCAGGAACCAATTGTAGAAATTTTTTGGGCAGTAATTTGCCTTATTGAGGGCACTTTTTTGGCAATTGATCTCTTTGATGTAAAATAACTAATCTTTATAACCAATTTCTTCTCATATGACCCTTTGCTGCTAGTTTATTACAGTTATTCTAAGATTTTAATTATAAAGTTTGTATAAAATCTCTAGAAATAAGTAGTTCGTAATGAGATCAAACAAATGCATCGTCTGCAATATGCCAACAAAGAAAACAGAGAATATAATGGAGATGAGAGCTGCATAATGGATTAAAATTCTTTACTCACATTTACCAAATAGGCAAATAGTAGTTGAAATATTCACAAGGAGCTCTTTCCCAGGATTTGACTGAGCAATGCAAGTAACACGCTTTTGTCTTCAATAGTCTTCTTTCACATTCATAAAGATGTCTAATATATCTTTGATGATCGTCTTCTGTTTTGAATCGAGAGAACGGGTCTTGAAAGTCATTGGATGATTAAGTTAAAGAGCAACATTATTTGCAGCTCAATGTTAATGCAAGCATAACCATATAGCAGAGACTTCTTTGATTGCATTTGCCTTTTCCAATCCAGGGGGCAAGTACAAATGAAGTACTGTACCTTTGTGTTTCTTGTGAAAACTTCAGTTCATCTTTTCATTCTATGCACACACGCACTTTCATGCATGCTCCATTTTGTAGAGCACACTAACTGAATTCATGGAATTCGCTTCGGACATGCTGGTTTATCTATCTCGCATTTGTTCTCTGCTGATGATAGCTTAATTTTTGCTCAAGCAGATGAAAAAGAGTTTGCACAACTAAAGAGCATCCTTGACAAATACTCTTGCAGCCTCAGGGCAGGTGATTAATTTTGAGAAATCTTCTGTTTTAATTTGTCCAAAATCGAAATGCGTCGCAAGCCACTGTCAGCTTGATCAAAAGCACATCTAATTTGGCTGTTGTGTACTGCATTTTGCGTTAGGCCTCCCCTTAGTCAACATAGGGTGCTCTATACATCTAGATCCTGTAATTCAGTTTCTCATTGTATAGCAAAAATGGCCTTGTCTATTTTGAAACCTCTCCTGTGGTTAGAGGAGGTTTCGAAAGAGATTGAAGCTTTACAATCATATACATGTGATGAGTACTAAATCTTCTTCTTGGTTGAAAAAACCAAGAATAATTAAAATAAAAAATCAATTTCATTGTTTCAAGTGACAAATCATGATTGCCCCAACCCCAATAGAAGAATATTTCATAACAAAACTGAACACACCATCTTAGAAACAATCCAGAGCACTGCACAATTTTGAACTACTAGCTTCACAACCCCACCCTTTCACATAATGAACTAGGCATACAAGATGGTGTCTACTAGCCATACAAGATGTTGAATTCACCTAATTCTCAAGAATGTTCAACAATCTTTCTACCTCTAAGCCAAACTTAGCATTGCATTTTCCTATGACCTTATTTTGACCATGCTTTAGCATAACTGGTAGCACTATTTCATCACGTCAAATGGAGCTACAACTGGAATCATCAACATGTTTATAGTATATAGGAAAGATACAACCACCAACTGGATAATGATGAGCATAGTGGGACTCCCCAATACAGTAGGAGTTCTACAACATGAAGTAGGAAATACAAGTGAAACCAAAGGGTGAAACAAACATAGATCCCACCCCTGAACAGGCCTATATTGATTGCCGAAGGATGAATATTCGATAAACATATATAACCTAGACCTTTGTACTGCAAGCAACAATACAAAGAAACTGCTGCCAAGAAAAATAATAGGCCCTCATTTCAAGAAAACTGGAAAAATTGAAGGATTTAAGAAACAATAGCTCAGCATCATTATCAACTAAACTGGCAAAAAGAACTTAAGCCAGAAGGCAAACTTCCCACTCATATTTGCAGTAATGCCAGAAACCAATTTCCTTATTGCTAAGAAAAATATCCCAAAGGGCTGGAAAAAGGTAATTGTCAGTACTTTGGCATAAGGTAATAGATATAAAGGCTATCATAATCTTGCTATCAATGGCAATGTAGCTTTACTTTATAGAAGAGACTCAAAAATAACATGAGCTAAAATGAAAATAAAATTGTAAACACAATGATCTCTTCTCATTCTGTAAACTCTGTACTCAGATATTTCTTTCTTATGCTACTACAGTCACTTCACCTGAGTAATAACTTTACAACATTTAATAGACCATATTCAAACATAAAAGAGAGAAAAAGAGATATATCAATGTACATTTAGTACTCCACCCATCAGACCAAGCTATATACATCACCCCTTGCAGTAGGCTTCCCGCTGGGTAGGCTTCCTGCTGCCGATACTCAAGAGGAAATGTAACCAAATGAGCCTGCTATATCACTGCCAACATGGCTCTCAAAATCACTGATCAAACCAGCAACCGGCAAAGTCTATAACTTTTGCTTCAAACTCTTCATTGAGCAAAATGCTGCTCACTTTGATATCACTACAGATGATTCGTGGAGCAAAGCCGTGATGATGAAACACTAACCCACGAGCAATGTCAATGCAATTTTGCAGCTACTTGTTTATTACTTTGCCATAGCCTAAGTCTTACCTTGATCATGTATTCATAAACAGGAGAAGCTACTAGTTTACGAATTGGGACAAATGCTGCAAAATTACTTGTGGCTCCGCTCCTGGGGTAGCATTCCTTCATCACGGCTTTGCTCCGCGAATCATCCACAGGGATATCAAAGTAAGCAACATTTTGCTCAATAAGGAATTTGAAGCAAAAGTTGTAGACTTTCGGCTTGCTTGACTGATCAGTTGGAAGCCTAGTTAGCGGTGATACAGCAGGCACATTCGGTTACATTACCCCGGAGCACGGCAGAGTGGGAAGGCCATGTATATGTTCTTATTTTCTGTAAGAAGGCCATCAAACATGCTTCCAGATTCACAGGCTTCAAGGTAAAATACCTAAATCAATATTTCCAGGGAAAAAAAAATTTTTGTTAAGTCTCACGAATAATTTCTATAATTAAGTGAAGTCACATGAAGAGAGAGTAATTACTTACGATGCGTTTATAAGATTTAGCTTCATGCTTCCTTTCAAACACTTCAATTAGATCTTTGGCGTAAAGGTTATCTCCAGAAGGCATTCCTACAATTAACCCTCACATATCATTGATGTGATGAAAATTTCTAATTAAGCTTAAAGAAAAAGAAACTAAAGCATTCAAAATAGTTTAATTTATACTAACGTTACTTACCAAGCATCTCGGGGCTACCATGATCTGCATAATTAAAAATAAAAAATGTACAATGATTTAGAAGTTTTGTTGCAAAAAAATTGTTGGCGGTGTTGAGTACATAAAAGCCCCAGGTCGGCCATGCTACTATTTCCACCCCGGCATGGATCACCTCGGCCAAATGGTATGAGCAGAACGCGAGATGAACACGAGCCAATCAGAGACGGGTATCGGCCAGGGTAATGTACCGACCAGAATCATATACCGAGCCGGCACCAATTCCCCAAAAAAGCGGGAACACGATCCAACAGAATCACGGTAGTTGCGCTTTTCCCAGAACCGTTGTGGGAGATGCAAGATCCCACGTTTGCCCACAATGTAGCAGTTAAAATCCCATGAGAGGCTATCACTACCCGAAAATGGGGGGGATGAAGGGTGAGTGAGAACGTGGGACAGCGGCTATAAAAGAAGAAGGAATCGATGAAGGAAAGAGGACAGAAAAAATTGAGGGAGGGAAAACGCTGCCAAATTGCAACCAAGCCATTTTCTTACAAATCTCGAATAATTTAGAAACCATTTTTTGCATTGTTTTCCCGTAAACACCTTGAGCTAACTTAGGCATCGGAGGGTTTACGCCGGCACAACCACCGGCGTCTCTGATCCATTTTTAGTGAGCGCAGGTCTATTGAGGGAAAGGAGGACGATTCCAATCCCAGCGGTTCGAGCAACATTAGATAACACAAGCGTTGATGAAAGAATCTGATCAGTCAAAGGCGTGCAGATTTGAGGAATCTGGTCGGTCAAAAGGCGAGCAGATTTAAGCATCAACATTTTGGCGCCGTCTGTGGGGAGCTGGATAAAAAGCTACCACCGAATTAGTAGTTACCGGAGAAACAGCGAACGATTAGATATGGATTTGCCAAGGAAGGATGCTTTGAGGGAGGATAACAAATCCGGGGAGACAATCACCCTTCGGGAAATTGCAAATGAAGCTCGAGAGAGGGTGATGCAAGATCGGTTGGAACGAATGGAGAAGCAAATGGAGACTCTCGCTACCATACTGAATGAGCTGAGAGATGAGCGGAGAAGGGATTGCGAAATCCCTGTGGGAGAGATGATGTTGGAACAGAACTCAACCTCCGGAGGCGTAGAGTCGAGGAAATCCCTCCGCCGGCGGACCAACCTTATGGGGTGCATCCCCACAGAAGCACTGGTCGGGTTCCTGGAGAACAAGTAGATGAAGGGAGGAACCAACCTCGCCCCAGGCGAGTACCGGAAGCTGATGGCCGAGGGGCCAGTGCTGATGAAGGAGAGTTAAGACAGCGGTTGCAGAATGTCGAGCAGGAGCGAGATCAGATAGCTACACGTGATCCTGACCGTGCTGTAGAATTGGAGGGAGAGGTGCGCAGATTAGCGCAAGTGATAGAGGAGATACAGGATAAGAGGAAGCCCCCAAGCTGGAGGATAATGCTGGATGAAGAATCTCCACTATCAACCGAGATCATGGGTACCATAATCCCAAGAGATTTTCGCTTCCCCGACCTCAAATACTCCGGGCGAAGTGACCCGCTGGTGCACATTGAGCGTTTCAACGACATGACGGGTGTGCAGGGGCTGACACCAGCTCAGAGGTGCAGGGTGTTCCCGTTGACATTAGAGGGACGAGCCCGAGAATGGTACCGCAAGCTGCCCCGAGGAAGTATAAAGGGGTATGAGCAGATGTGCCAGGAGTTGGCCGAGCAGTTCCGAGGGGCAGTGGCCCCAGAGGACGACATGATGGAACTGATGGGGATGAAACAGGAGGAGCATGAATCCCTTCGAGATTTTGTAAAACGATATCACCGAGCCGTGCTGGATCTGGGAGCTTTTAATCACCCGCAGGCGTTGAGGGGATTAAAAAAAGGTGTAAGAATCGGCCGACTGTGGTATAACTTAAGAAGCCCCCTTGTACAGAATTACTCGTCGGGGTATGAGCAGGCGAGGCGAGATATATAAATCGAAGAGGAGAAATCAGCGAGAATAAAAAGTGAACAACTGGACGAGCTGAGGCGAAAGGAACGGAGAGCCCCAACAGGGAGCGGGTCGGGAAAACGAGCTGGAGAATCTTCAGTGATGGGCGGAATATCGGCTCGGGCCGCCCTTACCCCATAGCTCCAAGATCACAGCAGTTCCAGCACAACCGGGCTCAACCTCCGCGTCCCCCATTTCCGGATCGGCAACGAGAATTCCGGCAGATGGCTGCCCACCCCTATCACAACACTCCCAGAGCATTACATGCAACCAATTCCAGGGCTAGTCGACCAGATCAGTTAGCGACTGTGCTAGCCCGAGGTGACATTCATGATAGCCGAGCAGTTCAGCTGATAGACCAGAGCTTGGCGTATAGACAGTACACTCTATTAAAGATCTCCATGGAGGAATTGTATGAGAGGATCGAGGGACGAGGCCTGCTGTACCCTCCAGCCCCTATAACAAAACCGGCTCACCGACGGGATAAGAGCAAATTCTGCAAATTCCACGACACTCATGGTCACACTATCAGCCAATGTCGTGACCTGAAAATTCAGGTGGAGGATTTGGTGAGAAACCGTTATTTGGACGAATATGTAGATGGAACATCCCCCGTCACTGAATCACAGTACACAGGGGATGAAGGAGCTGAGATGGGCCTGGAACGTGAACAGCCGACTACCCGTGTAATAGCAGGGGGGCCAACATTGGCTGGGGATTCAAACAGGGCACGGAAGAACTATGGGAGATATGCTCTGACTAGTAAAGAAGTGCTTTTCAATTTTCCGGCAACCAAGAAGGCAAAAGTGCGGCAAGTTCCCATTATGTGGACAGATGACGATGAAGAGGGTATCTTATATCCGCATGAGGATGCATTGGTGATCAAGGCAATGGTGGCCGGTACAGAATTGCGACGAATACTAGTAGACACAGGCAGCTCGGTTGACATCCTGTTTAAGTCGGCTCTAGATGATATGGGGATCGCAGACTTGAAATTGGAGCGGACAAATACATCCTTAAAGGGATTTGGAGGGGGACGGTTAACTCCCATGGGGATCATTGAACTCCCAATTACTATGGGGACAAAGCCATTTGAAAGAACAATGATGCTGGATTTTGTCGTGGTAGAGGAAAGAAGCCCTTACCAGATGATACTGGGGAAACCATTCATGAGGATAAGCCAATGCGTTGTATTCACGCATTACTTGGCACTGAAATACATAGTAAATGGGGTGGTTGGCGTAGTAAAAGGCGACCAGAGGATGGCAAGGAGTTGTTATGCTACAGCGGCCAAGGAGACACTGCAGGTTACTTCTCTAGATAATCGAGGAGACTCTAAAAAGGGCCGCCAAGAGCCTGTTGAGAAACTAGAGGAAGTTGCGGTAAGCAAAAGCAACCCGAGCAGAGTAGTGAAGATCGGGTCAGGATTGGTTGGGGCAGTAAAAGGCGAGCTGATAAATTGCCTACAGTCTCATGCGGATATATTCACCTGGTCTCATGAAGATATGCCCGGAATTAATCGCGGGGTAGCTTGCCACAAGTTGGCAATCAAGAAGGGGGTAAGGCCGGTGAGACAGAAGAGAAGATGCTTCAACCAGGAAAGGTACGAGGCCATAAACGCCGAGGTGGAGAAGCTGTTGAAAGCAGGATTTATAAGGGAAGCCAAGTACCCAGAATGGATTTCAAATGTAGTCCTGGTAAAAAAGGCCAACGGGAAGTGGAGAATGTGTGTGGACTTCACGGACCTCAATAAGGATGCCCAAAGGATAGCTTTCCCCTACCCAAAATAGATCAGCTGGTGGACTCAACAGCAGGTCACAGTCTGCTGAGTTTCATGGATGCCTTTTCTGGATACAACCAGATACCCATGGACGAGCAGGATGAGGAAAGCACTGCCTTTATAACTAACATGGGTTTGTTTTGCTACAGGGTAATGCCTTTCGGCCTAAAAAATGCAGAAGCCACCTATCAAAGGTTGGTAAACAAGATCTTCAAACCGTTGATTGGACACACTATGGAGGTATATGTGGATGATATGATTACAAAGTCCAAAGAGCCGAGGGATCATGTGAAGCATCTAGAAGAGACCTTTGAATTACTGAGGAAGTATGAGGTGAAACTAAACCCGGAGAAATGTGCATTTGGGGTTAGCTCGGGCAAATTTCTGGGATTCCTGGTAAGCCACCGCGGGATTGAGGCCAACCCCGAAAAAATACGAGCGGTTACAGATATGAGATCTCCGTGGACAGTTAAAGAGATGCAGAGCCTTACAGGGAAGTTGGCAGCATTGAACCGATTCATCTCGCGGGCCACAGATAAATACCACCCTTTCTTCCAAGTCATAAAGAAAGGGAGAAAGATGGAATGGACATCAGAGTGCGAGGAAGCATTTGGGCAGCTGAAGGAATATTTGGCCCGTGCACCGTTACTGTCAACTCCGAGAGAGGGTGACCAGCTGCTTTTGTACTTGGCAATCTCCAAGTGGGCTACCAGCTCGGTCTTAGTCAGGGAAAAAGAAGGGAAGCAACACCCGGTATACTACACGAGCAAGGCCCTGGTGGACGCAGAAACCAGATATCCACTAATGGAGAAGTGGGCGCTGGCTCTGATAACGGCAGCACGCAAACTCCGACCATATTTCCAAGCCCACCAGATCGTTGTGATGACTGACCAGCCCCTTCGGCAAGTGCTTCAAAAACCAGATGCGTCTGGTCGGTTAGTAAAATGGTCAGTGGAGCTGAGCGAATTTGACCTAACCTACAGGCCCCAAGGAGCAATCAAGGCCCAAGCCCTGGTAGAATTTATGGTAGACCGAGCTGAGCCAGGGGAAAGAGATCGGGAGGAGCAACCGTTAGAGCAGGAGAAAACAGAAGGGGTGTGGTTAGTAATGGTTGACGGATCATGTAGTGAGCAAGGATCCGGAGCAGGAGTTGTAATACGGAGCCCTGAAGGATCCGAAATAACGTATGCAGTGAAGTTCGAATTTCAGCTCACGAACAACCAAGCTAAATATGAAGCCTTTATCACCGGGCTCGGACTCGCACACGCCTTAAAAGCAGAGAGGGTAGAAATTCGAGAAGATTCCCAATTGGTATGTAATCAGCTCAATGATCAGTTCCAGGCAAGGGGAGAGAAGATGGGCCTTTATTTGAAGAAGGCGAAGCAGATGGTCGGGCTTTTCTAAGAGGTAGAGGTAAAGCAGATATCCCGGAATGAGAATTACCGAGCGGATATGTTGGCTAGGATGGCTGCAATTGCAGACCCGAAATTACCTAAGTGGGTTCCACTAGAGGTAAGGACCTCGCCGAGCATAGGGGAGGAAGTGGAGGTGATGAGAGTAAGCACTGGAGAATCCTGGATGGACCCGATTCGCGCGTATGTCCGCGACGGAGTTTTGCCTGAGGATAAAAGGCAAGCAAGAAAGTTAAAATGCCGAGCAGCGAGGTACACGCTACTAGATGAAGTGCTGTACCGTCGAGGGTTCACCTTGCCCCTTTTGCGATGTGTGGATGATGAGGAGGCAGATTATGTACTAAGGGAGATTCATGAAGGAATTTGCGGCAATCACTCGGGAGCAAGAACTTTAGCCTTCAAGGCACTCCGGCAAGGGTACTTCTGGCCAACCATGTACCAGGATGCAAAAAAGATGGCAAAAAACTGTAAAACGTGCCAAAGCTTCTCTGAGGTCCCCACACAACCCCCAGAAAAGCTGACCACTATGACATCCCCATGGCCTTTTGCACAATGGGGAATCGACCTGATTGGTCCGTTACCGAAAGGCCGAGGAGCGGCAACCCATGCAATTGTAGCAGTAGACTACTTCACCAAGTGGATAGAGGTGGGGGTCCTTAACCAAATCACGGAGAGAAAGACAACGGATTTTATATGGAAGAATATCATCTGCAGATATGGAATCCCTTATACCATCATCACCGATAATGGGAGGCAGTTTGACAACAACAACTTCAGAGAGTTTTGCCGAAATCTAGGGGTAGACCTGAAGTTCTACACCCCCGCACACCCTCAGGCAAACAGACAAGTGGAAGCAGCCAACAAAGTGGTAAAGAAACTCCTGAAAACTAGACTGGGAGAGAAGAAAGGAGCTTGGGTCGACGAGCTACCAGGAGTATTGTGGGCTTACCGGACAACTCACAAAACCGCTACAGGGGAAACCTCGTTTGCCTTAGCTTTTGGTCATGAGGCGGTAGTCCCAGCAGAAATTGGATTAGGAACACATCGGACAGAATACTTCAATGAGAGCAAAATGGCGAGCAGATCTGCTTGAACCTGGACCTGCTGGAGGAGAAAAGGGAAGGAGCTTCGCAGAAAGTGGCCCAGTGTCAGCAAAGGGTCACGCGTTATTACAACAAGAACGTACGCGTGAGGCAGTTCCGAACAGAAGATTGGGTGCTCAGGAAGGTGAGCCAAAACACAAGGGATCCCAACCATGGAGCTCTTGGTTCGAAATGGGAAGGCCCGTACAGGGTGATACGAGCAACTGGGCCAGGAGCCTACAAGCTGGCGTATCCAGACGGACGAGAGGTGAAGAGGTCGTGGAACGCCGAGCACTTGAAAAAGTACTTCCAGTAAGCAAAGTGCTCCACTGGTTTTCATTTTGATAAGTTATTTCTGTTATGAGCACAGTGATTTGTGACACACACATATATCCCACACTTCTGTAACGCATTCGAAATTCAATAAAGATGAATTCAGTATGGAACCTTTTTGGTAACAAGCCCATTAAATGCTTACTAAGGCAACAAAGTGCCTGTTTCTGCTCGGTCAACGAAAGACCAGCAGCTAAAGCTACGAAAATTCTACTAAGGCAACAAAGTGCCTGTTTCTGCTCGGTCAATGAAAGACCAGCAGCTAAAGCTACGAAAATTCTACTAAGGCAACAAAGTGCCTGTTTCTGCTCGGTCAACGAAAGACCAGCAGCTAAAGCTACAAAAATTCTACTAAGGCAACAAAGTGCCTGCTTCTGCTCGGTCAACGAAAGACCAGCAGCTATAGCTACGAAAATTCTACTAAGGCAACAAAGTGCCTGTTTCTGCTCGGTCAACGAAAGACCAGCAGCTAAAGCTACGAAAATTCTACTAAGGCAAGTAAGTGCCTACTCCTGCTCGGTCACCGAAGACCAGCAGGCAATTTTGCGAAAATTTTACTAAGGCAAACGGGTGCCTATTCCTGTTCGATGCACTAAAGAACCAATAAGCAAAACCAGACAAGAAAGCCAATAGAGAGCATTCAAAAATTTTTTATAAACGTTCAAATGTTTACAAAGCAAATGAAAAACTAGAATCTTTACAAAAATAGACCTAAGGGTTAGGAGGATCAACGGCCTCAGCAGGTGAAGGGTCAGCTATCTCGGGAGGTGGAAGGTCAGCAATATCGGGAGGAGGAGGCACGGACCCCTGTCCCACTTCAAAAACACGCTGCCCAGCTTCTCCCTCCTACACCCCATCCAAAGGAGCCTCCACCTGCTCCTGCTCACCCTGCTCCTTATCTCCCTGGCCGACCTCAGCCATGTATCTCTCCACTCCAGCTTCCAGCTTGCTCATGTTGAGCTCGAGGTATTTTTCCTTAAGCACTAACATGATGCATTTATAGCTGAAAGCGACCCCAGAGTTATACTCGGCATCCAGCCGATCATCCATATCAGCGGATTTGCCTTTTTCCTCAGCCAGCTGCTCACCCAGAGATTTGATCTCCCCCTCAAGGGCGGTCCTCAGAGTATCCCTTTCACTTTGAGCGGCCTGAAGATCGGACTTCAGATCACCTAACTTACCCTCAAGTTTCAAGAAAGTAGACTCAGCAACCGCAACTTTCTCTTCCAGCTCCGTATTCTGCTTGTTCAGCTCGGCCAGCTTCTCCTTGGAGCGATCAGCAGATTCAGCTTTCTTCTTCAACTCCTGATTGTCAGCTTGAAGCTTCCTCTCATGGCGGGCGGACCCGGTCTTGTAACACGAAACCATGGTGGCCAGCCTGAAGGAAACTCTTTGAACAGAAGCAGCTAACTCGGAGAGGTTCATACTCTCGATGTCCTTCACCATCTTGGGCCCCACCGATTTTTTGTAATCCTTCTGATACGAGCTCAGGTAGTCACCTTGATCCCGGGACGGAAGAGGAGAGGATCGGTCCCCAGACTGAATGCTGACCTCAGGACTCTTATCAGAAGCTCTCTCACCACTACTCTTACGAGGTAGAGGAGGGGGCAGAGCAGGAACAGGCGCCTTAGAAGGACCGAGGCTGGTTTTCTTGGGAGGAGGGGGAGGGTTGCTGGAGCTGCTTGGAGCCCGACCACGTTTTCTGGTCATCGCACTGAGGATCTTATTATCCATTCCAGCTGCTATGTCCACTAAACCCGAACCGACCAGGCTTGTTGGTGACAGAAGGTCTTGACAGGTAGACGCGTTTACCAGAGCAGTTTCCACCTGGAGCAGAGGTCGGTCTTCAAGCCCCTTTATCAAACCCCACGACTCTGAAAGAACAAACAATGTTAAAAAACCCAATAAGTAACAAGTCGAGAAAGAGTATAGGCAAAAAATGAACGACCTGGGGTGACAAAATGTGTTGGAAGGTAAATATCACCACCCAACGAATGAGCTGCTGGACACCAAGCTCCCCCAGCAAAGAAGAATTTGTTCTTCCAATTTTTGCACGAGGAGGGGAAGCCGGTGATTGGTTTCCTCTTCGCAGAGCTCGACATAAAGTAATACCAGCCTGCTTCCTTCGGGCTACTCCTCAGCTGGTATAGATGCTTCACTTCAACGAGGGAGGGCTCTTTTGATCCACACCTCTTCCACAACACATACATAGCCGAGAGAACCCTCCACCCATTGGGATGTAGCTGACCTGGGGCCAGGTGCATACCACCCAGTATCTTAGCAAAATAACGTTGAAGGGGCAGCCGAGCTCCTAATTTGAAGCTCTCCAGGTGCATCGTCACATACCCCCGCGAAGGCCGACTAGGGACGTCGCCTTTTCCTGGAACTACCAGGAGAATCTCCGCAGGAATGTCGTAAAGGTTCCTCAGCTTGAACAGATCAGTTTGGGTGGTGGCACAAGCTGTGTAGTCAATAGGGTAAGAATTCGCCTCTACCCTATGACCAAGGTGCCTTCTCTGAGGAGGTCCCCTCGGTCCTGAACTGCTCCCCTCACCATCACCAACTCCTTCAGGGATCCCAACCCCATCAAAGCTGTGGTTCTCACCATAGCCCGACGCAGGTCCACCTCTATTCCCTACAAGCTCTAGTTCGGGGGAAGGAGAGACAACTAAAGGGCGTGGGTACTCAAGGGTATCTCTGCCATGGGAAGGACCTACACTACTGGAAGGACCTAAGAAATCGGTGGGTATTGGCACGTTGAGGCCCGAATCCCCTGATTCTTCATCGCCCTCATCAACAATTAACTTTCTTTTCCGGTTTGACATATCGGAATCCCAAAAGAAAGCAAAGAAAACTCGAATATACGGATACAAAAGGGGGCAACACGAAACCCAATCAACAACAACCAGAAAAGAGATTAAAAGCAGTACCTGAAATTAACTGGCCCTGATAGCGCTGCCGTGACAGAGAAAAAACCAGCAAGTAGAAACTCCGGACGCAGGAAATGTGAGTAAAGTTCAGAAAGGGGGCTGGTTAACGGTGGAGAAACGGATAAACAAAGCAATGAGGATTTCAACCTAGGGATTTGAAGTGAAAAGGGAAAAATAGAAGCATTTAAGTGATGAGGATGCCAGCTCACTCACCACATATCGAGGGTGGATAGCCCGTCGTTTCAAATTTCAAATACGAAGAGTCTGGTGATGCCACGTCACTAACCGTTACAAGAGGCCAGGATAAATGTAAGCCCAGATACGCAATGGACATGTTCACTTAGGCCCATGCTCAGGTCGGAGTCTCCCCAGAAGAAAAATGGTACATCAGGTCAGGCCCGTCCAAATAAACTGAGGAGTAGATGAGAAGCTCCCCGGGTTGGTGAGATTTGACCATCAGTTTCTACTCTTAACTCATTTCACTCGCCAGACCAGAAACTGGGGGACTGGTGTTGAGTACATAAAAGCCCCAGGTCGGCCATGCTACTATTTCCACCCCGGCATGGCTCACCTCGGCCAAATGGTATGAGCAGAACGCGAGATGAACACGAGCCAACCAGAGACGGGTACCGGCCAGGGTAATGTATCGACCAGAATCATATACCGAGCCGGCACCAATTCCCCAAAAAAGCAAGAACACGATCCCACAGAATCACAGTAGTTGTGCTTTTCCCAGAACCGTTGTGGGAGATGCGAGATCCCACGTTTGCCCACAATGTAGCAGTTAAAATCCCATGAGAGGCTACCACTACCCGAAAAAGGGGGGGATGAAGGGTGAGTGAGAACGTGGGATAGCGGGTATAAAAGAAGAAGAAACCGATGAAGGAAAGAGGACAGAAAAAATTGAGGGAGGGAAAACGCTACCAAATTGCAACCAGGCCATTTTCTTACAAATCCCGAATAATTTAGAAACCATTTTTTGCACTGTTTTCCCGTAAACACCTTGAGCTAACTTAGGCATCGGAGGGTTTACGCCGGCACAACCACCGGCGTCTCTGATCCATTTTTAGTGAGCGCAGGTCTATTGAGGGAAAGGAGGACGATTCCAATCCCAGCGGTTCGAGCAACATTAGATGACACAAGCGTTGGTGAAAGAATCTGATCAGTCAAAGGCGTGCAGATTTGAGGAATCTGGTCGGTCAAAAGGCGAGCAGATTTAAGCATCAACAGGCGGTACAGTTTTCACCATTGTAGTCCTGTAAAAGAGAATCATAACTTAAAGATCATGAATATTTTATTGAAAATATTCGAAAAGTAAAAAGGAAGAAAAAGATATATAACACCTGAGGGATTCTGCAGTGAGAAGAAACTAATGGATTGTGTAATGTGTGGATGAACAAGGGCTTTCAAAGCAGAAGTTAAACCATTTCCCTTCACTTCAGCTGCCCCTTTACTACAGGTTATTAGTAATAATAAGTTAGGTAAAAGGGCCATTCTGATTTCTCAAAAAGGCAGAGTGAGGATTATTAAATTTTCAGTCCTGACTTTACATTTTGAGAACTTTGACTGCATGCCCTCCCGTCCTTTACTTTCAAATTACTCAAACTGTAATGACTAATTTAACCCACCTAGAATATCAATTTACATTGTGTGAAGACTAATTTGATATCCCGGCCGCATGGACATGCACATTCATGTGTGCATTTAACTATCTGGGGATCGGCTATCATAATCTTTTTTGAACAAATTGAAGGGCTGATAATGGAGGAAAATGTTACGCCTGCAGAAGTGGCAGGGAAGTTGATGAAGAGCAGAGATGTTGAAGTCTTCCCCTTCAAGGGCTTTTCAAGTTTCCCTCATTCAAGATGACCGAACAAGATAATGCAACAAACTAACTAAGACTGAATTCAACATTTTTTTTTCTTTTTTTCGGATATGTGCCCAATTGATGAATGCCAAAAAAGAGTTTTAGGCTACTCTTTTTGAACAATTTCCTCCCATATGATCCTTTGCCTATCAATTTGTTACTTTCTAATTTACATTTTAACATCATGAATTTTGAACTTCAAAGTCCTTTGAAGAACCAACAAATAGCATAATCTGCAACAAAGAAAACAAGAGTATAATGCAGATGAAAGCTGTATAATTAATTTAAGTTCATACTCATATTTGCCAACTACTAGTCGAAATCATTACAAGGAACCGGCTTTCTTGTCAGAATTGCAAATCCTTATATCATCGTCATTGATCCTTAGATTTTTCATCATAAATCCTCTACAAAGCAGCCGCATAGAAAAAGACAGTTGAAATGCTAATGTCTGATGAAATAGAATTGAAGGCTAGCTCGTTAGTTTGTTGCTTGCAACTTTACATGGAGAAACTTGATAAGCCCTTGAAGGGAGACTTGAGCTTCTGCGCTGTTCGCCAACTCACCGGCCGCTTCTGCAGGCGTACCATTCATTTCCATTATCAGCCTTTCAATTTGTTCATAAAGATGATGATGGCTGATCCCCAGATAGTTGAACGCACGTTGCTTGTACACAGATGTGTTGCATTACGACAAATGAATGTGCACGTCCATGCGTCCAGGTCTCAGCAAAGCTGGGTCTAATTTCTCTTTATGATTTGTCGAAAAAAGAATAATTGCTTGTACACAGATGTGTTGCATTACGACAAATGAATGTGCACGTCCATGCGTCCAGGACTCAGCAAAGCTGGGTCTAATTTCTCTTTATGATTTGTCGAAAAAAGAATAATTGCTTGTACACAGATGTGTTGCATTACGACAAATGAATGTGCACGTCCATGCGTCCAGGTCTCAGCAAAGCTGGGTCTAATTTCTCTTTATGATTTGTCGAAAAAAGAATAACGCGACCCTCACCACACCACGACCACAAACCATCTATGAAATTCAGTAATCCTGAGAGTGTCAGCCTGTTATCTCCTTGATTCGTTGCTAGTATTTTTTATGATTCCCGATTCTGTAGCTCGACAGAGCAATCATTATCTTCTATAACAAGCATTGACCGACTTGGCATTGTAAGCAGCAGAAATTGAAGGTCAGAACTGAATTGAATATCTGTTAAATCCAAGTGATAGATATCAAATTTCAAGTGATTAGCCATAGAAGCAATCAAGTTCGACTTGCCTGTGCCTGGAGGACCAAATAGCAAGTACCCGCGTTTCCAAACTCTCCCGACTCTTCTGTAGTATTCTTTGCCATTCCTAAAGATGTCTAAATCTTTGATGATCATTTTCTTCAGTTCTGAATCAAGAGTAAGGTCCTTGAAAGTCATTGCATGCTTAAGAACAACATTATTTGCATCCCAACAGTTACGCAAAACTGTGTGAAGCTTAACCGTATTGCAATCTTCTTTGACTGCCTTTGCCTTTTTCAAAACATGGGGCAAGTACAAATTGAGGACTGTGTCTGTGTGTTTCTTGTGAAAACTTAACTCGTAATGTCTAACTTCTGACCGCAGAGACGCATTGTGATCTTCCAAGTCCGGATTTATGTACTCAACTAACAGCGGAACTTGTGTGCAGATTAGCTTCCATTTCAGTGTTACTTCTTCGAAAACATCAACCATTTCTTCATATCGATCGAGAGTTGTCCGGAAAGTCTTTTCTTTCTCACTCTTCCCCACCCTGAGTCTTTTAGCTGAGTTTGTGGTTGTTCTGTCACCTAGGTATAAATGTGTTGCTTCAAATACTTGGTTTATGGTCAATCCCAGAAATTCTTCGATAACAATGGTGATGCGTGAAGAAAGATATTGGGAAACAAAATGCAGGCTGGAATACCAGTAGTCTTGAACTTCGGTGGGCAAAAAATCATTAGCAATGCTCCCGATAAGCATTGCAGAGGCAGCAAGTGAAGCTGCTATTGACAAAACTGCTTTTGCTTCGGACATGTTTTTGAAACCCAGAAAGTATAAGAGGTTTTTGCAAACCCAATACGAAGTTAGCTTTCAAAAAATGTTTTTTGGGAATGCTGGTGAAGGTGTGGCTTCTCTTTGCCTTGTAATGTTACCAAGTATCAGTTTTGAATAAGCCTCTCCCTTTCCCATATTTGGTTGGAGTCAGAAATTGGGTTCTCAAGTACAATGAAAAATTCTAAGTCCAGCAGAGTCACGAGAGAATGCACAAATGTATTCACTATTGGCTACCATAAGCTGAGGTTGAAACCTCCAAAACTGAGGTTGAAACTTGAAACCTTAACGTGAAAAATGTTGACAAAATTATTAAATTTTGAACACAAATGTTGAAAATTTATCCATACAGCGGCGAATCTCATTGTAACGTATAGACTTAAATTTGCCATCTGGAACGAAGCAGTTGATTCTAAATTAGTTTATCTGTCAAAATTATAAATTGAATATTCATACTTGTGTATACTTTTCGCCATTTAAATTGTGTTTATTAACAATATACCGAAAACCTACTTCACTTACAGGATCTAATTCATCTGATTTGAGCTGTAGAAAAAGTCTATATAGTAGTAATCCTGAATATCAACGAATTCAATCTTTCAACTCCATTCAATTAACATCTCTCGAGACAAGTCCAACTTTCATGGCTTTTCCAATCACTTCAGTTTAAAAATGTACAAACTTACAATCTTGTGAACAAATCCAAATATCTCCTTCAGATGCATGCATATATGTAGCTATTTTCTTCAGATTTTTATGTAACTAAAAGAAGAGGAGTTTCAAGCTCAAGCAAATTCAACAAAGGACAGAATATTTCAATTACGTTCTAAAACAGCAAGAAAAACACAAATCGCATCATCTGTGTCACGTTAACAAGTAAACAGAGAGGTATATTACGACATATGTGATACACCCACACAGATATATTCATATGATGTGAAATTTAAAAAAAAAAAAAAAAGTGAAGAAGGCCAATACTCAGGCAAGGGTACACAAAATCTCGTCTGAATTAACCAGGGCCAACTTTGGGGATGTCATAATGCTCGCTCATGTTTGCCAAATACTGGTTGAAATCTTGAATCCTATCGCGGTGAGATTTATTAGCTTCTTTTGCCAACCTGTTAACATCAAGTTTCTGTCTCTGCTCAATGTATCGTCTCTCAGCCGGCGTGAGATTGTCATCATAAGGAGCAGGCTTCTCTTCCCCAATTTCTTTGGTAGCATCATTTGTCTCTTTCTCATCAGGATCAGCTAATACTTCTGTGCTTCCACCTGCAGCGAAGAACAATCAAACGGGGTTCCTAAAATAGTCATAGTGAGCTACAATAGCAACATGATATTATGCTGCACCAACAAATGTCAACGATACCCACTTTCAGCAGCAAATGTATGTTTCTACTACACAAATCAATCTAACCAGAACAGAAAGTGTTTACACACCAGTAGTAGATATTATGATTGTATGACCATCTACCAATTTTACCAAAAGAAGGTCTTATAACCACAGCAAAGAGAACACAAGTAAGTGACTAAACACAATAATTGAACATTACAAAGTGAACATAAGCCACATTGATACAAGAATCAGATGTCATCATTATGTGAACCTTATGCTAAAGGAAGCAGCTGACCTATATTAACAACGTTTTAGAAGTCAATCCATCCATATTACAGTAACATTTAGGAAATACAACAGTGGCAAGTACCAAACTCTAAAAGGCATCTAAAATCTCTAATAATGTAACCAAAGCTTTTCCAACACCTAGGTTGACATGCATGCAGACAGACAGATCACAACTAAGGAATCTAACAACGTTAAAGAAGATTACAAGAAAGTCTCATTTGTATGGTACCATGGGTAAGATTGAACTACTATACATACCAACTACTTGTTTTGGTAAGGAAAGATTTACCAACCTGCTGAAAGGTCATCTTCTATAACTTGAGCAATTTGATCATGATTCTTCTTATGTTTCTTTTTCTTCTTCGTCCCACCAGCCTTCACATCCAAAGCTTTTCCCTTAAGCTTCAGCTTGCCACCAACGACATTATCATACGCTGACATCTTGCCTATGAAGAACAAACATAGGAATACTTCAGGGCCTATTTGACAAGCAATCCAGATCCAATTATTCAATTTTGAAAACAAAATATATATACAAATGCTTTCAGTCAGTAATTTTCACCCAAAAAAAAGAAAAGAAAAGAAAAAAGGGATACAATTTTAAGACCGTTTTAAAAACAAGAAATGAAAAGGCTGATTCTCCTACATTCCTATCTGATTATACCCAAATCATAGCAAAGACTACAACAGTATCCTAGCTTTTCAAAATCCATTTTCCTATTGGGAACCAAATTTTCAGTAAACCTCCCAATTTTATTTCTAACCCTTCAGGTATGTTCATAGTTTTCGTATGATTAGATTAGGCGGTGAACCAAAACATAGTCCGACTTCCGGGCGAGTAGTGCTACTCGGTGCATGCAAAGGACAGAATAAACCACCACAGAGAGTACCAGGCTGCTTTCCCTCAGCTTCTGAGACAATGCTGCAACTTAACCTCGAAAGCATATTAACTAAAAGGATTCAATAATAGCTAATGTTGCACACACATGTACCCATAAAATTAATGATTCCATTCAACAGCCTATGTGGATTAAATGCCACAGCAACTCAATCCCCAACACACCCTTACATCTTCAAACCTAAGTACTAAAAGAAAGTCAAATTTTCGTTTTTCATAGAATTATAAGATTTACAATACTTAATAAAATACAAACGTCTTGAGCTTCAATATAATATATTTTGAAATAACTAAAACAACCCATATTTAAATACTCATAATTAGGCAAACAAAGCAAAATACAAAAGCCAATTAACAAAATTTGAGAGGGTTTTGCTTCCGGGTAAAAGAGCCAAAACCCTAAAAGTTAAAACAGATAAGCGAATGCATATATTTATGAACATAAAAAATTTTGCTTTGTACCTGAAACAACGAAGAGCTTCGCTTACGATTACGAAGTACGAACCCCAGAACACAACTTCCGATTTTCAATTCGATTTCCTTTTATTTTGTTCGAACCGCTGAAAATTTACCCGACCCGAATAAGTCTATTCGCACACCGTAAATCTCAGTTGGAGGCCAAGAGCATGTGGGCCCAACCAGTTAATGTATATCACACTGGATATTATAATTTGGGTGGCTCTGAGTAAACCGGCCAATATTTTAAGTATATCGCACTAGGAGGTATTCCCGCGTTTAATTTTAAGGTGAAGCAGGGAATTAGTTGTTCTCCATTTTTTTTAAAAAAAATTGAATATTAAAAAAAATATCTGATATTCAATTTTTTTTTGCTCTTTTTGGTTCATCTTAAATTGGAATTTTTCTCACTCGGTCATTCTTCGTTACTGCCATTAGCTTTTCGATTTCTGGTAACGAATGTTACGTAAACACACTTTAAATATCATATAAGTTTGTAACTATAACAAGACTAAAAATTTTGGTACAGAATAACGAAAAATTTGTTACTAAAAGCGAAAAATTATGACAGAATAATGGGGAATTTGTGGCCCTAAGCTATATTTTATCATTTTATCTTTAAACCCAACGTTAATTAGATCCCATATTTTTGAATAAAATTTAATCCAACTGAACATAAATTCCATTACAGGAAAGATCAAAGCATAAGCCAAACTAACACCATCTCCCTTTGATGCCCAAGTAGAAATGACGCATAAGCCAATTCAACTCAAAACAATATAGCAGTTCTACGAAATACACTAATCTGAACCAGAGTTATAATATCCTCTTCATGCACAATTATCCCTAGCTCATCAAAAGCTGCAAAAGTGAAACCAAGGAACTAATGATCTAAACACTCATCACAGGAATACGCCAAATGCTTCCTCCTACATCACATCAAAACTTACAAGCACTCGAGGAAGTGTCTAGTCAGAGACAACAGTTAGGAGGAGATAAATGGTACATGGACTCATGAAGATAACCATCTGATATGAAGAGGCCAAGAAATTTGAAATGAGCTGCGGTCAGAGATTCAACATTGACAAATGTCTCAGTAGATTCCAGGAATGATCCGGTAGGGAACCTTCTGGCAGTATATTTTCCAGTATTTCCCGTATCTGCAAGCATGACCTCGTCAAAATTTCATTCCACTTTTACATATTGCTTAGAGACAAATCAATAGTATTACATGGGCATACTTTTTCATTTCTAAATGGTATATAAACGTATACCAAACGTGTCCGAAACTATGATGTGTGAAGTTTCAAATCCTAACCCCATCTTACCCATAGAAATCTTAACAAGTAAAGCAACTAGTACCAAAATATTACACAGGCATTTAATAGTATCATTTTTTTTAAAGTAAACACATCCGCCGATAATAATTGCGTAAGCAGGGAAAATTATTGGGTGGTATGAGTGTTAACACTTCGTAATTGGGTGAAGTGGGCCTGTCTGTGTATGTGAAAGAAACAGAAGCGATACTAAATGCCTACACTTAAAGTCAATCAAAGCTTTAAGATAAAATTCAGTTTTAATGTTAAACATATCATAATTGAAGTATGAAACTTGGTATCAGCTTACTTGGATCGACATCTATCATCGTCTCTTTTAGCTCGGTCGAAAAGAAGGATCGTAAGAAATATAACGTAGAAGTATGGTAGAAACTGCAGAAGAAGAGAAAAAGCAAGCAACATCAGCGAGATATTCAGTTGAATACTCAAGCAGCAATACTGTTACATAATTGCAAATGCTTACATGATTAAAAAGAGCTGGAACAGTCCAAAAAAACGCAGCCAATATTTCAGGTACATAATGGAAATGACGGGCCAAACCCCACCTGCAAATATAGATATTCTTTCAGAAGACATCAACATTATTCATAATTGACATTATATAGGCTGATAAATTCGCAAAGGGTTTGAATTGACTTGACTTGGATAAACTAATGGGTAATCTAAACTAGTTGATAAGCTAGCAGATAAGATAATGTGTGTTAGAAAGCAATAAGATAAATTTGCACAACGTAGGAAAAAACCTGTTTAGTACCTAGATCTAAGTATAACATTCAGTTACAACATAGAGATGGAAAACTCACCAGCCTGAGGTTAAAAGAAGGCTTTGTTTTGTTTCCCCAGATGATGTTGTGTATGAAGCAACAATCTGCAAAAGTATCAGAACTAGTCAACTCCAAAATACTTAGAAATGTGGAACCAGTATAAGTAGAAAATTTTTTAAATAACAGAAAAAACATCTTCGAGTGACAGAAGACGAATCACCTTTGATGGTGCTTTGCCCCAAACCAGGCATCTGCCATTTGTTCTACGAAATTCTTGCCTTTGCCTGTCGCAATCATAATTGATGTATATGCAAAGAATGCCTGCCGCTAGAATAAAAAGTGCAAGCTGGAAAGGAGGTTGAGTATTATCAGAATCAAGAATATATAATTTAAATTGAATTCTTAAGATGGTAAACTTAAGTAATTATCCTCAACTAGGTTTCAATTTGGGCCAAGGCATTGTAATCAATCCATGAAATGACGAATTACTTCTTTTTCTTAGTTCTTATCAAACTTTAATTCCTAACTTAGCGAACATTGCAAAATTCATAGTTTAACCCTGCAAACCAGCATCTTTGACATGTTAATTATTTGGTAAAATCTCACAAGTTCACAAATTTATTGGCAAACTTTTTATTATTATTTGGTATGGCATTCAAATCCAAAATTTCAATACTACAGTTTTTCCCCAATTCATCGCAAGGAGCAAGTTCAACACTACAAGTCACACTCCTGATTCCTTTCGATTGATTAATTTAATGAAACGTGATTGGTCAAACCATTTTTTAACTGTATACGTGGAAAATCAGAAGGAAAGTTTATCTTGTTGTAACACAGAAATTGAAATGTCCTCAATACTAGAACCAATCACTATTTATCAGAAAAATATGGCTAATCAGATACTTCTCAGAAGTCAACTTTATTACATTTGACGAACAACAAATAACAGGACACTACTTACCTGAGTGCCAAGATGCACAGGATGGTTAACTAGGTACATGCCAGGAGATGTATACACAGAAGGAACCCATACCAAGCATCCCCAACAAATATAAAACCCAGCTGGAGAGAAAAAAATAAATGAATAAATAAACGTGTAATATATTTCTTTTATTGTATATAAGAAACTACAAGTGGGAATCTGTCACTTAAACATCCTAGAGTTATTTATTTTCTAACCAAACTAAACATATGTGAAGCAGCAAGATGGTATAAAAAGGTGAACAAGGACAATCATGGTATGTCT
Organism: Citrus x changshan-huyou; assembly: GCA_039657385.1. Classification (NCBI taxonomy): domain Eukaryota; kingdom Viridiplantae; phylum Streptophyta; class Magnoliopsida; order Sapindales; family Rutaceae; genus Citrus; species Citrus x changshan-huyou. The sequence continues at coordinate 17,473,905 of CM077547.1, read as the reverse complement.
TCCACAAGCGTTTCCGTAATAATACATAACCAGGGTCAATAAACAACCCCAGACCAGTTTTATAGCACACCACATATGTATAATTGAAAATGAACCAGAAGTTGAAATGCAGATACCAATCTGGATGTGCAAGAAGAAGCCTTGTGTTAAAAGCTTTCTAATCCGCTAGAGCCAGTGGTTAAATGCAATCATATCCAATAAAACTGCTCACATTTTCTCATCCAAATAAAAGAGAGGGGAAAAAAGAAAAAAGTCAATACATTAAACATCTGAACAAACAGGACTTTAGAGAGATGTTTACAAGGCAGCCCCAACACCATGTAAACTGCTATGCTTTCATTTTGCAAAATACAACCACCAGTGATCATTTCAATGAAAATAGCAATCATTTTTTAAAGCTAAACATAAAATAATCTAGCAAAAACTTGTAAGCTAGAATAACTGATGATCAAAATGAAGATGGAACTCAAATGCTTTAACTAGTATTTAGCAACAAGGTACACAAATTTGTAGACAACAGTTAAAAATCCAAAACTTGCAGCCAGAGTTTTGTTTTCTCATTCACTTATTTACTTTTCAGCCAGAAATTTTTCTTAATCGGCGCAGACAACACTGTTGCAACGGATATGAGGACCTAGCACACAACATCAAACTTTTACGAGAGAAAAGGAAGTTAAATTTACTAACTAGAGGTCATCCAAAAAATTAATCAGCAGAACGAATGATAGGAATGAGTAGGGAAGCGATAGGAAATGGGGCCTATTTAAGCTATGAGGCATTCATCTCCACGGAAAAGGCAAGGATGCAAGGTGTCAACTCATGAGAAAGTATTGATTGATATTTGACAATAATAAAAAGCAGCAGTACGTGAAATGGGGGAAGGAAATGTAGGTTAGCTTCAGAGACTAGATAAAGTTGAGGCATCCAAGAAGACTAGATGCATAAATCAATCAATAAGAAAATGTAGAATTTCTACAAACCTCACCTAAGTGAACAAATAAACTATTAATATGAGATAACACCATTAGCAGGTAAACAGAGAAACAGCTTTGTCAACATAGCAAGAAACTCTAAATATCCCAAGACAATGACAATCACACCAACAGTATGGACTTTCATTGTACCTCTATAGTTCATAAAAATTTTACGTAAATGTTATCTCATCAAGGTCCAATTAACATTCCAACTTGCACACACCAAGCTTTCAGCTCACATGTTAAGAAACAATGGCTGCAAAACTAGCATGAGAAGAATAAAGGCAATTAGAGAATATGTAAACCTCGATCATGAGCAATGTCCATTGTGCTCCAGTAACCAGCTTCCCACAAGAAGAATTTTGTAACATAAATCAGCATCAATATAGTATTTACAAGCATGGAATCTTCGACTTTCCCATTTGCTTCATACTGGTAGGATAAAGAAAGAAGAAACCAAAAAAAAAATAATAATAATAATGTTTTTAGATTTCTTATACAAAAAATTAGCAAAACATAATTGACTCTTGAAGGACATAAACTCCTGGTAAAAAATCAACGGTAATCTTATGCTAGAAGAAGACCTACAGTTGGAATTGCATCGAAGATAACAGGCCTGAAAGGTAAACAAGCAAATCAAGATAAAATTAATAGTTTAATGCTATTATAAGGTGTTCCTACCAGTTAAGAATTTGGGATCAATGGTCACTCAATATTGTAGCATATCTGACCAAGAGATCTAGAGTTCAAATCCTAAAAATTTCATATTCAATTAACTAAGTCATAGTAATGTTAGTTCATTTTGTGTCGCTTTGGACATGCGAATGAAGGTAGAGGCATATTAGAGTTAAAATAGATGGTGGAACTTTTCCTAGCAGCTTAAGTTTGCCAAACACAATCAGTTAAATGACTTTGTCTACAAATTATATAAGCACCTAGAAAATGAGAACTCTCCAGTCTCCACCGCCTAGGTATTTCACTGAATTTAACATTTAGAAACGGAAATATGAAAGAGCTTCTACCTGCTTAATACAATAAGTGACAGCGAGAACAGCCCAAGACATCATCCCAAATCTGCAGTTTGTGAATACTTTGATGTCAAAGTTCTTGCCAATTCGAGGATACAGCTCCATACCCTGTAATAAGAAAGAACCTAATTGAGAACACAGCCTGGACGATACATGTGTACTTAAGAGAATACATTGTCTAGCATAAATCTAATAATGACATCAACTTCTTTTCTCTAGTCATTAATTGTCACAGTAGATAGTTATTTCTTGGTCTTCTATATGTCTGCTTTTTAAATAGCATTTTTGAGGATAATAAATGAAAAGGAAACATAAGCAAATGTAGAAATCACAAAGCCCGAGGAAACTCACCCAGTAGAAGTCAATTATTATGTTTCCACATGAACCAGAATCAGTGGAAGACGGGGCCAAGTGACCCTTGTAGACATAAAACATCAGTGTCAGAAATATTAACCAAATTATTAAATAGTGATTAATTAGAATGCCAATTGGCATAACTAGAAACCCTTACTTTAATATATAAGAAAATACAAAAGATGAAGCTTCCAAAAATAAGTGCCGAATATATTTCTCCCAGATGATCATAAACAATGGTGGGGTTGAATATTCCAAACCTGAAGAATGCATAAAGTGAAAGCATAAGTCAACTTATTGAAAGTGTGTAAAATACACGAGAAAACAGGTAAGCAAATAGCTGGTAGAAAATTGGACGAGGTTTCCTCCAGAAACCATGCACTTCCAACCAGTGACTACAGGTTGGGGGGGAAAAAAAGAAACTAAACTCCATTGAAAAACAACAAATGCAGCTTTGCGAGATATAGACAAAATATATGAAAACTAAAATAAAAGGATACAAAATACTGAACAATCATGTAAATAGCCATTCATAAATTTTGTTTCTAAATTAGTTACAAAGATAGAATTTATATCCTACATAGCATGGAAACAAGTACTCCATCAAGCAGTAATTTAGCAGCACCAACTAACCAGAGAGCCTTTTGACTTAGACACTAACCAAAGAAGACATGAACTAGACTAAGGATAGGAAAACCATAATTAGTGTATACGAAAATATTTATGAAAAATACAAGAATGAAGCAAAAGAAAAAGTGATATCTATCAGCAACAGTGCACAGCAAAGTTCTAACATCAGCAACAAAAGGAAGAAATGAAAAAAAAAAAAAAAAACACCACTCACTACAACCTATAGACAACATCACAAAACACGGTTGTGCGGTACGATGCAATGTTTAGAAAAGAAGAAGTAGATGGAGAACTCCCTCACCACCAAAGGCTTAGATAGGTAATTAACGTAACTGCATATGCGGCCACACCATTTGCCTGCAACAATTGCAAACAAAGGCAAGAAGGATTAAGAATAGAACAAATTTCTTCAATTTTGTGCAACTAAAAGGTCTTAAAACTCCATAAATTCCACCAAAACAGTAAATATAATACCTTGTAAACTGGGCGATGCCCAGTAGGAGAAATCGGACCGTCAACCCTTTTGCCAGGAAGAAGAAGCTGAAGTGCAGCCTCAAATGCTCCGAAACAAGCAATTAATTTCCAAGCAACAGCAGTAGGTCTTGGCCATATATCTATAAACCCCTGCAGCCCATTTTGCCTCAAGTAGTCCCATGATTTGATAACGGACCCATCAGCATGTACCATTGTATACCATCTGCAAAAGGAGTACCAAAATTCAAACTATAGCTGTAAAATTTACACGATTCAATATGAACTTAATTACCCAGTTTATATAACTGGATTCTATTACCGGGTTCGGGTTTATACTGATTACTACAAACACATCTACATCACGATCGATGGACCAATGGTTGCTTATATCTATAAACATTTAACCACAAGGCAATCTTTTTAACTTCCACAAAAAATTAAAAATAATAATAATAACAAGATAATATCATGATGAGTAATTCAGAAAGTAATCAAGAAACAGATTCTTATCGCAGGATGAAGTGTACGAATCTTACAGCAAAATGACAAACGGAGGGCAGAGAGTGAGGAGTGAAATCATGGAAACATAGGTGACTGCTGCTGAATGAACAGTCTTTGATTCTGTGGCTGCTGCCATTTTCTTGTTTCTTGATTTCTTCTTCACAAAGTCTGTTTATGAAATCCTCACGACTGTGAACTGATATATATTGACTCAGTTGAGGTTGAATTAAGTGTGTTGAGTGTGAGTGTAAGTGTGCTGGCAGGCTTGACTTGGAATATCGACCTTTTTGGTTTTTATTTTTATTTTTTATTTTTTGGGAAAAGTCTTGCGTGTAAACTCCGATCTTTCCCCCTTTAATTTTGTATACAGAGAGAGGGAGAGGATCCTTTCCGTTATTAAAATAAGGGGTAGGTTAAAAGATATAAAAAATATTTTTTTTTAATACATTACATTACATCATAAAATATATTATATTGAATTTTGTATTTTATTTTTTTAGTTTATTTTTCACTTTGATAATTTAAAAAATTTCTTATTTAATAATTACTATATATATGTGTGTGTGCATGCATGTAAAATGGATAGTGCTAGTGAGGTAGAGTCTAATAAGGAAAGGGTGGGGCTATTTGAACCCACCAATTTACTCAATAAATCTATTTACTAAATAAACCCATCTTTAAATTTTAAAATTTTAAATTTTACTCAGTAAACCCACTAAAATACCTAATATGCCCTTTCTAAACCCAGTTTTTATAATAATAGTGATTTTACTCATTAAACCCATAATATTCATTTATAAACCCATTAGAATGGAAATTGATTATTAATTAAAAATTTAATAATCAATTTTGAGTGAATGGCCCTCGTTCAAGGACAAATGAATCAAAACATTCTAAATGGAGAAAATAGTTGTCATCATGAAATTATTTTTTTGAGTTATATTATAGTGGTGAGAAAAATCTTGTATGATGGTATGAAAATCTAATATGAGGAATTTGAGAAAAAATAATTTTTTTCAGAATTTGGGAAAAAACAATAATTGATTATTAATTGAAAATTTAATCATCAATATTAATTAAACAATTTTGAGTGAGGGGTCATTCCCAAACGAATCATAACAATTAAACAATTAATCCTCCATAAAATCAATATCCATCAAATCAATAACAATTAATTTTGTTACTCTGAATCAACTCACATGTGCCTATTTAACAATATATATGGCTTGAGAGAAGAATCCCACCTCTTGATTGATTAGGGTTTAATGAAAATTTGATTAGGGTTCTATAAAACTATGTTGAATATAAAGATGGGTTTAAAGAGTAAAAATTCTGTTTTTTTTTTTAAATTATATTCTAGTGTCCATAACTGTAATTTAATTTAGGGGTATTTTAATGATAAAAAATTATTTTTAAAAGTGGGTTTATTGAGTAAATTAGTGGGTTCAAATAGCCCCACCCATAAGAAAAATGCTATTTGAGGTCCAAGAAATACTTGTGTAGGGTAGACATACCATTTTGATACCTTGATAGATATGTACATTATGAGTTCTTTTTTATATGAAACAATTGCGAAATGTTTTGATTAAGGTCTTATCAATCACTTGGACCAAATAGTATTATCATTAATGGTGCAATAAATAATAAACTTAAACTCGAAATATGTATTATTAATTAAGAAGGAACCCCTAAATTATATTTAATGTAACTTATATTCAATCGGTGTGAGACTCATACACTATTTATGTGAGTGGTGTAAGTTAAATTAAATGTAACTTAACATTTACCAATTAAGAATTATGATCAAATGTGCATAATTACACATTTTATGATGCACGATGAGACCCGTGTCATGATGTCATTAGTGAAATGTATTACCCCACCAATTAAAAAAAAATCACTACAAAGTGCATGACAACATGCATCTACTCAGTCCTCTATTAATTAATATTTAAAAACAACTCAAAAATAGATAAAGTTCTAAACTACAAATCGTCCTAAAGTTTTTATACATCATACACTTATTTTTCTTAGATTCTTACTATATTTAAAAATGCACGCGGGGTTCACCTCCCCCCCAATTGCATAAGTTCTTGCCAATTGTGTCCAAATGACTAATATAACCTTGTACATAATTCCAGTGGTTTTGTACATGGGTGCATGACACGTGAGCTTTGGGCAGATAGACGTCCTTTGTTTATTTTTAATTATTTTTTTGGAATCAATCGGTAACAAATTTGAGATTCAGATTGGCAAATGGTTGCATATTCAATTAGATTTTAAACTTATGTCAGATTATATTACAAGTGTTAATGTATCTAGAATCCTTACAGATTTTAGATCTAATATGGAGTTCTAATTACTAAATCAAGAATATGAATGCCTTTACTCACCCCTTATTATTAATTTTTTTTTGTAATAAAAGAATAACACTTTTTTTGTAATATGATAATAATTTTTTTTTTTAAATTTTACTCATGATTTTTTCATCTTAAGAAATTAACAAATTTTTGAAATTTTTTTTAACATAATTAATAATAAACGGAGTTTACTTGTAATTCAAGAAAACGTTTAAGTAGTACGAACCAAATGATTGAACTTAAAAACACCCAACAACTTTTGCAATAACACCTCCACAACACCCCCGGGGTCCCACGGTGGGAAGTGCTTTAACAACCATAGACTGAACAGCTTATGGCAACCCAATTTGTGGCAGGACCCATCCTCCAAGCCCACAATCATACTTGGGTTACTCTCGTTAAGATCCCTTGTAATTTTTGTTTTTTTGTTTTTCCTGCAATATTTAAGTTTCAATTTGAGTTAGATATAATATAGTATTTATTAATTGGATGGTAGTTAAATAATTTTAATAATTATGAAATCTACCATTTAATAGAAGAATGACACACAACATTAGGATTGAAGGTTAGATTCAGGGGTTGGTATCCCTAATAAGGGCCGGCTTTAGAGTATCTGGGACCTTAGGTAAATTTATTTTATGAGACCTCTTTTTATTCAGTAACTTCAATACTAAAAATAAATAAATAAAAGAGCTCAAAATTCATTTCATCATTAGTTGTTGAATTCAACAAATAATCAAGAACATCATAAAAAATTTCGAAAAACAAAACCTAAATTTTACTTCCTTTAGGACTTTTAAAAAAATAAACAAACAAATAAATGAGAACAATACTATTTTCGAATGGAATATTCAGAATTGTAGCATGTAAAAAGTGGAGATGATAAATTGATGATCAAATAATAGATATGGACTTTGTATTTCAAGAAGTTAATTTTTTTTACTTTTTTGAATGAAATAATGCATGAAATAATTTTCTTTCTAAAGAAGCGAGTGAGAAATTTTTTCATTTATGATTTTTTAGATTATAAAGTTCTTAATAGAAATTAAAGTGAATACCCGAAATCAAAGATTATAATGTTAAATAATTAAGATTTTTTAAGAAATTGAAAAGGTAAAAAAATTATTTATTTTTTTTGGAGAAAAAATAATGAATGAATCAGTGGTTAAACAATATTATTAATTGTATCTCTTTACAATAAGATTACCAAATATAGATTTTTTATATTAAAAGAATTCTTAATTATAGGATGATTGTTGATTAGAAAGATGTCTAATAGGTTTTACTATCATACATAATTTTTTTTAAAAAAAAAAAAACTCTAGTAACTAGAGAATTATTAAATAAAATACTCAAAAAATGAGCCCTTACTAAAATTTGGGGGTTAAGGCGACCGCCTTATTCGCCTGTATTTAAATCTACTTCTATCCTTAATATTATTGATTTTTGTTAATACCATTAAGAACTCATTGATTTAAAATTTTGTCAACATTGTTGAATGATAACGAAGGTCCTCTATACAACTTTAAGGCAAAAGAAATTGGAATAAATATATGAATAAATCACAAATTAAGATATTTAAGTGACATTATCAATATTACAAAAGAGGACAATCATATTATGTTCTTAATTCACGTATTAAACATAAAAAGCTTCTTTCTTTTTTTTTTTGGTTTTTTATGTAGAATTTGACTATTACGTCTTGAAAATCAAATCTTCTATAACTTTATGGATTTTGCTAAATCACATCTGTTGTAATTGATAGCTCATTTAAAAATATACAGCTCCTACCACTATAATAATTTTTTACATTATTTTGAAGGGATTGTAAGTTACAGTTATAGCAACTGTAACTTAGCAGCACCCTAACGTTATAGCAACTTAATGTTATATACCTAAAAAGTTAATGATGATCAATTATTTGTCCGTTATACTTGTAAGTCAGATTATTCAACAAAGCAAGAACTTATTTGGGGCCTAAGGACAGTTAAATCTATTTTATTAAAAGATTTTGAGGAGCATAATACTATTTGACAAGGATCTATATGAAGAAAACTAAAATGTATTGGCTTGGTTGTGAGTTACACAAAAATATGAGGGCTTGATGTCATTGCAGCATATAAATATTCAGGGTTTTGCAGAGTTCAATAAACCCTTGAACCGTTTTGCTCTTTCCCTCTCAATATCTTCGCAGTGGTAGCATGAAACCGACTCGTATTTCAATTAGCCCCAAGAAAAATCTATTTTCCGGGAAACAAAACGAAAAAAAAAAAATTCAACATCTTTGATTAAAACCCACTACACTTTCTTGTATTGTTGAAAAGTTTTCTGCTAGTTCTCCTCTTCATTATCAAAGCTCAATATGCTATGGAGATGCAAACGGAGCTTGTTTTACACAGCACAAAGGACCCAAATCTTGAAAACGATAATATCCTTTAAGTCAATTCACCAAATTTCATCACCAAAGGTATGTGCAACAACACATCAGGATTTTCCTATCATTCTTGCTCCTCAAATTGTGCACTCAACTTTATTGAACTGCCCTTCTGATTTGATTGCTTTGAGTTTTTTCATTTGGTGTGCAAAGCAACGTGATTACTTTCATGATGTTCAATCATTTGATCATATGATTAGTGTGGTTACTCGTTTGACTGGAAGGTTTGAGACTGTGAGAGGAATTGTGGGTGAATTGGCGCGTGTGGGGTGTGTTATAAAGGCACAAACTTTCTTGCTTTTTTTGAGGATTTATTGGCGTGGGGAAATGTATGGGATGGTTTTGGAGGCTTTTGATGAAATGGGTAGGTTTGGTTTTACGCCTAACACATTTGCGCGTAATATTGTTATGGATGTATTATTCAAGATTGGACGTGTTGACCTTGGTATTAAGGTTCTGAAGGAGACCCAGTTGCCGAATTTCTTGAGTTTTAACATTGCATTGTGTAATTTATGCAAGTTAAATGATGTTAGTAATGTTAAGGATGTCATTGGGATGATGGTTAGGAAGGGCTTTTATCCTAATGTCAGGATGTTTGAGATACTTTTAAATTGTTTCTGCAAAATGGGTAGGATCGCTGAAGCGTACCAACTGTTAGGTCTAATGATTACTTTGGGAACTTCGTTGTCTGTGAATGCTTGGACTGTACTCATTGATGGGTTTCGCCGGTTGAGAAGACTTGATATGGCAAGTTATTTATGGGAAAAGATGGTTCAGAATGGTTGTTCTCCGAATGTTGTAACATATACATCTTTAATTAAGGGATTCATGGAAGCCAAAATGTTCAGCATTGCATTTAGTTTTTTAGATATGTTGGAATCTGAAGGGCATGCTCCTGACTTGGTGTTTCATAATGTTTTAATAGATTGCTTATCTAAGATGGGAAGCTATGATGATGCACTTGATGTTTATGATGGTTTGTTAGAACTGAAGTTAGTTCCCGATTCTTATACATTTTGTTCTTTACTGTCTACTGTATGTTTGTCTGGAAGATTCTCTCTTTTACCCAAGTTAGTTTGTGGACTTGAGGTGGAAGCAGATCTAGTAGTCTATAATGCACTTTTAAGTTACTTTTGTAAGGCTGGTTTCCCAAATCAGGCCGTCAAGTTATATAATACTATGCTGGATAAAGGTTTCACGCCAGATAATTACAGCTTTGTTGGATTACTTCGTGGACTATGTGGAGCAAGAAAGATTGATGAAGCAATTAATGTGTACCAGGGGATAGTCATGAATAATCCGACTGTTAATGCTCATGTCCATACTGCAATTGTGGATAGACTTATAGAAGCTGGCAGATGCCACAAGGCCATCCAATTGTTTAGGAGAGCCATCGTAGAGAAATACCCACTAGATGTTGTATCATACACAGTTGCTATTCGTGGACTTCTCGAGGGTGGAAGGACTGAAGAAGCATATATCTTGTATAGTCAGATGAAGCACATTGCTGTACCTCCCAATGCCTACACATATAGAGTAATGCTCCTTAGTTTCTGTAAGGAACGGAATATTAAGATGGTTAAACGGCTATTGCAAGATGTCATTGATGCAAGGATTGAACTGGACTACCATACATCCATCAGGCTAACTAAATTTATATTCAAGTTTCATTCATCTTCTTCGGCAGTAAATCAGTTAGTTGAAATGTGTAATTTGGGGTTGATACCTGATGAAATGTGGAGGAAGTTGGGGTTGTTATCTGATGAGACGATGACGCCTGTGTCACTGTTCGATGGATTTGTCCCTTGTGAAAGAAGAGCAGGCAATGCAAATCATTTATTGTTGAATGGTGGTGTTGGAAGATAACCAATTTTTGGGACCATCTTGCTCCGATGAACTTTCTGATATCATTGCTGCTTCCCTGATGTCAAATATAGTCGGAATCATAAATTTATATCTACTCAGACAGTGGAGTTTTTGTCATATGGAACTCAGCATGCTCTAGTACATTCAGGCATCTAAAAATCTAGCTGGTAATCTCTCTTTCCTTTTTTTCTTTTCTCTTTTTCCGAAGAAATTTTTCAATAATCACCTTGGTTTTGCTCATTTTTTCTGTTGCTTTAAGAGGGGTTGTATCGAGGACAATTGCTTGAGATGCAAAGATAAAGCGGAAATATCTACTACATGTTGATCAATTGTATGTGGTATGCAAGGAAATTATGGTAATCGTTTTCCTTCCTGAAGTTTATTATTATTGGTTAGACCCCTGCAGAATTGAGAACTTTATTTTAATCACATTGTTTCCCCTACAGAATTGAGAACTTTATTTTAATCACATCCTGCAAAATCTTTCCTCATCACACATGGATGCAGAAGGATCATGGGCTGGTTTGAGAGCATTAATCAGGAGCAACAAATGTGAAGTGATTGCACGTGGCTGCAGCAAGTATCTGCAGAAGCAATAGCAATTTTACAAGGTATTGAAATGACATAGATTTCAGGTTTGTAGCCCTTCCTTAGTCATTGAGTCTGACTCTTTGAACGTAATCAAATGAAGCAAAATCTCCATTTTGCTTATTGAAGTGCATGTTTTGGGCAAGAATATTTGATTTTAATAAGAAAATATGGGTATTTAAGAATAATGATCAAATGGTTTAATTGTTTATTAACTTAAACTTTCATAATCTTATCCTTCTGGCAGCGAAGAAAGATTCAGGTATATACATATTTTTCATAAAATGTTAAGATCAATTAGGAATGTTGACAGTAAAAAGTAATGATAAGAATATATCAAGGTGCAAGTATTTCACAATTGGCTGGGGGCTATTGCACCCTTAAAAAAAAAAAAATTAATTCAGCACCCATTCTTAGCAGAAAAATGCAGCACCTATTATTAAGGACAATTTAATTTAATTAAGTTTTTTGTAATTTATTATTAAGCTCAAGTTATAAACCAGCCTCGGCTATTTTTTCAGATGAAAATGCTCCTGTTAGCAGCAAGAGAACTAGGAGAGGCAAAGCCAAATGCTTAAATTGCAAGGTCAAACAAATCCTTTGGTTAAATTAGCAATAGCTGGAACAGGGTTTGGTTTGAATTGTCTGTGTTCTTGAGGGTTCAATTTTCCTCTCACAAAAGAAACATAACTCCAGTTTACAGGAGAGGCAAACCGTGATTAATGATTTTATAAGACAAAACTTTATTTTTTATGTTGTTAATAACCATCATTGTTAGTCAATATTAATTTGTTAGCCAATAAAGTTAATTTTGAATTACATCTAGGATTTATGTAGATTTTTTCTTTAATGAAAGAATTAAATGTTCAATATTGTAATAATGTTATGCTTCAACAGACATGAAAATGAATTTGCTTATGTGATCGGTTTTTCCTTTTTCCTATCATAAACTGGTACGGGATTTGAACGTTGCTGTATCTGATTTGACTCATCAAATTTCTTTTAATTTGTGTGATTGTAACTGCAATCATACATTTGTTTAAATGATGTTGCTTTATGTATTGTTTCTTTCTGCACCATACATTATGTTTCAAGTTTTTACTCCAGTTCAGAAACTCTATATATACATCACTGAGAAATTAAATCGTGTAAAGGGGATAAATGATTTCAGATCAAATTGCTATCCTTTTTAGGCAACTTAATTTTAGAGTTCTCAAACTCTATGCTATCACCATGCTAATGCAGCAGACCTTTTGCTTAACAGGGGATGCATACAACGAGGATGGGTAGCTAGGTAAGCTAAGCAAATGAACACTACTACAAAAATTTAGAGTAAGCACTCCAAAAACTTATGAGTATTTATATTTGCTTAGCTTTGAAATGAAGTGGGTTTATATTACAAACAATTGGAGGTTTTAGTGCGAATATGTGTTATTGGAGAAGGAGGAGTTTGTGAAAAGTTGGTTTTGGTGCCAAGTGATAAGGATCAAGAGTTGTCATCTAAGCGAAAAAGATATAGATGACGTGTCAAATTTATTTTGAGGCATCACATGATTTGTCGTACTAACGTTATACGATGTAAACTTTTTTACGACAGGTAGTTCCGAATCGTTTACATGAAAATGCCCACAATAAAATTCTTATTTTAAAACATGAATGTAGCTTTAGGCTATGAACCCTAAGAACATCTTGTTAAATAATTACTATTTAATATTCAATATGTATGAATTAAGATTGGTTGCAGAGTGCAAGCGAAAATTTATATCTGAAAATTTGCACCTAATAGGCCCGGTTGACAAGGAAAGTTTGCCTGAACCAAGCAAGTGAGCCTATAGTTAGCACATAAACACTTTTGAATGCAATATTTTTAGAAGCTCTAGACTAATGATATATTCAAAAATTAAGTCATGAGTTAAGAATACGTTATCCAAATTGATATAAATAGCCTAAAAGTTATTTTTAGTCGATGTCAAACTCTTCATAATGCTTCATATAAATTTACATTATGATCTAAATGTAAATCGTCCATCTTATTTTCAGGAAAAATCTGGGTTTAGTAAAACTCCATTCAATTATTTAAATAAAAGACAGTTCCTAATAAACACAAAAAATTAATGTCATTACATTTGCCCATCAAATGGTTGGCAATAAGCTGCTGTTGGACGAACACTTATTTCCAACATTTGCAATTTGTTCTGGCAATCCTAATATGTATAATGGTTTAGGCCTGATTTATTTGTTAATTTTGACTATTTCTAGTGATTATTTTGTTTTTTGTAAGTATTTAGAAAAAAGACACCTACACCCCTAAGATTTAGGGAAATTGTCATAAAGACCCCCAAATTTTCAACGAGGGACAACAAGACCCCTTTTTGACCTCAATACCCTTTGACTATGTAAATCTCCAAAAAGATAACCCCAAAATTTTATAATAAATAGAAAATGGCATTAAAATAAACGTAATAATTTATACATTTAAAAATAATTTTAATATTATTTGTTTTTATATTTTTCAATATATTACGCTTATTTTATTATATTAAAGTAATTTTTAATAATAGATAGAAACATAAGATTAAAATAAATAAATTAAAATTAAAATTACTTTGAATATTATGTAAAAGTTAATTTCAATTTATTTATATGGAGATTTTTTTAATTGCAAAATCTATTTAACCCAAAGATTTATTTAAAATCTTTATAATATTACAAATATATTATTAAAATAAATATTATAATTAAAATTTTTAATATTATTTTAAATGTCAAAATAATTTAATATTATTAATCTACTAGATAGATTATATTATTTATATTAAATTTGTGTTAATTAAAGACTTTTAAAGTTAATTTTCTAATTATTATAGTTAAAGGGTATTATGGATAAAAAAGGGTCTTGGTGTTCATTTTTTAAAATTTGGGGATTCCTGTGACCATTTTTCTAAACCTTGAAGGTATAGGTGTCATTTTCCCAAGTATTTATTGAAGGGCCAAAAGTCAAGGAATACCCTGCTATCTCCCACTTGGTTCAGATGAAGGGAGATCCACACTTTCAGCTAATATGATTTAATTAATTAATTAATAAATGCCATATAATATGAGATAATTTTTTAGAACAATTTTTTTTACATATGTAGCACTATTCTATCACCAGTTGTCTCCTTATAATTCTTATTGTAATGCTTTATATCTTTTTACAAATTTATTCTATCGATTTAACAACTTAACATTTATTGTCGTTATCATTGTTATTAATATTATCAAATTTAATCACGATGGTCAATGATTTGAATATTTATTGTAAGTGAATTGGAGCAAAGGACATAAAAAACTAAAAATATATATATTGTCAAATTGATCGATGGAATCCTTTTTTTTTTTAAGCCCGAAATGGTTGCTATAAAGAAAATCAAAAGCTCAATGGCACGAGATGAGCTGAAACTAAAGTTTAAAAAACTTTAAGAAAATAAATTGATTTGATAATATAAAAAATCAGGGTATTTAGTTGCAAATAGACCTATTTAATATGGCATTTTAAGAGATTATGGAAATTACATGAATATTGGAGTTTATTTTCTAAACAACGTGAAATGGATCATCAACTTACCTCCCCTGTCCAGATGGTGACTGAGATTGTAGTGAAGCAATTAACTTTATGGACTAAGATTGATGGAGATTTTACCAATAATAGAAAATGTGTGTGGGTGTGTGTATTAACGCAATGATAGGGAAAAAAATTTCCTTTTCTTTTTCTATATCAGCAATAAGTTGTAAAAGAATCTGTTACTAAATCGCGGTGAGTAAAAACTAAAAGGAAACAAAAATAACTTAAAAAATGGCTTTACCATTTTACAATTTGTATTACGTCTCTATAAATAGTAGGTGAAAAATAAAGTTTTTGCATACAATTTTTCTTTTTCCCTCAAAGAAACATCTGCGTGATTTCTTTTTTGTATTACAACAAATGGAGAAAGCCTCGTTTAAGTTAACTTTCTTGTTCGTCTTTTGATTGTTGCATTTGGTTAGTCAATGTCCCAAATATCTCCTTCTATTTTTTTTTTTTGAGTTAATTACAAGCACATTTCACCTTTTTTTTTCATTTTGCCATTATCATGAATTATTGATCTCAAACAACAAAATTTAATTTGCAGGCACCACAATCTTTGAGTTACCAAGTGCTGAAGCCTACACCAGAGGGTTACCAATTCGTTGTACCCAGGATTCATAAAATCACATTCATCATTCAAAAATACAACAAAAAATTCAATTTTATAGTATCTTTTATGCAAAAAATATACCAGATGTATATACAAAATGATATTATCATATCTTGAATGTGTTAATCATCCTCTAAAGCAACTTATTCAGTTTCTGAATTATTTGCCTCAACTTCATCATCCTCATACCCATCATCATCTTCTTTTGTCAAAACAATATCCTAGGTAAAAGAAAGAATTTTAATCACTACTATTACCGAAATGAAAATTGGTATAAAATATAATAAAGATGCTGAGACTAATGAGAAAAATAGTGAAATAAAAAAAACTCTATATAAATGCAGTCTCTGTTTCAAAAAAATCTAATAATTATTCCATCATCAACCTATATTATAAGCTTGTCCATAATCACTTAAGTTCATTAACTAACAGAGCAATGACAAGTCACCAATCATTTTGCACGATGACTCAAAACATAGAACATACTCATTCACTTAATCTATTAATAAAATGAAATAAACAACCTATACCTTTTGAGATGATTCTTGTGCAGACTTTCCAAGAATGAGCTTTATCAATCTTTTCAACTTCTTGACTTCTTTCTCTAAGTCTTTTTATTTTCACTTCCAAATTAGTACATTGATGCTTGTTACCTCATTGACTTGGAGAACCATACACATCCTTGCCTTTGATGCCTACTCCCCACACCAACAACACGACCATGTGTTGGTTCTATGTTACTTCTCGATATATTTTCCATTCATCGACCGACGCCTTGACCTATAACAGTTGATCTCATTGATTCCACTGTTTCCTATAATAAATACATATATTTGTCTGAGTGCATATAGTAATGAAATCATGCAAAAAAAAAAAAGGAATATCCTGGAAATTTAATATCAAACACACATGCATTTCCTTTGCCTTGTTACTTGCCCATATTCCATTCTTCCTTACATGAAACATCTTGAATAAATCAAGTGGACTAAGTTCAATACCTATTTGTTGCTGCAATAAAGAATTGAAATTCAATAAGATCATAATAAATAAAAACCATTTTTGTTATAATCAGAGTCAAACATATTCTCTTACCATTTCTTTTCTATGCTTAGCCATTGGGATCGAACCTGTAGTATGAATAAGTTTGGACTTGGTTCGGTTCCTCTTGTTTATTGTGCTTGTTTTCTATATATAAGTTTAAAAAAAAAGCATAAAATCAACTTAGTTATTCTAAAACCGTCAAGAACAACTCATGTATAAAGCACATGAATAAGATTTATAAGTTCCTATTTCTATAATGATTCTAGCAAATATAATTCACTGATGAATTAAAATACCAGCAAAACTTAGGAAAGAAAAGCACAGAAACATACTATGCTAATAGTCATTATTGATACCTTCCACCCCTCATCCATCCATTTGTCAACCATTTGTCTCCATATTCTTGGAGGCACATTCTCAGGAGCATGTGCATAACGCTCTCCAACAGTTGGATACTTCTTAAAAATTCCCCTCCTCAGCTCTGACATCCAACTTCAAAAACAAATTTTTACATGAAGTTCTATGACATCTTTAAGCTCATGTTCTGTACATGTATAAGAAAATTGTGCTTCCTTGAAACGAGCAAATAGCGTTTCAAATTCTTCCTTTGGAAATTCAGAATATTTAATATATGGTCCATTGATGCTGCTGTTGAAGATGACACCAATTTCACGTACAACTTTCGGTGTTATGATCATTACAAATTTTGAGAAATATTAAGTAAATTTCAAGCCATTAAAACTAAAAGAATTAAATTACATACAAAAACAAAAACAATGCAACTTTATTTCCTTGCCTATTTGTATCAAACTAGTTACAATCAAACAATGCAACTTTATTTCCTTCTGTGTAAGAAAGCTCAACAATATCTTTTATTAGTCCATAGTAAGGTATATTTTCATTTTCATGTTCCCCTTTTACCATAACTCCACAATTTTGAGTGTTACTTGTTTCATCACGATCTAAAGTGTGAAACCTAAAACCATTAACATTACAACATGGGTAACAAGTAATACGCCTGCCAGGACCATGGGCTAAAGAAAGCATTTCCCTGTCAACTTGTCCATCATTATAAAGCTTAATGATCTATATATAAAAGATAAAAGAAATTTATTAAAATGTAGTTAAATAAATGAAAATGATAAAAATACCTAAATGTTAGACATTGTATCTATCTTACCCTACATCTAAACCAATCAACAAATTCTTGTCTATGCATACTCTCCACGTTTTCAACACCTGAACTAACAAGTATGCTCTTGTGTTCCCAGTCAATATCAACAACTCATTTCAATATTACATTTTTTCCAGTCATGTTTAATTTCTACAGTCTGTAGCTATCGTTCTTGTAATGCATTTAATTAATTATCATAATGTCAACAAAGACATGTCTTTTTTGCTAGCGTCAACCCATCAAATGTTTGTTTCACTTCATCTCCCTCCAACTCCTCAAAATTAAAAAATATCAACATCCTTTAGAGTCCATACTTAGCATCACATAACATTAAAAATGGAAAAAAAATTAATTAATGAAATCCAGCAAAAAAATCATTAAAAGTAATCCAAATCTAATAACAAACAATGAATTCTAAATAATTAGCATCACAAGTAAGAGCTCCAAAATAAAAATTAAAAAAATGCAATAGCATCATCGGACTTACAGGAAGCTACCATTTGGCCTAAAACAAAATCGGAAGCAGCAAAAACAAATTAAAAACAAAATTAGAAGCAGAGAGTGAGCGATTATGCAAGAGATGGTAACAATTACAAACTTAAGAAAAATAATTAGCCTTCAGACTCATCATCAATGATGGAAACTATAACCTAACCCTAAGTTAATTGAAGGAAAAAAAAAAGATGAAATCTAGTGCAAATAGAGAAAGCAACAGTGAAATAATTACCAAAGTGATTGGGCGAGCAATGGACAATGAAAAATTGAAAAGTGAGAGATGTAAGTGCTTGCGCTGCAATGATTGAAGAACTTTTCCCTTCTTTTTCTTTCTTTTTCGTTCTCTTTAACTTTGTTCTTTTTCGTTTTCTTTTGAACTTTTCCCTTTTCTTTTTATTTTTTCGTTTCTTCCGTATTTTCTTAGCTTTTTAATTGTATTTCATTCTTTTAGGTTTTTAATTTTACCAAGAGTAATTAAATTTATAAGAAAAAAATTTGCCAAGTACGCTACTCCAAAGAAAAAAATTATTGGAAGTTTTGGTTGTGGGCTTGTGGTTTTGGTACTCTACTCCAAAGACTGGGCCCGAAGTGTGTCAAGTTTGGGGTGCTTCTAGTAAAGTCTAGCAGGCATTTTCGACAAAGTATTCATTATCACCAAGGGCAAACTGCCCTCGGAAATATTGATCATATTTTCATCCTTATCCGACGGCCATCTTACACCTTAGGAAAAAGTACTTATTATCAAAAGTATTTTATGCCTTCGGAAATATTTCGTCGGTAATATAACTGTTTGTTGTAGTGGAATCGGAAAAGATCGTTGTTCCTTTTGAAGTCAAGGATTAATCGAGCAAAATTTTGAGACAAATGTTAGCACTGATATAGCAGGGACATTTAAATTTGAACGAACTTTGGTTTGTTGGGTGATTTTGAAGATGAAGAAGAAATAGGCTGCTGATAATTTTTTGGAATCCCATAGTAGTAATTCAAAGCCAATGATCTGAATTAAATTTTTAAGAAACAACCACGTTAATTAAAATGCGAGATATATATTAAGTTAAAACTAGGATAGTAGGAAATTGAAACACTAAGCCAAAATAACGCTTTAAAAAGCAAAATGTTAGAACCCAAAATTGTTGCATTTGCTCTAAAAGCCTCTCCGGTGACTTGAAGCAAATCCGTATTGATTATTAACCACTCTAGCGGGAAAAATTGTTACATTTTTTCGAGGCATGAAATGGTAGTTTTGTTTAACTCTAAAACATCTTGAGAGTTTGTGTTTATAGAGATGTTTGAATCTTCTTTATGTACGAAATTTATGTGTAGTGCACTGATTTAAGTTTCTATTAAAGAACATACGTGTCATTTGCAGTTTCAATTGCTGCTTTAAGTCGGTTGAGTATTCTTTTAGAATATGACTTTAATCTTTCTTTAGAATAGGACTCTTTTGAGTCATCCTTCTTTTTAGATACTTTTTGTTATTCTTTTGCAAAAGTTGTATTATACATTTGTTTTCTATTTTAGTCCAACGACTTCAATGAGAATCATCATCATTCAGTCCTACAACTTTTCTATTTACTTTATGGTATTAGAGCAGCGCATTCCTCTTCCCCTTTAGTTTTTTTTTCCCCTTCTTCATCAAGCAGTGACTATGGCTACTACAGACGAAATTCCAACCATTCCAGTACACTCCACTGCTCTCAACCCCAACAACTTTCATCTCATTACAATCAATATTTCTGCACAGGCTCCTCTCAAACTCACCTCCACCAACTACCCACTCAAACGAAAATTTGAAGTTCACGAAATTTTTAAGCGTTACAAAGCCATTGTGGAAAATTATTTTCAACTCAAAATAATCACCCTATATTCAGATAATGGGGGAGAATATATGGGCCTCAAAGATTACCTCTCTCTAAGTGGCATATCTCACTTAACCAGTCCACCTCATACACCTGAACATAATGGCTATTCAGAAAGACGACATCGCCATATTGTTGAAACCGGTCTCGCTTTACTTTCTCATGCTTCCCTTCCCGTTACCTTTTGGTCCCATGCCTTTGCTACTGCTGTTTATTTAATTAATAGGATGCCAACCACAACGCTCAATCTATCATCTCCCTATGAATTAATTTTCCACAAAATGCCCAATTATACTAAACTAAAGATTTTCGGATGTTTATGTTATCCTTGGCTTCATCCATATACATCTCACAAACTTGATCAAAGGTCTAAACCTTGTGTTTTTATTGGATACTCGTTATCTCAAAGTGCCTACTTGTGTTTTGAACCATCTACTTCAAAAATATTTGTTTCTCGTCATGTTAAGTTTGTAGAGTCAGTTTTCCCATACACCTCTCTTCATGATCATCTACCTCGCCCCACCTCCATCACCATAGACACTTGGCTTCCCCCAGTGCTCATTGTCTCATTCCCTTCTCCAATTCAGCCGCCTTCTACTACTCCACCTGAAGAGCGCCCACAAGAACTACCTGCTGTTGAAGACACTTCACATTCCTCTGAGATACCAAAACATCAACTAGAAACAGAGCAACACCCACCACCCATCCAACAATCACCAAATCCTACCCATCAACCCACCGAAACACAAAATACCACCCAACATCACATGACTACTCGGGCCAAGAATAATATTCGTAAACCAATTCAAAAACTCAACCTTCACACCCACTTATCATCCCCACCCGATCTTGAACCTACTTCCATGACTCATGCCCTCAAAGATCATAATTGGCGTCGAGCTATGTCTGAAGAATATGATGCTCTTGTTCGTAATGGGACATGGGAGCTAGTTCCTCCTAATGGTATCACTAATCTTGTTGGTTGTAAATGGATCTTTCGCATTAAAAGACACTCTGATGGCTCTCTTGACCGGTTTAAAGCTCGCCTTGTGGCCAAAGGATTTCATCAACGACCCGGTGTGGATTACCATGAGACTTTTAGCCCGGTTGTTAAACCCACCACAGTGAGACTTGTACTTAGTATTGCAATAAGCAATGGCTGGTCTCTTTGCCAACTTGACATCAACAACACCTTTCTTCAAGGCCGGCTCTCAGAACATGTATATATGGCTCAACCACCAGGATTTGTTGATTCTGATCGTCCAACATATGTATGTAAACTTCATAAGGCTATCTATGGTCTCAAACAGGCTCCACGGGCTTGGTATCATGAACTACGCCAATTTCTTGTGCATTCAGGTTTCACGAATTCTCACTCTGATACTTCTCTCTTTGTTCTCAACACTGGCAGACATATTTTATTTTTACTGGTGTACGTTGATGATATCATTGTTACTGGTAATATTGATGACCTTGTTTCTCAATTTGTTGGCTGCCTTGCTCAACGCTTCTCCCTGAAAGATCTTGGCTCTCTTTCTTATTTTCTCGGCATTGAGGTTGTTCCACATTGGCGAGGCATATTGCTCTCTCAGAGAAGATATATCCAAGACTTGCTTAAAAGAACTCATATGGCAGATGCTACACTTGTACTTACCCCATTGCCAACAAATTCTTCCTCACTCACCATCACCTCGGGCACTCCTCTTTCAGATCCTTCTCAAGTTCGTGCTGTAGTTGGGAGCCTGCAATACCTCTCTCTCACTCCTCCTGATATCTCTTTTGCTGTCAATAAGATGGCTCAATTTATGCATCAACCTACTGACGAGCATTGGGTACTTGTTAAACGAATTCTACGGTATTTATGTGGCACATTGGATAAAGGTCTTCTTCTACATCATGAGTCTTCTTTATCTCTTCATGGGTTCTCTGATGCGCTTCATGCGTTCTCGGATGCTGACTGGGCCGGCAATAAAGATGATTACTCTTCCACTAGCGCCTACCTTGTCTATCTTAGGCGGAATCTTATTTCTTGGAGTTCTAAGAAGCAACAAACTATTGCTCGTTCTTCTATAGAAGCGGAATATCGTTCAGTTGCTGCTACTGCTGCTGAACTTCGGTGGGTATGTTCACTACTTGCTGAACTTGGTGTGACTTTGCAATCTTCTCCCGTTGTCTATTGTGATAACATTGGTGCTACTCAGTTAAGCTCCAATCCTGTGTTTCACTCTCGAATGAAACATGTAGCAGTGGATTACCATTTTATCCGTGAACAGGTTCAATCTGGTTTACTTCGTGTGGCTCATGTTTCTTCTGCCGACCAACTTGTTGATCTCCTCACCAAACCTTTGCCACGTTCTCAGTTCCTACTGCTAAGAGACAAGATTGGCTTCTCTACTCGTGGCCTATCTTGAGGGGGCATAAAGAACATACGTGTCATTTGCAGTTTCAATTGCTGCTTTAAGTCGGTTGAGTCTTCTTTTAGAATAGGACTTTAATCTTTCTTTAGAATAGGACTCTTTTGAGTCATCCTTCTTTTCAGATACTTTTTGTTATTCTTGTTGCAAAAGTTGTATTATATATTTGTTTTCTATTTTAGTCCAACGACTTCAATGAGAATCATCATCATTCAGTCCTACAACTTTTCTATTTACTTTATCTATATTATAGAGTTTGTGGAACTGTAAAATATTTATAATCTTCTTGCAAATAGCATAAAAAGTGGTGTAGTGGTTAATCTTGATGGTACCCGCTTAGTAAAAGACTGCAAATACTATGGCCAATGTGCTTTTCATTGAATGAAGTGATGCTTTTGAAAAGAACTTCAATATTAGGTGAATGTTGAGTCCATATAAATATATATTATATTGACGGGATACGGACTTATGTTGAGCTCAAATAAGTTGATTCGGTTTTAGGCGAAGACACCTCCTCGGAAATGTATACTTTCTGGAGTTTGAGGAGCTAACTAACGAACCGAATAATTAAAGAGGTTCCATACCTGCTATAACCATGCCAGGGGTCCCAACCTAACTCAAAGATGTCCTAGTTATGGGTATTAAATGTTTATTTTAAAAATTACTATAATTAAAAATTTTTATACTATCAATTATTTTGGGGTTATTCTAATATTCTCGTTGAGATTCCTCGTAATTTTTGTTAATATAATGAATATCTCATTGATTTAAAAATAAACTTTTTAGTAGTGCATCTGTGCATGTCAGTAAATTCTAAATTAAGATAATTCAAAAGACATCTAGATTATAAGAGAGGCCAATGAAGTTACTTTCTTAATTCACTTAGCAACCATATACTTAACTTGAAACTTGAAAGAAAAAATTGGGGTACCTTTTAGCATTTTTTCTCATTGCAAAACCATATGCATATTTTACTTTTACAAGCAAACAATCAAAATTGTTAGTGCAATGATTTGTCTGATAATACCCTTAAAATTGAATTATCCATAGAGTTATTTTTATTCAAATTGTTTTCAGGCTATAATAGTTAAATCATGATGGTCAATGATTTTAAGATTTATTATGAGTGAATTGAAGCAAAGGACACATTAAAATAAAAAAAAAGTTGTAAATATATATCACGATCGAATAAATCATGCTATAAAACATTAATGAAAGAAAACTAAGTTGAACAATTATTAATAAGTCGATCGATCGAATCAATTTTTTAATTTCAAATGGTAGCAATAAACAGAAGAAAGTAAAAAACTCAATGGCACGAGATGAATTCAAAGTAAAGTTGAAAAATATACATATATATAGCCTTAAGACAATAAATGGATTCAATGATACAAAATCTGGGATATTTAGTTAATTGCAAAATAGACCTACTTCATATGGTATTTTTAGAGATTATAGAAATTACATGAATATAAGAAAACTTCTTTTTTTTAACCCTAATCAACGTGAAATGGAAAATGTGTTTGCGTTGTTAATGCGAAGCTGGAAAAAAAATTAAAAAATTAATTTTTTTTCCTTTTTTATTGTTTCCTATTGGGCTAGGTTTAATGATTTGAATATTACTGTGTTGCAAGTTTATTTGATTTGCTGTGATTTTTCTATAAAATAACTTAGAAGTTGGGTGTGCCATTTTACCATTTTTATATTACATCTCTATAAATATTAGGTGAAGAACAAAGTTCTTGCATACAATTTTTTTAGAATTTTTTTTTCCCACTCAAAGAACACATCCTGCATAATCTTTTTCTTACAGCAAATGGAGAAAGTCTCGTTTAAACTAACTTTCTTGGTCGTCCTCATGATCGTTGCATTTGGTTAGTCAATGTTCCAAATATCTCTCTCTCTTTGTATATTTTTTTACTAATTACTAACACATTTCGCTTTTTATTTCATTTCTCTATAATCATGAATTATTGATCTCAATTTGCAGGCACCACAATCTTTGAGTTACCAAGTGCTGAAGCCTACACCGGAGGGTTACCAATTCGTTGCACCCAAGATTCTGATTGTGTGAGGAATTGTCCATCTAAAAATGGATTTTGTTGTAAAGATGAAAACAAACAAATCTGTCCTAAAGGTTTTTGTTTTTGTACCCCCACCTAAATTATTATAAGCTGTGATTTATGAGTGTATTACGAGTATAACAAGAAATAAAGTTCTATAACAACTATAATAATAATAAAAATTTAATTTACAATAGAGGCACTTTCACATTATTCCTTCATGTCAACAATAAGTAGTTATTTTGAGAAGTAAATAGGAGACTCAAAAGTAATTTTGAGAAGTTTAAAACTAATTATGGTGTTTGGTGATTTTTTTTTAAATTTTCTTAGGTGAAAATCACCTAATCCTACACTATATTTTTAGTAAAATTTAATATTGAAAAGTTTGATCTTTCATACAGTTCCACGTATAACCTCATATATATTATATAGACATAAAAATATCCTTTTTTAATTAGAAAATACAATCAATAAATTTATGAAAATAATAATAATAATTTTTTTTAAAATTTGCACACACTCCTTGACCACATTTCTCAACCTAGCTATTTTGTTATCAATTTTTTGTTGAAAGTAAAAGAAATAAAATTAATAAATGTGTTTTTAATAAGTCTTGCTTGAGGAAGATTCCATTTGCTGTGTGTTGTGTGTCAAGAGTAGAAACAATATTGGGCCTCCATTTGGTCCTTTTTCTGTTGGGCTTGGTCATTGGGCCTTCTCATAACTAATCGATGCGGGTGATTTTCGTATCCAGCAATTGCCCCATGTCCTTCGTTGCTTCGGCACCAAGGTGCAAAAGCCAACGAACAAATGAAAAATCATCGTAATTATATATATATTGTTTGACAAGTTAATTTGTTATCTTTTATTTGAACTAAAGAGTTATATAGCTGCTCAACTCATCCTAATAGATATGTATGTAAGAGAGAAATGGTAAAACTTGTGACTCTCACATTTTTCTTGCTTTATATTGCAAGTTGCGATTCCAAATACCAACGTCCCCATTTTATCCATTCATCATCTAAATTTAATATGTAAATCAACAAACTAATTTATTTTCTTCTTCATCTGTTTAGTTTAATTAAACTTTAAAACTGAATGTCGCTAAAAAAATAAATAATAAATAAATAAACTCTAAAAGTGAATGCAAAGTAGTGAATTTGTTGGATTCGTGCTTGGGTCAATCATTTTTGTTTATTTTAAGATAAATGATTTTTTTTAATTTAGTTAATTAAAAATTAAAACAATAGTCAAGGCAATCAATAGTTTGATTGAGATTTTCAGATATTCTAAATAATAAATTAGGAAAATTTTATATCAAATCTCAACTAATTTTAAATTAATTTTTAAAAAATTTATATTGAATTGAACTCTATATGGTTCAGGACGAGATCTCGAATCCCAATAAAAAAATGGATAATTCTACTAACTTAAAGGTAATATTCTAAATTATATAAATTAAAAAGTGGCATAACTGTGATTATTTTAAACGAATTGGGTAATAAAACAAATAAAAGAAGGCATTAAATTCAAAAGACAAGACATGACACATGAACTTGATAAATAAAAGGGCAATATTCACTAGCTACTTGTATTTTATGCTTTTTCAAAAATTTAAAAGCCTAGAATCCACCATACATCAAGGGAAAATGATCCTCTCCTAGGGATTGTCTTGCCATTGAGTACTATATTGATGATAGTACTCATTGTGTTGATCTTGAGATATGGAAAGAGAGGAAAACGAATACCAAAGTCCAAATGATACTAATATGCCACCAGTAGCAACTTGGAGAAAGTTTTCGTACCTAGAACTTTTTCGAGCTACAACGGATTTAATTAAAACAATCTAATCGGCAAAGGAGGTTTTGGCTCTATTTACAAGACACGAATTCAAGATGGGATGGAGGTTGTAGTGAAAGTTTTTAACTTGCAATATGGAGGAGCATTTAAGAACCTTAATGTTGAATGCAATATGATGAAAAGTATTCACCATCAAAACTTTATCAAAATCATTAGTAGTTGTTCAAATGATGATTTTAAGGCATTGGTATTAGAATACATGCCTCATGGAAATCTGGGTAAGTGTTTGTATACAAGCAACTACATTTTGGATATTTTTCAAAGATTAAACATAATGATAGATGTTGCATCAGCTGTGGTATATCTACACTTTGGTTAAGGATGGCAATGGATCGGATTTGGGTTGGATTAAAATGAATTTGGATTGGATTTGGATATCGATGTGTGGATCTAAGGTGGATCTGGAGCAAATTCGGATTTATCTTAATATCTAGATCCAAATCCATATCCACTCACCATTTAATGTAATTTTATTTAAAAAAAACAATTATGTAATTATAAATGATGATAAAATTTATAAATGATGATAAAATTTATTCATTAACATGTATTTAAGAATCTTAAAACTTAAAGGTACTTAATTGATAATAAGACATAAATTTATCAAGTGTAAAATAAAATTAAGATAGCCTGCCTAATTTTTTTTAAGTTTTTCACTCTACAATTTAGTCTATTTATTCCTCTTTAGTCTGCTCTCGCTTCTCCACTTCATTTGAATGCTTGGATCAGTTCTTTAATTGTTACGAAAATCCATAAACTTGAGTTTGTTTTGCTATCATTTTCTCATAATCTTAATTATTTTGTATAATCACTAATCAATGGTGGCTATCAACTATGAAATAATTATGTTAATCATATATTTAGTTAAATATTATCATAATAAAAATAATAAAGCACTGAATATAATAAATCATTTTTAACTTATATGTTATTATTTAATGATATAGGAATGATGATAGTGTGCAATGGATATCAAGATAGTAAAGGAGACATTATAATATTATAATGATCTTATTCCTGCAATTACTTTTGATCGATATTTTATTATCTTTCTTATTTGTTTATTTTGGTGTAAAAGTAGAAGCTACAATACTTATTAGATTTTTTATACAAATTATATAATTTAATTGTTACCAATGCATTTTAGTCTTAAATTTTCTTTCTAAAAAAATATTGATCTCTTATTATTGAGATTCAGAATTCATGATGGATCTAGAGCATATTTGGATTTTAATTTTTCTTTTTGGATTTGGAGCAGATATAGATCTTTATTTTTTGTTTCGGATCTAGATATGGAGCGAAAAATATAGATCCATGATGGATCTAGAGCAGATACGGATCTTAATTTTTATTACAGATCTAAATCTGGAGCAATGTAGATCCAATCCATATATGCTCCATTGCCATCCCTAACTTTGGTCATTCAACACCTATAATTCATTGTGATTTAAAGTCGAGTAATGTTTTGCTAGACAATAATATGGTTGCTCATTTGAGTGATTTTGGCATGGCAAAGCTCTTACTCAGAGAAGATTAATCATTGACTCAAACACAAACACTTGCCACCACCGAGTTTGTTCTACATTAATTTTTTTATTTCTTTAATACTTTATGATATGTTATTTATTTTTACAATCTTCATTTGAGCATGCTATTGTTAATTATTTTATCTTACCATGTAATTGTTGAAATCCATAGAGTATGGAAGAGAAGGATAGGCATCCACAAATGGGCATGTTTACAGCTTTGAGATAATGATAATGGAAACATTCAATTGGAAGAAACTCACAGATGAAATTTTTCATGGAAAAATGACATTAAAGTGTTGGGTGTTGAGTGTTAGAAAATGCATATTTATAAAGGAGAAAATCATTATTTTATATTTCAAGTTTTACTAACAACCATTACTTTTATGTATTTAAGCTTTTTGCAATTTAATTATGTGTGTTTGATTTTAATTAAGTATTTTATGTATTTTATGGGCATCATAGTTATTTCACAATAAACGAGAGATCAGATGGCAAAACGGACATCACTTTTGAACTCAGGACGGTCGAAAACCTTAGGAGGAGCATAAAAGGAAAAATGGCACTATTCACATGTACGGTACTATTCACGTGTACGGTACTGTATACGTTACTGTTCACGACACTGTTCACATAGATGGACGATGACGTGGCATTTACCGATGATGTGGCATTGACTGATGAGGTGTCACGATCCTATTGGGCTAAAATTCTTATGTACTGTTGATGGTGACGTGGCAGCATATCAGTGGACGAAAAATCTCGCGTACGGTACATGCATCACACAGGATTATTTTCAACCAAACCGCGTCACTGTTCACCCGGGTCAAACCGTGTTACTGTTCATCCACGTGGTCAAACCGCGTACTGTTGACTGATGACGTGGCGCAATCCTGAGCGTCCAAACTGTTTTTAATCCGATGGCCATGATTTACTCCATGTATCTATAAAAAGGGGGCCTCCCCCCCTATTTTGATAGCTCTGAATCCATTTTTGGGATCCATTTTCAGTAATTCCCTCTCCATCTTGTATTTTCTACGTATTTTAATAAATTCCCATTTTGCCCTTAGTTCAATTATGAGTGGCTAATTTTCTTTCAAGCTTGGGTTGAAGGTGAAGTCTCAACATGTGTCATGGGCTTTATTTGGTAAATTTATTTTCTTTTCCCCTCTAGTTTTTGTGGATGATTTGACTTTTCGTCGACAAATAATACTGATCTTGTCTAGATACCGCCTTGGTTACACCGGCTCTCTAGTACAAGGTTATTATTATTTCGCACGATAAGCCCTTAACACCATATTGATTAGAGCGTGGTTCATGAGGTGTGGATTCCCCCCTCATGATTTAATTGGCATTAATAAGGATTATTTAGCCCATGATGCATGTTGATACGGATCCAGATACCCAAGTACTTCATTTCAATAGAATTCTCTTCAATTTATTCTCATCATTTCAATTCCAATTTTAGAATTTATTCTCGCCATTTTAATTTAAGTTTTAGCATATTCCAAATTATTTCCACCACAAATCTAATCCCCGATTTATAAAATTAATTCTATACACAATTAAAATCCACCTTCTCGTGGGATCGACACTCGTCAACATTAGTCTATACTACAATAGATTCGTGCGCTTGCGAGTACATTAAAATTTGCACAACATTGGGTTAATGATATGCTACCCAATTCAATTATGGAAGTTGTTGGTGCAAAATTGCTAAGTTCATGTCATTTGTCTTCAATTTCGCTATAGAGCGTTACTGTGGAATCACCAAAGCAGAGAATCAATGCAAAGGAAATTGTAACAAGACTCTTAAAAGCAGAGAATCAACTTGTTGCAATGAATACCGTGACTATAGAAAAAATATAAATAGATTGAACGTTAAAAACTATAGTCATGAATTTGATTTTAAGACTTATGGTTAACTTTCACATGAGCTTGTTCATTGTTTAAAAAAATTTGTGTAATCATGTATAAGTCTTATTATTTTATAATAGAAATAATATTAAAATATAAAAAAATATGAACTTACTAAATCAAAATTTTGATACTGGAGAGAACTCAAATTAGTTGCGATAGTAAATTGTGGTGGTAATATGATACTAATAACTTATGAAACTTGGACTGGGAGAATTACACCCAACTCCAGTGGTGTTACAGCTTGCAGATCGGTCCACAAAAATATCTCGTGGTATTGTGGAGGACGTGCTTATCCAGGTAGACAAGTTTTATTTTCCTGTTGATTTCATTGTAATTGACACTCAACCAATACATGATTCAAGGAAGCACATCCCCATTATTCTAGGCCGACCTTTCTTGGCAACTGCAGATGCTCATATTCAATGCAGGACCGGAAATATGCAGTTGTCCTTCGGCAACATGACTATGGAGCTAAATATTTTCAACATTGCCAAACAACCTCACAGTGCAGATGATGGAATTGTTGATGTGGATTTAATAGAAACAATAGTTGATAATACTTTTCTTTCACACCTTAGTGATGATCCTTTACAAACATGTTTAACTCACTTTGGTTTGGATTTTGATATTGACAGATCGGTCGATGAGGTCAACGCTCTACTTGACTTAGCACCATCCATGGACACTAATAAATGGAAGTCAAGAGTTGAACAACTAGCACCATCAGAGAAGAAACTCATCCCATCATCAGAATCACCACCGAAACTCGAGCTCAAACCATTGCCCAACACATTGGAATATGCATTTTTGGGAGAAGAAAGTACTTTACCGGTAATCATCTCATCATCCCTAAATGACGAACAAAAATGTAAGTTGTTGGATGTTTTAAAAGAGCACAAAGGAGCATTAGGATGGACCATAGCGGACATAAAAGGTATAAACCCAGTAGACTGCATTCATTACATTCACCTCGATGAAAATGCTAAATCTACTAGGGAAATGCAACGTCGGTTAAATCCTAATATGAAAGAAGTTGTTAGAACCGAAGTCCTTAAGCTATTAGACGCAGGTATCATTTACCCAATTTCTGATAGTTCATGGGTCAGTCCTATACAAGTTGTCCCTAAAAAGTCAGGAGTCACAGTAGTTACGAATGCTGATAATGAATTGATACCAACTAGAGTAACTACAGGATGGCGTGTATGCATTGATTATAGAAAGTTGAATTCTGTCACACGTAAAGACCATTTTCCTTTACCATTTATCGATCAAATGCTTGATAGATTAGCAGGTTATGAATTTTATTGCTTTCTAGATGGCTACTCAGGATATAATCAGATTCCCATAGCACCAAAAGATCAAGAGAAAACTACTTTCACTTGCCTTTTTGGCACTTTTGCATATAGGAGAATGCCATTTGGATTATGTAATGCACCTGCTACATTTTAACGATGCATGTTAAGTATTTTTCTGATATGGTTGAACGATTCCTTGAAGTCTTTATGGATGACTTTTCTGTCTTTGGTGACTCGTTTGATCAATGTTTACATCATCTAACATTAGTTCTACAGAGATGTATCGAAAAGAACTTGGTCTTAAATTGGGAGAAGTGTCATTTTATGGTAAAACAATGTATTGTTCTCGGTCACATCATTTCGAGCAAAGGTATTGAGGTTGACAAAGCCAAGGTGGATCTCATTTCTAATCTTCCTCCACCCAAAACAGTCAGATAAGTAAGATCTTTCCTTGGGCATGCTGGTTTTTATAGACGTTTCATTAAAGATTTTAGCAAAGTTTCTAAACCCTTATGCAATCTACTTGCTAAGGATGTACATTTTATCTTTAATGATTCATGTCTTGTGGCTTTTGAAAAATTAAAGCAATTGTTGACATCATCACCCATCATTCAGCCCCCAAATTGGAGCTTACCATTTGAGCTCATGTGTGATGCATCTGATTATGCAGTAGGAGCAGTATTAGGACAAAGAGTTGATCGAATTCCCCATGTTATTTACTATGCTAGTATGACATTGAATGATGCACAGTTGAACTATTCAACTACTGAAAAAGAAATGCTAGCAGTAGTGTTTGCATTAGAAAAATTTTGATCTTATCTCATTGGTTGTAAAATAATTGTGTTCACAGATCATGCTGCTCTTAAATATCTTCTCACAAAGAAAGATGCAAAAGCTAGACTAATTCGTTGGTGTTACTTTTGCAGGAATTTGACTTGGAATTCAAAGATAAGAAAGTGACAGAAAATGTTGTGGCGGACTACCTCTCTCGTCTCCATTTTGACACAATTACAGAGCCATTAATATTGAATGAGTCATTTCCAGATGAACAATTAATGAGTGTGGAAGTATTACCTTGGTATGCTGATATAGTTAATTATCTTGTTACAGGTAAACTTCCAGAGCATTGGACCAAGCAAGACAAGGCTAAATTCTTTGCGGAAATAAAGAATTTCTTTTGGGATGACCCATATTTGTTCAAGTATTGTGCAGACCAAATTATTAGACGATGTGTCCCTGAAAATGAAATTCAGAATATTCTTTCATTCTGCCATGAACAAGCTTGTGGAGGCCATTTCAGTGCTAAGAAAACAGTGACTAAAGTTTTACAATGTGGTTTCTATTGGCCAACTATATTTCGAGACGCTTACACTTTCTGTTCTTCATGTGATAGGTGTCAACGAATGGGGAGCATTACACGAAGGAACATGATGCCACTAAATCCAATTTTAGTGGTTGAGATTTTGTATGGGGTATCGACTTCATGGGACCCTTTCCCCCTTCTTTTGGCCATCAATACATATTGGTTGGTGTTGACTACGTATTGAAATGGGTGGAAGCAATTCCATGTAGAACCAATGATCACAAGGTGGTGATAGGATTTTTGAAAAGCAACATTGTTTCACGCTTTGGATTCCCTCGAGCGATAATCAGTGATGGTGGTGTCCACTTTTGTAACAAAGCATTCAAAGCTCTTTTGACAAAGTATTCAATCACTCACAAAGTGGCGACCCCATATCATCCGCAAACCAGTGGCCAAGTTGAGATCTCCAATCAAGAAATAAAGCACATATTAGAAAAGACGGTGAGGCCAGACAGAAAAGATTGGTCATTAAGACTTGATGATACATTATGGGCATATAGAACGGCTTTCAAGACCCCGATTGGAATGTCACCCTACAGGCTAGTGTATGGAAAAGCTTACCACCTACCTGTGGAACTCGAGCATCGTGCATATTGGGCCATCAAGAAATTCAACTTTGACATGCAGCAAGCCAGCTCAAAAAGAAGATTACAACTGGCAGAACTTGAAGAAATTCACAATTATGCATACGAAAATGCCAAAATTTACAAGCAACGAATGAAAGTCTTTCATGACAAGCACATTATGAGAAAATCTTTCACTCCAGGTCAGAAAGTGTTTTTATTCAATTCTCGCTTGCACCTATTCCCAGGTAAGTTACGCTCTCGATAGTCTGGTCCCTTTATTGTTCATACTGTTTTTCCACATGGGGTAATTGAAATTAAGGACCCAAAGAACGGTGTCACGTTTAAAGTTAATGGTCAAAGATTAAAGCTATATCTAGAATACCAACCACATAGCGAAGACACCGAAATAAATTTGAGTGACCCACCAGATTTGAATTGATTTGTTTTTTCTTTTCGTTGATTTGATTTTTCTTTCTTTCTTTTTATTATTCTTTTGCTAATTGAAATTATTTTTGCATAAGTGTGTTTGTTTAAACTATTAAGTTTTCTCTTATCATTTTTAATCATGAGTACCATACTTAGACCGTTCCTCCTGAACATTCTTAAACCACTTCAACGTGTCAAAACTCATCTCAAAAGGCAGATTCAATTTTGTAAAACACAACGCATTTGGGCTCTACAACCACCAGAGTTAGTAGCCTATGTTGAGAATCTAGAAAGCCAACTCCGAGATATTGAGAGAAGTGTTTACGACATCCAGTTGGAGCTTGATGTAAATTCAATAAGAGGACGATTTTAATTTTCTTTGTGTGTTTTAATTTGTTTTTCTGTTTGTGTGCTTTAGTTTGTTACCCCGATGAAGTGGCGAATAACGGTACTCCGTGACAATCAAGTCGGTTACTTCAGTTTCCTATAATAACTGACATTCTGAGGCGAAAGTATGGATAGAAACGAGATTCTAGCGAAGCTTCACAAGCGATTCTCTTCACTTTCTCAGAATGCCCTTCTTACGATCTATAAAGCTCGGTTCGAACGCATGGGATTACTCATAAGGAATAACATACCTGCTGCCATCCGTTGGTTAATCGAGGCTAAAGTACGATCGGCAGGTGAGTTACCTCCAAAATTTATTGCTTACATGTCTGGTTGTAGTAAAGGAAATTATGCAAGAAAATGACGAGCTCGAAGAATTTCTGTTGCTTGTCATAAGTGTGCCAGAATGAGTTGCGATAAAAACCCATGTTCTTTAGGAATGGTGTCTGATAACAGGGAAGATAAGATTCAATTCATTAGGGATGGCTTGAATAAGGAGTCATTGGATGATATCCTTCTGTCTCTTGAAACGCATCCCAGTGGATATGTGCAAGGAGCGATTCTCTAGTTATGGCCATTATTCCAGAAAGAGCATGCACGATATAGTCTCGGGAATCTGACTATAAATGACCCTGTTTGCCAGTTTATAAGAAAACTGGATGGGAAGCCCATCCTCGACCCATAGAGGGCGTTCAAGCCGTTTCTGGACGTAAAACCAGAAGAAGATGTGAGCCACAGTCGCAACTACCTGTAAATACCCTTTTACTTCACTGTTATTTTATCTTTTGCATTATTGTCTTTAATAATTTTATTTTATCATTATTTCTTTTTCTTTTTACTGTTTCCTTTTTGACTCGCGAGCCATGTGTTTTACGCGTTATTTGACACTGACATGTTACCTCATTCACAGCTGTGATCCACTGTCACCAAGATTCTTAAATGTGATTTAATTTTTGTCAAGCACTCACAAATTGTTTTTGAGAAGTATCACAATGGCAGCTACTCCCAATAAACAATTCAAGAACATTTGTGTGCTTTCTGGATTTACCTATGGCAAACATAAAGAGTTCGTGGAGGCAGCCATAGATCTTGGTCGAAGCATAGCAGCAAGAAAATTACACTTGGTGTATGGAGGAGGTAACCGATGGTTATAAAAAATGGTCTCAGAAGCAGCTTTTATTAGAGGAAGTCAAGTGTTAGGCATCATCCCAAGAGTCCTAAAACCATTGGGCAGTTCGTCTGACTCATCAACTGGAGAAGAGTTAGTCGTCTCAGGTATGCAAGAAAGAATAACCGAAATGCTTAATCATGCTGATGCTTTTATTTTCCTTCCAGGAGATCTTGCAACACTAGAGGCACTTATGACACTAGCATCTTGGGCCCATCTACACATTCACCAGAAACCCATCGGTTTGTTAAATGTCAATAACTTTTATGATGGCTTTATCGCATTTCTTAACCATGCAATAAAAAACTATTTCATTCCTTCTAATGTAAAAAAACTTTTTATTTGTGCTCACACTACTAATGAGTTACTTGATCTGTTACAAGCTTATAAACCGGAGCCAGACCCCTGGACCTTTGTGTTGGAGCGCCCAAATAATGATGGTAACAGTAGCCGCAGTAAGAAGTACAAATTAGATTTAACTCTCCGCTTGTAAATATTTTCTTCTGTGTTGCACCACCCAGGTGATGTCTTCTAAACTCTACTTCTTTCCTTTAAAACATTGAAGACAATGTTTCGTTCTGGTTGGGGGGAGGGAATAGTCGACAATTGTGGAATCTTGGTTAAGTTTTTATTGATTTTTTTTATTGTAGAAACTAACTGTTGCTAACGTTTTGTGTTAAAGATGGCTGAATATGGAGTGTAGTGCCTCTGGAAACGCATCTTCATCGTTTAAAAAAAAAATTCAAAAAAAAAATTTAGACATTTTTTTTCTTTATTAAGTTTTTATGTTCATTTTTCTTCTTCTTTTTAATTTCTCCTCTATGAATATACATTTTCCAACTTTTGAGTCGAAGATAGCTGAATATGGAGAGTAGTGCCTCTAGAAACGCATCTTCTAAGTTAAAAAAAAAAAAACCATTTTCGTTTTCTATCATTTTAAGTGTAACTTTTCTAATTAATTTTTATGCATCATTTTCATATTTCTGCATGCATATTTTCCTTTCATGTTTAGAATATGTTGGGGGGTAGAATGTTGTTTAAAAAAAAAATTGTGTTATTTGTTTTAACATTGGATGACATGATTAATTTCAAATTTTAGTATTTGTATTATCTTTGGTCTTAAGTGATGTTACACTATGTTTGCTACTTTACATGTTGATGTCGGAGACAAATATGAGTTGCTTGAAGGAATGAACATGTCATAAATAAGTGCCAAGTGAGTTGTTGAGCCTATCATTTTCTTGGAGAGTAACCCTTTTGCCCATTCTCTATATAGCTTAGCAGTTTATTATTTTATACACGATCTCTAGATTTCTTTTGAGTTAACCCTTTAAAAAAAATGGTAAAATTAAAAAAAAAAGAAAAAAAATGTGTGTTGCTACATTGGGAGGCCCATCTAACTAGTAGATATGGATAATTATTTAGAGTCCTAAAAGACGATGGAAATGCCATCTTTGATTCGTTTGAGCCTTTCTAGCCATGCTTTTTATTAAATATCCATAGTTACCCCTTTTGAGCCTTTTAAAAAAAAAAAAAATCTCTGCTTTTCTTTGTCAACTTATCATCTTGACCCACTCCGATTTGGAGTATTACCCGATGTCTTATAAGTTCCATCACCTATTTATGTTTGAGAAGATGTAAATAATTATTTTGTTCAGTGAAGTTATGCTAAAAAAAAAAAAAACAACAAAACAAAAGTTGTTGTTTCAAAAGAATAAAAATAACAACAGGTGAAATACACCTTGCAACTTCAAAAAAAAAAAAAAATCTCTGCATTTTTCTCAAACATACACTTTGTTTTCCTTATTTCCCTTCTGTGTTAGCCATGTCCCTAGCCTACGTTACGTCCTAATAAAAGTCCTTCTTGATTTTAGGGAACTATAGTTTGAAGTAGAAGCTAGTTATATGGGCTAAAAAGATGTAGTGGTGCATAATAATAAAAAAAAAGAGATAAATAAAATGGGTTGACTAGCATTTTTGTTTGACTTGAGATCGTATTATTTCTAAGCTGAGGGCATATTTCTTTCATCTTGGTGAGAGCATGTGATATCACTGCTTTATTATTTTCTCTCAATTACCATTCATTGGAGTGACTATTTTTATTGGGTTTAATTTTTTTGTGAGAGTGTCACTAATTCCAGTGAGATTTTGGGGTTTGACATGTCATTCTTGAAAGTAGCTATAACAAAGTCTACTGGGCTGATTCATGTGGATGGTTGATGTGGGTGTAATGTTTCTTTAGGCTGGAGATAATGCTTATACTTTTATTTGATTGTTATCATTAATCTGATTGAATAAACACGAGTGTTTCTATTAAAAAAAAAAATCATTTTGGATTTGAATTTCGTTTTCACTTTATTTGCTAGGGACTAGCAATAAGCTGGTTGAGGGGTGTGTTGAGTGTTAGAAAATGCATATTTATAAAGGAGAAAATCATCATTTTACATTTCAAGTTTTACTAACAACCATTACTTTTATGTATTTAAGCTTTTTGCAATTTAATTATGTTTGCTTGATTTTAATTAAGTATTTTATGTATTTTAGGGGCATCATAGTCATTTCACAATAAACGAGAGATCAGATGGCAAAACAGACATCACTTTTGAACTCAGGACGGTCGAAAACCTTAGGAGGAGCATAAAAGAAAAAATGGCACTATTCACATGTACGGTACTGTATACGTTACTGTTCACGACACTGTTCACATAGACGGACGATGACGTGGCATTTACCGATGATGTGGCATTGACTGATGAGGTGTCACGATCCTATTGGGCTAAAATTCTTATGTACTGTTGATGGTGACGTGGCAGCATATCAGCGGACGAAAAATCTCGCGTACGGTACATGCATCACACATGATTATTTTCAACCAAACCGCATTACTGTTCATCCGGGTCAAACCGTGTTACTGTTCATCCACGTGGTCAAACCGAGTACTGTTGACTGATGACGTGGCGCAATCCTGAGCGTCCAAACTGTTTTTAATCCGATGGCCATGATTTACTCCATGTATCTATAAAAAGGGAGCCTCCCCCCCTAATTTGATAGTTCTGAATCCATTTTTGGGATCCATTTTCTGTAATTCCCTCTCCATCTTGTATTTTCTACGTATTTTAATAAATTTCCATTTTGCCCTTAGTTCAATTATGAGTGGCTAATTTTCTTTCAAGCTTGGGTTGAAGGTGAAGTCTCAACATGTGTCATGCGCTTTATTTGGTAAATTTATTTTCTTTTTCCTCTAGTTTTTGTGGATGATTTGACTTTTCATGGACAAATAATACTGATCTTGTCTAGATACCGCCTTGGTTACACCGGCTCTCTAGTACAAGGTTATTATTATTTGGCACGATAAGCCTTTAGCACCATATTGATTAGAGCGTGGTTCATGAGGTGTGGATTCCCCCCTCATGATTTAATTGTCATTAATAAGGATTATTTAGCCCATGATGCATGTTGATACGGATCCAGATACCCAAGTACTTCATTTCAATAGAATTCTCTTCAATTTATTCTCGTCATTTTAATTCCAATTTTAGAATTTATTCTCGCCATTTTAATTTAA
This sequence comes from Citrus x changshan-huyou, assembly GCA_039657385.1. Lineage (NCBI taxonomy): Eukaryota > Viridiplantae > Streptophyta > Magnoliopsida > Sapindales > Rutaceae > Citrus > Citrus x changshan-huyou. The sequence goes on along the minus strand of CM077547.1, from coordinate 17,435,357 downwards.
GTTTTAGCATATTCCAAATTATTTCCACCACAAATCTAATCCCCGATTTATAAAATTAATTCTATACACAATTAAAATCCACCTTCTCGTGGGATCGACACTCGTCAACATTAGTCTATACTACAATAGATTCGTGCGCTTGCGAGTACATTAAAATTTGCACAACATTGGGTTAATGATATGCTACCCAATTCAATTATGGAAGTTGTTGGTGCAAAATTGCTAAGTTCATGTCATTTGTCTTCAATTTCGCTATAGAGCGTTACTGTGGAATCACCAAAGCAGAGAATCAATGCAAAGGAAATTGTAACAAGACTCTTAAAAGCAGAGAATCAACTTGTTGCAATGAATACCGTGACTATAGAAAAAATATAAATAGATTGAACGTTAAAAACTATAGTCATGAATTTGATTTTAAGACTTATGGTTAACTTTCACATGAACTTGTTCATTGTTTAAAAAATTTGTGTAATCATGTATAAGTCTCATTAATTTTATAATAGAAAATAATATTAAAATATAAAAAAATATGAACTTACTAAATCAAAATTTTGATACTGGAGAGAACTCAAATTAGTTGCGATAGTAAATTGTGGTGGTAATATGATACGAATAACTTATGTATTAAAGTGTATGAAAAAAATAAGACATAATTATCTTTTTTGTTAAATTATTAATGTTATAACAGAAATTTTGAAAAATTGTGGTGGCTTATTTTAAGTTACTTTTGAAAAGTAAATCTCAACTTATTTTTAAAAACTGTAGTAAAATAAAAAAAATTATGAAATAAATAATTTTTACAAAATTTATTAAATATTATTTTTATAAAGAATTATGAAATAAGAAATTTATTAAATTTCTACTTTAATCCCAAATGATACTTAAGTGTCCCACCATATTATGATTAGTCAATGTCTTGCTGTTTTCGCTTTCATTGACTTTGACTTCTCTTTCATTGACGTCGCAACACGTAATTTCTGAGTTGGGTTGACTATTGACAAAAATGTTATAACCCATAAAGCACGCACAATTAACCGATGGGCCACTGATTTCTTCAGTCTAAAATTATATCGACAAAATTTAATTCAAGTTAAAAGATCAAAAACGAGTGCCCCTAACAAATACTATTCAAGCCGCGGAATTTTGTTGGACGTATCGGCACCTGTGAATCCTCGAAGCATCAAACGAATAGCAAAAACATTTCAACGTTTGTTGTCACGTGGAGAGGAATCTTTTCTCGCTTTAATTTCTCTCCTCTATTTTCTGATTTTTCTCTTTCACGTGGAGAGAAATTTAGGTTTCATCATAAATACTTAGAAGCACTTGCGAGTGTCACTCCATCATAAATACTTAATTAGTCATTACCCGATTGTCTTCTGTTACATTGGCTTTGCAATTCATGACTTTTGAGTCGAGCTAAGGATCGACAAAAATGTTATAACCCATAAAGCACGCATAAACACTATTCAATGGGCCGCTAATTTACTCTTCTTGAAAGAGAATACGAAAAATATGAGAGAGAGAATGGGACCGTGCAATTAAATTTAAATTCTAAGTGGGCAGTCCCACTCTCACCATCGCTATCTCTTATGCGTGTCAAATTTAAATTTGAAAATAGGAAAATCTCAGCATGTCTCTGTGATAACGTTACGGCACTGTTTCATCTAAGTTTTAATTCTCATGACCTCTTTTAATAGATAAGTCTTGGGTGTCAAAATTTTGAAACATTCAACTTTTATGATTTTTTATCAAGTAAATGCTTGTTTAGTTTTTGTATTTTGATTTAAATACTCATTTAATTCTTATATTTTAAAAAGTACTTCAATATACTATTATTATTAAATATATTATATTCTTATCTTTACTTTTTCTTTACCTTTATAATGGTACCCTGTCAACAATATTCTTAATATTAATTAATTTATCTAAAAAAAATTTAATAGCAAGTTAACTAATTATTAAATACCAAATTAATCAATAAATATCAGTATGAAAGAAATAGTATTTTTTGTACTTTAACTAGAATTTGACAAATAAATATTTTTAAATAAATTAATATCAACTAACTAAAAGTAATATTTAATATCATTGCAATAATCTTACTAATAATTGTATAAAAAAATTTAAAATAATAACATAAAAAATTACATTAATTTTTATTTTTTTAGGCTAATTTGATGAATTAATTTTTTTCATTAATATCTCCAAGATTGTTATTGTAAGGTATTACCATTAAAACGAAAATATTAATGGTTGGAACCTAATATATTTAATAAGAGAAGTATTTTGAAGTATTTTTCAATATATAAAAATTAAATAAACTCCTAAATTAAAATATAAGAACTAAACCATATTTTACAATTTTTTTAAATCAAATAACAGGGTAATGTTAAAATCCTAATAAACAAAGCTCTTGCTATTGAACAGCTTTTTCATTACTCTGTATGTATGAATTAACTATTATGTTTTGAAAATTTTCGCAAATAAAAGTAATATAAGCATTATTTTTTTAAAAAAAAAACGAGTTTTCTTTCTTTTGCTCTTGCATTTGCTCTGTATTTCATCATCGTTCAATCTCAATCTCTTGCAAGTTTATTATTAGTTACGAAATTCTGTAGGATTGCATGCACATGACGCCTTTGCAAAAAAAAAAATTTTTCGGAGAAAATTTTAAAAATTTAGTTCTGTCATCATCCCTAATAAAAGTGAAATGAAAATAGTGCTAATTGTAGCCCATAAAGCACGAATAATTAACAGGCCACTAACTTCTTCTTAAAAGAGAATTATATATTGCTCAAAGAGAATTTCCATATTAGCCAATCATAGGTGATACAAATTTCCAATTTCCACATGAGATATTCATAATTTGGAGGAAAAAAAAAAAAACCAATTCAAGTTAAAGATCAGAAATGAGTGTCCCTCACAAATACAATTGAAGCCACATATTTTTTCCTTTTTGGTTATATTTTTATTGGCACTTGTAAATCCTTGAATGATCATACCAATAGCAAAAACGCTTAAACATCTATTGTCCCATTGAGAACTGTTAAATTCCTTCAATGAATATGAATACTTATATAAAAATAATAATCGGTTTCATTGTCTCTTCTTTTATTGACTTAGGCAATTTGTCATCAACTTACAACGTCCTCATTGACCCGAACTTTTTTACCCAACGGCCAATACTTTGATGAAAGTGACACCACCGGTTCATACAATTTTTTTCAGAACTAGTAAATTATCTCAAATTCAGAAAAAGCATATAGAAATATAAATTCAACTTATCTAAAAATTTGAGTTTCTTGGAGCATTATATGTCCTGTTACTATGTATGGAGAATATATATATATTTTTTTAATGAGTAGAACTATTTTGTGATAAATTAATTGGATGATTATAAAGGAAAACAAAACTTACTGCAATCATCCTGAGTGCGGACCTAAAGGACTGGCTTGACGCAGCGGGTCCACATAAAATTATTGCACCTTTCAACAAGTTATGAGCATAGTTTTTTCACTCCTCTATTTTCTTTCTTGCTGCTTCTTCGAAATTTCGGTTTCATTATATATACTTGGAAGCAGCTATGAGTGTTCTTGCATTATCAATCCAATTAAGCACACACTTACAATCTAAATATTCTAGTCTCATGGAAAGAATTCCTTCTGCCCGGATGATGATCAGATTTCTCTTACTCCATTGCTTCATGATTGCATCAGCCAACACTACAAGTATTACCACAGACCAACAAGCCCTTCTTGCCCTCAAAGGTCATGTAACTGATGATCCAGCCAATTTCTTGGCTAGAAATTGGAACACAAGTAGCTCTGTCTGTAATTGGACGGGCGTCACTTGTGATGTCCGTACTTGTAGAGTCACAGCCTTGAATATGTCTGGGTTAGCTCTCACTGGCACTATCCCTTCTGAACTTGGGAATCTTTCGTCTCTTCAAACACTTGATCTCAGTTTTAATTGGTTTTCGGGTTCCATTCCCGCCTCTATCTTCAACATGTCTTCTTTACTTTCTATCTTCAACATGGTTTTGCAATCACCTTTCCCATTTGGAATCGCTATTTCTTAAAAGTAACATGTTTTATGGCAAGATACCATCCACTTTATCAAGCTACAAACGGCTGCGAGAGATATCTTTATCGCTCAATGATTTTTCTGGGACCATACCAAAAGAAATTGGCAACGTGACAAAGCTTATGAGGCTATATCTTCGATTGAACCAACTCGAAGGTATGATCAATGAGTTTAATTAATTGATGAAAATTGGTAATGTCTCACTTTTATTAATCCTGTTAGCCTATAAATCTTTAATTATGTGAGTAAATTGTTTTTTTATCTTTTTTTAGGCAAAAACATTTTTTATTTCATTTTTTTCTTATTGAACACCAGTTAATAAGTTAAAATAGTTAACGCATATGTTAATCATGATTTTTAGGAGAAATTCCGGAGGAGCTCGGAAATCTTGCAGAATTAGAGACGTTATGGCTACAAAATAATTATTTGTTAACTGGAACCATCCCTTCATCAATCTTCAATCTTTCTTCTCTATCGAATTTGGATTTGTCAGTTAATAAATTGACAGGTAGTCTTTGCTAATTATATGCATTAGTGACGTCAACATAAAATATTTGGCATGAAATCACTGCTTATCTTTATATAATATAATTTGTGATGCCATCGCTAACAAATGATTTCTTAACATGCATCATTCCTTCTCAACTAGGAATCCATCTTCACTTCAAACACTTTATCTTAGCTACAACCAGCTTTCCGGTCCAATATCTTCGTTCATCTTATGCAAGTTTTCTTTACTAGATAATATTCATTTTGAATATAATATATTATTTGGTGCCAGGTGAACTCCCGCCAAATATTTGCAACAACCTTCCTTTTCTGGAAATCCTCATCTTAGAAGTAAACGACTTTGACGGCAAAATCCCATCGACTTTATCAAGGTGCAAACATCTACAAACATTATCTTTGTTGATGAATGACTTCTCAGGAGACATACCAAAAGAAATCGGCAATTTGACCAAGCTTAAGTATTTATATCTGACCAAAACAGACTCCAAGGTATGTATGATTTATATTTATGTCATTTTTTAGTTATCACTCCTGGGTATTTTACCTGGACCATTGTGCGCTCGTTCTTAGAATTTCAGAAAGGTTGATAGAAAAATTAAAAAATGTTTATTTGCTCGAAAATCAATTGTGTTTAAGCATTTCAATTGGAAACCTTATAATAAATGTTGACAGTAACTTTAATCTCCTTGTTAGTATTTAAACGAATAAATATAATAGATAAAGAGATTTGGATCTTCGACTATTCTAATCTTTCTTAAATTTTGTATAAGATCACGACACAATCATTTATACCTTTCTAAGGCTAATTCCTTCTTTAAGAGTAATGATACAACCACAAACTTTTGTACAAACTTATCTTGTACAAATTGATGTGGCATAATACAATTGGTTGAATTAAATATCTATTGGCCCACATGATTTATTTTTGTTATTTTGTATTTTCATTCAACCAATGAATTAATGCTACATCAGTTTGTACAATATAATTTTGTACAAGAGTTTGTGGCTCTATCATCACTCTTATTTAAACTTTCCTTATTAAAATTAAAACACATCGTTTCATTGCCTAATTAAAAATCTAAGACTAGCTCTCTAAGATTAATGAACGTCTAACACGCGTAAACCTTCTATTTCTTTCACTTTGTTAGTTTCTTTTTTTATATTGCATTTTCTTTTATTTTGTATCACTCAACAAATTTTGATTATCTACCTCGCAGATTAGATGTTTTTCTTTTCTTCCTTTTTTTTTTTAATTGTCTTTCTAGGGTCCAAAATCAAATGGAGAATTAGAAAAATGGAACAATATTTATATGTGTCTAAAGTTAAATTAATTTCAGACGATTGCAAATAGAAATTGTGTTCAATTGATATTGTCTACCTCATCTGTCAATTGTTATTGCAGAATACCAATGACAATAATGCATCCCATTTTAATCTAATTCCATGGCATAAATTCGTAAAAGAATTAAGAATTAATTGGCAATGTTTCTTCTTTGCTCATGTTTATGCAAAAGTTTTAAAGTTAGTGATATAATGAGTAGTAGAGAAGAAGAAGTCAGAAACAAGCAACAGCTTATGATATGGTAGTTAAGTTTATAAGTTTATTTAGGCATAAAAAAAAATGTTTTGATTTTGAAAAATCCTAGCCTTAGAGCATATTTGGTATGGCTTATCTTTCATTTTACATAATTTTATTTATTTTTTTCATAAATTTTTTTATCTCTCTTAGGGCAAAAACTTTTTTTTTTAATTTCCTTTTTTTCTTATTGAACGCTGGTTAATAAGTTAAAATAGTTAACGCATATGTTACTCATGATTTTTAGGAGAAATCCCAGAGGAGCTGGGGAATCTTGCAGAATTAGAGACGTTATGGCTACAAAAAATTTCTTAACTGGAGCTATTCCTTCATCAATCTTCAATCTTTCTTCTCTATCGAATTTGGATTTGTCAGTTAATAACTTGACAGGTAGTCTTTGCTAATAATATGCATTTATGACATCAGCATAAAATATTTGCCATGAAATCTCTACTTATCTTTATATAATTGGAGATGCCATCGCTAACAAATGATTTCTTAACAGGCATCATTCCTTCTCAACTTGGGAATCCATCTTCACTTCAAATACTTTATCTTAGCTATAACCAGCTCTCTGGTCCAATCCCTTCCTTTATCTTATTTAAGTCTTCTTTACTAGAAAATATTCATTTTGAATATAATATATTATTTGTTGAACTCCCAGGTGAACTCCCGGCAAATATTTGCAACAACCTTTTTCTCTAGAAAAAAAAACAACTTCGACGGCAAAATCCCATCGACTTTATCAAGGTGCAAATGTCTACAAACATTATCTTTGTCAATGAATGACTTCTCAGGAGACATACCAAAAGAAATCGGCAATTTGACCAAGCTTAAGTATTTATATCTTGACCAAAACAGACTCCAAGGTATGTATGATTTATATTTATGTCATTTTTTTAGTTATGGCTCCGAGTATTTTACCTGGATCATTGTGCGCTCATCCTTGGAATAGCAGGTGTTTATTTGCTTGAAAATTAATTTTGTTTAAGCATTTTAATTGGAAACCTTATAATAAATGTTGACAGTAACTTTGACTAAGCAGAGAATTATAATAGATAAAGGGATTTGGATCCTCTCATATTCTAATCTTTCTTAAATTTTGTATAAGATAATGACACATGTTGTTTATAAGATAATCAAACATTTGATCTTTTAGTAACATTTTCTATAATAAATTCTCGAAAGTCTACACAACATATATTATTAAGATATATATATTTGCATATAGTCGAGGATCAAATCAATTTCGGTTCCAAACAACAACAGTTAATGTTTACCAAATATTTTAGTATCGTAACTTAAAAACTACAGCTACTTAACTTCAATACCAAATAGGCCTTAAAACATACTAAAATTGACGGATGAGTGGTGACAAAATTGAGTTTGTTTTTATGTATTATTTATTCTCTGAAACAAATCTGAATATAGTTTTTTCAAAATAGATGAGATACCTCATGAAATCAATATTCTTCCACCATGATACCAATTCATATATTCATTGTATTAGCACATAGAAAAATAAACTAAAAATTTAGTTTGAAAAAAATTCTTATGTTCATACAAATATTATATTACTAATTCAAATTAATATTAAAATGATTAGTTTCTTTTTTTTTTATTTAACAATGGCGTGAATACTGGTATTATTAATATTAATATTTATATTTAATTCATAAGAAAAAAATTATTAATTTATTAACATTTTCTCTATGTATAATAATTAATCTTGAACTCATATTTAAATAATTTTAATTACAAACACTCATTCCATGATATAAAAGTGTATAATTTATTATTTAAAATAAATTTGAATTATTTCTTTCAAAATGCAGGTGAGATACCAAGTGAAATCGGTAATCTCCATAATCTAGAATGGATGGAGTTTGGTATTAACAAATTAGTTGGAGCTGTCCTAGCTACAATCTTCAATGTCTCAACACTCAAAATATTTGGTGCTTCTAATAATTCTCTCTCGGGAAGACTTCCATCAAGCCCAAACATCCGACTTTCAAATCTCGAAAAGCTTCACTTGTGGGATAATAATTTTAGTGGCACAATTCCTAGTTTCATCTTCAATGCTTCTAAGCTCTCCACACTAGAGTTGCAGATGAACTCTTTCTCTGGTTTTATTCCAAATACAGTTAGCAACTTAAGAAACCTTGGTTTAAATGATAATTATTTGACATCTTCAACTCCAGAATTGAGCTTTCTATCATCGTTGTCAAATTGCGAGTATTTGGAGTATCTTAGCTTCTCTGATAATCCACTAGATGGCATTCTTCCAAGGGCTATAGGCAATCTTTCTCAATCTATGGAAAACATTTGGATGTCCAATTGCAACAGTAGTGGCAGCATTCCTGATGAGATCAGTAACTTGACCAACTTGATAGCAATTTCTTTAGAAGGAAACAAATTGAATGGATCAATTCCGATTGCTCTCCGGAAATTACAAAAGCTTCAATTATTGAGTTTGAAAGATAATCAATTGGAAGGATCAATCCCAAATGATCTTTGTCGTTTAGTCGCACTGTTTGAGTTGGACTTAGGGGGCAATAAGCTTGTTCGATTCATACCAGCATGCTTTGGCAATCTCACTAATCTAAGGAACCTCTATTTGGGCTCTAATAAGTTAACTTCTATTCCTTCAACTTTATGGAACCTTAAGGACATCTTGCGCCTTGATTTGTCTTCAAATTTTTTTACTGGTCCACTCCCATCAGAGATTGGAAATTTGAAGGTTTTGGTACAAGTAGATTTGTCGATGAATAATTTTTTCAGGTGTTGTTAGAGTACAATTTATGCACTAGTTTTGCATTGTTTACTTCCTTTAATATCGATGTTTTGCACTTAATAATAGTGATTTACTTGTGTTTTATTTTTGTAGGTGCAATTTTATTGATTGGTGCTAAAATTGAGCTACAAGATGATGTTTGAGGATGATTGTTTTCCTAGAGAAATTATGAGCTTCAGAAGAACTTTGTTGATAAGGCGTGGGCGCGTGCTGTCAACTACGGACCTGCAGTTTTTAGTTTATCATGTTTTGTCTTTTTAGTTATTTTTGTAATTACAAATTTAATATTTAGATAATATTTTAGATATTAGTATTTTATTTTAAAAAGAACTCTAGAGGAGAAGAGAATTTAAGAGAGGAATTTATTGTGAAAAAGGGGAGATTTTTTGAAGAGAAAGAAACCCTAGATCTAAATTTTTCTCTTCTCTCTATGAAGAACTAAACTTATTATTCTGGTTGAAGGTTAATGAAGCTTTGATTCATCACTACTGTGAGATCTTTCTTATGCTTTAATTGTTTTATTGTTTTTTGGGTATTTTTTTATTCTCTGAATTATTGTCATAATTATGTTTGTTAATTAGATAATTGGCCACTATTTAATTATCAACTTAATCTATTGTCAATTAAAAGATTCATCGTATGAAGATTTTAATGTTTGTGAAAAATAGCATAGCAGTGCGTTGTGTTATGAGAATAAACAATCTAATTTAAATTAATCATCGTATGCGTTTGTTGATTAGGATTTAGGTCTCTCTGGTTTTTCAGGTTGTCAATTGATTAAATCCTATGATCGTATCTAGGGTTGTCTATTGATTAGGAAAATAACCAACGGTCGTATCTTGATTATCGACTAGTTAAGGAGAGATTGGCTATTAGAGGGTCTCAGTAGCTATAACCGGTCTATTCATAAGTAGTAATGATTTATAATTGAATCAATGATCAGTAGTCGAATCAAGCTGAGTTAATTCCTTCAACCAGAGCTTTCCCCAATTTGAATTACAATTTTGAAATTGCATTCTTGTTATTTTAATTTGATTTTTATTATTGTCAACAATCCCCCAATTTTGCATTTTACATTTTAAAAGGATTTAAATAATTACCGATCTCTGTGGACACGAACCTGCTCAATCACTATACACAATTTATTTAGAGTAGGTATTTATTTTTTGCTGGCTTCAACAACCATCAAATTTTGCCGCCGTTGCTGGGGATTGGTGTCGTTTATTTAATCCTTTTTACGTTTTACTTGGTGTATGGTTCGTTCTTCTCGTACAGGTACACTTTTGTTTGATCCTGAAATTGAGAAGACAGCTCGCTAGCTGAGACAGCAGACGAAGCGGGCTAAGCAACGATCCTCGTCGCTTTTGCTTTCTGAAACAGATACGGTGCCTGATATGGTTGAATCATCTAACGATTCAGAAGAACAAGTGATGGATAGAGCTGCACCTGTAGAAAGAACTCTTAGAGAGTTAGCTGAACCAGACTTGAATAAGGAACCACTCTGCATTCAATATGTAAACTTGGAGGTAAATTTTGAATTAAAGTCTGGCCTTATTCATTTATTACCCAAGTTTCATGGTTTTGCAGGTGAAGATCCTCATAAACATCTCAAGGAGTTTCATGTTGTGTGTTCAAGTATGAGACCACAACGCGTGACTGAAGTGCAGATTAAGCTGCGTACTTTTCCTTTCTCTTTAGATGGGCTAGCTAAAGATTAGTTATACTACTTGCCTCCTGGATCGATTATAACGTGGAATGGTTTGAAGAAGCAGTTCCTTGAGAAGTATTTTCCTACTTCAAGAGCTGCCAACATCAGAAAAGACATTTGTGGGATCAGACAACTTCATGGGGAGACTTTGTATGAGAATTGGGAGCAATTCAAACAATTGTGTGCCAGCTGTCCTCAGCATCAGATTTCTGATCAACTTCTTATTCAATATTTTTACGAAGGACTGTCATTGATGGATATGAGTATGATAGATGCTACCAGTGGAGGTGTGCTGGTGAACAAGACCCATACGCAAGCAAGGAGTTGATTTCAAATATGGCTGCCAATGCACAACAATTTGGCAGCAGGCAAGATCCCACTTCAAGGAAGGTGAATGAGGTAAATATTTCTTCTGTTGAACAACGTTTAGATAAACTTACTTCTCTTATGGAAAAGTTTGTTGTAGTTAATGTGCAACAGGTGAAGACATGTGGCATTTGTTCCAATATGGGTCATTCAACTTATATATGTCCTACACTTCAAGAAGAACTCGTTGAACAAGCCAATGCAGTTGGAGGATTTCCAAGCATGCCTCAGAGGAGGTATGATCCTTATGCACAAACATACAATCCGGGATGGAAAGATCATCCCAACTTCAGCTATGGAGTTAGGCCATCAGGATTCCCACAACAATACCCACCAAGACAACCAGCACCTCCACAGTCAAACTCCAAGTCAGGTATATCTCTTGAAGAAATTATTAAATCACTTGCGACTAACACTCAACAATTTCAGCACGCAACTACAACAATCATTCAGAATTTGGAGAACCAAATGAGTCAATTGGCGACTACAATGAGCCGTCTAGAGTCTCAAGTATCAAGGAGATTGCCTTCACAATCTGAGGTGAATCCAAAGCAAAACGCTAGTGCTGTCATCCTTAGAAGTGGGAAGGAGTTGCAAGAGCCTGATAAAAAAGTGACAAAGCATGTAGAAGATGAGCTTGAGAAGAATGAATTGATGCCTAAATCTCAAGATGCGCAACCCACCAGAGCGAAACCCCTACCTGTGGTGATACCTCCTCCTTTTTCCAAGCCTGTTTGCAAAATCCAAGAAGGAGGAACAAGGGAAAGACATCCTTGAGACATTTCGCAAGGTTGAGGTAAATATTCCTTTATTAGATGCTATAAAACAAATATCTCGATATGCTAAATTCCATAAGGAACTGTGCACCTCCAAGAGAAAATTAAGAGGAGATGAAAGAGTTCACATGGGGGAGAATGTTTCAGCAGTTCTCCAAAAGAAACTACCTCCTAAGTGCAAGGATCCAGGTATGTTTACTATCCCTTGCAAAATTGGTAGTGTTAGAGTTGAGAATGGTATGTTAGATCTAAGAGCTTCTATTAATGTCATGCCTCGTTCCATTTATTCATCTTTGAATGTTGGTCCATTAAAAGAAACTAGCGTGATAATTCAACTAGATGATAGGTCTAATGAATATCCTGATGGGGTATTAGAAGATGTCTTAGTACAAGTTAATGAGTTGGTTTTTCCTGCTGATTTTTATGTACTTGATATGGAAGAGGATAACTCCTCTAATTCTGTCCTAGTTTTGCTAGGAATACCTTTTCTTAAGATTGCTAGGACTAAAATGGATGTACATAAAGAGATTCTCACTATGGAGTTTGATGGAGAGGTTATAGAGTTCAATATGAATGATGCCATGAAATATCCTAGTGAGGAACATTTAATATTTTCTGTGGATGTTATTAACCCTATAGTGCAGGAAGTTTTTTATTTAGATGTTGAAGAATCATTGGTAGCTGCTTTAAATAACAGTTTGGGCCTCAAAGGATTGCAAAAGGATGAAAATGTGTTTGTTTTAAATTCTGTATTGCAAGAGACAATTTATGAATTAAATTCTTTGAGAACTTTAACTCATCATATGTCTTATATTGAATTACCTTCATCTCATGCAAAACTTCTTCCATCTATTTTGTAGGCACCGAAAATAGAGCTTAAACCATTGCCGAGTCATCTAAAGTACATGTTTCTAGGAGATGGTGAGACACTTCCGGTGATCATCTCTTCAAAGCTTAGTACTTTAGAGGAAGAAAAGCTTATTAGAGTGCTGAAGGATTACAAAAAGGCTATTGGGTGGACAATTGTTGATATTAAATGGATAAGTCCGTCCATGTGCATGCATAGAATACTACTGGAGGAAAATGCCAAACCTTCGATTCAAGCTCAACGACGTTTGAATCCACTCATGATGGAAGTAGTGAAGAAATAAATTCTGAAACTTCTTGATGCAGGTATAATCTATCCAATTTTGGATAGTAAATGGGTAAGTCCGGTACAAGTGGTACCGAAGAAAACTGGTATAACAATTGTTGAGAATTCTTATGGTGAGTTAGTACCCACCCGAGTTCAGAATGGGTGAAGGGTTTGTATTGATTTTAGAAAGCTTAATTCACTCTCTAGGAATGATCATTTTCCTATTCCTTTTATTGATCAGATGCTTGAAAGGTTGGCAGGAAAATCTCACTTCTGTTGTCTTGATGGCTATTCAGGTTTTCATCAGATACTAGTTGCGCCTGAGGATCAGGAGAAGACTACCTTCACATGTCCTTTTGGAACCTTTGCGTACCGACGTATGTCATTTGGTCTTTGTAACGCTCCCGCCACTTTTCAGAGGTGCATGGTTAGTATTTTTTCAGACTACGTAGAGAACATTATAGAGGTATTTATGGACGATTTTACAGTTTATGCTGATTCTTTTGATGATTATCTCTATAATCTGAAGAAAGTGCTTGAAATATGCATTGAAACAAACCTTGTCTTGAATTATGAAAAATATCATTTTATGGTAGATCAAGGCATTATTTTGGGTCATGTAGTCTCTGATAGAGGAATTGAGGTAGATAAAGTTAAGATAGATGTTATTAAATCTTTACCTTATCCCACATGTGTGCGGGAAGTTCATTCTTTCCTTGGTCACGTAGGTTTTTATTGACGTTTTATCAAGGATTTTTCAAAGATAGCTCAGCCTTTATGCAAGCTGCTTCAGAAAGATGTGACGTTTGATTTTAATGAAGCATGCAAGGTAGCATTTGATAAGCTCAAGGAGTTATTGACTTCAACTCCAATTATACAGCCACCCGATTGGAGCCTCCCTTTTGAGATAATGTTCGACGCTAGTAATTATGTTGTTGGTGCTGTTCTCGGACAAAGGGTTGGAAGAGCTGCTCACATGATATATTACGCATCATGAGCACTTGATAGTGCTCAATGCAATTACTCAACAACGGAAAAAGAACTTTTGGCTGTTGTTTTTGCTTTAGAAAAATTCCGTTCATATTTATTGGGTACTAAAGTGATTGTTTTTTCTGATCATGCAGCTCTCAGATATTTGCTCGCCAAGAAGGAGGAAAAACTGAGACTCATCCGCTGGATCCTACTACTTCAAGAGTTCAACTTGGAGATCCGTGACAAGAAAGGAGCAGAAAACTTGGTTGCAGACCACCTTAGTAGATTGATCACGAGTGAAGAAGCAGCACCTTTGAAGGATGATTTTCCAGATGAGCATCTCTTTGTAAATCAAGGTATGGTTCCTTGGTACGCTAACATTGTCAATTACTTAGTTACAAGAACACTACCTAGTGATCTGACAAGGGCTCAAAAAGATAAGATTAAGAGTGATGCTAAGTACTATGTTTGGGATGACCCTTACTTGTGGAAACATTGCTCTAACCAAGTCATCAGAAGGTGCGTATCTAAGTTTGAAATTCCTTCTATTCTTCAGTTTTGTCACTCGTATGCATGTGGTGGTCATTTTTATCCCAAAAGGACAACATCTAAAGTGTTAGAATGTGGTCTATTTTGGCTTATTTTTATTTCGTGATTCATACATATTTTGTAAGTTGTGTGAGAATTGTCAAAAGACTGATAATTTAAGTCATAGGAATCAAATGCCACTTACCCCTATTCTTGTGTGTGAAATATTCGATGTGTGGGGCATTGATTTTATGGTACCTTTTCCCTCATCTTTTGGCAATACTTACATTCTTTTAGTAGTAGATTACGTTTCTAAGTGGGTAGAGGCTAAGACCACCCGGACTGACAATGCTAAAGTTGTTGCAGATTTTGTCAAGTCTAATATTTTTGTCAGGTTTGGTGTACCGAAAGCGGTGATAAGTGATAGAGGCACTCATTTCTGTAATCGGGTGGTGGAGGTTTTTTTCAAGAGATATCATGTTACCCACCGAGTGTCAACCGCCTATCATCCACATACAAGTGGACAAGCTGAGATATCAAACAGAGAAATCAAGTCTATTCTTGAAAAGACGGTTAGTCCAAATCGAAAGGATTGGAGCTTACGATTAGATGATGCATTGTGGGCGTATCGCACCACGTACAAAACTCCCATAGGTATGTCTCCTTATCGTTTAGTATTTGGTAAACCTTGTCATTTACTTGTAGAGCTTGAGCACAGAGCATACTGGGCGGTTAAGCAATGCAATATGCGGATGGATGAAGAGGGAAAGCAGAGGAAGTTGCAGCTGCAAGAGTTGGAGGAGATTAGAAACGAATCCTATGAGAGTTCGCGATTTTACAAGGAAAAGACGAAGACATTTCATGACAGAATGATTTTGAGAAAGGAGTTCTCTGTTGGTCAAAAAGTTCTTCTTTTTCATTCTAAGCTTAAACTTTTTCCTGGTAAATTACGTTCTCGCTGGGTTGGACCTTTTATTGTTACTAATGTTTTTCCTCATGGTGCAGTTGAGATTCGGAGTCCGACTTCTGACAAAGTTTTTAAGGTTAATGGTCATCGCTTAAAACCTTTTTATGAAGGTTTTTCGGTGAATATTGTGGAGGATGTGGCTCTCGAGAGTGTCATTTATGGAGATTGATGCATGAATGTGTCTAGCCAAAGACATAAAACAAAGGCGCTTTTTAGGAGGCAACCCAAAGGATTTATTTATTTTGGTTTTTGTTATATCTTTTGTTTTTAATTTTGATTCAGATTGTTTAAATAATGTTTTTGCTTATTTTGGCCAGAAGAAAATTTTTGGTTAGGCGTGCCCACATTTTAACTAATAAGTACGTCTGTGATTTTAAAGTAAAATGATTTTTAGGCGTGCCCACGTCTTAACTAATAAGTACTTTTGTGATTTTAAAGTAAAATGGTTTTTAGGCGTGCCCACGTCTTAACTAAAAAATACTTCTATAATTTTTTTTTGTGTCTCAAGTGTCTCTTTTAGTTTTTAGTTAAAAAAAAAAGTTTTTTTCTTTTATTTTATTTGAAAAAAAAGTTTTTTTTTTTTTTACTTTTTTTTTAGTTTCAATAAAAAAAAGAGGTTATTTTATTTTATTTGAAAAAAATTTTGTTTTCACTATTCACAAATCCCTAATTCAAAAAAAATTTGTTCCCATCATCCCACCATCCCGCAGCAACCACCTCCAGCAACTCTAGCCCGCCAGACAGCATCCACCGTGCATCGTACGCTGCGTCTCCAGCTCCGTCCCGCGTGTTGTGCAAATTTTATTGAACTCGCAAGCGCACGAATCTATTGTAGAATAGACCAATGGTGACGAGTGTCGATCCTACGAGGAGGTGGATTTTAATTATATGTAGAATTAATTTTGTATGAGGTGGTTGGATTTGTGGTGGAAGTGATTTAAATTATCCTAAAAATTGGAATTGAAATGGCGAGAAGAAATTAAAGTGAAAATCTATTAAATTGACGTACTTGGGTATCTGGATCCGTATCAACATGCATCATGGGCTAAATATTCCTTATTAATACCAATTAACAGTGTCGTGAACAGTAACGTAGACAGTACCGTACATGTGAATAATACCGTACATGTGAACAATTCCATTTTTCCTTTTATGCTCCTCCTAAGATTTTCGACCGTCCTGAGTTCAAAAGTGATGTCCGTTTTGCCGTTTGATCTCTTGTTTATTGTGAAATGACTATGATGCCCTTAAAATACACAAAATACTTAATTAAAATAAAACACACATAATTAAATTACAAGAACCTTAAATACATAAAAGTAAGGGTGTGTTAGTAAGACTTGAAATGTAAAATGACGATTTTCTCCTTTATAAATATACATTTTCTAATACTCAACACCGCACGCCCAACCAGTCCAGAAGAATTCCGCGCAACCAACAGCACAGCACCAGAGCAGCAGCTGCGCTCACCAACCATCTCACAGCAACAGCCTTCACCAGTTGCGCGGGCAAGCATCTCGCGTCCACAACCAGCAGCGCAGCATCTCGCGTCCACAACCACCAGCGCAGCGCCAGCGCAAGCACCAGCAATCCCACGCCCAGCTCCAGCCCACCAGCGCAGCACCAGCCCACGCATCTCAGCATCCCGCGCGCGCAACCAACAGCCGCGTGTTTGCAATCACCAGCAGCCGTGCATCCCAAATCCCAGCATTCCAGCCGCGTGAATCATTACCCATGAGTGAAATTATTGTGACAATGCCAAAGAGGAAAGCATCAACTTCCAAGTCATCTAAAAAGACACCCATCGCAAAGAAATCCAAGATTGCCGCTCCCACTACGGTTCCATGGAACACAGTTTCAGATTCACGCCAAGCCGTGAGACAAAGATCGAAACATGGAAAAGGCATAAGTGTTTTGCCACTTGCTGAATCCAATCTTGGAGGGTGCCTCACATTCACGCCTCAACAAGAGAAAGAAAGGTACAAAGATATTTCCAAGCGAAAAATACTTCCAGCTAAGTATATTCATTACCCGACTCTTGAAAAATTGAATGTTAAGGATAATTTTGATTATTTGATAGATAAGATTGGTTTGCGTAAGTTTGTTGATGTTGATTGTTTGGGTTATGTTGAGTTGATTAGGGAGTTCTATGCTACTTTTCAATTTAATATACCGAATGATTTTACTTTGCATACTCCGAATGTTATAAAGTTTAAGTTAATGGGACGAAATTTTTCACAATCTATCACGGATTTTAACCTAGCTTTAGGATTCATTAATGATGATTATTCTTCTAGTGATGCATATTTAAGGATAACTTGTGACTTTAGCGAAAATTTTGAGCCTTATGGTCTTTGGCGTAATTTATCTTTTAATCACAATGCCTATGACCCGAGTAAATCAAAGAGCTCTTTCTTACGTGATCCTGTTTTGAAATGTGTGCATCGGTTCTTAGCATATAATTTTTTAGGAAAAAAAGATCACTCGGGAGTTTTCTCTAAAACTGAGTTTTATTTTATCTGGTGCATGTTAAATGATGTGAGGCCTAATTTAGGTTTTTGGTTAGCAGATCAATTTCAAAGTGTGCTTAAATGGTATAGGACTTTATTTTTTGGTCCATACATTACTCTGTTAGCTATAAACTTATGTGTGCTTGATCCTGACAATAATGATTTGCATCCTGCTTGCAAAAATGATTTTTTGGATATGTCTGTGTTTGAAAGAACAGGTGTGGTCGAATTCAAGGAGGGGAGATTTCAGTTTACTGAACTAGGACCCACTCAACTTCCAAAGAAGCTTTATGCTAGGAGTGGTGCTACCTCTAATGACGAGTTTGACGACGAAACTGCTGCCCCACCAACTATTCCTTCTGCATCTGCACCACCTTTGAGCATTCAGTTAGAGAAAATGGAGCACAAGCTGAACAAGATGGAGCAGAATTTGGCCGCATACTTCAAGAACGTGGGATTTATCCCACCATTTCCGCCAAACCCATAGACGTTATGTGGATCAAAGCTCACAATTCAGGGAAGTTTTGCCTTTAATCTTGTATCCTTACGCTTTATTTTTTTATGTGAGCTTTGATTATCTTACATTGGGGACAATGTAAGTTCTTGGTGTGAGGGAGGGATATTTGCAATATTGATGTCTGGAAGTATTATTTTCGCTCTGCTTATCCTTAAATGATTTTGGAGTTAGTATGCTTCATATATTATTATTTTTTTTTCTTTCTCACTACTCTTTTCCCATCTATCTCAAATTATTTTACATCTATTTTTATTCTATCATACTCTTTCATCACTCACATTTTATCTTTCACTTTTTATATTACTACATACATCTTTCTCGCTTCTTATCATTTTTACCTTTCCTTTTATATATCACTCATACCTTCTTCTCATTCTACACCACTATTGATGGTTGATTCATTTGAAGAGTGTACATAATTTGATGGTAAATTTATCAACTTTGTGAGGATTTGAGCCTATGAGCAACCACTTTGCTCTAATTATTTTTGTTATGTGAATATCAATCTTAGTTTGTTTATTCTAGAACTTGCTTTGTTATGCATGTTGAAGCCGCATTACGGGATTTTATGCATTAAAATGATAAGGGCAAACCACTTTCCATTTTTCTATTTTCGCATTTTTCTTCTTTTTCTCCACCCGAAGACCTTTATTTGTTATCTTTGTTTGAGCCTTAACCATTACCCATCTAATTCTCTCCATCTACTTACCCATTTTCCTTCTTTTTGAGCCTCAATTTAACGAGATTTTTGGACTCATTGTTTGGATATATTTTGTATATATTTTGTTGCTCTTACTACCTTGAATTAAAGTTTCTCGATTAGATCAACAAGCATTATGCTTGAATTAAATTGTGCAAGGTTCATTTCTTTTGTTTGATTTAAAAAAAAAAATTGAAAAAAAAATAAAAAAAAAGAAAAAAAATGTTTACATTCTTGGCGACTTGAGTAGAAATAAGCGTTTTGATATCATAAGGTTCATTCAATGAGTTCATTCTTCTCATTTTGATCTCTTTTTCTTTCATAGACCTTTCTTTTTCATTTAACCCATTTAACCCCGTTACAACCTTTCTAAGACCCTTAGATTTTTGCATTTAATTCATATTTTGTGGATTGAGATGTGATATGTGAGCAAGCTCATGGTAATAGCATTCTTTGATTTGATTTGAGTGCATAAATGATACCCTAAACACTTTGAGTGCATGAAGTGAAGTCAATGAGAGTGCTATTAAATCTTGTTGCACTTAAATTTTGAATGGATCTTCTTGGTGGTTGAATGTTTTTCTTTTATATTAGCTTATGAGATCCTATGCTTTAAAATCTTTATCTCTCGAATGTTGATCGACTTAAATTCTTGAGGTATGCTTGCTTAAGATTGTTTTCGGATGAGTTGATATGAGAATTGAGTGGAGATTTGGGATTAGTCTTGAGTTATATGCTTGAGGACAAGCATCATCTTGGTGTGGGGAAATTTGTTAGAGTATGATTTATACACTAGTTTTGCATTGTTTACTTCCTTTAATATCGATGTTTTGCACTTAATAATAGTGATTTACTTGTGTTTTATTTTTGTAGGTGCAATTCTATTGATTGGTGCTAAAATTGAGCTACAAGATGATGTTTGAGGATGATTATTTTCCTAGAGAAATTATGAGCTTCAGAAGAACTTTGTTGATAAGGCGTGGGCGCGTACTGTCAACTACGGACCTGCAGTTTTTAGTTTAATGTGTTCTGTCTTTTTGGTTATTTTTGTAATTACGAATTTAATATTTAGATAATATTTTAGATATTAGTATTTTATTTTAAAAAGAACTCTAGAGGAGAAGAGAATTTAAGAGATGAATCTATTGTGAAAATGGGAGATTTTTTTAAGAGAAAGAAACCCTAGATCTAAATTTTTCTCTTCTCTCTATGAAGAACTAAACTTATTATTCTGGTTGAAGGTTAATGAAGTTTTGATTCATCACTACTGTGAGATCTTTCTTATGCTTTAATTATTTTATTGTTTTTTGGGTATTTGTTTATTCTCTGAATTATTGTCATAATTATGTTTGTTAATTAGATAATTGGCCACTATTTAATTATCAACTTAATCTATTGTCAATTAAAAGATTCATCGTATGAAGATTTTAATGTTTGTGACAAATAGTATAGCAGTGCGTTGTGTTATGAGAATAAACAATCTAATTTAAATGAATCATCGTATGCAGTTGTTGATTAGGATTTGGATCTCTCTGGTTTTTCAGGCTGTCAATTGATTAAATCCAATGATCGTATCTAGGGTTGTCTATTGATTAGGGAAATAACCAACGGTCGTACCTTGGTTATCGACTAGTTAAGGAGAGATTGGCTATTAGAGGGTCTCAGTAGCTATAACCGGTCTATTCATAAGTAGTAATGATTTATAATTGAATCAATGATCAGTAGTCGAATTAAGCTGAGTTAATTCCTTCAACCAGAGCTTTCCCCAATTTAAATTACAATGTTATTTTAATTTGATTTTTATTATTGTCAACAATCCCCCACTTTTGCATTTTACATTTTAAAAGTATTTAAATAATTACCGATCTTTGTGGACACGACCCTTCTCAATCACTATACACAATTTATTTAGAGTAGGTATTTATTTTTTGCTGGCTTCGACAACCATCAGGTGTTATCCCAACAACAATTAGAGGCCTAAAAGATCTACAATATCTCTTTGTAGAATATAATAGATTACAAGGCTCAATTCCTGATTCCATTGGTGATTTGATAAACTTGAAATCCTTAAATTTATCCAATAATAATCTCTCTGGAACTATTCCTATATCTTTGGAGAAATTGTTAGATCTTAAAGACATAAATGTTTCTTTCAATAAGCTGGAAGGAGAGATTCCTAGAGGACCTTTTAGAAATTTATCAATTAAATCATTTGAAGGAAATGAATTATTATGTGATATGCCCAATCTGCAAGTCCCACCATGCAGAAATAGAATCCACCACACCTCAAGGAAAAATTATCTTCTCATAGAGATTGTCTTGCCATTGAGTACTATATTTATGATAGTAATGATTTTGTTGATCTTAAGATATCAAAAGAGAGGGAAACCACTGCCAAATGATGCTAATATGCCACCAGTAGCAAATCAGAGAAGGTTTACATACCTAGAACTTTTTTGAGCTACAAACGGATTTAGTGAAAGCAGCTAATCGGCAAAGGAGGTTTTGGTTCTGTTTACAAGGCAATAATTCAGGATGGGATGGAGGTTGCAGTAAAGGTTTTTGACCCACAATATGAAGGAGCATTTAAGAGTTTCGCTATTGAATGTGACGTGATGAAACGTATTCGTCATCGAAACCTTATAAAAATCATTAGCAGTTATTCAAATGATGATTTTAAAGCGTTGGTGTTAGAATACATGCCCCATGGAAGTCTGGAGAAGTGTTTGTATTTGAGCAACTACATTTTGGATATTTTTCAAAGATTGGACATAATGATAGATGTTGCATCAGCTTTGGAATATCTGCACTTTGGTTATTCAGCCCCAATAATTCATTGTGACTTAAAGCCCAGCAATGTATTGTTAGATGATAATATGGTTGCTCATTTGAGTGATTTTGGCATGGCAAAGCCTTTACTCGAAGAAGATCAATCTTTGACTCAAACACAAACACTTGCCACTATAGGCTATATGGCACCGGGTTCGTTATATAATAGTTTTTTTTTCTTTAATACTTTCTGATATGTTATTTATTTCTTTTGATCTTCATTTACACATAGTATTATAAATTATATTATCTTACTATGTAACTGTTGCAATCAATAGAGTATGGAAGTGAAGGACGAGTATCCACAAATGGGGATGTTTACAGCTTTGGAATTATGTTAATGGAAATATTTACTCGAAAAAAACCAACAGATGAAATTTTTTCTGGAGAAATGACATTAAAGCGTTGAGTTAATGACTTGCTACCCATTTCAGTTATGGAAGTTGTTGACGCAAATCTATTAAGTCAGGAGGATGAACATTTTACGACCAAATAGCAATGCGTGTCATTTATCTTCAATTTGGCTATGAAGTGTACTATAGAATCACCAGAGGAGAGAATCAATGCAAAAAAAATTGTAACAAGCCTCTTAAAAATTAGAGACTCATTGCTGAAAAATGTTAAGGGGTAGACGCATGTGACACTCAAACTGATTTTCTTTTCTTTCACTGGTAACGAATTGTAATCTTTGCAATGAATACCTTCAATAATTCTGTGCATGGGTGTTATCTAACTTTTAATTCATGCCAATGCTAGGTCTGCTTTCCTTGGTTGTTGTGCTTGCATGTGATCCTGCCTTCTCTCACTTTCAAATATTCATTCTAAATTAGCTATGACTCGGAAGGGAACGGATTTGGTAGTTGGTCAGTCTGTTGGCATCTTATTCAATTTCTAAGGTGATTTGTTACTCTGCAATTTGAGTCCCTTTAACTTTCCATAGAGATTTCTGCCATTTGTTTAGGTTTAATTATATTTATATTTCTTCTATAGGGAAAATCTGGACTTTCATGTACTATAATCAGGTCAGTGTGATTTAGTTATTGTTCTTTTGCTTTATGTGTGGAAAATTATGAATATTTTGTAGGATTTAGAAGGATTGAAAGTTTCAGTGCATTTAGTTTTATACCCTAAGTTTATATGCATATCACATTTTATGAAAACTAAAGCTGGTAGATTGATAAATGGACCTTATTATATGTCAAATGACCTAAATACTTTGCTCAAAACTAGGGAAGATATTTACGGTTCCTTTTAAAATGATATTCTTACTTGCACATAAAATTAGAAAAGAACACATATTACACTGAAACAGATGAAATTGTTGATATTTTATATTCAATTAAAATAGAGAAAGAAAGGCAGCTTGAGATGCCGGTTCTCAACTTGAGAAATCCCTAAATTTCTCTCATTCTTTTTTTCTCCTCTCTCTCACCAATCTGATTTCGTCGCTTTCCCAAAAGGAAAATCCCTAAAATTTCTTCCCTCTTTGAAATCCATTATTTCTCTCATCCGATTTCTGGACTCATCGCCTAAAATCCATTGTCTCTCTCACACCAATCAACCAATCGGAATCATCTACCATTATTTCTGTCGCACCGTTATCTATACGATTTCGCTTTGGCCGAAATCGTTGCCGCGTGAGCTTCGTGAAGCCACCAGCGTAAACCCTCAAAGCAAGTTAATTTTTTTTAGTTAATTTTTTGAGGATTGGTTTTTTATTAGGTGTTATTTATCTCTTGATATACTAATTTTTTCTTGTTTGTTTGTTTTGAGCTCCGCACTCATTGTTCGGAATACTAAAGATGGGTACTCACAAATTTGGTAGAGATTTATCCATTCAGCTTCTTTTTCTTTTATTTTTAATTTTTTGACCAATCTTATTTATCTGTGTTGATATTCATTATATTACTTTTAAGTTGTTTTTTTTTTTTTGCTGTTTTTCAGAAACTTTTATTGATGTTTCCAGAGACTCACTGTCATATACGGTTGCTTGATGATTTAACGCTATATAATCACCAGCTTTTATTTTTAATTGAAACTGTTAGCAATTTTTTGTGTTATTTGTTGATCGGTGGTCGTATGTTTCAATTATGTAGTGCTACAGATTGGAAGTTGGGCGTTGAGCTATTCGTTAAGAGGTAAAAAACACCTCAATTTTTAAATAATCTCTCATGACTTTGTTTAATGGAAGTGTGATTGATTATCATTTTTTTTTTAAATTTTGGGTAGGCTTTTTGGTAATGTCAAGGCCGAGGTCAATACTTGTGAAGGTGTCAGAAAGCTTTATTAAGAGGCTAGGAAGTTAAAGCTTGTGATTTAGGTAGGTAACTTTGTGCAAATGATGTTTTGTTACTTCAATATTGAAAAGCAAGGTTGTTGTTGGTTTTGGATGTCTAATTTTGCCAGAAAATTGATTATTGAACTGAAAAGATGATAAATAGTTTATTGATTCTGCAGAAAATTTAAAGATTGTTGGACTATTATCATAACTTTGATTGTTTGAAAATATGACTAAATGATGCTTGATTAGATTCAAATTTTGAGTAATAAAAGCTTAATTGTATATTTCGATTCTGGACATTTTGTAATGAATTGAACTAATAGTTTATTTTTAATGGATTTGTCAAATTGGTCAGTTGCTGTTGGAATTTATCAGAAACTGTATATGTACCATGTTTGGTGTTATAAACGAATAATCTAATGGGGTCAACATGAGCTGAAATTTTGAGATATTAAACTTCAATATGTCTATTTTAAATGTTGAAAGTTCCATGGTAATTGAACTTCTGGTACTTTTTTGTTTTTTATGATTTTTTAAACTCCACCGCTTTAGCCGTAAACCCCTTGGCAGAACTATTCACTTGTGTTTGATCTTATGAAACATTAGCTTAATGATATCAGAATGTCTTGAACTTTTAATATGTTATCAAGTTATATGTGGAATTATGTTCTGGGAATTTCCATCCCAACATACTGAGTATTTCAATTTTAATAAATCACCAAAGCTCAGCTTTATTTGTGTGAATTAAAAAGGCAGTTTTGATTTGTTTAGTGCAATCCTGTGAGAACCTATTATAGAGTTGTCCAAATGGCTTGAAAATTTTATATGTTGTGTCTAATAATATTCTGGAAGTTTTCATAATATTCTGAATAGTATTGAATTTTTAAAGAAAATCACAAGCTTAGGTTGTTGGTGTTTCCTGTCAATAAACCAGTTTTCTGTAACTCTATATTGGGTCATAGAAATAGTAATAAATGTAACTAATTTGAGCTAAGATGTTATATTCTAGGTGCTTTACATGTCTAGATTATATCTGCAAAATTGTATAGTAATTGAACCAACCCAATAATTTAAAGGGATTATTGAACAAGGCCTGTCCTTATTACAAGGTCTCAAATAATGCCAAAGGTTTCTATAGATTTCCATGAATTTTATTTGGACATCATTTGTTATTTGATCATTGAAATTATAGACTTTGAAGTTTGGTCTTATAGATCAGCGATTGACTTTTTTTCGCTTGATTGCAAAATTGATGGATTCTTAAGATTGATTCTTATGTGCTTAAATGTCAATTTTCTTTTGGAATCTTTGAGTATGTTTTCATGGCCTCGTGGTTAAATGAGATGCGATTAGAATCATTATGCTTAAAAGTGTATGGGCTAATAGCTCATGCCTTGCTTTTTTTGAGTATTTTGTTAATGGAGATGCTGGAAGTAGTCTGTGTGCTATGCTTAGACAGTGCTTTGGAGTTTCATAATTTTTAGCTCACTTCTTGGATGGGGGTGTGACACAGGTCGACACCTTTTTCGACAACTTTTTTGTAATGGTAATGGGGAGGGAAAGCCTCCATTGCTCACGACATATGGTGGAAGATGATGGTGAAAATTAATTCGCGTATGGCGTGCACCCGCCAACTCTCTTCTTTACGCTTTTTTTTTTTTTGTAATTACAAAGTTTGAGATGCCTTTGTTTATGGGTTTCATTTACAAGCTCTGATGAAATTAATCCAAAATAATTAATGTGTTGTATGTATTATTTGATTTTTAAAATAAAAAATTTACAAATTACCAATTGCACTAAAAAAAAAAAGAAGGTTAATTGGTAATTTAAAATTGTCACCATAGTTATTTTCGTTTGAAAAATTAATCAAATTACAAAATAATGAAACAAATAATAACTAAAATGATAAATTATTACTTGGAGTAATAATGATCACTTAAATTATCAAATAATTTTAAACTAAGGCAACATTTTCATTTTTTTTTCTTAATAGATGGGCTTAATTAAACTTAATTAATAATAAAAAAACTTAATTAATAATAAAAAAGAAGATGAAACAAAATAATTTTGATTATAAATTATCACTTGAAATGTCAAGAAATTTTGAAATGCAACATGATATTTATACATGTGTTAGACAATGTGATACATGAAATATCAACATCAAACATTCATTGTACTAGTTAACCGTTTCATTTGTTGTGAAATAAGCTGAGTAACCGTTTCATACTTAGTTGTTTTTGGAGTGGAAGCAGCTAACTGCTTAATTCTTTGCTTAACAATTTGGCTAACTGTTTCATTGTTAGCTATTTTCTTGAACGCAAGCAGTTAACCACTTGATTCCTTGTTAAATTAGTCGACTAACCACTTAATTGTTGAGTGTTTCCGGAGTGGAAGCAATAAACCGCTTAATTCTTCGTTAAATCAATTGGCTAACTGTTTCATTGTTGGGTGTCTCTGAAGTGGAAGTGGTTAACCGCTAGATTCATTGTTAAATAAGTTGGCCAGCCAACTTGGTGATTATATGCACTGTTACTTTGTCTTCGTCACCCATTTTCAAATTTTCTCTTAATTCAAGACATGGAACAATTCAAGTAAAACAGGCAACAAGTGAGGTCAAACATATAACATGAAATTTATATTTAAAAAGGTCATGTAAAATATGCAACATCTGATGTCAAACATGCAATAGATGAGGTTAAACATGAGAACCACATCAACATGCAAAAATTCACTTGAAAGATGCAAAGACGGAAGTCAAACATGCAACATGAACGTGAAACATGAAATGAGTGGAACAATTTTCATTTTTTGGCTTTATTCAAGATATGCAACAATCCATGTGAAACATGCAACAAATGAGATCAAACATGCAACATAAAATTTACATGTAAGAGGGTCACGTAAAACATGGAACATATGGGGTCAAACATGCAACAGATGGGGTTAAACATGAGAACGACATCAACATGCAACAGTTAATGTGAAAGATGCAACACGAAGATCAAACATGTAACACAAACGTGAAACATGAAACAGCCGAGAAAATTTTCATTTATGGCTTTATTAATTTTCATTTCTGGCTTTATTCAAACATGCGAAAATCCACATGAAACATGCAATATGAATTTACATGTAAAAAGGTCAAGTAAAACTTGCAACACCAAAGGTCAAACATGAAACAGATGAGGCTAAAGATGAGAAACATGCAATAGTTCACGTGAAAGATGCAACAATGGAGGTATACGAACGTGAAATGAGTGGGAAATTTTTTATTTTTTTGCTTTATTCAAGACATGCAACAATCCGCGTGAAACATGTAATAAGTGAGATCAAACATGCAACATGAAATTTACGTGTAAAAAGATCACGTAAAACATGCAACACATAAAGTTAAACATGAGAACCACGTCAACATGTAACAGTTCACATAAAAGATGCAATAACGGAGATCAAACATGCAACGCAGGCGTGAAACATAAAATACGTGGGATAATTTTCATTTTTTGGCTTTATTTAAGACATGCAACAATCCACGTGAAACATGTAACAAGTGAGGAGAAACATGTAATATATGAGGTTAAACATGAAAACCATGTCAACATGCAACAAGTCATGTGAAAGATGTAAGAATGGGGGTCAAACATGTAATAAGGCGTCAAACATAATGTTGGATCATAAACTTGATCCAAGATGAGTAAATCAAGCCCAACTCATGGAAGGTTCCATGAGTAGGTATGGTTGGTGAGCTTTGAATTATTTGTGTTATGTGTGTTAGGTGTGGTTGGTGAAGTAGGTGAGTGGTAGGTTTTAATAGATGGTGAGGATTTGTGTATTAATTGAATAAATGAATGGTTGTGATTAGTTTGTTTCATGTATAAATACCCCCTCTCCCCTTTGGTTTAATCATCAAGTGAAGTAGCAAAATCTCTAAGGTGTAGAGAGTTTGTGGAACTCTAAAATATTTATAATCTTCTTTCAAGTAGCATAAAAAGTGGTGTAGTGGTTGATCTTGATGGTACCCGCTTAGTAAAAGACGGAAAATACTATGGCCAATGTGCTTTTCATTGAATGAAGTGATGCTTTTGAAAAGAATTTCAATATTAGGTGTATGTTGAGACCATATAAATATATGTTACTCAGAGGGAGATACAAACTTTTGTTGAGCTCAAATAAGTTGATTTGGTTTTAGGTGAAGACACCTCCTCGGAAATGTGTACTTTCTGAAGTTTGAGGAGCTAACTAAGGAACCGAACAATTGAAAAGGTTTCCTACCTGCTATGACCATGCCTGGGGTCCCAACCCAACTCAAAGATGTCTTAGTTATGGGTATTAAATGTTTATTTTTAAAATTACTATAATTAAAAATTTTTATATTATTAATTATTTTTATTTTATTTTTCTTTCTCTCTCATCATCACCATCGCCTATCATTAGAAGGTTTGAATTTTTCCGTAAGTATGGGAGTAAAATTTTAGATCTTTTAGAAAATATAAAGAAAGGGGTGAATAGAATTATCATTTGTAAAAATGAATTTTACTAACATATGTCATATAATGGGGCAAAAGTTTGATTGTAAGTTCTAGCTTTTCGAGAAGGCCTAAATGAGGAAAGGTCTCTAAAAGATTTATGAAGATTTTTAATATCTTAAAAATAGGGAAATTTTTAACCAACCCCGAAATAAATTGACATTTTGCATCGCGCACCCAAAAAAAATGACTTGTTGCACCGCGCCCCCAATTCCGTTAATCTTTCAGTTATTTCTAACGGCTCCGTCTAACTTTTGATTGAATGACAAAAATGCCCCTCTATATGAAAAAAAAAACAAAATTTTTAGCTCATTTAATTTTTTTAAGGTTTTTATTTCTATTGCAATAAAACAATTTCTTGTTACATGTACATTGTCACCACTATTATTTTTCCTTTAATTTTTTTAAGATTTTTATTTCAATTGCAATAAAAAAAAAATTTCTTGTTACATGTACATTTGTCACCACTATTATTTTTCCTTTAATTCTTTTAAGATTTTTATTTCAATTGCAATACAAAAAATTTCTTGTTACATGTACATTGTCACCACTATTATTTTTCCTTTAATTCTTTTAAGATTTTTATTTCAATTGCAATAAAGAGAATTCCCATTAAAATTAATTTAAGGAATGAACTTCCAATTTTACCCCTCCACCGTTAAACTTAACTGAGAAAATAATGGAATTGGGGGTGCGGTGCAATAAGTCAAATTTTTTGGGGACGCGGTCCAAAATGTCAATTTATTTGGGGGTAGGTTAAAAATTTCCCTAAAAAATATTTTTCTGCAAAATTAACAATATCAACTAGAACTAATGCAGGACGTTATTTTAGAAATTTTAAGATTTTAGAATTTTATTATTTTAGGATTTCTATTTTAGTTAGAGTCAATTATGGTATTTTATTACTTTAGAACTTTCTAATTTTATTAGAGTCAATTAAGGCATGAGATTTAGTTAACTTAGGGAAAGTATATTTTATTTCCATTATAATTGCGATTCAGTTTCCCTTTTTTTAAGTTAACTTAGGGAAGTGAATTTACTCTATTATAAATAGAGAGGTCTTGTTATTATTTTCATAACTTCATATTCAATTATTTAATAAAATTTCCTCTTTTATAATTTCCTTTGGAATTATCTATCAAAATCTCTCTTGTAGAGTTGTTTGGATTAAAGCTTCATATAATCTTGCTTTAAGCGTTATTAAAAATCTTATTGAGTCGTTTGGATTAAAATGATATTTAATCATGCTTTGATTAAAGCGTAACCTAATCGCATTGGCTTGGTCAAGTATTAGAATGATATTTAGTGTTTTCTATCCTATCAACTCCACTTTCATTTTTTCTTACCCAATCAATTTTACTTCCACTACCCTCGCTCCATCAAGAACTCACAAAATATTATTTATTCAACTTTTCCTAGGATGTTATGGCCGTGGACTGAGCATAAACCAGCCCAACTTGTGGCGAGAACCAGTGTTCAAGCCACAATCATCCTTTTTTATTATTTTGGGGTTATTCTAATATTCTCATTAAGATCCCTCGTAATTTCTGCTAATATAATGAATATCTCATTGATTTAAAATGTTGTCACCATTGGTGAAGCATAAAGAAGAAGATCACTGATGAGAACAAAAAAGTTAATTATCAATTAGTGTATGTCAATAAATTCTAAATTAAGATAATTCAAAAGACATCCATATTATAAGAGAGGCCAATGAGGTTATTTTCTTAATTCACTTAGCAACCATATAATTAACTTGAAACTTGAAAGAAAAAATTGGGGTACCTTTTGACATTTTTTCTTATTGCAAAACCAGATATACAAATGCATATTTTACTTTTGCAAGCAAACAATCGAAATTGTTAGTGCAATGATTTGTCTCATAATACACTTAAAATTGAATTATCCATAGAGTTATTTTTTTTTTCAAATTGTTTTCAGACTATTATAGTTAAATCACGATGGTCGTTAATGATTTTAAGATTTATTATGAGTGAATTGAAGCAAAGGACACATAAAAAAAATGTTGTAAATATATATCACGAATGAATCATGCTATAAAACGTTAATGAAAGAAAACTAGGTTGATCAATTAAATGAAATTAAGTTGATCAATTATTAATAAGTCCATCGATTGAATCAATTTTTTTATTTAAAAATGGTAGCAATAAACAGAAGAAAGTCAAAAACTCAATGGCACGAGATGAGTTCAAAGCAAAGTTAAAAAATATACATATATATAGCCTTAAGGCAATAAATGGATTCAATAATACAAAATCTGGGATATTTAGTTAATAGCAAAATAGACCTACTTCATATGGTATTTTTAAGAGATTATAGAAATTACATGAATACAAGAAAACTTCCTTTGTTTTTTTTTTACCCTAATCAACGTGAAATGGAATTAATAGTGGGATCATCAACTTACATGTACTGTGTAGATGTTGATTGATAGATTGTAATGATGCAATTAAATTTATGAGCTAAGATGGATGAAGATTTTACCAACAACGGAAAATGTGTCTGCGTTGTTAATGCGAAGCTGGAAAAAAAATGAAAAAAATTATTTTTTTTCCTTTTTTTTAATTGTTTCCTATTGGGCTAGGTTTAATGATTTGAATATTAATCGGTTGCAAGTTTATTTGATTTGTTGTGATTTTTCTATAAAATAACTTAGAAGTTGGGTGTGCCATTTTACCATTTGTATATTACATCTCTATAAATATTAGGTGAAGAACAAAGTTCTTGCATACAATTTTTTAGATTTTTTTTTCCCACTCAAAGAAACATCCTGCATAATCTTTTTCTTACAGCAAATGGAGAAAGTCTCGTTTAAACTAACTTTCTTGGTCGTACTCATGATCGTTGTATATGGTTAGTCAATGTCCCAAATATCTCTCTCTTTGTATATTGTTTTGCTAATTACTAACACATTTCGCTTTTTATTTCATTTCTCTATGATCATGAATTATTGATCTCAATTTGCAGGCACCACAATCTTTGAGTTACCAAGTGCTGAAGCCTACACTGGAGGGTTACCAATTCGTTGCACCCAAGATTCTGATTGTGTGAGGGATTGTCCATCTAAAAATGGATTTTGTTGTAAAAATGAAAACAAACAAATCTGTCCTAAAGGTTTTTGTTTTTGTACCCCACCCAAATCATTATAAGCTATGATTTATGAGTGTATCATGAGTATAACAAGAAATAAAGTTCTATAACAACTATAATAATAATAAAAATTTAATTTACAATAGAGGCACTTTTGCATTATTCCTTCATGTCAACAAATAAGAAGTTATTTTGAGAAGCAAATGAGAGGCTCAAAAGAAATTTTGAGAAGTTTAAAACTAATTATGATGTTTGGTTATTTTTTAAAAAAAAATTCTTAGGTGAAAATCACCTAATCCTGTACTATATTTTTAGTAAAGTTTAGTATTGAAAAGTTTGATCTTTCATACAGTTCCACGTATAACCTCATATATATTATATAGACATAAAAATATCTTTTTTTAATTAAAAAATACAATTAATAAATTTATGAAAATTATTATTATTTTATTATTTTTTTAAATTTGCACACACTCCTTGACCATATTTCTCAACTTAGCTATTTTGTTATCAAATTTTTTATTGAAATTAAAAGAAATCAAATTAATAAATGTGTTAACAAGTCTTGCTTGAAGAAGATGTCGTTTGCTGTGTCTTGTGTGTCAAGAGTAGAAACAGTATTGGGCTTCCGTTTGGTCCTTTTGTTGTTGGGCTTGATTGCTGGGCCTTTTCGTATCCAGCAATTGCCCCATGCCAACGAGCAAATGAAAAAATCATCGTAATTATCGTGACTGAAATAATTTGAATTATTACAAGTGTTATAAACCAAAGTTGGTTGGTGTAAGTGGTTTGACACTTTCACTCCTTAAGAGAGGTCAGTGGTTCAAGTCTCGTTCTCGTATGGAGTCACCACTTTAGCCAGTATTTTATCCTTTACGGACCGATCCGGTGCGAGCAAGGATTAATCAAGTTGTGGTACAGGGTTAAAGGTGTTTCTCACAGTTGGGGCCCACTCAGGACCACCTCGTGGTTCAGACCAAAAAAAGAAAAAAGAAATATAATCCTTTAGTAACTTGCTGATATAATAATAATAGTTGATCGTGAATAAATTTTTTTTTGCTTGTTTAATAATTTGTTATGATTTTTTTTTGTTTGAAAAGTTAATTTGTTATCTTTCGTTTGAACTAAAGATAATTCGTTCAAATCCCAAGACCAACGTGGTTCTTATATATACCTGATTAAAAATTGAAAAACAAGTTATTTTAAGAGAGAGAGGGAAAAAATATCAAGTCTCAACTCATCCTAATAAATATGTATATAAGAAAGAAATGGTAAAGCTTGTTACTCACACACTCTTCTTGCTTTATGTTGCAAGTTGCGATTCTAAATGCCAACGTCCCGATTTTTTCCATTCATTATCTAAAATTTAATATGTAAATTAACAAACTAATTTATTTTCTTCTTCATCTGTTTAGTTTAATTAAACTTTAAAACTAAATGTCGTTAAAAATAAATAATAAATAAACAAACTTTAAAAGTGAATGCAAAGTAGTGAATTTGTTGGGTTTCAATTATTTTTGTTTATTTTTAAGATAAATGATTTTTAATTTAGTTAATTAAAAATTAAAATAATAGTCAAGGCAATCAAGATTTTTGATTGATATTTCCAGATATTCTAAATAATAAATTGGGATAAAATTTTATATTAAATCTCAACTAATTTTAAATCAATTTTTTTAAAAAATGATACTGAACTGAACTCTATATGGTTCAGGACGAGATCCCAAATCCTAATAAAAATTTAGATAATTTTGTTAACTTAAAGGTAATATTCTAAAATTATATAAATTGAACAAGTGGCATAACTGTAATTGTTTTGAACAAATTGGGTAATAAAAAAAAAATAAAAGAAAGCATTAAATTCAAAAGACAAGACATGACACATGTGCTTGATAAATAAAAGGGCAATATCCACCGATCACCCATTTTTTAAATTTTTTTAAAAAATATATAAATTTTTTATTTTTTACAGAATTCTATGGAAAGTTTACAAAATATATCATTATTTTACTATCGTCTAATGTCTGTGAGAGAATTTAACATAATATTAATATAATGATTGTTTTGATCCTTTAATGTAAAATTACTATTTCACCGAGCTAAATGACAAAATTGAGCTAAATGACAAAAGTATTAGATGACTTTGGTTATTGTTTGCAATTTATATATTAAATAAAAAATAAAAATAATCAAAATTATAATAAATGAAACAAAATAACCAAAATTAAAAATGAAAATAATTAAAAGAATTAAAACCCAAACCTAATCCCAAACTCAATCCAATACCCAAATCAAAACCAAACACTAAACAAAAAAATTAAAAGAATTTATGCAAAGTAGTAGTAGTAGTAGTAGTATTAGAGAAGAAGAACGAAGGAAACAAAAAAAAAAAAAAGCATCAGCAGCGGCAAGGCACAAAGCTTATCTTCAATCTCATTCAAAATAAAACCAGTCTTCTTACTCACTTGCACCAAATTCAGCTTCTTCTTATCTCTGTCTCTCTCTCTCTCTTTTCTTTTTTTAATGGTTAGCCTCCAACAAAAATTGTAGTCTCACCTCTTCTTTCTGAAAAAAAAAAAATTCATTACCTTCTCTTCTCAGTCAAATAAAATTTGTAGCCTCTTCTCTTGTCTTTCACTCATTAGCAACTTTAATCACGATCAGCTATCTCGCCACTGCGTGACATCACCGAACGCAGGATCAAGTAGATTCGGCAACCCCATTCCTGACATCACCGGGCCTTGCCACATCACGCCACCGGCACTAGCTACTGTTCACCAGTTATGCAGCTTTTTGTTATTATTTGATTAAAAATTAAATAAAATTTCATTTTGATTTTGATAGTGTGTGGCTGTTAGAGTTAGGGTTAAGGCTGAGCATTTTTCTTTCAGTTGAATTAATGGATTTACATTTTGATAATTTGTGGCATTGAGTTTTTTATTTGATTTGGGGTCGTTTTTATTTGTTAAAATTAAATGATAATTTTACCCTTATGACGTTAACAAATTTCTAATAGAGTTTAGGCCACAATGGACGAGTGAAAATAATGTCAACTTCAAGGAGAATTTTCTGAAAAAAAAAAAGTTTGTGCATTTTTAAACATGTGTGAAAAAATAAGTAGTTAGTGGATAATCACTTATGAATCAAATAAAAAAACAATGTAGTAAACGCGTGTCCAATCGAGTTCTTTAAAGAGCGATTGACCCAGCATCCCTCATTGTTTTCTTTTTCTTTTTCTTTTTTAATTTTAAAATTTCACAAAAGTGATGATGATACAATCAAGAAAAAGAAAGCAGTAATTTTAGGCATTCTAATCGGGATCATAAATCAGGTGGACATTACCAAGTATAGCAACAAGGTAAATGCTCCAATTAATTTCCATTTCATCTTTACTTTTATTTATTTGTGATGTTATAATTAGATGGTGGTGGATCAATTTCCTACGTTCTATGCAATTTAATGCCATTAATGCAATCACTCGGACAAAAGGCCAAGTGGCCTCATAAACAATTATGAGAACAACAGTTTGAGTTTCTACATAATATTTTGAGGTTAAATCTCTTATTCAATTATTTATTGTCTTCCCTTTATGAAATGTGAATAGAGTAAAAGTCCCTTATGAGAGTAAAAATTTGGGCACAAAAGATACTTTCATTTCTACAATTTTAGCTTCTCTAAAGCCTAAAACCACCGCCTAGCAATGTTGGATACCATATTTCTTCATTAGGTATAAAGAAACTTTCAAGATTTTGAGTTAATTACTTCGGAAAAAAATAATCAATCAACTCAACAAGTATATATAATTTTGATTTTATTGACTCCGCTATCCATTGATTTGTTAAAAGCATTCTTAATTAGTTAGATATATTCTTAATTATCAAATGGAGGAAAATTTAATCTTTATCATATTTCTACATATAAAATTAACTGGAGTTTGAAATATATTTCTTTTTACCTATATATAGAACAAAATTTATGTTAATCCTATTTTTTCCTTTAAAACTATTTTCAGTTGAGTATTGCAAATTGCAATATTGGTGGATATGTAATTTTGGCGCTAATTTGAATACTTTAAAATTTCAATTAGCTAGTGTTAATTAATAAATCCTTCAAAAGATGGTTGAGAGACTTCAATCCTCACATTTTCACACAGAATTTCTAACAGTCAGCTCCTAACACCCTTTTCATCCTTTCGTTTCTCAATAAAACAAACAAATACGTACACTCTCTTTTTCCCTCTCACACACAAACACAGCAATTCCTTTTCTTTTAATGTGTTTTTAGACTTCATTCTGTTTTGTTTGATAATTGACGTCCTTAAATCAAAGCTCACCCCACTTCAACATGCCACCATTTTTGCTCACAAGAACCATTTCATCAACCCTCTCAAGACAACAACTTTTTTTTTTCTTGGTTTTATCATTGCTATGGGGGCGTCCACGTGTAGCAAGCCACCCACTCGTCGCACCAAAGACTTTTTTGCCTCTCCTGCGCTCTCTCTAAGCCTTGTATAACTCCAAAATCCTAAATACTTTATTGTGTTATTTTATTTTATTTTTCCGTTATTTGCTTTGCTATGTTATTTTTTAGTAGTTTATTTTTTTTTGTTGGTGTGGGTGTTGTGTTCTTGACGAATTATTAATTATCATTAGCAGGCTGGAGTATTCCGGGACACGGACGCTGCGGTGGCGATGAATAATGAGGTTGGGGAAGGAGATGAAGGCAGTGGAGGAGCAGGAGAAGGATCATCAAGATCAGATGATGACTTTGATGGAGGTGGTGATGATGATCAGCAAATTAGAGAAATGTAAGTGTATTTTTTGGCTTGGTGCAAACTAGTCGGAAGGGCTTTCGTACCCACTTGGATTTAAGTTATAATGAGTTCGATGGTGAGTTTAATACTTGTTCTTTGTCACACATTTTGAGCTTGGTGGGGCTTCAAAAACAAAGGATTAAGCTCACCAGCAAGCTCGTTATAGCTTAAATCTATGTGGGTTTGTAAGCTATTTCAACTTGCCAAAACTGGTTGGAATTGAGCCAGATAACTTATTCCTAGCCAAATTCAACTTTTTCAAACAACCGAAACGACCTAAGCTCTCAGGGATGGAACCTGTAAGCTTGTTATTTTCCAAATAAAATACTTGAAGATGGAGAGAGTCACAAAATTCTGGTGGAACGGAACCTGTTAAGCACCGGTTCCGAAATAATATTGTAAGATGTGAACGATATCGTGATATCATGCATATTATCCATAGTGTAACAGATATAAACTCAAGTTAACTTTGATATCTTTCGCAAACTTCAATACATGATTGCTACTAATTGAGAGCTTGATTGTACATTTTCCTCAAATCTACAGTAAAGAAAATCTACTGTATTATATACAATCCACTATCAGCAGGATAAGAATATGAAAGTTTCAGTTAATACAAAATCAAATAATTTATCACAATCATTGAATATCAAGATTTTCTTAGAAGAAAAAGTACATATGGTTCATCCAAAACATGCACACCAATTTCAGTAATATTTTTCATACCACGTGCGAAAATATAAACAAACCGTTTCTACTGGTTTTAGATTGAGAATTAAAGACCAATGACTATCTTAATTAAATTAAGATTATTAATATAACTAGGAAATAGAACCGCACTTTGTGCGGTTTTAAAAAAAATTTTAGTATTATCTTTTTTTAATTATTTTGTACTCGATAAAACTGATAAAAAATATAAATTATTTTTTAAAAGATGACGCAGTCTTATAACGCTAATGTTATTTATGAAAGTTTATTATTTTTTTGTTAACATTAAAAAAATATATTAATGTGTATAGTTAAGTGTACTCAACCTTTTCATCAATAACAATCATGTTCACACTAATCAACTCTCTATTTTTCTTGGTATTAACAGATTCCCACATCTTACAAAGTCTAACCCTTATCATCCAACTATTTTTATCGTTGTTTAACTTATGAAGAAAAGAGTACTCTATGAAGCACACAATACTAAAAATTTAAATAAGTCAAAAAATAAAAACGCAATAACATTTCTAAAGAGGATATTGGTTAAATAATAAAAAAAAAAACTCAAACATAACAAATCTTAAATGCTTAATATTT
Organism: Citrus x changshan-huyou; assembly: GCA_039657385.1. Classification (NCBI taxonomy): domain Eukaryota; kingdom Viridiplantae; phylum Streptophyta; class Magnoliopsida; order Sapindales; family Rutaceae; genus Citrus; species Citrus x changshan-huyou. Next base: position 17,397,347 of record CM077547.1, on the reverse strand, counting down.
ATAGAGTTTGAAGAAGCCAAAAGACACTAAATAAAAAGTTGTATAATTTAATATGGGATTATGACATTAAAATTAGGTCCTACTGGCATTAGTGAAGGAAGATGAATGTACCTTCCTTCCTATATTAATTAGTTGATGTATTTTAAACCACTAAAGTTTAGTTGTTGGCTTAATAAAATAAATGAATGTTTCAAAACTTATAATTAATTTATTATTAATGGTTATATATTGTTGAATTTAAATAGAAAGAGGAAGAGACATGTAATCTTTTGTAATCTATTAATTATTTTCTATTTTTAATATTTTGTAATGTAATTATTTTTTAATCTCAACCAATATATTAGATAATAGAGAATAAAAAAAGATGAGAAATAATGATGCCACAAATCTTAACTACTTAATATTTATAGAGTTTGAAGAAGCCAAAAGGCACTAAACAAAAAATTGAATAATTAAATATGAGATTATGACATTAAAATTAGGCTCTAATGGCATTGTTGAGGGAAGATGAAGGAACCTTCCTTCCTATATTAATTAATTGATATATTTAAGCCACTAAAGTTTAATTGTTGGCATAATAAAATAAATAAATGTTTCAAGATTTATAATTAATTATTATTAATGGTTACATATTATTGAATTTAAATAGAAAGAGGAAGAGACGTGTAATCTTTTATAATCTAATAATTATTTTTTATTTTTAATATTTTGTAATGTAATTATTTTTTTAATATAAGCCAATTTATTAAATAATAGTGAATACAAGAAGATGAGAAATAGTGATGCTACATCACCTCCTCTAGTCCTAACTTTATATATATATATATATATATATATATATATATATATATATTTAATATTTTGTAATGTAATTATTTTTTAATCTCAACCAATATATTAGATAATGGAGAATAAAAAAAGGTGAGAAATAATGATGCCATAAATCTTAAATATTTAATGTTTATGGAGTTTGAAGAAGCCAAAAGACACTAAACAAAAGATTGAATAATTAAATATGGGATTATGATATTAAAGTTAGGCTCTAATGGCATTATTGAGGGAAGATGAAGGAATCTTCCTTTCTATATTAATTAATTGATGTATTTTAAGCCACTAAAATTTAATTGTTTGCATAATAAAATAAATGAATGTTTCAAGACTTATAATTAATTATTATTAATAGTTACATATTGTTGAATTTAAATAGAAAGAGGAAAAGACATGTAACATTTATAATCTAATAATTATTTTCTATTTTAATATTTTATAATGTAATTATTTTTTAATTTCAACCAATTTATTAGATAATTATATATTAACTGATATCTTTATTATTAATATATATTTTATCTTTATTTTTTTGAGTGTCATATTATGATATATGTACAAAGAATATCCACCAATATTTTATATAATAGAGAATATAAAAAGATGAGGTTGAGGGAAGATGAAAGAACCTCTCTTCCTATGTTAATTAGGTGATGTATTTTAAGGCACTAAAGTTTAATTGATAGTATAATAAATTTTGAAGAAACCAAAAGACACTCAACAAAAGGTTGCATAATTAAATATGGGATTATGGAATTAAAATTAGGCCTTAGTGGCATTGTTGAGGGAAAATGAAAGAACTTCTCTTCCTGTGTTAATTAATTCATGTATTTTAAGCCACTAAAGTTTAATTGGTAGCATAATAAAATAAATAAATGTTTCAAAAGACTTATAATTAATTATTATTAATGATTACATATTGTTGAATTTAAATATAAAGAGAAAAAAAAGTACAAAGAATATCTACCAATATTTTAGATATTTTAGATAATAGAAAATATAAAAAATGAGGAATGATATATATTAATAAAGTTATTATTTATTAAATGAGTTAAATATAATCAAATTAATTATGAGAAGATAAAAAGCCAAATTAAAAAAAAAACTCTATTTATTAGATAATAGAGAATATACAAAGAAGCGAAATGGTGATGCCACATCACCTCTTCAAGTCCCAACTTTATATATATATATAGATATAGATAGGTTTCCTAATAAGTATGCCTATTTAGAGTATTTGGGGATGCTACTAGAAAAACGAAATTTAAATTGTACAGAACCTAGTTATCTGATGCTAAAATCTGAAACTTCGAGAATCCATACAAAAACATAGTTGATTTCTACCAGGTGCAGTTCGTAATTGAAAATTTACAATATCATGTCCACTGAATCTCAAACTTTTTACTACAAATTAACCACTACATCAAAAGATAAATTCTGGGAATGAACTACCACAAGTACGCCTTACAAATGCAAATGACCAAAAGATTTTTGAGATTGTAAAGAGATGATACTGAGGGATAACGTATGTTCATGTTGTCCCATTTAGGTGGCAAAGAAGCCTTGATTATTCGAGCAGATACGATTTGGAAATCCTACGACAGGGTCTCGGTTCATAGTAAGAGTAACTCAATTTGCCGAAACTGACATGCATGATCAAAGTCTCCTCAACCTCAAGATCAGACTCAGTGTCTGTGTCTGAGGTTATTCCATCCAGGTCTTCAACCGCATTTCGTCCTTCAGGTTTATTTGGATCTATATTTTGGAGCTGGTCCAGAAACAAGTAAAATACCTAGAATCTACATGGAAATCACTAAACTAACAAGACAAGCATGCACCAAAAGACAGGTATCTACTATTACCTGACCAGAAAAATGCGAAGAATGTATCCTCCCCACATTTAATTTCTGCCTTGATTGAGCTGATATGTCCAACCTGTAAATTTTAGCAGAGCATATACTTCATCGGAAAAAAGAGGGGAAGTGTTGAGTGCAATACAACAAGACTAGCACATGGTATCTATGGGTTGAGGTTAACCCAATATAAACAATTTTCAAGTGCCTTATTTACCACAAGTTACAATTTCGCAATGGAAGCGAAAATCAAACTCTGCTCAGAGGTTGCAACTTTCTGTATATTCTTGAGAATATGAGGAGTACCACATTATCATTCAATCAAACAGATAAGTCAAACTAACATGAAGGCTTTTATTTTCGATCCAAATATCTAGTAAAACATTAATTAAAGTTGAACTTCACAATCATCAGATTATAGTGAATATTTACTTAAAATTCAAAATGATTTTTAAAAATGATTTTAGAATAAATGTATAATTTAGGGTGAAAAGTGTGGAGTATATTGAGAAAAGTTGCAGCATAATAGCAATTTTTATTGCGAACTTGGAACTGAACCTTGCAACTTAATGCCCTTCCCTACATTTCCTACATCTTACAATATAGTAAAATATATAGGCTGCATATTCATCATCTATATATAGACTACATTTCCTTCTGTGTTTCTTAGGAAAAAAAAAATGTTTGTTTTTTTAGTAGATAGTCGATGCTTCCAATGCGCATCAACACCGTCATGCAGTTATGCTGCAAATTATGACGTCTATTTATAGATAAATGCTTTTACTTGTAAAATTATGATTCATTACTTTTCATATGTTCAGTGTTGACATTATTTTTGGAAAATGAATATTAGATTTGCAAATTAACTAAGAGTTTCAACAAAGGATAGAGACATTAACAGTTGTACCAAGAGCGCTTCTAATTATTGCTAGCAAGAAGTGCTTAGTTATATAATTATGATATTTAAGTGTGTTTGTCTTGAACATTTTTAATATATTGTTGCTTCTATTGTAGGCTATCGTTTGATAAGATGCATTGGAGACTCTTGGATTCATTACTTATTTTTGTAAGACTTTGTATCGTAGGCTTGTATTTGCATTTGTGTACACTTTTAATTTTTGACTTGGAGACGTGCGGCTTGATGTTAATCTCTCGTTTTCAGTATATAATTTGAACTTTATGGATGGTATCGTGATAATTAATTTTAATGCTTTAATGTTGTAATGAACAATGTTGAATTTTTGTTGTCATTGATAAATATCAGGAACATGAGATAAAATATTGACAAATAATCAAATATCACAAAATTATGAAAAAATTAAGCATTACAAATTTGTGACAGCTTCCACCAGTCACAAAACTTGCATCCAACCCATTACTTTATGTGACCGCATTTAGGTGGTTATTTATTTTGGTGACCGTTACTACCTTTTGTTACTGCACGCCAAAAATACAGTTAAAAAGCATTTGCAACGGTTACAAAGCTTATATGTAACCCCTCTTTGCCGTTACAAAGCTGTCATATCTTCTGCGTGCAAGGCGACAACAGTGTCCTCAAGTGACCCAGAATTGCAGAATCTCTTGGTACTAGAGAAGAGAATTTTATATTCGGAACTACGTCTAGAGATGGGGTTTTTAATTAAATATGCCTTAAAAGTAGAGTATTTAGTTAAATATACTCCATGCTTGAAAATTATCTAGATATACTTTTTTATGTGGTACATTATCTAAAATATCCCTAAAGAAAAATATAAAACACACACAACTCACAACACTATTTACTTCTCACTCTTTTTTACTCCACACAACAAAAACTCACACCACACTCAAAATCACTCACAAACAGCTAATGCACTGAGATTTTTGTTTGCAGCTGGGTGTATTATTTATCCCATGAATAAGGTATTTGAAACCTTTTTTTTTTATTTTGTGTTATCTATTCAATTTGTTGACATTATATTATTTTTAGGATTTTGTTTGGTTTGTGATAAACACTAAAGCAACTCATATTTTCATTACATTTGCATCATATGATTGTTATTTGATGGATTTTATAACTACATTCGTTAAAACCTGAAGTTGTTGTCAAATTTTTTTTCTGCACCCGATATACACGACAGCAGTTGTGTATGTATGTATTTACACGACTGTAGTCGTGAAAATGTGCAAAAAATTTCAATTATTATGACACCTTATCATTCTATTGGTTCAAAAAATATATTTTTTTTCACTATATATATCCTTTTGCTATTACTGGACTATAGTCGTGTGTGTTAATAAGTTACACGACTACTAGCGTGTACGTATAAACTTACATACTATAATTGTGTATATATGTAAAATGTTTCAATTGTTATGAGATCCCAAAATTTTTTTAAGAAGAAATATGTCCTCTGATTATTTACTGAGTCATGTATTTTTGCAACTTACACGACTTTTGTCATGTATGTATGAATTTACACGACAACAATCTTGCAAGTTTGAAAGATATAGTAGTTGTTATTACACCTAGCATTCTGTTAGTACAAAGATTACAATTATTTTTTATTAAATATATCATTTGACTGTTTACAGAACTATAGTTGTGTATTTTAGCAAGTTACACAACTATTGTCGTAAAAACTATCAATTACACGACGTCAGTCGTGTAAATAGGCAGACAGATCTACACTTCGTTATAAATCTGGTTTGATTTTATTTTTGTATTTGTTGTATAATCAACTGTTGTATTATTACAGAAAATGACTTCAGTACGTGTGCCTATTATATTTTGTGGTGAATGGATTTTATTTTTCTACCTTTTTGTTTCGCAGATGAATAAACGTGTTTGTGTGGCTTTCTAAGAATAAGTATTGAAGGGAGGCGACCAGAGGCTTATAAAATATGGACCAAGTGTTTGGGTTGAAGATGCCAAAAATTTATGATGAATGTTAAACAACTTCTATTGTATTACGACTTATCTACGATTTCAATAAGTATTGTATTTATGTAATTTGATAGGCAACCGGACTACAGTTAGTTTCATTTATTTGAAGTTTGATATGTTAAAGTCTATATTGATTGTGTCATCAATATAATGAATGTTTTAGGAGAGTTTTTATTCTGTGCTCATACCCGAGTACAATCGTGTATTTTGGCTGTTACAGAACTGGTCATGTTTATTTCTAAATACCCGACTGCAGTCGTGTATCTGTGCAAATACCCGACTACAATCGTGTATTTTCTCACAGAGAGCTTGTCATGTTTATTTCTAAATACCCGACTGCAGTCGTGTATCTGTGCAAATACCCGACTGCAGTCGTGTATTTTCTCACAGAGAGCTTGTAATGTTTATTTGTAAATACCCGACTGCAATCGTGTATCTGTGCAAATACCTGACTGCAGTCGTGTATTTTCTCATAGAGAGCTTGTCGTGTTTATTTGTCAATACTCGACTGCAGTCGTGTATCTGTGCAAATACCTGATTGCAGTCGTGTATTTTCTCACAGAGAGCTTGTCCTGTTTATTTGTCAATACTCGACTGCAGTCGTGTATCTGTGCAAATACCTGACTGCAATTGTGTATTTTCTCACAGAGAGCTTGTCATGTTTATTTGTCAATACTCGACTGCAGTCGTGTATCTGTGCAAATACCCGACTGCAGTCGTGTATTTTCTCACAGCGTATTCCCTGTGCATATATGGAAATTCTGTTATATCACATAAATTGTACAAACTATCTTATCTATCATTAATATAATTAACAAAGAAATAAAATACATTAATGATGTCAAGTTATCTTTAATGACATCAAATATCAACAATATCCTCATCATAACTATTACATCTCATAGTCCAAAAAATGACACTACAAAATTTTTTTCCATGACCTATGCCCAAATAATTTGACAGCCAAGGCTTTTCGAAATTGTGTAACATGATCTTGTTGGCAATATGAATTGACATCAAGTCCATGGGCTAGGACCTCGAAGTACCGCAACAATGCTCCACAATCACCACTACAAAAATTCATATAAATCAATTGTTAAAAATCATCATTCTTATTATTATGTTCAAAACACATTATATGTATAGTACATACCCTAATTTTTATTGTGGGATGTCACGCACTCGCACGATGGGCCAAGGAATTTTCGATATAACCTCACTACAGTCTGGATGTGTTTCGTGATATACTATCTTCTGAAGTACTAAAGGTATCATGTCTGCAACAGGCAGCAATTGTCTCACCAAAACTGAATCCTTTGTTAAGTCTATCATGGAGTCATAAATAGAAGTCTATTCAGATTCCTTGATCTTCGGTTCCATCTACATAAATACAAAAAAATTTATCAATCAATATATAAAATGATTGAAAAGTTGCATAATAATATATTTTAAACCAATCATAAAAATTACACGACATACCAGTCGAGTAAATCATTCATTGCACGACTACAGTCGAGTAAAACATGCATTGAACTACAGTCCACTATATAAACCATAGATTCTTTGTAACATTGGAAATAAAGTGTTCATACCCGACGCATGTCCAGTGAAGAATTCTTTACAAACTACAGTCGAGTAAAGAACTAATTATGCGAATATAGTGGAGTAAAGTGTTCATACCCGACTACTGTCGAGTAAAATATTCTTCACACAACAGCAGTCGTGTAAAGAATTCTTTACACAACTGCTGTCGAGTAAAGAATTCTTTACACGACTCCAGGGTAAAAGTCAGGTAAAGAAATGCTTTACACAACTGCATTGGAGAATTCTTTACACGACTCCAGGGTAAAAATCAGGTAAAGAAATTCTTTAAACAACTGCATTGGAGGCTAGATTATAATAACAACTAAAAAAAGCCACCTAAACTTTCAAAATTAAAACAATAAAATAAATAAACAAATATGCAAAACCTGGGGAGGTCCCTGAACTACAACGACAAATGGCGGTGGTTCACCGTAAGAGCGGTCTATAGTCGAAATGTGAAGCCGACTTTGCTCTTTCTCTACTACTCGTGACTGTAATCACTTGGATGTCACAGATGATGTAAAAGCAAATGCCTAAAAGATAATAGCAATAATGAAAATTAAATTCAGCAATAGTAATTATTTTATTTATATAAATGAAGGGGGAAAATAAAGTAAATAACAATTGACGACCTTAGGTTTTTGTTTCTTATCCTGTTTATTTTTTATTGGATTTGGACTTCTTTTTCGTAGAAAAGCCCGATTTGTGAGTTATGTGTGCCTTGTGCTTTTGCATGTGTGCCTTGTGCTTTTGCAGCGGTTGTGGCAACAGAGAGTCGGGAGCAGAGAGTAAGGCGTTGGGTTTAGGGGATGGTGAAGAATAAGAGGAGAGCAAAGCGCCAATGGCGCGCGAAGCGCATGCGGAACGGGCACGGAGAAAAATTAGTGTGGAGGAGAAGCAGCCGAGCTCATTCCCTTCGCTTCTGGGGCTAAAGCAGTGCAGTCGTTCCTAGCCAAATCAAGGATTTGTGGCTTCTTGCTACACCTGCGCTACTTAAGAATGTTCTTCGAGGGGAGAGAGAGAGCTTTGTATCTCTGAAGAAGAAGAGGCAGTAATCAATTGAAAGAAGAACGAATGGTAATCAATTGGAAGAAGAAGAGCTTTGTATTCACCTCTAGCTTCAACTCCAGGGATGGGCGCGTGTGTTTGTGACTGATTGTGCAGGGTAATTTGGATGATTTAGGTTTTTAATTAGGGTAATTTCGTAACTGCACATTAAAAAAGGTATATATGAGGAATTTTAGAGTATGGGGGTGTTTTTAGATAAATACCCTTTTTTTGGGGTATACCACGGACAAATCCCTGTCTAGAGATTATGGTTCCCTGACAGGAAATTCACATCAAGATCAATCTCCACAATTCACAGGAAAGAGAAGTGCTCATCATTATTCATTTGTTGAGGAGAAGCTACTAATTTGTCAATAATAATATGTCCATCGAATCAATTTAGATGTCAAAGAATATCAACGAATAATCAGTAATATCATGAGATTGACGTTCTTCAAATTTCGTATATGGTTCAAATAAGTAAACAAAAGCAACTTCAAGGATCAATAAGAAGTATTAGTACCTAAATAATTGAGCAAAAAATCTTTGTGTCTAAAATTATTCTTAATTAATGAAGAAATAAAATCATTAAATTTTTAAAAAATAATTATTATTGCTATTTACATTGGGATAAAAAAATTAAAGAAATAAAATTAATAAAATATAAATATATTTTTTAGTTAGCAATCAAACATGATTAGATAACTTTATCTTTGCTCATTCTTATGGTTCCTATAAAAGAAATAATTTTTTTTGTGTATTATAATAAAAAAGAACACATACCATTCACAAGGACAATCGAAGGTAACGAATTTTTTTTTCCTTCTTGCTCCTAATGATAAATGATTGATAAAAATGAGTAAAGGTAAAGTTGTCTAATCATGTTTGACATCAATCACATGATTTTAATTTTTTTTTTGTGTCCCACATCGCCAAAACTGAAAATTCTTAGGTGTAATTAAAAAAAGAAAAATTATCATTGCACCACCTTTATTTTGCCTTATATTCATCCAATCACCATAAAATTTTAACATGTTCTCTGCACCACTTTTCTTTTTAAATTTGTATCAACTAGCCACTTTTAAACTAACACCGTTAAATAATTTAAATGAAATTATAATTTTACCCCTAAATAATTAAAAAACATTTTATTTTATAAAAACTTTGAAAATTAAGAAAATTATAATTATAAAGATACCCCTAAATTTAATAAAAATAAATCTCAAATAGAGGTGCTCAGCTGATTTTCATTAAATTTAGATTTTACAAAATTTTAATAATTACCTTATTTTTATTAAAAAAACTGAATTTATTTATTAAAAATAAATCCCAAAATTTTAACAATTTAAGGGATTTTTATTAAATCCCAAAATTTGCAATAATTTTATAATTATACTTTTTATTTTGATTTTATTAAAAATAAAAATTATAATTTTAGTTTTTATTTTTTATTAAAATTAGAGGTATTTTTATAATTATAATTTTTTTATTTTTCAAAGCTTTTATAAGATAAAATGGTCTTTTAATTTATTTCAAGGTAAAATTGTCATTTCATTTAAATTATTTAATGGTGTTAGTGCAAAAGTGGCTAGTTGATACAAATTTAAAAAGAAAAGTGGTGCAGAAAATATATTAGAATTTTGTGGTAGTTGAATAAATATAAGACAAGATAGAGATGGTGCAGTAATAATTTTCCTAAAAAAAATATATATTTTATGCGCCCAGGCAAACACTGCAAATTGACGTGCATGGGCTGAAAAAAATAATTTAGCCCAGGAAAGTCCCCGGGCCACATTATGTTGAGAAGCATCCTTGGTAACAAGATCCAAGCCCCGGAAATTTTTCTCGCACTCGTGCGAGCGGCTGAGACACGTGTGGAGCTCTGAATAGGATCCAGATTCCTCATGGAATTGGGCCGATTGCACAGTTATTCACGTGCTTTCATAAAGCAACTGAACGGGGCTTACAATCTTGCGGTTCATTCTTTTCTTTAATAAAATGATATAAAATATAATTTATTTATTAATTTAAAAGCTCTGTTAAAAATAACGAAGCTTTCATATTATTTGGCAGCATCTTGAGTAGAGTTTTTAATTATTAAATAAGTTATTTTTTCTTCACTTTTAAAAAATTTCAACTTTGGGCTATTTGAGAGTAGAGATTTTAGAACTTTTTTAAAGAGTTAAATTTTTTAAAGTATTTTGAAGTACTCTTATAATTTATTTCGCAATCTTATATCATTCCTTTCATAATAAAATTTTAAAAGCTTGTCTATTTGAATAATTTTATAATTTTTAACAATATCTTTAATTGACGACCAAATAACACAATTTTTTATTATAAAAGCTCTGTTTATTAAAATTCTACTAGTAGAAGCTCTACTTAAATAAACTTGTTTGAAAATGTATATCAAACAAAGTCTAAAAAACTCAAATGACATGTCATGATTTTATACAAAAGCTTTGCAAAGATTTGATTAGAAAAGGATCCAGATTCTAAATAATGATTGGAGGAGTACTGTCATGTTTAATGATTCTAAGATAATTTTGATGGATTAGATTATTGAGTAGTGAGTCGCTTTTCTTATGGAGAGGGTATCGCATGAGTTCAGCTCTTATTGGGAGAGTTGTGGCTCTCACTTCTTACTCGATCAAAATCCTTAAATTATTTGACAAATTTTGGTCCAATTATAATTAAACTTAAACTCATATATTTTAAATAAGTTTAATTATGAATATTGATTTCATGATATAAATTTGTATATTTATACTACTTTACAATTACTAATAGAATGTTTTGAGATAAATATTTAAATTTATATTAGTAGTTTCAATTATCTAATTTTATTTATAAATTATCAATTAGTCCAATCTAATCCTCAATAAATAATTTTGTTCATTCCTATCAAATTCAGTTTAATACAATCTTATTTAGTGATCATATATTCTGTTTAATCCAGCTTACCAACTGTGAATCTTGCATTCCCCCTATAATCCAGCATGGCACACTTTTGATCTTTTAGTTTTAACCACTCACAATCTATCAACAACTTATTGCTTAATTGCCGTATACCTATTTAATTTTAACAGATATTAGTCAAATATTTCACTACATAACTAAACCACTGTTTTTTAGGATTGATTCGTGATGAGTGAGAAGATGGATTTGAATTGAGGATAGTGGATGGTTTGGTTAAGTTTTTAAGTTATTCCGCTGGCTTTTGTATTTGAGGCTCGAATTTTATCGGTTGTAAAGAGTTATTTAAATTCATATGTGAGTTGTGGACATATTTGCCCTTAGATTTCGAATTGGGGTGTTACATTTTAGGCTTTAGAGAAGCTAAAATTGTAGAAATGAAAGTATCTTTTTTGCCCAAATTTTTACTCTCATAAGGGACTTTTATTCTATTCACATTTCATAAAGGGGAGACAATAAATAATTGAATAAGAGATTTAACCTCAAAATATTATGTAGAAACTCAAACTGTTGTTCTCATAATGTTTATGAGGCCACTCGGCCTTTTGTCCGAGTGATTGCATTAATGGCATTAAATTGCATAGAACGTAGGAAATTGATCCACCACCATCTAATTATAACATCACAAATAAATAAAAGTAAAGATGAAATGGAAATTAATTGGAGCTTTTACCTTGTTGCTATACTTGGTAATGTCCACCTGATTTATGATCCCGATTAGAATGCCTAAAATTACTGCTTTCTTTTTCTTGATTGTATCATCATCACTTTTGTGAAATTTTAAAATAAAAAAAAAAAGAAAAAGAAAAAAAAATGAGGGATGCTTGGTCAATTGCTCTTTAAACAACTCGATTGGACACGCGTTTACTACATTGTTTTTTTAATTTTATTCATAAGTGATTATCCAATAACTACTTATTTTTTCACACATATTTAAAAATGCACAAACTTTTTTTTTTTTTCAGAAAATTCTCCTCGAAGTTGACATTATTTTCACTCGTCCATTGTGGCCTAAACTCTATTAGAAATTTGTTAACGTCATAAGGGTAAAATTATCATTTAATTTTAACAAATAAAAACGACCACAAATCAAATAAAAAACTCGATGCCACAAATTATCAAAATGTAAATCCATTAATTCAACTGAAAGAAAAATGCTCAGCCTTAACCCTAACTCTAATAGCCACACACTATCAAAATCAAAATGAAATTTTATTTAATTTTTAATCAAATAATAACAAAAAGATGCATCACTGGTGAACAGTAGCTAGTGCCGGTGGCGTAGTGTGGCAAGGCGCGGTGATGTCAGGAATGGGGTTGCCGAATCTACTCGATCCTGCGTTCGGTGATGTCACGCAGTGGCAAGATAGCTGATCGTGATTAAAGTTGGTAATGAGTGAAAGACAAGAGAAGAGGCTACAAATTTTATTTGACTGTGAAGAGAAGGTAATGAATTTTGTTTTTCAGAAAGAAGAGGTGAGACTACAATTTTTGTTGGAGGCTGACCATTAAAAAAAGAAAAGAGAGAGAGAGAGAGACAGAGAGAAGAAGAAGCTGAATTTGGTGCAAGTGAGTAAGAAGACTGGTTTTATTTTGAATGAGATTGAAGATAAGCTTTGTGCCTTGCTGCTGCTGATGTGTTTTTTTTTTTGTTTCCTTCGTTCTTCTTCTCTACTACTATTCTTTTTTTTTTTTTTTTTTTTGAGAAAGTAAGCCTTTCCATTGATTAAAACTGGAGAATAACATCCACAGCGGGAACTGGGCAGTTTCCTATCCAAAGGACAGGGTCTACACGATCTATAGCTACCTTTGCCAAGTTATGAGCCATGACATTACACCTTCTTGGTACAAAAAGAATAGATGCCGTGTTCTGCCCTTTTAAACATTCCTGAATTTCTTCTATGTTCCATGATATTTCAGCTAAGCTGCTCTTCATTTTCAGAACAAGCTCCACAACTTCTTTAGTCTGATTCAATAACAAAATGGGCACAATTTGCTTCTCTACTACTACTACTTTGCCTAAATTCTTTTAATTTTTTTGTTTAGTGTTTGGTTTTGATTTGGATATTGGATTGAGTTTGGGATTAGGTTTGGGTTTTAATTCTTTTAATTATTTTCATTTTTAATTTTGGTTTTTTTGTTTCATTTATTATAATTTTGATTATTTTTATTTTTTATTTAATATATAAATTGTAAACAATAACCAAAGTCATCTAATACTTTTGTCATTTAGCTCGGTGAAATAGTAATTTTACATTAAAGGATCAAAACAATCATTATATTAATATTATGTTAAATTCTCTCATAAACATTAGACGATAGTAAAATAATGATATATTTTGTAAACTTTCCATGGAATTCGGTAAAAAAATAAAAGATTTATATATATTTTTTAAAAAATTTAAAAAATGGGTGATCGGTGGATATTGCCCTTTTATTTATCAAGCACATGTGTCATGTCTTGTCTTTTGAATTTAATGCTTTCTTTTATTTTTTTTATTACCCAATTTGTTCAAAACAATTACAGTTATGCCACTTGTTCAATTTATATAATTTTAGAATATTACCTTTAAGTTAACAAAATTATCTAAATTTTTATTAGGATTCGGGATCTCGTCCTGAACCATATAGAGTTCAGTTCAGTATCATTTTTTGAAAAATTGATTTAAAATTAGTTGAGATTTAATATAAAATGTTATACCAATTTATTATTTAGAATATCTGGAAATATCAATCAAAAATCTTGATTGCCTTGACTATTATTTTAATTTTTAATTAACTAAATTAAAAAATCATTTATCTTAAAAATAAACAAAAATAATTGACCCAAGCATAAACCCAACAAATTCACAACTTTGCATTCACTTTTAAAGTTTGTTTATTTATTATTTATTTTTTAACGACATTTAGTTTTAAAGTTTAATTAAACTAAACAGATGAAGAAGAAAATAAATTAGTTTGTTGATTTACATATTAAATTTTAGATAATGAATGGATAAAATCGGGACGTTGGCATTTAAAATCGCAACTTGCAACATAAAGCAAGAAGAGTGTGTGAGTAACAACCTTTACCATTTCTCTCTTATATACATATTTATTAGGATGAGTTGAGACTTGATATTTTTTTCCCTCTCTCTCTTAAAATAACTTGTTTTTCAATTTTTAATCAGGTATATATAAGAACCACGTTGGTCTTGGGATTTGAACGAATTATCTTTAGTTCAAATGAAAGATAACAAATTAACTTTTCAAACAAAAAAAAAATCATAACAAATTATTATACAAGCCAAAAAAAATTTATTCACGATCAACTCTTATTATTATATCAGCAAGTTACTAAAGGGTTATATTTCTTTTTTCTTTTTTTGGTCTGAACCACGAGGTGGTCCTGAGTGGGCCCCAACTGTAAGAGGCACCTTTAAGCTCGTACCATAAATTAGACTAATCCTCACTCGCACCAGGTCGGTCCGTAAAGGTTAAAGTATTGGCCAAAGTAGTGACTTCATACGAGAACGAGGCTTGAATCACTGACCTTTCTTAAGAAGTGAAAGTATCAAACCACTTACATCAACCAAGTTTGGTTTATAACACTTGTAATAATTCAAATTATTTCAGTCACGATAATTACGATGATTTTTTCATTTGCTCGATGGCATGGGGCAATTGCTGGATACGAAAAGGCCCACCAATCAAGCCCAACAACAAAAGGACCAAGCGGAAGCCCAATACTGTTTCTACTCTTGACACACAAGACACAGCCAACGACATCTTCTTCAAGCAAGACTTATTAACACATTTATTAATTTTGTTTCTTTTAATTTCAATAAAAAATTTGATAACAAAATAGCTAATTTGAGAAATATGGTCAAGGAGTGTGTGCAAATTTAAAAAAATAATAAAATAATAATAATTTTCATAAATTTATTAATTGTATTTTCTAATTAAAAAAGATATTTTTATGTCTATATAATATATATGAGGTTATATGTGGAACTGTATGAAAGATCAAACTTTTCAATATTAAATTTTACTAAAAATATAGTATAGGATTAGGTGATTTTCACCTAAGAATTTTTTTTTAAAAAATAACCAAACATCATAATTAGTTTTAAACTTCTCAAAATTTCTTTTGAACCTCTCATTTGCTTCTCAAAATCATTTCTTATTTGTTGACATAAAGGAATAATGCGAAAGTGCCTCTATTGTAAATTAAATTATTATTATTATTGTAGTTGTTATAGAACTTTATTTCTTGTTATACTCATGATACACTCATAAATCACAACTTATAATGATTTGGGTGGGATACAAAAACAAAAACCTTTAGGACAGATTTGTTTGTTTTCATTTTTACAACAAATTCCATTTTTAGATGGACAATCCCTCACACAATCAGAATCTTGGGTGCAACGAATTGGTAACCCTCCAGTGTAGGCTTCAGCACTTGGTAACTCAAAGATTGTGGTGCCTGCAAATTGAGATCAATAATTCATGATTATAGAGAAATGAAATAAAAAGCGAAATGTGTTAGTAATTAGCAAAAAAATATACAAAGAGAGAGAGATATTTGGGACATTGACTAACCATATGCAACGATCATGAGTACGACCAAGAAAGTTAGTTTAAACGAGACTTTCTCCATTTGCCGTAAGAAAAAGATTATGCAGGATGTTTCTTTGAGTGGGAAAAAAAAATCTAAAAAAATTGTATGCAAGAACTTTGTTCTTCACCTAATATTTATAGAGATGTAATATACAAATGGTAAAATGGCACACCCTGAAGAAACGTGTTTTCATTTCTTAAATAAAGCATTATACATTGAGAGTTATTTATAGATGCAGAGGCTACATTTTTTCAAAGATTACATATGTGAATACGGAAGGAAATGTGTCAATCCGTTCGGCGCGGATCTTGTCTTTGACAAGTGCAGATTACCCCTTTGACAAGTGCAGATTCTGTCTTTGAAAGCTTCATTCAATGCCGTTTTATTTGATTCTCAACACTCCCCCTCAAGCTGGTGCATAGATGTCTTGCATACCCAACTTGTCTAGGAATTTTGTAAATGCCTTGCTTGAAATGGCCTTCGTTAAAATATACGCAAGTTGATCTTCTGATCGAATTTTCGGCAGTTCTAAGATTTTTTCATCTAATTTCTCCTTGATGAAAAATCTATCTACCTCCACATGTTTTGTTCGATCGTGTTGAACTGGGTTATGAGCAATATCTCGTGCAGCTTTGTTGTCACAGTATAGTTGTATTGGTTGTTGTGATGGATAGCCCAAATCGTTTAAGATAAAACTTATCCATAACCCTTCACATATCCCAAGGGCCATGCCTCGATATTCTGCTTCAGCGCTCGAACGGGCAACGACATGTTGTTTCTTGCTTCTCCATGTGACAAGGTTTCCTCCCACAAAGGTAAAGTATCCTGAAGTAGAGCGTCTATCACTAACTGACCCGGCCCAATCTGCATCAGTATAAACTTCTATGTTGCTGTAATCTTCATTTTTGGAAAATAAGATTCCTTTTCCTGGATTTGTCTTCAGGTACCTCAGGATCCGCATTACTGCTTTCATGTGTTGTTCTCTGGGATTATGCATAAACTGGCTTACAACACTCAATGCATAAGCAAGATCTGGCCTTGTGTGGGACAAGTACATCAATCTTCCAATCAGCCTTTGATATCTTCCTTTGTCTACTGGAACTTGGTCTGAAGTAATACAAAACTTCAGTCCTTCTTCTATTGGGGTGTCAATAGGCTGACAAGCTGTCATTCCCGTTTCGTGCAATAGATCTAAGGCATATTTCCTTTGAGACAGAAAGATTCTTCCCTTAGATCGAGAAACCTCAATTCCAAGAAAGTATTTTAAGGCACCTAAATCCTTCATCTCAAACTCTCTTGACAAGTACTTCTGAAGAGCCTTTGTTTCTTCCTCGTCGTTGCCTGTAACTACCATATCATCCACATAGACAATAAGGGCAGTGATTTTACCTTGTCATTTTTTAATGAATAAGGTATGATCTGAATTGCTTTGGTTATACCCAAAACGAACCATAGCCTTTCTGCCTTTGTGAATTTCCCGAACCATGCTCTTGGGGATTGCTTCAACCCATACAATGATTTCTTCAATTTGCATACTTTCTGATTGAGTCGTTCTGGTCCACTGCATCCTGGTGGCAGATCCATATAAATTTCTTCAGACAGGTCTCCATGGAGGAAAGCATTCTTTACATCGAACTGTTGCACTGGCCAATCCAAGTTGACTGCTAATGATAATAAGATACGAATAGTATTAATTTTTGCTACCGGTGCAAATGTATCAGTATAATCAATCCCGTAGGTTTGGGTGTAACCCCTTAGCTACGAGTCTTGCTTTGTATCGTTCAATAGAGCCATCTGCTTTGTATTTTATAGTGTAGATCCATCGACAACCCACTGGTTTCTTTCCTGGTGGAAGATCAACTAGTTCCCATGTTTGATTTTTCTGAAGAGATCTCATTTCATCATTCATAGCCGCTTTCCACTTTGGATCTTTTAAAGCTTCTTGCACACTGTTAGGAATAGATACAGCAGATAATTGATTCACAAATGACTGATTTGATTCTGACAAGCGATGGTTAGACACAAAATGACTCATAGGGTATTTGACTCTACTAGAGAAGTCAGGCTCATATGTGGGTTTAGGGATACCTCTATTTTGACGCTGGGGAAGAATTCTTCTGATTAGACTTGTGGTAGGAACATCCTCTGCAGACGATTGGTTAGGTATTTCTTCATGTGACTCATTCTCGATTGCAGTTGTGTCTGAGTTATTGTGCTCCCCAAATGTGTCTTCACATATCTCAGCCTGCGAATCATCACCATTTGCTTTTCCAGTATCTTGAAGGTTTACTATTTCAATGGAAGATTGACTTTCTTCAGGTGGAAGATATGTAAGAGTATGAATTTCCTCTTCATTATACTCCCCCTGAAATTCAGACTCTGACAAGTAGTACATGATATCTTCATGAAAAACGACATCCATGGTGATATATATTTTTCTTGATGGTGGATGATAGCATCGGTATCCCTTTTGATGTAAGGCATACCCTACAAACACACAACGTAGTGCTCGAGGAGATAATTTGTCTTGTTGCGGCAAATGAACGAAGGCAACACAGCCAAACACATGTGGGGGCAGATTCGGCACATTTGGTGACATAATTGCATCATTCAGAACTTGGAAAGGAGTCTGGAATCCAAGGGAGCTTGAAGGTGTTCGATTGATCAAGTATGCTGCGGATGTCAATGCTTCTCCCCAATAAGATAATGGCATGTGGGCTTGGATTAGTGATGCTCGAACAACTTCTAGTAAATGTCTGTTCTTTCGTTCAGCAACGCCATTTTGTTGGGGTGTCCCCACACAAGTGGTTTGATGGACAGATCCTTGTGATTTCAGAAACTGTTGAATTGCTGTGCTCATATACTCACCTCCATTATCAGTATGTAGAACTCGAATTTGTGTCTGAAATTGAGTTGTCACCATCTTATGAAATCTTTGAAATAAAGAGTTTACTTCGTCTTTCGATTTCATCAGAAAAATCCATGTCATTCTGCTACAATCATCAATAAATGTAACAAACCAACGAGCACCTCCAATTGTAGAAACTTTAGATGGCCCCCATACATCATAATGTACTACCATAAAAGGAACTGGATTTTTATTTAAGGACAATGGAAAAGTAGTTCGATGGCTTTTTGAAAGTTCACAAACATCACATTTAAAGTTACAAACATCAAATTTCAGAAACAAACTAGGAAATAATTTTTTGAAGTAACCAAATAACACATGCCCTAAACGTCTATGCCATAACCAAATTTCTGATTTCCCTTTTTTTATGGAACTATCTGCAACTAGTGCGGGGCTTAGCTTTCCAGTGTTTGTTGATGACATCTCCAAGTAGTACAAGTTGCCTCGTCTAATACCATAACCAATCGTTTGCTTCGTTTGGATGTCCTTAAACACACAATGATCAGGCCAAAAAATTACAACACATGATAAGTAAGTGGTTAATTGAGACACAGATAAAAGATTATAATCTAAAGATGGAACAATTAACACAGAGTCTAAATTTAATTCATTTGTGAGTCGTAAAGATCCTTCCCCAATAACTGAGGTTGTGGTTCCATTTGCAGTGGAAATATGTTTTTGTGAAGATGGTTTCAATTGAGAAACTTGTCGAGAATCAAAAGTCATATGATCAGTTGCCCCAGAATCAATTATCCATGTACTATTAATAACATGTGTAAGAGTTTTAAGGGCCTTACCTGGACTGACAGAGGTTGCGATTTGCACTAAAGATTCTTTTCTAAGATCTGTAGTGGATGTGGATTCAGCTACTGCAGTTTTTGATCCATGCTTGGTGTTCTTCTTTCGAGTATCCCACCAGTCAGGATATCCAATGATTTCAAAACATTGTTCTTTCGTATGACCCTTCTTTCTACAATGAGTGCAATGGAGTGATGACTTGTCAACAAACTTCCTTTGAGGCTACTGTCGTGCTATCATAGCAGACGTTTCTGAGTCGACCTTCTTGTTTAGTTTGCTTTGCCGTATATCTTCTCTTCGGATCAGAGAATAACATTCTTCTAAGTCTGGGATAATGTCTTTTCGTAGAATTTCTCCACGAACTTGGTCAAATTCTTCATCTAGCCCAGCAAGAAAAATGTGCACTCTCAATCTTTCAACAGACCTTCTGTATATTACAACATCTTTTGGATCCTTCATGACCACTTTATCTCGGTGATCAAGTTCTCGAAATATTTCGACCAATTCTCCATAGAATTTAGAGAGTGGTTGTCCATTTTGCTTGGTAGAAAATGCCTTCTGGTTTAGAGTGAAAACTTGTAATTCATCGCTTCCATCATAGAAGGCTTTTGATAATGCATCCCAGATTTCGTAGGCTGTAGGAATTCGTAAATATCGCTTCATGATCTCCGGAGACATGGATATGAGTAACCATCTTTTTACTTTTTGGTTCTCAATATACCATTTCTCATATTCCTTTGAAGATTCCTCAAATGGCTTTGTGCTGCTACGAATATATGAGAGTTTTTCTCTTTCTGCAAGATGCATCTCCATTATTTGAGACCAAACATCGTAGTTTGTCTCAGTGAGGATAATTCCAGCATTAAATACTCCATCAGATTGAACAGATTGAATGATAACAGGACTAGATTCAGTTGGAGTTTTCTCCATTTTTTTTTTGTTTTTTTTTTTCTTTTTTCTCTTTTTTTTCTTTTTTTTCTTTTTTTTTGTTTGTTTTTTTTTTTTTTTTTCCGTCTAGATTGGAAGAAGAAAAAAAAATAACCTTTTTAGGTAACAAAACGCCAGGTCGTTTGGCCACTGCTTGCCAAACCGACATGTCGGTTATGGTGGAATATAAACGACATGTCGTTTTAATCCTGCTGCACTTCTGGAGACTAAGCGTCACGTCGTTTTATCTCTAATTTACAAAACGACATGTCGGTTTTAATATAAAAAAAAACGACACGTCGTTTTGTGACTGCTGCACTTCTGAGATCAAAACGGCATGTCGGCTGGCGTCTTCTTCAACCTCTGGAGCGCGTGAGAGCGCGTGAATGATGACAGAGGCGCGTGGTTGACTGGCCGTGGCTTCGGGTGGCGCGTGGGAGCGCGTGGGAATGTGTTTAAATGCGAAATTTTTACAGTTTCCTCACTGAAAACTGAGAAATTTGATGGTGTTCTTGGTTTTTTAGGAACACACTCTCGGAAAATTGATGGGATTGTTGATAAATTTGTAAACTCAAGTTTTTTACGTATAGGTGGCTTGTTTCTTGATCGGCATGGATATCTGTAATGGTAGGAATGGGTTTAAGAAAGAAAATGGTGGGAAAAATGGTTGTGGGAGGAATTTGGTTTCCTCTGTTGTTGTTACAAACAGAGCAGCGGAACTTGAAGAAACTTGAGCGTATTCATGGCTCTGATACCATGAAGAAACGTGTTTTCATTTCTTAAATAAAGCATTATACATTGAGAGTTATTTATAGATGCAGAGGCTACATTTTTTCAAAGATTACATATGTGAATACGGAAGGAAATGTGTCAATCCGTTCGGCGCGGATCTTGTCTTTGACAAGTGCAGATTACCCCTTTGACAAGTGCAGATTCTGTCTTTGAAAGCTTCATTCAATGCCGTTTTATTTGATTCTCAACACACCCAACTTCTAAGTTGTTTTATAAAAAAATCACAACAAATCAAATAAACTTGCAACCGATTAATATTCAAATCATTAAACCTAGCCCAATAGGAAACAATAAAAAAAAGGAAAAAAATAAATTTTTTCATTTTTTTTCCAGATTCACATTAACAACGCAGACACATTTTCCGTTGTTGGTAAAATCTCCATCCATCTTAGTTCATAAATTTAATTGCATCATTACAATCTCTCAATCAACATCTACACAGTACATGTAAGTTGATGATCCCACTATTAATTCCATTTCACGTTGATTAGGGTAAAAAAAAAAAAAACGAAGTTTTCTTGTATTCATGTAATTTCTATAATCTCTTAAAAATACCATATGAAGTAGGTCTATTTTGCTATTAACTAAATATCCCAGATTTTGTATTATTGAATCCATTTATTGCCTTAAGGCTATATATATGTATATTTTTTAACTTTGCTTTGAACTCATCTCTTGCCATTGAGTTTTTGACTTTCTTCTGTTTATTGCTACCATTTTTAAATTAAAAAAATGATTCAATCGATGGACTTATTAATAATTGATCAACCTAGTTTTCTTTCATTAACGTTTTATACCATGATTCATTCGTGATATATATTTACAACATTTTTTTTTATGTGTCCTTTGCTTCAATTCACTCATAATAAACCTTAAAATCATTAACGACCATCGTGATTTAACTATAATAGTCTGAAAACAATTTGAAATTAAAATAACTCTATGGATAATTCAATTTTAAGTGTATTATCAGACAAATCATTGCACTAACAATTTCGATTGTTTGCTTGCAAATGTAAAATATGCATCTGTATATCTGGTTTTGCAATAAGAAAAAATGTCAAAAGGTACCCCAATTTTTTCTTTCAAGTTTCAAGTTAATTATATGGTTGCTAAGTGAATTAAGAAAGTAACCTCATTGGCCTCTCTTATAATATGGATGTCTTTTGAATTATCTTAATTTAGAATTTATTGACATACACTAATTGATAATTAACTTTTTTGTTCTCATCAATGATCTTCTTCTTTATGCTTCACCAATGGTGACAACATTTTAAATCAATGAGATATTCATTATATTAGCAGAAATTACGAGGGATCTTAACGAGAATATTAGAATAACCCCAAAATAATAAAAAAGGATGATTGTGGCTTGAAGACTGGTTCTCGCCACAAGTTGGGCTGGTTTATGCTCAGTCCTTGGCCATAACATCCTAGGAAAAGTTGAATAAATAATATTTTGTGAGTTCTTGATGGAGCGAGGGTAGCGGAAGTAAAATTGATTGGGTAAGAAAAAACGAAAGTGGAGTTGATACGATAGAAAACACTAAATATCATTCTAATACTTGACCAAGCCAACACGATTAGGTTACGCTTTAATCAAAGTATGATTAGATATCATTTTAATCCAAACGACTCAATAAGATTTTTAATAACGCTTAAAGCGAGATTATATAATGTTTTAATCCAAACAACTCTACAAGAGAGATTTTGATAGATAATTCCAGAGGAAATTATAAAAGAGGAAATTTTATTAAATAATTGAATATGAAGTTATGAAAATAATAACAAGACCTCTCTATTTATAATAGAGTAAATTCACTTCCCTAAGTTAACTTAAAAAAGGGGAAACTGAATCGCAATTATAATGGAAATAAAATATACTTTCCCTAAGTTAACTAAATCTCATGCCTTAATTGACTCTAATAAAAATAGAAAGTTCTAAAGTAATAAAATACCATAATTGACTCTAATTAAAATAGAAATCCTAAAATAATAAAATTCTAAAATCTTAAAATTTCTAAAATAACGTCCTACATTAGTTCTAGTTGATATTGTTAATTTTGCCGAAAAAATTTTTTTAGGGAAATTTTTAACCTACCCCCAAATAAATTGACATTTTGCACCGCGTCCCCAAAAAATTTGACTTGTTGCACCGCACCCCCAATTCCGTTATTTTATTACTTAAGTTTAACGGTGGAGGGGTAAAATTGAAAGTTCATTCCTTAAATTAATTTTAATGGGAATTCTCTTTATTGCAATTGAAATAAAAATCTTAAAAAAATTAAAGGAAAAATAATAGTGGTGACAATGTACATGTAACAAGAAATTTTTTTTATTGCAATTGAAATAAAAATCTTAAAAGAATTAAAGAAAAAATAATAGTGGTGACAAATGTACATGTAACAAGAAATTTTTTTATTGCAATTGAAATAAAAACCTTAAAAAATTAAATGAGCTAAAAAATTTGTTTTTTTCATATAGAGGGGTATTTTTGTCATTCAATCAAAAGTTAGACAGAGCCGTTAGAAATAACTGAAAAATTAACGGAATTGGGGGCGCGGTGCAACACGTCATTTTTTTTGGGTGCGCGATGTAAAATGTCAATTTTTTTGGGGGTTGGTTAAAAATTTCTCTATTTTTTAAGATATTAAAAATCTTCATAAATCTTTTATAGACCATTCCTCATTTAGGCCTTCTCGAAAAGCTAGAACTTACAATCAAACTTTTGCCCCTTATATGACATATGTTAGGAAAATTCATTTTTACAAATGATAATTCTATTCACCACTTTCTTTATATTTTCTAAAAGATCTAAAATTTTACTCCCATACTTACGGAAAAAGTCAAACCTTCTAATTATAGGTGATGGTGATGATGAGAGAGAAAGAAAAATAAAATAAAAATAATTAATCTTATAAAATTTTTTAATTATAGTAATTTTAAAAATAAACATTTAATACCCATAACTAAGACATCTTTGAGTTGGGTTGGGACCCCTGGCATGGTCATAGCAGGTATGAAACCTTTTCAATTGTTCGGTTCCTTAGTTAGCTCTTCAAACTTCAGAAAGTATGCATTTCCGAGGAGGTATCTTCACCAAAAACCAAATCAACTTATTTGAGATCAACAAAAGTTTGTATCTCCCTCTAAGTAACATATATTTATATGGTCTCAACATACACCTAATATTGAAGTTCTTTTCAAAAGCATCACTTCATTCAATGAAAAGCACATTGGCCATAGTATTTGCAGTCTTTTACTAAGCCGGTACCATCAAGATCAACCACTTTTTATGCTACTTGAAAGAAGATTATAAATATTTTAGAGTTCCACAAACTCTATAATATAGAAACTTAAATCAGTGCACTACACATAAATTTCGTACAGAAAGAAGAATCAAACATCTCTATAAACACAAACTCTCAAGATGTTTTAGAGTTAAACAAAACTACCATTTCATGCCTAGAAAAAAAATGTAACAATTTTTCCCGCTAGAGTGGTTAAGAATCAATACGGATTTGCTTCAAGTCACCGGAGAGGCTTTTAGAGCAAATGCAACAATTTTGGGTTGTACAATTTTGCTCTTTAAAGCGTTATTTTGGCTTAGTGTTTCAATTATCAAGAAGAGGTATAAAGATCAATGGCTCCTACTATCCTAGTTTTAGCTTAATATATATCTCTCATTTTAATTAATATGGTTGTTTCTTAAAAATTTAATTAAGATCATTGGCTTTGAATTACTACTATAGGATTCCGAAAATGATCAGCAGCCTATTTCTTCTTCATCTTTTAAATCACCCAATAAACCAAAGTTTGTTCAAATTAAAATGTCCCTGCTATATTAGTGCTAACGTTTGTCTCAAAATTTTGCTCCATTAATCCGTGACTTCAAAAGGAACAACGATCTTTTCCTATTCCTAGTTCCTTTTTTTTAACTCATATTTTAATGAGTGGGTAAAATTGAGTTTTAAATTTTAATGTTGATAATCAAGCCAACTTTTTTTTTTTTTAATTTTATTTACCATTAAGCCAACTTTTTTTAATTAGATTTGAAAAATTAGGAGAGAAAAAAAAATTAAGAGAGAATCCTAATCCAACTTGGAGACTCATGTTCATAATTGTAGAGATTGTTCTGCTGCCTTCCACGTAGAAAAATATTTACTTGGATTGAGGCTAGGGATTTTTTTTTCTTCTTAAAATATCTTTTTTTTCTTATTTTTAATCATAAGTTTGTGAGCAACATATATAAATCACATTGGCGTTGGGGTTTGAACAAGTCATCTTTAGTTTTAAATTATAATATGAACTGATATCTAAAGGTCCGGCTTCTAAATCAAATAAAACCTTATCCATAATTAACTCCCGACGATGCCCAAAAACTCTATGAACAAATTATTATACAAGCAAGTTACTGCATAATTATATTTCTTATTCGTGTTACTGCATAATTATATTTCTTATTCGTGGATAGCACTTGTAATAATTCAACTTGATTTTCTTTCAATGACGATTATAGCATGATTCAGTCATTCTATTCACGATAAAGTTTTATTTTTTTCGTGTTCTTTTGCACCTTGGCACCAAAGCACAAAGTACAAGGGGTAATTGTTGGATATGAACTTCATCACCGGCATGGTTAACACTAACATGGCCCAATAAGCAGGCCCAAGTGCAAAAGGACCCAGGAAATCAAGCAAGACTCAATAAAAACACATTTATTAAATATTATTTTTTATTTTAATTTCTCAAAAGAATTGATAACAAATAGCTAGGTTGAGGAGTATATGTGAATTAAAAAAAATCATAATAATAATTATCTTCGTAAGTGTACTGATAACATTTTCTAATTGAATAAGGGTATTTTCTAATTGCTATTCGGCTTGCACAATTATCTTCAACACTTGGTAGGCTTGGTTGCTTGGTCTTTTTGATTCGTAGACTTGTAATGGATTATGAGATTTTTGTTGTTTGAATAGAGGGGTGTTCCTTTCGGGGAAAAAGGGAAAAAAGAAAAAAAGAAAAATAGAGCGATGTTGGCTAAGCAAGGTTGGTGATTGGTCTTTGAACATTCTTTGGGCTGAAAGCTCGATACTTTAAACACAGGTCTTTTCTTAATGCAAAGCATGGTCATAACCCTTATCTTATATCTGGTGAAGTCTTCTATGGGGGCATGGCGTTCTTGAACGAGGTATTTGGTGACATATTGAGTGTCGGTCACGCAACTCATAAGTGGATGTCTGTCACGGGCCCCAGGGGCGGATCTAGCATGTGACTAGCGGGGGCTTGAGCCCCCACTGGCCATAAAAAAAATTCTAAAATTAAAAAAGAAAAATATTTTAGTTTTTTAATTAGTCCCCATAAAAAATTTATTAAAATAATCACTATAAATTTTAAACTCCCATAAAATTTAAAATTTAACTTTTAAGAATTATAAAAATTTATATTTTAATTAAAAATAATGATAGCCCACTACTCAAAATATTTTCAATTCTCAAAAATAGGATTAATTCTTCCAATCTCTATAATAATACTAGAGCGAACATTTTCAGTAATGAAACTCATGAAAAATCATCTTTGGAATCATATGGGATAAATGATAGTTTGATTGTTTATATACGAAACAATAAATTTAATAATATTGATAATGAGTCTATTGTATAATATTTTTAAAATATAAAAATGTGTAGAGAATAATTATAAATGTATTAGCAAATATTTTATATATTCAAAATTTTAATTTTTCATATTTTACTATTATCTAATTTAGCCCCCGGTAAATTATTTTTCTAGATCTGCCACGGATCACGGCAATTGGATTCCACTGCTCAAATATTTTCGCGCAGTCTCTAGTGCTTCGTTTTGATACAAAAGTGTCTCCTTGTGCCGATGGATGTTGAATCCATTTTTTGAATTCATTTGCCTAGTACTCCAACGGCTAATGAGGTGTTACGACATTTTGCGAAGGATGGCATTTATACTGTTAAATAAGGGTGTTTTATGTCTTTGGCTTGGGAGAATATGGATGTTGCGAAAAGTTCTAGTAGTTCTTCAAGGGATCGGAATAAGATCTGGCATTTAAATGTTCTTTGGAAGGCCAAATTCTTTTTGTGGCAGGGTTACATAGTTCTGTTTCATTTAGTTATGACAGAATTCTTATGTCATAACATAGGACAGTGCAGAGATCGAAACCAAACTTTATGTTAGTGTAAGGTGCCCAAAATCTTTTGCATCGCTGCACTGCTTAATTCAAAATGTTCTTACAAATGCCTTTAGCGGACGGTCACAATTTAATATATTACCCAATGGAGTTCTGTGTCAAACTCTATTTTGAGATTTTGTGTTGAACTATTCTTCTATGGATATTTGGCAAATGGTTTTGAAGGTTTTTGATACTTTTGGAGGACTGATCTTGAATTCTTATGTCAATTGTCATGCTTTATATGGGTTGAGTGGTTCTATAGGAATAGATATCAATTGTCACACACCCACACACACACAAATACACGCACACGCTTATATTTGCAATGTTGTAAAAATTTTACAACACTGATTTTATGTCATAACAAAGTTAAGTTTATAGTTTAATCACTACGGCTTCCATCAAAACAAAATCCTGAATCTGCCGCACTGTCATCATATAGATGTGGTGAGATTTTCTGATTTTCAAATTTAAATTTGACAAACATGAGAGACAATGATGGTGGGACTGAAAATTTAAATTTAATTGGACGGTGCCATCCCTCTCTCAAGTTTTTCAAAATTTAATTAATTAAATAGTTTAACATAAGTTTTTTTCAACAGCAAGACAATGTTTGTTTTAATGTAAAGTCAGTGTATTACGTCAAAGCGAGAAAGGATTTGCTATTGGTTTAATAATATGGTTTGACGCTAAACTGATTTATTATTGTGATAATTGTCTTATTTTTGTTAGTTGTTTTGCGAATGTGATTAAACCGATTAAATTGGTTCTGTTTAATTTAGTTTAGCATATACATAAATGTATCCCTATAGCAATCTCTACGGATAATACACTCGTAGATTGATCGGTCAAACTCTCGCAATTTTTTTAAAAAACTGAAGTAACAAAAATAAATTAGTCCGATCTATTGACTTGACTAGGCTGGAATGCAAACATTAGCATGTGGGTTCATATTTTTTTTTTCAAGAAATTTTTTTTAATCTCTACAGTTTGAGTAAACAACAATGCAATTTATACCACACAAGTAAAAATAATTTAAGAAAATAAATAATATGAAATATAAGAAAATTAATGATAAAATATGGTTATATTGGTTTGAATAAGAAAAATATTTTCGTATAAGAATTCCAATCTTATGCAATTTATACCACATGAGGAAAAATATATAATTAATTCAATCCAACTTATTCTAATTATTATTATTATTTTGAATATATAATTATTATTATATAGATGTGGAAAAATATATAATTAATATTGCCAGTATCGCATACAGTTGCAAAGCTACAGCCTTGCATCTTGAACAACCTTCGGATAGTCTTGACTCTTGAATCCAAATACTCTGCTACACTTGAGTGTAGCCAATGAACCGTGGTCCTTCCTTAGCTATAATATGATCCTGTGATGAAGTATCACATGTTCAATTTTTGTAACGGATAGACAAGATGAATTTAAGAGAAGTGAAAGCATAAAAAAAAAACATAACTACATAAATGAATCCCTTCATGATATGTTTAGAACAGAGTTTTATCCAAGGAGCCGATATAGTGTCGAGCTCTCAAAAGCTGTCTTTGGCTACCATTTGGCAAAAATTAAATAAAATAATATATTAATTTAGAAATTATAGAAAAAAATATTAATAATAAAAAATAAATAGAAAATAAAAGAAAGATATAATGTTGTCAAAATCAAGAAAAAATTTATATAATAAATTAAAAATGTTTGTTTCATATATTATATGTGATGTGTCATATTTAACATCAAAATTTTCTAGATGTTTTGTTATTTTTCTCAACTTTGTTATTCTAAATAACCCCAAAAAGTTTTTTTTCCCACCCGTTTTATGTTTGACGTCCTTATTGCATGTTTGACCCCCATTCTTACATCTTTCACATGACCTGTTGCATGTTGACATGGTTTTCATGTTTAACCTTATATATTACATGTTTGTCCTCACTTGTTACATGTTTCACGTGGATTGTTGCATGTCTTAAATAAAGCCAAAAAATAAAAATTATCCCACCTATTTTATGTTTCACGTCCGCGTTGCATGTTTGATCTCCGTTATTGCATCTTTTATGTGAACTATTACATGTTAACGTGGTTCTCATGTTTAACTTTATGTGTTGCATGTTTGACATCAATTGTTGCATGTTTTACGTGACCTTTTTATACGTAAATTTCATGTTGTATGTTTGACCTCACTTATTGCATGTTTCACGCGGATTGTTGCATGTCTTGAATAAAGCCAAAAAATAAAAAAATTTCCCACTCATTTCACGTTTCACATTCGTATACCTCCATTGTTGCATCTTTCACGTGAACTATTGCATGTTTCTCATCTTTAACCTCATCTGTTGCATGTTTGACCTTTGGTGTTGCAAGTTTTACCTAACCTTTTTACATGTCAATTTCATGTTGCATGTTTGATCTCACTTGTTGCATGTTTCATGTGGATTTTCGCATGTTTGAATAAAGCCAGAAATGAAAATTTTTCCGGCTGTTTCATGTTTCACGTCTGTGTTACATGTTTGATCTTCATGTTGCATCTTTCACATTAACTGTTGCATGTTGATGTCGTTCTCATGTTTAACCCCATCTGTTGCATGTTTGACCCCATATGTTCCATGTTTTATGTGACCCTCTTACATGTAAATTTCATGTTACATGTTTGACCTCATTTGTTGCATGTTTCACATGGATTGTTGCATATCTTGAATAAAGCCAAAAAAAAGAAAATTGTTCCACCCGTTCCATGTTTCATGTTCGTGTTGCATGTTTGACTTCCGTCGTTGCATCTTTCAAGTGAATTTTTAATTTTTGCATGTTGATGTGGTTCTCATGTTTAACCTCATCTGTTGCATGTTTGACATCAGATGTTGCATATTTTACATGACCTTTTTAAATATAAATTTCATGTTATATGTTTGACCTCACTTGTTGCATGTTTCACTTGAATTGTTCCATGTCTTGAATAAAGAGAAAAATTGAAAATGGGTGAGGAAGACAAAAGTAATAGTGCATATAATCACGAAGTTGGCTAGCCAACTGATTTAACAATGAATCTAGTGGTTAACCACTTCCACTCTAGAGACACCCAACAATGAAACGGTTAGCCAATTGATTTAACGAAGAATTAAGCGGTTTATCGCTTCCACTCCGGAAACACTCAACAATTAAGTGGTTAGTCGACTAATTTAACAAGGAATCAAGTGGTTAACTGCTTGCGTTCAAGAAAATAGCTAACAATGAAACAGTTAGCCAAATTGTTAAGCAAAGAATTAAGCAGTTAGCTACTTCCACTCCAAAAACAACTAAGTATGAAATGGTTACTCAGCTTATTTCACAACAAATGAAGCGGTTAACTAGTACACCGAATGTTTGACGTTGATTTTTCATGTATCACATTGTCTAACACATGTATAAATATCATGTTGCATTTCAAAATTTCTTGACATTTCAAGTGATAATTTATAATCAAAATTATTTGTTTCATATTCTTTTTTATTATTAATTAAGTTTAATTAAGCCCCATCTATTAAGAAAAAAAATGAAAATGTTGCCTTAGTGTTAAAATTATTTGATAATTTAAGTGATCATTATTACTCCAAGTAATAATTTATCATTTTAGTTATTATATGTTCAATTATTTTGTAATTTGTTTAATTTTTCAAACGAAATAACTATGGTGACAATTTTAAATTACCAATTAACCTTCTTTTTTTTTAGTGCAATTGGTAATTTGTAAATTTTTTATTTTAAAAATCAAATAATACATACAACACATTAATTATTTTGGATTAATTTCATCAGAGCTTGTAAATGAAACCCATAAACAAAGGCATCTCAAACTTTGTAATTACAAAAAAACAAAAACGTAAAGAAGAGAGTTGGCGGGTGCACGCCATACGCGAATTAATTTTCACCATCATCTTCCACCATATGTCATGAGCAATGGAGGCTTTCCCTCCCCATTACCATTACAAAAAAGGTGTCGAAAAAGGTGTCGACCTGTGTCACACCCCCATCCAAGAAGTGAGCTAAAAATTATGAAACTCCAAAGCACTGTCTAAGCATAGCACACAGACTACTTCCAGCATCTCCATTAACAAAATACTTGAAAAAAGCAAGGCATGAGCTATTAGCCCATAAACTTTTAAGCATAATGATTCTAATCACATCTCATTTAACCACGAGGCCATGAAAACATACTCAAAGATTCCAAAAGAAAATTGACATTTAAACACATAAGAATCAATCTTAAGAATCCATCAATTTTGCAATCAAGCGAAAAAAAGTCAATCGCTGATATATAAGACCAAACTTCAAAGTCTATAATTTCAATGATCAAATAACAAATGATGTACAAATAAAATTCATGGAAATCTATAGAAACCTTTGGCACTATTTTAGACCATGTAATAAGGACAGGCCTTGTTCAATAATCCCTTTAAATTATTGGGTTGGTTCAATTACTATACAAATTTGCATATATAATCTAGACATGTAAAGCACCTAGAATATAACATCTTAGCTCAAATTTAGTTACATTTATTACTATTTCTATGACCCAATACAGAGTTACAGAAAACTGGTTTATTGACAGGAAACGCCAACAACCTGAGCTTCTGATTTTCTTTAAAAATTCAATACTATTCAGAATATTGTGAAAACTTCCAAAATATTATTAGACACAACACATAAAATTTTCAAGCCATTTGGACAACTCCATAATTGGTTCTCACAGGATTGAACCAAACAAATCAAAACTGCCTTTTTAATTCACACAAAAACAGCTGAGCTTTGGTGATTTATTAAAATTAAAATACTCAATATGTTGGGATGAAAATTCCCAGAACATAATTACACATATAACTTGATAACATATTAAAAGTTCAAGACATTCTGATAGCATTAAGCTAATGTTTCATAAGATCAAACACAAGTGAATAGTTCTGTCAAGGGGTTTACGGCTAAAGTAGTGGAGTTTGAAAAATCATAAAAAACAAAAGAGAACCAGATGTTCAATTACCAAGGAACTTTCAACATTTAAAATACATTTAAAATAGACTTATTGAAGTTTAATATCTCAAAATTTTAGCTCATGTTGACACCAATAGATTATTCGTTTATAACACCAAACATGGTACATACACAGTTTTTGATAAATTCCAACAGCAACTGACCAATTTGACGAATCCATTAAAAATCAACTATTAGTTCAATTCATTACAAAATGTCCAGAATCGAAATATACAATTTAGCTTTTATTACTCAAAATTTCAAGCTAATCAAGCATCATTTAGTCATATTTTCAAACAATCAAAGTTACGATAATAGTCCAACAATCTTTAAATTTTCTGCAGAATCAATAAACTATTTATCATCTTTTCAGTTCAATAATCAATTTTCTGGCAAAATTAGACATGTAAAACAAACAACAACCTTACTTTTCTGTTTTGAGATAACAAAACATCAATTGCACAAAGTTACCTACCTAAATCACAAGCTTTAACTTCCTAGCCTCTTAATAAAGCTTTCTGTCACCTTTGCAAGTATTAACCTCGGCCTTGACATTACCAAAAAGCCTACCCAAAATAAAATTAAAAAAAAAGATTATCAATCACACTTCCATTAAACAAAGTCATAAGAGCTTATTTAAAAATTGAGGTGTTTTTTACCTCTTGACGAATAGCTCAAGTCCAAACTTCCAATCTATAGCACTACATAATTGAAACATACAACTACCGATCAACAAATAACCCAAAAAATTGCTAACAGTTTCAATTAAAAATAAAAGCTGGTGATTATATAGCATCAGTATATAGCATTAAATCATCAAGGAACAGTATATGATGGTGAGTCTCTAGAAACATCAATAAAAGTTTCTGAAAAACAGCAAAAAAAACAACTTAAAAGTAATATAATGAATATCAACACATATAAAATAAGATTGGTCAAAAAATTAAAAATAAAAGAAAAAGAAGTTGAATGGATAAATCTTTACAAAATTTGTGAGTACCGATTTTTAGTATTCCGAACAATGAGTGTGGAGCTCAAAACGAGCAAACAACACCGAAAACCAAACAAGAAAAAATTAGTATATCAAGAGAAAAATAACACCGAATAAAAAACCAAACCTCAAAAAATTAACCAAAAAAAAAACTGACTTGCTTTGAGGGTTTACGCTGGTGGCTTCAGGCAGCTCACTTGGCAACGATTTCGGCCAAAGCCAGGATGACGGCAATGAAGGTTGAAGAACTGATGACGGCAGTTCTTACGGCAACGGTGCGACAGAAATGATGGTGTACGGTGGGAAAAGCAACAACTGACGTGATAACAGCTTTGCCTCTCTCTAGCTCTCGTATACAAACTAAATACTTGGGTAGATGGATCTCATTGGTTGATTGGTGTGAGAGAGAATGGATTTGGTTTTAGGTAATGAGCAAAGAAATCAGATGAGAGTAATTATGGATTTCATTATTTCAAAGAGGGAAGAAATTTTAAGGATTTCACTTTTGAGTAAGCGAAGAAATCAGATTGGCGAGAGAGAGGGCCGCGGGAGGGGGGGGGGGGAAGGGGAGAAGAATGAGAGAAATTTAGGGATATCTCAAGTTGAGAACCAACATCTCAAGTTGCCTTTCTTTTTCTATTTTCATTGAATATAAAATATCAAGTAGATTCATTTTAGTTGAATCTAACGGTTTGATTTCAATTTTCAGTATCTAAATTTTAAGAATCCCGTTACAATTTCCTTTGCATTGATTCTCTGTTTTGGTGATTCTACAGTACGCTGCACAACCAAATTGAAGACAAATGACACTCGTTACTCTTTGGTCATAAAATGTTTATCCTCCTGATTTAGTAGATTTGCATCAACAATTGTCGTAACTGTAATGAGTAGCGAATCATTAACCCAACACTTTAATCTCATTTCTCTAGAAAAAATTTCA
This sequence comes from Citrus x changshan-huyou, assembly GCA_039657385.1. Classification (NCBI taxonomy): domain Eukaryota; kingdom Viridiplantae; phylum Streptophyta; class Magnoliopsida; order Sapindales; family Rutaceae; genus Citrus; species Citrus x changshan-huyou. Next base: position 17,362,950 of record CM077547.1, on the reverse strand, counting down.
TATGTGGGTTTCAGGGTAATATGTGTTCTTTTCTAATTTTATGCGCAAGTAAGAATATCATTTTAAAAGGAACTGTAAATAGCTTCGCTAGTTTTGAGCAAAGTAAGAATATAATAAGGTCCATTTCTCAACTTTGGTTTTCATAAAATGCGATATACGCATAAAGTAAAGGGTATAAAACTAAATGCACTGAAATTTTCAATCCTTCTAAATCCTACAAAATATTCATAATTTTCCACACATGAAGCAAAAGAACAATAATTAAATCACACTGACCTGATTATACCAAATGAAAGTCCAGATTTTCCCTATAGAAAAAATATAAATATAATTAAACCTAACAAATGGCAAAAATCTCCATGGAAACTTAAAGGGACTCAAATTTCACAATAACAAATCACCTTAGAAATTGAATAAAATGCAGCAAACTAACCAAGTGTCAAATCCGCTCCCTTCCGAATCATAGCTAATTTAAAATGCATATTTGAAAGTGAGAGAAGGCAGGATCACATGCGGGCACAGCAACCAAGGAAAGCAGACCTAGCATTGGCACGAATTAAAAGTTAGACAATACCCATACACACAATTATTGGAGGTATTCATTGCAAAGATTACAAATCATTACCAATGAAAGAAAAGAAAACCAATTTGAGTGACACATGCGTCAACCGCTTAACATTTTTAAGGAATGAGTCTCTAATTTTTAAGAGTCTTGTTACAATTTCTTTTGCATTGATTCTCTGCTCTGCTGATTCTACAGTACACTTCATAGCCAAATTGAAGATAAATGACACGCATTGCTCTTTGGTCATAAAATTTTCGTCCTCCTGACTTAACAGATTTGCATCAACAATTTCCATAACTGAAATGGGTAGTAAGTCATTAACCCAACGCTTTAATGTCATTTCTCCAAAAAAAAATTCATCTATGGGTTTCTTCCTGGTAAATATTTCCATTAACATAATTCCAAAACTATAAACATCCCCATTTGTAGATACTCGTCCTTCACTTCCATACTCTATTCATTGCAACAGTTACATAGTAAGATAATATAATTTATAATATTATGCGTAAATGAAGATGAAAACAAATAAATAACACATCAGAAAGTATTAAAGAAATAAAATAATATTTATTATGTAACAAACCTGGTGCCATATAGCCTATGGTGGCAAGTGTTTGTGTTTGAGTCAAAGATTGATCTTCTTTGAGTAAGGGCTTTGCCATGCCAAAATCACTCAAATGAGCAACCATATTATCATCTAACAATACATTGCTTGGCTTTAAGTCATCATGAATTATTGGCATTGAATAACCAAAGTGTAGATATTCCAAAGCTGATGCAACAAGCAACATCTATCATTATGTTCAATCTTTGAAAAATATCCAAAATGTAGTTGCTTGAATACAAACACTTCTCTAGACTTCCATGAGGCATGTATTCTAATACCAACGCTTTAAAATCATCACTTGAACAATTGCTAATGATTTTTATAATGTTTCGATGGCGAATACGTTTTATCATGTCACATTCAATATCAAAACTCTTAAATGCTCTTCCATATTGTAGGTCAAAAACCTTTACTACAACCTCCATCCCATCTTGAATTCTTGCCTTGTAAACAGAGCCAAAACCTCCTCTGTCAATTAGATTATTTTCACTAAATCCGTTTGTAGCTTGAAAAAGTTCTAGGTATGTAAACCTTCTTTGATTTGCTATTGATGGCATATTAGCATCATTCAGTTGTAATTTCCCTCTCTTTTGATATCTTAAGATCAACAAAATCACTACCATCATAAATATAGTACTCAATGGCAAGACAATCCCTATGACAAGATCATTTTTATCTGATGTGTGGTGGATTCTAGTTCTGCATGGTGGGACTTGCAAATTGGGCATACCACACAATAATTCATTTCCCTTGAATGATTCCGCTAAGAAATTTCTAAAAGGTCCCTCTCTAGGAATCTCTCCTTCCAGCTTATTGAAATAAACATTTATATCTTTGAGATCTAACAGTTTCCCTAAAGATATAGAAATAGTTTCAGAGAGATTATTATTAGATAAATTTAAGGATTTCAAGTTTATCAAATCACCAATTGAATCAGGAATTGAGCCTTGTAATATGTTATATTCTAAAAGGAGATATTGTAGATCTTTTAGGCCTCCAATTGTTATTGGGATAACATTTGAAAAATTATTCATCGACAAATCTACTTGTACCAAAACCTTCAAATTTTCAATCTCTGATGGGAGTGGACCAGTAAAAAAATTTGAAGACAAGTCAAAATACAAAATGTCCTTAAGATTCCATAAAGTTGAAGGAATAGAAGGTAGCTTATTGGAGCCCAAATAGAGATTCCTTAGATTAGTGAGATTGCCAAAACATGCTGGTGTGAATCCAGCAAGCTTATTGCCCCCAGAGTCCAACTCAAACAGTGTAGCTAAACGACAAAGATCATCTAGGATTGATCCTTCCAATTGATTATCTTCCAAGCTCAATAATTGAAGCTTTTGTAATTTGCCAAGAGCAATCGGAATTGATCCATTCAAGTTGTTTCCTCCTAAATAAATTGCTATCAAGTTGGTCAAATTGCCGATCTCTTCAGGGATGCCGCCACTAACATTACACTCAAACAAGTCAAAGATTTTCAAAGAATGAGAAAGATTACCAATAGACATCCTTGGAAGAGTGCCATCTAGTGGATTATCGAAGAAGCTAAAATACTCTAAATACTTGCAATTTGACAATGAGGATAGAAAGCTCAATTCTAGAGTTGAAGATGTCAAATAATTCTCATTTAAATCAAGCCGCTTAAGGTTTGTCAAGTTTCCAAATGTGTTTGGAATAAAACCGGAGAATAAGTTCATTTGCAACTCTAGTCTGGAGAGCTTAGAAGCATTGAAGATGAAACTAGGAATTGTGCCACTAAAATTATTACCCCACAAGAGAAGTTCTTCAAGATTTGGAAGTCGGACATCTGCGCTTGATGGAAGTCTTCCCGAGAGTGAGTTACTTTGAAGATAAAGTGATTGGAGTGTTGACACATTGAAGATTGTAGTTGGGACAACACCAACTAATTTGTTAAAACTAAATGCCATCCATTCTAGAGTATGGAGATTACCGATTTCATGTGGTATCTCACCTGTATTTTGAAAAAAAATAATTCAAATTTATTTTTAATAATAAATTACACACTTTAAAATCATGAAATGAGTATTCGTAATTAAAATTATTAAATATGAGTTTAAGATTAATTATTATGCGTAGATAAAATGTTAATAAATTATTAAATTTTTATTCTTTTTAATTAAATATAAATATTAATAATTCCAGTATTCATGTCATTATTAAATTAAAAAAATAAATAAACCACTCATTTTAATATTAATTTGAATTAGTAATATAATATTTGTATGAACATAAGAATTTTTTTCAAACTAAATTTTTACTTTATTTTTCTAGGTGCTACTATAGTGAATATATGAATTGATATCATGGTGGAAGAATATTGATTTCATGAGGTATCTCAACTATATTTTGAAATAACTATATTAAGATTTGTTTAAGAGAATAAACAATACATAAAAACAAACTCAACTCTGTCACCACTCATCCATCAATGCTTTAGTATCTTTTAAGGCCTATTTGGTATTGAAGTCAAGTAGCTCTAGTTTTTAAATTACAATACTAAAATATTTGAAAAACAATAACTGCTGTTGTTTGGAACCAAATTCTATCATAAATTTTCACCACATATTGATTTGATAAACTATATTATTAATAATAAATGTTGTGCACACTTCCGAGAATTTATGATAGAAAATCTTACTAAAAGATTAAAGATGTGGTGAAAAGTAAAAGACTAAGCTGGGGAATGCTAATATTAATTATAGGCGTAATAATAATGTGTACTGTACTTCTTTATTTTTAACTATTATTTCAGTAAAATAAATTTTTTAGCCTATTTTTCATAATTATCAGCTGAAATACCACCGAGGACCAGTTCTCAATTTATTTAGTTGAAATGCTCAAACACTAAATTAAGGTAAAATATCACACTAACCTTCAAGATATTATAACTTATAAGATTGCGCATCATTGATTAAGGTAAAATATCACATGAGTGGATACAACATAAACTATAATAAGACGCACATTGGAGTCTGTTAAACTGAAGATCTACCTTTTCAAGCTTGGTCAAGTTACCGGTTTCCTTTGGAATGGCTCCAAAGAAATCATTAAGCCACAAAAGTAAGATTTGCAAATAACTGCAATTTGCTATATCAGAGGGTTTTTCTCCATAAAACATATTTTTGGACAAATAAAGTTCTTCTAAAAAAGGAAGATTGCTGCAAAAATTTGCAGGGAGTTCAGAAGATAGTCTATTGACACTGAAATCAAGAACTTGTAAAGAAGGCATTTTGAATTGGAAAGAGGGGAAAGAACCAGAGATCAAGCCGTTGCAGCTGAAACAGATGTCCAACGTAGGGAATGTGGCCATTTAAGAAATTGTTTATTAATAGACTATCTGCTGTAACATAATTTACAAAATTTTGCATAATCTCATAGATTTCTAACAAATAACAAAATAATGTTAAATAGTGGAAATGACATGACATATCCCCATAAGAGAATTTATAATGGGAGATGTAAAATTACGAAGAAGAGGAAGATTTCACATATGCATGTCATTAGGAAAGTTACCTGTTAAGTTATTGTGTGACAAACGTAAATTCGATAGAGAAGAAAGATTGAAGATTGATGAAGGAATGGTGACAATAAAGAAATTATGTTGTAGCCATAACCCCCCTAATTCTGCAAGATTCCCCAGCTCCTCTGAAATTTCTCCTAAAATCCATAGTAACATATGCGTTAACTATTTTAACTTATTAACCAGCGATCAACAAGAAAAAAAAATGAAATAAAAAAAAGTTTTTGCCTGAAAAGAGGTAAAAAAACAATTTATGAAAAAAAAATAAAGTTTTTGCCAAATGACGAGATAAACAGAACCAAACATGCTATAAGGATAGGATTTAATCGAGTTTAGACTCTCCTTTTTGAAATCAAAACACTTTTTTTTTCATGCCTAAATAAACGTCTGAACCTAACCGCCATTATCACAAACTGTTGCTTGTTTCTGACTTCTTCTTCCCTACTACTTATTGTATCACTAACTTTTGAACTTTTGGTATGGACATGAGCAAAGAAGAAACATTGCTAATTAATTCTTCATTCTTTTAGGAATTTACGTCATGGAATTAGATTAAAATTGGATGCGTTACTGTCATTAGTATTCTGCAATAACAATTGATAGATGAAGTAGAGAATATCAATTGAACACAATTTCTATTTGCAATCTCTGAAATTAATTTAACTTTTCACACTTATAGATATTATTCCATCTTTCTAATTCTCCCTATGATTTTGGACCCTAGAAAGACAATTAAAAAAAAGAACAAAAAAAAGAAAGAAAAGAAAAACATCTAATCTGCTTGATAGATTATCAAAATTTGTTGACTGATCACAAAATAGAAGAAATGCAATAGAAAAGAGACAGAGAAAAACTAACAAAGTGAAAGAAATAGAAGGTTCATGCTTGTGAGATGTTCGTTAATTTTAGAACCGTTAGCCTTAGATTTTTAATTAGGCAATGAAACGATGTGTTTTAATTTTAATAAGGAAAGTCTAAAATAATTTAAATCATAGACTTAGAAAGGCATAAACAACATGTGCCATGATCTTGTACAAAATTTAAGAAAGATTAGAATATGAGAGGATCCAAATCCCTTTATCTATTATAATTTTCTGCTTATTCAAAGTTACTATAAACATTTATTATAAGGTTTCCAATTAAAATGCTGAAACAAAATTGATTTTCAAGCAAATAAACACCTGCTATTCTAGGAACGAGCGCACGGTGGTTGAGGTAAGACATTCAGAGTGATAACTAAAAAAATGACATAAATATAAATCATACATACCTTGGAGTTTGTTTTGGTCAAGATATAAATACTTAAGCTTGGTCAAATTGCCGATTTCTTTTGGTATGTCTCCCAAGAAGTCATTGATCGACAAAGATAATGTTTGTAGATGTTTGCACTTTGATAAAGTCGATGGGATTTTGCCGTCAAAGATGTTTTCGTCTAGAAAAAGGATTTCTAGAAAAGGAAGGTTGTTGCAAATATTTGCCGGGAGTTCACCTGGGAGTTCACCAAATAATATATTATATTCAAAACGAATATTATCTAGTAAAGAAAACTTGCATAAAATGAAGGAAGGGATTGGACCGGAGAGCTGGTTGTAGCTAAGATAAAGTGTTTGAAGTGAAGATGGATTCCCAAGTTGAGAAGGAATGATGCCTCCTAAGAAATCATTGTTAGCTATGGCATCTCCAATTATACAAAGATAAGCAGTGATTTCATGTCAAATATTTTATGCTGATGTCACAAATGCATATTATTACCAAAGACTACCTATCAAGTTATTATATGACAACTTCAAACTCGATAGAGAAGAAAGATTGAAGATTGATGAAGGAATGGTTCCAGTTAAGAAATTATTTTGTAGCCATAAATCCTCTAATTTTGCAAGATTCCCCAGCTCCTGTGGAATTTCTTCTAAAATCCATGGGTAACATATGCGTTAACTATTTTAACTTTTAACCGGCAATCAAGAAGAAAGAAAATGAAATAAGAAAAAGTTTTTACCTGAAAAGAGATTAAAAAAAACAATTAATGAAAAAAATAAAGTTTTTGCAAAATGACGAGATAAACAGAACCAAACATACTATAAGGATAGGATTTAATCTAGTTTAAACTCTCCTTTTCGAAATCAAAACATTTTTTTTTTCATGCCTAAATAAACTTCTGAACCTAACCGCCATTATCACAAACTGTTGCTTGTTTCTGACTTCTTCTTCCCAACTACTTATTGTATCACTAACTTATGAACTTTTGGTATAAACTCGAGCAAAGAAGAAACATTGCCAATTAATTCTTAATTCTTTTACGAATTTATGTCATGGAATTAGATTAAAATTGGATGCGTTATTGTCATTGGTATTCTGCAATAACAATTGACAGATGAAGTAGACAATATCAATTGAACACAATTTCTATTTGCAATCTCTGAAATTAATTTAACTTTTCACACTTATAGATATTGTTCCATCTTTCTAATTCTCCATCTGATTTGGACCCTAGAAAGACTATTAAAAAAAAGGAACAAAAAAAGAAAGAAAAGAAAAACATCTAATCTGCTTGATAGATTATCAAAAGTTGTTGAGTGATCAGAAAATAGAAGAAAACCAAATGCAATAGAAAAGAGAAAGAGAAAAACTAACAAAGTGAAAGAAATAGAAGGTTTATGCTTGTTAGACGTTCGTTAATCTTAGAGTCGTTATTCTTAGATTTTTAATTAGGCAATGAAACGATGTGTTTTAATTTTAATAAGGAAAGTCTAAATAATTTAAATCATGGACTCAGAAAGGCATAAACAACATGTGTCATGATCTTATACAAAATTTAAGAAAGACTAGAATATGAGAGGACTGAAATTCCTTTATCTATTATAATTCTCTGCTTATTCAAAGTTACTGTCAACATTTAGTATAAGGTTTCCAATTAAAATGCTTAAAAAAATTTGATTTTCAAGCAAATAAACACCTGCTATTCTAGGAACGAGCGCACAGTGGTCCAGGTAAAATACTCGGAGTGATAACTGAAAAATGACATAAATATAAATCATACATAACTTGGAGTTTGTTTTGGTCAAGATATAAATATTTAAACTTGGTCAAATTGCCAATTTCTTTTGGTATAGCTCCCGAGAAGTCATTGATCGACAAAGATAATGTTTGTAGATGTTTGGACCTTGATAAAGTCAATGGGATTTTGCTCACAAAGTTGTTTTCGTCTAGAAAGAGGATTTCCAAAAAAGGAAGGTTGTTGCAAATATTTGCTGGGAGTTCACCTGGGAGTTCACCAAATAATATCTTATATTCAAAACGAATATTATCTAGGAAAGAAGACTTACATAAGATGAAGGAAGGGGTTGGACCGGAGAGCTGGTTATAACTAAGATTAAGTGTTTGAAGTGAAGATGGATTCCCAAGTTGAGAAGGAATGATGCCTGTTAAGAAATCATTTGTTAGCGATGGCATCTCCAATTATATAAAGATAAGCAGTGATTTCATGCCAAATATTTTATGTTGATGTCACAAATGCATATTACAGGCAAAGACTACCTGTTAAGTTATTATATAACAAATCCAAATTCGATAGAGAAGAAAGATTGGAGATTGATGAAGGAATGGTTCCAGTTAAGAAATTATTTTCTAGCCATAACTCCAATTCTACAAGATTCCCCAGCTCCTCTGGAATTTCTCCTAAAAATCATGAGTAACATATGCGTTAACTGTTTTAATTTCTAGCCAAGAAATTTGCTGGATCATCAATTACGTGACCTTTCAGGGCAAGAAACGCTTGTTGGTCTGTGGTAATACTTGTAGTGTTGGCTGATGCAATCATGAAGGAAAGAGTCAAGCAATGGAGTAAGAGAAATCTGATCATCACCCGGGCAGAAGGAATTCTTTCCATGAGACTAGAATATTTAGATTGTAAGTGTGTGCTTAATTGGATTGATAATGCAAGAACACTCATAGCTGCTTCCAAGTATATATAATGAATCCAAAATTTCGAAGAAGCAGCTATGAGTGTTCTTGCATTATGTGAAAAGACTATATTCATAACTTGTTGAAAGGTGCAATAATTTAATGTGGACCCGCTGCGTCAAGCCAGTCCTTCAGGTCCACACTCAGGAACACTAGATCATAATTAATGATTGTAGTAATTAATGATCGTAATTAATTTATTCCCTATGATCAGACTTCTAACCTCATAACTTTTATACAAATTCCTAATGATAAATTTCGTAATCTCGTGAGTTTGGAGCAAATATGGTTAAAGGATATAATATTAAGTTTTAATATTTGCAGATCCAAGAAGAGATTATTATTTTACTTAGATAAATTTACAAAGTTAAATTCTTACATTATGTAGGAGGAGTGGTTTTTTTATTTAAAAAAAAATCATTTTTAAATGTGATTTCGATAGTTTTGTCGCAACATAGTTCTACTCATTAAAAAAAAAAAAATTCTTCTCCATATATATTAACAGGACATATAATGCTACATTCCTACGAACTCAAATTTTTATATTCCTATATTTTTTTTTTCTGAATTTGAGATAATTTACTAGTCCTGAAAAAAATTGTACAAACCAATGGTGTCACTTTCATCAAAGTATTGGCTGTCGGGTAAAAAAGTTCTTCGCGGGTTAATGAGGACGTCATAAGTTGACGACAATGAAACCGATTATTATTTTTATATAGGTATTCATATTCATTGAAGGAATTTAACAGTTCTCAATGGGACAATGGATGTTTGAGTGTTTTTGCTTTTGGTATGATCATTCAAGGATTTACAAGTGCCAATAAAAATATAACCGAAAAGGAAAAATATGTGGCTTCAATTGTGTTTGTGAGGGACACTCATTTCTGATATTTATCTTGAATTGTTTTTTTTTTTCCTCCAAATTATGAATATCTCATGTAGAAATTGGAAATATATATCACCTATGATTGGCTAATATGGAAATTCTCTTTGAGCAATATATAATTCTCGTTTAAGAAGAAGTTATTGGCCTGTTAATTATGCATGCTTTATGGGTTACAATGAGCACTATTTTCATTTCGCTTTTATTAGGGATGATGACAAAACTAAATTTTTTAAATTTTCTCCGAAAAATAAAAATTTTACAAAGGCGTCAAGTGCATGCTATCCTACAAAATTTCATAATAATAATAAACTTGCAAGAGATTGAGATTGAACGGCGATTAAATACAGAGCAAATGCTAGAGCAAAAGAAAGAAAGCTCGTTTTCAAAAAAAAAAAAAAGTTTATGTTACTTTATTTGCGAAAATTATCGAAATAAATTCAACAGTTAATTCATACATGCAGAGTATTTTATTTGCAATACATTGAGAATGAGATTGAAAGGTTGTGCTTTTAATTCATGACTGTTGTGAGATGATGTCAATAGTTATCAAATATAAGAATACGTGTAAATAATAATTATTTCACGGTTGTTGTGAGAAAATTGTTTGCGACTCAAAAAGTTGTTTTTTTCTTTTTTAAAGATAATTAGCCCCCAATATATTTGTTTTCCTTTATAATCATATTTGTATTGGATAGGGATTTATTACTATGATCGAACTTCCAATCTCATAACTTTTATACAAATTTCTAGTAATGAATTTCGTAATTCTATTAGAAATGTTCTTCTCTTGAGTTTGGAGCAATTATGGTCAAAGGATATAATTAAATTTTAGAATTTAAAACAGACCCAAGAAGAGATTATTACTTTGATTAAATCTTAAATTACTGAATTATAATCTTGCGCCATGTAGGAATAGTGGTGAGAGATTGTGATAGTCATTGTAAAACAATTCTACTTATTCAAAAGATTATTCTATAATTTTCTTTCAATATATCAATTATATTAGGATTCTCTCATGATGTGAGCATTTTCAAGCTTTTAAAACTCTTGTGTCATGTGTTTTTTAGTAATAATATATGAGTATGATTCAACTTTTTTAATTTTTTAATTTATTAATCACCAATTGCCACATGAATTTTACTCAGAAAAAGTTTAGGTCAGGAAATGATCTTTTTAATCTGTATCAATTATTTTAAAATTTTTTAAAAGTACCCATTCTATCATAAATTCCACATTCTTTGAAAACTGAAATTTTGGATAATTTGTTGAGATTAGTTAGGTCTGATAATTACAATTATATTTTTAAGAGGATATTATCATTTTTCCATTGAAGTTTTTCTGATCTATTATGTCGGCACAAAAATTTGATGAAAAATGCATTTTACCACCTAATGTTTACACTGTTGTCACTTTACTATCATTTGGTTAATGTAATTCAAAACTTGTTGATGTCATAAGGGCTTTTAAGTAGAGCTGACAAAATTTGACACGAACACGACATAAATATATGGGTATGGATTGTCGAATTTAACACGATTATTAAATAGGTTGGGTCTAGGTCTATTGGATTTTTTTCTTTGTCGGGTTAAGGTTAAAGTTCTTGACCCATTTGCCCGAACAATGACCCGATTATATTTTATATTTTAAAATAGTTTGTAAGTTCTTGTTATCAAAACTTAAATATTAGAGATGATTCTCTCTTTTATTTTTATTTTTTAAAAAGATGAATATAAACACAATATTTTATTTATAAAATTTTATATACATTTAGAGTTTCAATAATGTAAATGTGTAAAATATTGTTAGACATGTATATTTTATAATATATATTGAAATTCAATAGAGTAAATATGTAATATTTTGATATATATGTACATTTTATAATATCAATAAATTATGTATGTACAACAGTGTGTAAATGGTTAATGTAAATTTTATTTAATATATAGATATTAAGCAGGTTATTGGATCTCAATATTTTTTTGTGATTATTAAATGGGTCGGGTTTGGGTTGACCTAAATTTGACACGACACGAACACGACCCAATAACCCATTTTGCAAGCTCTACTTTTAAAAAATTTAACGTTGAAGGAAAAACACACCATTTTCAATTGTGAAATAAACCAGTTCATGTAACATAATTAGCTAAACACCGAATGGGGAAGCCATGGAGGTTTCGCTACTCTTACTGTGATAGCAGGCAAAGCCCCAAATTTGTTCCATCCATCAATTTGGTTAAAGCTCATCTTTTCATTAGTTTTAGGAGAAGACCCCATCAGCGACAACCAAGAAACAATCGGATTTGTTATTTCTTTCCTTTCAAATGACGAAATCGTCTTTTACAATCCAAGGGTAAAATTAAATTTTAACTCATATTCTATTAAATATTAACTTATTTTTAATAGAATAGTAGTAAAATGATAAAAGCGTAAACTTTAGGTGGTAAGATGTAGTTTCCACCAAATTTTAGTATTGATTTAATATGTCAGAAATTTTTTTTGTGAAAAAATGATGATATTCTTTTTTAAATTGAGGTAATTTAATAGTCCTGGAAACTTTACAAATCAGTGATGTCACATTCATCGGAGTATTCAATTGTATTTGTGAGGGACACTCATTTATGATCTTTAACTTGAATTGGTCTTTCTTTAACCTCGCTGCAAAAATTTTCTTTCAGGAAGAAGTAAGTCTTAAAAAAAATTAGTGGCCCATTAATTAACATTTATGCGTGCTTTATGGGATATAAGTTAAGTTACAAACTTTTTGTCGGTCCTTTGCCCGACTCATAAGTAATGAAGAACACAGTCAATGAAAGAGAAGATAATCGGGCAATGACTATTAATAATGGAGTCAAACAGAAATTTCTAATGAAACCGAAATTTCTAAGAAGCATCAAAAAGAAAATGGAAAAGTGAAAGACTACCCGTAAATTTGTCAGAGGTGTAATGTAATTTTAGGTGAACGCGTTGTGTTAAGTCACTCCTTCAGGTCCACTCAGAATCGCCAAATATTTTCATCTCTTCTTCTTACTTGGATCCAATCAAAACTTTCCCCTTTTGTGATTCAGCCATCGGATTTAATGAAAAAGCTGTTTAATAGGTTTTTAACATTACTCTGTTATTTTTTTTTTAAAAAAAAAAAAGTAAGGAGGGTGGGTAAGTCCAAATACAATTTTACCCCCTTTACCACCTCTAAGAATCGAACTCGAATTTTTGGTAGAGGTTACAGCTGTACTGCAATCAATCCAACCATACCCTTGGGAGCCATTACCCTGTTATTTGATTAAAAAAATTATAAATATTAGTTTAGTTCTTATATTTTAATTTAAGAATTTATTTAATTTTTATATTTTAAACAATACTTCAAAACACTCTTATTGTTAATTATATTAGGTTCCAACCTTTTATTGTTTTTTTATAATAATACCTTACAATAATAATCTTGGAGATATTATTGACAAGAAAAAAAATTAACTCATCAAATTAGCTTAAAAAATCAAAATTAATATAAATTTTTATGTTATTATTTTACTTTTAGGATTAATTTGATAAATTAAAATTTTGTATGCAATTATTAGTAAGATTATTGCAATGATATTAAATATTACTTTCAGTTAGTTGATTTTAATTTATTTGTAAATAGTTATTTGTCAAATTCTAGTTAAAGTACAAAAAAAAACTATTTCTTTCATACTAATATTTATTAGTTAATTTGGTAATAAATAATTAGTTAACTTGCTATTAAATTTTTTTAGATAAATTAATTAATATTAAAAATATTGTTAATAGGGTAGTATTATAAAGGTAAAGAAAAAGAAAAGATAATAGTATAATATATTTAATAATAAAGGTATATTGAAGTACTTTTTAAAATACAAGAATTAAATGAGTATTTAAATCAAAATATAAAAATCAAACAAACATTTACTTGATAAAAAATCATAGAAGTTAAAAGTTTTAAAATTTTGACACCCAAGACTTATCTATTAAAAGAGGTCATGAGAATTAAAACTTCGATGAAACAGTCCCATAAATTATCACAGAGACATGGTAAGATTTTCCTATTTTCATATTTAAATATAACATTTTTGTCAATCCTTAGCCCGACTCAAAAGTCATGAATCGCAAAGCCAGTGTGACACTCGTTGGTGCTTTTAAGTATTTATTATAAATAATTGCAAAGCCAATTATTTATTATTTATAATGAAACCGCAATTTCTCTCCGCGTGAAAATAAAGGAGTGAAAGCGAGAAAAGATTCCTCTCCACGTGACAACAGATGTTGAAATGTTTTTGCTATTCGTTTGATGATTCTAGGCAGGGGTGGGCAAAAAAAGTTGATTAATCAAAAATCGAATCGAATCATTCGGTTCGGTTCGGTTTTTTTGCGGTTTTTTATATTCAAAAAACCGAAATAGTAATACCGAAAAAATAATAAAATCAATCGGTTCGGTTTTCGGTTTAAAAAAAAAACCGAAAAACCGAACCGACGAACCGAACACAAATAAAATCCGGATTCCCAAAAGTCCAAAACCTAAAGTGAGTAAAGTGACTCTAAATCTCTAATTCAGCCGAACTCGTGACCTTCAGCCCCTGAACACGTCGCTGTTGCTGCCGCTGCTCGTCGCTGGCTCACTGCTCGTCGCTGGCTCGCTGCTGCTGCCGCTGCTCGTCGCTGGCTCACTGCTGCCGCTGCTCGTCGCTGGCTCGCTGCTGCTGCCGCTGGTCGTAGCTGGCTCGCTGCTGCTGCCGCTGGTCGTCGCTGCCTCGCTGCTGCTGCCGCTGGTCGTCGCTGCCTCGCTGCTGCAGCCGCTGCTGCTGTCGCTGCTGTTTGTCGCTGCTGGTAGCCGCTGCTGCTTGTGAGTGTTTGCTTAAGCGTTTATCTTGCTATAGTAGTTCTTAAAATGGCATCAAAGTCAAGTTGTGCATATATATATATATATATATATATATATATATATATATAATATCAAACTTATTAGTCAAATCATTAATTATTGCGGGTACACACATGTAAAGATAGGACGTGCAGCAAATGTGTTATCTCTTCTTCAGGATCGATTTTGCTGGAGCTAATCTGTATTGCTTCCCAATAATAATAATAATAATAATAAGTGGGTTTGTTTTGAACTTTTAAAAATAAGTTTTTTTCTGGGCATTAATTTTGAGAAGTTGATCCTTAACCTTAAGTAATCAATTTACAGATTGCTAATGCATTGCTTGATTTAATTTAATCTTTTTAATTAGCGTTGTTCCTTTGACTAATATTGAGTTTGAAATTGAAAACCATATAACCTGAGAATAATAAAAATAGTTAAAATATAGGTGAGTAGAAATTTAAATAACCTTGTCAGACGTTTAATTAAGCACAAGCTCAAGCTTTTAGATTCTGTGATTGCTGGAAATAATCTATAATATTTTCACAAGAAATTTATTGCTTTCATAAATGGGCAACATTAGACAACAGCATGCGGCAAGATTTTTTAGTATTAAATTTGCTTATTTTAATATAAAAATTTTTGTATGGTTATTTGTTATGCGTGATCAAAGAGTAATCTTTTGGAAGATTGTATACAAATTGTTTGAGGATAATGGATATCCTTTGGTAGTTTTAAGTGAATGTGTCAGATCCTAGATTCTCTCTTTGATTTGTTGCTGCTGTGGTGTTAATTTTTTTATGTGTTATTGAACATTGTTTGAGACATATTTTGATTTTTTGTTTGTTAATTTTTTATGTTTGTTGTAGATTTATTAATTTAAGGTTTTAAATTTGAAAAAGCCCAAAATAGGCCCAATAGGCCCATAATCGAAATAATCGAACCGAACCGAACCGAATTATTTCAATTAATCGAGTATTTGATTATTTCGGTAATTTGATTAATCGCGATTATGATTTTAAAATAATCGTAATCGAACGATTATGAAAAATATAGTAAAAAACCGAACCGAACCGAACCGCGCCCACCCCTAATTCTAGGATTCACAATTGCCGATAAGTCCAACAAAAATTCCAAAGATTATCTTCTAAGATGAAGAAATCCGTGGCCCATCAGTTAATTGTAAGGGTGGGCAATTTTGGATTTGGATAAGATTTGAATGAATCCGATCGGATTTCAGATAATTCGGATTGACAAAAAAATTCATCCGAATTCAATCTGAATTTTCATCCGATCCGAATTAATTCGGATTGGATCGGATGAGTTTGGATTTCAGATTAATTTTTGGATTCGGATTATATTTTGGATTCGGATTGAAATCGGATTTGGACCTTTTTCACAATTCTCACAAAAAAATTATGAAATCTATAATTAATGAAAACTTACTAGCCATAAAAAAAAAAAAAAAAAATGAAAACAAGCTAACAAATGACAATCTATATTGTATTGTTTCCTTGACAATATGGCATTGACATATACTAAGAAAACAAACCGATGCAAAGTTTCCATTCACAAAAAAAAAAATATATATATATATATATATAAAGTTATAAACCATTAAAATGAAAACATTTAAGTAATCAAATCTAATAATCTAATAATTTATAATCAACGACCCATTTATATTCTCATATGCATTCATTTTGTACAAACACTCCCATTTCATTTAATTAGTAATGCTCTTACAAGTTAGGTGCATAAACATTACTCCAAGTCCAAGCCTCCAAATAAGCAACATAAAATAAACATTGCTCCAAGTCTCTAAATAAACAACACAAAATAAACTTTGCTCCAACTCTAAGTCTCCAACTAAACAACACAAAATAAACATTACTCCAAGTCTCCCAATAAACAACACAAAATAAACAATTAAACATTACTCCAAGTGTCCAAATAAATAAACAACACAAAATCACAAAATAAATATTATCATTACATCATCCAACAATAAAATAAACCAAAATCAAAATTATCATCCAAAAACGTTTAGATAGACTACAAGTTCCTCAAACCAAAAGTACAATAACATCAAATTAACTCACAACACACTTTGATGAGTCCTTAACTTTTGCTTTCCAACTACCAACTTCAATTTTCCTAACATAAGATCACAAACAATTATCACGTTACAATTGACTTAAAACCAAAAGTAAAACAATTATAAATATAATACCTTGAAACCAAAAGATTTATTAAATTTAAGAGTTACCTTACCTATTCAAATATCATGACGAATACTAGCACCCATCGTTGTAATTGTTGAAGCTTGTGATTGTACATACTCTTTAAAATGAAAAAAAAAACATAATAACTTATAATTAGTGCATGAGTAATATAAAAAATGTGTTAAAATAAATTTAAAAGGTATTATATATAAAATGTAATATAAAAAAGTTACCCTCTTGTAACTCCATTTGATATATATGATCTTTCAACTCTTGATTAATGTCATAGATAGGAGTGGCAAAAAGTTTAGACTGCAACCAATTTTCAGTGCAAATCAATGCTTCAATCAAAGTGGTAGTTAAAGAACTCCTATATTCGTCAATGATACGACCCCCAGTGCTGAAGGCAGACTCCAAAGCCACAGTGGATACCGGAATTGCAAGGATATCCTTTGCTATTTTCTGCAATATCGGATACTTCGACCCGTTCACCTTCCACCATAATAAAACATTTAGTTTATCATTACTAGGATCTTCAATCGGGTCAAGTAAGTATCTTTCCACCTCGGTCATCACAAGCTTGCCCTCATTTTGAATTAAAACTTTCTTAACATATCCAAGAAAAGGGCGAGCAACTCATAAAGTATCATCACCATGTTCCATTATGTACCCTTGTTGCCGATCCATGTCATCTATAAGGTGCGGAGAAGAACTAGAACCGCCACCGCCACCACTGGCACTGCCACTATGAAAACTCTCACTAGGTAATGGTGGTGAGAAGTTCCATCCACTATATGCATCAAAAAGTGAATTTAACAAGCCTTTCATCACCGCGACCATTTCTTCAATCTTCGCACTATCATCGGAAAAAATCATACTAAAAATATGTTTAGTAAAATTCATTTTGCAGCCAGATCAAGTATTGAGGCAATAATCAAGATTTTGTTGATTTTCTCCTTGCACTCCCAATATTTGTCATATTTTTCCCTCATACTAGAAGCCATCAAATGCACATAAACATCTTTGCTTTTTTCTAATGCACTCAATGAATTCTCGATTAAGCTAATTGTATCGTAACAAAGATTAGAAGTGACACTCAAAGAGGCTGAAAAAGTCAATGTAGCATCATAAAAGATCTTTAAAAACCTCACAATTCTTTCGGCATGTTCCCAATCTTCAAGCTTAGGTGGCCCCACCCTTTTTTCCCGTTTTCTTCCTCTCTAAAGTATGCTTCATACGGTTTATCCACTTCTGCCATCCTCTCAAATGCCTCCCGAAATTTCAAACCAGTCATCAACATCAAATAGGTAGAATTCCACCTAGTGATACAATCCAAAACCACAGTCTATTAGGGCCTTTCACATGATCTACACACTGTTTAAATGCTTTTAATCTCGAAGTGGATGATCGTACATACTTCACAGCATTCCGAATACCGACAACTGAGGCATGCAACTCTTTTAACCCCCCAATGACAATCAAATTTATGATATGTGCACAACAACGCACATGCATGTAATCACCCGGCAACACAAGTGCATCAACATTCTTCCACATAAGCATTTGGTTCTTCACATAATCAATAGCAACATCATTGCCCGACACATTATCAACAGTTATAGCACACACCCTCTCTATTCCCCATTCAATCAAACAAGTCTCAATCTTTTTGCCAATTGACTTCCCTTTATGGTCTTCAATCACGCTGAAACTAATAATCTTCCTATGTAAACACCAATCACTATCAATAAAGTGAGCTGTGATTACCATATAACTCATGTTCTGAACTGAAGTCCATATGTCAGTTGTAAGAGACACTCTATGCTTATTCTTACATATCAAACTCTTCAAAATTCCATTTTCTTCCAAGAACATATCCATGACATCTTTACTAATAGTTCTCTGAGATGGCATAATAAATTGAGGAACAGCTACATTGCAAAAATGCCTAAACCCTTTGTTGTCAACAAAATTAAGCGCCAACTCGCCCAAGATAATTATTTTACTAACTGCCCTTTCACAAGCTTCTTGACTCCATCCTTTGGCCAAAACTATATTACTTGCATTTCCTTCACCACTCTCAGCTGCCAATTTTTGTTGTCTTTCATCTTGCTCTCGCATTACGTTCAAGTATGCTTCACATACTTTTAAATGAGTTCCTATATTGCTAATCCCATCAAACCTAGGATGGCACTGATATATCTTGCCACAATAGTTGCACTTTGCTTTATATTGACTGTCCTCAAGTATAGTGTAATGATTCCATGTCTCGGATCTTTTCTTCATTGGTCGTCTATTAGTTGGATTCTTCCGCTTTGTATTTGTCTTTTCTGTGGGTAATTGTACACTTTCAACTTCATTATCATCATTGGAATTTGATTTTGAATGTCCAGTTATCTGAAAATACAAAAATCATATCAATCATCATTGTTCTGTAACTTCCGTTTATGAATTTTCAACTAAAAAATAAATATAACTTTTGACTATATATCATCTATTCAGCCTAGCTTACTAGCTATACAAATTCATTCATCAAATTATTATTTGGAAATAAAGCAATTAATGACATTAACTTATCATAAAATAATTCTACTACCACAATGTACGGTATGAAGTTGAATTTTTAATTTTAAAGAATTGATATTGTTCCTTAGTTTATTAATAATTAATAAACTAATGTTATAAATGAGTAATCATACATTAAATAATGATGATTATTTAATAATTAATAAATTTGAATTTTACGTCAATACATATTCATGTCTTTCTCAATAATTAATAAATTTGAATTTTACGTCAATACATATTCATGTCTTTCTCAACTAATATTACAAATGAATAATCATACATTAGAAAAAAATAAAAGGAAAAAACAGAACAATTCAAGAACAATAAATTTTTTAATTTCCAAGTTTCAAACAAATCGCATAGATACAGATGTGTTAGACCTTGAGAGAGAATGGAGAGAGGTTGAAGAAAGCAAGAGAAAGGGGAAGAAAAACCCTTAAACCCATGAGGAAACGGCTAGCCGCTTGCTCTCGGGTTTGGGGGCAGTTTGCCGCTTGCTCTCGGGTTTGGCCCAAACCATTTGGGGGCATTTTTGAATTTTCATTTTACAAGCGGTTACCAACTTACCTGCAAGGCTGCAATGCAACTAAAAAACCCTAAAAGTCGAAAAGAAGCATGAAATTCTAAGTGAGTTGTGTTAACTTTCAATTGTCATGGGTCGGGTTTAATTGCTTACCATTAATAAAGTTGCTAGGTGCTCGGGAATAATGGAAGTGGATTATCGGCGTTTGGCGTGGCAACTGATCGGCGTTGGACGTGATCAGTTCGGTGGTTGAAGAGGCAGCTGTTAGCTGGGTTTTAGCTGGGTTTAGGTCGATTAATTGGGTTCTGTTCGCCTGGGTTTCAATCGAAATCAGCTAGCTTCCAGTCGATTGGTGTCAGCGGGTCGGCAGCAGCTGATTTTTGGTGTGGTTGTTACTCGTTAATAGGTTCAAGACAGATGATTGGATGAAGCTGGTTTTGGCATTTTGCTTTTGCTCTGCTGCTCGTGCTCGCTGAGTCCTGTGTCTTTTGTTAATATCAGTTTGACAGTTTGAGTTGGTACTTGGCCCAGTTGGCTGTGACCTGTACTGTGAGTCTGTGACTGAGATGTAAGATATGAGAGTGAGTGAACAGTGTGAAGTGTGAACTGGTGACTGGTGACTGACTGCACTAGTGTCCGAAGTTCGAAGTTCGAAGTCTGAACATGAGTTAAACATATTTTTTTAGCACTTTAGCTTATTTATTTAATATTCTATTTTTTTTTTGTTTATAGTGTAGATCCGATCGGATGATTCGGATTGATCCGAATCCGATCCGATCCGAACCAAATCTGATCGGATCGCACAAACTTCATCCAATCGGATTTGCCTTCAAATCCGAATCCGATCCGAATTAGTTCGGATCGGATCAAACCAGATCAGATTTATCCGAATTCGATCCGATGCCCACCCCTAGTTAATTGTGCGTGCTCCATGGGTTGTAACATTTTTGTCGATAGTCAACCCAACACAGAAATCACGAGTTGCACAGTCAATGAAAAAGAAGACAAAAGTCACTGAAAGCAAAGACAATAAGACGTTGACTAGTGATAACATGGTGGGACATTAAGTATCTTTTGGGATTAAAGTAGAAACTCAATAAATTTTTTATTTCATAATTTTTTATAAAAGTAATATTTGATAAATTTCGTAAAAACTACTTCTTTTATAATTTTTTTTTACTGCAGCTTTTAAAAACAGGTTGAGATTTATTTTTTATAAGCAGCTTAAAATAAACCACCACAATTTTTCAAAATTTATATTATAACATTAATAATTTAACAAAAAACCTAATTATGTCTTATTTTTTTCATACACTCTAATTTATAAGCTATTAGATATCATTTTACCACCACAATTTACCGTTGCAACTAATGTGTGTTCTCTCCAATATCAAAGTTATGATTAAGCAGGTTTATATTTTTAATATTTTAATTTTATTTTTTATTATAAAATTAATGATACTTATATATGATTACATAATTTTTTTTTTAATATGAACAAGTCCATGTGAAAGTTAACCATCACTTTTAAAATCAATTTCATAACCATTGCTTTTAACGTTCAATCTATTTATATTTTTCTATAGTCATGGTGTTCATTGCAACAAGTTGATTCTCTGCATTTAGGAGTTTCGTTACCATTTCCTTTGCATTGATCATCTGCTTTGGTGATTCCACAATGCACTCCATAGCCAAATTGAAGACAAATGACATACATTGCTCTTTGGTCCTAAAATGTTTGTCCTCCCAACTTAGCAAATTTGCATCAACAACTCCCATAACTAAATTGGGTAGCAAATCACTAACCCAACACTTTAATGTCATTTCTCCATGAAAAAATTCATTTGTGGGTTTCTTCTCTCTAAATGTTTCCATAATCATAATCCCAAAGCTGTAAACATCCCCGTTTGTGGATGCTTGTCCTTCTCTTTTATACTTGATGGATTTCAACAATTACATAGTAAGATAAAATAATTTACAATAATATGCTCAAATGAAGATTATAAGAAATAAATAACATATCAAAAAGTATTAAAGAAATGAAAAAATATTTAGTGTGGAACAAACTTGGTGCCATGTAGCCTATGGTGGCAAGTGTTTGTGTTTGAGTCAATGATTGATCTTCTCTAAGTAAGAGCTTTGCCATGCCAAAATCATTCAAATGAGCAGCCATATTATCGTCTAGCAATTGGCTTTAAATCATAGTGAAGTATAAGTGTTGAATGACCAAAGCGTAGATATTCCAAAGCTGATGCAACACTTATCATTATGTTTAATCTTTGAAAAATATCCAAAATGTATTTGCTTGAAAAATATCCTCTAAATAGGCAAAGAGACGAAGAATATTTAAGAAATTCGATGACGTAATTTAAAAGTGAAAAACCACTCGTGAGCGTCTACACATCGTTAATGTTTTGGTTGTGTGTTGTATATATAGTAGTTTTCTATTTCAAGATTTTAAAGTGTGGGAAAAATCCGGGAAATCTTTAAAACCGTGAGGTTTAATAGTATTATGAAATAAGACTCCTTACTGGACTTTCCCATATTTTAAAATCCTGAACTGAAAAATTTCTATATATGTATATATATACACACACACAAATATACCAGCATTTGCAGCGAAATATCTAACTAATATCTATAAAAATTAAAAAGGTATAGGGCAATTAAGCAATAGGCAGTAGATAAATTGTGTGTGCGGTTAAAACTAATAGACAAAATGTGTGGTATGTTGGATTATAGAAAGAATGCGAGAGATTCACATTTGTTATGCTGAATCAAACTGAATAAATGATTAGGTAAGATTGTATTATACTGAATTAGATAGGATTGGACTAAATTATTTATGGTGGATTGGATTGAATTCATTGATAATTTATAAATAAAATTAAATAATTAGAAAATACTAATATAAATTAAATTATTTTATCTCAAAACATTTTATTAATAATGGTGAAGTATTATAAATATACATTTTTATATCATGCAATTAGTATACATAATATTAATTAAAATTATGGAAAATATGCAAGTTTAAGTTTAATTATAATTGGAATAAAATTTGTCAAAATGATCTAAGGATTTTGATCGAGAGAGTGATGTTGCTCATCACCACCTTATGGAGAGTGATGCTGCACGTGTCCAACTCTAATTAGGAGACATGTGAAGCGAGACTCATAGCTCTCCGAATAATAGCTGAATACATGCAGACGTCGCTCATGTGATCACTACTCAACAATCTAATCTCTTAAAATCATCTCATAACAACTAAATGTGCCCCAACTTTATAATGTACTACTCTAATTTTTATTTAGGATTTGAATTTTCACCTAATCTAATCTCTCCTAAGCCTTTGTATAAGATCATGACACATGTCATTCAAGTCTTTAGCTAGGATTTAATTTATTTCAAACTTGGCTTTTATAAAAATCAGGATAAAAATTCATTTAGTCATTATATTTTAAGATTTGTACCCGTTTAATCCCTGTATTTTTAAAAATACCTCAAAATATTCTTGCCGTTAAATAATTGACACTACTGTTGTTACTTTTTGTTCATTTTGGCTTACTTTTACAATGTTACTTTCTTGCGATGATTTTTTTATATTAATAAAAAAGTAAACTACTATTTTAACCCCAAAAATAAAATAAAAAAGAATATTTATTATTTTTTGTGGAAGCTCACATATGTCCAAAAAGAATTAATATTGTAAAAAAATTAAACTACAATTTTTTTGGACATTGAAAAAAAATACAGTAAAGCAGAGTGTTCCACAAAAATTATTATATATTCTTTTTGTTTCCATTTTATTTTTGGGATTAAATTGATAATTAAACTTTTTTTTATTAATGTCCAAAAAAGAAAAAAATTATTGTAAGAGGGTAATATTATAAAAAAATGAACAAGAAGTAACGATAGAGGTGTCAGTAAATTAACGGCAAGAATGTATTGAAGTATTTTTTAAAATATAAGGACCAAATAAACACTAACTTTAATATATAGGGATTAAACGAATTTTTACCCTAAAAATCAAAACATAAGTTTTCATGCCTAAATAAATGTCTCAAACTTAACGGCTATTATCACAAACTGCTCCTTCTTTCTTGCTTCTTCTTCTCTACTACTTTGACTATCACAAACTTTGGACTTTTGTGTAAAACTTGAGCAAAGAAGAAACATTGCTAATTAATTCTTAATTCTTTTAGGAATTTATATCATGGAATTAGATTAAATTTGAATGCATTATTGTTATCGGTATTCTGCAATAACAATTGAAGCTACTTGAAGTAGACAACATCAATTCAAGACATTTTCTATTTGCAATCATCAACAATTAATTTACCTTTATTTTACAGAAAAATATTGTTCCATCTTTCTAATTCTCCATTTAATTATGGTCCCTAGAAAGACAATTAAAAAAAGAACAAAAAAAAAAAAATAACCTACTTGATTGGTTATCATAGTTTGTTGGGTGAACACGAAATAGAAGAAAATTCAATAAGGAAAGAGAAAGAGAAAAAGAAAGAGAAAAAATAAGAGAGTGAAAGAAATTGAATGTTAAAGCTTATTAGACATCCGTTAAATCTTAGAGCTATTAAAATAATTAGGCAATAAAACGATGTGTTCTAATTTTAATAAGGAAAGTCTAATATAAATTAAATCCAAGCCTTAGAAAGACTTAAATGGCATGTGTCATGATCTTCTACAAAATTTAGAAAAGATTAGATTAGGAGAAGATCCCTATATTTCTCTTCTCAAATATTAAAAAAAAAAGATTCAAAGTTATTATCAACATTTATTTCAATGTTCGCAATTGAAATGCTCAAACACGATTAATTTTTTAGCAAATAAATATTTTCTAATCTTTATATGTCAACCTTCCTCTCATTCTAGGAATGAGCATTAGTGGTCAAGGTGAAATGCTACGAGTAATGAATAAAAAATTGACATGAATATAAAGTCTATGATCATGCTTACCCTGGAGTCTGTTTTGGTCAAGATATAACTCCTTAAGCTTGGTCAAGTTGCCAATTGCTTTTGATATGGCTCCCAAGAAATCATTGATTGACGAAGATAATTTTTGTAGAGGAAGGTTGTAGCAAATATTTGTTGGGAGGTCAACAAAAAACCTACTATATTCAAAATAAATATTAGCTAGTAAAGAAGACTTGCTTAAGATGAAGGAAGGGAAAGAATCAGGGAGCTGGTTATAGCTAAGATAAAGTTTTTAGAAGTGATAATAGATTCCCAAGTTGAGAAGGAATAATGCTTATTAAGAAATTATTTGTTAGCGCTGGCATCTTCAATTATATAAAGATAAGTAGCGATTCCATGCCAAATATTTTGTATAGATGTCACACATGCATATTATTAGTGAAGACTGAAGACTACCTGCTAAGTTATTACATCACAAATCCAAGTTCAATAGGGTAGAAAAATTGAAGATTGATAAAGGAATGATTCCAGTTAAGAAATTATTTTGTAGCCATAACATCTTCAATGTTAGATTGAAATTATCCTGCTGCAACATTCCCCAGCTCCTCTGGAATTTCTCCTCAAATGTTATGAGTAACATATGCGTAGACATTATTAACTTATTACCCAGCTCTCAAGAATAAAAGAAATGGAACAAAAGTAATTAGTGCCTGAAGTGAATAAAAAATAGTGCTTTAGTTATGTGCATAAATATTGCCAGTGTTTGTAGTGAAATATTTGACTAATATCTGTTAAAATTAAATAGGTATACGGCAAGTAAGCATTAGGTAGTAGTAGATAGATTGTGTGTGGAAAAAGCTAAAAGATCAAAAGTGTGCCGTGCTGGATTATAGGAGGAATGCAAGATTCACTACATTTGGTAAGCTGGATTAAACAGAATATATGCTCATAAAATAAGATTGTATTAAACTGAATTTGATAGGATTGAACAAAATTATTTATTGAGGATTAGATTGGACTAATTGATGATTTATAAATAAAATTAGATAATTGAAACTACTAATATAAATTTAAATATTTATCTCAAAACATTCTATTAGTAATTGTAAAATAGTATAAAGATCCAAATTTATATCATGAAATGAATATTCGTAATTAAACTTATTTAAAATATATGAGTTTAAGTTTAACTATAATTGGACTAAAATTTGTCAAATAATTTAAGGATTTTGATCGAGTAAGAAGTGAGAGCCACAACTCTCCCAATAAGAGCTGAACTCATGCGATACCCTCTCCATAAGAAAAGCGACATCGCTCATGTGATCACTACTCAATAATCTAATCCATCAAAATTATCTCATAACCATTAAACATGGCAGTACTCCTCCAATCATTATTTAGAATCTGGATCCTATTCTAATCAAATCTCTATTAAGCTTTTGTATAAAATCATGACATGTCATTTGAGTTTTTTAGACTTCGTTTGATTTAACTTTTCAAACAAAGTTTATTTTTAAGTACAGGTTCTACTAATAGAATTTTAATAAACATAGCTTTTATAAAATTAAAAAAAATTGTGTTATTTGGTCATCAATTAAAGATATTGTTAAAAATGATAAAATTGTTCTCATAGACAAGCTTTCAAAATTTTATTATTAAAGAAATGATATAAGATTGTGAAATAAATTATAAGAGTACTTCAAAATACCTCAAAAAATTTAACTCTTTAAAAAAATTCTAAAATCTCTACTTTCAAATAGCCCAAAATTGAAATTTTTTAAAAGTGAAGACAAAATAACTTATTTAATAATTAAAAACTCTGCTGCCAAATAATATGAAAGTTTCGTTATTTTTAACAGAGCTTTTAAATTAATAAATAAATGATATTTTATATCATTTTATTAAAGAAAAGAATGAACCGCAAGATTGTAAGCCCCGTTCAGTTGCTGTATGAAAGCACGTGAATGACTCTGTAATCGGCCAAATACCATGAGGAAATTCAGAGCTCCACACGTGTCTCAGCCGCTCGCACGAGTGGAAGAAGAATTTCCGGGGCATGGATCTCTTGTTACCGAGGATGCTTCTCAGCAAAACGTGGCCCCGGGACTTTCCTGGGCTAAATTATTTTTCTCAGCCCATCCACGTCAATTTGCGGTGTTTGCCTGAGTGCATAAAATACTTTTTTTTTAGTACGCTTAAGAATTTTCAGTTTTTGCGATGTGGGACAAAAATAAAAAATTAAAATCATGTGATTCATATCAAACATGATTAGACAACCATACCTTTACTCATTTTTATCAATCATTTATCATTAGGAGCAAGAGGGGGAAAAAAAATCGTTACCGTCGGTTGTCCTTGTGAATGGTGTGTGTTCGTTTTTATTATAATACACATAAAAAATTATTTCTTTTAGAGAAACCATAAGATTGAACAAAGGTAAAGTTATATAATCATGTTTGATTGCTAACTAGAAAATATATTTATATTTTATTAATTTTATTTCTTTAATTTCTTTAATTTCTTTAATTTTTTTTTATCTCAATGTAAATAGTAATAATAATAATTTTTTAAAATTTAATGATTTTATTTCTTAATCAATTAAGATAATTTTAGACACACAGATTTTACACTCAGTCCCTTAGGTACTAATACTTCTTATTAATTCCTGAAGTTGCTTTTATTTACTTATTTGAACCATATATAAAATTTAAAGAATGTCAATCTCATGATATTATATGTATTACTTGTCTAATTTCAACACATTTTCAAACTAATTAATCCCACTACAAGAAAAAGTTATTTATGTGACTGTTATTTTGCAGTTACATATGACATTCATGACAGCTTTGTAACCGTTGCAAATGCTTTTTAACCGTATTTTTGGCGTGCGGCTGGTCACAAAAGTTATTAACAGTCACCAAAATGAAGAACCACCCAAATGCGGTCACATAAAGTAATGGGTTGGATGCAAGTTTTGTGACTGGTGGAAGCTGTCACAAATTTGTAATGCTTAATTTTTTCATAATTTTGTGATATCTGACTATTTGTCAATATTTTATCTCATTTTCCTAATATTTGTCAATGACAACAAAAATTCAACATTGTTCATTACAACATTAAATCATTAAAATTAATTATCACGATACCATCCATAAAGTTCAAATTATATACTGAAAACGAGAGATTAACATTAAATCACACGTCTCCAAGTCAAAAATTAAAAGTGTACACAAATGCAAATACAAGCTAATTCCAGAGAAAACTATAAAAGAGGAAATTTTATTAAATAATTGAATATGAAGTTATGAAAATAATAACAAGACCTCTCTATTTATAATAGAGTAAATTCACTTCCCTAAGTTAACTTAAAAAAAGGGAAACTAAATCGCAATTATAATGGAAATAAAATATACTTTTCCTAAGTTAACTAAATCTCATGCCTTAATTGACTCTAATAAAAATAGAAAGTTCTAAAGTAATAAAATACCATAATTGACTCTAATTAAAATAGAAATCCTAAAATAATAAAATTCTAAAATCTTAAAATTTCTAAAATAACGTCCTACATTAGTTCTAGTTGATATTGTTAATTTTGCAGAAAAATATTTTTTAGGGAAATTTTTAACCTACCCCCAAATAAATTGACATTTTGCACCGCGTCCCCAAAAAAATTGACTTGTTGCACCGCACCCCCAATTCCGTTATTTTCTCAGTTAAGTTTAACGGTGGAGGGGTAAAATTGAAAGTTCATTCCTTAAATTAATTTTAATGGGAATTCTCTTTATTGCAATTGAAATAAAAATCTTAAAAAAATTAAAGGAAAAATAATAGTGGTGACAATGTACATGTATCAAGAAATTTTTTTTATTGCAATTGAAATAAAAATCTTAAAAGAATTAAAGGAAAAATAATAGCGGTGACAAATGTACATGTAGCAAGAAATTTTTTTTATTGCAATTGAAATAAAAATCTTAAAAAAATTAAAGGAAAAATAATAGTGGTGACAATGTACATGTAACAAGAAATTTTTTTATTGCAATTGAAATAAAAACCTTAAAAAAATTAAATGAGCTAAAAATTTTGTTTTGTTTTTCATATAGAGGGGCATTTTTGTCATTCAATCAAAAGTTAGACGGAGCCGTTAGAAATAACTGAAAAATTAATAGAATTGGGGGCGCGGTGCAACACGTCATTTTTTTTTGTGCGCGATGCAAAATGTCAATTTATTTGGGGGTAGGTTAAAAATTTCCCTATTTTTTAAGATATTAAAAATCTTCATAAATCTTTTATAGACCTTTCCTCATTTAGGCCTTCTCGAAAAGCTAGAACTTACAATCAAACTTTTGCCCCATTATATGACATATGTTAGTAAAATTCATTTTTACAAATGATAATTCTATTCACCACTTTCTTTATATTTTCTAAAAGATCTAAAATTTTACTCCCATACTTACGGAAAAAGTCAAACCTTCTAATTATAGGCGATGGTGAAGATGAGAGAGAAAGAAAAATAAAATAAAAATAATTAATATTATAAATTTTTTTAATTATAGTAATTTTAAAAATAAACATTTAATACCCATAACTAAGACATCTTTGAGTTGGGTTGGGACCCCTGGCATGGTCATAGCAGGTATGAAACCTTTTCAATTGTTCGGTTCCTTAGTTAGCTCCACAAACTTCAGAAAGTATACATTTCCGAGGAGGTATCTTCACCGAAAACCAAATCAACTTATTTGAGATCAACAAAAGTTTGTATCTCCCTCTAAGTAACATATATTTATATGGTCTCAACATACACCTAATATTGAAGTTCTTTTCAAAAGCATCACTTCATTCAATGAAAAGCACATTGGCCATAGTATTTGCAGTCTTTTACTAAGCCGGTACCATCAAGATCAACCACTTTTTATGCTACTTGAAAGAAGATTATAAATATTTTAGAGTTCCACAAACTCTATAATATAGAAACTTAAATCAGTGCACTACACATAAATTTCGTACAGAAAGAAGAATCAAACATCTTTATAAACACAAACTCTCAAGATGTTTTAGAGTTAAACAAAACTACCATTTCATGCCTAGAAAAAATGTAACAATTTTTCCCGCTAGAGTGGTTAATAATCAATACGGATTTGCTTCAAGTCACCGAAGAGGCTTTTAGAGCAAATGCAACAATTTTGGGTTCCAAAATTTTGCTCTTTAAAGCGTTATTTTGGCTTAGTGTTTCAATTATCAAGAAGAGGTATAAAGATCAATGGCTCCTACTATCCTAGTTTTAGCTTAATATATATCTCTCATTTTGATTAATATGGTTGTTTCTTAAAAATTTAATTAAGATCATTGGCTTTGAATTACTACTATAGGATTCCGAAAATGATCAGCAGCCTATTTCTTCTTCATCTTTAAAATCACCCAATAAACCAAAGTTTGTTCAAATTAAAATGTCCCTGCTATATTAGTGCTAACGTTTGTCTCAAGATTTTGCTCCATTAATCCGTGACTTCAAAAGGAACAACGATCTTTTCCTATACCTAGTTCCTTTTTTTTTTAACTCATATTTTAATGAATGGGTAAAATTGAGTTTTAAATTTTAATGTTGATAATCAAGCCAGCTTTTTTTTTTTTTAATTTTATTTACCATTAAGCCAACTTTTTTTAATTAGATTTGAAAAATTAGGAGAGTTTAGGAGAGAAAAAAAAAAAGAAAAGAGAATCCTAATCCAACTTGGAGACTCATGTTCATAATTGTAGAGATTGTTCTGTTGCCTTCCACGTAGAAAACTATTTACTTGGATTGACGATAGGGATTTTTTTTTCTTCTTGTTGATGCTGAAATCTGGTCGTCCTTTGCCCGACCTGATCATTCCACCAACGTTTGTGTTATCCATGAAGGGAAGGTTGTACTCTCCTTGCTCTAGCAACTGCTTGTGTTCCTGGGACCCGAATCACCCTTCCTCTCCTTTCCAAGCCTGCGCTCACATAAACAAGTCAGAGACGCCGGTGGTTTTACCGGCGTAAACCCTCCGATGCTTAAGTTAGAACAAGGTGTTTACGAGTAAAGTGTATGATTTAAATAAGTAAACTGAATACAGTATTTTCGGCACAATCTGTATCAAAGATCTGTGTAAAATGAGTCAGGATTTCAATTTGGCAGAGTTTTCTCTTTTCTCTCTATTTTTTCATCCCTTTCTTCATCGGTCTCTTGGCTTCTTATAGCCATCATCCCACGTTTTCAGCGTATTCTTCATGCCCCCCATTTTCGGGTGATGGCAGACCCTCATGGGTCTCCAACCACCGAATCGTGGGTAAACGTGGGATGTCATGTTCTTTCCAGCAGTTCAAGGCATAGTGAAACTGTCGCGATTTCATGAGGTCGTGTGCTCTTTCTTTGGGTGATGAGTATCTGGTCGGTACATATCTTTGGTCGGTGCTCGTTTCTAGTTGGCACATGCCCGTACATGATGTTTTACCAGGGCTTTGCTTGTGCCATTCAACTGGGAAGATTCGCCTCAGGGTGAGAGATGAGGACATAGTTGAGTTGGTACTTTTCATTACTCAACACCAGTCCCCCAGTTTCTGGTCTTGCGAGTGAAACGAGTTGAGATTAGAAACTAAGAATTGGATCTGGCAAACCTCGGGCAACATTCATTGTGATAGACCCGAGGTGATGTCTCTTGGTTAAAGAGTTTCGGCCCAACTATAGGCCTTCGTGAGCAGGTCCAAAACGTAGTTGGGCTGACATCTCATCATGCCTTTTTAATGGCCAGTGACATGTCACTTTTTGGCCTTTTGTATTTGAAATTTGAAACGGCGGCTTATCTGCCCTCGATACGCGGCGATTGAGCTGACATCAGCGTAACTTAAACGCCTCTGTTCCCCCTTTCGTCTTAAATCCCTAAATTGGAACTGTCATTACGTTTCGTTATCTGTCGTTCCGCCGTAAGCCAACTCCTTCTTTGGTCCTTAATCGTACTTTCCGCACCGGAGACTTCCTTTTGTTGGGCTCTTTCTCCGTCACGGCAACGCCATCAGTGTCAATCTATTCCAAGTATCGCCTTTAACTTCTTCTCTGGTTGTTGTTGCTTAGATTCTGTATTGTCCCTTTTGTACCAATATACTTGGATTTATTATGCTTTTCCTTTTAAGATTTTGCTATGTCAAACCGAAGGGGAAAATTAATTGTAAATGAGAATGACGAAGAGGTAGAGGATTCGTACCCCAACCTGTTAAGACCCACTGGTCCTCCATACCCTTCTAGTAGTGTAGGCCCCTCCTATAATAGGGATATCCCTGAGTACCCTCGTCCCAAGGCCATTTTACTTTCCCCTGATTTTGAGCCTATGGGAAACCGTGGGGGGCAAGCATTGGGTTCTAGTGAAAACCACAGTTCTGAGGGGGCTGAGGTCTTTGAGGAAGGGGGTGATGGTGAGGAGAGCAGTTCCGAGCCGAGCAGACCCTCTAAGAAGAGAAATCTCGGTCATATGATGGAGGCAGATGCTTACCCCATTGACTATATTACTTGTGCCACTACCCACACTGACATGCTCAAGTTTAGAAACCTTTATAATATCCTAGAGGACATCCTCCTTGCTATCCCTGGGAAAGGTGATGTCCCTAGTCGGCCTCCTAAGGGGTATGTGACGCTGCATCTAGAGAGCTTCAAGTTAGGGACTCGGTTGCCCCTTTAACCTTATTTTGCCAGGATATTGGGTGGCATGCATTTAGCTCCAGGTCAGCTTCACCTGAACGGGTGGAGGGTTCTTTCGGCCTTGTTTGTGTTTGTGCTATGGGAAAGGTGTGGGCTCTGGGAGCCTTCCCTCGTGGAAGTAAAACATTTGTACTAGCTGAGGAGCAGCCCAAAGGAAGCAAGCTGGTACTACTTCATGTCAAGCTCTGCGAAGAGGAAACCTATCACCGGCTTTCCCTCCTCATGTAAGAACTGAAAGAACAAATTTTTCTTTGCTAGGGAAAATTGGTGTCCAGCGAGCCATTCGCTTGGTGGTGATATTCACCTTCCAACGCGTTTTGTCACCCCAGGTCATTTATTTTTCTGTACACTTTACATCTTTGGTTGTCACTTATTCGGTTCTTTAACCTTGTTTATTCTTCCAGACTCGTGGGGCCTGATCAAGAGATTCGACGACGATCCGCTGCTCAAGGTGGAAACTGCTCTGGTGAACGCATCTACCTGCCACGATCTCCTGTCGTCAATAAATCTTGTTGGGTCTCGCCTAGTGGACGTAGCTGCCGAGATGGATAACAAGTTCCTTAGCGCTATGTCAAAGAAACGTACTCGGGGGTCAGGTGACTCCAGCAATCCCCCCCTCCCCTGAAGAAAACCAATGTTGGCTCTTCTAAAGCTTCTGCTCCTGCTCTGCCCCTTCCTCCACCTCGGAAGAATGGCGAGGAGAAGGTTTGTGACAAGAGTCCTGAGGTCAGCCTTCAATCTAGAGATCGATCCTCTCCTCTTCCGCCTCGGGATCAGGGTGACTACTTGACTCCGTACCAGAGGGACTATGGCAAATTAGTGGGACCCAAAATGGTCAAGGACATTGAGAGCATGAGTCTTAATGAACTGGCTGGTTCTGTTCAGAGGGTCTCTTTTAAGCTGGCCACTTTGGTTTCTTGCTACAAGAACAGGTGTACGCGCCATGAGAGGAAGCTTCAAGCAGAGAATCAAGACTTGAAGAAAAAGGCTGAGTCCGCTGATCGCTCGAGGGAGAAGTTACTCGATCTGCATAAGCAGATCATGAACCTGGAGGAGAAAGTGGCCATTGCTGAGTCTAGCTCTTCCAAGCTCGAGAGCGAGTTGGGTGACTTGAAGTCTGATCTCCAGGCTGCACAAAGTGAGCGAGACACTTTGAAGACGTCCTACGAGGAGCAAATCAAGTCCTTGAACGAGCAGATAGCCGAGCTGAAGGGCAAATCTGCCGAGGTGGACGACCGGCTAGATGCAGAGTATAACTCTAGGCTCGCCTTTTGCTACAAATGTATCATGTTTGTGCTTAAGGAAGAATATCCAGAGCTCAACATGAGCAAGTTGGAGGAAAGAGTGCAGAAGTATATGGCCGGGTCAGATCAGGGGGATCAGGATCAAGTCAAGGTTCCTTCAGGTGGGGAGCAGGAGAAGGAAGCAGGGGATCATGCTTTGGGAGCAGGTGAGGGGTCAACATCTGCTCCTCTAGAAGCTGCTGGTATTTCTCCTTCCAAGATTGCTGATCCTTCTTTTACTGAGGTTACTGAGCCCCACAATCCTTAAACTTGCTTTCTATGTAAATTCTGAATTTTTGTTTGTTTGCAAACGTTTAAGTGTTTATAAACCTTTGATGCTTTTCCAGCTGCTTTCTTGCCATGGTTATGCTTATGGGTTGTTTCTGCAAATTACCTTGAAAAATATGCCTGCTTGTCTTTGAGTGACCGATGAGAAGTAGGCAATTCCTTACCTTAACGATTTCATAGAATTTTGTCTGCTAGTCCTTCAAACGATCGAGCAGGAATATGCATGTGGTTGCCTTAGTGAATTTTGTAGACTTTGCCTGCTGGTCCTTTAGGCGACCGATCAGGAATAGGCACTTGCTTGCCTTAGCAAATTTAGTAGACTTTGCCTGCTGGTCCTTTAGACGACCGAATAGGAATAGGCACTTGTTTGCCTTAACAAATTTTGTTGAATTTGCCTGCTGGTCTTTAGGCGACCGAGCAAGACTAGGCACATGTTTGCCTTAGTAAATTTAATAGACTTTGCATGCTGGTCCTTTAGACAACCGAGCAGGAATAAGCACTTGCTTGCTTTATCAAATTTTGTTGAATTTGCCTGCTGGTCTTTAGGCGACCGAGCAGGACTAGGCACATGTTTGCCTTAGTAAATTTAGTAGACTTTGTCTGCTGGTCCTTTAGACGACCAAGCAGGAATAGGTACTTGCTTGCCTTAACAAATTTTGTTGAATTTGCCTGCTGGTTTTTAGGCGACCGAGCAGGACTAGGCACATGTTTGCCTTAGTAAATTTGGTAGACTTTGTCTGCTCATACCCTGCCGAATAATTCTGAATGATGGGATTTCTCAAGTTGTACCATAATCGGCCTATCCTCACACCTTCTTTTAATCCTCTCAATGCCTGCGGGTGATTGAAAGCCCCCAGATCAAGCACGACCCGATGATATCTCTTCACAAAATCGTGAAGGGATTCGTGTTCCTCCTGCTTCATCCCCATTAATTTCATCATATCGTCCTCTGGGGTTACCGCTCTGCGGAACTGCTTGGCCAACTCTTGGCACATCTGCTCATATTCTCTTATATTTCCACGTGGCAGCTTACGGTACCACTCTCGGGCTCGTCCCTCTAGTGTCAATGGGAATACCCTGCACCTTTGAGCTGGTGTTAGCCCCTGCACACCCGTCATGTCATTGAAACGCTCAATATGCACCAGCGGGTCGCTTCTCCCGGAGTATTTGAGGTCGGGAAAGCGGAAATCTCTTGGGATTACAGTACCCATGATCTCGACTGATAGCGGAGATTCTTCATTCAACATTATCCTCCAGTTCAGAGACTTTCTCTTGCCCTGGATCTCATCCATCACTTGCGCCAACCTTCGTACCTCACCCTCCAATTCTAAAGCACGGTCAGGGTCGCGCGCAGCTACTTGATCTCGCTCCTACTCGGCATTATGCAGCCGCTGTTTGAGCTCACTTTCATCAATATTCGCTGCTCGGCCATCAAATCCCAGAACTCGCCCAGAGCGAGATTGATCTCTCATTTCATCCACGTGCTCTCCTGGGATCCGACCTGCACTTCTATTGGAATGCACCCCATAGGGTTGGTCCACAACGGAGGGATCTCCTCGATTCTACGCCTCCGTAGGCTGGGTTCTGCCACGGCTTCATCTCTCACTGCAGTGGTCTCACAATCCCTTCTCTGCTCATGCAATATAGCTGTGAGAGTCTCTATTTGCTTCTCCATCCGTTCCATTCGCTCTTGCATCATTCTCTCTCTAGCCTCACTGGTGATCTCTCGGAGAGTGATCGTTTCACCAGTTTCATTGTCGCCCCTTAAGGCATCCTTCCTTGTCACATTCATAACCGATCGTTCGCTGCTCTTCTGATGATTACTAACTTGGTGGTAGCTTTTTATCCAGCTCCCCATAGACGGCGCCAAAATATTAATGCTGAAATCTGGTCATCATTTGCCCGACCTGATCGTTCCACCAACGTTTGTGTTGTCCACGAAGGGAAGGTTGTACTCTCCTTGCTCTAGCAACTGCCCGTGTTCCTGGGACCCGAATCACCCTTCCTCTCCTTTCCAAGCCTGCGCTCATAGAAACAAGTCAGAGACGCCGGTGGTTTTACCGGCGTAAACCCTCTGATGCTTAAGTTAGAACAAGATGTTTACGGGTAAAGTGTATCATTTAAATGAGTAAACTGAATATAATATTTTCGGCACAATCTGTATCGAAAATCTGTGTAAAATGAGCCAGGATTTCAATTTGGCAGAGTTTTTCCTTTTCTCTATATTTTTTTCATCCCTTTCTTCATCGGTCTCTTGGCTTCTTATAGCCATCATCCCACGTTTTCAGCGTATTCTTCATGCCCCCCATTTTCAGGTGATGGCAGACCCTTACGGGTCTCCAACCACCGAACCGTGGGTAAACGTGGGATGTCATGTTCTTCCCAGCGGTTCGGGGCATAGCGAAACTGTCGCGATTTCGTGAGGTCGTGTGCTCTTTCTTTGGGTGATGAGTATCTGGTCGGTACATATCTCTGGTTAGTGCTCGTTTCTAGTTGGCACATGTCCGTACACGATGTCTGAGCTGGTACTTTTCATTACTCAACACTTCTTAAAATATCTTTTTTTTTTTAATTTTTAATCATAAGTTTGTGAGCAACATATATAAATCACATTAGCGTTGGGGTTTGAACAAGTCATCTTTAGTTTTAAATTATAATATGAACTGATATCTAAAGGTTCGGCTTCTAAATCAAATAAAAGCTTATCCATAAGTAACTCTCGGCGATGCCCAAAAACTCTATGAACAAATTATTATACAAGCAAGTTACTGCATAATTATATTTTTTATTCGTGGATAGCACTTGTAATAATTCAACTTGATTTTCTTTCAATGACGATTATAGCATGATTCAGTCATTCTATTCACGATAAATTTTTATTTTTTTCGTGTCCTTTTGCACCTTGGCACCAAAGCACAAAGTACAAGGGGCAATTGTTCGATATGAACTTCATCACCGGCATGGTTAACAGTAACATGGCCCAATAAGCAAGCCCAAGTGCAAAAGGACCAAAGGGAAGCCCAATATTGTTTCCGCTCTTGACACCCAGGAAATCAAGCAAGACTCAATAAAAACACATTTATTAAATATTAGTTTTTAATTTTAATTTCTCAAAAGAATTGATAACAAATAGCTAGGTTGAGGAGTATATGTGAATTAAAAAAATCATAATAATAATTATCTTCAGTAAATTTACTGATAACATTTTCTAATTGAATAAGGGTATTTTCTAATTGCTATTCGGCTTGCACAATTATCTTCAACACTTGGTAGGCTTGGTTGCTTGGTCGTTTTGATTTGTAGACTTGTAATGGATTCAGAGATTTTTGTTCTTTGAATAGAGGGGTGTTCCTTTCGGGGAAAAAGGGAAAAAGGAAAAAAAGAAAAATAGAGCGATGTTGGCTAAGCAAGGTCGGTGATTGGTCTTTGAACATTCTTTGGGTTGAAAGCTCGATACTTTAAACACAGGTCTTTTCTTACTGCAAAGCATGGTCATAACCCTTATCTTATATCTGGTGAAGTCTTCTACGGGGGCATGGCGTTCTTGAACGAGGTATTTGGTGACATATTGAGTGTGGGTCACGCAACTCACAAGTGGATGTCTATCACGGCAATTGGATTCCTCTGCTCAAATATTTTCGCGCAGTCTCTAGTGCTTCGTTTTGATACAAAAGTGTCTCCTTGTGCCGATGGATGGTAATCGTAGGAATGATTCTTTGTTGCAGAGTATTTTGTGCCGATGGATGTTGAATCCATTTTTTGAATTCATTTGCCTAGTACTCCAATGGCCAATGAGGTGTTACGACATTTTGCGAAGGATGGCATTTATACTGTTAAATAAGGGTGTCTTATGTCTTTGGCTTGGGAGAATATGGATGTTGCGAAAAGTTCTAGTAGTTCTTCAAGGGATCGGAATAAGATCTGGCATTTAAATGTTCTTTGGAAGGCAAAATTCTTTTTGTGGCAGGGTTACATAGTTATGGTTCATTTAATTAACACCTATTTGAATTGAAGAAAGGGTTTGATGAATACAAACATAGGACAGCGCGGAGATCGAAACGAAACTTGGTGTTAGTGTAAGATGCCCAAAATCTTTTGCATCGCTGCACTGCTTAATTCAAAATGTTCTTACAAATGCCTTTGGCGGTCGGTCACAATTTAATATATTACCCAATGGTGTTCTGTGTCAAACTCTATTTTGAGATTTTGTGTTGAACTATTCTTCTATGGATATTTGACAAATGGTTTTGAAGGTTTTTGACACTTTTGGAGGACTGATCTTGAATTCTTATGTCAATTGTCATGCTTTATATGGGTTGATATTAATTGTCACACACACACACACAAATACACGCACACGCTTATATTTGCAATGTTGTAAATATTTTACAACATTGATTTTATGTCATAACAAAGTTAAGTTTATAGTTTAATCACTAGGGCTTCCATCAAAACAAAATCCTGAATCTGCCACTGACTCAGAACATTGACGCTTTTTCTATTAAAGGAGGTCCTGGGGGTAAAATCTTAGGTGAAACAATTCCACAGGACCCACGCCATCATCATATAGATGTGGTGAGATTTTCTGATTTTCAAATTTAAATTTGACAAACATGAGAGACAATGACGGTGGCACTGGAAATTTAAATTTAATTGGACGGTGCCATCCCTCTCTCGTGTTTGTCAAAATTTAGTTAATTAAATAGTTTAACATAAGTTTTTTTTCAACAGCAAGACAATGTTTGTTTTAATGTAAAGTCAGTGTATTACGTCAAAGCGAGAAAGGATTTGCTATTGGTTTAATAATATGGTTTGACACTAAACTGATTTATTATTGTGATAATTGTCTTATTTTTCTGAGTTATTTTGCGAATGTGATTAAACCGATTAAATTGGTTCTATTTAATTTAGTTTAGCATATACATAAATGTATCCCTATAGCAATCTCTACTGATAATACACTCGTAGATTGATCGGTCAAACTCTCGCAAATTTGTTAAAAAACTGAAGTAACAAAAATAAATTAGTTCAATCTATTGACTTGACTGGGCTGGAATGCAAACATTAGCATGTGGGTTCATATTTTTTTTTCAAGTAAATTCTTTTAATCTCTACAGTTTGAGTAAACAGCAATGCAATTTATACCACACAGGTTAAAATAATTTAAGAAAATAAATAATATGAAATATAAGAAAATTAATGATAAAATATGGTTATATTGGTTTGAATAAGAAAAATATTTTCGTATAAGAATTCCAATCTTAATGCAATTTATAACACAGGAGGAAAAATATATAATTAATTCAATCCAACTTATTCTGATTATTATTATTTTGAATATATAATTATTATTAGATAGATGTGGAAAAATATATAATTAATATTGCCA
Organism: Citrus x changshan-huyou; assembly: GCA_039657385.1. Classification (NCBI taxonomy): domain Eukaryota; kingdom Viridiplantae; phylum Streptophyta; class Magnoliopsida; order Sapindales; family Rutaceae; genus Citrus; species Citrus x changshan-huyou. Next base: position 17,323,590 of record CM077547.1, on the reverse strand, counting down.
GTATCGCATACAGTTGCAAAGCTACAGCCTTGCATCTTGAACAATCTTCGAATAGTCTTGACTCTTGAATCCAAATACTCCGCTACACTTGAGTGTAGCCAATGAACCGTGGTCCTTCCTTAGCTATAATATGATCTTGTGATGAAGTATCACATATGTAATTTTTGTAACGGATAGACAAGATGAATTTAAGTGAAGTGAAAGCATAAAAAAAAACATTACATAAATGAATCCCTTCATGATATGTTTAGAACAGAGTTTTATACAAGGAGCCGGTATAGTGTCGAGCTCTCAAAAGCTGTCTTTGGCTACCATTTGGCAGCTAAAGATCTGGTACAATCCGTTTATTAACCGGTTGCACATTATTTTAAATTTAAAAAATTAAATAAAATAATAAATTAATTTAGAAATTATAGAAAAAAATATTAATAGTAAAAAATAAATAGAAAATAAAAAAGATATAATGTTGTCAAAATCAAGAAAAAATTTATATAATAAATTAAAAATGTTTGTTTCATATATTATATGTGATGTGTCAATTTAACATCAAAATTTCTAGATGTTTTGTTATTTTTCTCAACTTTGTTATTCTAAATAACCCCAAAAAGTTTTTTTTCCCGCCCGTTTTATGTTTGACGTCCTTATTGCATGTTTGACCCCCATTCTTACATCTTTCACGTGACTTGTTGCATGTTGACATGGTTTTCATGTTTAACCTCATATATTACATGTTTGTCCTTACTTGTTACATGTTTCACGTGGATTGTTGCATGTCTTAAATAAAGCCAAAAAATGAAAATTATCCCACATATTTTATGTTTCACGTCCGCGTTGCATGTTGATCTCCGTTATTGCATCTTTTATGTGAACTATTACATGTTGACGTGGTTCTCATGTTTAACTTTAATTATGTGTTGTATGTTTGACCTCAACTGTTGCATGTTTTACGTTACTTTTTACACGTAAATTTCATGTTACATGTTTGACCTCACTTATTGCATGTTTCACGCGGATTGTTGCATGTCTTGAATAAAGCCAAAAAATAAAAAATTTCCCACTCGTTTCATGTTTCACGTTCGTATACCTCCATTGTTGCATTTTTCACGTGAACTATTGCATGTTTCTCATCTTTAACCTCATCTGTTGCATGTTTGACCTTTGGTGTTGCAAGTTTTACCTGACCTTTTTACATGTAAATTTCATGTTGTATGTTTGATCTCACTTGTTGCATGTTTCATGTGGATTTTCGCATGTTTGAATAAAGCCAGAAATGAAAATTTTCCCGGCTATATCATGTTTCACATCTGTGTTGCATGTTTGATCTTCGTGTTGCATCTTTCACATTAATTGTTGCATGTTGATGTCGTTCTCATGTTTAACCCCATATGTTCCATGTTTTATGTGACCCTCTTACATGTAAATTTCATGTTGCATGTTTGACCTCATTTGTTGCATGTTTCACATGGATTGTTGCATATCTTGAATAAAGCCAAAAAATGAAAATTGTTCCACTCGTTTCATGTTTCACGTTCGTGTTGCATGTTTGACTTCCGTCGTTGCATCTTTCAAGTGAATTTTTGTATGTTGATGCGGTTCTCATGTTTAACCTCATCTGTTGCATGTTTGACATCAAATGTTGCATATTTTACATGACCTTTTTAAATATAAATTTCATGTTATATGTTTGACCTCACTTGTTGCCTGTTTCACTTGAATTGTTCCATGTCTTGAATAAAGAGAAAAATTGAAAATGGGCGAGGAAGACAAAGTAACGGTGCATATAATCACGAAGTTGCCTAGCCAACTTATTTAACAATGAATCTCGCGGTTAACCACTTCCACTCCAGAGACACCCAACAATGAAACGGTTAGCCAATTGATTTAACGAAGAATTAAATGGTTTATCGCTTCCACTCCAGAAACACTCAACAATTAAGTGGTTAGTCGACTAATTTAACAAGGAATCAAGTGGTTAACTGCTTGCGTTCAAGAAAATAGCTAACAATGAAACAATTAGCCAAATTGTTAAGCAAAGAATTAAGCAGTTAGCTGCTTCCACTCCAAAAACAACTAAGTATGAAACGGTTACTCAGCTTATTTCACAACAAATGAAGCGGTTAACTAGTACAATGAATGTTTGACGTTGATATTTCATGTATCACATTGTCTAACACATGTATAAATATCATGTTGCATTTCAAAATTTCTTGACATTTCAACTGATAAATTATAATCAAAATTATTTGTTTCATATTCTTTTTTATTATTAATTAAGTTTAATTAACCCCTATCTATTAAGAAAAAAAAATGAAATGTTGCCTTAGTGTTAAAATTATTTGATAATTTAAGTGATCATTATTACTCCAAGTAATAATTTATCATTTTAGTTATTATTTGTTTCATTATTTTGTAATTTGTTTAATTTTTCAAACGAAAATAACTATGGTGACAATTTTAAATTACCAAATAACCTTCTTTTTTTTTTTTTAGTGCAATTGGTAATTTGTAAATTTTTTATTTTAAAAATCAAATAATACATACAACACGTTAATTATTTTGGATTAATTTCATCAGAGCTTGTAAATGAAACCCATAAACAAAGGCATCTCAAACTTTGTAATTAGAAAAAAAAAAAAAAAAAGCGTAAAGAAGAGAGTTGGCGGGTGTACGCCATACGCGAATTAATTTTCACCATCATCTTCCACCATATGTCGTGAGCAATGGAGCCTTTCCCTCCCCATTACCATTACAAAAAAGGTGTCGACCTGTGTCACACCCCCATCCAAGAAGTGAGCTAAAAATTATGAAACTCCAAAGCACTGTCTAAGCATAGCACACAAACTACTTCCAGCATCTCCATTAACAAAATACTTGAAAAGAGCAAGGCATGAGCTATTAGCCCATACACTTTTAAGCATAATGATTCTAATCACATCTCATTTAACCACGAGGCCATGAAAACATACTCAAAGATTCCAAAAGAAAATTGACATTTAAACACATAAGAATCAATCTTAAGAATCCATCAATTTTGCAATCAAGCGAAAAAAATGTCAATCTCTGATCTATAAGACCAAACTTCAAAGTCTATAATTTCAATGATCAAATAACAAATGATGTACAAATAAAATTCATGGAAATCTATAGAAACCTTTGGCATTATTTTAGACCATGTAATAAGGACAGGCCTTGTTCAATAATCCCTTTAAATTATTGGGTTGGTTCAATTACTATACAAATTTGCAGATATAATCTAGACATGTAAAGCACCTAGAATATAACATCTTAGCTCAAATTTAGTTACATTTATTACTATTTCTATGACCCAATACAGAGTTACAGAAAACTGGTTTATTGACAGGAAACGCCAACAACCTAAGCTTCTGATTTTCTTTAAAAATTCAATACTATTCAGAATATTGTGAAAACTTCCAAAATATTATTAGACACAACATATAAAATTTTCAAGCCATTTGGACAACTCCATAATTGGTTCTCACAGGATTGAGCTAAACAAATCAAAACTGCCTTTTTAATTCACACAAAAACAGCTGAGCTTTGGTGATTTATTAAAATTAAAATACTCAATATGTTGGGATGAAAATTCCCAGAACATAATTACACATATAACTTGATAACATATTAAAAGTTCAAGACATTCTGATATCATTAAGCTAATGTTTCATAAGATCAAACACAAGTGAATAGTTCTGTCAAGGGGTTTACGGCTAAAGTAGTGGAGTTTGAAAAATCATAAAAAACAAAAGAGAACCAGATGTTCAATTACCAAGGAACTTTCAACATTTAAAATAGACTTATTGAAGTTTAATATCTCAAAATTTTAGCTCATGTTGACACCAATAGATTATTCGTTTATAACACCAAACAAGGTACATACACAGTTTTTGATAAATTCCAACAGCAACTGACCAATTTGACGAATCCATTAAAAATCAACTATTAGTTCAATTCACTACAAAATGTCCAGAATCGAAATATACAATTTAGCTTTTATTACTCAAAATTTGAAGCTAATCAAGCATCATTTAGTCATATTTTCAAACAATCAAAGTTATGATAATAGTCCAACAATCTTTAAATTTTCTGCAGAATCAATAAACTATTTATCATCTTTTCAGTTCAATAATCAATTTTCTGGCAAAATTAGACATGCAAAACCAACAACAACCTTACTTTTCAGTTTTGAGATAACAAAACATCAATTGCACAAAGTTACCTACCTAAATCACAAGCTTTAACTTCCTAGCCTCTTAATAAAGCTTTATGTCACCTTTGCAAGTATTAACCTCGGCCTCGACATTACCAAAAAGCCTACCCAAAATAAAATAAAATTAAAAAAAGATTATCAATCACACTTCCATTAGACAAAGTCATAAGAGCTTATTTAAAAATTGAGGTGTTTTTTACCTCTTGACGAATAGCTCAAGTCCAAACTTCCAATCTATAGCACTACATAATTGAAACATACAACCACCGATCAACAAATAACCCAAAAAATTGCTAACAGTTTCAATTAAAAATAAAAGCTGGTGATTATATAGCATCAGTATATAGCATTAAATCATCAAGGAACAGTATACGATGGTGAGTCTCTAGAACATCAATAAAAGTTTCTGAAAAACAGCAAAAAAACAACTTAAAAGTAATATAATGAATATCATCACATATAAAATAAGATTGGTCAAAAAATTAAAAATAAAAGAAAAAGAAGCTGAATGGATAAATCTTCACCAAATTTGTGAGTACCCATTTTTAGTATTCCGAACAATGAGTGTGGAGCTCAAAACGAGCAAACAACACCGAAAACCAAACAAGAAAAAATTAGTATATCAAGAGAAAAATAACACCTAATAAAAAACCAAACCTCAAAAAATTAACCAAAAAATAAAGAAACTAACTTGCTTTGAGGGTTTACGCTGGTGGCTTCAGGCAGCTCACGCGGCAACGATTTCGGACAAAGCCAGGATGACGGCAATGAAGGTTGAAGAACTGATAACGGCAGTTCTTACGGCAACGGTGCGACAGAAATGATGGTGGACGGTGGGAAAAGCAACAACAGACGTGATACCAGCTTTGCCTTTCTCTAGCTCTCGTATACAAACTAAATATTTGGGTAGATGGATCTCATAGGTTGATTGGTGTGAAAGAGACAATGGATTTGGTTTTAGGTGATGAGCAAAGAAATCGGATGAGAGAAATTATGGATTTCATTATTTCAAAGAGGGAAGAAATTTTAGGGATTTCACTTTTGAGAAAGCGAAGAAATCAGATTGACGAGAGAGAGGGCCGCGGGAAGGGGGGGGGGGGGGGAGAAGAATGAGAGAAATTTAGGGATTTCTCAAGTTGAGAACCAACATCTCAAGTTGCCTTTCTTTTTCTATTTTCATTGAATATAAAATATCAACAATTGGATTCATTTTAGTTGAATCTAACGGTTTGGTGATTCTATAGTACGCTCCACAACTAAATTGAAGACAAATGACACACGTTGCTCTTTGGTCATAAAATGTTTATCCTCCTGAGTTAGTAGATTTGCATAAATAACTGTCGTAACTGAAATGAGTAGCGAATCGTTAACCTAATACTTTAATCTCATTTCTCCAGAAAAAAAATTCATCTGTGGGTTTCAGGGTAATATGTGTTCTTTTCTAATTATATGTGCAAGTAAGAATATCATTTTAAAAGGAACTGTAAATAGCTTCGCTAGTTTTGAGCAAAGTATTTGGGTCATTTGACATATAATAAGGTCCATTTCTCAACTTTGGTTTTCATAAAATGCGATATACGCATAAACTGATGGGTATAAAACTAAATGCACTGAAATTTTCAATCCTTCTAAATCCTACAAAATATTCATAATTTTCCACACATGAAGCAAAAGAACAATAATTAAATCACACTGACCTGATTATACCAAATGAAAATCCAGATTTTCCCTATATAAAAAATATAAATATAATTAAACCTAAACAAATGGCAAAAATCTCCATGGAAACTTAAAGGGACTCAAATTGCACAATAACAAATCACCTTAGAAATTGAATAAAATGCAGCAAACTAACCAAGTGTCAAATCCGTTCCCTTCCGAATCATAGCTAATTTAGCATGAATATTTGAAAGTGAGAGAAGGCAGGATCACATGCGGGCACAGCAACCAGGGAAAGCAGACCTAGCATTGGCACGAATTAAAAGTTAGACAATACCCATACACACAATTATTGGAGGTATTCATTGCAAAGATTACAAATCATTACCAGTGAAAGAAAAGAAAACCAATTTGAGTGACACATGCGTCTACCGCTTAACATTTTTAAGCAATGAGTCTCTAATTTTTAAGAGTCTTGTTACAATTTCTTTTGCATTGATTCTCTCCTCTGGTGATTCTACAGTACACTTCATAGCCAAATTGAAGACAAATGATACGCATTGCCCTTTGGTCACAAAATGTTTGTCCTCCTGACTTAATAGATGTGCATCAACAACTTTCATAACTGAAATAGGTAGCAAATCATTAACCCAATGCTTTAATATCATTTCTCCAGAAAAAAATTTCATTTGTGGGTTTCTTCCGGTTAAATGTTTCTATTAACATAATTCCAAAGCTGTAAACATCCCCATTTGTGGATACTCGTCCTTCTCTTCCATACTCTATGGATTGCAACAGTTACATAGAAAGATAATATAATTTATAATACTATGCGTAAATGAAGATCAAAATAAATAAATAAACATATCATAAAGTATTAAAGAAATAAAAAAATATTTATTATGCAACGAACCTGGTGCCATATAGCCTATGGTGGCAAGTGTTTGTGTTTGAATCAAAGATTGATCTTCTTTGAGTAAGGGCTTTGCCATGCCAAAATCACTCAAATGAGCAACCATATTATCATCTAACAATACATTGCTGGGCTTTAAGTCACAATGAATTATTGGGACTGAATAACCAAAGTGCAGATATTCTAAAGCTGATGCAACATCTATCATTATGTTCAATCTTTGAAAAATATCCAAAATGTAGTTGCTTGAATACAAACACTTCTCCAAACTTCCATGAGGCATGTATTCTAATATCAACGCTTTAAAATCATCATTTGAACAACTGCTAATGATTTTTATAAGGTTTCGATGGCGAATACGTTTCATCATGTCACATTCAATATCAAAACTCTTAAATGCTTCTCTATATTGTAGATCAAAAACCTTTACCGCAACCTCCATCCCATCCTGAATTCTTCCTTTGTAAACATAGCCAATACCTCCTCTGCCGATTAGATTGTTTTCACTAAATCCATTTGTAGCTTGAAAAAGTTCTAGGTATGTAAGCCTTCTCTGATTTGCTATTGGTGGCATATTAGCATCATTTGGCAGTGGCTTCCCTCTCTTTCGATATCTTAAGATCAACAAAATCACTACCATCATAAATATAGTACTCAATGGCAAGACAATCCCTATGAGAAGACCATTTTTCCTTAATGTGTGGTGGATTCTAGTTCTGCATGGTGGGACTTGCAGATTAGGCATACCACACAATAATTCATTTCCCTTGAATGATTCAGCTAAGAAATTTCTAAAAGATCCCTCTCTAGGAATCTCTCCTTCCAACTTATTGAACGAAACATTTATATCTTTGAGATCTAACAGTTTCTCTAAAGATATAGGAATAATTCCATGGAGATTATTATTGGATAAATCTAAGGATTTCAAGTTTATCAAATCACCAATGGAATCAGGAATTGAGCCTTGTAATCTATTATATTCTAAAAAGAGATATTGTAAATCTTTTAGGTAGCCAATTGTTATTGGGATAACACCTGAAAAATTATTCATCGACAAACCTATTTTTATCAAAACCTTCAAATTTCCAATCTCTAATGGGAGTGGACCAGTAAAAAAATTTGAAGACAAGTTAAGGTACAAGATGCCCTTAAGGTTCAATAAAGTTGAAGGAATAGAAGTTATCTGATTGGAGCCCAAATGGAGACTCCTTAGATTGGTGAGATTGCCAAAGCTTGCTGGGACGAATCCAGAAAGCTTATTGCCGCCCAAGTCCAACTGAAATAGTGCAGCTAAATGACAAAGATCATCTGGGATTGATCCTTCCAATTGATTATCTTCCAAATTCAATAATTGAAGCTTTTGTAATTTGCCGAGAGCAATCGGAATTGATCCATTTAATTTGTTTCCTCCTAAATAAATTGCTATCAAGTTGGTCAAGTTGCTGATCTCTTTAGGAATGCCGCCACTAATGTTGCAACTGTGCATCCAAAAGATTTCCATAGATTGAGAAAGATTGCCTATAGCCCTTGGAAGAATGCCATCTAGTGAATTATTGGAGAAGCTAAAATACTTCAAATACTTGCAATTTGACAATGAGGATAGAAAGTTCAATTTTGGAGTTGAAGATGTCAAATAATTATCGTTTAAACCAAGCCGATTAAGGTTTCTTAAGTTGCCAAATGTGTTTGGAATAAAACCGTAGAACGAGTTCATTTGCAACTCTAGTCTGGAGAGCTTAGAAGCATTGAAGATGAAACTAGGAATTGTGCCGTTAAAATTATTACCCCACAAGAGAAGTTCTTCGAGATTTTGAAGTCGGACGTCTGCGCTTGATGGAAGTCTTCCCGAGAGCGAGTTACTCTGAAGATAAAGTGAGTTGAGTGTTGACACATTGAAGATTGTAGTTGGGACAACACCAACTAATTTGTTAAAACTAAACGCCATCCATTCCAGATTATGGAGATTACCGATTTCATGTGGTATCTCACCTGTATTTTGAAAAAAATAATAATTCAAATTTATTTTAAATAATAAATTATACACTTTTATATCATGAAATGAGTATTCGTAATTAAAATTATTAAATATGAGTTTAAGATTAATTATTATACATAGATACAATATTAATAAATTAATAAATTTTTATTCTTTTTAATTAAATATAAGTATTAATAATTCCAGTATTCATGTCATTATTAAATTAAAAAAAATAAAGAAACTACTCATTCTAATATTAATTTGAATTAGTAATATAATATTTGTATGAACATAAGAATTTTTTTCAAACTAAATTTTTAGTTTATTTTTCTATGTGCTACTACAGTGAATATATGAATTGATATCATGGTGGAAGAATATTGATTTCATGAGGTACCTCAACTGTATTTTGAAATAACAATATTTAGATTTTTTTAAGAGGATAAACAATACATAAAAACAAACTCAATTCTGTCACCACTCATCCATCAATGCTTTAGTATGTTTTAAGGCCTATTTGGTATTGAAGTTAAGTAGCTCTAGTTTTTAAGCTATAACACTAAAATATTTTATAAACATTAATTGTTGTTGTTTGGAACCAAAATTGATTTGATACTCCACTATATGCAAATATATATATCTTAATAATATATGTTGTGCACACTTCTAAGAATTTATGATAGAAAATGTTACTAAAAGATCAAATGTGTGTCGAAAAGTAAAAGGCTAAGCTGGGGAATGCTAATATTAATTATAGACGTAATAATAATGTGTATTGTACTTCTCTATTTTTAACTATTATTTCAGTAAAATAACTTTTTTATCCTATTTTTCATATTTATCAGCAGAAATACCACCAAGGACCAGTTCTCAATTTATTCAGTTGAAATGCTCAAACACTAGGTTGCACATCATTGATTAAGGTAAAATATCACACGAGTGGATATAACATAAACTATGATAAAACGCACATTGGAGTCTGTTAAACAGAAGATCTAACTTTTCAAGCTTGGTCAAGTTACTGATTTCCTTTGGTATAGCTCCAGAGAAATCATTAAACCACAAAAGTAAGATTCGCAAATAACTGCAATTTCCTAGATCGGAGGGTATTTCGCCATAAAACATATTTTTGGACAAATAAAGTTCTTTCAAAAAAGGAAGATTGTTTCAAAAATTTGCAGGGAATTCAGCAGATAGTCTATTGACACTGAAATCAAAAACTTATAAGGAAGGCATTTTGAATTTGAAAGAGGGGAAAGCACCAGAGAATTGGTTATCACTGAGATCAAGCCGTTGCAGCTGAAACAGATGTCCAACGTAAGAAATGGTGCCCGTTTAAGAAATTTTTTATTAATAGACTATCTACTGTAACATAATTTACAAAATTTTGCATAATCTCATAGATTTCTAACAAAAAATGTTAAATAGTGGAAATGATATGTTCCCATAAGAAAATTTATAATGGGAGATGTAAAATTACGAAGAAGAGGAAGATTTCACATATGCATGTCGTTAGGGAAGTTACCTGTCAAGTTATTTTGTGACAAATCCAAACTCGATAGAGAAGAAAGATTGAAGATTGACGAAGGGATGGTTCCAGTTAAGAAATTTTGGTTCAGCCATAACTTCTTTAATTCTGAAGGATTCCCCAGCTCCTCTGAAATTTCTCCTAAAAATCATGAGTAACATATGCGTTAACTATTTTAACTTATTAATTGGGACTCAAGAAGAAAAAAGAAATAAAAAAAGTTTTTGCCTGAAGAAAGATAAAAAAAATTATGAGAAAATAAATAAATAAAGTTTCCGTCAAATGACGAGATAAGCAGAACCAAACATGCTCTAAGGCTAGGATTTCAAAATCAAAACACTTTTTAACCGCCATTATCACAAACTGTTGCTTGTTTCTGACTTCTTCTTACTACTTATTATATCACTAACTTTTAAACTTTTGGTATAAACATTGCCAATTAATTCTTAGTTCTTTTCCAAAATTATGTCATGGAATTAGATTAAAATTGGACACAATATCAATTGGACAAAATTTCTATTTGCAATCTCTGAAATTAATTTAACTTTACACACATATAAATATTGTTCCATCCTTCTAATTCTCCATCTGATTTTGGACCCTAGGAAGGGAATTCTATATAAAAAAAAATAATGAAAAAAAAATAAAGTTTTTGCCAAATGATGAGATATGCAGAGCCAAACATGCTCTTAGGATAGGATTTAATCTAGTTTAGGTTTTCCTTTTCGAAATCAAATCACTTTTTTTTTCATGCCTAAATAAACATCTGAATTAGCGGCCGTTATCGCAAACGGTTGCTTGTTTCTAACTTCTTCTTCTCTACTACTCATTGTATCACTAACTTTTAAACTTTTGGCATAAACATGAGCAAAGAAGAAACATTGCCAATTAATTCTTAATTCTTTTACGAACTTACGTCATGGAATAACACTTGACAGATGAAGTAGACAATATCAATTAAACACAAATTCTATTTGCAATCTCTGAAATTAATTTAACGTGTCACACTTATAGATATCATTCCATCTTTCTAATTCTCCATCTGATTTTGTACCCCAGAAAGACAATTAAAAAAAGAAAAGAAAAGAAAAACATCTAACTTGCTTGATAGATTATCAAAATTTGTTGAGTGATCACAAAATAGAAGAAAATGCAATAGAAAAGAGGAAGGTAAAAACTAACTAAGTGAAAGAAATAGAAGGTTTATGCTTGTTAGACGTTCGTTAATCTTAGAGCCATTAGTCTTAGATTTTGATTTAGGCAATGAATCAAAGTGTTTTAATTTTAATAAGGAAAGTCTTAAAATAATTTAAATCATAGACTAAGAAAGGCATAAACAACATGTGTCATTATCTTGTAAAACATTTAAGAAAGATTAGAATATGAGAGGATCCAAATCCCTTTATCTATTATAATTCTCTGCTTATTCAAAGTTACTGTCAACATTTATTATAAGGTTTCCAATTAAAATGCTTAAACAAAATTGATTTTTGAGCAAATAAACACCTGCTACTCTAGTAACGAGCGCACAGTGGTCCAGGTAAGACACTCGGAGTGATAACTAAAAAAATAACATAAATATAAATCATACATACCTTGGAGTTTGTTTTGGTCAAGATATAAATACTTAAGCTTGGTCAAATTGCCGATTTCTTTTGGTATGTCTCCCGAGAAGTCATTGATCGACAAAGATAATGTTTGTAGATGTTTGCACCTTGATAAAGTCGATGGGATTTTTTCGTCAAAGTCGTTTTCGTCTAGAAAGAGGATTTCTAGAAAAGGAAGATTGTTGCAAATATTTGCCGGGAGTTCACCTGGGAGTTCACCAAATAATATAGTATATTAAAAACGAATATTATCTAGTAAAGAAAACTTGCATAAGATGAAGGAAGGGATTGGACCGGAGAGCTGGTTGTAGCTAAGATAAAGCGTTTGAAGTGAAGATTGATTCCCAAGTAGAGAAGGAATGATGCCTCCTAAGAAATCATTTGTTAGCGATGGCATCTCCAATTATACAAAGATAAGCAGTGATTTCATGTCAAATATTTTATGTTGATGTCACAAATGCATATTATTAGCAAAGACTACCTGTCAAGTTATTAACTGACAAATCCAAATTCGATAGAGAAGAAAGATTGAAGATTGATGAAGGAATGGCTCGAGTTAAGAAATTATTTTGTAGCCATAACATCTCTAATTCTGCAAGATTCCCCAGCTCCTCTGGAATTTCTCCTAAAAAATCATTGAGCGATAAAGACTACCTGTCAAGATTGATGAAGGAATGGCTCGAGTAACATATGCGTGAACTATTTTAACTTATTAACCGGCACTCAAGAATAAAAAAAGGAGATTAAAAAAAGAGTGTTTGCCTAAAGAGAATAAAAAAATAAATTTACTCATAGAATTAAAGAATTATAGGCTGACAGGATTAATAAAAGTGAGACATTATTAATTTTCATCAATTAATTAAACTCATTGATCATACCTTGGAGTTTGTTCCCTCGAAGAGATAACGTCATAAGCTTTGTCACGTTGCCAATTTCTTTTGGTATGGTCCCAGAAAAATCATTAAGCGATAAAGATATCTCTCGCAGCCGTTTGCAACTTGATAAAGTGGATGGTATCTTGCCATAAAACATGTTACTTTTAAGAAATAGGGATTCCAAATTGGAAAGGTGATCGCAAAAATTCGGTGGGAGTTCGCCAAATAGTGTATTGTTTGTAAAATGAATAGAAAGTAAAGAAGACATGTTGAAGATAGAGGAGGGAATGGAACCCGAAAACCAGTTAAAACTGAGATCAAGAGTTTGAAGAGAAGAAAGATTCCCAAGTTCGGAAGGGATAGTGCCTGTGAGAGTTAATCCAGATACATTCAAGGCTATGACTCTATGAGTACGGGCATCACAAGTGATGCCCGTCCAATTACAGACAGAGCTACTTGCGTTCCAATTTCTAGCCAAGAAATTGGCTGGATCATCAGTTACATGACCTTTCAGGGAAAGAAGGGCTTGTTCGTCTGTGGTAATACTTGTAGTGTTGACTGATGCAATGATGAAGGAAAGAATCAAGCAATGGAGTAAGAGAAATCTGATCATCATCCGGGCAGAAGGAATTCTTTCCATGAGACTAGAATATTTAGATTGTAAGTGTGTGCTTAATTGGATTGATAATGCAAGAACACTCATAGCTGCTTCCAAGTATATATAATGAAACCGAAATTTCGTCGAAGCAGCAAGAAAGAAAATAGAGGAGTGAAAAGACTATACTCATAACTTGTTGAAAGGTGCAATAATTTTATGTGGACCCGCTGCGTCAAGCCAGTCCTTCAGGTCCACACTCAGGATGATTGCAGTAAATTTTGTTTTCCTTTATAATCATCCTATTAATTTATCGCAAAATAGTTCTACTCATTAAAAAAATAAAATTTATTCTCCATATATAGTAACAGGACATATAATGCTCCTAGAAACTCAAATTATTAGATAAGTTGATTTTATATTTCTATATGCTTTTTCTGAATTTGAGATAATTTGCTAGTTCTGAAAAAAAATTGTATGAACCGGTGGTGTCACTTTCATCAAAGTATTGGCGTTGGGTAATAAAGTTCTTCACGGGTCAATGAGGACGTCATAAGTTGACGACAAATTGCCTAAGTCAATGAAAGAAGAGACAATGAAACCGATTATTATTTTTATATAAGTATTCATATTCATTGAAAGAATTTAACAGTTCTCAATGAGACAATAGATGTTTGAGTGCTTTTGCTATTGGTAGATCATTCAAGGATTTACAAGTGCCAATAAAAATATAACCAAAAAGGAAATAATATGTGGCTTCAATTGTATTTGTGAGGGACACTCATTTCTGATCTTTAACTTGAATTGGTTTTTTTTTTCCTCGAAATTATGAATATCTCACGTGGAAATTGGAAATTTTTATCACCTATGATTGGCTAATATGGAAATTCTCTTTGAGCAATATATAATTCTCTTTTAAGAAGAAGTTAGTGGCCTGTTAATTATGTGTGCTTTATGGGTTACAATTAGCACTATTTTCATTTCACTTTTATAAGGGATGATGACAGAACTAATTTTTAAAATTTTCTCCGGAAAAAAAAATGCTTACAAAGGCGTCATGTGCAAGCAATCTTACAGAATTTCGTAACTAATAATAAACTTGCAAGAGATTGAGATTGAACGATGATGAAATACAGAGCAAATGCAAGAGCAAATGCAAGAGCAAAAGAAAGAAAACTCGTTTTCAAAAAAAATAATGCTTATATTACTTTTATTTGCGAAAATTTTCAAGACATAATTTTCGGGGAACGCGTTGCATTAAGTCACTCCTTCAGGTCCGCTCCGAATCACTAGATATTTTCCTCTCTTCTTATTATGTGGATCCAATCAAAACTTTCAACTTTTGGGATTCAGCCATCGGATTTAATGAAAAAGCTGTTTAATGGCAAGAGCTTTATTTATTAGGTTTTTAACATTACCCTGTTATTTGATAATAAAAAAATTGAAAAATATAATTTAGTTCTTATATTTTAATTTAGGAGTTTATTTAATTTTTATATATTGAAAAATACTTCAAAATATTTCTCTTATTAAATAATTAGGTTCCAACCTTTAATATTTTGTTTTAATGGTAATACCTTACAATAACAATCTTGGAGATATTAATGAAAAAATTTAATTCATCAAATTAGCCTAAAAAAATAAAAATCAAAGAAATTTTTATGTTATTATTTTACTTTTAGGATTAATTTAATAAATTAAATTTTTGTTTACAATTATTAGTAAGATTATTGCAATAATATTAAATATTACTTTCAGTTAGTTGATATTAATTTATTTAAAAATAGTTATTTGTCAGATTCTAGTTAAAAGTACAAAAAATACTAAATAGGTCAAGTGATTGAGATCAACAAACCCCTCTAATATGTCCCTCATGTGGGTAATTAATGCGTCATTAACTTGGATATTTTATAACCCTCTTAGTCATGTTTTGTTTCGTTAAAAGGTAAAGTTAGAAATATAAAAGTGGAGTTTTGAAAGTGTGTTGGGGGCTCCACCTTTAGCTTAATTAATTGGAGTTCTAAAATTGGAGTTTTGATAATTGGAGTCCATTATCACCCAATAATTTGGTCCATTAAATCAGATAATAGCCCAAAAAAAAACCCACCCACATTCTCTTATGCCTTCTGAGAATCACCCATGTCCACTGAATTCAAAAAATGCGGACGCGTAAATGCCATTTAATTCATCATATTAGCCTTAAAAAATAAAAATTGATGTACATTTTTATGTTATTATTTAAATTTTAGGACTAATTTGGTATTTAATTTTTTATATACAATTATTAGTAAGATTATTGCAATGATATTAAATATTACTCTAAGTTAGATGATATTAATTTATTTATAAATAGTTATTAGTGAGACTTTAGTTAAAGTACAAAAAATACTAATTCTTTCATACTGATATTTATTGGTTAATTGGTAATAAATAATTAGTTAATTTGTTATTAATTTTTTTTAGATAAATTAATTAATATTGAGTATATTATTGATAGGGTATTATTATAAAGGTAAAGAAAAAGTAAGAATAATAATGTAATATATTTAATAACAAAAGTATATTGAAATACTTTTTAAGATATAAGAATTAAATGAGTATTTAAATTAAAATACAAAAATTAAATAAACATTTACCTAACAAAAAATCTAAAAGTTGAAAGTTTCAAAATTTTGACACCCAACACTCATCTATTAAAAGAGGTCATGAGAATTAAAACTTAAGTGAAACAGTCCCATAACATTATCACAAAATATGGTGAGATTTTCCTATTTTCATATTTAAATTTGACAGACATAAGAGATAATGATGGTGGGAGTGGGACTGCCTACTTGAAATTTAAATTTAATTGCACGGTCCCATCATCCCTTACATTTTTTGTATTCTCCTTCAAGAAGAAGAAATTAGTGGCCCACTGAATAGTGTTTATGCGTGCTTTATGGGTTATAAGTTAAGTGATAATATTTTTGTCAATCCTTAGCCCGACTCAAGTCATGAATCGCAAAGCCAGTGTGACACTCGTTGGTGCTTTTAAGTAATTATTATAAATAATTGCAAAGCCAATTATTTATTACTGATAATGAAACCGAAATTTCTCTCCGCGTCAAAATAAGGGAGTGAAAGCGAGAAAAGATTCCTCTCCACGTCAAAACAGATGTTGAAATGTTTTTGCTATTTGGGCAAAACTGCGTTGCAACACGGTACCCTTTCTTTTGTCTTTTTTTAATTACAATGAAATTCTGTTATTTGCTATAAAAATAAAAAATCCAAAAACTTATTAAACTTTCGTACATTAGTTCTGCACCTAAAAATTTTCAATTACATTAATGCTTCTGGAAGCCACGATTTATTTCAGAAGCACCTATAAATTCAAGCATTTACTCTCTTTATACAAAAAAAACTAGTAAATTAAAAGAAAAGTTTTTTGAGTTGTGTGGTTGAATTTGAGGCGCAATAGCTTTAATAAAAAATAAAGGCAATTGCTCGCTTTCTTTCATACTTTGTAAAACTCCTAATATGATAACTCATTTATGGCACGATTAATTATTCATTTAATTATACGAATTGACTTATATTTTAATTGATAGATATGTGATGAATTGTCATCTCTATTGTTGTGCATGCGCGATGTTAGTAAGAGAGAAGAAAAAATAGAAAATACTTATTTTTAGTTTATTTTTACTAAGGAAATATTTAAATTATTTTCAAATAGAGTAATTGTTTAGAATTTATTTTTACCCTTCTTTCAGTTAAGTTAATGAAAGATCTCAACTGTAGTATGGATGTGTGCTAATGACTATTTAAATTGTGGGGATGGAGTAACAAATATCAATTTATTTAAGTGTGCAATTAAATTTATTATTTTTATCTAGGGATAAAAACTCAACAAAAAAATACAAAACTCATTGTTCAAACAAAAAAAAATTATTTTACAAATTCATAAACTAACACTTTATTATTATTAGTAAATTAACATATTTTTACTACATAATTAAATAACTGATAGTATGTTAAATAAATTTTATGTTACAAAAAAACATAGTAAAACATTAACTACATAGAATATCAAATTAAATTTATTTTTCGTATTTTGTACATTCCATTTACTTGAGATAGTAAAATCCCTTGTGTTGGGAAAAAAAAAGTTACGGGGTTTGAACCTTGGCACATAGGTAAGAGGAAATTGGTTGCCGTTATGTTAAATTAAAAAAATTATATTTATATTTATCATTAATTATGGTTAGTAAATAATATACATAGTTTAATTATATAATAAATTAGTTAATTTTTTTATTAATAAGTAAATTTATTAATTTAAATAGATATTAATAAATGTAAGAATAAGTCATTTAAGTGGAAACCTAGTTCAATAGTGTAAAAAAATTAGAATATTATGGACTTATATGTCATAATTTTAAAACTTTTAATTTTTCTTATTTTACATGAACAAGAGGGGCTTTTAATTTTAATAACCTAAAATCACAATTAAGCCATTATACAACTCTTGGTCACATTCTACGGTGAATTTGAAAAAGACATAAATGGGGCACCAAACCCCAGGGGTAACGTAGCTGGACCCGTTCGTTTGATGATTCGAGGATTCACAATTGCCGATAAGTCCAACAAAAATTCCAAAAATTATTTGATTAAAAGAAAATTGTAAATATTAGTTTAGCTTTTCTATTTTAATTTAAGAGTTTATTTAATTTATATATTTTTAAAAATACCTCAAAACACTCTTCTTGTTAATTATATTAGGTTCCAACCTTTAATTGTTTTTTATAATAATACCTTACAATAATAATCTTAGAGATATTAATGAAAAGAAAAAATTTAATTCATCAAATTAGCCTTAAAATATAAAAATTAATGTAAATTTTTATGTTATTATTTAAGTTTTAGGATTAATTTGGTAAATTAATATTTTATATACAATTATTAGTAAGATTATTGCAATGATATTAAATATTACTTAAGTTGGCTAATATTAATATATTTATAAATAGTTATTAGTAAGATTTATGTTAAAGACCAAAAAATATTAGTTCTTGTAAACTGATATTTATTGGTTAATTTGGTAATAAATAATTAGTTAATTTCCTATTAATTTTTTAGATAAATTAATTAATATTAAGAATATTATTGTTACAATATTATTATAAAAGTAAAAAATAAGTAAGGATAATAATGTGACATATTTAATAACAAAGGTAAATTAAAATACTTTTTAAAATATAAAAAATAAATGAAAACTTAAATTAAAATACAAAAGATAAACAAGCATTTACTTGATTAAAAATCATAGAAGTTAAGGGTGCGTTTGGTAATGTTTTTTAACTAGTGTTTTCAACTCTTATTTTAGAGAAAGAAAATGATGTTTTTGATGTGATGTTTTTTAAAATGAAAATTTGTTTGGTATTATGTTTTCAAAACGGCATAAGAAAATGAAAACAATAAAAATTTGTTTGGTTGTTTGTCGGAAAATGTGAAAATCAGTAAAAATGTGTTTGGTTGTTTGTATGAAAATATAAAATTTTTTATAGAATATCTTATAAAATAAATTTCTTTAATTTATTTATACATTTTATCTTTTATTATTATAATTTTAATCAAAATGAAACCAAATTTCACAAAACAATAATAATTTTTAGAAACCCTCTTATATTTTATTAATTTTAAGAAAATAAAATGAAAAATAAAAAAATAAATGTTTTATAATTAACATAACAAAATAAAAAACCATACTACAATTATACAATGGGGAGGAAGAAGAAAGCTCTGTTCACGGTCAAAGAAGAAGAAGAAGATAAGATAAATCGTAAAAGTGACACTCTTTTCTAAAAAGAAAGATAAAGTAAAAGTAAATTTAAATAAATAATTAATAATAAATTATAATAAATCATAGTCATAGGCCTAAATTACTTTTTCATCTAACCTTTTTTATTTTGTTCTCCACCGAGCTCAAGAACACCAATTTGGCGTTCTTGAGTTTTATTTACAAAACTTGAGAAACAAAAATATTTTGTTCTCTATTTATTTTACTATTTATTATAAAATGGTTTAACCAAACATGTTTTGTAATTTTCATTTTTAGAAAACAAAAAACACCCATCTAGAAAACGTTACCAAACACATCCTAAAAGTTCCAAAATTTTGACACCCAAGACTTATCTATTAAAAGAGTGTTTATGCGTGCTTTATGTGTTATAAGTTAAGTTATAACATTTTTGTCAATCCATAGCATAATGACTATTTATGACTAATTATGATGACTAATTATGACTTGTAAAGTCAATGGAAGAGAAGACAATCGGATAATGACTAATTATGATAAAACCGAAATTTCCCTCCGCGTGAAAATAAAGGAGTGAAAGCGAGAAAAGATTCCTCTCCACGCGACAACAGATGTTGGAATGTTTTTGCTATTCGTTTGATGATTCGAGGATTCACAAGTGGCGATAAGTCCAAGTGTCCAACAAAAATTCCAAAAATTATCTTCCGAGATGAAGAAATCAGTGGCCCATCAGTTAATTAATTGTACGTGCTTTCTGGGTTATAACATTTTTGTCAATCCTTAGCCCGACTCAAAAGTCATGAATCGCAAAGCCAGTGTGACACTCGTTGGTGCTTTTAAGGATTTATTATAAATAATTGCAAAGCCAATTATTTATTATTTATAATGAAACCGAAATCTCTCTCCGCGTGAAGATAAAGGAGTGAAAGCGAGAAAAGATTCCTCTTCACGTGAAAACAGATGTTGAAATGTTTTTGCTATTCGTTTGATGATTCGAGGATTCACAATTGCCAAAGACAATAAGACATTATAAATAATAAATAATTCCAAGATGAAGAAATCAGCGACCCATCAGTTAATTGTGCGTGCTCCATGGGTTAAAACATTTTTGTCGATACTCAACCCAACTCAGAAATCACGAGTTGCACTGTCAATGAAAAAGAAGACAAAAGTCACTGAAAGCAAAGACAATAAGACATTGACTGATGATAACATGCTGGGACATTAAGTATCCCTTTGGGATTAAAGTAGAATTTTAATAAATTTCTTATTTCATAATTTTTTATAAAAATAATATTCGATAAATTTCATAAAAACTACTTCTTTTATAATTTTTTTTATTTTACTGCTGTTTTTAAAAACGGGTTGAGATTTACTTTTCATAAACAGCTTAAAATAAGCTACAACAATTTTTCAAAATTTATATTATAACATTAATAATTTAACAAAAAAACTAATTATGTCTTATTTTTTCATATACTCTAATTTATAAACTACTAAATATCATATTTCCACCACAATTTACCGCTGCAACTAATGTGGGTTCTATCCAATATCAAAGATTTGATTTAGCAGGTTCATATTTTTAATATTTTAATATTATTTTTTATTATAAAATAAAAAAAATTATTTATATATGATTACATAATTATTTTTTAACTATGAAAAAGTCCATGTGAAAGTTAAACATAACTTTTAAAATCAATTTCATAACCATGGTTTTTAACATTCAATCTATTTATATTTTTTTTATAGTCATGATGTTCATTGCAACACGTTGATTCTCTGCTTTTAGGAGTCTCGTTACCATTTCCTTTGCATTGATCATCTGCTTTGGTGATTCCACGGTACACTCCATAGCCAAATTGAAGACAAATGACATATATTGCTCTTTGGTCATAAAATGTTTGTCCTCCCGACTTAGCAAATTCGCATCAACAACTCCCATAACTAAAATAATATCTTACTAATATCTATCAAAATTAAAAAGGTATAGTGCAAGTAAGCAATAGGCTGTAGATAGATTGTGTGTGCGGTTAAAACTAAAAGACGAAATGTGTGGTATATATGTTGGATTACAGGAAGAATGCGAGAGATTCACATTTGTTATGCTGAATTAAACTGAATATATGATTAGGTAAGATTGTATTAGACTGAATTAGATAGGATTGGACTAAATTATTTATGGTGGATTGGACTGAATTCATTGATAATTTATAAATTAAATTAAATAATTAGAAAATACTAATATAAATTAAATTATTTATCTCAAAACATTTTATTAATAATGGTGAAGTATTATAAATATACATTTTTATATCATGGAATTAGTATACATAATATTAATTAAAATTATGGAAAATATACAAGTTTAAGTTTAATTATAATTGGAATAAAATTTGTCAAAATAATCTAAGGATTTTGATCGAGAGAGTAATGTTGCTCACCACCACCTTATGGAGAGTGATGCTGCACGTGTCCAACTCTAATAATTAGGAGACATGTGAAGCGAGACTCATAGCTCTCCAAATAATAGCTGAATACATGCAGACGTCGCTCATGTGATCACTACTCAACAATCTAATCTCTTAAAATTATCTCGTAACAACTAAATGTGCCCCAATTTAATAATGTACTACTCTAGTTTTTATCTAGGATTTGAATTTTCTCTTAATCTAATCTCTCCTAAGCTTTTGTATAAGATCATGACACATGTCATTCAAGTCTTTAGCTATGATTTAATTTATTTTAAACTTGGTTTTTCTAAAAATCAGGATAAAAGTTTGTTTAGTCCCTATATTTTAAGATTATTGCTCGTTTAGTCCCTATATTTTTTAAAACACCTCAAAATATCTTTGTCAATAGTTTAACGGTAGAAGTGTCAATAGTTTAACGTCAGGAATGTATTGAAGTATTTTCAAAAATATAAGGACCAAATAGACATTAACTTCAATATATAGGAATTAAACAAATTTTTACCCTAAAAATCAAAACATAAGTTTTCATGCCTAAATAAATGTCTGAAACTTAACGGCTATTATCACAAACTGCTGCTTCTTTTTCGCTTCTTCTTCTCTACTACTTTGAATATCACAAACTTTGGACTTTTGTGTAAAACTTGAGCAAAGAAGAAACATTGCTCATTACTTCTTAATTCTTTTAGGAATTTATATCATGGAATTAGATTAAATTTGAATGCATTAATGTTATCGGTATTCTACATTAACAATTGAAGCTACTTGAAGTAGACAACATCAATTGAAGACAATTTCTATTTGCAATCATCAGCAATTAATTTAACTTTATTTTACACAAAAATAATTGTTCCATCTTTCTAATTCTCCATTTAATTATGGTCCCTAGAAAGACAATTAAAAAAAAAGAACCAAAAAAAAATCTAACCTGCTTGATTGGTTATCAAAGTTTGTTGGGTGAACACGAAATAGAAGAAAATTCAATAGGAAAGAGAAAGAGAAAAAAGAATAGTGAAGGAAATTGAAGGTTAAAGCTTATTAGACATCCGTTAATCTTACAGCTATTAAAATAATTAGGCAATAAAACGATGTGTTCTAATTTTAATAAGGAAAGTCTAATATAAATTAAATCCAAGCCTTAGAAAGACTTAATTGGCATGTGTCATGATCTTATACAAAATTTATAAAAAAGATTAGATTAGGAGAAGATCCCTATATTTCTCTTCTCAAATATTAAAAAAAAAGATTCAAAGTTATTATCAACATTTATTTCAAAGTTCGCAATTGAAATGCTTAAACACGATTAATTTTCGAGCAAATAAATATTTTCTAATCTTTATATCAACCTTCCTGTTATTCTGGGAATGAGCGTTAGTGGTCAAGCTGAAATACTACGAGTAATGAATAAAAAATTGACATAAATATAAAGTCTATGATCATGCTTACCCTGGAGTCTGTCTTGGTCAAGATATAACTCCTTAAGCTTGGTCAAGAAATCATTGATTGACGAAGATAATTTTTGTAGAGGAAGATTGTAGCAAATATTTGTTGGGAGGTCAGCAAATAACCTATCATATTCAAAATAAATATTAGCTAGTAAAGAAGACTTGCTTAAGATGAAGGAAGGAATAATGCCTATTAAGAAATTATTTGTTAGCGCCGGCATCTTCAATTATATAAAGATAAGTAGTAATTCATTGCCAAATATTTTATATAGATGTCAGACATGCATATTATTGGTGAAGACACATGCTAAGTTATTACATCACAAATCCAAGTTCAATCGGGTAGAAAGATTGAAGATTGATGAAGGAATGATTCCAGTTAAGAAATATTTTGTAGCCATAACATCTCCAATTCTGCAACATTCCCCCGCTCCTCTGGAATTTCTCCTCAAACGTAATGAGTAACATATGCGTAAACATTATTAACTTATTACCCAGCTCTCAAGAAGAAAAGAAATGAAACAAAAGTAATTATTGCCTGAAGAGAATAAAAAACAGTGCTTTAGTTATATAGTGAAATATTTGACTAATAGCTGTTAAAATTAAGGGCAAAACTATGGTATCACCGTGGTATCATACCACAGCTGAATCCAGCCTACAGTGGTCACCAGAGCTGTATCCAATGGCTAGATTCAGCTGTGGTATGGTACCACTGTGGTACCATAGCTGGACCCTAAAATTCAATAGGTATACGACAATTAAGCAATAAGTAGTTGATAGATTGTGTGTGGTTAAAACTAAAAAGATCAAATGTGTGTCATGCTGGATTATAGGGGGAATGCAAGATTCATATTTGGTAAGCTGGATTAAACAGAATATATGATCACTAAATAAGATTGTATTAAACTGAATTTGATAGGAATGAACAAAATTATTTATTGAGGATTAGATTGGACTAATTGATAATTTATAAATAAAATTAGATAATTGAAATTACTAATATAAATTTAATTATTTATCTCAAAACATTCTATTAGTATTTTTTTTATACATACATTCTATTAGTAATTTAAAATAGTATAAATATACAAATTTATATCATGAAATGAATATTCGTAATTAAACTTTTTTAAAATATGTGAGTTTAAGTTTAATTATAATTGGACTAAAATTTGTCAAATAATCTAAGGATTTTGATCGAGTAAGAAGTGAGAGCCACAACTCTTCCAATAAGAGCTGAACTCATGCGATAAAAAGCGACATCACTCATGTGATCACTATTCAATAATCTAATCCATCAAAATTATCTTAGAACCATTAAACATGACATGACTCCTCCAATCAATATTTAGAATGTTGATCCTATTCTAATCAATTTTTTGCTAAGCTTTTGCATAAAATCATGACACATCATTTGAGTTTTTTAGATTTCATTTGGTATAGCTTTTCAGACAAAGTTTATTTAAATAGAGTTTCTACTATTAGAATTTTAATAAATAGAGTTTTTATATAAAAAAAGTGTTATTTGGTCGTCAATTAAAGATATTGCTAACAATTATAAAATTATTCTAATAGACAAAATTTTAAAATTTTTTTATGAAAGGAATGATATAAAATTGTAAAATAACTTATAAGATTAGTTTGGGATACTTCAAAAAATTTAACTCTTTAAAAAGATTTTACAATCTCTACTCCCAAATAGCCTCAAGTTGAAACGTTTTGGAAGTGGAGACAAAATAAATTACTTAATAATTAAAAACTCTACTCAAGATGCTGCCAAATAATATGAATGTTCCGCTATTTATACTTTTGTTAACAGATCTTTTAAATTAATAAATAAATGATATTTTTAAATTAATATGAAAGAATGAACCGCAAAATTGTAAGCCCCGTTCAGTTGTTTTATGAAAGCACGTGAATAACTGTGTAATCGGCCAAATACCATGAGGAAATTCAGAGCTCCACGCGCGTCTCGGCCGCTCGCCCGAGTGCGAGAAGAATTTCTGGGGCACACGTGTCTCAGCCGCTCGCACGAGGCATGGATCTCTAGTTACCATGCATGCTTCTCAGCATAACGTGGCCCAGGGACTTTCCTGGCTAATTTGCGGGGTTTGCCTAAATGCATAAAATACTTTTTTTTTAATTATTATTAAGCTTAAGAATTTTCAGTTTTGGCGATGTGGGAAAAAAAAAATTAAAATCATGTGATTCATGTCAAACATGATTAGACAACTTCACCTTTGCTCGTTTTTATCAATCATTTATCATTAGGAGCAAGAGGGGGAAAAAATTCGATACCTTGTGTTGTCCTTGTAAATGGTGCGCATTTTTTTTAATTATAATACACATAAAATTTTATTTCTTTTATAGGAACAAGAATGAGCGAAGATAAAGTCATCTAATCATGTTTGATTGCTAACTAAAAAAAAATATTATTTTTTATTAATTTTGTTTCTTTAATTTTTTATCTCAATGTAAATAGTAATAATAATAATTTTTTTAAAATTTAATAATTTTATTTCTTAATTAATTAAAGATAATTTTAGACACAAAGATTTTTCACTCAGTCCCTTTGGTACTAATACTTCTTATTGATCCCTGAAGTTGCTTTTATTTACTTGTTTAAACCATATATGAAGAATGTCAATCTCATGATATTACAGATTCTCCGTTGATATTCTTTGACATCTAATTTGATTCGATGGAAAAATTAGTAGCTTCTCCTCAACAAATGAATAATGATGAGCACTTCTCTTTCAGAGTCACTTGTGGAGATTTATCTTGATGTGAATTTCCTGTTAGGGAACCATAATCTCTAGAAGTGGTTCGGAATATAGAATTCTCTTCTCTGGTACCAAGAGATTCTCCAATTCCAGGTCATTTGAGGACACTGTTGTCGCCTTGCAAGCAGAAGATTTTTCACTTAGTCCCAAGAATAGAAGCTGAATCAACTTAGTCGGTTGACTCAGGACAGAATAACATTACTGGAAGAAAATTGACCTATGTTTTTCCTTTTTAGTTCTTAATCTCTTTCTTAACACAGCAATTAGGTCAAGAGGAACATGATTTGAACGATTTGAAGCTTCTTATCTGAGGTTACCTAGGATTCCATACTCATGGGAATTTGGCTCTTTTCATTTCTCAGCACTTAAGGAGTTTAAGCATAATCAATAATGAAACCCAATTGAGAAATACTATCGTCTGTTGCAACATCTATGATTTCAACTGGACCACAACGTTTGTTTTTCTTTTTATCTTTTTTGGGAAAAAAAAATGATTTAGCGATCATGTCACTGATTTTGTCAACAAGATGAATAATTTTATCTTCTCATTAATGAACAATTCTTTCCAGCACTCTTTAGGAGACTCACGCCCATTCACTAATTACCCACCATGCTCAGAATGCAAAATGCGAAATAGGAGTAATATAATACTTTACTTGTCTAATTTCAACACATTTTCAAACTAATTAATACCACTACAAGAAAAAGTTATTTATGTGACTGTTATTTTGCATTTACATATGGCCTTTACGACAGCTTTGTAACGACAAAGAAGGGTTACTTACGCGGGCATTGCAAAAGCTTTGTAACCGTTGCAAATGCTTTTTAATCGTATTTTTGGCGTGCGGCCGGTCACAAAAGTTATTAACAGTCACCAAAATGAATAACCACCTAAATGCGGTCACATTAAGTAATGGGTTGGATGCAAGTTTTATGACTGGTGGAAGCTGTCACAAATTTGTAATGCTTAATTTTTTCATAATTTTGTGATATTTGACTATTTGTCAATATTTTATCTCATTTTCCTGATATTTGTCAATGACAACAAAAATTCAACATTGTTCATTACAACGTTAAAATACTAAAATTAATTATCATGATACCATCCATAAAGTTCAAATTATATACTGAAAACGAGAGATTAACATCAAGCCACAAGTCTCCAAGTCAAAAATTAAAAGTATACACAAATGCAAATACAAGCCTACGATACAAAGTCTTACAAAAATAAGTAATGAATCCAGGAGTCACCAATGCATCTTATCAAACGATAGCCTACAATAGAAGCAACAATATATTAAAAATGTTCAAGACAAACACACTTAAATATCATAATTATATAACTAAGCACTTCTTGCTAGCAATAATTAGAAGCGCTCTTGGTACAACTGTTAATGTCTCTATCCTTTGTTGAAACTCTTAGTTAATTTGCAAATCTAATATTCATTTTCCAAAAATAATATCAACATTGAACATATGAAGAGTAATGAATCATAATTTTACAAGTAAAAGCGTTTGTCTATAAATTGACCTCATAATTTCCAGCATAACTGCACGACGGTGTTGATGCGCATTGGAAGCATCGACTATCTACTAAAAAAACAAACATTTTGTTTTTCCCCTAAGAAACACAAAAGGAAATGTAGTCTATATATAGATGATAAATATGCAACCTATATATTTTACTATATTGTAAAATGTAGGAAATGTAGGGAAGGGCATTAAGTTGCAAGGTTCAGTTCCAAGTTGACAATAAAAATTGCTATTATGCTGCAACTTTTCTCAATATACTCCACACTTTTCACCCTAAATTATACATTTATTCTAAAATAATTTTTAAAAATAATTTTGAATTTTAAGTAAATATTCACTATAATCTGATGATTTTTAAGTTCAACTTTAATTAATGTTTTACTAGATATTTGGATCGAAAATAAAAGACTTCATGTTGGCATTTCCTTGTCCAACCTTCACTCCTTTGACTAATCTTGATTTAAACATTTTCAATTCTCATTTGTTTTTTATTAGGTCAAGATTATAGATCGTCTAGCAAATGAGTAGTACATTAAACAACTAAAATCTCTAAATAAATATCTAGGATGGTTAATCCAAATACTAAGCTATTAACTGCTAATGTTTACATTTTAGAGTTTTAATTTTTTACTTTATAATTTATTTGATTTAGCTGTTACTTTTAATTTTTAAAATATTTAAAATAAATAAGTCGACAATGGTCAAAGGGTTTAGTAATTGCGTACAAGTATTAGTGTTTTATATCCATACCTAATGCACCCAATGAATAGGTATAAAAATTTATATCCCTATACAATTTTTTTTATAAAATATGGATAAAATTAGACCTGACGCCTAATTTTAACGTAACAGACCCTTGTGCTTGTAGGGATTTTTTGCCATCCCTATATGGGACTAGAACAAAGCTAACATGCCTATCTAATGAGACTGGACCATAATTTTATTTAATAGATCTTAGGCCTGGATCAGTCTAGTTGCTTCCTTTTTGATACCTTTGGTTGCTATTTAGGTAGCATTTACTTCTCATATTAGAGCATGAATTGTGAGATTGAGAGTAAAAATAGGTTGTTTACTTACATTAAAATGAGAGTATGGAATATGAACCAAAATTCCATTTATGTGTTTATTTGTTTTAGATTGGGAGTCAGTTGTTTTAAATTATAATTTTACCCTTATTTAAAAAATTGTAGATTTTAGTTACAAGTGAATAAAAAAATATATTTGTAAAATAAAATATTTATTTTATTATTAATTTTAATTATATAAATTAATAATAATTTTCAATATTCTTAATTATATAAACCGCAATTTTTTGTTTAATTTTAATTTAATTAATTAAACTAAAATTATTGATAAGGGCAATACAAATGAAACATCATCATTAATAATATAATGCAAAGTTAATATTTTCTTAGAATAAACTATTTATTATTATTATCATTATTATTAATTAAAATTAAATAAATATAATATTATTATATTTAATAAGCCTAATATTATTATTTTTAATAAATGTATTATTATTAAATAATATAATAGTATTATTTAAATAGATATGATATTTTTACTTTTTTTTTTTTTTTGAAGAAAGCATGGATTGCATTAAAGAGATAAAGCATCAATTAACCAGGGTGGGGGAACAAGACTCCACTCACCCAAACCTGACATAGAACGCCCCACCCGAGCAACAGTATGGGCAGCGGAGTTCGCAGATCGACGAACAAAAGAGAAAGTCACTTCTCCTAAAGATTGAATATAATTAAATGCAACATTATTTTAGTTTAATGAATATAATTATATTATATTTAATAAAAAAAGGGTGAAACAAGAAGAAGACCTCCTCAGGGTAGTGAGCGACGCTGTTTTGTTCTCCATGCTCCCTACCCAAAAATCCACAAGCGGTGACTTCATTCAACTTTTCCCAGCCCACTGACAGTGACGAGCGTCACACCCACACCGTATTATAAATAATAATAATTATAAAATTTTGATGATGATGATTGAAATTAACTACCAATGTTGAATTCACCGTTAAGACCCTGAGGGAAACAAATTTATTGGCGCCAAAATCTTGGTCTCAAAATACTGTATATATAATTTTACTGTTATGCGTCTCGTTGGTATATCATTTATTGGAATTAGAAAAATGTGTATTTGCTGCTCGGCCAAATGATTCCATATTGAAATGTGGAGATTGAATTCCTCCATCAATTAAAAAAAAAAAAAGAGTGGAGATTTTTTTTCCATTATAAAATATAAGTGGAGTAGATTTTTCTCAAAAATTAGTAAGCATAGAAAATATAAACAGATCAGTAGTTGTCTGATTGTAATATCATTCTAAAAAATGTGCATGTATGTTCTAAGTAATAACTTTATTAAGGCAATTTGGGGTACATAGGTTGAGATTTTATACTTGTGCCGTGTGAGCTTCATATAATTTTACATGGCCAAGGACGTGTCAAAGTTGATAAACATGCCATTATTAATAAAGAATTATTGATTTAACATTCAAGATTATCGTGTGATATAGGACGTTATTTTAGAATTTTATTATTATAGGTATTTTGTTATTTTCTATTTTAATTAGCACCATATTTTAGTTTTTTATTTCTATTATAATTATTATTTAGTTTCCCTTTTAGCTTAACTTTTACCTCATTATAAATAGAGATGTCTCTTTATTGTTTTCATAGCTTTAGCTTTATTTGTTCAATAAAAGTTATAAAACCCTTCATTTAAAATTCTTTTTGGGATTATCCACTGAAACCTCTCTTGTAGAATCATTTGGGTTAGAGTGTAATCTTATCTCATTTAACACATTATTAAATTCTTATTTAGTCGTTTGCATTAGAATGAGATTTAATCAGTTTCAATTAGAATGTAACCTACAATTTCACTATTAATTCCACTTTCGCTACCTTGCTCTGTCATCATGAAGTATCAATTGTGCTCTCGCTGTCCCACTCCATCATCATGATTAATCCAAAATTTAAAAATAAATACATGCAACCAAATATCAGAAATTATTTGAACTTTATTGCACTATTTTTCATTAGATTACGATTTGACTTTCAAAGAGATTTAATTTCAAACAACTTTGATTCGACAGTTACTCTCATTCACTTCTAATACTGCTAATAACTTAAAGCTAAAAATTTTCGTCTTCAGTAATTAGATCTGAGCAGTGCAGGGTGCTACAATTTTTAAATTGATTAAAACAAATCGCTTCACTGATCAGAATATCATCAATACCCCAAAAGAAAAATATTAAGCAATTTTTAGAATTCACATGACAAAATATGTGTATAATTGATTTACGTGGGCTTTGTGAATCAACCATAGAAAAGCCCACAACCTGATCCAACGACACCGATTCTTCTCGGCCACTGAGCATAAATTTCCCAAGTTTCATAGTGAACGACACCGTTTTGTTCTCCTTGCTCGCCACGCAAAAAACTGCCAAGGAGTCACTTCACTGAAGTGCAAATGTCAGTTATCTTCACAGTTCACACGTTTATGAATAAATTGGAAAAAAAAAATAGAGAAATTATCCTAAAAAAAATGGAGAAATCATGTGCGCAAAACCTTGCATCGACTATTATTGTAATGTGCTACATAGATATCAATTTAATCTTGGAGTAATGATCTTGTGGGTGAACATGGTTCTCGCCTTATGGTGAGTAGCAATGCCACATGGCGATGTCCGGTCTGCGTGTCCAGTGCTAAATAATCTAGAGAATTTTTATTCTTATTTTTATTTTTGTTATTTTTATTTGTCATTATTGGGTGCTTGTACAGATGCTCTGTGGGTGTTGCTTTACCAGTGTACTCAACATTCAAGGGAATTGAGAGGAAAGATGAAGATGAGCAACAAAAGTGGCTCATGTATTGGGCAGGTTGGAATTTATTTTTATTTTTATAATTTATTATTATTATTTTTTGTTAGGCTTGTCACCTTACTTGTTTTGTTACATGAGATTTTCATAGACTCCTAAATTTCCTCTGTATCCATTATTTTTAGCCCAAGTGTTTTCTTGTTAGATGCTTTGATCAGTTGGGCAAAAAAATTGAATATTACCTTTATGGTTATAGTGATGCTGAGATCTTGCATGGGTGAAAATATATAGCTCTACTATTCATGATGACCATCAATGATGAAAGTAAAAAATGTGCAGAAATTCTTATCACATGTTGATAAATTTTGTAATCAATAAAAGATAAGGCTGGTATGATCTGGGGATATATATCTGGCATTGGTGCTTGCCCTTGATGAACTTTTGATGGTACTTGTCCTACTGACTATTTGCAGCTTATGGAACTTTTAGCATTGCTGAGGCTTTTGCAGACAAGTTTCTTACTTGGTAAAGTTTTTGAGTACCAGTGATTTCTTCCTTTTGCTTGTGTAGTAAGTATTTATCATACATTTTTCGAAAAATAAGCAAGTGTACATCTTTTCCCACGCATATACGCACGACGCTTAATTATCTATGCCTAATTGATGTTACTGCCTTATCTTGTTTCATCATTTCAGGTTTCCCATGTATTATCACCTGAAATTTGCATTTCTTGTATGGCTTCAGCTTCCATCTACTGATGTAAGTTTAAAAATAACGCTTGTAACTTTGGATCATATTGAAAAAATGGGGAAGTGTAGTTGTATTTATATTTATTTGTGATGAAAATTAATGTAGCTTAATATGTTTAACTTTTGACTTCAAATTAACTCATCGTGATAAACTTCCTTATTTCTTGTTAGGGGGCAAGGCAGTTGTACGAGAACTACTTGAGTCCATTCTTGTTGAGGTGTCAAGCTAAAGCTGATCAACTCAGGGCCACTACACACGCTAAATTTGATCAACTCAGGGCCATTACACAAGCTAAGGTCGATCAACTCAGGGCCCTCACACTGCGTCCATTCTTGTTGACGTGTCAAGCTAAAATTGATCAACTGAGGGCCATTGAAGACATGGTATGTTATGTAGTGTTGTTATCATATTATGGGCGATACTAGTTTGACTTATCCGTTTGATTGAATGATAGCGTGGTGCTCCCCATATTCTCAAGAATATACAGAAAGTTGAAACCTCTGAGCAAAGTTCGACTTTCGCTTCCATTGCGAAATTGTAACTTGTGGTAAATAAGGCACTTTAAAATTGTTTATATTGGGTCAACCTCAACCCATAGATACCCTGTGCAAGTCTTGCTGTATTGCACTCAACACTTCCCCTGTTGTTTCCGATGAAGTATATGCTCTGCTAAAATTTACAGGTTGGACGTATCAGCTCAATCAAGGCAGAAATTAAATGTGGGGGGATACATTCTTTGCATTTTTCTGGTCAGGTAATGGTAGATACCTTTCTTTTGGTGTATACTTGTCTTGTTAGTTCAGTGATTTCCATGTAGATTCGAAGTATTTTACTTGTTTCTGGACCAGCTCCAAAATATAGATCCAAATAAACCTGAAGGACGAAATGCGGTTGAAGACCTGGATGGAATAACCTCAGACACAAACACTGAGTCTGATCTTGAGGTTGAGGAGAGTTTGATCATGCATGTCAGTTTCGGCAAATTGAGTTACTCTTGCTATGAACCGAGACCCTATCGTAGGATTTCCAAATCGTATCTGCTCGAATAATCAAGGCTTCTTTGCCACCTAAATGGGACAACATGAACATACGTTATCCCTCAGTATCATCTCTTTACAATCTCAAAAATCTTTTGGTCATTTGCATTTGTAAGGCGTACTTGTGGTAGTTCATTCCCAGAATTTATCTTTTGATGTAGTGGTTAATTTGTAGTAAAAAGTTTGAGATTCAGTGGACATGGTATTGTAAATTTTCAATTACGAACTGCACCTGGTAGAAATCAACTATGTTTTTGTATGGATTCTCGAAGTTTCAGATTTTAACATCAGATAATTAGGTTCTGTACAATTTAAATTTCGTTTTTCTAGTAGCATCCCCAAATACTCTAAATAGGCATACTTATTAGGAAACCTATTATATTAATAATCTTAAGTTAATTAAGAGGGAGTGCCTAAGTTACACTTATTGTAACTTACAGCTTTTGTCTTTTTCTTTTTGGCTAATTTTATATGGATCCCTTTAATTCTTTATATTTCCAATTTTTATAGTTATGGATGCATTTGTCTTCTCCCATCTCTCATACATCTATTTTTTATTCTTTCTAGAGTTTTATTTATTTCCTTGAACAATAGTAAGTGGTTATCAAATTCATATAAATCTACAAATTCAGAATAGATTTCTGGTCCTAAATCTGTCAATCCTATCCTTTCTTGTTCTAACAAAAATATTTTTTGGTTTATTAGATTTATATATGTATTTACTATGTTTTCCCATCCTAAAAATATATGATCTATATTACTTGCCAATTCTTGTATTGTATCAACAGCTTGTTGATTCATAGTGTTTCTGTTTTGTACCAATATATTAAAAATTTTATAAATTCATCTATAAATTTCATTTTCTTTTCTATTAAAATTTCACCACCTGTTGTATCCATAAATCTTTCTCTAAGCTCCTGGGTTAATTCAAGTTCTATACTCCTTATATTATTTTTATCGGTTTTAATTGCTTTTATTAAATTTTTTATTTCTTCTTTATTATATAATTTTAACGTATATAAACTATCTACTATAGCTTGTATAGGGTCCATGGCTCTGATACCATTTTGCGCTACGCGCATATATGGTAACAAAATGACAAAATAACAGACAACACAAATAAATTAAAGTCAAAAACAAAATCACATTCAAAACTTAAGACCAAAATAAGGTATAGTTGAACAATTATATTGTTACAAAAACAAGATTAATTATACACAAATTCTATTATTAACTTAATTAATAAATAAACATATATGATTAACAGATTAATATACATCCAAACACATAGAGAACACATTTTTATGTAACTTAAATTTTTATTAAGGATAGAAAAGTACGTGGCGTTGTTACACCTCTAGGTACAGCTATTAAAATAGCACTTTGGACCAGTAGCCCGCAACCCGAAGAGGTTTCCAACCTATATACTTTTTATATTTTTTAATTTATATTTCAAATTCTTCATTATCTGAGTTATATGTATATGAAGGTCCATCTTCATAATCTTTTTGTTCTAAATATGCTTTTGCTATATCAATTCCTTCCACTATTGTTAACATAATTATATTATGTTTTAGGTTGTCTATTTCAATGTTTTCTATAATTTTTCGTTTTATTTCTTGAGGTAAATTAAGTGAGTGTACTGCTAATAGGTCTTCTGTTCTAACAAGTTCCTGTTTACTAAATAGATACGAACTATATTTATATGATCCTAGATCAAAATCTCTTATCATCATATACTCATTGTATGTTATTCTAGTGGTTGGATTTATCATGTATTCTTTAGATTCTCCTAAGTAAAACCTGTGATTCATCTTATAAATAAAAAGTTTGTTTCACTTTGAAAATTTTGCTCTTCCTCCATAAATCATCTCACCAACAACCATCAACAACTTCCACCAAGAGATAAAAGTTGAGTATTATTACCTAAATTATCGTTTCTTCTTTGCCTTCTGATCTCCTTCCAGTGACCTGCGGCCGATTTGTCCTGTTCCCTTACGGCCTCCTGCCTCAGCGGGATCTGTGGACATAGATGGCTTTACTGTATGGATTTCGATCGTCTTGATAAAGAAGTGTTGGATAAGTTTAGGTTCCTCTTCTTTTTCTTTGATGGTTTCTGTTTTTGGTTGATGATGTTTTG
The DNA here is from genome assembly GCA_039657385.1 of Citrus x changshan-huyou. Lineage (NCBI taxonomy): Eukaryota > Viridiplantae > Streptophyta > Magnoliopsida > Sapindales > Rutaceae > Citrus > Citrus x changshan-huyou. Next base: position 17,288,415 of record CM077547.1, on the reverse strand, counting down.
ATTTAGGATTTCGAGCAAAGAAGTGCTTAGTGATTCATTGTATGTATTTTCAGAGAATTATCAAAAAATGTCAGAGAGAGTGTCCCCTCTTCTGTCTCTCCTTTCTTTTATTTATATCAAAAAGTTTCTATTACATTATTGGTCTATGACCTCATTGCTTACATCATTCTCAATTACATTATTGCAAGATTTTTTGCTTTATCTGTCGGGCATCTTCTTTTTATCTTGTCTGCCACGAGTGTTGTGCAAATTTTATTGAATTCGCAAGTACACGAATCTATTGTAGAATAGATTAATGGTGACGAGTGTCGATCCCATGAGGAGGTTGATTTCAATTGTGCGTAGAATTAATTTTCTAAATGGGTGGTTGGATTTGTGGTGAAAATGATTTGGATTATCCTAAAATTCGAATTAAGATGGCAAGAATAAATTGAAGTGAAAATCTATTAAATTTGACGTACTTGGGTATCTGGATCCTTATCAACATGCATCATGGGCTAAATATTCCTTATTAATACCAATTAAATCATGAGGGGGGAATCCACACCTCATGAACCACACTCTAATCAATATGGTGCTAAGGGCTTATCGTGCCAAATAATAATAACCTTGTATTAGAGAGCCGGTGAAACCAAGGCGGTATCTAGACAAGATTATTATTATTTGTCGACGAGAAGTCAAAACATCCACAAAAACTAGAGGGGAAGAGAAAATAAATTTACCAAATAAAGCCCATGACACATGTTGAGACTTCACCTTCAACCCAAGCTTGAAAGAAAATTAGCTACTCATAATTGAACTAGGGGTAAAAAGGAAATTTATTAAAATACGTAGAAAATACAAGATGGAGAGGGAATTACAGAAAATGGAGTCCAAAAATGGATTCAGGGATATCAAATTAGGGGGGGGAGGCTCCCTTTTTATAGATACATTGAGTAAATCGTGGCCATCGGATTAAAAACAGTTTGGACGCTTAGGATTGCGCCACGTCATCAGTCAACAGTACGCAGTTTGACCACGCGGGTAAACAGTAACACGGTTTGACCCGGGTTGAACAGTGACGCGGTTTGGTTGAAAATAATCCTGTGTAATGCATGTACCGTACGCGAGATTTTTGGTCCACTGATATGCTGCCACGTCATCGATCAACAGTGCATAAGAATTTTAGTCCAACGGGATCATGACACCTCATCAGTCAATACCACATCATCGGTCAATGCCACGTCATCGATCCGTCTATGTGAACAGTGTCGTGAACAGTAACGTAAACAGTACCGTACATGTGAATAGTACCGTACATGTGAACAGTACCGTACATGTGAACAGTGTCATTTTTCCTTTTATACTCCTCCTAAAGTTTTCGACCGTCCTGAGTTCAAAAGTGATGTCCGTTTTGCCGTCTGATCTCTCGTTCATTGTGAAATGACTATAATGCCCCTAAAATACATAAAATACTTAATTAAAATAAAACACACGTAATTAAATTACAAGAAGCTTAAATACATAAAAGTAAGGGTTGTTAGTAAGGCTTGAAATGTAAAATGACGATTTTCTTCTTTATAAATATGCATTTTCTAACACTCAACACACCCCCCAACCAGCTTATTGCTAGTCACTAGCAAATAAAGCGAAAACAAAATTCAAATCCAAAATGATTTTTTTTTTAACAATCATGTTTATTCAATCATATTAATGATAGTAATCAAACAAAAGTATAAGCATTATCTTCAGTCTAAAGAAACATTGCACCCACATCAACCATCCACATGAATCAGCCCAGTAGACTTTGTCATAGCTACTTTCAAGAATGACATGTCAAACCCAAAAATCTCACTGGAAGTAGTGACACTCTCACAAAGAAATTAAACCCAATAAAAATAGTCACTCCAAAGAATGGTAATTGAGAGAAAATAATAAAGAAGTGATACACATGCTCTCACCAAGATGAAAGAAATATGCCCTCAGCTTAGAAATAATACGATCTCAAGTCAAATAAAAATGCTAGTCAACCCAATTTATTTATTATTTTTTTTATGCACCACTACATCTTTTTGGCCCATATAACTAGCTTCTACTTCAGACTATAGTTCCCTAAAATTAAGAAGGACTTTTATTAAGACGTAACATAGGTTAGGGACATGGCTAACAAAGAAGGGAAATAAGGAAAACAAAGTGTATGTTTGAGAAAAATGCAGAGGGTTTTTTTTTTTTTTTTTGGAAGTTGCAAGGTGGATTTCACCTATTATTGTTAATTTTTTTTTTTTTTTTTTGCTTTTGTTGGGGATAACTTCACTATACAAAATATTTATTTACATTTTTCTCAAACATAAATAGGTGATGGAACTTGTAAGATATTGGGTAATACTCCAAATCGAAGTGGGTCAAGATGATAAGTTTGACAAAGAAAAGTTTTTTTTTAATTTTTTTTTAAGGCTCAAAAGGGTTAACTATGGATATTTGATAAAAGAGATGGCTAGAAAGACTCAAACGGATCAAAGATGGCTTTTCCATCGTCTTTTAGGGTTCTAAATAATCTTCCATATCTACTAGTTAGATGGGCCTCCATATGTAGCAACACACATTTTTTTTCTTTTTTTTTTTAATTTTACAATTTTTTTTTAACGGTTAACTCAAAAGAAATCTAGAGATCGTGTATACAATAATAAACTGCTAAGCTGTATAAAGAATGGGCAAAAGGGTTACTCTCCAAGAAAAATGATAGGCTCAAGAACTCACTTGGTACTTATTATGACATGTTCATTCCTTCAAGCAACTCTTATTTGTCTCCGACATCAACATGTAAAGTAGCAAACATAGCGTAACATCACTTAAGACCAAAGATAATACAAATATTAAAATTTAAAATTAATCATATTATCCAATGTTAAAACAAATCACAAAAAAATATTTTTTTTTTAAACAACATTCTACCCCCCAACTTATTCTAAACATGAAAGGAAAATATGCATGCAGAAATGTGAAAATGATGCAGAAAAATTAATTAGAAAAGTTACACTTAAAATGATAGAAAAAGAAATGTTTTTTTTTTTTAACTAAGAAGATGCATTTCTAGAAGTACTACACTCCATATTCAGCCATCTTCGACTCAAATATTTGAAAATGTATATTTATAAAGGGGAAATTAAAAAGAAGAAGAAAAATGAACATCAAAACTTAATAAAGAAAAAGAAAATGTCTAAATTTTTTTTATTTTTTTTAAACGATGAAGATGCGTTTCTAGAGTCACTACACTCCATATTCAGCCATCTTCAACACAAAAAGTTAGCAACAGTTAGTTTCTACAACAAAAAATTAGTAAAAATTAACCAAGATTCCACAATTGTCGACTATTCCCTCCCCCCAACCAGAACGAAACATTGTCCTCAATGTTTTAAAGGAAATAAGTAGAGTTTAGAAGACATCACCTGGGTGGTGTAACACAGAAGAAAATATTTACAGGCGAAGAGTTAAATCTAATTTGTACTTCTTACTGCGGCTACTGTTATCATCATTATTTGGACGCTCCAACACAAAGGTCCAGGGGTCTGGCTCTAGTCTATAAGCTTGTAACATATCAAGTAGCTCATTAGCAATGTGAACACAAATAAAAAGCTTTTTTACATTGGAATGAACGAAATAGTTTTTTATTGCATGGTTAAGAAATGCGATGAAGCCATCATAAAAGTTATTGATATTTAACAAACCGATGGGTTTCCGGTGAATGTGCAGATGAGCCCAAGATGCTAGTGTTATAAGTGCCTTTAGTATTGCAAGATCTCCTGGAAGGAAAATAAAAGCATCAGCATGATTAAGCATTTCAGTTATTCTTTCTTGCATACCTGAGACGACTAACTCTTCTCCAGTCGATGAGTCAGACAAACTGCCTAAAAGTTTTAGAGCTCTTGGGATGATGCCTAACACTTGGCTTCCTCTGACAAAAGTAGCTTCTGAGATCAATTTTGATAACCCTCGGTTACCTCCTCCATACACCAAGTGTAATTTTCTCTCTGCTATGCTTCGACCAAGATCTATGGCTGCATCAACGAACTCTTTATGTTTGCCATAGGTAAATCCAGAAAGCACACAAATGTTCTTGAATTGTCTATTGGGAGTAGCTGCCATTGGAATATTTCTCAAAAATAATTTGTGAGTGCTTAACAAAAAGTCATATTTAAGAATCTTGGTGACAGTGGGTCACAACTGTGTATGAGGTAACATGTCAGTGTCAAATAACGCGTAAAGCACATGGCTCGCAAGTCAAAAAGAAAAAAGCAAACAATAATAAAATTATTAAAGACAATAATGCAAATGATAAAACAATAGTGAAATAAAATAATAGTAAAGTAAAAGGATATTTACAGGTAGTTGCGACTGTGGCTCACATCTTCCTCTGGTTTTACGTCCAGAAACGGCTTGAACGCCCTCTATGGGTCGAGGATAGGCTTTCCATCCAGTTTTCTTATAAACTGGCAAACATGGTCGTTTATAGTCAGATTCCCGAGACTATATTGTGCATGCTCTTTCTGGAATAATGGCCATAACTGGAGAATCGCTCCTTGCACATATCCACTGGGATGCATTTCAAGAGACAGAAGGATATCATCTAATGACTCCTTATTCAAGCCATCCTTAATGAATTGAATCTTATCTTCTCTGTTATCAGACATCATTCCTAAAGAACATGGTTTTTTATCGCAACTCATTCTGGCACACTTATGATAAGCAACAGAAATTCTTCGAGCTCGTCGTTTTCTTGCATAATTTCCTTTACCACAACCAAGCATGTATGCAATAAATTTTGGAGGTAACTCACCTGCCAATCGTACTTTAGCCTCGATTAACCAACGGATGTCAGCAGGTATGTTATTCCTCATGAGCAATCGCATGCGTTCGGACCGAGCTTTATAGATTGTAAGGAGGGCATTCTGAGGAAGTGAAGGGAATCGCTTGTGAAGCTTCACTAGAATCTCATTTATGTCCATACCTTCGCCTCAGAATATCAGTTATTATGGGAAAACTGAAGTAACCGACTTGATTGTCATGGAGTACCGTTATCCGCCACTTCACCGGGGTAACAAACTAAAGCACAGAAACAGAAAAATAAATTAAAACACACAAAGAAAATTAAAACTGTCCTCTTATTGAATTTACCTCAAGTTCTAACTAGATGTCGTAAACACTTCTCTCAATGTCTCTAAGTTGGCTTTCTAAACCCTCAACATAGGATACTAACTCTGGTGGTTGTAGAGCCCAAATACGATGTGTCTTACAAAATCGAATCTGCCTTTTGAGATGAGATTTTACACGTTGAAGTGGTTTAAGAATGTTCAGGAGGAACGGTTTAAGTATGGTACTCATAATTAATAATGATAAAAAAAATTTAATGGTTAAACAAACATACTTATGCAAAAATAATTTCAATTAGCAAAAAAAAAATAAAAAGAAAGAAAGAAAAAAAAATCAAATCACCGAAAAGAAAGGAAAAAAAATCAATTCAAATCTGGTGGGTCACTCAAATTTATTTCGGTGTCTTCTCCATATGGTTGGTACTCTAGATATGACAAAATGTGTTAGAAGGTAAATATCCCACCAAGCGACCGAACTGCTGGACACCAGTTTCCTCCAATAAAGAAGAATTTATTCTTCCAATTTTTACATGAAGAAGGAAACCCAGTGATCGGTTTCCTCTTTGCAGAACTGGACATAAAGTAGTACCAGCCCGCTTCCCTCGGGCTACTCCGCAGCTGGTACAGATGCTTCACTTCAACAAGGGAAGGCTCCTCCAACCCGCACCTCTCCCACAACACAAACATTGCCGAGAGAACCCTCCACCCATTTGGGTGTAGCTGACCTGGGGCCAGGTGCATACCGCCCCGTATTTTGGCAAAATAACGTTGAAGGGGCAACCGAGCTCCTAGTCTGAAACTCTCCAAGTGCATCGTCACATACCATTTCGGAGGCCGACCAGGAACATCACCTTTTCCAGGAACTACAATGAGAACCTCATTGGGAATGTTGTAGAGGTTCCTAAGCTTAAATAGATCAGTGGGGGTGGTGGCACAAGCTATGAAATCAATAGGGTAAGAATCCGCCTCCACCCTATGGCCAAGATTCCTTTTCTTAGCAGGTCCGCTCGGCTCGGAACTGCTCCCCTCACCATCACCCACTTCTCCAGGGACCCCAACCCCACCAGAACTGTGGTTCTCACCCGAGCCAGACGCTGGTCCCCCTTTATTGCCTACAAGTTCTAATTCAGGGGAAGGTGAAATGGTCAGGGGACGTGGGTACTCAAGGGTATCCCTACCATGGGAAGGACCTACACTACCAGAGGGACGTAAAACATCAGTGGGTATGGACAAGTTAAGGTCTGAATCCCCTGTTTCTTCGTCACTCTCATCGGTAATTAACTTCCCTTTCCGATTTGACATATTGAAATCCCAAAAGAAAACAAAGCAAACTCGAGTATACGGATACAAAAGGGGCAACACAGAACCCAACCAACAACAACCAGAGAAGAAGTTAAAAGTTATACCTGGAATAAACTGGCACTGAGAGCGCTGCCGTGATAGAGAGAACACTCAGCAAGTGGATACTCCGGACGCAGGAAGTGTGAGCAAAGTTCGAAGAGGGGGTTGATTAACGGCAGAGAGACGAATAGCAAAACGATGACGATTTCAATCTAGGGATTTGAAGCGAAAAAGGGGAAATGGAAGCATTTAAGTAAGGGGGTGCCAGCTCACTCACCGGATATCGAGGAATGGATAGCCCGTCGTTTCAAATTTCAAATACGAAGAGTCTGGAGATCCCACGTCACCAACCGTTATAAGAGGCCAGGTTAGATGTGAGCCCAGATATGCAATGGACATGCTCATGAAGGCCCATGCTCAGGTCGGAGTCCTCCCAAAGGAAAAATGGAACCTCAAGTCCATCCCAGTAAAAAGAAGACCAGATGAGAAATTCCCTGGGCCGGTAATATTCTATTATCAGTTTCTACTCTCAACTCGTTTCACTCGCAAGACCAGAAACTGAGGGACTGGTGTTAGGTAAATCAGAGCACCAGCTCGGTCATGCCATAGTCCCCACCCCGGGGTGGATTACCTCAGCCGAACGGTACGAGCAGAACACTGAAAATGAGCCTTCTACAAATATAAGCCAACCAGAGATGAGTATCAGCCACAGAAGTACACCGACCAGAAGCATATACCGAGCCGATACCTATCCCCCAAAGAACGAAAACACGATTTCACAGAATCACGATAGTTGCGCATTTCCCAAAACCGTCGAGGGAGACGCGAGATCCCACGATTGCCCACAATGTAGCAGTTAAAGTCACATGAAGGGCTGCCACTACCCGAAAAAAAAGGGATGAAGGGTAAACGGAAACGTGGGACAGCGGCTATAAAAGAGGAAGAAATCAATGAAGAAGGGAGACAGAAAAACAGAGAGAGGGGAAAACTCTGCCAAATTGTATCCAGACCCTTTTCAGTACCAATAGTGAGCTAATTCTAAGCAATTATTTGAACCTTAATTGCACCGTTTTCCCGTAAACACCTTATGCTAACTTAGGCATCGGAGGGTTTACGCCAGCAAAACCACCGGTGTCTCTGACCCATTTTTGTGAACGCAGGCTTAGTGAGAAAAAGAAGGAGAAGTCTAACTTCAGCAACTAGAGCGATCGTTGAAGTAAGGAGAAATTGACATCCTCATTGTTGATAATACAAACGTTGGTGTAAAGATCTGGTCGGGCAGAGGACGAGCAGATTTCGGCATCAACAGATGGATCTCATTGGTTGATTGGTGTGAGAGAGAATGGATTTGGTTTTAGGTGATGAGCAAAGAAATCAGATGAGAGTAATTATGGATTTCATTATTTCAAAGAGGGAAGAAATTTTAGGGATTTCACTTTTGAGAAAGCGAAGAAATCAGATTGGCGAGAGAGAGGGCCGCAGGAGGGGGGGAGGGGAGAAGAATGAGAGAAATTTAGGGATTTCTCAAGTTAAGAACCAACATCTCAAGTTGCCTTTCTTTTTCTATTTTCATTGAATAAAAAATATCAACAATTAGATTCATTTTAGTTGAATCTAACGGTTTGGTTTGATTTCAATTTTCAGTATATAAATTTTAAGAATCCCGTTACAATTTCCTTTGCATTGATTCTCTGTTTTGGTGATTCTACAGTACGCTCCATAACCAAATTGAAGACAAATGACACACGTTGCTCTTTGGTCATAAAATGTTTATCCTCCTGAGTTAGTAGATTTGCATCAACAACTGTCGTAACTGAAATGAGTGGCGAATCATTAACCCAACACTTTAATCTAATTTCTCCAGAAAACATTTCATATGTGGGTTTCAGGGTAATATGTGTTCTTTTCTAATTTTATGCGCAAGTAAGAATATCATTTTAAAAGGAACTGTAAATAGCTTCGCTAGTTTTCATAAAATGCGATGTACGCATAAACTGATGGGTATAAAACTAAATGCACTGAAATTTTCAATCGTTATAAATCCTATAAAATATTCATAATTTTCCACACATGAAGTAAAAGAATAATAATTAAATCACACTGACCTGATTATACCAAATGAAAATCCAGATTTTTCCTATATAAAAAATATAAATATAATTAAACCTAAACAAATGGTAGAAATCTCTATGGAAACTTAAAAGGAACTCAAATTGCACTATAACAAATCACCTTAGAAATTGAATAAGATGCAGCAAACTAACCAAGTGTCAAATCTGTTCCCTTCCGAACATAGCTAATTTAGCATGAATATTTGAAAGTGAGAGAATGTAGGATCACATGCGGGACCAACAACCAAGGAAAGCAGACCTAGCATTGGCACGAATTAAAAGTTAGACAATACCCCTACACACAATTATTGGAGGCATTCATTGCAAAGATTACAAATCATTACCAGTGAAAGAAAGGAAAATCAATTTGAGTGTCACATGCGTCTACCCCTTAACATTTTTAAGCAATGAGTCTCTAATTTTTAAGAGTCTTGTTACAATTTCTTTTGCATTGACTCTCTCCTCTGGTGATTCTACAGTACACTTCATAGCCAAATTGAAGACAAATGATACGCATTGCCCTTTGATCACAAAATGTTTGTCCTCCTGACTTAATAGATGTGCATCAACAACTTTCATAACTGAAATAGGTAGCAAATCATTAACCCAATGCTTTAATGTCATTTCTCCAGAAAAAATTTCATCTGTGGGTTTCTTCCGGGTAAATGTTTCTATTAACATAATTCCAAAGCTGTAAACATCTCCATTTGTGGATACTCGTCCTTCTCTTCCATACTCTATGGATTGCAACAGTTACATAGTAAGATAATATAATTTATAATACTATGCGTAAATGAAGATCAAAATAAATAAAAAAATATCATAAAGTATTAAAGAAATAAAAAAATATTTATTATGTAACGAACCTGGTGCCATATAGCCTATGGTGGCAAGTGTTTGTGTTTGAATCAAAGATTGATCTTCTTTGAGTAAGGGCTTTGCCATGCCAAAATCACTCAAATGAGCAACCATATTATCATCTAACAATACATTGCTGGGCTTTAAGTCACAATGAATTATTGGGACTGAATAACCAAAGTGCAGATATTCTAAAGCTGATGCAACATCTATCATTATGTTCAATCTTTGAAAAATATCCAAAATGTAGTTGCTTGAATACAAACACTTCTCCAAACTTCCATGAGGCATGTATTCTAATATCAACGCTTTAAAATCATCATTTGAACAACTGCTAATGATTTTTATAAGGTTTCGATGGCGAATATGTTTCATCATGTCACATTCAATATCAAAATTCTTAAATGCTTCTCTATATTGTAGGTCAAAAACCTTTACCGCAACCTCCATCCCATAATGAATTCTTCGTTTGTAAACATAGCCAATACCTCCTCTGTCGATTAGATTGTTTTCACTAAATCCATTTGTAGCTTGAAAAAGTTCTAGGTATGTAAGCCTTCTCTAATTTGCTATTGGTGGCATATTAGCATCATTTGGCAGTGGCTTCCCTCTCTTTCGATATCTTAAGATCAACAAAATCACTACCATAATAAATATAGTACTCAATGGCAAGACAATCCCTATGAGAAGACCATTTTTCCTTGATGTGTGGTGGATTCTAGTTCTGCATGGTGGGACTTGCAGATTAGGCATACCACACAATAATTCATTTCCCTTGAATGATTCAGCTAAGAAATTTCTAAAAGATCCCTCTCTAGGAATCTCTCCTTCCAACTTATTGAACGAAACATTTATATCTTTGAGATCTAATAGTTTCTCTAAAGATATAGGAATAATTCCAGAGAGATTATTATTGGATAAATCTAAGGATTTCAAGTTTATCAAATCACCAATGGAATCAGGAATTGAGCCTTGTAATCTATTATATTCTAAAAAGAGATATTGTAAATCTTTTAGGTAGCCAATTGTTATTGGGATAACACCTGAAAAATTATTCATCGACAGATCTATTTTTATCAAAACCTTCAAATTTCCAATCTCTAATGGGAGTGGACCAGTAAAAAAATTTGAAGACAAGTTAAGGTACAAGATGTCCTTAAGGTTCAATAAAGTTGAAGGAATAGAAGTTATCTGATTGGAGCCCAAATGGAGACTCCTTAGATTGGTGAGATTGCCAAAGCTTGCTGGGACGAATCCAGAAAGCTTATTGCTACCCAAGTCCAACTGAAATAGTGCAGCTAAACGACAAAGATCATCTGGGATTGATCCTTCCAATTGATTATATTCCAAATTCAATAATTGAAGCTTCTATAATTTGCCGAGAGCAATCGGAATTGATCCATTTAATTTGTTTCCTCCTAAATAAATTGCTATCAAGTTGGTCAAGTTGCTGATCTCTTCAGGAATGCCGCCACTAATGTTGCAACTGTGCATCCAAAAGATTTCCATAGATTGAGAAAGATTGCCTATTGCCCTTGGAAGGATGCCATCTAGTGAATTATTGGAGAAGCTAAAATACTTCAAATACTTGCAATTTGACAATGAGGATAGAAAGTTCAATTTTGGAGTTGAAGATGTCAAATAATTATCGTTTAAACCAAGCCGATTAAGGTTTCTTAAGTTGCCAAATGTGTTTGGAATAAAACCGTAGAACGAGTTCATTTGCAACTCTAATCTGGAGAGCTTAGAAGCATTGAAGATGAAACTAGGAATTGTGCCGCTAAAATTATTACCCCACAAGAGAAGTTCTTCGAGATTTTGAAGTTGGACGTCTGTGCTTGATGGAAGTCTTCCCGAGAGCTAGTTACTCTGAAGATAAAGTGAGTTGAGTGTTGACACATTGAAGATTGTAGTTGGGACAACACCAACTAATTTGTTAAAACTAAACGCCATCCAGCAGGTATGTTATTCCTCATGAGCAATCGCATGCGTTCGGACCGGGCTTTATAGATTGTAAGGAGGGCATTCTGAGGAAGTGAAGGGAATTGCTTGTGAAACTTCGCTAGAATCTCATTTATGTCCATACCTTCGCCTCAGAATATCAGTTATTATGGGAAAACTGAAGTAACCGACTTGATTGTCACGGAGTACCGTTATCCGCCACTTCACCAGGGTAACAAACTAAAGCACACAAATAGAAAAACAAATTACAACACACAAAGAAAATTAAAACTGTCCTCTTATTGAATTTACCTCAAGCTCTAACTAGATGTCGTAAACACTTCTCTCAATGTCTTTAAGTTGGCTTTCTAAACCCTCAACATAGGATACTAACTCTGGTGGTTGCAGAGCCCAAATACGATGTGTCTTACAAAATCGAATCTGCCTTTTGAGATGAGATTTTACACGTTGAAGTGGTTTAAGAATGTTCAGGAGGAACGGTTTAAGTATGGTACTCATAATTAATAATGATAAAAAAAATTCAATGGTTAAACAAACATACTTATGCAAAAATAATTTCAATTAGCAAAAAAAAAATAAAAAGAAAGAAAGAAAAAAAAATCAAATCACCGAAAAGAAAGGAAAAAAAATCAATTCAAATCTGGTGGGTCACTCAAATTTATTTCGGTGTCTTCTCCATGTGGTTGGTACTCTAGATATGACTTTAATATTTGACCATTAACTTTAAACGTGACAACGTTCTTTGGGTCCTTAATTTCAATTGCCCCATGTGGAAAAACAATATAAACAATAAAGGGACCAAACCATCGAGAGCGTAACTTACATGGGAATAGGTGCAAGCGAGAATTGAAAAAAAGCACTTTCTGACCTGGAATGAAAGATTTTCTCATAATTTGCTTGTCATGGAAGACTTTCATTTGTTGCTTGTAAATCTTGGCATTTTCGTATGCATCATTGTGAATTTCTTCAAGTTCTGCCAGCTATAATCTTCTTTCTGAGCTAGCTTGCTGCATGTCAAAGTTGAATTTCTTGATTGCCCAGTATGCACGATGCTTGAGTTCCACAGGTAGGTGGCAAGCTTTTCCATACACTAGCCTGTAGGGGGACATCTCAATCGGAGACTTGAAAGTCGTTCTATATGCCCATAATGCATCATCAAGTCTTAATGACCAATCTTTTCTGTCCGGCTTCACCGTCTTTTCTAATATGTGCTTTATTTCTTGATTGGAGATCTCAACTTAGCCACTGGTTTGCGGATTATATGGGGTCGCCACTTTGTGAGTGATTGAATACTTTGTCAAAAGAGCTTTGAATGCTTTGTTACAAAAGTGGGCACCACCATCACTGATTATCGCTCGAGGGAATCCAAAGCGTGAAACAATGTTGCTTTTCAAAAATCCTATCACCACCTTGTGATCATTGGTTCTACATAGAATTGCTTCTACCCATTTCGATACGTAGTCAACAGCAACCAATATGTATTGATGGCCAAAAGACGGGGGAAAGGGTCCCATGAAGTCGATACCCCATACATAAAAAATCTCAACCACTAAAATTGGATTTAGTGGCATCATGTTCCTTCGCGTAATACTCCCCATTCGTTGACACCTATCACATGAAGAACAGAAAGTGTAAGCGTTTCGAAATATAGTTGGCCAATAGAAACCACATTGTAAAACTTTAGTCGCTGTTTTCTTAGCACTGAAATGGCCTCCACAAGCTTGTTCATGGCAGAATGAAAGAATATTCTGAATTTCACTTTCTAGGACACATCATCTAACAATTTGATCTACACAATACTTGAACAAATACGGGTCATCCCAAAAGAAATTCTTTATTTTCGCAAAGAATTTAGCCTTATCTTGCTTGGTCCAATGCTCTGGAAGTTGACCTGTAACAAGATAATTAACGATATCAGCATACCATGGTAATACTTCCACACTCATCAATTGTTTATCTGGGAATGACTCATTCAATGGTAATGATTCCATAATTGTGTCAAAATGGAGACAAGAGAGATGGTTAGCTACAACATTCTCTGTGCCTTTCTTATCTTTAAATTCCAAGTCGAATTCCTGCAACAGTAACACCCAACGAATTAGTCTAGCTTTTGCATATTTCTTTGTGAGAAGATATTTAGGAGCAGCATGATTTGTGAACACAATTATTTTACAACCAATGAGATAAGATTGAAATTTCTCTAATGCAAACACTACTGCTAGCATTTCTTTTTCAGTAGTTGAATAGTTCAATTGTGCATCATTCAATGTGATACTAGCATAGTAAATAACATGGGGAATTCGATCAACTCTATGTCCTAATACTGCTCCTGCTGCATGATCAGATGCATCACACATGAGTTCAAATTGTAAGCTCCAGTTTGGGGCCTAAATGATGGGTGATGATGTCAACAACTGCTTTAATTTTTCAAACGCCACAAGACATGAATCATTAAAGATAAAAGGTACATCCTTAGCAAGTAAATTGCATAAGAGTCTAGAAACTTTACTAAAATCTTTAATGAAACGTCTATAGAAACCAGCATGCCCAAGGAAAGATCTTACTTCTCTGACTGTTTTGGGTGGAGGAAGATCAGAAATGAGATCCACCTTGGCTTTGTCAACCTCAATACCTTTACTCGAAATGATGTGACCGAGAACAATACCTTGTTTTACCATAAAATTGCACTTTTCCCAAGTTAGATGATGTAAACATTGATCAAACGAGTCACCAAAGACAGAAAAGTCATCTATAAAGACTTCAAGGAATCGTTCAACCATATCAGAAAAAATACTTAACATGCATCGTTGAAATGTAGCAGGTGCATTACATAATCCAAATGGCATTCTCCTATATGCAAAAGTGCCAAAATGGTAAGTGAAAGTGGTATTCTCTTGATCTTTTGGTGCTATGGGAATCTGATTATATCCTGAGTAGCCATCTAGAAAGTAATAAAATTCATGGCCTGCTAATCTATCAAGCATTTGATCAATAAATGGTAAAGGAAAATGGTCTTTACGTGTGACTGAATTCAACTTTCTATAATCAATGCATACACGCCATCCTGTAGTCACTTTAGTGGGTATCAATTCATTATCAGCATTCGTAACTACTGTGACTCCTGACTTTTTAGGGACAACTTGTACATGACTGACTCATGAACTATCAGAAATTGGGTAAATGATACATGCGTCTAATAGCTTAAGGACTTCTGTTCTAACAACTTCTTTCATGTTAGGATTTAACCGACGTTGCATTTCTCTAATAGGTTTATCATTTTCATCAAGGTGAATGTAATACATGCAGTCTACTGGGTTTATACCTCTTATGTCCGCTATGGTCCATCATAATGCTCCTTTGTGCTCTTTTAAAACATCTAATAACTTATCTTTTTGTTCGTCATTGGGGGATGATGAGATAATTACCGGCAGAGTACTTTCTTCTCCCAAAAATGCATCTTCAAGAGTGTTGGGCAATGGTTTGAGCTCGAGTTTCGGTGGTGATTCTGATGATGGGATGAGTTTCTTCTCTGATGGTGCTAGTTGTTCAACTCTTGATTTTTATTTATTAGTGTCCATGGATGGTGTTGAGTCAAGCAGGGCGTTGACCTCATCGACCGATCTGTCAATATCAAAATCAAAACCAAAGTGAGTTAAACATGTTTGTAAAGGGTCATCACTAAGGTTTGAAACAAAAGTATTATCAACTAATGTTTCTATTAAATCCACATCAACAATTTCATCATCTACATTGTGAGGTTGTTTGGCAATGCTGAAGATGTTCAACTCCATAGTCATGTTGCCAAAGGACAACTGCATATTTTCAGTCCTGCATTTAATGTGAGCATCCGCAGTTGCCAAGAAAGGTCGGCCTAGAATAATGGGGATATGCTTCCTTGAATCCTGTATTGGTTGAGTGTCAATTACAATGAAATCAACAGGAAAATAAAACTTGTCTACCTGGATAAGCACGTCCTCCACAATACCACGAGGTATTTTCGTGGACCGATCTGCAAGCTGTAACACCACTGGAGTTGGGTATAATTCTCCAAGTCCAAGTTTCACAAATACTGAATAAGGCAACAGATTTACACTAGCTCCTAAATCCAACAAAGCATTCTCAATTGTGTGGTTCCCTATGTTACATGAGATAGTGGGGGAGCCTGGGTCTTTGCATTTTAGAGGAATTTTATGTTGGAGTATAGAACTAACGTTTTCTGTTAAAAATGCCTTCTTTTGAACGTGAATGTTTCTCTTTTTAGTACAAAGGTCTTTAAGAAACTTGGCATAAAATGGAATTTGTTTAATAGCATCAAGTAAAGGGATGTTAACATTTACCTGTTTAAAGATTTCAAGAATCTCACCTGTGGATTTTCCCTTCTTTCCTTTAGCTAACCTCTGAGGAAATGGAGCTTTGGGAACGTATTCTCGTGGATTGGTTTCTTCTTTCTCCTCTGATGGTGAGTCCTCAACATTCACAGGTACAATTTGATTTTCTTTTGTCACCGGCATCTCCACTTTGTTGTCGACTTCTTTTCCTTTTCGCAAGGTCATGTCTGCTTTAACCTCTCCATGCTGTTGTAGTGAACTGGTACTTGCTTCATGTACTCCTTTAGGATTAGGCACTGGTTGACTTGGAAATTTACCTTTCTCAACAGTCATTGCCAAGGTCTGAACTGAAGAAGCAAGTTGTCCCACCATCTTCTCGAGGCTTGAAACTAATTGGGCTTGTGAGTTGAAGCCTGCTCTCAACTCATTTCGTAGTCTATCAATGGTGCGGTTCTGTTGCTCAATCGTGGAGTGAGTAACATTCTTGAAATTCTGGAATGCATCCTCCCATGGTCTAGGTTGAGAGTAGTTTTGGTTTTGATTGTATGGTTTAAATGGTGGCTGAGTGCCTTGAGGATTTTGTAGAATTGGTGGAGCTGGAGCTGCTGGTCCATTCTGTTGGAATCCTTGAGACCATGAAAAATTGGGGTGGTCTCTCCATCCAGGGTTATATGTGTTGGAGTATGGGTTGTAATTTGATGGCTTTCTCATTACACCTATGGCATTGGCTTGATCTGGATATGAGTTAGGGTCATGTGGCTCTGTTGATTTAGCAGTCGATAACGATGCTATTTGTCGAGAGAGACTTTCAACCATCTCCTTCACTTATTTGATTCCCGAAGTTGACTCGCCAATGTGAACTTCATTCACTCCTTTAATTCTTTTAGTATTCCTAAGTGATCGACTCCGTTGTTGGGAATTATCCGCTTGTCGCTGGAAGAATTCCCAAATCTCTGATACACTTTTTGACATTAGCTCTCCTCCACTTGTTGCCATTAGCCATTCTTGCACATTCGGCAATAATCCCTCCAAAAAGTATTGGCATTGGTGTCATTTCTCGTACCCATGATGTGGACACTTCAAGAGTAGTCCATTGAATTGCTCCCATGTTTCGAAAAACTGCTCGTCCTCTCTCTGGGTAAACTCTGAGATTTTCCTGCGAATAGCATTAGTTTTATGCACTGGGAAATATTTATTCAAAAATTTAGTTACCATTTGTTCTCATGATGTGATGCTATTAGCAGGCAATGTATTGAGCCATGAACGAGCTCTATCCTTTAAAGAAAATAGGAATAGTCTAAGTTTAACATCATCATCTGAAAAATTCTCATATCTAAATGTTTGACAAACAACATGAAAATCATTCAAATGATTATATGGGTCCTCATTTTCTAAGCCATAGAATGTGGGGAGACAATTTAGCACACTAGGTTTTAGTTCAAAACTCCTAGCAGCTACATTTGGGTATCTTATACATGATGTGCTCAAATTAGCTAAGGGACTAAAATAGTCCTTAAATAGCCTCTCCTGTGGTGCTTGTAAATCCATTCCAAATTTATTTTTAACGTGCTTGTGTGTGCAAAGTGTTTTTTCTAGTTCAAGGTCTATAGGTTCAAGATTAGGTAATAATGACCTACGACCATGCATGCAAGGAACACAAAAATAATAGGGAACAAAACGAATAAAAATAAAAAAAGAAGAAATTACGAAACTAACCTTATTGCGCTGTTAAAACCTTTCTATAAGAATACACAAAAACAAATACGTGAAATAAATTAACTAAAAATAAATTAATAAGATAAACAAAAAAAATTTACAAAGAAAAATAAATTGAAAATTAAATTACAGAATTTTAAAGAAGAGAAAAAGAAAAGAAATACTAACCTTTAAATGTAGATTCACTTTTTTTCTTTTTTTTTAAAGAAAAAAAATACAAGAAAACAATTAAATGGAATTATTCACAAAAATTAATTCTATGAATTAAAATTACTTACCTCCCCGACAACGGTGCCAAAAACTTGTTGTGCAAATTTTATTGAACTCGCAAGTGCACGAATCTATTGTAGAATAGATTAATGGTGACGAGTGTCTATCCCACAAGGAGATTGATTTTAATTGTGTGTAGAATTAATTTTCTAAATGGGTGGTTGGATTTGTGGTGAAAATGATTTGGATTATCCTAAAATTCGAATTAAGATGGCAAGAATAAATTAAAGTGAAAATCTATTAAATTTGACGTACTTTGGTATCTGGATCCATATCAACATGCATCATGGGCTAAATATTCCTTATTAAAACCAATTAAATCATGACGGGGGAATCCACACCTCATGAACCGCACTCTAATCAATATGGTGCTAAGGGCTTATCGTACCAAATAATAATAACCTTGTACTAGAGAGCCGGTGAAACCAAGGCGGTATCTAGACAAGATTATTATTATTTGTCGACGAGAAGTCAAAACATCCACAAAAACTAGAGGGGAAGAGAAAATAAATTTACCAAATAAAGCCCATGACACATGTTGAGACTTCACCTTCAACCCAAACTTGAAAGAAAATTAGCTACTCATAATTGAACTAGGGGCAAAAAGAGAATTTATTAAAATACGTAGAAAATACAAGATGGAGAGGGAATTACAGAAAATGGAGTCCAAAAATGGATTCAGGGATATCAAATTAGGGGGGGAGGCCCCCTTTTTATAGATATATTGAGTAAATCGTGGTCATCTGATTAAAAACAGTTTGGACGCTCAGGATTGCGCCACGTCATCAGTCAACAGTACGCGGTTTGACCACGCGGGTGAACAATAACATGGTTTGACCTGGGTTGAATAGTGACGCGGTTTTGTTGAAAATAATCCTGTATAATGCATGTACCGTATGCGAGATTTTTGGTCCACTGATATGCTGCCACGTCATCGATCAACAGTGCATAAGAATTTTAGTCCAACAGGATCGTGACACCTCATCAGTCAATGTCACATCATCGGTCAATGTCACGTCATCGATCCGTCTATGTGAACAGTGTCGTGAACAGTAACGTAGACAGTACCGTACATGTGAACAATGTCATTTTTCCTTTTATGCTCCTCTTAAGGTTTTCGACCGTCCTGAGTGCAAAAGTGATGTCCGTTTCGACGTCTGATCTCTCGTTCATTGTGAAATGACTATGATGCCCCTAAAATAAATAAAATACTTAATTAAAATAAAACACACGTAATTAAATTACAAGAAGCTTAAATACATAAAAGTAAAGGTTGTTAGGAAGGCTTGAAATGTAAAATGACAATTTTCTCCTTTATAAATATGCATTTTCTAACACTCAACAACGAGCTGCTTTATTTGTCGGGCATCTTTATGTCCATAAGCTGGCAAGCTTGCTGTATGGTTTCATTGCTGCTGGGGAATCTCATGGTGCTGATTTCATTGATGAGTTCTAAAATGATATTTGAAGGTGTATGGCTATCCTCTGAAGTTACAAGGATATAATTCTAAAATCGAATAATTGTTCTATAATTTCTTTTATAAAGGTCTTTGGCAATACTCCATATTGCCTTTATTCCCCGGGCTCTGCGGTTTCTGATCCATGCTTTGGTTATTTGAGGAACATTGGTATATTCAGTTCCTACTTCTATTTGAAATTTTTTTGTAAGGTGTCCCACATAGATCATGTAAAATGCTTGATATTCAACATTTTGGTGGTATTCTAGGCTAATAGTGTAAAATTTTAAGTATATAGACCTTTTTTGGGCAAATTTTGAAACTTCTTTAACTAATAACTCATCGAAACTGGCTATTTCTCTTAAATCTGTATCTGGATATACTAGGTCTAGATACCCAAACTATGCTATTCTTCCAATAAGGAGAGGATCTGCTCCTTTTATAGCTATCATCCTGGGGTATATATTTCCTCCAGGGGCCTTGAAAATAGTATTGTTGTGGGAACAAGTAGAGTATACCCACGTGGAAAACTGTTTATATTCTTCTTCTTTTATATTTAGAAGAGAAGTTTTTTCTTCTTCTTCTTCTGAGGGAGTGCTGTTTATTCTGATGAACTTTTTTGGGGAAGTCTTTTTTAGTGATTCGACTTCTATGGACAAGGTTCGATTGAAGGATGGGTCACAGACTGGTTCTTGTTGTGGGAGAGGTCCACTACTGCTTCCTATTTTTATTGGGCTAGTATTTATTGAAAGCCCTTTTGTTAGGTCGTTTATATATGGCTCTAACAAATGTATTCCCTTCTCATGAGCCTCTGTGGCTTCTTTCATGTAATTTATGGCATCTAGCATGTCTGATGCCTCTGCTTTGAGCCTTTGTATTTCTGTGTGTATCACATATATGGTTTTATTTACTTCTGTATTCATTCTCCGAATTCTATGTTCCTGCTCAAGAAATGTGCAAGAAAATTATTAGTTCCTTTTATATGTATGATTTTAAAATTATAATAAGATAAATAAGCTTGCCATCTATGTAGTCTCCTGTATTGGGGTTCATTTGGCAAGATTTTACTAATAAGTGAACTTATCTGAGAATTGTCTGTTTCTACAATAAATTGTTTCTAGAGTAAAAATAATGAGAACTTTTTTATTCCTTTGTATATTGCAAGGAGTTCTTTTTCATGAACTGGATAATTGACTTGTGCTTGGTTAAATGTTCCACTAATATATCGGCAAATTTCATTTACATCAGTTTTAAGTATTGCTCCCCAATGTAAATCAGATGCATCAGTTTGCATTACTAACTTATCATTTTCTTCTGGTAACTTTAATGCTGGGAGGTTTTTACATTCTTCTTTGAGAGTCTTTATAGATTTCGTATGTTCTTCGCTCCATCCTCTAGTATTATTTTTTCTGAGCAATTTTTGAAGTATATTTCTCTTTTTTGCTAAGTCTTTTATAAATCATTCTGCATAATTTAAACAACCTAAAAATTTTTGTATTTGTTGTTTATTTTCTAATTTATCTGGGAATTCTGTAATCTTTGTTCCTATGTGGCTCTGAAGTCTAATTCCTTTTTTGTCAAGAACTATTCCTAAAAATTCTATCTCCGTGTGTTCTATGACTGCTTTTCTTTCTGACAGAACTATACCTTCCCTAATACATATATTAACGAATTCTCTTAGATGGTTCCTATGGTCTTCTAATGTTTCTGATGCTATTAATATGTCATCAACATAGACTATGATATATTTATAATCTCTAAATATTTTATCCATTCGACTTTGAAAGATTTGAGGGGCATTTTTTAGTCCAAAGGGCATTACTAGCCATTCGTAATGTCCTTGTGGGGTGCTAAAGGTTGTATAAGGAATATTGTGTTCTTCCATTTTTATTTGCCAAAATCTTGATTTACAGTCAAATTTTAAGTAGTATGTTTTATTTTTTACAAGATTTATTAATACTTCTTTATTTGGAAGAAAATATCCGTCAAATTTTGTGTATTTATTTAACTTCTTATAGTTTATTACCATTCTTGTTTTTTCTCTTACTTGTTCTGATCTTTTCCTGACCATAAAGGCTGGGCTATTATGTGGGCTATTGCTAGTTCTAATTAGTTTTAAATTTAATAACTCTTTTATTTGAATTTTAAACTCTTCTCTGTCTTCTTCTGTGTACATCATAGGTTTAAGTCTTATTATCTATTTTCGATTAATTCTATTTTTGCTCTAGGATGGTATGGTTTCCATAATGCTAATGGGTTATCTTTATAGACTTTTTCAAGTTGTGACTTTATTGTTTCTAGTTGTATATTATAACTCTGTCCATTTGGGATTAGATAATGTTTTTCATAAATAAACGTATTATCACCACGCTGGGCTGGCTGAACTCTGTAAGGTTTAAATTCGCGAGGGATGCGAAGGATATGATTACAAGGGGTTTTTAGGGTGATCATATAGGGGGTTTGTTGATAATATTGAAATTGTTGTATAAAGTCATTTCCTAGGAGGATATCGCAATCCATTTTGTCATATTGAAATATTTGATTAATACGTACTATTTTACTGCCTAAAAGTATTTCAAAGTTTATTAATGATTGATTTACCTGTTGTTTATCTCCTATTATTCCAATGATTTTTAATTTTCCGTTTGGTTTCCATTGGTTTGATAAAAAGGATTTCATAATTGTTATTTCACTACTAGTGTCTATTAAGGCACACGTATCTATATCTTTTTCTGTGATGTTTATTTGTATATAGACAGACATAGGGTATTTTATATAAGCTTGCTTTATTCCTAACCCTGTTAACATGTTTCACATACTATTCTTTGACCTTCTATTTGTAGGGTTATTTTATGCTTCTCAATTTTATAATATTCTAAATCATTTAAAAAACTATTTCCTAATACTATATGTTTTTCTGGGTCTGTGGTCATTAATGAGTCTATATAGCAAGATACTATTATTCTGAATCCTTCTGTAATTATAGGAACTTTAACTTCTTGTTTACAAATATGTTTATTACCATTGAAATCAGTATATTCATATGGAATTTCTTTTTCTTTTACTAAGAGTCCTTTATTTTTAGTGTGATTCATATATTTATGACTTGTACTAGTGTCTATTAATATAGGTATCTTTGTTGTATATTCTATTCCATTAAAGTATTGTCCAAGTATTTTTATTACGTTATTAGTTGTTATAGATTTAGTTATTTGTTTATCAATACTTAATCTTCTAGATGAACTTCCTCTTACTAAAGTCCTTCCTGCAAAACTTATAGGAATAATGAAATTTTCGTTATTATTGTTTAAAAATTGTTTCCTATCATCTATGTTTAGTTCATAATTTATAGGAATTTTGTAGTCTTAGATTGTAGGTTCTATAAACGTTGCTATGTCTTCACATTCTTTATTTGTTTCTATATAAGGTTTATTTCCATATATTTCTCTGTAATTCGAATTACAAAAACTATATAATGCAGAGTAATGTATTGTCATTAATCTATTTCCTTCTTTCATTAAGTTCTTTTTTAGCAGTTTAAAGTGTAAGCTTAGCGTCTCATCTATATTTTTATCTTTTATGTGTACACAGTATCTAGGATGACATGTAAATAATAGTTTAGTGTAACATAAGTTTCCTTCTATTGTTCCTAAATGTCCTATACTAGGATCATGGAACCTTTGATCATGTAGTGATAAGACTATGGGACTGTCTATTCCTTCTTTGAAAAGGGATTTTATTAAGATTTGAATTTCTGCTAGATATACATATTGAATCTTTTCTTTTGTTGATTCATTTTTTATTTTCCTTAATGCTAAATCTATAGATCTTTTATTTATTAAACTAAATCTAATATTTCCTTCAGCTTGTGTAATTGTTACAGCCTTTTCTTGTTCATAATATTCATGTAATACTATTTGTTTTCTTTTAAACATATCTCTAAGTTTTTGTAATATCCCGTATTCCGGTTTTTCCATATTTATTTTCAAGAGTTTATTATATTTTTCTGCATTAAAAGTGGCAACAAGACTATATCCACTTTTATTTTCCTCTTTTTCTATTTCTTCAATTTCTTCTCTATCTTCTATAATTTCTTCTTTATTCTGACTCATCTTCTGATTCTTTTACCATATAAACTTCTTTTCCTTCATAATATGATATATCACTTATTTCTTCTAAGTCATTTCTTATATTTTCAAAATCTTCTCTTAGGAGTCTAACCTTCTTCTTTGTACAATCTGTGCTAATATGTCCTATCTCTCCACAATTCCAAAACTTACATTTGGATTTATCTAATTTTTTTCTTTGGTTTTTATACTTTCTTTTATAATATTTTCTTTCTGGTTTTCTGTATTTTCTTTTAAAGTTATTGTATTTTTTATATTTTTTCTCTTTTTTATATAACTTTCTTTTTCGTTTATAAGGTGTATAACAACCCCATTGGGTTGGCATTTCTGTTTTTTCACAACATATTTCCCCTATTTTTTACTTTTTTTTATTAAATTTCTTTGAATGCATATTTCACTTAATCTTGTATCTAAAAATCTTATTCTAGATCCTAAAGTATCTGGAAGTCTATTAATAACACTATATTTCTCATATTCATTAATAAAATATCCATTCCAGGGATATGGTAATTTGGAATAATATAAATTTTTATAAATATTTTGATCTTCTTGACTTCTGAATTGTGCATAATAATATTTATTAAATTCACAAGTGTATTCTTTTACAAAACACATGTTACAAATTGTTAAATTTATTAATTTCATTCTCGCATCTAATTTTTCATTTTTTGTTTCTATTTCAGTATTTTGTATCCAATCTTCGCCTAAGAATTCACTAGCGATATATTCAATTAATCTTTCAATTCCTAATCCTTTATCTCTAACTAAAGCTGTTTTAGTCGAATCTTTTATCAATTTTTGTGTATCTCCACTTAGTCCTTTCCACCAGTTGAATACATTTCCTGTAAAACTGGCTATTAGGATGTCAGCAAATAAATTTATTTTTTCTTCTTCAGATTCTACATTCCAATCATCCTTAGAACCATTATATATAAAAAAATAACTTCATTTGCATTCCCCATTCAACTAAAGCTTTACGGGGTTCTATTTTGCAATCTAAATCTAAAAATGTTCATGCATTGCTTATTGGTGTTAATTTATCATTATTAGGTTTATATTCTTTTTTCCAAGGGGTATTTTTAATGGGTGGTACATATTCAAAAAAAGGTTTATTTTTCTTTTTGTTTATTGTATACCTATGACTCGATTCTGCTACATTAGGCTTCATCTCTGGTCCTCCAGCAGTATTCATTTTGATGTAATATTCTTTTTCAAAATCTTCTAAGTCACTAAGGCTTATATCACTAAATTTTTCAGTTAATTCTTCTAATGTATCTTCCATTAATCTGAATCACTTGGAGTGATTTCTTTTATCTCTAATTTTTCTTTTCCTTTTTCTTTATTCTTTAATTCTGCTTTTAATTCTTCTGTTTCTTTTAATATTTTTGGGTAGTGAGTTTCCATAAACCAAGCATCATAGCTGCCTGCTTGTGGTTTTTGTATTGGTTCCTTAAAGCTTGTTCCAATTATTCCTGATTTTAATATTTCAAACTTTTCTAATCTTTTATTTTTCTTTTTACTTATCTGAATTACAGACATTTCTATTTTTATTTTTCCTATTTCTTGTTTTATATCCTTTATTTCTTCTTTGAGATTTAAAAGTATTTCTTTTAATTCTCTTAATGTAGTTTCCATAAAGTTTAAGGGTGTCTATAGATTTTTTAGTTTCTTGAATGTATGTTACGTTACACGTAACTTAGCTTTGGCCTAGTTAAAATAGTCATTGGTCTTTAATTCTCAATCTAAAACCAGTAGAAATGGTCTGTTTATATTTTCGCACGTGGTATGAAAAATATTACTGAAATTGGTGTGCATGTTTTGGATGAACCATATGTACTTTTTCTTCTAAGAAAATCTTGATATTCAATGATTGTGATAAATTATTTGATTTTGTATTAACTGAAACTTTCATATTCTTATCCTGCTGATAGTGGATTGTATATAATACAGTAGATTTTCTTTACTGTAGGTTTGAGGAAAATGTACAATCAAGCTCTCAATTAGTAGCAATCATGTATTGAAGTTTCCGAAAGATATCAAAGTTAACTAGAGTTTATATCTGTTACACTATGGATAATATGCATGATATCACGATATCGTTCACATCTTACAATATTATTTCGGAACCGGTGCTTAACAGGTTCCGTTCCACCAGATTTTTGTGACTCTCCATCTTCAAGTATTTTATTTGGAAAATAACAAGCTTCAGGTTCCATCCCTGAGAGCTTAGGTTGTTTCGGTTGTTTGAAAAAGTTGAATTTGGCTAGGAATAAGTTATCTGGCTCAATTCCAACTAGTTTTGGGAACTTGAAATAGCTTACAAACCCACATAGATTTAAGCTATAATGAGCTTGCTGGTGAGCTTAATCCTTTGTTTTTGAAGCCCCACGCAGTGGCAGGATAACTTATCGTGATTGAAGATGGTAATCAGTGAAAGACAAGAGAAGAGGCTACAAAATTTATTTGACTGAGAAGAGAAGGTAATGAATTTTTTTTTTTAGAGAAAGAAGAGATGAGACTACAATTTTTGTTGGAGACCAAGAAGAGGCTGACCATTAAAAAAAGAAAAGAGAAGAAGCTGAATTTGGTGCGATGGAGTAAGAAGACTTGTTTCATTTTGAAATAGATTGAAGATAAGCTTTGCGCCTTGCTGCTGCTGATGCTTTTTTTTTTTCGTTCTTCTTCTCTACTACTTTGCCTAAATTCTTTTAATTTTTTGGTTTTTGATTTGGTTATTGGATTGAGTTTGGGATTAGGTTTGGGTTTTAATTCTTTTAATTATTTTTATTTTTAATTTTGATTATTTTGTTTCATTTATTATAATTTTATTTTTTATTTAATATCTAAATTGCAAAGAATAACCAAAGTCATCTAATATTTTTGTCATTTAGATCGGTGAAATAGTAATTTTACATTAAAAGAGCAAAACAATCAGCATATTAATATTATGTTAAATTCTCTTATGGCGTTTAGACAATAGTAAAATAATAATATATTTTGTAAACTTTGGATGAAATTTTATAAAAAGAAAAATTATATATTTTTGAAAAAATATAAAAAATAGGTGGCATGTGGAATTGCCCTTTTATTTATCAAACACGTGTGTCATGTCTTGTCTTTTGAATTTAATGTCTTCTTTTATTTTTTTATTACCCAATTCATTCAAAATAATCACAGTTATGCCACTTTTCAATTTATATAATTTTAGAATATTACCTTTAAATTTCATGTTGCATGTTTGATCTCACTTGTTGCATGTTTCATGTGGATTTTCGCATGTTTGAATAAAGCCATAAATGAAAATTTTCACAACTGTTTCATGATTCACGTCAGTGTTACATGTTTGATCTTCTGTTGCATCTTTCACATTAACTGTTGCATGTTGATGTCGTTCTCATGTTTGACCCCATCTGTTGCATGTTTGACCCCATATATTCCATGTTTTATGTGACCCTCTTACATGTAAATTTCATGTTGCATGCTTGACCTCATTTGTTGCATGTTTCACATAGATTGTTGCATATCTTGAATAAAGCCAAAAAATGAAAATTGTTCCATCCGTTTCATCTTTCATGTTCGTGTTTCATGTTTGACTTCCGTCATTGCATCTTTCAAGTGAATTTTTGCGTGTTGATGTGGTTCTCATGTTTAACCTCATCTGTTGCATGTTTGACATCAGATGTTGCATATTTTACATGACCTTTTTAAATATAAATTTCATGTTATATGTTTGACCTCACTTGTTGCATGTTTCACTTTAATTGTTTAATGTCTTGAATAGAGAGAAAAATTGAAAATGGGTGAGGAAGACAAAGTAACAGTGCATATAATCACGAAGTTGGCTAGCCAACTTATTTAACAATTAATCTAGTGGTTAACCACTTCCACTCCAGAGACAACCAACAATGAAACAGTTAGCCGATTGATATAACGAAGAATTAAGCGGTTTATCGCTTCCACTCCGGAAACACTCAACAATTAAGTGGTTAGTCGACTAATTTAACAAGGAATCAAGTGGTTAACTGCTTGCGTTCAAGAAAATAGCTAACAATAAAACAGTTAGCCAAATTGTTAAGCAAAGAATTAAGCAGTTAGCTACTTCCACTCCAAAAGCAACTAAGTATGAAACAATTACTCAGCTTATTTCACAACAAATGAAGCGGTTAACTAGTACAACGAATGTTTGACGTTGATATTTCATGTATCACATTGTCTAACACATGTATAAATATCATGTTGCATTTCAAAATTTCTTGACATTTCAAGTGATAATTTATAATCAAAATTATTTGTTTCATATTCTTTTTTATTATTAATTAAGTAAATTTATATACAACAGATAATATATAAGAACTTGTATTGGTAAATTTACAGACATAATAAATTAGGCGTAAAATCTATAATGTACTTCTAGTACATTAAAAATGTACTAGTTTTCTTTTCTAATTTTATGAGCAAGTAAAACTCGTTATATTTTGCTTCATTAAAAAAGAATAGTAAATGGCTTGCCTAGCTTTGAGCAAAGTATTTAGATCATTTGATATGTAATAGGTGCCATTTCTCAATCTACCAGCTTTGATATTGACAAAATGCAGTACACGCATAAGCTGATTATAGTAAACAATTTGGCAAGAGTTCTCTATAGAAAATTAATAGGGACAAATGACCTTAGAAATTGAATAAGATGCTGCAAATTGACCAAGTGACAAATCCATTCCCATCCGAACCATAGCTATTTAGAATGAATATTTGAAAATAAGAGAAGGCAGGACACATGTGGGCACAGCAACCAAGGAAAGCAGACCTAGCGTTGGCATGCATTAAAAGTTAGATAATACTCTTACACACTATTTTTGAAGGCATTCATGGCAAAGATTATAATTCACTACCAGTGAAAGAAAAGAAAATCAATTTGATTGTCTCATACGTCTAGCTCTTCAACATTTTAAAGCAACGAGCATCTAAATTTTAAGAAACCCATTACAATTTCCTTTGCATTGATTCTCTGCTTTGGTGATTCTACAATACACTCTATAGCTAAATTGAAGACAAATGACACACGTTACTCTTTGGTCATAAAATATTTGTCTTCCCAAGTTAGTAGATTTGCATCAACAACTGTCGTAACTGAAATGAGTAGCGAATCATTAACCCAATACTTTAATCTCATTTTCTCCTGAAAAAATTTCATCTGTGAGTTCAGTGTAATATATGTTCTTTTCTAATTTTATGCGCAAGTAAGAATATCATTTTAAAAGGAATTGTAAATAGCTTCCCTAGTTTGAGCAAAGTATTTAGGTCATCTGACATACAATAAGGTCCATTTCTCAATCTGCCAGCTTTGGTTTTCATGAAATGCGATATATGCATAAACTGATGGGTATAAAACTAAATGCACTGAAATTTTCAATCCTTCTAAATCCTACAAAATATTCATAGTTTTTCACACATGAAGCAAAAGAACAATAATTAAATCACACTGACCTGATTATAACAAATGAAAGTCTAGGTTTTCCCTATAGAAAAAATATAAATATAATTAAACCTAAACAAATGGCATAAATCTCTAAGGAAAATTAAAGGGACTCAAATTGCACAATAACAAATCACCTTAGAAGTTGAATAAGATGCAGCAAACTGACCAAGTGTCAAATTTGTTCCCTTCCGAATCATAGCTAATTTAGAATGAAGGAATATTTAAAAGTGAGAGAAGGTAGGATACAAGCGGGCACAGCAACCAAGGAAAGCAGACCTAGCATTGGCACAAATTAAAAGTTAGACAATACCCATACACACAATTATTGGAGCTATTCATTGCAAAGATTATAAATCATTACCGGTGAAAGAAAAGAAAATCAATTTGAGTGTCACATGCGTCTACCCTCAACATTTTTAAGCAATGAATCTCTAATTTGTAAGAGTCTTCTTACAATTTCTTTTACATTGATTCTCTCCCATGGTGATTCTACAGTACACTTCATAGCTAAATTGAAGACAAATGACACGCATTGTTCTTTAGTCATAAAATGTTTGTCCTCCTGACTTAATAGATTTGCATCAACAACTTCCATAACTGAAATGGGTAGCAAGTCATTAACCCAACGCTTTAATGTCATTTCTCCAGAAAAAATTTCATCTGTGGGTTTCTTCCGGGTAAATGTTTCTATTAACATAATTCCAAAGCTGTAAACATCCCCATTTGTAGATACTCGTCCTTCTCTTCCGTACTCTATGAATTGCAACAGTTACATAGTAAGATAATATAATTTATAATAGTATGCACAAATGAAGATCAAAATAAATAGAAAACATATAAGAAAGTATTAAGGAAATAAAACATATTTATTATGTAACGAACCTGGTGCCATATAGCCTATGGTGGCAAGTGTTTGTGTCTGAGTCAAAGATTGATCTTCTTTGAGTAAGGGCTTTGCCATGCCAAAATCACTCAAATGAGCAACCATATTATCATCTAACAATACATTGCTGGGCTTTAAGTCACAGTGAATTATTGGGACTGAATAACCAAAGTGCAAATATTCCAAAGCTGATGCAACATCTATCATTATGTTCAATCTTTGAAAAATATCCAAAATGTTAGTGCTTGAATACAAACACTTCTCCAGACTTCCATGAGGCATGTATTCTAATATCAACGCTTTAAAATCATCATTTGAACAACTGCTAATGATTTTTATAAGATTTCGATGGCGAATACGTTTCATCATGTCACATTCAATATCAAAACTCTTAAATGCTTCTCTATATTGTAGGTTAAAAACCTTCACTGCAACCTGCGTCCCATCCTGAATTCTTGCCTTGTAAACAGAGCCAATACCTCCTCTACCGATTAGATTGTTTGCACTAAATTCGTTTGTAGCTTGAAAAAGTTCTAGGTATGTAAACCTTCTTTGATTTGCTATTGGTGGAAGATTAGCATCATTTGGCAGTGACTTCCCTCTCTTTTGATATCTTAAGATCAACAAAATCACTACCATCATAAATATAGTACTCAATGGCAAGACGATCCCTATGAGAAGATTATTCTTCCTTGATTTGTGGTGGATTCTAGTTCTGCATGGTGGGACTTGCAAATTGGGCATACCACACAATAATTCATTTCCCTTGAATGATTTCGCTGAGAAATTTCTGAAAGGTCCCTCTCTAGGAATCTCTCCTTCTAGCTTATTGAAAGAAACATTTATATATTGGAGATCTAAAAGTTTCTCTAAAGATGTAGGAATAGCTCCAGAGAGATTATTATTGGATAAATCTAAGGATTTCAAGTTTATCAAACCACCAATGGAATCAGGAATTAAGCCTTGTAATCTATTACATTCTAAAAAGAGATGTTGTAGATCTTTTAGGCCTCCAATTGTTGTTGGGATAGCACCTGAAAAATTATTCATCGACAAATCTATTTGTACCAAAACCTTCAAATTTCCAATCCCTAGTGGGAGTGGGCCAATAAAAGAATTTGAAGACAAGTTAAGGTACAATATGTACTTAAGGCTCCATAAAGTTGAAGAAGTAGAAGTTAACTGATTGGAGCCCAAATTGAGTTTCTTTAGATTGGTGAGATTGCCAAAGCATGCAGGGATGAACCCAGAAAGCATATTACCGCCCAAGTCCAACTGAAATAGTGCAGTTAAACGACAAAGATCATCTGCGATTGATCCTTCCAATTGATTATCTTCAAAACTCAATAATTGAAGCTTTTGTAATTTACCGAGAGTAATCGGAATTGTTCCATTTAATTTGTTTCCACCTAAATAAATTGCTATCAAGTTGGTCAAGTTGCTGATCTCTTTAGGAATGCCGCCACTAATGTTGCAACTAACTATCCAAAACTCTTCAATAGATTGAGAAAGATTGCCTATAGCCCTTGGAAGAATGCCATCTAGTGGATTATCAGAGAAGCTAAAATACTTTAAATACTTGCAATTTGACAACGAGGATAGAAAGCTCAATTCTGGAGTCGAAGATGTCAAATAGTTATCATTTAATCCAAGCCACTTAAGGTTTCTTAAGTTGCCAAATGTGTTTGGAATAAAACCGGAGAATGAGTTCGTTTGCAAGTCTAGTTTGGAGAGCTTAGAAGCATTGAAAATGAAATTAGGAATTGTGCCATTAAAATTATTACCCCACAAGTAAAGCTCTTCAAGATTTGGAAGTCGAACGTCTGTGCTTGATGGAAGTCTTCCCGAGAGTGAGTTACTATGAAGATAAAGCATTTTGAGTGTTGACACATTGAAGATTGTAGTTGGGACAACACCAACTAATTTGTTAAAACTAAACGCCATCCATTCCAAATTATGGAGATTACCGATTTCATGTGGTATCTCACCTGTATTTTGAAAAAAAAATAATTCAAATTTATTTTAAATAATAAATTATACACTTTTATATCATGAAATGAGTATTAGTAATTAAAATGATTAAATATGAGTTTAAGATTAATTATTATACATAGATAAAATGTTAATAAATCAATAAATTTTTTTCTTATTAAGTAAATATAAATATTAATAACTCCAGTATTCACGTCATCATTAAATAAAAAACATAAAGAAACTACTCATTTTAATATTAATTTGAATTAGTAATATAATATTAGTATGAACATAAGAATTTTTTTCAAACTAAATTTTTAGTTTATTGTTCTATGTGCTACTACAGTGAATATATGAATAGATATCACTGTCGAAGAATATTGATTTCATGAGGTATCACACCTGTATTTTGAAATAACTATATTCAGATTGATTTGTTTCAGAAAATAAACAATTCATAAAAACAAACTCAATTCTGTCACCACTCATCCATCAATGATTTAGTATGTTTTAAGGCCTATTTGGTATTGAAGTTAAGTAGCTCTAGTTTTTAAGCCGTAATAAAATATTTGATAACTATTAACTGCTGTTGTCTGGAACCAAAATTGTTTGATCCTCCACTATATGCATATATATATATATATATATATATATATGTTGTGCACACTTATGAGAATTTATGATAGAAAATGTGTGGCGAAATTAAAGGCTAAGCCGAGGAATGCTAATATTAATTATAGGCGTAATAATAATGTGTGTTGTACTTCTCTATTTTAACTATTATTTCCGTAAAATAATTTTTTTAGCCTATTTTTCATATTTATCAGTTGAAATACCACCGAGTACCAGTTCTTAATTTATTCAGTTGAAATACTCAAACACTAAATTAAGGTAAAATATCACACTAACCTTCAAGATATTGTAACTTATAAGATTGTGCATCATTGATGAAGTTAAAATATCACACGAGTGGATATATATAACATAAATCATAATAAGACGCACATTAGAGTCTGTTAAACTGAAGATCTAACTTTTCAAGCTTGGCCATTACGTTTTCCTTTGGTATGGCTCCAAAGAAATCATTAAACCACAGAAATAAGATTTGCAAATAACTGCAATTTCCTAGATGAGAGGGTATTTTGCCATAAAACATATTTTTGGACAAATAAAATTCTTCCGAAAAAGGAAGATTGTTGCAAAAATTTGCAGGGAGTTCAGCGGATAGTCTATTGACACTGAAATCAAGAAGTTGTAAAGAAGGCATTTTGAATTTGAAAGCGGGAAAGAACCAGAGAATTGGTTATCACTGAGATCAAGCCGTTACAGCTGAAATAGATGTCTAACGTAAGGAATGGTGCCCGCTTAAGAATTTGTTTATTAATAGACTATCTGCGGAAACATAATTTACAAAATTTTGCATAATCTCATAGATTTCTAACAAATAACAAGATAGTGTCAAATAGTTTATTAAAATGAAATAAACAAAATTTTTGTAAAATAACGAGATGAGCAGAACGAAACATGCTCTAAGGCTACGATTTAATATAGTTTAGACTTTCCTTTTCGAAATCAAAACACGTTTTTTTTTTCATGCCTAAATAAACGTCTGAACTTTTGATATGAACATGAGCAAAGAAGAAACATTACCGACTAATTCTTAATTCTTTTACGAATTTACGTCTTGGAATTAGATTAAAATTGGGTGCGTTATTGTCATTGGTATTCAAGATATTCTAACTTATAAGATTGAGCATCATTGATTAAGGTAAAATATCACACCAGTGGGTATATCATAAACTATAATAAGACGCACCTCGGAGTCTGTTAAACTGAAGATCTAACTTTTCAAGCTTGGTCAAGTTACCGATTTCCTTTGGTATGGCTCCAGAGAAATTATTGAACTGCAAAAGTAAGATTCGCAAATAGCTGCAATTTGCTAGATCGGAGGGTATTTCGCCATAAAACATATTTTTGGACAAATAAAGTTCTTCCAGAAAAGGAAGATTGTTGCAAAAATTTGCAGGGAGTTCAGCAGATAGTCCATTGACACTCAAATCAAGAACTTGTAGAAGAGGCATCTTGAATTTGAAAGAGGGGAAAGAACCAGAGAGTTGGTTATCACTGAGATCAAGCCATTGCAGCTGAAATAGATGTCCAACGTCAGGAATGGTGCCTGTTTAAGAAATTGTTTATTAATAGACTATCTGCTATAACATAATTTACAAAATTCTGCATAATCTCATAGATTTCTAACAAATAACAAGCTTGTTTCTGACTTCTTCTTCTCTACTACTTGTTGTATCACTAACTTTTAAACTTTTGTTATAGACACGAGCAAAAAAGGAACATTGCCAATTAATTCTTAATTTTTTTACGAATTTATGTAATGGAATTAGATTAAAATTGGATGCATTATTGTCATTGGTATTCAAGATATTCTAACTTATAAGATTGAGCGTGATTAAGGTAAAATATCACACGAGTGGGTATAACATAAACTATAATAAGACGCACCTTGGAGTATGTTATACTGAAGATCTAACTTTTCAAGCTTGGTCAAGTTACCGATTTCCTTTGGTATGGCTCCAGAGAAATTATTGAACTGCAAAAGTAAGATTCGCAAATAGCTGCAATTTGCTAGATCGGAGGGTATTTCGCCATAAAACATATTTTTGGACAAATAAAGTTCTTCCAGAAAAGGAAGACTGTTGCAAAAATTTGCAGGGAGTTCAGCAGATAGTCCATTGACACTCAAATCAAGAACTTGTAGAAGAGGCATCTTGAATTTGAAAGAGGGGAAAGAACCAGAGAGTTGGTTATCACTGAGATCAAGCCATTGCAGCTGAAATAGATGTCCAACGTCAGGAATGGTGCCTGTTTAAGAAATTGTTTATTAATAGACTATCTGCTATAACATAATTTACAAAATTCTGCATAATCTCATAGATTTCTAACAAATAACAAGCTTGTTTCTGACTTCTTCTTCTCTACTACTTGTTGTATCACTAACTTTTAAACTTTTGTTATAGACACGAGCAAAAAAGGAACATTGCCAATTAATTCTTAATTTTTTTACGAATTTATGTAATGGAATTAGATTAAAATTGGATGCATTATTGTCATTGGTATTCAAGATATTCTAACTTATAAGATTGAGCGTGATTAAGGTAAAATATCACACGAGTGGGTATAACATAAACTATAATAAGACGCACCTTGGAGTATGTTATACTGAAGATCTAACTTTTCAAGCTTGGTCAAGTTACCGATTTCCTTTGGTATGGCTCCAGAGAAATTATTGAACTGCAAAAGTAAGATTCGCAAATAGCTGCAATTTGCTAGATCGGAGGGTATTTCGCCATAAAACATATTTTTGGACAAATAAAGTTCTTCCAGAAAAGGAAGATTGTTGCAAAAATTTGCAGGGAGTTCAGCAGATAGTCCATTGACACTCAAATCAAGAACTTGTAGAAGAGGCATCTTGAATTTGAAAGAGGGGAAAGAACCAGAGAGTTGGTTATCACTGAGATCAAGCCATTGCAGCTGAAATAGATGTCCAACGTAAGGAATGGTGCCTGTTTAAGAAATTGTTTATTAATAGACTATCTGCTATAACATAATTTACAAAATTCTGCATAATCTCATAGATTTCTAACAAATAACAAGATAATGTCAAATAGTGGAAATGACATGACACGTCCCCATAAGAGAATTTATAATGGGAGATGTAAAATTACCAAGAAGAGGAAGATTTCACATATGCATGTCGTTAGGGAAGTTACCTGTCAAGTTATTGTGTGACAAATCCAAATTCGATAGAGAAGAAAGATTGAAGATTGATGAAGGGATGGCTCCAGTTAAGAAATTATTTTGTAGCCACAATATCTCTAATTTTGAAAGATTCCCCAGCTCCTTTGGAATTTCTCCTAAAATCCATCAGTAACATATGCGTTAACTATTTTAACTTATTAACTGACACTCAAGAAGAAAAAGATGAAATAAAAAAAAAAGTTTTTGCCTGAAAGGAGATAAAAAACAATTTATGAAAAAATAAATAAATAATGTTTTTGTCAAATGACGAGATAAGCAGAGCCAAACATGCTCTAAGGTAAGGATTTAATCTAGTTTAGACTTTCCGGCACTCTAGAAGAAAAAAAGGAAAGTTTTTGCCTGAAGAGAGATAAAAACAATTTACTCAATAGAATTAAATAATTATAGGCTGAGAGGATTAATAAAAGTGGGACATTATTAATTTTCATCAATTAATTAAACTCATTGATCATACCTTGGAGTTGGTTCCCTCGAAGATATAACCCGATAAGCTTTGTCACGTTGCCAATTTCTTTTGGTATGGTCCCAGAAAAATCATTGAGCGATAAAGATATCTCTCGCAGCCGTTTGCAGTTTGATAAAGTCGATGGTATCTTGCCATGAAACATGTTACTTTTAAGAAATAGGGATTCCAAATTGGAAAGGTGATTGCAAAAATTTGGTGGGAGTTCGCCAAATAGTGTATTATTTGTAAAACGAATAGAAAGTAAAGAAGACATGTTGAAGATAGAGGCGGGAATGGAACCCGAAAACCAATTAAAACTGAGATCAAGTGTTTGAAGAGACGAGAGATTCCCAAGTTCAGAAGGGATAGTGCCTGTGAGATTTAACCCATATATATTCAAGGCTGTCACTCTATGAGTACGGACATCACAAGTGACGCCCGTCCAATTACAGACAGAGCTACTTGTGTTCCAATTTCTAGCCAAGAAATTGGCTGGATCATCAGTTACATGACCTTTCAGGGAAAGAAGGGCTTGTTGGTCTGTGGTAATACTTGTAGTGTTGGCTGATGCAATCATGAAGGAAAGAATCAAGCAATGGAGTAAGAGAAATCTGATCATCATCTGGGCAGAAGGAATTCTTTCCATGAGACTAGAATATTTAGATTGTAAGTGTGTGCTTAATTGGATTGATAATCCAAGAACACTCATAGCTGCTTCCAAGTATATATAATGAAACCCAAATTTCGAAGAAGCAGCAAGAAAGAAAATAGAGTGAAAAAACTATGCTCATAACTTGTTGAAAGGTGCAATAATTTTATGTGGACCCGCTGCGTCAAGCCAGTCCTTCAGGATGATTGCAGTAAGTTTTGTTTTCCTTTATAATCATCCTATTAATTTATCGCAAAATAGTTCTACTCATTAAAAAAGAAAAAAATTATTCTCCATATATAGTAACAGGACATATAATGCTCCTAGAAAAAAAAATATATTTCTATATGCTTTTTCTGAATTTGAGATAATTTACGAACCGGTGGTGTCACTTTCATCAAAGTATTGGCGTTGGGTAATAAAGTTCTTCACGGGTCAATGAGGACGTCATAAGTTGACGACAAATTGCCTAAGTCAATGAAAGAAGAGACAATGAAACCGATTATTATTTTTATATAAGTATTCATATTCATTGAAGGAATTTAACAGTTCTCAATGGAACAATAGATGTTTGAGTGTTTTTGCTATTGGTATGATCATTCAAGGATTTACAAGTGCCAATAAAAATATAACCAAAAAGGAAAAAATATGTGGCTTCAGTTGTATTTGTGAGGGACACTCATTTCTGATCTTTAACTTGAATTGGTTTTTTTTTTCCTCCAAATTATGAATATCTCATGTGGAAAAAGGAAATTTTTATCACCTATGATTGGCTAATATGGAAATTCTCTTTGAGCAATATATAATTCTCTTTTAAGAAGAAGAAGTTAGTGGCCTGTTAATTATGTGTGCTTTATGGGTTACAATTAGCACTATTTTCATTTCACTTTTATTAGGGATGATGACAGAACTAAATTTTTAAAATTTTCTCTGGAAAAAAAAAATGTTTACAAAGGCGTCATGTGCATGCAATCCTACAGAATTTCGTAACTAATAATAAACTTGCAAGAGATTGAGATTGAACGATGATGAAATACAGAGCAAATGCAAGAGCAAAAGAAAGAAAACTCGTTTTAAAATAATAATAATAATAATAATGTTTATATTACTTTTATTTGCGAAAATTTTCAAAACATAATAATTAATTCATACATACAGATTAATTTGTCAGAGGTGTAATATAATTTTCGGAGAACGCGTTGCATTAAGTCACTCCTTCAGGTCCACTCCGAATCACTAGATATTTTCGTCTCTTCTTATTATGTGGATCCAATCAAAACTTTCAACTTTTGGGATTCAGCCATCGGATTTAATGAAAAAGCTGTTCAATGCCAAGAGCTTTGTTTATTGGCTAATGCTAACTTACATGCATGTAACTTACAACTCTCTCACATAAATAATGAATGATGTGGGCTTACTCACTATTTATGTGAGAGGGTTGTAAGTTATATGCATCTTGTTTATTAGGTTTTTAACATTACCCAATTATTTGATAAAATAAAAAAATTGAAAAATATGATTTAGTTCTTATATTTTAATTTAGGAGTTTATTTATTTTTTATATATTGAAAAATACTTCAAAATACTTCTCTTATTAAATATATTAGGTTCCAACTTTTAATATTTTCGTTTTAATGGTAATACCTTACAATAACAATCTTGGAGATATTAATGAAAAAATTTAATTCATCAAATTAGCCTAAAAACATAAAAATTAAAGAAAGTCATGAATCGCAAAGCCAATGTGACACTCGTGAGTGCTTTTTAAGTATTTATTATAAATAATTGCAAAGCCAATTATTTATTATTTATAATGAAACCGAAATTTCTCTCCGCGTGAAAATAAAGGAGTGAAAGCGAGAAAAGATTCCTCTCCACGTGAAAACAGATGTTGAAATGTTTTTGCTATTCGTTTGATGATTCGAGGATTCACAATTGCCAAAGACAATAAGACATTATAAATAATAAATAATTCCAAGATGAAGAAATCAGCGACCCATCAGTTAATTGTGCGTGCTCCATGGGTTAAAACATTTTTGTCGATACTCAACCCAACTCAGAAATCACGAGTTGCACTGTCAATGAAAAAGAAGACAAAAGTCACTGAAAGCAAAGACAATAAGACATTGACTGATGATAACATGCTGGGACATTAAGTATCCCTTTGGGATTAAAGTAGAATTTTAATAAATTTCTTATTTCATAATTTTTTATAAAAATAATATTCGATAAATTTCATAAAAACTACTTCTTTTATAATTTTTTTTATTTTACTATCGTTTTTAAAAACAGGTTGAGATTTACTTTTCATAAGCAGCTTAAAATAAGCCACCACAATTTTTCAAAATTTATATTATAACATTAATAATTTAACAAAAATTTTAAATATGTCTTATTTTTTCACACTCTAATTTATAAGCCACTAGATATCATATTACCACCATAATTTACCGCTGCAACTAATGTGCATTCTCTCCAATATCAAAGTTTTGATTTAGCAGGTTCATATTTTTAATATTTTAATTTTATTTTTTATTATAAAAGTAATGAGACTTATATATGATTACATGATTTTTTTTTTTAACTATGAACAAGTTCATGTGAAAGTTAACCATAACTTTTAAAATCAATTTCATAACCATGGGTGTTAACGTTCAATTTATTTATATTTTTCTATAGTCATGGTGTTCGTTGCAACAAATTGATTCTATGCTTTTAGGAGTCTCGTTACCATTTCCTTTGCATTGATCATCTGCTTTGGTGATTCCACAGTACACTCCATAGCCAAATTTAAGGACAAATGACATACATTGCTCTTTGGTCATAAAATGTTTGTCCTCCCGACTTAGCAAATTCGCATCAACAACTCCCATAACTAAATTGGGTAGCAAATCACTAACCCAACGTTTTAA
This sequence comes from Citrus x changshan-huyou, assembly GCA_039657385.1. Taxonomy (NCBI): domain Eukaryota; kingdom Viridiplantae; phylum Streptophyta; class Magnoliopsida; order Sapindales; family Rutaceae; genus Citrus; species Citrus x changshan-huyou. Next base: position 17,248,946 of record CM077547.1, on the reverse strand, counting down.
TGTCATTTCTCCATGAAAAATTTCATTTGCGAGTTTCTTCCCGCTAAATGTTTCCATTATCATAATCGCAAAGCTGTAAACATCCCTATTTGTGGATGCTTGTCCTTCTCTTTTATACTCAATGGATTTCAACAATTACATAGTAAGATAAAATAATTTACAATAATATGCTCAAATGAAGATTATAAGAAATAAATAACATTTGAGAAAGTATTAAAGAAATGAAAAAATATTTAATGTGGAACAAACTTGGTGCCATATAGATAACATATAGTTATTAGTAAGATTTATGATAAAAGACAAAACAAATTAGCTCTTTTAAACTGATATTTATTGGTTAATTTGGTAATGAATAATGAGTTAATTTGCTATTAATTTTTTAGATAAATTAATTAATATTAAGAATATTATTGTTACAATATTATTATAAAAGTAAAAAAAGGATAATAATGTGACATATTTAATAACAAAGGTAAATTAAAATACTTTTTAAAATATAAAATTAAATGAAAACTTAAATTAAAATACAAAAGATAAACAAGCATTTACTTGATAAAAAATCATAGAAGTTAATTCTGCGTGCTTTAGAGCAATGCTAAAGAGAGAGAAAGACGAGAGAAAGTTAAGCGATAACATTTTTGTCAATCCTTAGCCCAACTCAAAAGTCACGAATTGCCAAGCCAGTGTGACACTCGTTGGTGCTTTCAAGTATTTATTATAAATAATTGCAAAGCCAATTATTTATTATGTATAATGAAACTGAAATTTCTCTCCGCGTGAAAATAGAGTGAAAGGGAGAAAAGAGTCCTCTCCACGTAAAAACATATGTTGAAATGTTTTTGCTATATGGGGCAAAACTACGTTGTAACATGGTATCCTGGAATCTTGTTATTTGCTATAAAAATAAAAAAAAGCTAAAAACTTATTAAATTTTCACACATTAGTCCTACACTCAAAAATTTTCAATTGCATTAATACTTCTGGAAGCCACGATTTATTTCAGAAGCACCTATAAATTCAAGCATTTACTCTCTTTATACTCAAAAACACCAATAAATTAAAAGAAAAGTTTTTTGAGTTGTGTAATTGAATTTGAGGCGCAATAGCTTTAATAAGAAATAAAGGCAACTGCTTGCTTTCTTTCATACTTTGTAAAACTCCTAATATGATAACCCATTTATGGCACGATTAACTATTCATTTAATTATACTAATTGACTTATATTTTAATTGATAGATATGTGCTTAATTGTCATCTCTATTGTTGTGCATGCACGATGTTAGCAAGAGAGAAGAAAAAATAAAAAAATACTTATTTTTAGTTTATTTTTACTAAGGAAATATTTAAATTATTTTCAAATAGAGTAATTGTTTAGAATTTGTTTTTACCCTTCTCTCAGTTAAGTTAATGAAATATCTCAACCGTATGGATGTGTGCTAATGACTATTTAAAATGTTGGGATGAAGTAACAAATATCAATATATTTAAGTGTGCAATTAAATTTATTATTTTTATCTAGGGATAAAAACTCAACAAAAAAAAATACAAAACTCATTGTTCAAACAAACAAAAATTATTTTACAAATTCATAAACTAACACTTTATTATTATTAGTAAATTAACATATTTTTACTACATAATTAAATAACTGATAGTATGTTAAATAAATCTTATGTTACAAAAAAACATAGTAAAACATTAACTACAAAGAATATCAAATTAAATTTATTTTTGTATTTTGTACATTCCATTTACTTGAGATAGTAAAATCCCTTATGTTGGGAAAAAAAAAGGTTATGGGGTTTGAACCTTGGTCACATAGATGAGAGGAAATTGGTTGCCGTTATGTTAAATTAAAAAAAATCGTATTTATATTTATCATTAATTATGGTTAGTAAATAATATACATAGTTTAACTATATAATAAAATAGTTAATTTTTTGATTAATAAGTAAATTTATTAATTTAAATAGATATTAATAAATGTAAGAATAAGTCATTTAAGTGGAAACCTAGTTCAATAGTGTAAAAAAATTAGAATATTATGGACTTATATGTCATAATTTTAAAACTTTTAATTTTTCTTATTTTGTATGAACAAGAGGGACTTTTAATGTTAATAACCTAAAATCACAATTAAGCCATTATACAACTCTTGGGTTAGCCCGACTCAAAAGTCACGATTCGCCAAGCCAGTGTGACCCTCGTGAGTGCTTTTAAGTATTTATTATAAATAATTGCAAAGCCAATTATTTATTATTTATAATGAAACTGAAATTTATCTCCGCGTGAAAATAAAGGAGTGAAGGCGAGAAAAGATTCCACACGTGAAAAGAGATGTTGAAATGTTTTTGCTATTCGTTTGATGATTCGAGGATTCACAATTGCCGATAAGTCAAGAAAATTTCCAAAAATTATCTTCCAAAAATAAATTAATTGTGTGTGCTTTATGGTATAACATTTTTGTCGTTACTCAACCCAACTCAGAAATCACGAGTTCCACAGTCAATGAAAAAGAAGACAAAAGTCAATAAAAGCAAAGACAAGACAATAAGACATTGACTGATGATAGCATGGTAGGACATTAAGTATCCCTAGGGATTAAAGTAGAAATTTAATAAATTTCTTATTTCATAATTTTTATAAAAATAATATTTAATAAATTTTGTAAAAACTATTTCTTTTATAATTTTTTCTATTTTACTACAGTTTTTAAAAATAGGTTAAAATTTACTTTTCTAAGCAGTTTAAAATAAACCACTATAATTTTTCAAAGTTTATATTATATCATTAATAATTTAACAAAAAAGATAATTATAGCTTATGTTTCCATACACTATAGTTTATAAGCCATTAGATATCATATTACCACAATAATTTACCACTGCAACTAATGTGCATTCTCTCTAATATCAAAGTTTTGATTTAGCAGGTTCATATTTTTAATATTTAATTTTATTTTTTATTATAAAATTAATGAGACTTATATATGATTACATAATTTTTTTTAAACTATCCATGTGAAAGTTAACCATAACTTTTAAAATCAATTTCATAACCATGGCTTTTAACGTTCAATCTATTTATATTTTTCTATAGTCATGGTATTCATTACAACAAGTTGATTCTCTACTTTTAGGAGTCTCGTTACCATTTCCTTTGCATTGATCATCTGCTTTGGTGATTCCACAGTACACTCCATAGCCAAATTGAAGACAAATGACATATATTGCTCTTTGGTCATAAAATGTTTGTCCTCCCGACTTAGCAAATTCGCATCAACAACTCCCATAACTAAATTGGGTAGCAAATCACTAACCCAACGCTTTAATGTCATTTCTCCATGAAAAATTTCATTTGTGAGTTTCTTCTAGCTGAATGTTTCCATTATCATACTCGCAAAGTTGTAAACCCCGTTTGTGGATGCTTGTCCTTCTCTTTTATATTGGATGGATTTCAACAATTACATAGTAAGATAAAATAATTTACAATAATATGCTCAAATGAAGATTATAAGAAATAAATAACATATCAGAAAGTATTAAAGAAGTGAAAAAATATTTAAAGTGGAACAAACTTGGTGCCATATAGCCTATGGTGGCAAGTGTTTGTGTTTGTGTCAATAATTGATCTTCTCTGAGTAAGAGTTTTGCCATGCCAAAATCATTCAAATGAGCAACCATAGTATCGTCTAGCAATCGGCTTTAAATCATAGTGAATTCTAAGTGTTGAATGATCAAGGTTTAGATATTCCAAAGCTGATGCAACATCTATCATTAAGTTTAATCTTTGAAAAATATCCAAAATGTAGTTGCTTGAAAAATATCCTCTAAATAGGCAAAGAGACGAAGAATATTTAAGAATTTTGCTGACATAATATAAAAGTGAAAAACCACTCGTGAACGTCTACACATCGTTAATGCTTTGGTTATGTGTGTGTATATATATAGTAGTTTTCTAGTTCGGAAACTTAAAGTGTGGGAAAAGTTTAAGAAAGCTTTAAAACTGTGAGGTTTAATAGTATTATAAAATAAGACGCCTTCTCAGACTTTCTCATACTTTAAAATCCTGAATTAAAAAATTTATATATATATATACACACACACACATATGTACCAGCATTTACAGCGAAATATCTGACTAATATCTATAAAAATTAAAAAGGTATAGTGCAAGTAAGCAATAGGCGGTAGATAGATTGTGTGTGCGGTTAAAACTAAAAGACGAAATGTGTGGTATGTCGGATTACAGGAAGAATGCGAGAGATTCACATTTGTTATGCTGAATTAAACTGAATATATGATTAGGTAAGATTGTATTAGACTGAATTAGATACGATTGGACTAAATTATTTATGGTGGATTGGATTGACTTCATTGATAATTTATAAATAAAATTAAATAATTAGAAAATACTAATATAAATTAAATTATTTATCTCAAAACATTTTATTAATAATGGTGAAGTATTATAAATATACATTTTTATATCATGGAATTAGTATGCATAATATTAATTAAAATTATGGAAAATATACAAGTTTAAGTTTAATTATAATTGGAATAAAATCTGTCAAAATAATCTAAGGATTTTGATCGAGAGAGTGATGTTGCTCACCACCGCCTTATGGAGAGTGATGTTGCACGTGTCCAACTCTAATTAGGAGACATGTGAAGCGAGACTCATAGCTCTCCGAATAACAACTGAATACATGCAGACGTCGCTCATGTGATCACTACTCAACAATCTAATCTCTTAAAATTATCTCGTAACAACTAAATGTGCCCCAACTTTATAGTGTACTACTCTAATTTTTATCTAGGATTTGGATTTTCTCCTAATCTAATCTCTCCTAAGCTTTTGTATAAGATCATGACACATGTCATTCAAGTCTTTAGCTAGGATTTAATTTATTTCAAACTTGGCTTTTTTAAAAATCATGATAAAAATTCATTTAGTCCCTATATTTTAAAATTAGTGCTTGTTTAGTCTTTGTATTTTTAAAAACACCTCAAAATATCATTGCCGTTAAACAATTGACACTACTGTTGTTACTTTTTGTTCCTTTTGGCTTACTTTTACAATGTTACTCTCTTACAATAATTTGTTTATATTAATAAAAAGAAAAAATAAACTACTATTTTAACCCCAAAATAAAATTAAAAATATATATATATATATATATATATATATATATATATATATTTTTGGAAGCTCACATATGTCCAAAAAGAATTAATATTGTAAAAAAATTAAACTACCAATTTTTTTGGACATTGAAAAAAAATACATTAAAGCAGAGTGGAAAAAATTAGTATATATTCTTTTCGTTTCTATTTTATTTTTTGGGTTAAATTGATAATTTAACTTTTTTCTTTTTATTAATGTAAAAAGAAATATTATTGTAAGAGGGTAATATTATAAAAAAAAAAAGAACAAAAAGTAACGATAGAGGTGTCAATAGTTTAATGGCAGGAATGTATTGAAGTATTTTTTAAAATATAAGGACCAAATAGACACTAACTTCAATATATAGGGATTAAACGAATTTTTACCCTAAAAATCAAAACATAAGTTTTCATGCCTAAATAAATGTCTGAAACTTAACGGTTATTATCACAAACTGCTACTTCTTTCTCGCTTCTTCTTCTCTACTACTTTGAATATCACAAACTTTGGACTTCTGTGTAAAACTTGAGCAAAGAAGAAACATTGCTCATTAATTCTTAATTCTTTTAGGAATTTATATCATGGAATTAGATAAAATTTGAATGCATTATTGTTATCGGTATTCTGCAACAACAATTGAAGCTACTTGAAGTAGACAACATCAATTGAAGACAATTTCTATTTGCAATCATCAGCAATTAATTTAGCTTTATTGGTTATCAAAGTTTGTTGGGTGAACACGAAATAGAAGAAAATTCAATAGGAAAGATAAAGAGAAAAAAGAACAGAGTGAAAGAAATTGAAGGTTAAAGCTTGTTAGACATCGGTTAATCTTAGAGCTATTAAAATAATTAGGCAATAATACGATGTGTTCTAATTCTAATATAAATTAAATCCAAGTCTTAGAAAAACTTAAATGACAAAATTTAGAAAAGATTAGATTAGGAGAAGATCCCTATATTTCTCTTCTCAAATATTAAAAAAAAGATTCAAAGTTATTATCAACATTTATTTCAATGTTCGCAATTGAAATGCTTAAACACGATTAATTTTCGAGCAAATAAATATTTTCTAATCTTTATATCAACCTTCCTGTTATTCTAGGAATGAGCATTAGTGGTCAAGGTGAAATACTACGAGTAATGAATAAAAAATTGACATAAATATAAAGTCTATGATCATGCTTACCCTGGAGTCTGTTTTGGTCAAGATATAACTCCTTAAGCTTGGTCAAGAAATCATTGATTGACGAAGATAATTTTTGTAGAGGAAGATTGTAGCAAATATTTGTTGGGAGGTCAACAAATAACCTATCATATTCAAAATAAATATTAGCTAGTAAAGAAGACTTGCTTAAGATGAAGGAAGGGAAAGAATCAGGGAGCTGGTTATGGCTAAGATAAAGTTTTTCGAAGTGATGATAGATTCCCAAGTTGAGAAGGAATAATGCCTATTAAGAAATTATTTGTTAGCGCCGGCATCTTCAATTATATAAAGATAAGTAGTGATTCAATGCCAAATATTTTATATAGATGTCAGACATGCATATTATTAGTGAAGACGCATGCTAAGTTATTAACATCACAAATCCAAGCTCAATGGGGTAGAAAGATTGAAGATTGATGAAGGAATGATTCCAGTTAAGAAATGTTTTCTAGCCATAACATCTCCAATTCTGCAACATTCCCCAGCTCCTCTGGAATTTCTCCTCAAACGTAATGAGTAACATATGCGTAAACATTATTAAATTATTACCCAGCTCTCAAGAATAAAAGAAATGAAACAAAAGTAATTATTGCCTGAAGAGAATCTATAATGAGTACAAAACCCAGTAAGCAAACTAGTTTTTCTTATACGGAAAATACATACATACTTATACATAATGCAATGGATGATATGCCATGATCTTTTGGAAATACTGTAAAATAAATTCATAAAAATCTCTTTTTGTCGCTTTCAAACTTTCTCATTTTCTTTCAATGAAATACGTATCCTGCAATGTGGCACTTTGTGTTGTGCGTGGCACTTTGCACCATGTGTGGCACTTTGCGACACTCTAGCCCTCAAGAGGTGGCCCTCGCATAGTCTCAAGAGGTGGCCTCCACACAACTTCAAGAGGTGGCCCCCAATGCAAAATCTCATAAAACAGAAATTCCGTTTGCTAAAATCTACTTTCTCATTCATAGAAAACTCAATGCATTTTCGTGCTCATGCCAATGAACCATCACACATACATATGCCCATGTACATAATCACGCTCAACACATGCCAACACATCACATAAACACATGGGCAGAGACATCTAAATCCATATCCGTATATATATTAAAATAGGCTTTTCACACAAGTCAAACATATATATTGTTTAGTGTGATTCGTTTTAAAGTCTAGTTTACTTACCTCTTGGCATCCTCATGTAACAAATGCGTACTGATACCATCAACCTAAAATCATCAATAACGCCTCATAAAATATAATCAAATCTCAATCATAAACTCTAATGTCCTCAAATATCTCAATTTAAACAACTCCTAAACTCAACCTCAATTGTCCTCAATAATCGGCCCTCAAAACATAACAGTCCATAAACATAACAGTCCATACTTCCCCGATTTTTAATAAATTATTCTCTTATTGGAAGAATCTCAAATTTTACAGACCATATGCTAACATATTGAAAGTTCATTGATAAAAATTTCATAACATAATTCCTTCAAAAACTATTGAAAATAATTCACGTTTCAGACATCATCAATACTGTCAAACAGTTTTCTGTTTTGAACACACTTGCTTTACAAATACAAAAAAATTCATTGCTTTATCATAAAATCATGAAAATTTCCAGAATCATACTAGACATATATAAAAATCATTGGTCCAAATTTCATAATTTTTGAAGAAGTATAACTATGGTAAAAATAATTTCGTAATTCACGTTATTCACTGAAATCATAAATTTCCAGGTTTTCAGACTTGAATTTGAAAAATCATAATTAATTGAAATCTTATCCGATTAACTTGAAACAAGTTTCAAAACATTCTAGACGATGTCTAGTTTAACATACCCAAAAATCAAAATCAAAATCAATTTTTACAAATTACTATGATTTCCGTAATAATTCACTGTCAGCATATTTCTACAAAATCTTAGATTTCTACTTCTATTGCAATCTTGCTTCTCCACAACAATTTAATAGAAACCAATAATTAAAACTTACCTCCAAAACTTCTCCCAACAATAACAACTTGATCCCATGTGTTGCCTATGGCAGAACTAAGAAGAAGAAGAAGACTTTCTTCTTCTCTTTTTCTTTTCTTTTCTCTCTTGTCTCTCCATCTCTCTCTCTCTCTCTCTTTTCTGTCGTTTTTTTTTTTTTTGCAACCGATCCCTCTTTTCCTCTCTCTCTTATAATGAAAAAGACATCTTGTTCTATTTATACTAGGTTAAAAAAGGATTACTAAAAATTAAAAAGACTTAAATACCCTTAGGAGATTTGGGATATTACATAAAACCACCGCCTAGCAATGTTGGATACCATATTTCTTCATTAGGTATAAAGAAACTTTCAAGATTTTGAGTTAATTACTTCGGAAAAAAATAATCAATCAACTCAACAAGTATATAATTTGATTTTATTGACTATGCTATCCGTTGATTTGTTAAAGCATTCTTAATTAGTTAGATATATTCTTAATTATCAAATGGATGAAAGTTTAATCTTTATCATATTTATACACATAAAATTAACTGGAGTTTGAAATATATTTCTTTTTACCTATATACAGAACAAAATTTATGTTAATGGTATTTTTTCCAATAAAACTATTTTCAGTTGAGTATTGCAAATTGCAATATTGGTGGATATGTAATTTTGACACTAATTTGAATACTTTCAAATTTCAATTAGCTAGTGTTAATTAATATATCCTTCAAAAGTTGGTTGAGGGACTTGAATCCTCACATTTTCACACAGAATTTCTAACAGTCAACTCCTAACACCCTTTTTCATCATTTCGTTTCTCAATAAAACAAACAAATACATACACTCTCTTTTTCTCTCACACACAAACACAGCAATTCCTTTCTTTTAATGTGTTTTTAGACTTCATTCTGTTTTGTTTGATAATTGACGTCCTTAAATCAAAGCTCACCCCACTTCAACATGCCACCATTTTTGCTCACAAGAACCATTTCATCAACCCTCTCAAGACAACAACTTTTTTTTTTCTTGGTTTTCTCATTGCTATGGGGGCGTCCACGTGTAGCAAGCCACCCACTCGTCGCACCAAAGACTTTTTTGCCTCTCCTGCGCTCTCTCTAAGCCTTGTATAACTCCAAAATCCTAAATACTTTATTGTGTTATTTTATTTTATTTTTCCGTTTTTTGCTTTGCTATGTTATTTTTTAGTAGTTTATTTCATTTTTGTTGGTGTGGGTGTTGTGTTCTTGACGAATTATTAATTATCATTAGCAGGCTGGAGTATTCCGGGACACGGACGCTTCGGTGGCGATGAATAATGAGGTTGGGGAAGGAGATTAAGGCAGTGGAGGAGCAGGAGAAGGATCATCAAGATCAGATGATGACTTTGATGGAGGTGGTGATAATGATCAGCAAATTAGAGAAATGTAAGCGTATTTTTTGGCTTGGTGCAAACTAGTCGAAGGGCTTTCGTACCCACTTGGATTTAAGTTATAATGAGTTCGATGGTGAGTTTAATACTTGTTCTTTGTCACACATTTTGAGCTTGGTGGGGCTTCAAAAACAAAGGATTAAGCTCACCAGCAAGCTCATTATAGCTTAAATCTATGTGGGTTTGTAAGCTATTTCAAGTTCCCAAAACTGGTTGGAATTGAGCCAGATAACTTATTCCTAGCCAAATTCAACTTTTTCAAACAACCGAAACGACCTAAGCTCTCAGGGATGGAACCTGTAAGCTTGTTATTTTCCAAATAAAATACTTGAAGATGGAGAGAGTCACAAAATTCTGGTGGAACGGAACCTGTTAAGCACCGGTTCCGAAATAATATTGTAAGATGTGAACGATATCGTGATATCATGCATATTATCCATAGTGTAACAGATATAAACTCAAGTTAACTTTGATATCTTTCGGAAACTTCAATACATGATTGCTACTAATTGAGAGCTTGATTATACATTTTCCTCAAACCTACAGTAAAGAAAATCTACTGTATTATATACAATCCACTATCACCAGGATAAGAATATGAAAGTTTCAGTTAATACAAAATCAAATAATTTATCACAATCATTGAATATCAAGATTTTCTTAGAAGAAAAAGTACATATAGTTCATCCAAAACATGCACACCAATTTCAGTAATATTTTTCATACCACGTGGGAAAATATAAACAGACCGTTTCTACTGGTTTTAGATTGAGAATTAAAGACCAATGACTATCTTAATTAACTTAAGATTATTAATATAATAGGTTTCCTAATAAGTATGCCTATTTAGAGTATTTGGGGATGCTACTAGAAAAACGAAATTTAAATTGTACAGAACCTAGTTATCGGATGTTAAAATCTGAAACTTCGAGAATCCATACAAAAACATAGTTGATTTCTACCAGGTGCAGTTCGTAATTGAAAATTTACAATACCATGTCCACTGAATCTCAAACTTTTTACCACAAATTAACCACTACATCAAAAGATAAATTTTGGGAATGAACTACCACAAGTACGCCTTACAAATGCAAATGACCAAAAGATTTTTGAGATTGTAAAGAGATGATACTGAGGGATAACGTATGTTCATGTTGTCCCATTTAGGTGGCAAAGAAGCCTTGATTATTCGAGCAGATACGATTTGGAAATCCTACGATAGGGTCTCGGTTCATAGCAAGAGTAACTCAATTTGCCGAAACTGACATGCATGATCAAAGTCTCCTCAACCTCAAGATCAGACTCAGTGTCTCTGTCTGAGGTTATTCCATCCAGGTCTTCAACCGCATTTCGTCCTTCAGGTTTATTTGGATCTATATTTTGGAGCTGGTCCAGAAACAAGTAAAATACTTCGAATCCAAGACAAGCATGCACCAAAAGAAAGGCATCTACCATTACCTGACCAGAAAAATGCAAAGAATGTATCCCCCCCACATTTAATTTCTGCCTTGATTGAGCTGATACGTCCAACCTGTAAATTTTAGCAGAGCATATACTTCATCGGAAACAACAGGGGAAGTGTTGAGTGCAATACAGCAAGACTTGCACAGGGTATCTATGGGCTGAGGTTGACCCAATATAAACAATTTTAAAGTGCCTTATTTACCACAAGTTACAATTTCGCAAAGGAAGCGAAAGTCGAACTTTGCTCAGAGGTTTCAACTTTCTGTATATTCTTGAGAATATGGGGAGTACCACACTATCATTCAATCAAACGGATAAGTCAAACTAGCATCACCCATAATATGATAACAACACTACATAACATACCATGTCTTCAATGGCCCTCAGTTGATCAATTTTAGCTCGATACGTCAACAAGAATGGACGCAGTGTGAGGGCCCTGAGTTGATCGACCTTAGCTTGTGTAATGGCCCTGAGTTGATCAAATTTAGCGTGTGTAGTGGCCCTGAGTTGATCAGCTTTAGCTTGACACCTCAACAAGAATGGACTCAAGTAGTTCTCGTACAACTACCTTGCCCCCTAACAAGAAATAAGGAAGTTTATCACCATGAGTTAACTTGAAGTCAAAAGTTAAACATATTAAGCTACATTAATTTTCATCACAAATAAATATAAATACAAGTACACTTCCCCATTTTTTCAATATGATCCAAAGTTACAAGCGTTATTTTTAAACTTATATCAGTAGATGGAAGGTGAAGCCATACAAGAAATGCAAATTTCAGGTGATAATACATGGGAAACCTGAAATGATGAAACAAGATAAGGCAGTAACATCAATTAGGCATAGATAATTAAGCGTCGTGCGTATATGCGTGGGAAAAGATGTACACTTGCTTATCTTTTCGAAATATATATGATAAATACTTACTACACAAGCAAAAGGAAGAAATCACTAGTACTCAAAAACTTTACCAAGTAAGAAACTTGTCTGCAAAAGCCTCAGCAATGCTAAAAGTTCCATAAGCTGCAAATAGTCAGTAGGACAAGTACTATCAAAAGTTCATCAAGCGCAAGCACCAATGCCAGATATATATCCCCAGATCATACCAGCCTCATCTTTTATTGATTACAAAATTTATCAACATGTGATAAGAATTTCTGCACATTTGTTACTTTCATCATTGATGGTCATCATGAATAGTAGAGCTATATATTTTCACCCATGCAAGATCTCAGCATCACTATAACCATAAAGGTAATATTCAATTTTTTTGCCCAACTAATCAAAGCATCTAACAGGAAAACACTTGGGCTAAAAATAATGGATACAGAGGAAATTTAGGAGTCTATGAAAACCTCATGTAACAAAACAAGCAAGGTGACAAGCCTAACAAAAAATAATAATAATAAATTATAAAAATAAAAATAAATTCCAACCTGCCCAATATATGAGCCACTTTTGTTGCTCATCTTCATCTTTCCTCTCAATTCCCTTGAATGTTGAGTACACTGGTAAAGCAACACCCACAGAGCAGCTGTACAAGCACCCAAAAATGAAAAATAAAAATAACAAAAACAAAAAATAAGAATAAAAAAATTTCTCTAGATTATTTAGCACTGGACACGCAGACCGGACATCGCCATGTGGCACTGCTACTCACCGTAAGGTGAGAACCATAAAAGATTACTCCACGATTACATTGATATCTATGTAACACATTACAATAATAGTCGATGCAAGGTTTAGCATACATGATCTACTATTAATCAAACAAACAAATAAACACACACAAACATTTTTGTTAAAAAGGAGTTAAAAGTAAGTGCATAAAAGCCGCACCAAGCTGTTCGAACTATAATGTTAGATCCAAGTGGGCAAAAGAGCAGTTGGAATCCGACCTGTGAATAAAAATGACAGAAAAGAAACATTTTTTGGATTAGATATGCAACAAAAATGCATTTATTTGGGTGATTTTTTGTTTTGTTAAACGTAAAACTGACCTCCTTGGTTAAGCTGGATCTGGAGAGAGCCATTTCAATAATCTTTTGAGGATAATTTCTCTATTTGTTTTTCAATTTATTCATAAACGTGTGAACTGTGCAGATGACTGACATTTGCACTTCAGTGAAGTGACTCCTTGGCAGTTTTTTGCGTGGCGCGCAAGTAGAACAAAACGGTGTCGTTCACTATGAAACTTGGGAAATTTATGCTCAGTGGCCGAGAAGAATCGGTCTCGTTGGATCAGGTTGTGGGCTTTTTTAGTGGTTGATTCACAAAGCCCACGTAAATCAATTATATACATATATTTTGTCATGTGAATTTAGGGATGGCAATGGGGTGGGGGTGGGGTGGCCTACCCCATTCCCCATCCCGTTAGAAATTTTTGCCCCCATTTCTTATCCCATTCCCTAATAAATTTAGTGGGGTGGGGATGGAGAATCCCCATGTGGGGAATGATTTCCCCATCCCCACCCCATTCCCCATTTATCTATTTTATAATATGTATAAATATATTATTTTAGTAAGTTAAAAATTAGAGACTTAAAATAAAATCATCATCATATTATAAAGTATTTAAATTCTTTTTAAAAAAAATCTAAAAGTTTGAAACAATATCTTAAAATGATATTAAAAGTGAAAAATATTTAAAGAGCGTAGCACCTTAAAAGAGAAAAGAAAATATAACAATGTTTCAAAGTTAAAAAATATTATAGGATTTTCTTTTATTCATATCTTGTTTATATTGCATAAAAATTTAAAAAAAATTATTAATTGACATTATAATTGATAAAATAAAAATTATTAAATAAGAATTAAAAATATATTTATATATAATGGGGATTGGGGTGGGGGTGGGGTGGGGAGTACAAAACCAAACCCCACCCCATTAAGAATTTAGGGATTATTTTCCCCCCACTCCCCACCCCATTTCCCAAAATTATTCAAAATTTTCCCCATTTAGGGTGGGGCTCCATGGGGCCCCAAAACCGTGGAGGATTTTGCCATCCCTATGTGAATTCTAAAAATTCTTAATATTTTTTTTTGGGGTATTGATGATATTCTGATCAGTGAAGCGATTTGTTTTAATCAATTTAAAAATTGTAGTACAAATTAGGGGTGGGCATTTTACCCAATCCGACCCGACCCGACCCGATAAATTTCGGGTTCGGGTCGGGATCGAAACCCGATCGGTTTGAAATTTACAAACCCGATCGGGTTGTGATCGGTTCGGGTCAAATCCGACCCGACCCGAATACCCGATCGGGTTCTTAAAAAAAAAAAAAAAACAACGTACTGACCCGAATTGACCTGATTTCAACCGACCCGAACTGACCCAAATTGACCCGAACTGACCCGAACTGACCCGAATTGACCCGAACTGACCCGATTTCAACCGACCCGAATTGACCCGAACTGACCCAAATTGACCCGAACTCAATCCTACCCATTTTAAATCCAACCCGAACATAACCCGAATTAATGACCCGACCCGAACTGACCCGAACATAGTTCGGGTCGGTTCGGGTCGGGTCATTAATTCGGGTTATGTTCGGATTGTTCCTTGTCTAACCCGAACAACCCGAAACCCAATCGGGTTGACCCGAACCCGATTTTGCCCACCCCTAGTACAAATACTCATGTGTTAGCACCCTGCACTGCTCAGATCTAATTACTGAAGACGAAAAATTTTAGCTTTAAGTTATTAGCAGTATTAGAAGTGAATGAGAGTAACTGTCGAATCAAAGTTGTTTGAAATTAAATCTCTTTGAAAGTTAATTCGTAATCTAATGAAAAATAGTGCAATAAAGTTCAAATAATTTCTGATATTTGGTTGCATGTATTTATTTTTAAATTTTGGATTAATCATGATGATGGAGTGGGGCAGCGAGAGCAGAATTGATACTTCATGATGACAGAGCAAGGTATCGAAAGTGGAATTAATAGTGAAATTGTAGGTTACATTCTAATTGAAACTGATTAAATCTCATTCTAATGCAAACGACTAAATAAGAATTTAATAATGTGTTAAATGAGATAAGATTACACTCTAACCCAAATGATTCTACAAGAGAGGTTCAATGGATAATCCCAAAAAGAATTTTAAATGAAGGGTTTTATTGAACAAATAAAGCTAAAGTTATGAAAACAATAAAGAGACATCTCTATTTATAATGAGGTAAAAGTTAAGCTAAAAGGGAAACTAAATAATAATTATATAGAAATAAAAAATTAAAATTTGGTGCTAATTAAAATAGAAAATAACAAAATACCTATAATAATAAAATTCTAAAATAACGTCCTATATCACACGATAATCTTGAATGTTAAATCAATAATTCTTTATTACTAATGGCATGTTTATCAACTTTGACACGTCCTTGGCCATGTAAAATTACATGAAGCTCACACGGCACAAGTATAAAATCTCAACCTATGTGCCCCAAATTGCCTTAATAAAGTTATTACTTAGAACATACATGCACTTTTTTTAGACTGATATTACAATCAGACAACTACTGATCTGTTTATATTTTCTATGCTTACTAATTTTTGAAAAATATCTACTCCACTTATATTTTTATAACGAAGAAAACAGTCTCCACTCAAATTTTTTTTTAATTGATGGAGAAATTCAATCTCCACATTTCAATATGGAATCATTTGGCCGAGCAGCAAATACACATTTTTCTAATTCCAATAAATGATATACCAACGAGACGCATAACAGTAAAATTATATATACAATATTTTGAGATCAAGATTTTGGTGCCAATAAATTTGTTTCCCTCAGGGTCTTAACGGTGAATTCAACATTGGTAGTTAATTTCAATCATCATCATCAAAATTTTATAATTATTATTATTTACAAATACGGTGTGGGTGTGACGCTCGTCACTGTCAGTGGGCTGGGAAAAGTTGAATGAAGTCACCGCTTGTGGAATTTTGGGTAGGGAGCATTGAAAACAAAACAGCGTCGCTCACAATAGAAATTTAGCAAATTTGTCATACGGTGTCGTTAAGGCTAGAAATTTAAGAGGATTCCACTACCCTGAGGAGGTCTTCTTCTTGTTTCACCCTTTTCTTATTAAATATAATATAATTATATTCATTAAAATAAAATAATGTTACATTTATTTAAAAGTAAAAATATCATATCTATTTAAATAATATTATTATATTATTTAATAATAATACATTTATTAAAAATAATAATATTAGGCTTATTAAATATAATATTACTATATTTATTTAATTTTAATAGTATTATATTTCTTTAATATTAATTAATAATGATGATAATAATAATAAATAGTTTATTCTAAGAAAATATTAACTTTGCAGTATATTATTAATGATGATGTTTCATTTGTATTGCCCTTATCAATCATTTTAGTTTAATTAATTAAATTAAAATTAAATAAAAATTACGGTTTATATAATTAAGAATATTGATAATTATTATTAATTTATATAATTAAAATTAATAATAAAATAAATATTTTATTTTACAAATATATTTTTTTATTCACTTGTAACTAAAGTCTACAATTTTTTAAATAAGGGTAAAATTATAATTTAAAACAATTGACTCCCAATCTAAAACAAATAAACACATAAATGAAATTTTGATTTCTATTCCATACTCTTATTTTAATGTAAGTAAACAACCTATTTTTACTCTCAATCTCATAATTCATGCTCTAATATGAGAAGTAAATGCTACGTAAATAGCAGCCACAGGTATAAAAAAGGAAGCAACTAGACTGATCCATGCCTAAGATCTATTAAATAAAATTATGGTCCAGTCTCATTAGATAGGCATGTTGGCTTTGTCCTAGTCCCATATATGGATGGCAAAAAATCCCTACAAGCACAAGGGCCTGTTACGTTAAAATTAGGCATTAGGTCTAATTTTATCCATATTTTAAAAAAATTGAATAGGGATATAAATTTTTATACCTATTCATTGGGTGCATTAGGTATGGGTACAAAGCACTAATACTTGTACGCAATTACTAAACCCATTTGACCATTGTCGACTTATTTATTTTAAATATTTTAAAAATTAAAAGTAACGGCTAAATCAAATAAATTCTAAAGTAAAAAATTAAAACTCTAAAATGTAAACATTAGCAGTTAATAGCTTAGTATTTGGATTGACCATCCTACACATTTATATTAGAGATTTTAGTTGTTTAATGTACTACTCATTTGCTAGACGATCTATAATCTTGACCTAATCGGAAACAAATGAGAATTGAATAATGTTTAAATCAAGGTTAGTCAAAGGAGCGAAGGCTGGACAAGGAAATGCCAACATGAAGGCTTTTATTTTCGATCCAAATATCTAGTAAAACATTAATTAAAGTTGAACTTCACAATCATCAGATTATAGTGAATATTTACTTAAAATTCAAAATGATTTTTAAAAATGATTTTAGAATAAATGTATAATTTAGGGTGAAAAGTGTGGAGTATATTGAGAAAAGTTGCAGCATAATAGCAATTTTTATTGCGAACTTGGAACTGAACCTTGCAACTTAATGCCCTTCCCTACATTTCCTACATCTTACAATATAGTAAAATATATAGGCTGCATATTCATCATCTATATATAGACTACATT
The DNA here is from genome assembly GCA_039657385.1 of Citrus x changshan-huyou. Classification (NCBI taxonomy): domain Eukaryota; kingdom Viridiplantae; phylum Streptophyta; class Magnoliopsida; order Sapindales; family Rutaceae; genus Citrus; species Citrus x changshan-huyou. Next base: position 17,231,049 of record CM077547.1, on the reverse strand, counting down.
TCCTTCTGTGTTTCTTAGGAAAAACAAAATGTTTGTTTTTTTAGTAGATAGTCGATGCTTCCAATGCGCATCAACACCGTCATGCAGTTATGCTGCAAATTATGACGTCTATTTATAGATAAATGCTTTTACTTGTAAAATTATGATTCATTACTTTTCATATGTTCAGTGTTGATATTATTTTTAGAAAATGAATATTAGATTTGCAAATTAACTAAGAGTTTCAACAAAGGATAGAGACATTAACAGTTGTACCAAGAGCGCTTCTAATTATTGCTAGCAAGAAGTGCTTAGTTATATAATTATGATATTTAAGTGTGTTTGTCTTGAACATTTTTAATATATTGTTGCTTCTATTGTAGGCTATCGTTTGATAAGATGCATTGGAGACTCTTGGATTCATTACTTATTTTTGTAAGACTTTGTATCGTAGGCTTGTATTTGCATTTGTGTACACTTTTAATTTTTGACTTGGAGACGTGCGGCTTGATGTTAATCTCTTGTTTTCAGTATATAATTTGAACTTTATGGATGGTATCGTGATAATTAATTTTAATGCTTTAATGTTGTAATGAACAATGTTGAATTTTTGTTGTCATTGATAAATATCAGGAACCTGAGATAAAATATTGACAAATAATCAAATATCACAAAATTATGAAAAAATTAAGCATTACAAATTTGTGACAGCTTCCACCAGTCACAAAACTTGCATCCAACCCATTACTTTATGTGACCGCATTTAGGTGGTTATTTATTTTGGTGACCGTTACTACCTTTTGTTACTGCACGCCAAAAATACAGTTAAAAAGCATTTGCAACGGTTACAAAGCTTATATGTAACCCCTCTTTGCCGTTACAAAGCTGTCATATCTTCTGCGTGCAAGGCGACAACAGTGTCCTCAAGTGACCCAGAATTGCAGAATCTCTTGGTACTAGAGAAGAGAATTTTATATTCGGAACTACGTCTAGAGATGGGGTTTTTAATTAAATATGCCTTAAAAGTAGAGTATTTAGTTAAATATACTCCATGTTTGAAAATTATCTAGATATACTTTTTTATGTGGTACATTATCTAAAATATCCCTAAAGAAAAATATAAAACACACACAACTCACAACACTATTTACTTCTCACTCTTTTTTACTCCACACAACAAAAACTCACACCACACTCAAAATCACTCACAAACAGCTAATGCACTGAGATTTTTGTTTGCAGCTGGGTGTATTATTCATCCCATGAATAAGGTATTTGAAACCTTTTTTTTTTTTTTGTGTTATCTATTCAATTTGTTGACATTATATTATTTTTAGGGTTTTGTTTGGTTTGTGATAAACACTAAAGCAACTCATATTTTCATTACATTTGCATCATATGATTGTTATTTGATGGATTTTATAACTACATTCGTTAAAACCTGAAGTTGTTGTCAATTTTTTTTTCTGCACCCGATATACACGACAGCAGTTGTGTATGTATGTATTTACACGACTGTAGTCGTGAAAATGTGCAAAAAATTTCAATTATTATGACACCTTATCATTCTATTGGTTCAAAAAATATATTTTTTTTCACTATATATATCATTTTACTATTACTGGACTATAGTCGTGTGTGTTAATAAGTTACACGACTACTAGCGTGTACGTATGAACTTACATACTATAATTGTGTATATATGTAAAATGTTTCAATTGTTATGAGATCCCAACATTTTTTTAAGAAGAAATATGTCCTCTGATTATTTACTGAGTCATGTATTTTTGCAACTTACACGACTTTTGTCATGTATGTATGAATTTACACGACAACAATCTTGCAAGTTTGAAAGATATAGTAGTTGTTATTACACCTAGCATTCTGTTAGTACAAAGATTACAATTATTTTTTATTAAATATATCATTTGACTGTTTACAGAACTATAGTTGTGTATTTTAGCAAGTTACACAACTATTGTCGTAAAAACTATCAATTACACGACGTCAGTCGTGTAAATAAGCAGACAGATCTACACTTCGTTATAAATCTTGTTTGATTTTATTTTTGTATTTGTTGTATAATCAACTGTTGTATTATTACAGGAAATGACTTCAGTACGTGTGCCTATTATGTTTTGTGGTGAATGGATTTTATTTTTCTACCTTTTTGTTTCGCAGATGAATAAACGTGTTTGTGTGGCTTTCTAAGAATAAGTATTGAAGGGAGGCGACCAGAGGCTTATAAAATATGGACCAAGTGTTTGGGTTGAAGATGCCAAAAATTTATGATGAATGTTAAACAACTTCTATTGTATTACGACTTATTTACGATTTCAATAAGTATTGTATTTATGTAATTTGATAGGCAACCGGACTACAGTTAGTTTCATTTATTTGAAGTTTGATATGTTAAAGTCTATATTGATTGTGTCATCAATATAATGAATGTTTTAGGAGAGATTTTATTTTGTGCACATACCCGAGTACAATCGTGTATTTTGGCTGTTACAGAACTGGTCATGTTTATTTCTAAATACCTGACTGCAGTCGTGTATCTGTGCAAATACCCGACTACAATCGTGTATTTTCTCACAGAGAGCTTGTCATGTTTATTTCTAAATACCCGACTGCAGTCGTGTATCTGTGCAAATACCCGACTGCAGTCGTGTATTTTCTCACAGAGAGCTTGTCATGTTTATTTGTAAATACCCGACTGCAATCGTGTATCTATGCAAATACCTGACTGCAGTCGTGTATTTTCTCACAAAGAGCTTGTCGTGTTTATTTGTCAATACTCGACTGCAGTCGTGTATCTATGCAAATACCTCATTGCAGTCGTGTATTTTCTCACAGAGAGCTTGTCCTGTTTATTTGTCAATACTCGACTGCAGTCGTGTATCTGTGCAAATACCCGACTGCAATCGTGTATTTTCTCACAGAGAGCTTGTCATGTTTATTTGTCAATACTCGACTGCAGTCGTGTATCTGTGCAAATACCCGACTGCAGTCGTGTATTTTCTCACAGCGTATTCCCTGTGCATATATGGAAATTCTGTTATATCACATAAATTGTACAAACTATCTTATCTATCATTAATATAATTAACAAAGAAATAAAATATATTAATGATGTCAAGTTATCTTTAATGACATCAAATATCAACAACATTCTCATCATAACTATTACATCTCATAGTCCAAAAAATGACACTACAAAATTTTTTTCCATGACCTATGCCCAAATAATTTGACAGCCAAGGCTTTTCGAAATTGTGTAACATGATCTTGTTGGCAATATGAATTGACATCAAGTCCATGGGCTAGGACCTCGAAGTACCGCAACAATGCTCCACAATCACCACTACAAAAATTCATATAAATCAATTGTTAAAAATCATCATTCTTATTATTATGTTCAAAACACATTATATGTATAGTACATACCCTGATTTTTGTTGTGGGATGTCACGCACTCGCACAATGGGCCAAGGAATTTTCGATATAACCTCACTACAGTCTGGATGTGTTTCGTGATATACTATCTTCTGAAGTACTAGAGGTATCATGTCTGCAACAGGCAGCAATTGTCTCACCAAAACTGAATCCTTTGTTAAGTCTATCATGGAGTCATAAATAGAAGTCTATTCAGATTCCTTGATCTTCGGTTCCATCTACATAAATACAAAAAAATTTATCAATCAATATATAAAATGATTGAAAAGTTGCATAATAATATATTTTAAACCAATCATAAAAATTACACAACATACCAGTCGAGTAAATCATTCATTGCACGACTACAGTCGAGTAAAACATGCATTGAACTACAGTCCACTATATAAACCATAGATTCTTTGTAACATTGGAAATAAAGTGTTCATACCCGACGCATGTCCAGTGAAGAATTCTTTACAAACTACAGTCGAGTAAAGAACTAATTATGCGAATATAGTGGAGTAAAGTGTTCATACCCGACTACTGTCGAGTAAAATATTCTTCACACAACAGCAGTCGTGTAAAGAATTCTTTACACAACTGCTGTCGAGTAAAGAATTCTTTACACGACTCCAGGGTAAAAGTCAGGTAAAGAAATGCTTTACACAATTGCATTGGAGAATTCTTTACACGACTCCAGGGTAAAAGTTAGGTAAAGAAATTCTTTAAACAACTGCATTGGAGGCTAGATTATAATAACAACTAAAAAAAGCCACCTAAACTTTCAAAATTAAAACAATAAAATAAATAAACAAATATGCAAAACCTGGGGAGGTCCCTGAACTACAACGACAAATGGCGGTGGTTCACCGTAAGAGCGGTCTATAGTCGAAATGTGAAGCCAACTTTGCTCTTTCTCTACTACTCGTGACTGTAATCACTTGGATGTCATAGATGATGTAAAAGCAAATGCCTAAAAGATAATAGCAATAATGAAAATTAAATTCAGCAATAGTAATTATTTTATTTATATAAATGAAGGGGGAAAATAAAGTAAATAACAATTGACGACCTTAGGTTTTTGTTTCTTATCCTATTTATTTTTTATTGGATTTGGACTTCTTTTTCGTAGAAAAGCCCGATTTGTGAGTTATGTGTGCCTTGTGCTTTTGCAGCGGTTGTGGCAACAGAGAGTCGGGAGCAGAGAGTAAGGCGTTGGGTTTAGGGGATGGTGAAGAATAAGAGGAGAGCAAAGCGCCAATGGCGCGCGAAGCGCATGCGGAACGGGCACGGAGAAAAATTAGTGTGGAGGAGAAGCAGTCGAGCTCATTCCCTTCGCTTCTGGGGCCAAAGCAGTGCAGTCGTTCCTAGCCAAATCAAGGATTTGTGGCTTCTTGCTACACCTACGCTACTTAAGAATGTTCTTCGGGGGGAGAGAGAGAGCTTTGTATCTCTGAAGAAGAAGAGGCAGTAATCAATTGAAAGAAGAACGAATGGTAATCAATTGGAAGAAGAAGAGCTTTGTATTCACCTCTAGCTTCAACTCCAGGGATGGGCGCGTGTGTTTGTGACTGATTGTGCAGGGTAATTTGGATGATTTAGGTTTTTAATTAGGGTAATTTTGTAACTGCACATTAAAAAAGGCATATATGAGGAATTTTAGAGTATGGGGGTGTTTTTAGATAAATACCCTTTTTTTGGGGTATACCACGGACAAATCCCTGTCTAGAGATTATGGTTCCCTGACAGGAAATTCACATCAAGATCAATCTCCACAATTCACAGGAAAGAGAAGTGCTCATCATTATTCATTTGTTGAGGAGAAGCTACTAATTTGTCAATAATAATATGTCCATCGAATCAATTTAGATGTCAAAGAATATCAACGAATAATCAGTAATATCATGAGATTGACGTTCTTCAAATTTCGTATATGGTTCAAATAAGTAAACAAAAGCAACTTCAAGGATCAATAAGAAGTATTAGTACCTAAATAATTGAGCAAAAAATCTTTGTGTCTAAAATTATTCTTAATTAATGAAGAAATAAAATCATTAAATTTTTAAAAAATAATTATTATTGCTATTTACATTGGGATAAAAAAATTAAAGAAATAAAATTAATAAAATATAAATATATTTTTTAGTTAGCAATCAAACATGATTAGATAACTTTATCTTTGCTCATTCTTATGGTTCCTATAAAAGAAATAATTTTTTTTTGTGTATTATAATAAAAAAGAACACATACCATTCACAAGGACAATCGAAGGTAACGAATTTTTTTTTCCTTCTTGCTCCTAATGATAAATGATTGATAAAAATGAGTAAAGGTAAAGTTGTCTAATCATGTTTGACATGAATCACATGATTTTAATTTTTTTTTTGTGTCCCACATCGCCAAAACTGAAAATTCTTAGGTGTAATTAAAAAAAGAAAAATTATCATTGCACTACCTTTATTTTGCCTTATATTCATCCAATCACCATAAAATTTTAACATGTTCTCTGCACCACATTTCTTTTTAAATTTGTATCAACTAGCCACTTTTAAACTAACACCGTTAAATAATTTAAATGAAATTATAATTTTACCCCTAAATAATTAAAAAACATTTTATTTTATAAAAACTTTGAAAATTAAGAAAATTATAATTATAAAGATACCCCTAAATTTAATAAAAATAAATCTCAAATAGAGGTGCTCAGCTGATTTTCATTAAATTTAGATTTTGCAAAATTTTAATAATTACCTTATTTTTATTAAAAAAACTGAATTTATTTATTAAAAATAAATCCCAAAATTTTAACAATTTAAGGGATTTTTATTAAATCCCAAAATTTGCAATAATTTTATAATTATACTTTTTATTTTGATTTTATTAAAAATAAAAATTATAATTTTAGTTTTTATTAAAATTAGAGGTATTTTTATAATTATAATTTTTTTATTTTTCAAAGCTTTTATAAGATAAAATGGTCTTTTAATTTATTTCAAGGTAAAATTGTCATTTCATTTAAATTATTTAATGGTGTTAGTGCAAAAGTGGCTAGTTGATACAAATTTAAAAAAAAAAGTGGTGTAGAAAATATGTTAGAATTTTGTGGTAGTTGAATAAATATAAGACAAGATAGAGATGGTGCAGTAATAATTTTTCTAAAAAAAATATATATTTTATGCGCCCAGGCAAACACTGCAAATTGACGTGCATGGGCTGAAAAAAATAATTTAGCCCAGGAAAGTCCCCGGGCCACATTATGTTGAGAAGCATCCTAGGTAACAAGATCCAAGCCCCGGAAATTTTTCTCGCACTCGTGCGAGCGGCTGAGACACGTGTGGAGCTCTGAATAGGATCCAGATTCCTCATGGAATTGGGCCGATTGCACAGTTATTCACGTGCTTTCATAAAGCAACTGAACGGGGCTTACAATCTTGCGGTTCATTCTTTTCTTTAATAAAATGATATAAAATATAATTTATTTATTAATTTAAAAGCTCTGTTAAAAATAACGAAGCTTTCATATTATTTGGCAGCATCTTGAGTAGAGTTTTTAATTATTAAATAAGTTATTTTTTCTTCACTTTTAAAAAATTTCAACTTTGGGCTATTTGAGAGTAGAGATTTTAGAACTTTTTTAAAGAGTTAAATTTTTTAAAGTATTTTGAAGTACTCTTATAATTTATTTCGTAATCTTATATCATTCCTTTCATAATAAAATTTTAAAAGCTTGTCTATTTTAATAATTTTATAATTTTTAACAATATCTTTAATTGACGACCAAATAACACAATTTTTTATTATAAAAGCTCTGTTTATTAAAATTCTACTAGTAGAAGCTCTACTTAAATAAACTTATTTGAAAATGTATATCAAACAAAGTCTGAAAAACTCAAATGACATGTCATGATTTTATACAAAAGCTTTGCAAAGATTTGATTAGAAAAGGATCCAGATTCTAAATAATGATTGGAGGAGTACTGTCATGTTTAATGATTCTAAGATAATTTTGATGGATTAGATTATTGAGTAGTGAGTCGCTTTTCTTATGGAGAGGGTATCGCATGAGTTCAGCTCTTATTGGGAGAGTTGTGGCTCTCACTTCTTACTCGATCAAAATCCTTAAATTATTTGACAAATTTTGGTCCAATTATAATTAAACTTAAACTCATATATTTTAAATAAGTTTAATTATGAATATTGATTTCATGATATAAATTTTTATATTTATACTACTTTACAATTACTAATAGAATGTTTTGAGATAAATATTTAAATTTATATTAGTAGTTTCAATTATCTAATTTTATTTATAAATTATCAATTAGTCCAATCTAATCCTCAATAAATAATTTTGTTCATTCCTATCAAATTCAGTTTAATACAATCTTATTTAGTGATCATATATTCTGTTTAATCCAGCTTACCAACTGTGAATCTTGCATTCCCCCTATAATCCAGCATGGCACACTTTTGATCTTTTAGTTTTAACCACTCACAATCTATCAACTACTTATTGCTTAATTGCCGTATACCTATTTAATTTTAACAGATATTAGTCAAATATTTCACTACATAACTAAACCACTGTTTTTTATTCTCTTCAGGCAATAATTACTTTTGTTTCATTTCTTTTATTCTTGAGAGCTGGGTAATAATTTAATAATGTTTACGCATATGTTACTCATTACGTTTGAGGAGAAATTCCAGAGGAGCTGGGGAATGTTGCAGAATTGGAGATGTTATGGCTAGAAAACATTTCTTAACTGGAATCATTCCTTCATCAATCTTCAATCTTTCTACCCCATTGAGCTTGGATTTGTGATGTTAATAACTTAGCATGCGTCTTCACTAATAATATGCATGTCTGACATCTATATAAAATATTTGGCATTGAATCACTACTTATCTTTATATAATTGAAGATGCGGGCGCTAACAAATAATTTCTTAATAGGCATTATTCCTTCTCAACTTGGGAATCTATCATCACTTCGAAAAACTTTATCTTAGCCATAACCAGCTCCCTGATTCTTTCACTTCCTTCATCTTAAGCAAGTCTTCTTTACTAGCTAATATTTATTTTGAATATGATAGGTTATTTGTTGACCTCCCAACAAATATTTGCTACAATCTTCCTCTACAAAAATTATCTTCGTCAATCAATGATTTCTTGAGCAAGCTTAAGGAGTTATATCTTGACCAAAACAGACTCCAGGGTAAGCATGATCATAGACTTTATATTTATGTCAATTTTTTATTCATTACTCGTAGTATTTCACCTTGACCACTAATGCTCATTCCTAGAATAACAGGAAGGTTGATATAAAGATTAGAAAATATTTATTTGCTCGAAAATTAATCGTGTTTAAGCATTTCAATTGCGAACATTGAAATAAATGTTGATAATAACTTTGAATCTTTTTTTTAATATTTGAGAAGAGAAATATAGGGATCTTCTCCTAATCTAATCTTTTCTAAATTTTGTCATTTAAGTTTTTCTAAGACTTGGATTTAATTTATATTAGAATTAGAACACATCGTATTATTGCCTAATTATTTTAATAGCTCTAAGATTAACCGATGTCTAACAAGCTTTAACCTTCAATTTCTTTCACTCTGTTCTTTTTTCTCTTTATCTTTCCTATTGAATTTTCTTCTATTTCGTGTTCACCCAACAAACTTTGATAACCAATAAAGCTAAATTAATTGCTGATGATTGGAAATGGAAATTGTCTTCAATTGATGTTGTCTACTTCAAGTAGCTTCAATTGTTGTTGCAGAATACCGATAACAATAATGCATTCAAATTTTATCTAATTCCATGATATAAATTCCTAAAAGAATTAAGAATTAATGAGCAATGTTTCTTCTTTGCTCAAGTTTTACACAGAAGTCCAAAGTTTGTGATATTCAAAGTAGTAGAGAAGAAGAAGCGAGAAAGTTTGTGATATTCAAAGTAGTAGAGAAGAAGAAGCGAGAAAGAAGTAGCAGTTTGTGATAATAACCGTTAAGTTTCAGACATTTATTTAGGCATGAAAACTTATGTTTTGATTTTTAGGGTAAAAATTCGTTTAATCCCTATATATTGAAGTTAGTGTCTATTTGGTCCTTATATTTTAAAAAATACTTCAATACATTCCTGCCATTAAACTATTGACACCTCTATCGTTACTTTTTGTTCTTTTTTTTTTATAATATTACCCTCTTACAATAATATTTTTTTTTACATTAATAAAAAGAAAAAAAGTTAAATTATCAATTTAACCCAAAAAATAAAATAGAAACGAAAAGAATATATACTAATTTTTTCCATTATGCTTTAATGTATTTTTTTTCAATGTCCAAAAAAATTGGTAGTTTAATTTTTTTACAATATTAATTCTTTTTGGACATATGTGAGCTTCCAAAAAAAAAAATATATATATATATTTTTAATTTTATTTTGGGGTTAAAATAGTAGTTTATTTTTTCTTTTTATTAATATAAACAAATTATTGTAAGAGAGTAACATTGTAAAAGTAAGCCAAAAGGAACAAAAAGTAACAACAGTAGTGTCAATTGTTTAACGGCAATGATATTTTGAGGTGTTTTTAAAAATACAAAGACTAAACAAGCACTAATTTTAAAATATAGGGACTAAATGAATTTTTATCATGATTTTTAAAAAAGCCAAGTTTGAAATAAATTAAATCCTAGCTAAAGACTTGAATGACATGTGTCATGATCTTATACAAAAGCTTAGGAGAGATTAGATTAGGAGAAAATCCAAATCCTAGATAAAAATTAGAGTAGTACACTATAAAGTTGGGGCACATTTAGTTGTTACGAGATAATTTTAAGAGATTAGATTGTTGAGTAGTGATCACATGAGCGACGTCTGCATGTATTCAGTTGTTATTCGGAGAGCTATGAGTCTCGCTTCACATGTCTCCTAGTTAGAGTTGGACACGTGCAACATCACTCTCCATAAGGCGGTGGTGAGCAACATCACTCTCTCGATCAAAATCCTTAGATTATTTTGACAGATTTTATTCCAATTATAATTAAACTTAAACTTGTATATTTTCCATAATTTTAATTAATATTATGTATACTAATTCCATGATATAAAAATGTATATTTATAATACTTCACCATTATTAATAAAATGTTTTGAGATAAATAATTTAATTTATATTAGTATTTTCTAATTATTTAATTTTATTTATAAATTATCAATGAATTCAATCCAATCCACCATAAATAATTTAGTCCAATCGTATCTAATTCAGTCTAATACAATCTTACCTAATCATATATTCAGTTTAATTCAGCATAACAAATGTGAATCTCTCGCATTCTTCCTGTAATCCGACATACCACACATTTCGTCTTTTAGTTTTAACCGCACACACAATCTATCTACCGCCTATTGCTTACTTGCACTATACCTTTTTAATTTTTATAGATATTAGTCAGATATTTCGCTGTAAATGCTAGTACATATGTGTGTGTGTATATATATATATATATAAATTTTTTAATTCAGGATTTTAAAGTATGAGAAAGTCTGAGAAGGCGTCTTATTTTATAATACTATTAAACCTCACAGTTTTAAAGCTTTCTTAAACTTTTTCCACACTTTAAGTTTCCGAACTAGAAAACTACTATATATATACACACACATAACCAAAGCATTAACGATGTGTAGACGTTCACGAGTGGTTTTTCACTTTTATATTATGTCAGCAAAATTCTTAAATATTCTTCATCTCTTTGCCTATTTAGAGGATATTTTTCAAGCAACTACATTTTGGATATTTTTCAAAGATTAAACTTAATGATAGATGTTGCATCAACTTTGGAATATCTAAACCTTGATCATTCAACACTTAGAATTCACTATGATTTAAAGCCGATTGCTAGACGATACTATGGTTGCTCATTTGAATGATTTTGGCATGGCAAAACTCTTACTCAGAGAAGATCAATTATTGACACAAACACAAACACTTGCCACCATAGGCTATATGGCACCAAGTTTGTTCCACTTTAAATATTTTTTCACTTCTTTAATACTTTCTGATATGTTATTTATTTCTTATAATCTTCATTTGAGCATATTATTGTAAATTATTTTATCTTACTATGTAATTGTTGAAATCCATCCAATATAAAAGAGAAGGACAAGCATCCACAAACGGGGTTTACAACTTTGCGAGTATGATAATGGAAACATTCAGCTAGAAGAAACTCACAAATGAAATTTTTCATGGAGAAATGACATTAAAGCGTTGGGTTAGTGATTTGCTACCCAATTTAGTTATGGGAGTTGTTGATGCGAATTTGCTAAGTCAGGAGGACAAACATTTTATGACCAAAGAGCAATATATGTCATTTGTCTTCAATTTGGCTATGGAGTGTACTGTGGAATCACCAAAGCAGATGATCAATGCAAAGGAAATGGTAACGAGACTCCTAAAAGTAGAGAATCAACTTGTTGTAATGAATACCATGACTATAGAAAAATATAAATAGATTGAACGTTAAAAGTCATGGTTATGAAATTGATTTTAAAAGTTATGGTTAACTTTCACATGGATAGTTTAAAAAAAATTATGTAATCATATATAAGTCTCATTAATTTTATAATAAAAATAAAATTAAATATTAAAAATATGAACCTGCTAAATCAAAACTTTGATATTAGAGAGAATGCACATTAGTTGCAGTGGTAAATTATTGTGGTAATATGATATCTAATGGCTTATAAACTATAGTGTATGGAAACATAAGCTATAATTATCTTTTTTGTTAAATTATTAATGATATAATATAAACTTTGAAAAATTATAGTGGTTTATTTTTAAACTGCTTAGAAAAGTAAATTTTAACCTATTTTTAAAAACTGTAGTAAAATAGAAAAAATTATAAAAGAAATAGTTTTTACAAAATTTATTAAATATTATTTTTATAAACATTATGAAATAAGAAATTTATTAAATTTCTACTTTAATCCCTAGGGATACTTAATGTCCTACCATGCTATCATCAGTCAATGTCTTATTGTCTTGTCTTTGCTTTTATTGACTTTTGTCTTCTTTTTCATTGACTGTGCAACTCGTGATTTCTGAGTTGGGTTGAGTAACGACAAAAATGTTATACCATAAAGCACACACAATTAATTTATTTTTGGAAGATAATTTTTGGAAATTTTCCTGACTTATCGGCAATTGTGAATCCTCGAATCATCAAACGAATAGCAAAAACATTTCAACATCTCTTTTCACGTGTGGAATCTTTTCTCGCCTTCACTCCTTTATTTTCACGCGGAGATAAATTTCAGTTTCATTATAAATAATAAATAATTGGCTTTGCAATTATTTATAATGAATACTTAAAAGCACTCACGAGTGTCACACTGGCTTGGCGAATCGTGACTTTTGAGTCGGGCTAACCCAAGAGTTGTATAATGGCTTAATTGTGATTTTAGGTTATTAACATTAAAAGTCCCTCTTGTTCATACAAAATAAGAAAAATTAAAAGTTTTAAAATTATGACATATAAGTCCATAATATTCTAATTTTTTTACACTATTGAACTAGGTTTCCACTTAAATGACTTATTCTTACATTTATTAATATCTATTTAAATTAATAAATTTACTTATTAATAAAAAAATTAACTATTTTATTATATAGTTAAACTATGTATATTATTTACTAACCATAATTAATGATAAATATAAATACGATTTTTTTTAATTTAACATAACGGCAACCAATTTCCTCTCATCTATGTGACCAAGGTTCAAACCCCATAACCTTTTTTTTTTCCCAACATAAGGGATTTTACTATCTCAAGTAAATGGAATGTACAAAATACAAAAATAAATTTAATTTGATATTCTTTGTAGTTAATGTTTTACTATGTTTTTTTGTAACATAAGATTTATTTAACATACTATCAGTTATTTAATTATGTAGTAAAAATATGTTAATTTACTAATAATAATAAAGTGTTAGTTTATGAATTTGTAAAATAATTTTTGTTTGTTTGAACAATGAGTTTTGTATTTTTTTTTGTTGAGTTTTTGTCCCTAGATAAAAATAATAAATTTAATTGCACACTTAAATATATTGATATTTGTTACTTCATCCCAACATTTTAAATAGTCATTAGCACACATCCATACGGTTGAGATATTTCATTAACTTAACTGAGAGAAGGGTAAAAATAAATTCTAAACAATTACTCTATTTGAAAATAATTTAAATATTTCCTTAGTAAAAATAAACTAAAAATAAGTATTTTTTTATTTTTTCTTCTCTCTTGCTAACATCGTGCATGCACAACAATAGAGATGACAATTAAGCACATATCTATCAATTAAAATATAAGTCAATTAGTATAATTAAATGAATAGTTAATCGTGCCATAAATGGGTTATCATATTAGGAGTTTTACAAAGTATGAAAGAAAGCAAGCAGTTGCCTTTATTTCTTATTAAAGCTATTGCGCCTCAAATTCAATTACACAACTCAAAAAACTTTTCTTTTAATTTATTGGTGTTTTTGAGTATAAAGAGAGTAAATGCTTGAATTTATAGGTGCTTCTGAAATAAATCGTGGCTTCCAGAAGTATTAATGCAATTGAAAATTTTTGAGTGTAGGACTAATGTGTGAAAATTTAATAAGTTTTTAGCTTTTTTTTATTTTTATAGCAAATAACAAGATTCCAGGATACCATGTTACAACGTAGTTTTGCCCCATATAGCAAAAACATTTCAACATATGTTTTTACGTGGAGAGGACTCTTTTCTCCCTTTCACTCTATTTTCACGCGGAGAGAAATTTCAGTTTCATTATACATAATAAATAATTGGCTTTGCAATTATTTATAATAAATACTTGAAAGCACCAACGAGTGTCACACTGGCTTGGCAATTCGTGACTTTTGAGTTGGGCTAAGGATTGACAAAAATGTTATCGCTTAACTTTCTCTCGTCTTTCTCTCTCTTTAGCATTGCTCTAAAGCACGCAGAATTAACTTCTATGATTTTTTATCAAGTAAATGCTTGTTTATCTTTTGTATTTTAATTTAAGTTTTCATTTAATTTTATATTTTAAAAAGTATTTTAATTTACCTTTGTTATTAAATATGTCACATTATTATCCTTTTTTTACTTTTATAATAATATTGTAACAATAATATTCTTAATATTAATTAATTTATCTAAAAAATTAATAGCAAATTAACTCATTATTCATTACCAAATTAACCAATAAATATCAGTTTAAAAGAGCTAATTTGTTTTGTCTTTTATCATAAATCTTACTAATAACTATATGTTATCTATATGGCACCAAGTTTGTTCCACATTAAATATTTTTTCATTTCTTTAATACTTTCTCAAATGTTATTTATTTCTTATAATCTTCATTTGAGCATATTATTGTAAATTATTTTATCTTACTATGTAATTGTTGAAATCCATTGAGTATAAAAGAGAAGGACAAGCATCCACAAATAGGGATGTTTACAGCTTTGCGATTATGATAATGGAAACATTTAGCGGGAAGAAACTCGCAAATGAAATTTTTCATGGAGAAATGACATTAAAACGTTGGGTTAGTGATTTGCTACCCAATTTAGTTATGGGAGTTGTTGATGCGAATTTGCTAAGTCGGGAGGACAAACATTTTATGACCAAAGAGCAATGTATGTCATTTGTCCTTAAATTTGGCTATGGAGTGTACTGTGGAATCACCAAAGCAGATGATCAATGCAAAGGAAATGGTAACGAGACTCCTAAAAGCATAGAATCAATTTGTTGCAACGAACACCATGACTATAGAAAAATATAAATAAATTGAACGTTAACACCCATGGTTATGAAATTGATTTTAAAAGTTATGGTTAACTTTCACATGAACTTGTTCATAGTTAAAAAAAAAATCATGTAATCATATATAAGTCTCATTACTTTTATAATAAAAAATAAAATTAAAATATTAAAAATATGAACCTGCTAAATCAAAACTTTGATATTGGAGAGAATGCACATTAGTTGCAGCGGTAAATTGTGGTGGTAATATGATATCTAGTGGCTTATAAATTAGAGTGTGAAAAAATAAGACATATTTAACTTTTTTGTTAAATTATTAATGTTATAATATACATTTTGAAAAATTGTGGTGGCTTATTTTAAGCTGCTTATGAAAAGTAAATCTCAACCTGTTTTTAAAAACGATAGTAAAATAAAAATAATTATAAAAGAAGTAGTTTTTAAGAAATTTATCTAATATTATTTTTATCAAAAATTATGAAATAAGAAATTTATTAAGTTTCTACTTTAATCTCAAATGCATACTTAATGTCCCACCATATTATCATTAGTCAATGTCTTATTGTCTTTGCTTTCAGTGACTTTTGTCTTCTTTTTCATTGACTGTGCAACTCGTGATTTCTGAGTTGGGTTGAGTATCGACAAAATGTTATAACCCATGGAGCACGAACAATTAACTGATGGGCCGCTGATTTCTTCATCTTGGAATTATTTATTATTTATAATGTCTTATTTTCTTTGGCAATTGTGAATCCTCGAATCATCAAACGAATAGCAAAAACATTTCAACATCTGTTTTCACGTGGAGAGGAATCTTTTCTCGCTTTCACTCCTTTATTTTCACGCGGAGAGAAATTTCGGTTTCATTATAAATAATAAATAATTGGGTTTGCAATTATTTATAATAAATACTTAAAAAGCACTCACGAGTGTCACATTGGCTTTGCGATTCATGACTTTCTTTAATTTTTATGTTTTTAGGCTAATTTGATGAATTAAATTTTTTCATTAATATCTCCAAGATTGTTATTGTAAGGTATTACCATTAAAACGAAAATATTAAAAGTTGGAACCTAATATATTTAATAAGAGAAGTATTTTGAAGTATTTTTCAATATATAAAAAATAAATAAACTCCTAAATTAAAATATAAGAACTAAATCATATTTTTCAATTTTTTTATTTTATCAAATAATTGGGTAATGTTAAAAACCTAATAAACAAGATGCATGTAACTTACAACCCTCTCATATAAATAGTGAGTAAGCCCACATCATTCATTATTTATGTGAGAGAGTTGTAAGTTATATGCATGTAAGTTAGCATTAGCCAATAAACAAAGCTCTTGGCATTGAACAGCTTTTTCATTAAATCCGATGGCTGAATCCCAAAAGTTGAAAGTTTTGATTGGATCCACATAATAAGAAGAGACGAAAATATCTAGTGATTCGGAGTGGACCTGAAGGAGTGACTTAATGCAACCCGTTCTCCGAAAATTATATTACACCTCTGACAAATTAATCTGTATGTATGAATTAATTATTATGTTTTGAAAATTTTCGCAAATAAAAGTAATATAAACATTATTATTATTATTATTATTTTAAAACGAGTTTTCTTTCTTTTGCTCTTGCATTTGCTCTGTATTTCATCATCGTTCAATCTCAATCTCTTGCAAGTTTATTATTAGTTACGAAATTCTGTAGGATTGCATGCACATGACGCCTTTGTAAACATTTTTTTTTTCCAGAGAAAATTTTAAAAATTTAGTTCTGTCATCATCCCTAATAAAAGTGAAATGAAAATAGTGCTAATTGTAACCCATAAAGCACACATAATTAACAGGCCACTAACTTCTTCTTCTTAAAAGAGAATTATATATTGCTCAAAGAGAATTTCCATATTAGCCAATCATAGGTGATAAAAATTTCCTTTTTCCACATGAGATATTCATAATTTGGAGGAAAAAAAAAAACCAATTCAAGTTAAAGATCAGAAATGAGTGTCCCTCACAAATACAACTGAAGCCACATATTTTTTCCTTTTTGGTTATATTTTTATTGGCACTTGTAAATCCTTGAATGATCATACCAATAGCAAAAACACTCAAACATCTATTGTTCCATTGAGAACTGTTAAATTCCTTCAATGAATATGAATACTTATATAAAAATAATAATCGGTTTCATTGTCTCTTCTTTCATTGACTTAGGCAATTTGTCGTCAACTTATGACGTCCTCATTGACCCGTGAAGAACTTTATTACCCAACGCCAATACTTTGATGAAAGTGACACCACCGGTTCGTAAATTATCTCAAATTCAGAAAAAGCATATAGAAATATAATTTTTTTCTCGGAGCATTATATGTCCTGTTACTATATATGGAGAATAATTTTTTTTTTTTTATTGAGTAGAACTATTTTGCGATAAATTAATAGGATGATTATAAAGGAAAACAAAACTTACTGCAATCATCCTGAGTGTGGACCTGAAGGACTGGCTTGACGCAGCGGGTCCACATAAAATTATTGCACCTTTCAACAAGTTATGAGCATAGTCTTTTCACTCCTCTATTTTCTTTCTTGCTGCTTCTTCGAAATTTGGGTTTCATTATATATACTTGGAAGCAGCTATGAGTGTTCTTGCATTATCAATCCAATTAAGCACACACTTACAATCTAAATATTCTAGTCTCATGGAAAGAATTCCTTCTGCCCAGATGATGATCAGATTTCTCTTACTCCATTGCTTGATTCTTTCCTTCATGATTGCATCAGCCAACACTACAAGTATTACCACAGACCAACAAGCCCTTCTTTCCCTGAAAGGTCATGTAACTGATGATCCAGCCAATTTCTTGGCTAGAAATTGGAACACAAGTAGCTCTGTCTGTAATTGGACGGGCATCACTTGTGATGTCCGTACTCATAGAGTGACAGCCTTGAATATATATGGGTTAAATCTCACAGGCACTATCCCTTCTGAACTTGGGAATCTCTCGTCTCTTCAAACACTTGATCTCAGTTTTAATTGGTTTTCGGGTTCCATTCCCGCCTCTATCTTCAACATGTCTTCTTTACTTTCTATTCGTTTTACAAATAATACACTATTTGGCGAACTCCCACCAAATTTTTGCAATCACCTTTCCAATTTGGAATCCCTATTTCTTAAAAGTAACATGTTTCATGGCAAGATACCATCCACTTTATCAAACTGCAAACGGCTGCGAGAGATATCTTTATCGCTCAATGATTTTTCTGGGACCATACCAAAAGAAATTGGCAACGTGACAAAGCTTATCGGGTTATATCTTCGAGGGAACCAACTCCAAGGTATGATCAATGAGTTTAATTAATTGATGAAAATTAATAATGTCCCACTTTTATTAATCCTCTCAGCCTATAATTATTTAATTCTATTGAGTAAATTGTTTTTATCTCTCTTCAGGCAAAAACTTTCCTTTTTTTCTTCTAGAGTGCCGGAAAGTCTAAACTAGATTAAATCCTTACCTTAGAGCATGTTTGGCTCTGCTTATCTCGTCATTTGACAAAAACATTATTTATTTATTTTTTCATAAATTGTTTTTTATCTCCTTTCAGGCAAAAACTTTTTTTTTTATTTCATCTTTTTCTTCTTGAGTGTCAGTTAATAAGTTAAAATAGTTAACGCATATGTTACTGATGGATTTTAGGAGAAATTCCAAAGGAGCTGGGGAATCTTTCAAAATTAGAGATATTGTGGCTACAAAATAATTTCTTAACTGGAGCCATCCCTTCATCAATCTTCAATCTTTCTTCTCTATCGAATTTGGATTTGTCACACAATAACTTGACAGGTAACTTCCCTAACGACATGCATATGTGAAATCTTCCTCTTCTTGGTAATTTTACATCTCCCATTATAAATTCTCTTATGGGGACGTGTCATGTCATTTCCACTATTTGACATTATCTTGTTATTTGTTAGAAATCTATGAGATTATGCAGAATTTTGTAAATTATGTTATAGCAGATAGTCTATTAATAAACAATTTCTTAAACAGGCACCATTCCTTACGTTGGACATCTATTTCAGCTGCAATGGCTTGATCTCAGTGATAACCAACTCTCTGGTTCTTTCCCCTCTTTCAAATTCAAGATGCCTCTTCTACAAGTTCTTGATTTGAGTGTCAATGGACTATCTGCTGAACTCCCTGCAAATTTTTGCAACAATCTTCCTTTTCTGGAAGAACTTTATTTGTCCAAAAATATGTTTTATGGCGAAATACCCTCCGATCTAGCAAATTGCAGCTATTTGCGAATCTTACTTTTGCAGTTCAATAATTTCTCTGGAGCCATACCAAAGGAAATCGGTATCTTGACCAAGCTTGAAAAGTTAGATCTTCAGTATAACATACTCCAAGGTGCGTCTTATTATAGTTTATGTTATACCCACTCGTGTGATATTTTACCTTAATCACGCTCAATCTTATAAGTTAGAATATCTTGAATACCAATGACAATAATGCATCCAATTTTAATCTAATTCCATTACATAAATTCGTAAAAAAATTAAGAATTAATTGGCAATGTTCCTTTTTTGCTCGTGTCTATAACAAAAGTTTAAAAGTTAGTGATACAACAAGTAGTAGAGAAGAAGAAGTCAGAAACAAGCTTGTTATTTGTTAGAAATCTATGAGATTATGCAGAATTTTGTAAATTATGTTATAGCAGATAGTCTATTAATAAACAATTTCTTAAACAGGCACCATTCCTGACGTTGGACATCTATTTCAGCTGCAATGGCTTGATCTCAGTGATAACCAACTCTCTGGTTCTTTCCCCTCTTTCAAATTCAAGATGCCTCTTCTACAAGTTCTTGATTTGAGTGTCAATGGACTATCTGCTGAACTCCCTGCAAATTTTTGCAACAATCTTCCTTTTCTGGAAGAACTTTATTTGTCCAAAAATATGTTTTATGGCGAAATACCCTCCGATCTAGCAAATTGCAGCTATTTGCGAATCTTACTTTTGCAGTTCAATAATTTCTCTGGAGCCATACCAAAGGAAATCGGTAACTTGACCAAGCTTGAAAAGTTAGATCTTCAGTTTAACAGACTCCGAGGTGCGTCTTATTATAGTTTATGATATACCCACTGGTGTGATATTTTACCTTAATCAATGATGCTCAATCTTATAAGTTAGAATATCTTGAATACCAATGACAATAACGCACCCAATTTTAATCTAATTCCAAGACGTAAATTCGTAAAAGAATTAAGAATTAGTCGGTAATGTTTCTTCTTTGCTCATGTTCATATCAAAAGTTCAGACGTTTATTTAGGCATGAAAAAAAAAACGTGTTTTGATTTCGAAAAGGAAAGTCTAAACTATATTAAATCGTAGCCTTAGAGCATGTTTCGTTCTGCTCATCTCGTTATTTTACAAAAATTTTGTTTATTTCATTTTAATAAACTATTTGACACTATCTTGTTATTTGTTAGAAATCTATGAGATTATGCAAAATTTTGTAAATTATGTTTCAGCAGATTGTCTTGCCATTGAGTACTATATTTATGATGGTAGTGATTTTGTTGATCTTAAGATATCGAAAGAGAGGGAAGTCACTGCCAAATGATGCTAATCTTCCACCAATAGCAAATCAAAGAAGGTTTACATACCTAGAACTTTTTCAAGCTACAAACGAATTTAGTGCAAACAATCTAATCGGTAGAGGAGGTATTGGCTCTGTTTACAAGGCAAGAATTCAGGATGGGACGGAGGTTGCAGTGAAGGTTTTTAACCTACAATATAGAGAAGCATTTAAGAGTTTTGATATTGAATGTGACATGATGAAACATATTCGCCATCGAAATCTTATAAAAATCATTAGCAGTTGTTCAAATGATGATTTTAAAGCGTTGATATTAGAATACATGCCTCATGGAAGTCTGGAGAAGTGTTTGTATTCAAGCACTAACATTTTGGATAATTTTTCAAAGATTGAACATAATGATAGATGTTGCATCAGCTTTGGAATATTTGCACTTTGGTTATTCAGTCCCAATAATTCACTGTGACTTAAAGCCCAGCAATGTATTGTTAGATGATAATATGGTTGCTCATTTGAGTGATTTTGGCATGGCAAAGCCCTTACTCAAAGAAGATCAATCTTTGACTCAGACACAAACACTTGCCACCATAGGCTATATGGCACCAGGTTCGTTACATAATAAATATGTTTTATTTCCTTAATACTTTCTTATATGTTTTCTATTTATTTTGATCTTCATTTGCGCATACTATTATAAATTATATTATCTTACTATGTAACTGTTGCAATTCATAGAGTACGGAAGAGAAGGACGAGTATCTACAAATGGGGATGTTTACAGCTTTGGAATTATGTTAATAGAAACATTTACTCAGAAGAAACCCACAGATGAAATTTTTTCTGGAGAAATGACATTAAAGCGTTGGGTTAATGACTTGCTACCCATTTCAGTTATGGAAGTTGTTGATGCAAATCTATTAAGTCAGGAGGACAAACATTTTATGACTAAAGAACAATGCGTGTCATTTGTCTTCAATTTAGCTATGAAGTGTACTGTAGAATCACCATGGGAGAGAATCAATGTAAAAGAAATTGTAAGAAGACTCTTACAAATTAGAGATTCATTGCTTAAAAATGTTGAGGGTAGACGCATGTGACACTCAAATTGATTTTCTTTTCTTTCACCGGTAATGATTTATAATCTTTGCAATGAATAGCTCCAATAATTGTGTGTATGGGTATTGTCTAACTTTTAATTTGTGCCAATGCTAGGTCTGCTTTCCTTGGTTGCTGTGCCCGCTTGTATCCTACCTTCTCTCACTTTTAAATATTCCTTCATTCTAAATTAGCTATGATTCGGAAGGGAACAAATTTGACACTTGGTCAGTTTGCTGCATCTTATTCAACTTCTAAGGTGATTTGTTATTGTGCAATTTGAGTCCCTTTAATTTTCCTTAGAGATTTATGCCATTTGTTTAGGTTTAATTATATTTATATTTTTTCTATAGGGAAAACCTAGACTTTCATTTGTTATAATCAGGTCAGTGTGATTTAATTATTGTTCTTTTGCTTCATGTGTGAAAAACTATGAATATTTTGTAGGATTTAGAAGGATTGAAAATTTCAGTGCATTTAGTTTTATACCCATCAGTTTATGCATATATCGCATTTCATGAAAACCAAAGCTGGCAGATTGAGAAATGGACCTTATTGTATGTCAGAGTACCTAAATACTTTGCTCAAACTAGGGAAGCTATTTACAATTCCTTTTAAAATGATATTCTTACTTGCGCATAAAATTAGAAAAGAACATATATTACACTGAACTCACAGATGAAATTTTTTCAGGAGAAAATGAGATTAAAGTATTGGGTTAATGATTCGCTACTCATTTCAGTTACGACAGTTGTTGATGCAAATCTACTAACTTGGGAAGACAAATATTTTATGACCAAAGAGTAACGTGTGTCATTTGTCTTCAATTTAGCTATAGAGTGTATTGTAGAATCACCAAAGCAGAGAATCAATGCAAAGGAAATTGTAATGGGTTTCTTAAAATTTAGATGCTCGTTGCTTTAAAATGTTGAAGAGCTAGACGTATGAGACAATCAAATTGATTTTCTTTTCTTTCATTGGTAGTGAATTATAATCTTTGCCATGAATGCCTTCAAAAATAGTGTGTAAGAGTATTATCTAACTTTTAATGCATGCCAACGCTAGGTCTGCTTTCCTTGGTTGCTGTGCCCACATGTGTCCTGCCTTCTCTTATTTTCAAATATTCATTCTAAATAGCTATGGTTCGGATGGGAATGGATTTGTCACTTGGTCAATTTGCAGCATCTTATTCAATTTCTAAGGTCATTTGTCCCCATTAATTTTCTATAGAGAACTCTTGCCAAATTGTTTACTATAATCAGCTTATGCGTGTACTGCATTTTGTCAATATCAAAGCTGGTAGATTGAGAAATGTCACCTATTACATATCAAATGATCTAAATACTTTGCTCAAAGCTAGGCAAGCCATTTACTATTCTTTTTTAATGAAGCAAAATATAACGAGTTTTACTTGCTCATAAAATTAGAAAAGAAAACTAGTACATTTTTAATGTACTAGAAGTACATTATAGATTTTACACCTAATTTATTATGTCTGTAAATTTACCAATACAAGTTCTTATATATTATCTGTTGTATATAAATTTACTTAATTAATAATAAAAAAGAATATGAAACAAATAATTTTGATTATAAATTATCACTTGAAATGTCAAGAAATTTTGAAATGCAACATGATATTTATACATGTGTTAGACAATGTGATACATGAAATATCAACGTCAAACATTCGTTGTACTAGTTAACCGCTTCATTTGTTGTGAAATAAGCTGAGTAATTGTTTCATACTTAGTTGCTTTTGGAGTGGAAGTAGCTAACTGCTTAATTCTTTGCTTAACAATTTGGCTAACTGTTTTATTGTTAGCTATTTTCTTGAACGCAAGCAGTTAACCACTTGATTCCTTGTTAAATTAGTCGACTAACCACTTAATTGTTGAGTGTTTCCGGAGTGGAAGCGATAAACCGCTTAATTCTTCGTTATATCAATCGGCTAACTGTTTCATTGTTGGGTGTCTCTGGAGTGGAAGTGGTTAACCACTAGATTAATTGTTAAATAAGTTGGCTAGCCAACTTCGTGATTATATGCACTGTTACTTTGGCTTCCTCACCCATTTTCAATTTTTCTCTCTATTCAAGATATTGAACAATTAAAGTGAAACATGCAACAAGTGAGGTCAAACATATAACATGAAATTTATATTTAAAAAGGTCATGTAAAATATGCAACATCTGATGTCAAACATGCAATAGATGAGGTTAAACATGAAAACCACATCAACACGCAAAAATTCACTTGAAAGATGCAATGACGGAAGTCAAACATGCAACACGAACATGAAACATGAAACGGATGGAACAATTTTCATTTTTTGGCTTTATTCAAGATATGCAACAATCTATGTGAAACATGCAACAAATGAGGTCAAGCATGCAACATGAAATTTACATGTAAGAGGGTCACATAAAACATGGAATATATGGGGTCAAACATGCAACAGATGGGGTCAAACATGAGAACGACATCAACATGCAACAGTTAATGTGAAAGATGCAACAGAAGATCAAACATGTAACACTGACGTGAATCATGAAACAGTTGGGAAAATTTTCATTTCTGGCTTTATTCAAACATGCGAAAATCCACATGAAACATGCAACAAGTGAGATCAAACATGCAACATAGAATTTACATGTAAAAAGGTCAGGTAAAACTTGCAACACCAAAGGTCAAACATGCAATAGATGAGATTAAAGATGAGAAACATTCAATAGTTCACGTGAAAGATGCAACAATGGAGGTATACGAACGTGAAATGTGAAACGAGTGGGAAATTTTTTATTTTTTGGCTTTATTCAAGACATGCAACAATCCGCGTGAAACATATAATAAGTGAGGTCAAACATGCAACATGAAATTTACGTGTAAAAAGGTCACGTAAAACATGCAACAGTTGAGGTCAAACATGCAACACATAAAGTTAAACATGAGAACCATGTCAACATATAACAGTTCACATAAAAGATGTAATAACGGAAATCAAACATGCAACACGGACGTGAAACATAAAATAATGGGATAATTTTCATTTTTTGGCTTTATTTAAGACATGCAACAATCCACGTGAAACACGTAACAAGTGAGAACAAACATTAATATATGAGGTTAAACATGAAAACCATGTCAACATGCAACAGGTCACGTGAAAGATGTAAGAATGGGGGTCAAACATGCAATAAGGACGTCAAACATAAAACGGGCGGGAAATTTTTTTTTTTTGGGGTTATTTAGAATAACAAACTTGAGAAAAATAACAAAACATCTAGAAAATTTTGATGTTAGATATGACACATCACATATAATATATGAAACAAACATTTTTAATTTATTATATAAATTTTTTCTTGATTTTGACAACATTATATCTTTCTTTTATTTTCTATTTATTTTTTACTATTAATATTTTTTTCTATAATTTCTAAATTAATATATTATTTTATTTTATTTTTTAAATTTAAAATAATGTGCAACCGGTTAATAAACGGATTGTACCAGGTCTTTAGCTGCCAAATGGTAGCCAAAGACAGCTTTTGAGAGCTCGACACTATACCGGCTCCTTGTATAAAACTCTGTTCTAAACATATCATGAAGGGATTCATTTATGTAGTTATGTTTGTTTTGTATGCTTTCACTTCACTTAAATTCATCTTGTCTATCCGTTACAAAAATTGCATATGTGATACTCCATCACATGATCATATTATAGCTAAGGAAGGACCACGGTTCATTGGCTACACTCAAGTGTAGCGGAGTATTTGGATTGAAGAGTCAAGACTATCTGAAGGTTGTTCAAGATGCAAGGTTGTTCAAGATGCAAGGCTGTAGCTTTGCAACTGTATGCGATACTGGCAATATTAATTATATATTTTTCCACATCTATATAATAATAATTATATATTCAAAATAATAATAATAATTAGAATAAGTTGGATTGAATTAATTATATATTTTTCCTCCTGTGGTATAAATTGCATAAGATTGGAATTCTTATACGAAAATATTTTTCTTATTCAAACCAATATAACCATATTTTATCATTAATTTTTTTATATTTCATATTATTTATTTTCTTAAATTATTTTTACCTGTGTGGTATAAATTGCATTGCTGTTTACTCAAACTGTAGATATTAAAAAAATTTACTTGAAAAAAAATATATAAACCCACATGCTAATGTTTGCATTCTAGCCTAGTCAAGTCAATAGATCGGACTAATTTATTTTTGTTACTTCAGTTTTTTAACAAATTTAATCTTGAAAAGTTTAACCTTTCATACAGTTCCACGTATAACCTCATATATATTATACAGACATAAAAATTTCATTTTTTAATTAGAAAATACAATCAATAAATTTATGAAAATAATATTATTATGTTTTTTTTAATTTGTGCACACTCCTTGACCATATTTAAAATTAATAAATGTGTTTTTAATAAGTCTTGCTTAAGGAAGATTCCATTTGCTGTGTCTTGTGTGTCAAGAGTAGAAACAATATTGGGCTTCCATTTGCTCTTTTTGCTGTTGGGCTCGGTCATTGGGCCTCCTCATAGTTAATCATGCGGGTGATTTTCGTATCCAGCAATTGCCCCACGTCCTTCGTTGCTTCGGCACCCAGGTGCAAAAGCCAACGAACAAATGAAAAATCATCGTAATAGATATGTATATATAGGAGAAATGGTAAAGCTTGTTATTCACACACACTTTTTACTTTATATTGCAGGTTGCGATTCTAAATACCAACGTCCCCATTTTATCCATTCATTATCTAAATTTAATATGTAAATCAACAAACTAATTTATTTTCTTCTTCATCTGTTTAGTTTAATTAAACTTTAAAACTGAATGTCGTTAAAAAAATAAATAATAAATAAATAAACTCTAAAAGTGAATGCAAAGTAGTGAATTTGTTGGATTCGTGCTTGGGTCAATCATTTTTGTTTATTTTAAGATAAATGATTTTTTTAATTTAGTTAATTAAAAATTAAAACAATAGTCAAGGCAATCAAGATTTTGATTGAGATTTTCAGATATTCTAAATTATAAATTGGGAAAAATTTTATATTAAATCTCAACTAATTTTAATTAATTTTTAAATAATTTATACTTAACTGAACTCTATATGGTTCAGGACGAGATTCTCAATCCCAATAAAAATTCGGATAATTCTACTAATTTAAAGGTAATATTCTAAAATTATATAAATTGAAAAGTGGCATAACTGTGATTATTTTGAATGAATTGGGTAATAAAAAAATAAAAAAAGACATTAACTTCAAAAGACAAGACATGACACACGTGTTTGATAAATAAAAGGGCAATTCCACATGCCACCTATTTTTTATATTTTTTCAAAAATATATAATTTTTCTTTTATCCAAAGTTTACAAAATATATTATTATTTTACTATTGTCTAAACGCCATAAGAGAATTTAACATAATATTAATATGCTGATTGTTTTGCTCTTTTAATGTAAAATTACTATTTCACCGATCTAAATGACAAAAATATTAGATGACTTTGGTTATTCTTTGCAATTTAGATATTAAATAAAAAATAAAATTATAATAAATGAAACAAAATAATCAAAATTAAAAATAAAAATAATTAAAAGAATTAAAACCCAAACCTAATCCCAAACTCAATCCAATAACCAAATCAAAAACCAAAAAATTAAAAGAATTTAGGCAAAGTAGTAGAGAAGAAGAACGAAAAAAAAAAGCATCAGCAGCAGCAAGGCGCAAAGCTTATCTTCAATCTATTTCAAAATGAAACAAGTCTTCTTACTCCCTCGCACCAAATTCAGCTTCTTCTCTTTTCTTTTTTTAATGGTCAGCCTCTTCTTGGTGTCCAACAAAAATTGTAGTCTCATCTCTTCTTTCTCTAAAAAAAAAAATTCATTACCTTCTCTTCTCAGTCAAATAAATTTTGTAGCCTCTTCTCTTGTCTTTCACTGATTACCATCTTCAATCACGATAAGTTATCCTGCCACTGCGTGGGGCTTCAAAAACAAAGGATTAAGCTCACCAGCAAGCTCATTATAGCTTAAATCTATGTGGGTTTGTAAGCTATTTCAAGTTCCCAAAACTAGTTGGAATTGAGCCAGATAACTTATTCCTAGCCAAATTCAACTTTTTCAAACAACCGAAACAACCTAAGCTCTCAGGAATGGAACCTGAAGCTTGTTATTTTCCAAATAAAATACTTGAAGATGGAGAGTCACAAAAATCTGGTGGAACGGAACCTGTTAAGCACCGGTTCCGAAATAATATTGTAAGATGTGAACGATATCGTGATATCATGCATATTATCCATAGTGTAACAGATATAAACTCAAGTTAACTTTGATATCTTTCGGAAACTTCAATACATGATTGCTACTAATTGAGAGCTTGATTGTACATTTTCCTCAAACCTACAGTAAAGAAAATCTACTGTATTATATACAATCCACTATCAGCAGGATAAGAATATGAAAGTTTCAGTTAATACAAAATCAAATAATTTATCACAATCATTGAATATCAAGATTTTCTTAGAAGAAAAAGTACATATGGTTCATCCAAAACATGCACACCAATTTCAGTAATATTTTTCATACCACGTGCGAAAATATAAACAGACCATTTCTACTGGTTTTAGATTGAGAATTAAAGACCAATGACTATTTTAATTAGGCCAAAGCTAAGTTACGTGTAACGTAACATACATTCAAGAAACTAAAAAATCTATAGACACCCTTAAACTTTATGGAAACTACATTAAGAGAATTAAAAGAAATACTTTTAAATCTCAAAGAAGAAATAAAGGATATAAAACAAGAAATAGGAAAAATAAAAATAGAAATGTCTGTAATTCAGATAAGTAAAAAGAAAAATAAAAGATTAGAAAAGTTTGAAATATTAAAATCAGGAATAATTGGAACAAGCTTTAAGGAACCAATACAAAAACCACAAGCAGGCAGCTATGATGCTTGGTTTATGGAAACTCACTACCCAAAAATATTAAAAGAAACAGAAGAATTAAAAGCAGAATTAAAGAATAAAGAAAAAGGAAAAGAAAAATTAGAGATAAAAGAAATCACTCCAAGTGATTCAGATTAATGGAAGATACATTAGAAGAATTAACTGAAAAATTTAGTGATATAAGCCTTAGTGACTTAGAAGATTTTAAAAAAGAATATTACATAAAAATGAATACTGCTGGAGGACCAGAGATGAAGCCTAATGTAGCAGAATCGAGTCATAGGTATACAATAAACAAAAAGAAAAATAAACCTTTTTTTGAATATGTACCACCCATTAAAAATACCCCTTGGAAAAAAGAATATAAACCTAATAATGATAAATTAACACCAATAAGCAATGCAGGAACATTTTTAGATTTAGATTGCAAAATAGAACCCCGTAAAGCTTTAGTTGAATGGGGAATGCAAATGAAGTTATTTTTTTTATATATAATGGTTCTAAGGATGATTGGAATGTAGAATCTGAAGAAGAAAAAATAAATTTATTTGCTGACATCCTAATAGCCAGTTTTACAGGAAATGTATTCAATTGGTGGAAAGGACTAAGTGGAGATACACAAAAATTGATAAAAGATTCGACTAAAACAACTTTAGTCAGAGATAAAGGGTTAGGAATTGAAAGATTAATTGAATATATCGCTAGTGAATTCTTAGGCGAAGATTGGATACAAAATACTGAAATAGAAACAAAAAATGAAAAATTAAATGTGAGAATGAAATTAATAAATTTAACGATTTGTAACATGTGTTTTGTAAAAGAATACACTTGTGAATTTAATAAATATTATTATGCACAGTTCAGAAGTATAGAAGATCAAAATATTTATAAAAATTTATATTATTCCAAATTACCATATCCCTGGAATGGATATTTTATCAATGAATATGAGAAATATAGTGTTATTAATAGACTTCTAGATACTTTAGGATCTAGAATAATATTTTTAGATACAAGATTAAGTGAAATATGCATTCAAAGAAATTTAATAAAAAAGAGTAAAAATATAGGGGAAATATGTTGTGAAAAAACAGAAATGCCAACTCAATGGGGTTGTTATACACCTTATAAACGAAAAAGAAAGTTGTATAAAAAAGAGAAAAAAATATAAAAAATATAATAACTTTAAAAGAAAATACAGAAAACCAGAAAGAAAATATTATAAAAGAAAGTATAAAAACCAAAGAAAAAAATTAGATAAATCCAAATGTAAGTGTTGGAATTGTGGAGAGATAGGACATATTAGCACAGATTGTACAAAGAAGAAGGTTAGACTCCTAAGAGAAGATTTTGAAAATATAAGAAATGACTTAGAAGAAATAAGTGATATATCAGATTATGAAGGAAAAGAAGTTTATATGGTAAAAGAATCAGAAGATGAGTCAGAATAAAGAAGAAATTATAGAAGATAGAGAAGAAATTGAAGAAATAGAAAAAGAGGAAAATAAAAGTGGATATAGTCTTGTTGCCACTTTTAATGCAGAAAAATATAATAAACTCTTGAAAATAAATATGGAAAAACCGGAATACGGGATATTACACAAACTTAGAGATATGTTTAAAAGAAAACAAATAGTATTACATTAATATTATGAACAAGAAAAGGCTGTAACAATTACACAAGCTGAAGGAAATATTAGATTTAGTTTAATAAATAAAAGATCTATAGATTTAGCATTAAGGAAAATAAACAATGAACCAACAAAAGAAAAGATTCAATATGTATATCTAGCAGAAATTCAAATCTTAATAAAATCCCTTTTCAAAGAAGGAATAGACAGTCCCATAGTCTTATCACTACATGATCAAAGGTTCCATGATCCTAGTATAGGACATTTAGGAACAATAGAAGGAAACTTATGTTACACTAAACTATTATTTACATGTCATCCTAGATACTGTGTACACATAAAAGATAAAAATATAGATGAGATGCTAAGCTTACACTTTAAACTGCTAAAAAAGAACTTAATGAAAGAAGGAAATAGATTAATGACAATACATTACTCTGCATTATATAGTTTTTGTAATTCGAATTACGGAGAAATATATGGAAATAAACCTTATATAGAAATAAATAAAGAATGTGAAGACATAGCAACGTTTATAGAACCTACAATTTAAGACTACAAAATTCCTATAAATTATGAACTAAACATAGATGATAGGAAACAATTTTTAAACAATAATAACGAAAATTTCATTATTCCTATAAGTTTTGCAGGAAGGACTTTAGTAAGAGGAAGTTCATCTAGAAGATTAAGTATTGATAAACAAATAACTAAATCTATAACAACTAATAACGTAATAAAAATACTTGGACAATACTTTAATGGAATAGAATATACAACAAAGATACCTATATTAATAGACACTAGTACAAGTCATAAATATATGAATCACACTAAAAATAAAGGACTCTTAGTAAAAGAAAAAGAAAATTCCATATGAATATACTGATTTCAATGGTAATAAACATATTTGTAAACAAGAAGTTAAAGTTCCTATAATTATAGAAGGATTCAAAATAATAGTATCTTGCTATATAGACTCATTAATGACCACAGACCCAGAAAAACATATAGTATTAGGAAATAGTTTTTTAAATGATTTAGAATATTATAAAATTGAGAAGCATAAAATAACCCTACAAATAGAAGGTCAAAGAATAGTATGTGAAACATGTTAACAGGGTTAGGAATAAAGCAAGCTTATATAAAATACCCTATGTCTGTCTATATACAAATAAACATCACAGAAAAAGATATAGATACGTGTGCCTTAATAGACACTAGTAGTGAAATAACAATTATGAAATCATTTTTATCAAACCAATGGAAACCAAACGGAAAATTAAAAATCATTGGAATAACAGGAGATAAACAACAGGTAAATCAATCATTAATAAACTTTGAAATACTTTTAGGCAGTAAAATAGTACGTATTAATCAAATATTTCAATATGACAAAATGGATTGCGATATCCTCCTAGGAAATGACTTTATACAACAATTTCAATATTATCAACAAACCCCCTATATGATCACCCTAAAAACCCCTTGTAATCATATCCTTCGCATCCCTCGTGAATTTAAACCTTACAGAGTTCAGCCAGCCCAGCGTGGTGATAATACGTTTATTTATGAAAAACATTATCTAATCCCAAATGGACAGAGTTATAATATACAACTAGAAACAATAAAGTCACAACTTGAACAAGTCTATAAAGATAACCCATTAGCATTATGGAAACCATACCATCCTAGAGCAAAAATAGAATTAATCGAAAATAGATAATAAGACTTAAACCTATGATGTACACAGAAGAAGACAGAGAAGAGTTTAAAATTCAAATAAAAGAGTTATTAAATTTAAAACTAATTAGAACTAGTAATAGCCCACATAATAGCCCAGCCTTTATGGTCAAGAAAAGATTAGAACAAGTAAGAGGAAAAACAAGAATGGTAATAAACTATAAGAAGTTAAATAAATACACAAAATTTGACGGATATTTTCTTTCAAATAAAGAAGTATTAATAAATCTTGTAAAAAATAAAACATACTACTTAAAATTTGACTATAAATCAAGATTTTGGCAAATAAAAATGGAAGAACACAATATTCCTTATACAGCCTTTAACACCCCACAAGGACATTACGAATGGCTAGTAATGCCCTTTGGACTAAAAAATGCCCCTAAAATCTTTCAAAGTCGAATGGATAAAATATTTAGAGATTATAAATATATCATAGTCTATGTTGATGACATATTAATAGCATCAGAAACATTAGAAGACCATAGGAACCATCTAAGAGAATTCGTTAATATATGTATTAGGGAAGGTATAGTTCTGTCAGAAAGAAAAGCAGTCATAGAACACACGGAGATAGAATTTTTAGGAATAGTTCTTGACAAAAAAGGAAGTAGACTTCAGAGCCACATAGGAAAAAAGATTACAGAATTCCCAGATAAATTAGAAAATAAACAACAAATACAAAAATTTTTAGGTTGTTTAAATTATGCAGAAGGATTTATAAAAGACTTAGCAAAAAAGAGAAATATACTTCAAAAATTGCTCAGAAAAAATAATACTAGAGGATGGAGCGAAGAACATACGAAATCTGTAAAGACTCTCAAAGAAGAATGTAAAAACCTCCCAACATTAAGGTTACCAGAAGAAAATGATAAGTTAGTAATGCAAACTGATGCATCTGATTTACATTGGGGAGCAATACTTAAAACTGATGTAAATGAAATTTGCCGATATATTAGTGGAACATTTAACCAAGCACAAGTCAATTATCCAGTTCATGAAAAAGAACTCCTTGCAATATACAAAGGAATAAAAAAATTCTCATTATTTTTACTCCAGAAACAATTTATTGTAGAAACAGACAATTCTCAGATAAGTTCACTTATTAGTAAAATCTTGCCAAATGAACCCCAATACAGGAGACTATATAGATGGCAAGCTTATTTATCTTATTATAATTTTAAAATCATACATATAAAAGGAACTAATAATTTTCTTGCACATTTCTTGAGCAGGAACATAGAATTCGGAGAATGAATACAGAAGTAAATAAAACCATATATGTGATACACACAGAAATACAAAGGCTCAAAGTAGAGGCATCAGACATGCTAGATGCCATAAATTACATGAAAGAAGCCACAGAGGCTCATGAGAAGGGAATACATTTGTTAGAGCCATATATAAACGACCTAACAAAAGGGCTTTCAATAAATACTAGCCCAATAAAAATAGGAAGCAGTAGTGGACCTCTCCCACAACAAGAACCAGTCTGTGACCCATCCTTCAATCGAACCTTGTCCATAGAAGTCGAATCACTAAAAAAGACTTCCCCAAAAAAGTTCATCAGAATAAACAGCACTCCCTCAGAAGAAGAAGAAGAAAAAACTTCTCCTCTAAATATAAAAGAAGAAGAATATAAACAGTTTTCCACGTGGGTATACTCTACTTGTTCCCACAACAATACTATTTTCAAGGCCCCTGGAAAAAATATATACCCCAGGATGATAGCTATAAAAGGAGCAGATCCTCTCCTTATTGGAAGAATAGCATAGTTTGGGTATCTAGACCTAGTATATCCAGATACAGATTTAAGAGAAATAGCCAGTTTCGATGAGTTATTAGTTAAAGAAGTTTCAAAATTTGCCCAAAAAAGGTCTATATACTTAAAATTTTATACTATTAGCCTAGAATACCACCAAAATGTTGAATATCAAGCATTTTACATGATCTATGTGGGACACCTTACAAAAAATTTTCAAATAGAAGTAGGAACTAAATATACCAATGTTCCTCAAATAACCAAAGCATGGATCAGAAACCGCAGAGCCCGGGGAATAAAGGCAATATGGAGTATTGCCAAAGACCTTTATAAAAGAAATTATAGAACAATTATTCGATTTTAGAATTATATCCTTGTAACTTCAGAGGATAGCCATACACCTTCAAATATCATTTTAGAACTCATCAATGAAATCAGCACCATGAGATTCCCCAGCAGCAATGAAACCATACAGCAAGCTTGTCAGCTTATGGACATAAAGATGCCCGACAAATAAAGCAGCTCGTTGTTGAGTGTTAGAAAATGCATATTTATAAAGGAGAAAATCGTCATTTTACATTTCAAGCCTTACTAACAACCTTTACTTTTATGTATTTAAGCTTCTTGTAATTTAATTACGTGTGTTTTATTTTAATTAAGTATTTTATGTATTTTAGGGGCATCATAGTCATTTCACAATGAACGAGAGATCAGACGTCGAAACAGACATCACTTTTGCACTCAGGACGGTCGAAAACCTTAAGAGGAGCATAAAAGGAAAAATGACATTGTTCACATGTACGGTACTATTCACATGTACGGTACTGTCGACGTTACTGTTCACGACACTGTTCACATAGACGGATCGATGATGTGGCATTGACCGATGATGTGACATTGACTGATGAGGTGTCATGATCCTGTTGGACTAAAATTCTTATTCACTGTTGATCGATGACGTGGCAGCATATCAGTGGACCAAAAATCTCGCATACGGTACATGCATTATACAGGATTATTTTCAACAAAACCGCGTCACTGTTCAACCCAGGTCAAACCATGTTATTGTTCACCCGCGTGGTCAAACCGCGTACTGTTGACTGATGACGTGGCGCAATCCTGAGCGTCCAAACTGTTTTTAATCAGATGACCACGATTTACTCAATATATCTATAAAAAGGGGGCCTCCCCCCCTAATTTGATATCCCTGAATCCATTTTTGAACTCCATTTTCTGTAATTCCCTCTCCATCTTGTATTTTCTACGTATTTTAATAAATTCCCTTTTTGCCCCTAGTTCAATTATGAGTAGCTAATTTTGTTTCAAGTTTGGGTTGAAGGTGAAGTCTCAACATGTGTCATGGGCTTTATTTCGTAAATTTATTTTCTCTTCCCCTCTAGTTTTTGTGGATGTTTTGACTTCTCGTCGACAAATAATAATAATCTTGTCTAGATACTGCCTTGGTTTCACCGGCTCTCTAGTACAAGGTTATTATTATTTGGTACGATAAGCCCTTAGCACTATATTGATTAGAGTGTGGTTCATGAGGTGTGGATTCCCCCGTCATGATTTAATTGGTATTAATAAGGAATATTTAGCCCATGATGCATGTTGATACGGATCCAGATACCAAAGTACGTCAAATTTAATAGATTTTCACTTCAATTTACTCTTGCCATCTTAATTCGAATTTTAGGATAATCCAAATCATTTTCACCACAAATCCAACCACCAATTTAGAAAATTAATTCTACACACAATTAAAATCAATCTCCTTGTGGGATAGACACTCGTCACCATTAATAAATTCTACAATAGATTCGTGCACTTGCGAGTTCAATAAAATTTGCACAACAAGTTTTTGGCGC
This sequence comes from Citrus x changshan-huyou, assembly GCA_039657385.1. Lineage (NCBI taxonomy): Eukaryota > Viridiplantae > Streptophyta > Magnoliopsida > Sapindales > Rutaceae > Citrus > Citrus x changshan-huyou. The sequence goes on along the minus strand of CM077547.1, from coordinate 17,195,129 downwards.
CGTTGTCGGGGAGGTAAGTAATTTTAATTCATAGAATTAATTTTTGTGAATAATTCCATTTAATTGTTTTCTTGTATTTTTTTTCTTTAAAAAAAAAAGAAAAAAAGTGAATCTATATTTAAAGGTTAGTATTTCTTTTCTTTTTCTCTTCTTTAAAATTCTGTAATTTAATTTTCAATTTATTTTTCTTTGTAAATTTTTTTTGTTTATCTTATTAATTTATTTTTAGTTAATTTATTTCACGTATTTATTTTTGTGTATTCTTATAGAAAGGTTTTAACAGCGCAATAAGGTTAGTTTCGTAATTTCTTCTTTTTTTATTTTTATTCGTTTTGTTCCCTATTATTTTTGTGTTTCTTGCATGCATGGTCGTAGGTCATTATTACCTAATCTTGAACCTATAGACCTTGAACTAGAAAAAACACTTTGCACACACAAGCACGTTAAAAATAAATTTGGAATGGATTTACAAGCACCACAAGAGAGGCTATTTAAGGACTATTTTAGTCCCTTAGCTAATTTGAGCACATCATGTATAAGATACCCAAATGTAGCTGCTAGGAGTTTTGAACTAAAACCTAGTGTGCTAAATTGTCTCCCCACATTCTATGGCTTAGAAAATGAGGACCCATATAATCATTTGAATGATTTTCATGTTGTTTGTCAAACATTTAGATATGAGAATTTTTCAGATGATGATGTTAAACTTAGACTATTCCCATTTTCTTTAAAGGATAGAGCTCGTTCATGGCTCAATACATTGCCTGCTAATAGCATCACATCATGAGAACAAATGGTAACTAAATTTTTGAATAAATATTTCCCAGTGCATAAAACTAATGCTATTCGCAGGAAAATCTCAGAGTTTACCCAGAGAGAGGACGAGCAGTTTTTCGAAACATGGGAGCAATTTAATGGACTACTCTTGAAGTGTCCACATCATGGGTACGAGAAATGACACCAATGCCAATACTTTTTGGAGGGATTATTGCCGAATGTGCAAGAATGGCTAATGGCAACAAGTGGAGGAGAGCTAATGTCAAAAAGTGTATCAGAGATTTGGGAATTCTTCCAGCGACAAGCGGATAATTCCCAACAACGGAGTCGATCACTCAGGAATACTAAAAGAATTAAAGGAGTGAATGAAGTTCACATTGGTGAGTCAACTTCGGGAATCAAATAAGTCAAGGAGATGGTTGAAAGTCTCTCTCGACAAATAGCATCGTTATCGACTGCTAAATCAACAGAGCCACATGACCCTAACTCATATCCAGATCAAGCCAATGCCATAGGTGTAATGAGAAAGCCATCAAATTACAACCCATACTCCAACACATATAACCCTGGATGGAGAGACCATCCCAATTTTTCATGGTCCCAAGGATTCCAACAGAATGGACCAGCAGCTCCAGCTCCACCAATTCCACAAAATCCTCAAGGCTCTCAGCCACCATTTAAACCATACAATCAAAACCAGAACTACTCTCAACCTAGACCATGGGAGGATGCATTCCAGAATTTCAAGAATGTTACTCACTCCACGATTGAGCAACAGAACCGCACCATTGATAGACTACGAAATGAGTTGAGAGCAGGCTTCAACTCACAAGCCCAATCAGTTTCAAGCCTCGAGAAGATGGTGGGACAACTTGCTTCTTCAGTTCAGACCTTGGCAATGACTGTTGAGAAAGGTAAATTTCCAAGTCAACCAGTGCCTAATCCTAAAGAAGTACATGAAGCAAGTACCAGTTCACCACAACAGCATGGAGAGGTTAAAGCAGACATGACCTTGCGAAAAGGAAAAGAAGTCGACAACAAAGTGGAGATGCCGGTGACAAAAGAAAATCAAATTGTACCTGTGAATGTTGAGGACTCACCATCGGAGGAGAAAGAAGAAACCAATCCACGAGAATACGTTCCCAAAGCTCCATTTCCTCAGAGGTTAGCTAAAGGAAATAAGGGAAAATCCACAGGTGAGATTCTTGAAATCTTTAAACATGTAAGTGTTAACATCCCTTTACTTGATGCTATTAAACAAATTCCATTTTATGCCAAGTTTCTTAAAGACCTTTGTACTAAAAAGAGAAACATTCACGTTCAAAAGAAGGCATTTTTAACAGAAAACGTTAGTTCTATACTCCAACATAAAATTCCTCTAAAATGCAAAGACCCAGGCTCCCCCACTATCTCATGTAACATAGGGAACCACACAATTGAGAATGCTTTGTTGGATTTAGGAGCTAGTGTAAATCTGTTGCCTTATTCAGTATTTGTGAAACTTGGACTTAGAGAATTACACCCAACTCCAGTGGTGTTACAGCTTGCAGATCGGTCCACGAAAATACCTCGTGGTATTGTGGAGGACGTGCTTATCCAGGTAGACAAGTTTTATTTTCCTGTTGATTTCATTGTAATTGACATTTAACCAATACAGGATTCAAGGAAGCATATCCCCATTATTCTAAGCCGACCTTTCTTGGCAACTGCGGATGCTCACATTAAATGCAGGACTGAAAATATGTAGTTGTCCTTCAGCAACATGACTATGGAGCTGAACATCTTCAACATTGCCAAACAACCTCACAATGCAGATGATGAAATTGTTGATGTGGATTTAATAGAAACATTAGTTGATAATACTTTTGTTTCAAACCTTAGTAATGACCCTTTACAAACATGTTTAACTCACTTTGGTTTTGATTTTGATATTGACAGATCGGTCGATGAGGTCAACGCCCTGCTTGACTCAACACCATCCATGGACACTAATAAATGGAAATCAAGAGTTGAACAACTAGCACCATCAGAGAAGAAACTCATCCCATCATCAGAATCACCACCGAAACTCGAGCTCAAACCATTACCCAACACTCTTGAAGATGCATTTTTGGGAGAAGAAAGTACTCTGCCGGTAATTATCTCATCATCCCCCAATGACGAACAAAAAGATAAGTTATTGGATGTTTTAAAATAGCACAAAGGAGCATTAGGATGGACCATAGCGGACATAAGAGGTATAAACCCAGTAGACTGCATGTATTACACTCACCTTGATGAAAATGATAAACCTATTAGAGAAATGCAACGTCGGTTAAATCCTAACATGAAAGAAGTTGTTAGAACAGAAGTCCTTCAGCTATTAGACGCATGTATCATTTACCCAATTTTTGATAGTTCATGAGTCAGTCATGTACAAGTTGTCCCTAAAAAGTCAGGAGTCATAGTAGTTACGAATGCTGATAATGAATTGATACCCACTAGAGTGACTACAGGATGGCGTGTATGCATTGATTATAGAAAGTTGAATTCAGTCACACGTAAAGACCATTTTCCTTTACCATTTATTGATCAAATGCTTGATAGATTAGCAGGCCATGAATTTTATTACTTTCTAGATGGCTACTCAGGATATAATCAGATTCTCATAGCACCAAAAGATCAAGAGAAGACCACTTTCACTTACCATTTTGGCACTTTTGCATATAGGAGAATGCCATTTGGATTATGTAATGCACCTGCTACATTTCAACGATGCATGTTAAATATTTTTTCTGGTATGGTTGAACGATTCCTTGAAGTCTTTATGGATGACTTTTCTGTCTTTGGTGACTCGTTTGATCAATGTTTACATCATCTAACTTGGGAAAAGTGTAATTTTATGGTAAAACAAGGTATTGTTCTCGGTCACATCATTTCGAGCAAAGGTATTGAGGTTGACAAAGCCAAGGTGGATCTCATTTTTGATCTTCCTCCACCCAAAACAGTCAGAGAAGTAAGATCTTTCCTTGGGCATGCTGGTTTCTATAGACGTTTCATTAAAGATTTTAGTAAAGTTTCTAGACCCTTATGCAATTTACTTGCTAAGGATGTACCTTTTATCTTTAATGATTCATGTCTTGTGGCGTTTGAAAAATTAAAGCAGTTGTTGACATCATCACCCATCATTCAAGCCCCAAACTGGAGCTTACCATTTGAACTCATGTGTGATGCATCTGATTATGCAGCAGGAGCAGTATTAGGACATAGAGTTGATCGAATTGCCCATGTTATTTACTATGCTAGTATCACATTGAATGATGCACAATTGAACTATTCAACTACTGAAAAAGAAATGCTAGCAGTAGTGTTTGCATTAGAGAAATTTCGATCTTATCTCATTGGTTGTAAAATAATTGTGTTCACAGATCATGCTGCTCTTAAATATCTTCTCACAAAGAAAGATGCAAAAGCTAGACTAATTCGTTGGGTGTTACTGTTGCAGGAATTCGACTTGGAATTTAAAGATAAGAAAGGCACAGAGAATGTTGTAGCTAACCATCTCTCTTGTCTCCATTTTGACACAATTATGGAATCATTACCATTGAATGAGTCATTCCCAGATAAACAATTGATGAGTGTGGAAGTATTACCATGGTATGCTGATATCGTTAATTATCTTGTTACAGGTCAACTTTCAGAGCATTGGACCAAGCAAGATAAGGCTAAATTCTTTTCGAAAATAAAGAATTTCTTTTGGGATGACCCGTATTTGTTCAAGTATTGTGCATATCAAATTGTTAGACGATGTGTCCTAGAAAGTGAAATTCAGAATATTCTTTCATTCTGCCATGAACAAGCTTGTGGAGGCCATTTCAGTGCTAAGAAAACAGCGACTAAAGTTTTACAATGTGGTTTCTATTGGCCAACTATATTTCGAAACGCTTACACTTTCTGTTCTTCATGTGATAGGTGTCAACGAATGGGGAGCATTACGCGAAGGAACATGATGCCACTAAATCCAATTTTAGTGGTTGAGATTTTTTATGCATGGGGTATCGACTTCATGGGACCCTTTCCCCCGTCTTTTGACCATCAATACATATTGGTTGCTGTTGACTACGTATCGAAATGGGTAGAAGCAATTTTATATAGAACCAATGATCACAAGGTGGTGATAGGATTTTTGAAAAGCAACATTGTTTCACGCTTTGGATTCCCTCGAGCGATAATCAGTGATGGTGGTGCCCACTTTTGTAACAAAGCATTCAAAGCTCTTTTGACAAAGTATTCAATCACTCACAAAGTGGCGACCCCATATAATCCGCAAACCAGTGGCCAAGTTGAGATCTCCAATCGAGAAATAAAGCACATATTAGAAAAGACGGTGAAGCCAGACAGAAAAGATTGGTCATTAAGACTTGATGATGCATTATGGGCATATAGAACGGCTTTCAAGTCTCCGATTGAGATGTCCCCCTACAGGTTAGTGTATGGAAAAGCTTGCCACCTACCTGTGGAACTCAAGCATCGTGCATACTGGGCAATCAAGAAATTCAACTTTGACATGCAGCAAGCTAGCTCAGAACTTGAAGAAATTCACAATGATGCATACGAAAATGCCAAGATTTACAAGCAACGAATGAAAGTCTTCCATGACAAGCAAATTATGAGAAAATCTTTCACTTCAGGTCAGAAAGTGCTTTTTTTTCAATTCTCGCTTGCACCTATTCCCATGTAAGTTACGCTCTCGATGGTCTGGTCCCTTTATTGTTTATATTGTTTTTCCACATGGGGCAATTGAAATTAAGGACCCAAAGATCGTTGTCACGTTTAAAGTTAATGGTCAAAGATTAAAGTCATATCTAGAGTACCAACCACATGGAGAAGACACCGAAATAAATTTGAGTGACCCACCAGATTTGAATTGATTTTTTTTCCTTTCTTTTCGGTGATTTGATTTTTTTTTCTTTCTTTCTTTTTATTTTTTTTTGCTAATTGAAATTATTTTTGCATAAGTATGTTTGTTTAACCATTGAATTTTTTTATCATTATTAATTATGAGTACCATACTTAAACCGTTCCTCCTGAACATTCGTAAACCACTTCAACGTGTAAAATCTCATCTCAAATGGCAGATTCGATTTTGTAAGACACATCGTATTTGGGTTCTGCAACCACCAGAGTTAGTATCCTATGTTGAGGGTTTAGAAAGCCAACTTAGAGACATTGAGAGAAGTATTTACGACATCTAGTTAGAGCTTGAGGTAAATTCAATAAGAGGATAGTTTTAATTTTCTTTGTGTGTTTTAATTTATTTTTCTGTTTGTGTGCTTTAGTTTGTTACCCCGGTGAAGTGGCGGATAATGGTACTCCGTGACAATCAAGTCGGTTACTTCAGTTTTTCCATAATAACTGATATTCTGAGGCGAAGGTATGGACATAAATGAGATTCTAGCGAAGCTTCACAAGCGATTCCATTCACTTCCTCAGAATGCCCTCCTTACAATCTATAAAGCCCGGTCCGAACGCATGCGATTGCTCATGAGGAATAACATACCTGCTGACATCCGTTGGTTAATCGAGGCTAAAGTACGATTGGCAGGTGAGTTACCTCCAAAATTTATTGCATACATGCTTGGTTGTGGTAAAGGAAATTATGCAAGAAAACGACGAGCTCGAAGAATTTCTGTTGCTTGTCATAAGTGTGCCAGAATGAGTTGCGATAAAAAACCATGTTCTTTAGGAATGATGTCTGATAACAGAGAAGATAAGATTCAATTCATTAAGGATGGCTTGAATAAGGAGTCATTAGATGATATCCTTCTGTCTCTTGAAATGCATCCCAGTGGATATGTGCAAGGAGCGATTCTCCAGTTATGGCCATTATTCCAGAAAGAGCATGCACGATATAGTCTCGGGAATCTGACTATAAACGACCCTGTTTGCCAGTTTATAAGAAAACTGGATGGAAAGCCTAACCTTGACCCATAGAGGGCGTTCAAGCCGTTTCTGGACGTAAAACCAGAGGAAGATGTGAGCCACAGTCGCAACTACCTGTAAATATCCTTTTACTTTACTATTATTTTATTTCACTATTGTTTTATCATTTGCATTATTGTCTTTAATAATTTTATTATTGTTTGCTTTTTCCTTTTTGACTTGCGAGCCATGTGCTTTACGCGTTATTTGACACTGACATGTTACCTCATACACAGTTGTGACCCACTGTCACCAAGATTCTTAAATATGACTTTTTGTTAAGCACTCACAAATTATTTTTGAGAAATATTCCAATGGCAGCTACTCCCAATAGACAATTCAAGAACATTTGTGTGCTTTCTGGATTTACCTATGGCAAACATAAAGAGTTCGTTGATGCAGCCATAGATCTTGGTCGAAGCATAGCAGAGAGAAAATTACACTTGGTGTATGGAGGAGGTAACCGAGGGTTATCAAAATTAATCTCAGAAGCTGCTTTTGTCAGAGGAAGCCAAGTGTTAGGCATCATCCCAAGAGCTCTAAAACTTTTGGGCAGTTTGTCTGACTCATCGACTGGAGAAGAGTTAGTCGTCTCAGGTATGCAAGAAAGAATAACTGAATGCTTAATCATGCTGATGCTTTTATTTTCCTTCCAGGAGATCTTGCAATACTAGAGGCACTTATAACACTAGCATCTTGGGCTCATCTGCACATTCACCAGAAACCCATCGGTTTGTTAAATGTCAATAACTTTTATGATGGCTTCATCGCATTTCTTAACCATGCAATAAAAAACTATTTCGTTCATTCCAATGCAAAAAAGCTTTTTATTTGTGTTCACACTGCTAATGAGCTACTTGATATGTTACAAGCTTATAGACCAGAGCCAGACCCCTAGACCTTTGTGTTGGAGCGTCCAAATAATGATGATAACAGTAGCCGCAGTAAGAAGTACAAATTAGATTTAACTCTTCGCCTGTAAATATTTTCTTCTGTGTTACACCACCCAGGTGATGTCTTCTAAACTCTACTTCTTTCTTTTAAAACATTGAGGACAATGTTTTGTTCTGGTTGGGGGGAGGGAATAGTCGACAATTGTGAAATCTTGGTTAGTTTTTACTAATTTTTTGTTGTAGAAACTAACTGTTGCTAACTTTTTGTGTTGAAGATGGCTGAATATGGAGTGTAGTGACTCTAGAAACGCATCTTCATCGTTTTAAAAAAATAAAAAAAATTCAGACATTTTCTTTTTCTTTATTAAGTTTTGATGTTCATTTTTCTTCTTCTTTTTAATTTCCCCTTTATAAATATACATTTTCAAATATTTGAGTCGAAGATGGCTGAATATGGAGTGTAGTACCTCTAGAAATGCATCTTCTTAGTTAAAAAAAAAAAACATTTCTTTTTCTATCATTTTAAGTGTAACTTTTCTAATTAATTTTTCTGCATCATTTTCACATTTCTGCATGCATATTTTCCTTTCATGTTTAGAATAGGTTGGGGGGTAGAATGTTGTTTAAAAAAAAAATATTTTTTTGTGATTTGTTTTAACATTGGATGATATGATTAATTTTAAATTTTAATATTTGTATTATCTTTGGTCTTAAGTGATGTTACGCTATGTTTGCTACTTTACATGTTGATGTCGGAGACAAATAAGAGTTGCTTGAAGGAATGAACATGTCATAATAAGTACCAAGTGAGTTCTTGAGCCTATCATTTTTCTTGGAGAGTAACCCTTTTGCCCATTCTTTATACAGCTTAGCAGTTTATTATTGTATACACGATCTCTAGATTTCTTTTGAGTTAACCCTTAAAAAAAAATTGTAAAATTAAAAAAAAAAAGAAAAAAAATGTGTGTTGCTACATATGGAGGCCCATCTAACTAGTAGATATGGAAGATTATTTAGAACCCTAAAAGACGATGGAAAGGCCATCTTTGATCTGTTTGAGTCTTTCTAGCCATCCCTTTTATCAAATATCCATAGTTAACCCTTTTGAGCCTTAAAAAAAAATTTAAAAAAAACTTTTCTTTGTCAAACTTATCATCTTGACCCACTCCGATTTGGAGTATTACCCAATATCTTATAAGTTCCATCACCTATTTATGTTTGAGAAAAATGTAAATAAATATTTTGTATAGTGAAGTTATCCCCAACAAAAGCAAAAAAAAAAATAATAACAATAATAGGTGAAATCCACCTTGCAACTTCCAAAAAAAAAAAAAAACCCCTCTGCATTTTTCTCAAACATACACTTTGTTTTCCTTATTTCCCTTCTGTGTTAGCCATGTCCCTAACCTATGTTACGTCTTAATAAAAGTCCTTCTTAATTTTAGGGAACTATAGTCTGAAGTAGAAGCTAGTTATATGGGCCAAAAAGATGTAGTGGTGCATAAAAAAAAAAAAATAAATAAATTGGGTTGACTAGCATTTTTATTTGACTTGAGATCGTATTATTTCTAAGCTGAGGGCATATTTCTTTCATCTTAGTGAGAGCATGTGATATCACTTCTTTATTATTTTCTCTCAATTACCATTCTTTGGAGTGACTATTTTTATTGGGTTTAATTTCTTTGTGAGAGTGTCACTACTTCCAGTGAGATTTTGGGGTTTGACATGTCATTCTTGAAAGTAGCTATGACAAAGTCTACTGGGCTGATTCATGTGGATGGTTGATGTGGGTGCGATGTTTCTTTAGACTGAAGATAATGCTTATACTTTTGTTTGATTACTATTATTAATATGATTGAATAAACATGATTGTTAAAAAAAAAAATCATTTTGGATTTGAATTTTGTTTTCGCTTTATTTGCTAGTGACTAGCAATAAGCTGGTTGGGGGTGTGTTGAGTGTTAGAAAATGCATATTTATAAAGAAGAAAATTGTCATTTTACATTTCAAGCCTTACTAACAACCCTTACTTTTATGTATTTAAGCTTCTTGTAATTTAATTACGTGTGTTTTATTTTAATTAAGTATTTTATGTATTTTAGGGGTTTGACATGTCATTCTTGAAAGTAGCTATGACAAAGTCTACTGGGCTGATTCATGTGGATGGTTGATGTGGGTGCGATGTTTCTTTAGACTGAAGATAATGCTTATACTTTTGTTTGATTACTATTATTAATATGATTGAATAAACATGATTGTTAAAAAAAAAAATCATTTTGGATTTGAATTTTTTTTCGCTTTATTTGCTAGTGACTAGCAATAAGCTGGTTGGGGGGTGTGTTGAGTGTTAGAAAATGCATATTTATAAAGAAGAAAATCGTCATTTTACATTTCAAGCCTTACTAACAACCCTTACTTTTATGTATTTAAGCTTCTTGTAATTTAATTACGTGTGTTTTATTTTAATTAAGTATTTTATGTATTTTAGGGGCATTATAGTCATTTCACAATGAACGAGAGATCAGACGACAAAACGGACATCACTTTTGAACTCAGGACGGTCGAAAACTTTAGGAGGAGTATAAAAAGAAAAATGACATTGTTCACATGTATGGTACTATTCACATGTACGGTACTGTTTACGTTACTGTTCACGACACTGTTCACATAGACGGATCGATGACGTGGCATTGACCGATGATGTGGTATTGACTGATGAGGTGTCACGATCCTGTTGGACTAAAATTCTTATGCACTGTTGATCGATGACGTGGCAGCATATCAGTAGACCAAAAATCTCGCGTACGGTACATGCATTACACAGGATTATTTTCAACCAATCCGCGTCACTGTTCAACCCGGGTCAAACCGTGTTACTGTTTACCCGCGTGGTCAAACTGCGTACTGTTGACTGATGACGTGGCGCAATCCTAAGCGTCGAAACTGTTTTTAATCCGATGGCCACAATTTACTCAATGTATCTATAAAAAAGGGGCCTCCCCCCCTAATTTGATATCCCTGAATCCATTTTTGGACTCTATTTTCTGTAATTCCCTCTCCATCTTGTATTTTCTATGTATTTTAATAAATTTCCTTTTTACCCCTAGTTCAATTATGAGTAGCTAATTTTCTTTCAAGCTTGGGTTGAAGGTGAAGTCTCAACATGTGTCATGGGCTTTATTTGGTAAATTTATTTTCTCTTCCCCTCTAGTTTTTGTGGATGTTTTGACTTCTCGTCGACAAATAATAATAATCTTGTCTAGATACCGCCTTGGTTTCACCGGCTCTCGAATACAAGGTTATTATTATTTGGCACGATAAGCCCTTAGCACCATATTGATTAGAGTGTGGTTCATGAGGTGTGGATTCCCCCCTCATGATTTAATTGGTATTAATAAGGAATATTTAGCCCATGATGCATGTTGATAAGGATCCAGATACCCAAGTACGTCAAATTTAATAGATTTTCACTTCAATTTATTCTTGCCATCTTAATTCGAATTTTATGATAATCTAAATCATTTTCACAACAAATCCAACCACCCATTTAGAAAATTAATTCTACGCACAATTAAAATCAACCTCCTCATGGGATCGACACTCGTCACCATTAATCTATTCTACAATAGATTCGTGTACTTGCGAGTTCAATAAAATTTACACAACACTCGTGGCAGACAAGATAAAAAGAAGATGCCCGACAGATAAAGCAAAAAATCTTACAATAATGTAATTGAGAATGATGTAAGCAGTGAGGTCATAGACCAATAATGTAATAGAAACTTTTTGATATAAATAAAAGAAAGGAGAGACAGAAGAGGGGACACTCTCTCAGACATTTTTTGATAATTCTCTGAAAATACATACAATGAATCACTAAGCACTTCTTTGCTTGAAATCCTAAATCAAAACATCATCAACCAAAAACAGAAACCATCAAAGAAAAAGAAGAGGAACCTAAACTTATCCAACACTTCTTTATCAAGACGATCGAAATCCATACAGTAAAGCCATCTATGTCCACACATCCCGCTGAGGCAGGAGGCCGTAAGGGAACAGGACAAATCGGCCGCAGGTCACTGGAAGGAGATCAGAAGGCAAAGAAGAAACGATAATTTAGGTAATAATACTCAACTTTTATCTCTTGGTGGAAGTTGTTGATGGTTGTTGGTGAGATGATTTATGGAGGAAGAGCAAAATTTTCAAACTGAAACAAACTTTTTATTTATAAGATGAATCACAGGTTTTACTTAGGAGAATCTAGAGAATACATGATAAATCCAACCACTAGAATAACATACAATGAGTATATGATGATAAGAGATTTTGATCTAGGATCATATAAATACAGTTCGTATCTATTTAGTAAACAAGAACTTGTTAGAACAGAAGACTTATTAACAGTACACTCACTTAATTTACCTCAAGAAATAAAACGAAAAATTATAGAAAACATTGAAATAGACAACCTAAAACATAATATAATTATGTTAACAATAGTGGAAGGAATTGATATAGCAAAAGCATATTTAGAACAAAAAGATTATGAAGCTGGACCTTCATATATATATAACTCAGATAATGAAGAATTTGAAATATAAATTAAAAAATATAAAAAGTATATAGGTTGGAAACCTCTTCGGGTTGCGGGCTACTGGTCCAAAGTGCTATTTTAATAGCTGTACCTAGAGGTGTAACAACGCCACGTACTTTTCTATCCTTAATAAAAATTTAAGGTACATAAAAATGTTTCTCTATGTGTTTGGATGTATATTAATCTGTTAATCATATATGTTTATTTATTAATTAAGTTAATAATAGAATTTGTGTATAATTAATCTTGTTTTTGTAACAATATAATTGTTCAACTATACCTTATTTTGGTCTTAAGTTTTGAATGTGATTTTGTTTTTGACTTTAATTTATTTGTGTTGTCTGTTATTTTGTCATTTTGTTACCATATATGCGCGTAGCGCAAAATGGTATCAGAGCCATGGACCCTATACAAGCTATAGTAGATAGTTTATATACGTTAAAAGTATATAATAAAGAAGAAATAAAAAATTTAATAAAAGCATTTAAAACCGATAAAAATAATATAAGGAATATAGAACTTGAATTAACCCAGGAGCTTAGAGAAAGATTTATGGATACAACAGGTGGTGAAATTTTAATAGAAAAGAAAATGAAATTTATAGATGAATTTATAAAATTTTTAATATATTGGTACAAAACAGAAACACTATGAATCAACAAGCTGTTGATACAATACAAGAATTGGCAAGTAATATAATCATATATTTTTAGGATGGGAAAACATAGTAAATACATATATAAATCTAATAAACCAAAAAATATTTTTGTTAGAACAAGAAAGGATAGGATTGACAGATTTAGGACCAGAAATCTATTCTAAATTTGTAGATTTATATGAATTTGATAACCACTTACTATTGTTCAAGGAAATAAATAAAACTCTAGAAAGAATAAAAAATAGATGTATGAGAGATGGGAGAAGACAAATGCATCCATAACTAAAAAAATTGGAAATATAAAGAATTAAAGGGATCCATATAAAATTAGCCAAAAAGAAAAAGACAAAAGCTGTAAGTTACAATAAGTGTAACTTAGGCATTCCCGATTAATTAACTTAAGATTATTAATATAATAGGTTTCCTAATAAGTATGCCTATTTAGAGTATTTGGGGATGCTACTAGAAAAACGAAATTTAAATTGTACAGAACCTAGTTATCTGATGTTAAAATCTGAAACTTCGAGAATCCATACAAAAACATAGTTGATTTCTACCATGTGCAGTTCGTAATTGAAAATTTACAATACCATGTCCACTGAATCTCAAACTTTTTACTACAAATTAACCACTACATCAAAAGATAAATTCTGGGAATGAACTACCACAAGTACGCCTTACAAATGCAAATGACCAAAAGATTTTTGAGATTGTAAAGAGATGATACTGAGGGATAACGTATGTTCATGTTGTCCCATTTAGGTGGCAAAGAAGCCTTGATTATTCGAGCAGATACGATTTGGAAATCCTACGATAGGGTCTCGGTTCATAGCAAGAGTAACTCAATTTGCCGAAACTGACATGCATGATCAAACTCTCCTCAACCTCAAGATCAGACTCAGTGTTTGTGTCTGAGGTTATTCCATCCAGGTCTTCAACCGCATTTCGTCCTTCAGGTTTATTTGGATCTATATTTTGGAGCTGGTCCAGAAACAAGTAAAATACTTCGAATCTACATGGAAATCACTGAACTAACAAGACAAGTATGCACCAAAAGAAAGGTATCTACCATTACCTGACCAGAAAAATGCAAAGAATGTATCCCCCCACATTTAATTTCTGCCTTGATTGAGCTGATACGTCCAACCTGTAAATTTTAGCAGAGCATATACTTCATCGGAAACAACAGGGGAAGTGTTGAGTGCAATACAGCAAGACTTGCACAGGGTATCTATGGGTTGAGGTTGACCCAATATAAACAATTTTAAAGTGCCTTATTTACCACAAGTTACAATTTCGCAATGGAAGCGAAAGTCAAACTTTGCTCAGAGGTTTCAACTTTCTGTATATTCTTGAGAATATGGGGAGCACCACGCTATCATTCAATCAAACGGATAAGTCAAACTAGTATCGCCCATAATATGATAACAACACTACATAACATACCGTGTCTTCAATGGCCCTCAGTTGATCAATTTTAGTTTGACACGTCAACAAGAATGGACGCAGTGTGAGGGCCCTGAGTTGATCGACCTTAGCTTGTGTAATGGCCCTGAGTTGATCAAATTTAGCGTGTGTAGTGGCCCTGAGTTGATCAGCTTTAGCTTGACACCTCAACAAGAATGGACTCAAGTAGTTCTCGTACAACTGCCTTGCCCCCTAACAAGAAATAAGGAAGTTTATCACGATGAGTTAATTTGAAGTCAAAAGTTAAACATATTAAGCTACATTAATTTTCATCACAAATAAATATAAATACAACTACACTTCCCCATTTTTTCAATATGATCCAAAGTTACAAGCGTTATTTTTAAACTTACATCAGTAGATGGAAGCTGAAGCCATACAAGAAATGCAAATTTCAGGTGATAATACATGGGAAACCTGAAATGATGAAACAAGATAAGGCAGTAACATCAATTAGGCATAGATAATTAAGCGTCGTGCGTATATGCGTGGGAAAAGATGTACACTTGCTTATCTTTCGAAAAATGTATGATAAATACTTACTACACAAGCAAAAGGAAGAAATCACTGGTACTCAAAAACTTTACCAAGTAAGAAACTTGTCTGCAAAAGCCTCAGCAATGCTAAAAGTTCCATAAGCTGCAAATAGTCAGTAGGACAAGTACCATCAAAAGTTCATCAAGGGCAAGCACCAATGCCAGATATATATCCCCAGATCATACCAGCCTTATCTTTTATTGATTACAAAATTTATCAACATGTGATAAGAATTTCTGCACATTTGTTACTTTCATCATTGATGGTCATCATGAATAGTAGAGCTATATATTTTCACCCATGCAAGATCTCAGCATCACTATAACCATAAAGGTAATATTCAATTTTTTTGCCCAACTGATCAAAGCATCTAACAAGAAAACACTTGGGCTAAAAATAATGGATACCGAGGAAATTTAGGAGTCTATGAAAATCTCATGTAACAAAACAAGTAAGGTGACAAGCCTAACAAAAAATAATAATAATAAATTATAAAAATAAAAATAAATTCCAACCTGCCCAATACATGAGCCACTTTTGTTGCTCATCTTCATCTTTCCTCTCAATTCCCTTGAATGTTGAGTACACTGGTAAAGCAACACCCACAGAGCATCTGTACAAGCACCCAATAATGACAAATAAAAATAACAAAAATAAAAATAAGAATAAAAATTCTCTAGATTGTTTAGCACTGGACACGCAGACCGGACATCGCCATGTGGCATTGCTACTCACCATAAGGCGAGAACCATGTTCACCCACAAGATCATTACTCCAAGATTAAATTGATATCTATGTAGCACATTACAATAATAGTCGATGCAAGGTTTTGCGCACATGATTTCTCCATTTTTTTAAGGATAATTTCTCTATTTTTTTTTTCCAATTTATTCATAAACGTGTGAACTGTGAAGATAACTGACATTTGCACTTCAGTGAAGTGACTCCTTGGCAGTTTTTTGCGTGGCGAGCAAGGAGAACAAAACGGTGTCGTTCACTATGAAACTTGGGAAATTTATGCTCAGTGGCCGAGAAGAATCGGTGTCGTTGGATCAGGTTGTGGGCTTTTCTATGGTTGATTCACAAAGCCCACGTAAATCAATTATACACATATTTTGTCATGTGAATTCTAAAAATTGCTTAATATTTTTCTTTTGGGGTATTGATGATATTCTGATCAGTGAAGCGATTTGTTTTAATCAATTTAAAAATTGTAGCACCCTGCACTGCTCAGATCTAATTACTGAAGACGAAAATTTTTAGCTTTAAGTTATTAGCAGTATTAGAAGTGAATGAGAGTAACTGTCGAATCAAAGTTGTTTGAAATTAAATCTCTTTGAAAGTCAATTCGTAATCTAATGAAAAATAGTGCAATAAAGTTCAAATAATTTCTGATATTTGGTTGCATGTATTTATTTTTAAATTTTGGATTAATCATGATGATGGAGTGGGACAGCGAGAGCACAATTGATACTTCATGATGACAGAGCAAGGTAGCGAAAGTGGAATTAATAGTGAAATTGTAGGTTACATTCTAATTGAAACTGATTAAATCTCATTCTAATGCAAACGACTAAATAAGAATTTAATAATGTGTTAAATGAGATGAGATTACACTCTAACCTAAATGATTCTACAAGAGAGGTTTCAGTGGATAATCCCAAAAAGAATTTTAAATGAAGGGTTTTATTGAACAAATAAAGCTAAAGCTATGAAAACAATAAAGAGACATCTCTATTTATAATGAGGTAAAAGTTAAGCTAAAAGGGAAACTAAATAATAATTATAATAGAAATAAAAAACTAAAATATGGTGCTAATTAAAATAGAAAATAACAAAATACCTATAATAATAAAATTCTAAAATAACTTCCTATATCACACGATAATCTTGAATGTTAAATCAATAATTCTTTATTAATAATGGCATGTTTATCAACTTTGACACGTCCTTGGCCATGTAAAATTATATGAAGCTCACACGGCACAAGTATAAAATCTCAACCTATGTACCCCAAATTGCCTTAATAAAGTTATTACTTAGAACATACATGCACATTTTTTAGAATGATATTACAATCAGACAACTACTGATCTGTTTATATTTTCTATGCTTACTAATTTTTGAGAAAAATCTACTCCACTTATATTTTATAATGGAAAAAACAATCTCCACTCTTTTTTTTTTTTTTAATTGATGGAGGAATTCAATCTCCACATTTCAATATGGAATCATTTGGCCGAGCAGCAAATACACATTTTTCTAATTCCAATAAATGATATACCAACGAGACGCATAACAGTAAAATTATATATACAGTATTTTTAGACCAAGATTTTGGCGCCAATAAATTTGTTTCCCTCAGGGTCTTAACGGTGAATTCAACATTGGTAGTTAATTTCAATCATCATCATCAAAATTTTATAATTATTATTATTTATAATACGGTGTGGGTGTGACGCTCGTCACTGTCAGTGGGCTGGGAAAAGTTGAATGAAGTCACCGCTTGTGGATTTTTGGGTAGGGAGCATGGAGAACAAAACAGCGTCGCTCACTACCCTGAGGAGGTCTTCTTCTTGTTTCACCCTTTTTTTATTAAATATAATATAATTATATTCATTAAAATAAAATAATGTTGCATTTATTTAAAAGTAAAAATATCATATCTATTTAAATAATACTATTATATTATTTAATAATAATACATTTATTAAAAATAATAATATTAGGCTTATTAAATATAATATTATTATATTTATTTAATTTTAATTAATAATAATGATAATAATAAATAGTTTATTCTAAGAAAATATTAACTTTGCAGTATATTATTAATGATGATGTTTCATTTGTATTGCCCTTATCAATAATTTTAGTTTAATTAATTAAATTAAAATTAAATAAAAAAATTACGGTTTATATAATTAAGAATATTGATAATTATTATTAATTTATATAATTAAAATTAATAATAAAATAAATATTTTATTTTACAAATATATGTAACTAAAATCTATAATTTTTTAAATAAGGGTAAAATTATAATTTAAAACAACTGACTCCCAATCTAAAACAAATAAACACATAAATGGAATTTTGATTCCTATTCCATACTCTCATTTTAATATAAGTAAACAACCTATTTTTACTCTCAATCTCATAATTCATGCTCTAATATGAGAAGTAAATGCTACCTAAATAGCAATCAAAGGTATCAAAAAGGAAGCAACTAGACTGATCCAGGCCTAAGATCTATTAAATAAAATTATGGTCCAGTCTCATTAGATAGGCATGTTAGCTTTGTTCTAGTCCCATATAGGGATGGCAAAAAATCCCTACAAGCACAAGGGTTTGTTACATTAAAATTAGGCGTCAGGTCTAATTTTATCCATATTTTATAAAAAAAATTGAATAGGGATATAAATTTTTATACCTATTCATTGGGTGCATTAGGTATGGATATAAAACACTAATACTTGTACGCAATTACTAAACCCTTTGACCATTGTCGACTTATTTATTTTAAATATTTTAAAAATTAAAAGTAACAGCTAAATCAAATAAATTATAAAGTAAAAAATTAAAACTCTAAAATGTAAACATTAGCAGTTAATAGCTTAGTATTTGGATTAACCATCCTAGATATTTATTTAGAGATTTTAGTTGTTTAATGTACTACTCATTTGCTAGACGATCTATAATCTTGACCTAATAAAAAACAAATGAGAATTGAATAATGTTTAAATCAAGATTAGTCAAAGGAGTGAAGGTTGGACAAGGAAATGCCAACATGAAGTCTTTTATTTTCGATCCAAATATCTAGTAAAACATTAATTAAAGTTGAACTTAAAAATCATCAGATTATAGTGAATATTTACTTCAAATTCAAAATTATTTTTAAAAATTATTTTAGAATAAATGTATAATTTAGGGTGAAAAGTGTGGAGTATATTGAGAAAAGTTGCAGCATAATAGCAATTTTTATTGTCAACTTGGAACTGAACCTTGCAACTTAATGCCCTTCCCTACATTTCCTACATTTTACAATATAGTAAAATATATAGGCTGCATATTTATCATCTATATATAGACTACATTTCCTTTTGTGTTTCTTAGGGGAAAAACAAAATGTTTGTTTTTTTAGTAGATAGTCGATGCTTCCAATGCGCATCAACACCGTCGTGCAGTTATGCTGGAAATTATGAGGTCAATTTATAGACAAACGCTTTTACTTGTAAAATTATGATTCATTACTCTTCATATGTTCAATGTTGATATTATTTTTGGAAAATGAATATTAGATTTGCAAATTAACTAAGAGTTTCAACAAAGGATAGAGACATTAACAGTTGTACCAAGAGCGCTTCTAATTATTGCTAGCAAGAAGTGCTTAGTTATATAATTATGATATTTAAGTGTGTTTGTCTTGAACATTTTTAATATATTGTTGCTTCTATTGTAGGCTATCGTTTGATAAGATGCATTGGTGACTCCTGGATTCATTACTTATTTTTGTAAGACTTTGTATCGTAGGCTTGTATTTGCATTTGTGTATACTTTTAATTTTTGACTTGGAGACTTGTGGCTTGATGTTAATCTCTCGTTTTCAGTATATAATTTGAACTTTATGGATGGTATCATGATAATTAATTTTAGTATTTTAACGTTGTAATGAACAATGTTGAATTTTTGTTGTCATTGACAAATATCAGGAAAATGAGATAAAATATTGACAAATAGTCAACTATCACAAAATTATGAAAAAATTAAGCATTACAAATTTGTGACAGCTTCCACCAGTCATAAAACTTGCATCCAACCCATTACTTAATGTGACCGCATTTAGGTGGTTATTCATTTTGGTGACTGTTAATAACTTTTGTGACCGGCCGCACGCCAAAAATATGATTAAAAAGCATTTGCAACGGTTACAAAGCTTTTGCAATGCCCGCGTAAGTAACCCTTCTTTGTCGTTACAAAGCTGTCATAAAGGCCATATGTAACTGCAAAATAACAGTCACATAAATAACTTTTTCTTGTAGTGGTATTAATTAGTTTGAAAATGTGTTGAAATTAGACAAGTAAAGTATTATATTACTCCTATTTCGCATTTTGCATTCTGAGCATGGTGGGTAATTAGTGAATGGGCGTGAGTCTCCTAAAGAGTGCTGGAAAGAATTGTTCATTAATGAGAAGATAAAATTATTCATCTTGTTGACAAAATCAGTGACATGATCGCTAAATCATTTTTTTTTTTCCCAAAAAAGATAAAAAGAAAAACAAACGTTGTGGTCCAGTTGAAATCATAGATGTTGCAACAGACGATAATATTTCTCAATTGGGTTTCATTATTGATTATGCTTAAACTCCTTAAGTGCTGAGAAATGAAAAGAGCCAAATTCCCATGAGTATGGAATCCTAGGTAACCTCAGATAAGAAGCTTCAAATCGTTCAAATCATGTTCCTCTTGACCTAATTGCTGTGTTAAGAAAGAGATTAAGAACTAAAAAGGAAAAACATAGGTCAATTTTCTTCCAGTAATGTTATTCTGTCCTGAGTCAACCGACTAAGTTGATTCAGCTTCTATTCTTGGGACTAAGTGAAAAATCTTCTGCCTGCAAGGCGACAACAGTGTCCTCAAATGACCTGGAATTGGAGAATCTCTTGGTACCAGAGAAGAGAATTCTATATTCCGAACCACTTCTAGAGATTATGGTTCCCTAACAGGAAATTTACATCAAGATAAATCTCCACAAGTGACTCTGAAAGAGAAGTGCTCATCATTATTCATTTGTTGAGGAGAAGCTACTAATTTTTCCATCGAATCAAATTAGATGTCAAAGAATATCAACGGAGAATCTGTAATATCATGAGATTGACATTCTTCATATATGGTTTAAACAAGTAAATAAAAGCAACTTCAGGGATCAATAAGAAGTATTAGTACCAAAGGGACTGAGTGAAAAATCTTTGTGTCTAAAATTATCTTTAATTAATTAAGAAATAAAATTATTAAATTTTAAAAAAATTATTATTATTACTATTTACATTGAGATAAAAAATTAAAGAAACAAAATTAATAAAAAATAATATTTTTTTTTAGTTAGCAATCAAACATGATTAGATGACTTTATCTTCGCTCATTCTTGTTCCTATAAAAGAAATAAAATTTTATGTGTATTATAATTAAAAAAAATGCGCACCATTTACAAGGACAACACAAGGTATCGAATTTTTTCCCCCTCTTGCTCCTAATGATAAATGATTGATAAAAACGAGCAAAGGTGAAGTTGTCTAATCATGTTTGACATGAATCACATGATTTTAATTTTTTTTTTCCCACATCGCCAAAACTGAAAATTCTTAAGCTTAATAATAATTAAAAAAAAGTATTTTATGCATTTAGGCAAACCCCGCAAATTAGCCAGGAAAGTCCCTGGGCCACGTTATGCTGAGAAGCATGCATGGTAACTAGAGATCCATGCCTCGTGCGAGCGGCTGAGACACGTGTGCCCCAGAAATTCTTCTCGCACTCGGGCGAGCGGCCGAGACGCGCGTGGAGCTCTGAATTTCCTCATGGTATTTGGCCGATTACACAGTTATTCACGTGCTTTCATAAAACAACTGAACGGGGCTTACAATTTTGCGGTTCATTCTTTCATATTAATTTAAAAATATCATTTATTTATTAATTTAAAAGATCTGTTAACAAAAGTATAAATAGCGGAACATTCATATTATTTGGCAGCATCTTGAGTAGAGTTTTTAATTATTAAGTAATTTATTTTGTCTCCACTTCCAAAACGTTTCAACTTGAGGCTATTTGGGAGTAGAGATTGTAAAATCTTTTTAAAGAGTTAAATTTTTTGAAGTATCTCAAACTAATCTTATAAGTTATTTTACAATTTTATATCATTCCTTTCATAAAAAAATTTTAAAATTTTGTCTATTAGAATAATTTTATAATTGTTAGCAATATCTTTAATTGACGACCAAATAACACTTTTTTTATATAAAAACTCTATTTATTAAAATTCTAATAGTAGAAACTCTATTTAAATAAACTTTGTCTGAAAAGCTATACCAAATGAAATTTAAAAAACTCAAATGATGTGTCATGATTTTATGCAAAAGCTTAGCAAAAAATTGATTAGAATAGGATCAACATTCTAAATATTGATTGGAGGAGTCATGTCATGTTTAATGGTTCTAAGATAATTTTGATGGATTAGATTATTGAATAGTGATCACATGAGTGATGTCGCTTTTTATCGCATGAGTTCAGCTCTTATTGGAAGAGTTGTGGCTCTCACTTCTTACTCGATCAAAATCCTTAGATTATTTGACAAATTTTAGTCCAATTATAATTAAACTTAAACTCACATATTTTAAAAAAGTTTAATTACGAATATTCATTTCATGATATAAATTTGTATATTTATACTATTTTAAATTACTAATAGAATGTATGTATAAAAAAAAAACTAATAGAATGTTTTGAGATAAATAATTAAATTTATATTAGTAGTTTCAATTATCTAATTTTATTTATAAATTATCAATTAGTCCAATCTAATCCTCAATAAATAATTTTGTTCATTCCTATCAAATTCAGTTTAATACAATCTTATTTAGTGATCATATATTCTGTTTAATCCAGCTTACCAACTATGAATCTTGCATTCCCCCTATAATCCAGCATGACACACATTTGATCTTTTTAGTTTTAACCACACACAATCTATCAACTACTTATTGCTTAATTGCCGTATACCTATTGAATTTTAGGGTCCAGCTATGGTACCACAGTGGTACCATATCACAGCTGAATCTAGCCATTGGATACAGCTCTGGTGACCACTGTAGGCTGGATTCAGCTGTGGTATGATACCACGGTGATACCATAGTTTTGCCCTTAATTTTAACAGCTATTAGTCAAATATTTCACTATATAACTAAAGCACTGTTTTTTATTCTCTTCAGGCAATAATTACTTTTGTTTCATTTCTTTTCTTCTTGAGAGCTGGGTAATAAGTTAATAATGTTTACGCATATGTTACTCATTACGTTTGAGGAGAAATTCCAGAGGAGCGGGGGAATGTTGCAGAATTGGAGATGTTATGGCTACAAAATATTTCTTAACTGGAATCATTCCTTCATCAATCTTCAATCTTTCTACCCGATTGAACTTGGATTTGTGATGTAATAACTTAGCATGTGTCTTCACCAATAATATGCATGTCTGACATCTATATAAAATATTTGGCAATGAATTACTACTTATCTTTATATAATTGAAGATGCCGGCGCTAACAAATAATTTCTTAATAGGCATTATTCCTTCCTTCATCTTAAGCAAGTCTTCTTTACTAGCTAATATTTATTTTGAATATGATAGGTTATTTGCTGACCTCCCAACAAATATTTGCTACAATCTTCCTCTACAAAAATTATCTTCGTCAATCAATGATTTCTTGACCAAGCTTAAGGAGTTATATCTTGACCAAGACAGACTCCAGGGTAAGCATGATCATAGACTTTATATTTATGTCAATTTTTTATTCATTACTCGTAGTATTTCACCTTGACCACTAATGCTCATTCCCAGAATAACAGGAAGGTTGATATAAAGATTAGAAAATATTTATTTGCTCGAAAATTAATCGTGTTTAAGCATTTCAATTGCGAACTTTGAAATAAATGTTGATAATAACTTTGAATCTTTTTTTTTAATATTTGAGAAGAGAAATATAGGGATCTTCTCCTAATCTAATCTTTTTTATAAATTTTGTTTAAGATCATGACACATGCCAATTAAGTCTTTCTAAGGCTTGGATTTAATTTATACTAGGAAATAGAACCGCACTTCGTGCGGTTTTAAAAAAAAGAATTTAGTATTATCTTTTTTAATTATTTTGTACTCGATGAAACTAATAAAAAATATAAATTATTTTTTTTAAAGATGACGCAGTCTTATAACGCTAATGTTATTTATGAAAGTTTATTATTTTTTTGTTAACATTAAAAAAATATATTAATGTGTATAGTTAAGTGTACTCAACCTTTTCATCAATAACAATCATGTTCACACTAATCAACTCTCTATTTTTCTTGGTATTAACAGACTCCCACATCTTACAAAGTCTAACCCTTATCATCCAACTATCTTTATCGTTGTTTAACTTATGAAGAAAATAGTACTATATGAAGCACACAATACTAAAAATTTAAATAAGTCAAAAAATAAAAACGCAATAACATTTCTAAAGAGGATGTTGGTTAAATAATAATAAAAAAAACTCAAACATAACAAATCTTAAATGCTTAATATTTATAGAGTTTGAAGAAGCCAAAAGACATTAAATAAAAAGTTGCATAATTTAATATGAGATTATGACATTAAAATTAGGTCCTATTGGCATTAGTGAGGGAAGATGAAGGTACCTTCCTTCCTATATTAATTAGTTGATGTATTTTAAACCACTAAAGTTTAGTTGTTGGCTTAATAAAATAAATGAATGTTTCAAAACTTATAATTAATTTATTATTAATGGTAATATATTGTTGAATTTAAATAGAAAGAGGAAGAGACATGTAATCTTTTGTAATCTATTAATTATTTTCTATTTTTAATATTTTGTAATGTAATTATTTTTTAATCTCAACCAATATATTAGATAATTGAGAATAAAAAAAATGAGAAATAATGATGCCACAAATCTTTACTACTTAATATTTATAGAGTTTGAAGAAGCCAAAAGACACTAAACAAAAGATTGAATAATTAAATATGAGATTATGACATTAAAATTAGGCTCTAATGGCATTGTTGAGGGAAGATGAAGGAACCTTCCTTCCTATATTAATTAATTGATATATTTAAGCCACTAAAGTTTAATTGTTGGCATAATAAAATAAATAAATGTTTCAAGATTTATAATTAATTATTATTAATGGTTACATATTATTGAATTTAAATAGAAAGAGGAAGAGACATGTAATCTTTTATAATCTAATAATTATTTTTTATTTTTAATATTTTGTAATGTAATTATTTTTTTAATATCAGCCAATTTATTAGATAATAGAGAATACAAGAAGATGAGAAATAGTGATACTACATCACCTCCTCTAGTCCTAACTTTATATATATATATATATAGATTTTTAATATTTTGTAATGTAATTATTTTTTAATCTCAACCAATATATTAGATAATGGAGAATAAAAAAAGACGAGAAATAATGATGCCACAAATATTAAATATTTAATGTTTATGGAGTTTGAAGAAGCCAAAAGACACTAAACAAAAGATTGAATAATTAAATATGAGATTATGATATTAAAATTAGGCTCTAATGGCATTATTGAGGGAAGATGAAGGAACCTTCCTTTCTATATTAATTAATTGATGTATTTTAAGCCACTAAAATTTAATTGTTTGCATAATAAAATAAATGAATGTTTCAAGACTTATAATTAATTATTATTAATGGTTACATATTGTTGAATTTAAATAGAAAGAGGAAAAGACATGTAACATTTATAATCTAATAATTATTTTCTATTTTAATATTTTATAATGTAATTATTTTTTAATTTCAACCAATTTATTAGATAATTATATATTAACTGATATCTTTATTATTAATATATTTTTTATCTTTATTTTTTTGAGTGTCATATTATGATATATGTACAAAGAATATCTACCAATATTTTAGATAATAGAGAATATAAAAAGATGAGGTTGAGGGAAGATGAAATAACCTCTATTCCTATGTTAATTAGGTGATGTATTTTAAGGCACTAAAGTTTAATTGATAGCATAATAAATTTTGAAGAAACCAAAAGACACTCAACAAAAGGTTGCATAATTAAATATGGGATTATGGAATTAAAATTAGGCCTTAGTGGCATTGTTGAGGGAAAATGAAAGAACTTCTCTTTCTATGTTAATTAATTCATGTATTTTAAGCCACTAAAGTTTAATTGGTAGCATAATAAAATAAATAAATGTTTCAAAAGACTTATAATTAATTATTATTAATGATTACATATTGTTGAATTTAAATAGAAAGAGAAAAAAAAGTACAAAGAATATCTACCAATATTTTAGATATTATAGATAATAAAAAATATAAAAAGATGAGGAATGATATATATTAATAAAGTTACTATTTATTAAATGAGTTAAATATAATCAAATTAATTATGAGAAGATAAAAAGCCAAATTAAAAAAAAAAACTCTATTTATTAGATAATAGAGAATATACAAAGAAGCGAAATGGTGATGCCACATCACCACATCACCTCCTCAAGTTCCAACTTTATATATATACTAGAAAATAGACCCGCGTTTCACGCGGCTTTAAAATAAAAATTTAGTATTATCATTTTTTCTTACTTTACACTTGATGAAATTGATAAAAAATAAGAATTGATTTTTTTTTTTAGATGAGGCAGCCTTATACAAAATAAAAAAAGCTATTAGCTAGCAATACAAATAAAAAAGCAACGCAAGATAAAGAATAGAATGAGAGAATATATTTTAGAGTGATTTTATTCATTCCAATTGTGTGTGTACAAAACAAAAAGATGAGCTCTCCTTTTATAGTTACATAATCACTCCATGAAGTTAATGAAAAATTATGGATCATAATTTCTTGTGAGATAGTGAGAGTTATAGGGAAGCTAAAGGTTGCTAATGGGAGATAGTGGAGAGACTAAGAGATATATGTTATGAACATTTACATTTATTTTAATAAATTCATAACACTCCCCCTTGGATATTCATTACAAAGAATATGCTTCATTAAAATTTTTACATAATTGTTATTATATAATAACAATCAAATTAATTATGAGAAGATGAAAAGTCAAATTTAAAAGAAAATTTCTCTATTTATTAGATAATAGAGAATATACAAATAAGAGAAATGGTAATGCCACATCACCTCCTCAAGTCCCAACTTTATATAGATATATAGATTAGACTTTCCTTATTAAAATTAGAACACATCGTTTTATTGCCTAATTATTTTAATAGCTGTAAGATTAACGGATGTCTAATAAGCTTTAACCTTCAATTTCCTTCACTATTCTTTTTTCTCTTTCTCTTTCCTATTGAATTTTCTTCTATTTCGTGTTCACCCAACAAACTTTGATAACCAATCAAGCAGGTTAGATTTTTTTTTTGGTTCTTTTTTTTTAATTGTCTTTCTAGGGACCATAATTAAATGGAGAATTAGAAAGATGGAACAATATTTTTGTGTAAAATAAAGTTAAATTAATTGCTGATGATTGCAAATAGAAATTGTCTTCAATTGATGTTGTCTACTTCAAGTAGCTTCAATTGTTATTGCAGAATACCGATAACATTAATGCATTCAAATTTAATCTAATTCCATGATATAAATTCCTAAAAGAATTAAGAAGTAATGGGCAATGTTACTTCTTTGCTCAAGTTTTACACAAAAGTCCAAAGTTTGTGATATTCAAAGTAGTAGAGAAGAAGAAGCGAAAAAGAAGCAGCAGTTTGTGATAATAGCCGTTAAGTTTCAGACATTTATAGGCATGAAAACTTATGTTTTGATTTTTAGGGTAAAAATTTGTTTAATCCCTATATATTGAAGTTAATGTCTATTTGGTCCTTATATTTTTTAAAATACTTCAATACATTCCTGACGTTAAACTATTGACACTTCTACCGTTAAACTATTGACAAAGATATTTTGAGGTGTTTTAAAAAATATAGGGACTAAACGAGCAATAATCTTAAAATATAGGGACTAAACAAACTTTTATCCTGATTTTTAGAAAAACCAAGTTTAAAATAAATTAAATCATAGCTAAAGACTTGAATGACATGTGTCATGATCTTATACAAAAGCTTAGGAGAGATTAGATTAAGAGAAAATTCAAATCCTAGATAAAAACTAGAGTAGTACATTATTAAATTGGGGCACATTTAGTTGTTACGAGATAATTTTAAGAGATTAGATTGTTGAGTAGTGATCACATGAGCGACGTCTGCATGTATTCAGCTATTATTCGGAGAGCTATGAGTCTCGCTTCACATGTCTCCTAATTATTAGAGTTGGACACGTGCAGCATCACTCTCCATAAGGTGGTGGTGAGCAACATCACTCTCTCGATCAAAATCCTTAGATTATTTTGACAAATTTTATTCCAATTATAATTAAACTTAAACTTGTATATTTTCCATAATGTTAATTAATATTATGTATACTAATTCCATGATATAAAAATGTATATTTATAATACTTCACCATTATTAATAAAATGTTTTGAGATAAATAATTTAATTTATATTAGTATTTTCTAATTATTTAATTTAATTTATAAATTATCAATGAATTCAGTCCAATCCACCATAAATAATTTAGTCCAATCCTATCTAATTCAGTCTAATACAATCTTACCTAATCATATATTCAGTTTAATTCAGCATAACAAATGTGAATCTCTCGCATTCTTCCTGCAATCCAACATATATACCACACATTTCGTCTTTTAGTTTTAACCGCACACACAATCTATCTACAGCCTATTGCTTACTTGCACTATACCTTTTTAATTTTGATAGATATTAGTAAGATATTATTTTAGTTATGGGAGTTGTTGATGCGAATTTGCTAAGTCGGGAGGACAAACATTTTATGACCAAAGAGCAATATATGTCATTTGTCTTCAATTTGGCTATGGAGTGTACTGTGGAATCACCAAAGCAGATGATCAATGCAAAGGAAATGGTAACGAGACTCCTAAAAGCAGAGAATCAACGTGTTGCAATGAACATCATGACTATAAAAAAAATATAAATAGATTAAATGTTAAAAACCATGGTTATGAAATTGATTTTAAAAGTTATGTTTAACTTTCACATGGACTTTTTCATAGTTAAAAAATAATTATGTAATCATATATAAATAATTTTTTTTATTTTATAATAAAAAATAATATTAAAATATTAAAAATATGAACCTGCTAAATCAAATCTTTGATATTGGATAGAACCCACATTAGTTGCAGCGGTAAATTGTGGTGGAAATATGATATTTAGTTGTTTATAAATTAGAGTATATGAAAAAAATAAGACATAATTAGTTTTTTTGTTAAATTATTAATGTTATAATATAAATTTTGAAAAATTGTTGTAACTTATTTTAAGCTGTTTATGAAAAGTAAATCTCAACCTGTTTTTAAAAACAGCAGTAAAATAAAAAAAATTATAAAAGAAGTAGTTTTTATGAAATTTATCGAATATTATTTTTATAAAAAATTATGAAATAAGAAATTTATAAAAATTCTACTTTAATCCCAAAGGGATACTTAATGTCCCGGCATGTTATCATCAGTCAATGTCTTATTGTCTTTGCTTTCAGTGACTTTTGTCTTCTTTTTCATTGACAGTGCAACTCGTGATTTCTGAGTTGGGTTGAGTATCGACAAAAAATTTTTAACCCAGGGAGCACGCACAATTAACTGATGGGTCGCTGATTTCTTCATCTTGGAATTATTTATTATTTATAATGTCTTATTGTCTTTGGCAATTGTGAATCCTCGAATCATCAAACGAATAGCAAAAACATTTCAACATCTGTTTTCACGTGGAGAGGAATCTTTTCTCGCTTTCACTCCTTTATCTTCACGCGGAGAGAGATTTCGGTTTCATTATAAATAATAAATAATTGGCTTTGCAATTATTTATAATAAATCCTTAAAAGCACCAACGAGTGTCACACTGGCTTTGCGATTCATGACTTTTGAGTCGGGCTAAGGATTGACAAAAATGTTATAGCCCAGAAAGCACGCCCTGATTGCCCATCCGTCGAGGTCCGGACATGATGAGATTATTTCCTTGGGTACTTGTTTGATGATAGTTTTTTGTATTCAGTATTTGATATTATAAGTATTATGATATCAATGATTTTATGCAGTTTACAAAATATTGTTATTCAAGTGTATGATTTAAATTAAATAAGTTTATTTAAAGTCTTATGAAATTTTGATGAGATTGTTTAGAGAAGAATTAAATTATTTTTAAGTAAATTTATTTTCCAAAAACTACTATCCACTCACTGAGCTCACTGAGTTTTATACTCACCCCATTTTTATTATATTCCCCCCAAGGAGATTTGCAGGTACATCAGTCGACCCAGCAACGATAGTTGGATTTGAAATTGTGGCCACGTGATGGTGCTAGGAGTCGTAGATTTAATATTTTGATGTTTGGGATATTGCGAATTGTATTTATTTGTTATATTTTGTAATTAAGGATAACCATTGTATTTTAATATTAAAATGATTTGGGTGTTATTTAGTAAGTTGACTTGAGAAGTTGGTTATGAAGGATGGTTAGATATTGAATTATTTTTGGGAGTGTTGTTTTGTAAATTGCAGGTTTATGAATGTTATATTTATAGGGGAGACTCTGTCGAATTTTTGGTAAAATTCTTGGATATCAAAATTATTATTAATTCGATTAGGAGAGATTAGATAGACTCATCTTGGGGATTCGGGGCGGGTCGTTTCATTTGCACATTATATTTATAGCCTAGATCAATTACCAACTATAATGCACGTGAAACATGGCCACTGAAAGAATTAAAAAATCAATTCATGTGATTTAATTTAAAATCACTATTAAATCCGAAACCGAAACAAACATCGACACTGCAACTTAATTCAATTGATTTAATTTAAAATTATTATTAAACCGAAACCGAAATTTGAGCATGGCTAGTTTAAATTCAAAGCAAATTGATATTATTATTTATCAAAACTGAAACAAGCCACTTCAAATTTAATTTAATTGATTTGAATTACATATTATCATTAAAACTGAAACCGTGGCCACTTAAACTCAAATTAAATTGATTTAATTTAAGTTTATTATTAAAATCGAAACCGAGATCTGGAAGTATGACCACTGCAACTAAATCCAAATTTGAATTCAACTAAATATTAAATATTGAAAACTGAAAACAAGATGACATGGCCACTGCAAACACAATGTAAATGATCATGCTTCGGTTTCGTTAATCATGCTTCGGTTTCGTGTTTTAAAAAACTAGCATACGAATTTTTAATTATTCTTGCTAATCTATTCATGCATTAGCAAATTGATTTGAATATTACCATTAATCAAATACTGTATCTCAATAATCTAATCATGGATTAGACTTTGATACCACTTGAAAAATAATTTCTTAAAACTTATTTAAATCCAGATTAAATTACTGAGGAATATAATTTCAGAAGCATACCTGAATCCATTATTGTTGTGTAGAGATTCTTGAGTCTTGGTGATAGACTTCTAAACTAATCTCTATCATTTTGAAAGAGTTCTCACTGAGAGGATTTTGAGAATAAAAAGAGACGATATAGAATGGGTACCATAACCTCCTTATATAAGAAAACTAACGAACGGGTTTAATTAGAACCCTCTAGTAGTTTTTTTGTATTAACTATCACTTCTGCCCCTTATAGAAGTAATAATTAAAATTGTAGTATCTATGTATTTAACCCACAACAATTATACCCTTAGCCGTTTAATTAACGTTAAATAGATCCCTTAATTATTGGCTAATTAAATAATAGTAAACACATTTTATTTGTTTCATGTGTGGCCCTAAATATTAAATTAATTAAACAATTAATCTAACAATGATCCCATCAAAAAAATTTAGATTCAAATTAAGGACTTGAAGACCTCTGAGATTCCTAATTGCTTCACATATAGGCCCCTTTAGCAAATTGTTACTAAGAATAAACCTCTGCAGCAATAACGCTACCAATCTCCTCAAGAAGAGAACCGTCTAACAAATTACTAGATGCAGAAAACTCCATCAAGTTTTTTGAGTTCTACAATTTGCATTACACCTGCCAGATTATTGGAATGGAGATCAAGAAGCATCAGTAGCAGCTTCGAGATACGCTCAGGAATTGAACTAAAGAGATTATCATTGTTGAGTAAGATTAATGCTCTGGTCAAACACATCTTCAATGGTACCTGAAAGCAAATTCCTAATAAGATCAATCTCTAAAATTAAGTCTGAATTAGAGAATTCTCTTGTTATGGAACCAAACAACTTGTTGTTGTTCAAACTAATGTACTTCAACCTTTCGTAACTTTTAATCTCCAGTGGAATTCTACCAACTTGTTACTAAAAAGCCAAAGCGAGAGCAATTGGTTCGACTTTCCAAGCCCAGAAGCCAAAGGGCGAGAAAGCTGGTTCAATTTAGCAGAAAACCTCAACATCAATAGCTCGAATAATTCTTCAAAAAGTAAAATTAAGAGAAGATTTCTACTCAGGTCTAGGAAATGCAACTTAGAGAATTAACACAGTTGACGCAAAATAGTCCGTTTCAACCCATTATCAGATAAACCACTTGTCCTTAGATGTTTCAATTTCTCAAGCATATGTGGGATTTGGAAATGAGTACGAGGGTTTCAAGGTTGAATAGATGACCAAATTCATAGGGAATTTCACCATGAGAGCTTGGATAGCTTGTCAAGCAATAACCTATTATACAATGAAATAAAGTTCAGACAAATATCAAAATGGCATAGGTCTCTGACGATTAAATCAGCTCACGTGCAATGATCGTGCATCACTAAGGAACACTTTATCAATTTATCTGAAATCCATAGTCTCGCTAGTACTATACTAGTAAAATAGTTAGAATCAAAATAAAAAAGCATCAATTGAAGCTCTAATTAAATGCAATTAGTAATTGGGTGCATAGAGTTATGAACGGCTGATTGCATTGCATGATTAGCTTGAAGGGCTTCATTTTGCTTTGAATAACCACTGAACAAAGATGAACTTACATCTTCGGTCATCAAGTGTAAAACTATATAGCTAACTTATTTGATGTGGCTGAGTCGCCTCAAGTTTATGTAGATTTAATGATGAAGATTGAAGAAGTCTCAACGCCGAGTAAATGGAGTTGAAGAGTGCAGGCGTATACCTTATCCTTTATGATTTAAAGGTATTATTTTTTGGTAGACTTGGGATCTATTTAGTATTATTTTGTAATGAAATGTCTATACAATATTACCTGGACTTAAAAAACTGAGGCAAATTTGAAGAGAAACTACATCGTAACTTTTTGATAGATGTGATTTTTGGAATGATCGTAATTGCAACTCTACTACGTCAAAAATAATGAAGTAAACTGCCTAAAATAGAACACTTCTCTCTATATATACAAAAGGATGAATGGAGAGAATGTGATATGACTTTGAAGGACTACCCATTAAAGCGTGAACTTCCCTTGCTTGACTTGTATCCTTGCTAGTGTTGATAATTAATCTGAAAATCATGCATGGTACCTATTGTTCTTATCAAAGGTATTGTGATCGATCTGGAGTCGTTATTCCTAGCCCTCTAGCTACAGTCATAAGATTCTAATATGTCAACTTTCTACACTAAGGCCATCACTATTGTTGATGCAAACCTAAGCATGAGGTTGATTCTTGGGATTATATGGATAAAAAAGGGTTGCATTGGTTGTTGGACTGTGATTCAATGTTATAAGAGCTTCGGGGGGTGTAAATTTTACACTTGCAAAGTTACAAAGGTCATTTCTAGGTATATGCTTAAGTCCAAAAATTTTGCAGATCAATCCCTAAAACCGAATTGGAACTTGGATCTTTGGACTTTACCTCATTCTTTGGACTTTTGGACTTAAAGACTAAATGAACTTGGACCTTTTGGACTTTGTGAACATAACAAGCATGTGCTTGGACTTTTAAAATTACCATGAAGGTCCACAAATTAAATTATCTAATTGGTCGCAATTATTGAAAGTATTTAAAAAAAAGAGTCCACGCCTTTAGGTAAGCATTCCTTCCCCTTCTTCTTCTTTAGTTTCTACAATTTATTTTTCATAATTTTTTTGTTTTTTGTTTTGCTATGGTCAGTGTAACCGCCTATCATTTCAATTTCAGTTTAATTATTCTTATACATTAATTTGTATAATTTTTATTTTATGTTTTATTATATGACTAGCTCTAAAATACCACCTAAATTGTTGGCTTTAATTACTTTGTTAAGGCTGTTTTAACTACCTAATATTTTTCAGTTAATTAATTTTCAGTTCATTTATTTTTTTGCATTTATTTATTTTTTATTTCTGTACATCTACATTTATCTTAGTCTCCTCAAACATATCGAACCTAATGTTAGGCTTAGATATTCCCAAACTTTTAGAAGATTAAGCTCCAAAAAGTTCCTCAATTCATCGATTATGAGCTTTTAAGAAATAGAGTTGCACTGATGAAGAGCATCGAGAGTTATCAAGAATGGGTGAAAGGCCATGAAGAGAAGGACCTTACTGACGCAGTTCATATCGAAAATAGAGCTTCGAACAGCCTTCGTGTTTTGGCCGATTTGGTCGAGACCATAAACAAAAAACAGAGAGTAATTAGAAGCTGTCTCATACAACAAATACAGACATGGGCGGACTTAGTGTGGACCCATGAAGGGCTTCGGCCCCTCCTGATCTTTGAAATTTATTTAAATATATTATAATTGGTCCATTTAAAATTTTAAAATTTCTTCTGGACTTTCAAATTTTCCTTTGAAAATATTTTTTATGTTTGGCTCATTTTTTAGTTTGTTATATATGTACTAGACTTGAAAGGAGTGTTTAAGTGATGATTTAATTGATTGACGTAATTGTCATCTTATAACTTTAAATTTTCAAAAATATCAAGGCAAAAGTCATTAGTTTTTAGCTTTTTAATTAGGCAACTGGTTTCATCACTCTTTCAAAAATAAAATTGCACGGTCTTTTTATCACATTCAAATAAAAAACGAAGGAAGTATTAAGATTTTCTCATATGAATTAAACATGAATAGTTGAGTTAGAGTTACTTGATCAACTAAATTTCTTACTATTTGTGGTAACCTTTTTTTTTTGCCTCAAATAATTATTCTAATTTAAGTCATTGCATGAAAACAACAAAATTTCAAATTGTTGATTAAGTTGATAATGAAATTATCATAATATGTAATTTTTTAAAAACTTAAAATGAGTCGAGGATAGTCGTAAATGTGTTGAAAATTATTAATTCAATGAAGTTCAATAATTTGGCACTTGTTGTTTTTGTTTGAAATTTTTTCGGTCTATTAAATCATCTGGTATCTGAAGACCATATTGAGCCCAATTAATTCAGATTCGAGCCGGGTAGGACCACCAGGGCGGCAAAACTCTCCCAACAAATATTTAACGTAGTTGCATTCCAAAATCTCGAACCGAGCACCTTAGTTAAGTTAAAATAGCCACATGCCGATTAATATATGCGCTTGTTAGTGAATTTTTTTTCAATTGTATTGTGCTAAGCCCCTCCTAGATAAAATTTCTGGGTCTGCCACTGAATACAGAGCTATTGAAGCGGCTAAAAATATGAAACACAACCGAATAACTAAATAAAAGCAAACTATACCTGCCAGGTGTTGTAGTAACATGGATTTAATTCCCCTGGCCACGCACGATAATGGATTTGGCTGGCATGCCGTGACCATGGGATTGGTTGCCTTAGCTTCGCACAACCAAGGGTTTGGTTCCATGGCTGCGCATGGCCACAGGTTTGGTTTCCATGGCCACATACGGCTAAGGGTTTGGTTGCCTTGGCTGCACGCGGCCATGGGTTTTATTACGCTGGTAGCTTACGACCATAAATTTGGTTGCCATGGGAGCGCTCCTAAGAGTTTGGTATCCCTAGGTGCAAACTAAAATTTTTTAAAGTATTTTGGTGCATACTATAAATTTTTAAAATATTTAAGTGTCTTTTAGAGAAGTTAGAAATATTTGGGCTTACGAAAATTAATGCACATAGAGGTTTGACCTTTTTTCTATTAATTGACTATTAAGAGAATGTACAAATAATATTTTACCCTTTTGGCCGTTAAAAATAACATAGATAACAATTTTTGGAAGTAACTAGATGTTTTTAAAAGTAAGAGGGCAATTTGAAGATTGTTAATTCACGAGGGAGGTATGCCCGAATGAACCCTTACAAATAACGTGTATATTTATTCTTGTAAACTTTGCTTTTCTTTTTACTTCAGTTTTGCCAATGCTCATCCAAATATAATATACTAATTTTAATCTTCAAGAAAATAATTTTATTTTGTTTTTACTTGGTCCTTTTTTAATTTTATTTTGGCCTGATCCACATCAAGAAAAGTAATTTTACTTAATTAATCTATATACTAAACAATACTACGATAGAAAATGAAAAAAAATTATGAATATTCTAGAATGAATATAGAATTTATGATTAAACCAATTCAATTAAACTTATTCCAAATATTTTCAATACGAGTACTTTGTTTTTAATTGATGACTGGCTTTTTTCTTTGTTTGATTAAATTAAATGAATAAAATATTTTTGGTTTAATGATAGTTTAATATTGATTTACAAGTTTTATATTATTTTTGCATGCATTTACTTCCTTTTTTTTATAATTTTAAAACATCAATTTACTACTCTTATATTAATTTACTTATTTTATCTTTTCTTACTAATTTTTTGTGTAATTTATAAAATTTATATTTATCACGGCATTAACGCCGTAGTTTTGATCATGGCACCATAGAATTTTCCTTATTTTAAACATGATGTTTACATACTGGATAGATCATCTTCAAATGCAAGTCATTTTCGCCCGTATGCATAAATTAATGAATTTGTTCCCTCGTCTCTGTGCTTATATGTTGAATATATGTTCTTTTAGAATTGTAATGTTGAACATTGATTAAATGAGAAATAGAAAATTTATAATCTAATTTAAGTCTTATTTGATATTTAGGTACTGTAATTTTTAAGCTACAATTGTTAAAAAATATTTAACTATGAAATAAAAATTAATAATGTGTAGTAAATATGATTTTTAAATAATAATTTTAACAAAAAAAATAAAGAAATTATAGGCTTTTAATCATATAATGGGTGGATCAAATCAGCTTAGTTTTCAAGCCATAACAGCTAATGTTTACCAAGTATATTTTAAAATATGGCTGTCCAACCTCAATACCAAGCAGGGCTTTATTTGAGTCGAATCGAGTTGGAATTTCTAATTTTCCTAGGCTCAATTTGAAGTTTTAGTTAAATTTTAGTTTCAAAATATCCCAGCTCAATTGCACTAATTTAGATTCAATTTTACTCTAAACTAGAGATGGCTAACAGGTCGGCAGCACATAGTATGGCATGGGCATGACACACATCCAAATAGCACGGCACAATAGTTGCACATTTTGGTAAGGCACGTAGCATGACAGGTGTTGAGGGTTAGAAAATGTATATTTATAAAGGAGAAAATCATCATTTTACACTTCAAGTTTTGTTAACACCCTTACTTTTATGTATTTAAGCTTCTTGTGATTTAATTACGTGTGTTTTATTTTAATTAAGTATTTTATATATTTTAGGGGCATTATGGTCATTTCACAATGAACGAGAAATCAGATGGCAAAACGGACGTCACTTTTGAACTCAGGATAGTCGAAAACCTTAGGAGGAGCATAAAAGAAAAAATGTCATTGTTCACATATACAGTACTATTCACATGTACGGTTTTGTGTACATTACTGTTCACGACACTGTTCACATAGACGAATCGATGTCGTGGCATTGACCGATGTCGTGGCATTGACTGATGAGGTGTCACGATTCCATTGGAGAAAATTCTTATGCACTGTTAATTGGTGATGCGGCAGCATGTTAGTGGACCAAAAATTACACGTATGGTACATGCATATACACAAGATTATTTTCAACCAAACCGCGTCACTGTTCAAACCGGTTGACTGTTCAAACCGCATGGTCAAACTGTGTCAGTGTTCAAACTGCGGGTCAAACCGCGTACTATTGACTGATGACGTGGCGCAATCCTGAGCGTCTAAACTGTTTTTAATCCAATAACCATGATTTACTCAATGTATCTATAAAAAAGGGGCCTCGCCCCCCTAATTTGGCATCTCTGAATCCATTTTTGAGCTCCATTTTCTGTAATTCCTTCTCCATCTTGTATTTTCTATGTCTTTTAATAAATTTCCATTTTGCCCTTAGTTCAATTATGAGTAGCTAATTTTCTTTCAAGCTTGGGTTGAAGGTGAAGTCTCAACATGTGTCATGGGCTTTATTTGGTAAATTTATTTTCTCTTCCCCTCTAATTTTTGTGGATGTTTTGACTTTTCATCGACAAATAATAATAATCATGGCTAGATACCGCCCTGGTTTCACCGGCTCCCTAGTACAAGGTTATTATTATTTGGCACGATAAGTGTTGAGTGTTAGAAAATGCATATTTATAAAGGAGAAAACCATCATTTTACATTTCAAGTCTTACTAACAACTCTTACTTTTATGTATTTAACCTTCTGGTGATATAATTACGCGTGTGTTATTTTAATTAAGTATTTTATGTATTTTAGGGGCATTATAGTCATTTCACAATAAAGGAGAGATCAGACGGCAAAACGGACATCACTTTTGAACTCAGGACGGTCGAAAACCTTAGGAGGAGCATAAAAGGAAAAATGGCACTATTCACATGTACGGTACTATTCACGTATACGGTACTGTCTACGTTACTGTTCACGACACTGTTCACATAGACGGATCGATGACGTGGCATTGACCGATGATGTGGCATTGACTGATGAGGTGTCACGATCCTGTTGGGCTAAAATTCTTATGTACTGTTGATGGTGACGTGGCAGCATATCAGTGGACGAAAAATCTCGTGTACGGTGCATGCATCACACAGGATTATTTTCAACCAAACCGCGTTACTGTTCATCCGGGTCAAACCGCGTTACTGTTCAAAGTCGGGTCAAACCGTGTTACTGTTCATCCGCGTGGTCAAACCGTGGACTGTTGACTGATGACGTGGCGCAATCCTGAGCGTCCAAACTGTTTTTAATCCGATGGCCATGATTTACTCCATGTATCTATAAAAAGGGGGCCTCCCCCCCCTAATTTGATATCTCTGAATCCATTTTTGGGATCCATTTTCTGTAATTCCTTCTCCATCTTGTATTTTCTTCGTATTTTAATAAATTCCCATTTTGCCCCTAGTTCAATTATGAGTAGCTAATTTCCTTTCAAGCTTGGGTTGAAGGTGAAGTCTCAACATGTGTCATGGGCTTTATTTGGTAAATTTATTTTCTTTTCCCCTCTAGTTTTTGTGGATGATTTGACTTATCGTCGACAAATAATACTGATCTTGTCTAGATACCGCCTTGGTTACACCGGCTCTCTAGTATAAGGTTATTATTATTTGGCACGATAAGCCCTTAGCACCATATTGATTAGAGCGTGGTTCATGAGGTGTGGATTCCCCCCTCATGATTTAATTGGCATTAATATGGAATATTTAGCCCATGATGCATGTTGATACGGATCCAGATACCCAAGTACGTCATTTCAATAGAATTCTCTTCAATTTATTCTCGCTATTTCAATTCCAATTTTAGAATTTATTCTCGCCATTTTAATTTAAGTTTTAGTATATTCCAAATCATTTCCACCATAAATCCAATCACCCATTTACAGAATTAATTCTACACACAATTAAAATCCACCTCCTCGTGGGATCGACACTCGTCACCATTGATCTACACTACAATAGATTCGTGCGCTTGCGAGTTCATTAAAATTTGCACAACAAGTTTTTGGCGCCGTTGCCGGGGAGGTAAGTAATTTTAATTCATAGAATTAATTTTTGTGAATAATTTCTTTTATTTGTTTTCTTGTATTTTTTTAATTAAAAAAAAAAAGAAAAAAAAAAGTAAATCTACATTTAAAGGTTAGTATTTCTTTTCTTTTTCTCTTCTTTAAAATTCTGTAATTTAATTTTCAATTTATTTTTTCTTTGTAATTTTTGTTTATTTTATTAATTTAATTTTTAGTTAATTTATTTCACGTATTTGTTTTTGTGTATTTTTATAGAAATGTTGTAACAGCGTAATAAAGTTAGTATCATAATTTCTCCCTCTTCTTTATTTTTATTTGTTTTGTTCTCATCTTTATTTTTTATTTGTTTTGTTCCCATCTTTATTTTTTGTTTTGTTTGCATCTTTATTTTTATTTTATTTATTTTGCATGCATGGTCGTAGGTCATTATTACCTAATCTTGAACCTATAGACCTTGAATTAGAAAAAACACTTCGCACACACAAACACGTTAAAAATAAAATGGATTTACAAGCACCACAGGAGAGGCCATTTAAGGACTATTTTAGTCCCTTAGCTAATTTGAGCACGTCATGCATAAGATACCCAAATGTAGCTGCTAGGAGTTTTGAATTAAAACCTAGTGTGTTAAATTGTCTCCCCACATTCTATGGCCTAGAAAATGAGGACCCATATAATCATCTGAATGATTTTCATGCCATTTGTCAAACTTTTAAATATGAAAATTTTTCAGACGATGATGTTAAACTCAGATTATTCCCATTTTCTTTAAAGGATAGAGCTCGTTCATGGTTAAATACTTTGCCTGCTAATAGCATTGCATCATGGGAACAAATGGTTACAAAATTTTTGAATAAATATTTCCCAGTTCATAAAACCAACGCTATTCGCAGGGAAATCTCGGAGTTTACTCAGAGAGAAGACGAGCAGTTTTTCGAAACATGGGAGCGATTCAATGGGCTACTCTTGAAGTGTCCACATCATGGGTACGAGAAATGGCACCAATGCCAATACTTTTTGGAGGGATTATTGCCGAATGTGCAAGAATGGCTAATGGCAACAAGTGGAGGAGAGCTAATGTCAAAAAGCGCAACAGAGATTTGGGAATTCTTCCAGCGACAAGCGGATAATTCCCAACAACGGAGTCGATCACTCAGGAATACTAAAAGAATTAAAGGAGTGAATGAGGTTCACATTGGCGAGTCAAGTTCAGAAATTAAAGAAGTCAAAGCAATAATTGAAGGTCTCTCTCGACAAATAGCATCGTTATCGACTGCTAAATCAACAGAGCCACATGACCATGACTCATACTCAGATCAAGCCAATGCCATAGGTGTAATGAGAAAACCATCGAATTACAACCCATACTCCAACACATATAATCCTGGATGGAGAGACCACCCCAATTTTTCATGGTCTCAAGGATTCCAACAGAATGGACCAGCAGCTCCACCAATGCAACAAATTCCTCAAAATCCTCAAGCCTCTCAGCCACCATTTAGACCATACAATCAGAACCAGAACTACTCTCAACCCAGACCATGGGAGGATGCATTCCAGAATTTCAAGAATGTTACTCACTCCACGATTGAGCAACAGAATCGCACCATTAATGGACTACGAAATGAATTGAGAGCGGGCTTTAACTCACAAGCCCAATCAGTTTCAAGCCTCGAGAAGATGGTGGGACAGCTTGCTTCTTCAGTTCAGACCTTGGCAATGACTGTTGAGAAAGGCAAGTTTCCAAGTCAACCAGTGCCTAATCCTAAAGGAGTGCATGAAGCAAGTACCAGTTCACCACAGCAGCATGGAGAGGTCAAAGCAGTCATGACCTTGCGAAAAGGAAAGGAAGTCGACAATAAAGTGGAGATGCCGGTGACAAAAGAAAATCAAATTGTACCTGTAAATGCTGAGGACTCACCACCGGAGGAGAAAGAAGAAACCAACCCACGAGAATATGTTCCTAAAGCTCCATTTCCTCAGAGGTTAACGAAAGGAAAGAAGGGAAAATCCACAGGTGAGATTCTCGAAATCTTCAAACAGGTAAGTGTTAACATCCCTTTACTTGATGCTATAAAGCAAGTTCCATCTTATGCCAAGTTTCTTAAAGACCTTTGTACTAAAAAGAGAAATATGCATGTTCAAAAGAAGGCATTTTTAACAGAAAACGTTAGTTCTATACTCCAACATAAAATTCCTTTAAAATGCAAAGACCCAGGCTCCCCCACTATCTCATGTAGTATAGGGAACCACACAATTGAGAATGCTTTGTTGGATTTAGGAGCTAGTGTAAATCTGTTGCCTTATTCAGTATTCGTGAAACTTGGACTGGGAGAATTACACCCAACTCCAGTGGTGTTACAACTTGCAGATCGGTCCACAAAAATACCTCGTGGTATTGTGGAGGACGTGCTTATCCAGGTAGACAAGTTTTATTTTCCTGTTGATTTCATTGTAATTGACACTCAACCAATACAGGACTCAAGGAAGCACATCCCCATTATTCTAGGCCGACCTTTCTTGGCAACTGCAGATGCTCATATTCAATGTAGGACCGGAAATATGCAATTGTCCTTCGGCAACATGACTATGGAGCTAAACATTTTCAACATTGCCAAACAACCTCACAGTGCAGATGATGGAATTGTTGATGTGGATTTAATAGAAACAATAGTCGATAATACTTTTATTTCAAACCTTAGTGATGACCCTTTACAAACATGTTTAACTCACTTTGGTTTGGATTTTGATATTGACAGATCGGTTGATGAGGTCAACGCCCTACTTGACTCAGCACCATCCATGGACACTAATAAATGGAAGTCAAGAGTTGAACAACTAGCACCATCAGAGAAGAAACTCATCCCATCATCAGAATCACCACCGAAACTCGAGCTCAAACCATTACCCAACACTCTGGAATATGCATTTTTGGGGGAAGAAAGTACTCTACCGGTAATCATCTCATCATCCCTAAATGACGAACAAAAAGGTAAGTTGTTGGATGTTTTAAAAGAGCACAAAGGAGCATTAGGATGGACCATAGCGGACATAAAAGGTATAAACCCAGTAGACTGCATGCATTACATTCACCTTGATGAAAATGCTAAATCTACTAGGGAAATGCAACGTCGGTTAAATCCTAATATAAAAGAAGTTGTTAGAACTGAAGTCCTTAAGCTATTAGATGCAGGTATCATTTACCCAATTTCTGATAGTTCATGGGTCAGTCCTGTACAAGTCGTCCCCAAAAAGTCAGGAGTCACAGTAGTTACCAATGCTGATAATGAATTGATACCAACTAGAGTAACTACAGGATGGCGTGTATGCATTGATTATAGAAAGTTGAATTCTGTCACACGTAAAGACCATTTTCCTTTACCATTTATTGATCAAATGCTTGATAGATTAGCAGGCCATGAATTTTATTGCTTTCTAGATGGCTACTCAGGATATAATCAGATTCCCATAGCACCAAAAGATCAAGAGAAAACTACTTTCACTTGCCCTTTTGGCACATTTGCATATAGGAGAATGCCATTTGGATTATGTAATGCACCTGCTACATTTCAACGATGCATGTTGAGCATTTTTTCTGATATGGTTGAACGATTCCTTGAAGTCTTTATGGATGATTTTTCTGTCTTTGGTGACTCGTTTGATCAATGTTTACATCATCTAACGCTAGTTCTGCAGAGATGTACCGAGAAGAGCTTAGTCTTAAATTGGGAGAAGTGCCATTTTATGGTAAAACAAGGTATTGTTCTCGGTCACATCATTTCGAGCAAAGGTATTGAGGTTGACAAAGCCAAGGTGGATCTCATTTCTAATCTTCCTCCACCTAAAACAGTCAGAGAAGTAAGATCTTTCCTTGGGCATGCTGGTTTCTATAGACGTTTCATTAAAGATTTTAGCAAAGTTTCTAGACCCTTATGCAATCTACTTGCTAAGGATGTACCTTTTATCTTTAATGATTCATGTCTTGTGGCATTTGAAAAATTAAAACAGTTGTTGACATCATCACCCATCATTCAGGCCCCAAACTGGAGCTTACCATTTGAGCTCATGTGTGATGCATCTGATTATGCCGTAGGAGCAGTATTAGGACAAAAAGTTGATCGAATTCCCCATGTTATTTACTATGCTAGTATGACATTGAATGATGCACAATTAAACTATTCAACTACTGAAAAAGAAATGCTAGCAGTAGTGTTTGCATTGGAAAAATTTCGATCTTATCTCATTGGTTGTAAAATAATTATATTCACAGATCATGCTGCTCTTAAATATCTTCTCACAAAGAAAGATGCAAAAGCTAGACTAATTCGTTGGGTGTTACTTTTGCAGGAATTCGACTTGGAATTCAAAGATAAGAAAGGGACAGAAAATGTTGTGGCGGACCATCTCTCTCGTCTCCATTTTGACACAATTACAGAACCATTACCATTAAATGAGTCATTCCCAGATGAACAATTGATGAATGTGGAAGTATTACCTTGGTATGCTGATATAGTTAATTATCTTGTTACAGGTAAATTTCCAGAGCATTGGACCAAGCAAGACAAGGCTAAATTCTTTGCAGAAATAAAGAATTTCTTTTGGGATGACCCATATTTGTTCAAGTATTGTGCAGACCAAATTGTTAGACGATGTGTCCCAGAAAGTGAAATTCAGAATATCCTTTCAT
The DNA here is from genome assembly GCA_039657385.1 of Citrus x changshan-huyou. Classification (NCBI taxonomy): domain Eukaryota; kingdom Viridiplantae; phylum Streptophyta; class Magnoliopsida; order Sapindales; family Rutaceae; genus Citrus; species Citrus x changshan-huyou. Next base: position 17,150,814 of record CM077547.1, on the reverse strand, counting down.
TCTGCCATGAACAAGCTTGTGGAGGCCATTTCAGTGCTAAGAAAACAGCGACTAAAGTTTTACAATGTGGTTTCTATTGGCCAACTATATTTCGAGATGCTTACACTTTCTGTTCTTCATGTGATAGGTGTCAACGAATGGGGAGCATTACACGAAGAAACATGATGCCACTAAATCCAATTTTAGTGGTTGAGATTTTTGACGTATGGGGTATCGACTTCATGGGACCCTTTCCCCCTTCTTTTGGCCATCAATACATATTGGTTGGTGTTGACTACGTATCGAAATGGGTGGAAGCCATTCCATGCAGAACCAATGATCACAAAGTGGTGATAGGATTTTTGAAAAGTAATATTGTTTCGCGCTTTGGATTCCCTCGAGCGATAATCAGTGATGGTGGTGCCCACTTTTGTAACAAAGCATTCAAAGCTCTTTTGACAAAGTATTCAATCACCCACAAAGTGGCGACTCCGTATCATCCGCAAACCAGTGGCCAAGTTGAGATCTCCAATCGAGAAATAAAGCACATATTAGAAAAGACGGTGAGGCCAGACAGGAAAGATTGGTCATTACGACTTGATGATGCATTATGGGCATATAGAACGGCTTTCAAGACCCCGATTGGGATGTCACCCTATAGGCTCGTGTATGGAAAAGCTTGCCACCTACCTGTGGAACTCGAGCATTGTGCATATTGGGCCATCAAGAAATTCAACTTTGACATGCAGCAAGCCAGCTCAGAAAGAAGATTACAATTGGCAGAACTTGAAGAAATTCGCAATGATGCATACGAAAATGCCAAAATTTACAAGCAACGAATGAAAATCTTTCATGACAAGCACATTATGAGAAAATCTTTCACTCCAGGTCAGAAAGTGCTTTTATTCAATTCTCGCTTGCACCTATTCCCAGGTAAGTTACGCTCTCGTTGGTCTGGCCCATTTATTGTACATACTGTTTTTCCACATGGGGCAATTGAAATTAAGGACCCAAAGAACGGTGTCACGTTTAAAGTTAATGGTCAAAGATTAAAGCCATATCTAGAGTACCAACCACATGGAGAAAACATCGAAATAAATTTGAGTGACCCACCAAATTTGAATTGATTTTTTTTTTCTTTTCGTTGATTTGATTTTTCTTTATTTCTTTTTATTATTATTCTTTTGCTAATTGAAATTGTTTTTGCATAAGTGTGTTTAGTTTACCATTAAGTTTTCTCTTATCATTTTTAATCATGAGTCTCCTACTTAGACCGTTCCTCCTGAACATTCTTAAACCACTTCAACGTGTCAAAACTCATCTCAAAAGGCAGATTCTATTTTGTAAAACACAACGCATTTGGGCTCTACAACCACCAGAGTTAGTAGCCTATGTTGAGGGTTTAGAACGCCAACTCAGAGACATTGAGAGAAGTGTTTACGACATCCAGTTGGAGCTTGAGGTAAATTCAATAAGAGGACGATTTTAATTTTCTTTGTGTGTTTTAATTTGTTTTTCTGTTTGTGTGCTTTAGTTTGTTACCCCGGTGAAGTGGCGGATAACGGTACTCCGTGACAATCAAGTCGGTTAACTTCAATTTCCCATAATAACTGATATTCTGAGGCGAAGGTATGGACAGAAACGAGATTCTAACGAAGCTTCACAAGCGATTCCCTTCACTTCCTCAGAATGCCCTCCTTACGATCTATAAAGCCCGGTCTGAACGCATGCGATTGCTCATGAGGAATAACATACCTGCAGACATCCGTTGGTTAATCGAGGCTAAAGTACGATTGGCAGGTGAGTTACCTCCTAAATTTATTGCATACATGCCTGGTTGTGGTAAAGGAAATTATGCAAGAAAACGACGAGCTCGAAGAATTTCTGTTGCTTGTCATAAGTGTGCCAGAATGAGTTGCGATAAAAACCCATGTTCTTTAGGAATGGTGTCTGATAACAGGGAAGATAAGATTCAATTCATTAGGGATGGCTTGAATAAGGAGTCATTGGATGATATCCTTTTGTCTCTTGAAACGCATCCCAGTGGATATGTGCAAGGAGCGATTCTCCAGTTATGGCCATTATTTCAGAAAGAGCATACACGATATAGTCTCGGGAATCTGACTATAAACGACCCTGTTTGCCAGTTTATAAGAAAACTGGATGGGAAGCCCATCCTCGACCCATAGAGGGCGTTCAAGCCGTTTCTGGACGTAAAACCAGAGGAAGATGTGAGCCACAGTCGCAACTACGTGTAAATATCCTTTTACTTTACTGTTATTTTATTTCATTTCACTGTTGTTTTATTGTTTGCATTATTGTCTTTAATAATTTTATTACTGTTTGCTTTTTCCTTTTTACTGTTTCCTTTTTGACTCGCGAGCCACGTGCTTTACGCGTTATTTGACACTGACATGTTACCTCATTCACAACTGTGATCCACTGTCACCAAGATTCTTAAATGTGATTTATCTTTTGTCAAGCACTCACAAATTGTTTTTGAGAAGTATCACAATGGCAGCTACTCCCAATAGACAATTCAAGAACATTTGTGTGCTTTCTGGATTTACCTATGGCAAACATAAAGAGTTCGTGGAGGCAGCCATAGATCTTGGTCGAAGCATAGCAGCGAGAAAATTACATTTGGTGTATGGAGGAGGTAACCGAGGATTATCAAAAATGGTCTCAGAAGCAGCTTTTATCAGAGGAAGTCAAGTGTTAGGCATCATCCCAAGAGTCCTAAAACCATTGGGCAGTTCGTCTGACTCATCAACTGGAGAAGAGTTAGTCGTCTCAGGTATGCCAGAGAGAATAACTGAAATGCTTAATCATGCTGATGCTTTTATTTTCCTTCCAGGAGATCTTGCAACACTAGAGGCACTTATGACACTAGCATCTTGGGCCCATCTGCACATCCACCAGAAACCCATCGGTTTGTTAAATGTCAATAACTTTTATGATGGCTTTATCGCATTTCTTAACCATGCAATAAAAAACTATTTCATTCCTTCTAATGTGAAAAAACTCTTTATTTGTGCTCACACTGCTAATGAGCTACTTGATATGTTACAAGCTTATAAACCGGAGCCAGACCCCTGGACCTTTGTGTTGGAGCGACCAAATAATGATGGTAACAGTAGCCGCAGTAAGAAGTACAAATTAGATTTAACTCTCCGCCTGTAAATATTTTCTTCTGTGTTGCACCACCCAGGTGATGTCTTCTAAACTCTACTTCTTTCCTTTAAAACATTGAGGACAATGTTTCGTTCTGGTTGGGGGGAGGGAATAGTCGACAATTGTGGAATCTTGGTTAAGTTTTTACTGATTTTTTGTTGTAGAAACTAACTGTTGCTAACGTTTTGTGTTGAAGATGGCTGAATATGGAGTGTAGTTACTCTAGAAACGCATCTTCATCGTTTTTTTTAAAAAAAAACTCGTTTTCTTCCTCTTTCTCCTTTATAAATATGTAGTTTCTCCTTTATAAATATGTAGTTTCAAATTTTTGAGTCGAAGATGGCTGAATATGGAGTGTAGTTACTCTAGAAACGCATCTGCTTAGTTAAAAAAAAAAAAAAAAATTCTTTTTCTAATTAATTTTTCTACATCATTTTCACATTTCTGCATGCATATTTTCCTTTCATGTTTAGAATAGGTTGGGGGGTAGAATGTTGTTTAAAAAAAAAAAAAAATTTGTGTTATTTGTTTTAACATTGGATGACATGATTAATTTCAAATTTTAGTATTTGTATTATCTTTGGTCTCAAGTGATGTTACGCTATGTTTGCTACTTTACATGTTGATGTCAGAGACAAATATGAGTTGCTTAAAGGAATGAACATGTCATAAATAAGTGCCAAGTGAGTTGTTGAGCCTATCATTTTCTTGGAGAGTAACCCTTTTGCCCATTCTCTATACAGCTTAGCAGTTTATTATTTTATACACGATCTCTAGATTTCTTTTAAGTTAACCCTTTAAAAAAAAAAATGGTAAAATTAAAAAAAAAAAGAAAAAAAAGAAAAAAGAAAAAAATGTGTGTTGCTACATTGGGAGGCCCATCTAACTAGTAGATATGGATAATTATTTAGAGCCCTAAAAGACGATGGAAAGGCCATCTTTGATCCGTTTGAGCCTTTCTAGCCATCCCTTTTATTAAATATCCATAGTTACCCCTTTTGAGCCTTTAAAAAAAAAAAAAAAAGAACAAAAACCTTTTCTTTGTCAACTTATCATCTTGACCCACTCCGATTTGGAGTATTACCCAATGTCTTTTAAGTTCCATCACCTATTTATGTTTGAGAAAATGTAAATAATTATGTTGTTCAGTGAAGTTATGCCAAATAAAAGCAAAAAAAAAAAAAAAAAAACAAAAACAAAAGTTGTTGTTTCAAAAGAATAAAAATAACAATAATAGGTGAAATCCACCTTGCAAGTTCCAAAAAAAAAAAAAAAAAAAAAAATTCTGCATTTTTCTCAAACATACATTTTGTTTTCCTTATTTCCTTTCTTTGTTAGCCATATCCCTAGCCTACGTTACGTCCTAATAAAAGTCCTTCTTGATTTTCGGGAACTATAGTTTGAAGTAGAAGCTAGTTATATGGGCTAAAAAGATGTAGTGATGCATAATATAAAAAAAAAAAAAGATAAATAAAGTGGGTTGACTAACATTTTTTTTATTTGACTTGAGATTGTATTATTTCTAAGCTGAGGGCATATTTATTTCATCTTGGTGAGAGCATGTGATATCACTTTTTCATTATTTTCTCTCAATTACCATTCATTGGAGTGACTATTTTTTGGGTTTAATTTCTTTGTGAGAGTGTCACTACTTCCAGTGAGATTTTGGGGTTTGACATGTCATTCTTGAAAGTAGCTATAACAAAGTCTACTGGGCCGATTCATGTGGATGGTTGATGTGGGTGTGATATTGCTTTAGACTGGAGATAATGCTTATACTTTTATTTGATTGCTATCATTAATCTGATTGAATAAACACGAGTGTTTCAAAAAAAAAAAAAAAAATCATTTTGAATTTGAATTTTGTTTTCGCTTTATTTGCTAGGGACTAGCAATAAGCTGGTTGGGGGGTGTGTTGAGTGTTAGAAAATGCATATTTATAAAGGAGAAAACCATTATTTTACATTTCAAGTCTTACTAACAACTCTTACTTTTATGTATTTAACCTTCTGGTGATATAATTACACGTGTGTTATTTTAATTAAGTATTTTATGTATTTTAGGGGCATTATAGTCATTTCACAATAAAGGAGAGATCAGACGGCAAAACGGACATCACTTTTGAACTCAGGACGGTCGAAAACCTTAGGAGGAGCATAAAAGGAAAAATGGCACTATTCACATGTACGGTACTATTCACGTATACGGTACTGTCTACGTTACTGTTCACGACACTGTTCACATAGACGGATCGATGACGTGGCATTGACCGATGATGTGGCATTAACTGATGAGGTGTCACGATCCTGTTGGGCTAAAATTCTTATGTACTGTTGATGGTGACGTGGCAGCATATCAGTGGACGAAAAATCTCGTGTACGGTGCATGCATCACACAGGATTATTTTCAACCAAACCGCGTTACTGTTCATCCAGGTCAAACCGCGTTACTGTTCAAAGTCGGGTCAAACCGTGTTACTGTTCATCCGCGTGGTCAAACCGTGGACTGTTGACTGATGACGTGGCGCAATCCTGAGCGTCCAAACTGTTTTTAATCCGATGGCCATGATTTACTCCATGTATCTATAAAAAGGGGGCCTCCCCCCCCTAATTTGATATCTCTGAATCCATTTTTGGGATCCATTTTCTGTAATTCCTTCTCCATCTTGTATTTTCTTCATATTTTAATAAATTCCCATTTTGCCCCTAGTTCAATTATGAGTAGCTAATTTCCTTTCAAGCTTGGGTTGAAGGTGAAGTCTCAACATGTGTCATGGGCTTTATTTGGTAAATTTATTTTCTTTTCCCCTCTAGTTTTTGTGGATGATTTGACTTATCGTCGACAAATAATACTGATCTTGTCTAGATACCGCCTTGGTTACACCGGCTCTCTAGTATAAGGTTATTATTATTTGGCACGATAAGCCCTTAGCACCATATTGATTAGAGCGTGGTTCATGAGGTGTGGATTCCCCCCTCATGATTTAATTGGCATTAATATGGAATATTTAGCCCATGATGCATGTTGATACGGATCCAGATACCCAAGTACGTCATTTCAATAGAATTCTCTTCAATTTATTCTCGCTATTTCAATTCCAATTTTAGAATTTATTCTCGCCATTTTAATTTAAGTTTTAGTATATTCCAAATCATTTCCACCATAAATCCAATCACCCATTTACAGAATTAATTCTACACACAATTAAAATCCACCTCCTCGTGGGATCGACACTCGTCACCATTGATCTACACTACAATAGATTCGTGCGCTTGCGAGTTCATTAAAATTTGCACAACAATAAGTCCTTAGTACCATATTGATTAGAGCGTGGTTCATGAGGTGTGGAAACCCCCCTCATGATTTAATTGGCATTAATAAGGAATATTTAGCCCATGGTGCATGTTGATACGGATCCAGATACCGAAGTATGTCATTTTAATAGATTTCTCTTCAATTTATTCTCTCCATTTCAATTCCAATTTTAGGATAATCTAAGTCACTTTCACCACAAATCCAACCACCCTCATACAAAATTAATTCTACATATAATTAAAATCTACTTTCTCGTGAGATCGACATTCGTCACCATTAATCTATTCTACAATAGATTCGTGCACTTGCGAGTTTAATAAAATTTGCACAACAACAGGCATACACATGACTGTACTAGGTTGAGAATTTTAGGTACGGTGGCCTTAAAAGCTCTGCACTATTAGAAAATATGCTAAAGCATGATACATGAAAAAGGTTAGAAATAAGCACATTTCACCAGCGTAGTGCACACGGCCCACGAGACATCAATAGGATGCTGGCTAAAGTATATTAAAGTAATTTTTTTTAATAAAAATAAACTTAAAAGTTTATGATTTTACAAACAACTTTAAATTGAATCTTTTAATGTATTTAATTAGCATAAGTTTTTCAAATTCATTTAATTTTTTTGTTAAAAAAATACTCTAATTGTTTTATGTTTATAATCTATAGATGATATCATTATTTTAATAAATAAAATTATATGTACCACGATTTTATAAAGGAATGTATTAATATTATTTTAGACTGTGATCTATGACTGAAGACACTATGAAACTTCAAGTTAACAATTACGTTAACCCTTAAAAAATTTTATTATTATTGTTATTAATGTTTAATATTAAAAAAGAGTTCTGATACTGTAAAGTCTAACTTAATAGTTAATATTATATTCTCTTATTATTATTAATTTATTATTATTGAATACAAAATTGAGTTTTAAACTTTTGACTATATTGAATTTGACTAAAGATATATGGACTCAAAAAATGTACATGGACTTAAAAAAAGCATGCTAACACTTTGGCATGCCCTTTTAAAAAAAAGAAAAAATGGAAAAAAAAAACATATACTTTTTTCCCACATTTGCATACTAGGCCTAAGTAAAAAAATTCAACATGACACAGCACGAATTATATAATTGACCGTGTTGTGCTAGTCCACAAGTCCTTCAAGGGCCTTCTTTTATTGACATGACCTTTGGCCATCTGTAATTCAAACCAATCCAAACCACACCCATTCCATTGGATGTAATTATCTCATGAGCCATGACAATATATAAGTATATGGCGACGTACACATAAAGCTCTGCTCACACTTCATTACGTTACACTTCCAAGTTCCAAAGGCTACTAGTGCTCCCACTACTACAGTGATTCTCCAATGAAGTTTCTTTTTCTATGAATACAAGTAAAATTGACTTTAAAATATTTCTTGCAACTTTTCTTTTTAGCTTATAGTAGTAAGTTATCTATAACTATCAAAGTCTAGTCTTTTCATGCATATTGTCTACTGGAGGCATAACCACTTGTACAAGCCATTTTGATAGGCTGCACTTGACATGTGCCTACATTCAAAGCACAAAATTTTGTTAATTAATTAATATTAAAATTTTGAATTTTATTAGTCAAAAAAATAACAAATACAATCATATTCTGCTGTTATATAATATGATTTATTATAATTACTGATCAAGTATCCAAACAGTTTAAAAATCATACGATTTTGCACATGCAGCATTTACGCCCGTATTAATGTTAGTTAGTTTGTTACTTTGTTATAAGTAATAAGAAGAGTAAAATACACATTTTTTTAAATTTTATTTATTAAAAGATAGGGATAGAGATGGCTAATGGGCCATGCTGTGCTAGCCCAATCCATCAAAATAAGGTCTATGCATACTCATGCACGTGTCGTGCCGTGCCCGTGCTGTGCTGTGCCCACTATGTGTTTCATGCCGTATCTAAATTTTTTTTGCTTAGGCTTGACCCATCACACGTGACGTGCTGACACGTGTTGTGCCATGTTTAAAAAAAAGCCCAATATTGGTTTTTTTTTTTAATTTTTAAGAGCGCATGCCAAGCTGTTGGTGTACATTTTTTGAGTTTATGTCTTTTTTTAGGTTTATACCTTTATTCAAATTTAATAGAATCCAAAATTCAAAACCCAAGTCTATATTCAATAATAATAAACTAATAATAGTAGGAGAATGTAATATTAATTACTAAGTTTGCCTTATAGTATTAGATTTTTTTTTAATACTTAACAACAATAATAATAATATTTTTTTCTTAAAGGTTAACTTAATTGTTAACTAGGACTTGCATAGAGTCAAAGATCATAGTTCACAATAATACTAATGCATATTTATAAAATCATGATATTTATACTTTTATTCATTAATTTAATAAATTAATCATTAATTCATTAATAATTTATTTAATAAATTATAAATAGTAATATTTTTGAACTAAGAATTAAGAGAATTTAAAAAATTCAATTTTAAGTTATTTGTGAAAATCCTAAAATTTAAAGTTTACTTTCATTAATAACTAAACATGCATATTGTGGACTTTTACATTGTGCCGTGCTTAATCCATCTCTAATCGTGTTGTGCTTTTAACGTCCGCGTACGTAAAATTCTAAGTTTGGCCCAACTCATGTGTGTGCCATGTCGTGCCGCGTGCCTCACCGAACTGTGCTCATGTCGTGCCGTGCCCATGCCGCTCATGTGCCGTGCCATGTGTTGATTCATTTTTTTAATTCCAGGAATAAAATACTAATTGATAATAAATTTATTCAATATAGTACATACTCCTTTGTATTTTGAAGTTTAAAGTTTCTTTCTCTTATTAAAAATATAAGGAATTTATCGTCGATTCAAAATTAAAGTCAATTAATTTTTGTTGTTCAATATAATATAATTTAATTATAAAATTGTCAATAAAAATTGAATAATAGTTCTTTATAGGTAATCATTAAATTACAATAGCCCCTTTCTCTTTGGCATTATTATTATATGAGCAGTTCTATTATTTTTGTTTGTCATGGGTATTTCTATCATTTTATCATTAACAGACAATTTGGCAGCAAAATGCGACACCTTTTACTAGCCAACGACAACGTTTCAAGCTTGTTTGTTTTGTGGTCCCATTTTCTCTGCTATTTGCACTTCTTCAACATTTTCCTTTACTCTCTGCAACTTCCATTTTGCTCTCTGAAAATGGCTAGGCTCCTACTCTATGTCATGCTCTTTTCTTTAAGTTTTGAAATTTTTACATCCATTGATGAGCAAAAAAAAGAAAGAAAAAGTATTGTTCATTTCAAAATCTCCCTTTAAAATCCTCAAGTTCTTTCTGCATGGAACAAAATGACTCGGCATTTTCACTGGTTTATAATGAAATGTAAACACAGCCGAGTCGTCTCTCTAGTTCTCCAAGCTCAGTCACTCAAAGGCTTCATCCTATTTTCATGAGGTCAATATACCTGATTTAAGTTATAGTCAGATTCATGGAAAGTTTGATCTTTCATACAATACGCTCTCTAGTCTAATATTTGAAGAACTGGGGAGTTGTGTAGTGTTGGTATATCTTTTACTCAGCAATAACATGCTCTCTGGTAAGATTCTTGGATCACTCTCGAGATTAACAAACCTAACAATCTTGGACTTGTCTGGGAATCTGTTAACCAGTTCCACTCCACTAGAATTTGGCAACTCTCTCAAGCTTTAAGGCTTGTAACTAGCTGACAAGCTCAATCTCCAGAAGCTTCGGTTATTTAAGTGGATTGGTAAAGCTAAATTTGTTAGGAAACAAGTTATCTGACTTAGTGCCAACTAGTTTTGGGAACTTAAATGGGCTTATCCACTTGAATTTAAGCTATAATAGCTTGATGGTGAGCTTATTTTGTCTTCGTCATACATTCTGGGCATTGTGGGGCTTTATATTTAGTCTAATAAGCTTTATGGTCCACTTAATATGTTCTTTTCAAATTTAGTGGCCTGGAAGATTGCAATAATGAACTTAAGTAAAGATTTCTTTGATGAGGGTTTGCCATTGTCTTTGAATAACCTTTCATACTTAACAAGTATGAATTTTCATTTAAACAAGTTTAAAGGAGATATTCCTTTCGACTTTAGTAATCTTGTGCAACTAGAATACCTGGATCTTTCAATGAACATGCTAGGTGGACATATTCTAGAGAAGATATGCAGTTTGTCCATTTTGTTATACCTTAATTTAGTAGATAATAGATTGGAAGGTGAGGTGCCGAGAAGTAGTATTTGTCAAAACCTATTAATAACTTCACTAACTGGGAACAAAGATCACTATGGGAAAATTATGGGTTCACATTGCCAAGTATTGATCCTTAGTAAATTGGCCCTCGTTGGAACTATTGTTGGCTCAGTTCTTGTCATTGCAATTATTGTCTTTGTGTTGTGGTGGATTCAAAGAAGCAATAGGCAACGTGATCCTAAGGCTACTGAAGAAAGTAAGCAAAATAGTATCTTTGATCAAAATAAAAAGAGCCCATTGATAGAGTTTTAATGAAAATTTTATTATACAGAGTAATTTTTGACATATTATATTCTGTGACGCCTTCATAACAAGCTTAGATGATGTTAGTGGATTTTCGGATATGGAGGCAAAGAACCAAGAAATTTCTTAGAATTTGAGACCTGTTTGCACACTTTCCTTTAAGGTTTTATTTGCCCTCACCGACCTTAGTTTGCTATAGAGTTTTAATGGTAAATTACCTACAAGATATAACAAATTCTGAATACAATCTCTAGCAAAATAAGATTGTATTCCAGAACACAAAGAAATCTATAATTAATTTGATCTAATGTATGTGTTTATTTTAATGAAGAACGTGTGTTGTGCAAATTTTAATGTACTCGCAAGCGCACGAATCTATTATAGTATAGATCAATGGTGACGAGTGTCGATCCCACGAGGAGGTGGATTTTAATTGTGTATAGAATTAATTTTGCAAATGGTTGATTGGATTTGGGTATCTGGATCCGTATCAACATGCATCATGGGCTAAATAATCCGTATTAATGCCAATTAAATCATGAGGGGGGAATCCACACCTCATGAACCACGCTCTAATCAATATGGTGCTAAGGGCTTATCGTGCCAAATAATAATAACCTTATACTAGAGAGCCGGTGTAACCAAGGCGGTATCTAGACAAGATCAGTATTATTTGTCGACGATAAGTCAAATTATCCACAAAAACTAGAGGGGAAAAGAAAATAAATTTACCAAATAAAGCCCATGACACATGTTGAGACTTCACCTTCAACCCAAGCTTGAAAGGAAATTAGCTACTCATAATTCAACTAGGGATGAAATGAGAATTTATTAAAATACAAAGAAAATACAAGATGGAGAAGGAATTACAGAAAATGGATCCCAAAAATGGATTCAGAGATATCAAATTAGGGGGGGGAGGCCCCCTTTTTATAGATACATGGAGTAAATCATGGCCATCGGATTAAAAACAGTTTGGACGCTCAGGATTGCGCCACATCATCAGTCAACAGTCCACGGTTTGACCACGTGGATGAACAGTAACGCGGTTTGGTTGAAAATAATCCTGTGTGATGCATGCACCGTACGCGAGATTTTTCGTCCACTGATATGCTGCCACGTCACCATCAACAGTACATAAGAATTTTAGTCCAACAGGATCTTGACACCTCATCAATCAATGCCACATCATCGGTCAATGCCACATCATCAATCCGTCTATGTGAACAGTGTCGTGAACAGTAACGTAGACAGTACCGTATACGTGAATAGTACCGTACATGTGAATAGTATCATTTTTCCTTTTATGCTCCTTCTAAGGTTTTCGACCGTCCTGAGTTCAAAAGTGATGTCCGTTTTGCCGTCTGATCTCTCTTTTATTGTGAAATGACTATAATGCCCCTAAAATACATAAAATACTTAATTAAAATAACACACACGTAATTACATCACAAGAAGGTTAAATACATAAAAGTAAGAGTTGTTAGTAAGACTTGAAATGTAAAATGATGGTTTTCTCCTTTATAAATATGCATTTTCTAATACTCAACACACCCCCCAACCAGCTTATTGCTAGTCCCTAGCAAATAAAGCGAAAACAAAATTCAAATTCAAAATGATTTTTTTTTTATTTTTTTATTTTTAGAAACACTCGTGTTTATTTAATCAGATTAATGATAGCAATCAAATAAAAGTATAAGCATTATCTCCAGTCTAAAGCAACATCACACCCACATCAACCATCCACATGAATTAGCCCAGTAGACTTTGTTATAGCTACTTTCAAGAATGACATGTCAAACCCGAAAATCTCACTGGAAGTAATGACACTCTCACAAATAAATTAAACCCAATAAAAATAGTCACTTCAATGAATGGTAATTGAGAGAGAAAATAATAAAGAAGTGATATCACATGCTCTCACCAAGATGAAATAAATATGCCCTCAGCTTAGAAATAATACGATCTCAAGTCAAACAAAAATGCTAGTCAACCCACTTTATTTATCTTTTTTTTTATTATTATTATTATGCATCACTACATCTTTTTAGCCCATATAACTAGCTTCTACTTCAAACTATAGTTCCCTAAAATCAAGAAGGACTTTTATTAGGACGTAACGTAGGCTAGGGATATGGCTAACAAAGAAAGGAAATAAGGAAAACAAAGTGTATGTTTGAGAAAAATGCAGAAATATATATATATTTTTTTTGAAGTTGCAAGGTGGATTTCACCTATTATTGTTATTTTATTCTTTTGAAACAACAACTTTTGTTTTTTTTTTGTTTTTTTTGTTTGTTTTTTTTTTTACTTTTATTTGGCATAACTTCACTGAACAACATAATTATTTACATTTTCTCAAACATAAATAGGTGATGAAACTTATAAGACATCGGGTAATACTCCAAATCGGAGTGGGTCAAGATGATAAGTTGACAAAGAAAAGGTTTTTTTTTTTTTTTTAAAGGCTCAAAAGGGGTAACTATGGATATTTAATAACAGGGATGGCTAGAAAGGCTCAAACGGATCAAAGATAGCCTTTCCATCGTCTTTTAGGGCTCTAAATAATTATCTATATCTACTAGTTAGATGGGCCTCCCAATGTAGTAACACACATTTTTTCTTTTTTCTTTTTTTAATTTTACCATTTTTTTTTAAAGGGTTAACTCAAAAGAAATCTAGAGATCATGTATAAAATAATAATCTGCTAAGCTGTATAGAGAATGGGCAAAAGGGTTACTCTCCAAGAAAATGATAGGCTCAACAACTCACTTGGCACTTATTTATGACATGTTCATTCCTTCAAGCAACTCATATTTGTCTCCGACATCAACATGTAAAGTAGCAAACATAGCGTAACATCACTTAAGACCAAAGATAATACAAATACTAAAATTTGAAATTAACCATGTCATCCAATGTTAAGACAAATAACACAATTTTTTTTTTTAAACAACATTCTACCCCCCAACCTATTCTAAACATGAAAGGAAAATATGCATGCAGAAATGTGAAAATGATGTAGAAAAATTAATTAGAAAAAGAATTTTTTTTTTTTTAAACTAAGAAGATGCGTTTCTAGAGGCACTACACTCCATATTCAGCCATCTTCGACTCAAAAATTTGAAACTATATATTTATAAAGGAGAAAGAGGAAGAAAACGATTTTTTTTTTGTTTTTTTTTTTTAAACGATGAAGATGCGTTTCTAGAGTAACTACACTCCATATTCAGCCATCTTCGACATAAAACGTTAGCAACAGTTAGTTTCTACAACAAAAAATCAGTAAAAACTTAACCAAGATTCCACAATTGTCGACTATTCCCTCCCCCCAACCAAAACGAAACATTGTCCTCAATATTTTAAAGGAAAGAAGTAGAGTTTAGAAGACATCACCTGGGTGGTGCAACACAGAAGAATATATTTACAGGCGGAGAGTTAAATCTAATTTGTACTTCTTACTGCGGCTACTGTTACCATCATTATTTGGGCGCTCCAACACAAAGGTCCAGGGGTCTGGCTCCGGTTTATAAGCTTGTAACAGATCAAGTAGCTCATTAGCAGTGTGAGCACAAATAAAAATTTTTTTTACATTAGAAGGAATGAAATAGTTTTTTATTGCATGGTTAAGAAATGCGATAAAGCCATCATAAAAGTTATTGACATTTAACAAACCGATGGGTTTATGGTGAATGTGTAGATGGGCCCAAGATGCTAGTGTCATAAGTGCCTCTAGTGTTGCAAGATCTCCTGGAAGGAAAATAAAAGCATCAGCATGATTAAGCATTTCAGTTATTCTTTTTTGCATACCTGAGACGACTAACTCTTCTCCAGTTGATGAGTCAGACGAACTGCCCAATGGTTTTAGGACTCTTGGGATGATGCCTAACACTTGACTTCCTCTGATAAAAGCTGCTTCTGAGACCATTTTTGATAACCCTCGGTTACCTCCTCCATACACCAAATGTAATTTTCTCGCTGCTATGCTTCGACCAAGATCTATGGCTGCCTCAACGAACTCTTTATGTTTGCCATAGGTAAATCCAGAAAGCACACAAATGTTCTTGAATTGTCTATTGGGAGTGGCTGCCATTGTGATACTTCTCAAAAATAATTTGTGAGTGCTTGACAAAAAGTAAATCACATTTAAGAATCTTGGTGACAGTGGATCACAACTGTGAATGAGGTAACATGTCAGTGTCAAATAACGCGTAAAGCACGTGGCTCGCGAGTCAAAAAGGAAACAGTAAAAAGGAAAAAATAAACAGTAATAAAATTATTAAAGGCAATAATGCAATAAAACAACAGTGAAATGAAATAAAATAACAGTAAAGTAAAAGGTATTTACACGTAGTTGCGACTGTGGCTCACATCTTCCTCTGGTTTTATGTCCAGAAACGGCTTGAACGCCCTCTATGGGTCGAGGATGGGCTTCCCATCCAGTTTTCTTATAAACTGGCAAACAGGGTCGTTTATAGTCAGATTCCCGAGACTATATCGTGTATGCTCTTTCTAGAATAATGGCCATAACTGGAGAATCGCTCCTTGCACATATCCACTGGGATGCGTTTCAAGAGACAAAAGGATATCATCCAATGACTCTTTATTCAAGCCATCCCTAATGAATTGAATCTTATCTTCCCTATTATCAGACACCATTCCTAAAGAACATGGGTTTCTATCGCAACTCATTCTGGCACACTTATGACAAGCAACAGAAATTCTTTGAGCTCGTCGTTTTCTTGCATAATTTCCTTTACCACAACCAGGCATGAATGCAATAAATTTTGGAGGTAACTCACCTGCCGATCGTACTTTAGCCTCGATTAACCAACGGATGTCAGCAGGTATGTTATTCTTCATGAGTAATCGCATGCGTTCGGTCCGAGCTTTATAGATCGTAAGGAGGGCATTCTGAGGAAGTGAAGGGAATCGCTTGTGAAGCTTTGCTAGAATCTCGTTTTTGTCCATACTTTCGCCTCAGAATGTCAGTTATTGTGGGAAACTAAAGTAACCGACTTGATTGTCACGGAGTACCGTTATCCGCCACTTCACCGGGGTAACAAACTAAAGCACACAAACAGAAAAACAAATTAAAACACACAAAGAAAATTAAAATCGTCCTCTTATTGAATTTACCTCAAGCTCCAACTGGATGTCGTAAACACTTCTCTCAATGTCTCTAAGTTGGCGTTCTAAACCCTCAACATAGGCTACTAACTCTGGTGGTTGTAGAGCCCAAATGCGTTGTGTTTTACAAAATTGAATCTGCCTTTTGAGATGAGTTTTGACACGTTGAAGTGGTTTAAGAATGTTCAGGAGGAACGGTCTAAGTATGAGACTCGTGATTAAAAATGATAAGAGAAAACTTAATGGTAAAATAAACACACTTATGCAAAAACAATTTCAATTAGCAAAAGAATAATAATAAAAAGAAATAAAGAAAAATCAAATCAACGAAAAGAAGAAAAAAAAAATCAATTCAAATTTGGTGGGTCACTCAAATTTATTTCGATGTTTTCTCCATGTGGTTGGTACTCTAGATATGGCTTTAATCTTTGACCATTAACTTTAAACGTGACACCGTTCTTTGGGTCCTTAATTTCAATTGCCCCATGTGGAAAAATAGTATGAACAATAAAGGGACCAGACCATCGAGAGCGTAACTTACCTGGGAATAGGTGCAAAAGAGAATTGAATAAAAGCACTTTCTGACCTGGAGTGAACGATTTTCTCATAATATGCTTGTCATGAAAGACTTTCATTCGTTGCTTGTAAATCTTGGCATTTTCGTATGCATCATTACGAATTTCTTCAAGTTCTGCCAGTTGTAATCTTCTTTCTGAGATGGCTTGCTGCATGTCAAAGTTGAATTTCTTGATGGCCCAATACGCACGATGCTCGAGTTCCACAGGTAGGTGGCAAGCTTTTCCATACACTAGCCTGTAGGGTGACATCCCAATCGGGGTCTTGAAAGCCGTTCTATATGCCCATAATGCATCATCAAGTCTTAATGACCAATCTTTTCTGTCTGGTCTCACCGTCTTTTCTAATATGTGCTTTATTTCTCAATTGGAGATCTCAACTTGGCCACTGGTTTGCGGATGATACGGGGTCGCCACTTTGTGTGTGATTGAATACTTTGTCAAAAGAGCCTTGAATGCTTTGTTACAAAAGTGGGCACCACCATCACTGATTATCGCTCGAGGGAATCCAAAGCGTGAAACAATGTTGCTTTTCAAAAATCCTATCACCACTTTGTGATCATTGGTTCTGCATGGAATTGCTTCCGCCCATTTCGATACGTAGTCAACACCAACCAATATGTATTGATGGCCAAAAGAAGGGGGAAAGGGTCCCATGAAGTCGATACCCCATACGTCAAAAATCTCAACCACTAAAATTGGATTTAGTGGCATCATGTTTCTTCGTGTAATGCTCCCCATTCGTTGACATCTATCACATGAAGAACAGAAAGTGTAAGCATCTCGAAATATAGTTGGCCAATAGAAACCACATTGTAAAACTTTTGTAGCTGTTTTCTTAGCACTAAAATGGCCTCCACACGCTTGTTCATGGCAAAATGAAAGGATATTTTGAATTTCACTTTCTGGGACACATCGCCTAACAATTTGATCTGCACAATACTTGAACAAATAAGGGTCATCCCAAAAGAAATTCTTTATTTTCGCAAAGAATTTAGCCTTGTCTTGCTTGGTCCAATGCTCTGGAAGTTTACCTGTAACAAGATAATTAACTATATCAGCATACCAAGGTAATACTTCCACATTCATTAATTGTTCATCTAGAAATGACTCATTCAATGGTAATGGTTCCATAATTGTATCAAAATGGAGGCGAGAGAAATGGTCAGCTACAACATTCTCTGTGCCTTTCTTATCTTTGAATTCCAAGTCAAATTCCTGCAAAAGTAACACCCAACGAATTAGTCTAGCTTTTGCATCTTTCTTTGTGAGAAGATATTTAAGAGCAGCATGATCTGTGAATATAATTATTTTACAACCAATGAGATAAGATCGAAATTTTTCCAATGCAAACACTACTGCTAGCATTTCTTTTTCAGTAGTTGAATAGTTCAACTGTGCATCATTCAATGTCATACTAGCATAGTAAATAACATGAGGAATTCGATCAACTCTTTGTCCTAAAACTGCTCCTACTGCATAATCAGATGCATCACACATAAGCTCAAATGGTAAGCTCCAGTTTGGGGCCTGAATAATGGGTGATGATGTCAACAATTGCTTTAATTTTTCAAAAGCCATAAGACATGAATCATTAAAGATAAAAGGTACATCCTTAGCAAGTAAATTGCATAAGGGTCTAGAAACTTTGCTAAAATCTTTAATGAGACGTCTATAGAAACCAGCATGCCCAAGGAAAGATCTTACTCCTCTGACTGTTTTGGGTGGAGGAAGATTAGAAATGAGATCCACTTTGGCTTTGTCAACCTCAATACCTTTGCTTGAAATGATGTGACCGAGAACAATACCTTGTTTTACCATAAAATGACACTTCTCCCAATTTAAGACTAAGCTCTTCTCGGTACATCTCTGCAGAACTAGCGTTAGATGATGTAAACATTGATCAAACGAGTCACCAAAGACAGAAAAATCATCCATAAAGACTTCAAGGAATCGTTCAACCATATCAGAAAAAATGCTCAACATGTATCGTTGAAATGTAGCAGGTGCATTACATAATCCAAATGGCATTCTCCTATATGCAAATGTGCCAAAAGGGCAAGTGAAAGTAGTTTTCTCCTGATCTTTTGGTGCTATGGGAATCTGATTATATCCTGAGTAGCCATCTAGAAAGCAATAAAATTCATGGCCTGCTAATCTATCAAGCATTTGATCAATAAATGGTAAAGGAAAATGTTCTTTACGTGTGACAGAATTCAACTTTCTATAATCAATGCATACACGCCATCCTGTAGTTACTCTAGTTGGTATCAATTCATTATCAGCATTGGTAACTACTGTGACTCCTGACTTTTTGGGGACAACTTGTACAGGACTGACCCATGAACTATCAGAAATTGGGTAAATGATACCTGCGTCTAATAGCTTAAGGACTTCTGTTCTAACAACTTCTTTCATATTAGGATTTAACCGACGTTGCATCTCCCTAGTAGTTTTAGCATTTTCATCAAGGTGAATGTAATGCATGCAGTCTACTGGGTTTATACCTTTTATGTCTGCTATGGTCCATCCTAATGCCCCTTTGTGCTCTTTTAAAACATCCAACAACTTACCTTTTTGTTCGTCATTTAGGGATGATGAGATGATTACCGGCAGAGTACTTTCTTCTCCCAAAAATGCATATTCCAGAGTGTTGGGTAATGGTTTGAGCTCGAGTTTCGGTGGTGATTCTGATGATGGGATGAGTTTCTTCTCTGATGGTGCTAGTTGTTCAACTCTTGACTTCCATTTATTAGTGTCCATGGATGGTGCTGAGTCAAGTAGGGCGTTGACCTCATCGACCGATCTGTCAATATCAAAATCCAAACCAAAGTGAGTTAAACATGTTTGTAAAGGATCATCACTAAGGTTTGAAATAAAAGTATTATCGACTATTGTTTCTATTAAATCCACATCAACAATTCCATCATCTGCACTGTGAGGTTGTTTGGCAATGTTGAAAATATTTAGCTCCATAGTCATGTTGCCGAAGGAAAACTGCATATTTCCAGTCCTGCATTGAATGTGAGCATCCGCAGTCGCCAAGAAAGGTCGGCCTAGAATAATGAGGATGTGCTTCCTTGAATCCTGTATTGGTTGAGTGTCAATTACAATGAAATCAACAGGAAAATAAAACTTGTCTACCTGGATAAGCACGTCCTCCACAATACCACGAGGTATTTTTGTGGACCGATCTGCAAGCTGTAACACCACTGGAGTTGGGTGTAATTCTCCCAGTCCAAGTTTCACAAATACTGAATAAGGCAACAAATTTACACTAGCTCCTAAATCCAACAAAGCATTCTCAATTGTGTGGTTCCCTATACTACATGAGATAGTGGGGGAGCCTGGGTCTTTGCATTTTAAAGGAATTTTATGTTGGAGTATAGAACTAACGTTTTCTGTTAAAAATGCCTTCTTTTGAACATGCATGTTTCTCTTTTTAGTACAAAGGTCTTTAAGAAACTTGGCATAAGATGGAACTTGTTTAATAGCATCAAGTAAAGGGATGTTAACACTTACCTGTTTGAAGATTTCGAGAATCTCATCTGTGGATTTTCCATTCTTTCCTTTCGCTAACCTCTGAGGAAATGGAGCTTTAGGAACATATTCTCGTGGGTTGGTTTCTTCTTTTTCCTCCGGTGGTGAGTCCTCAACATTCACAGGTACAATTTAATTTTCTTTTGTCACCGGCATCTCCACTTTGTTGTCGACTTCTTTTCCTTTTCGCAAGGTCATTATTGCTTTAACTTCTCCATGCTGCTGTGGTGAACTGGTACTTGCTTCATGCACTCCTTTAGGGTTAGGCACTGGTTGACTTGGAAACTTACCTTTCTCAACGGTCATTGCCAAGGTCTGAACTGAAGAAGCAAGTTGTCCCACCATCTTCTCGAGACTTGAAACTGATTGGGCTTGTGAGTTGAAGCCCGCTCTCAACTCATTTCGTAGTCCATCAATGGTGCGGTTCTATTGCTCAATCGTAGAGTGAGTAGCATTCTTGAAATTCTGGAATGAATCCTCCCATGGTCTGGGTTGAGAGTAGTTTTGGTTCTGATTGTATGGTCTAAATGGTGGCTGAGAGGCTTGAGGAACTTGAGGAATTTGTAGAGCTGGAGTTGCTGGTCCATTCTGTTGGAATCCTTGAGACCATGAAAAATTGGGGTGGTCTCTCCATCCAGGATTATATGTGTTGGAGTATGGGTTGTAATTAGATGGTTTTCTCATTACACCTATGGCATTGGCTTGATCTGAGTATGAGTCATGGTCATGTGGCTCTATTGATTTAGCAGTCGATAACGATGCTATTTGTCGAGAGAGACCTTCTATTATTGCTTTGACTTCTTTGATTTCTGAATTTGACTCGCCAATTTGAACCTCATTCACTCCTTTAATTCTTCTAGTATTCCTGAGTGATCGACTCCGTTGTTGGGAATTATCCGCTTGTCGCTGGAAGAATTCCCAAATCTCTGATGCACTTTTTGACATTAGCTCTCCTCCACTTGTTGCCATTAGCCATTCTTGCACATTTGGTAGTAATCCCTCCAAAAAGTATTGGCATCGGTGCCATTTCTCGTACCCATGATGTGGACACTTCAAGAGTAGCCCATTGAATCGCTCTCATGTTTCGAAAAACTGCTCGTCCTCTCTTTGTGTAAACTCTGAAATTTCCCTGCGAATAGAATTGGTTTTATGCACTGGGAAATATTTATTTAGAAATTTTGTAACCATTTGTTCCCATGATGAAATGCTATTAGCAGGCAAAGTATTTAACCATGAACGAGCTCTATCCTTTAAAGAAAATGGGAATAATCTGAGTTTAACATCATCGTCTGAAAATTTTTCATATTTAAAAGTTTGACAAATGGTATGAAAATCATTCAGATGATTATATGGGTCCTCATTTTCTAAGCCATAGAATGTGGGGAGACAATTTAGCACACTAGGTTTTAGTTCAAAGCTCCTAGCAGCTACATTTGGGTATCTTATACATGATGTGCTCAAATTAGCTAAGGGACTAAAATAGTCCTTAAATGGCCTCTCCTGTGGTGCTTGTAAATCCATTTTATTTTTAACGTGTTTGTGTGTGCGAGGTGTTTTTTCTAATTCAAGGTCTATAGGTTCAAGATTAGGTAATAATGACCTACGACCGTGCATGCAAAATAAATAAAATAAAAATAAAGATGCAAACAAAACAAAAAATAAAGATGGGAACAAAACAAATAAAAAATAAAGATGACAACAAAACAAATAAAAAATAAAGATGAGAACAAAACAAATAAAAATAAAGAAGAGGGAGAAATTACGATACTAACCTTATTACGCTGTTACAACCTTTCTATAAAAATACACAAAAACAAATACGTGAAATAAATTAACTAAAAATTAAATTAATAAAATAAACAAAAAATTACAAAGAAAGAAAAAAAAATAAATTGAAAATTAAATTACAAAATTTTAAAGAAGAGAAAAAAAAAAGAAATACTAACCTTTAAATGTAGATTTACTCTCTTTTTTTTCTTTTTTTTTAATAAAAAAAAATACAAGAAAACAAATAAAAGAAATTATTCACAAAAATTAATTCTATGAATTAAAACTACTTACCTCCCCGGCAACGGCGCCAAAAACTTGTTGTGCAAATTTTAATGTACTCGCAAGCGCACGAATCTATTGTAGTATAGATCAATGGTGACGAGTGTCGATCCCACGAGGAGGTGGATTTTAATTGTGTATAGAATTAATTTTGCAAATGGTTGATTGGATTTGGGTATCTGGATCCGTATCAACATGCATCATGGGCTAAATAATCCGTATTAATGCCAATTAAATCATGAGGGGGGAATCCACACCTCATGAACCACGCTCTAATCAATATGGTGCTAAGGGCTTATCGTGCCAAATAATAATAACCTTATACTAGAGAGCCGGTGTAACCAAGGCGGTATCTAGACAAGATCAGTATTATTTGTCGACGATAAGTCAAATCATCCACAAAAACTAGAGGGGAAAAGAAAATAAATTTACCAAATAAAGCCCATGACACATGTTGAGACTTCACCTTCAACCCAAGCTTGAAAGAAAATGAGCTACTCATAATTGAACTAGGGGTGAAATGGGAATTTATTAAAATACAAAGAAAATACAAGATGGAGAAGGAATTACAGAAAATGGATCCCAAAAATGGATTCAGAGATATCAAATTAGGGGGGGAGGCCCCCTTTTTATAGATACATGGAGTAAATCATGGCCATCGGATTAAAAACAGTTTGGACGCTCAGGATTGCGCCACGTCATCAGTCAACAGTCCACGGTTTGACCACGTGGATGAACAGTAACAGGGTTTGACCCTGATGAACAGTAACGCGGTTTGGTTGAAAATAATCCTGTGTGATGCATGCACCGTACGCGAGATTTTTCGTCCACTGATATGCTGCCACGTCACCATCAACAGTATATAAGAATTTTAGTCCAACAGGATCTTGACACCTCATCAGTCAATGCCACATCATCGGTCAATGCCACATCATCAATCCGTCTATGTGAACAGTGTCGTGAACAGTAACGTAGACAGTACCGTATACGTGAATAGTACCGTACATGTAAATAGTGTCATTTTTCCTTTTATGCTCCTCCTAAGGTTTTCGACCGTCCTGAGTTCAAAAGTGATGTCCGTTTTGCCGTCTGATCTCTCTTTTATTGTGAAATGACTATAATGCCCCTAAAATACATAAAATACTTAATTAAAATAACACACACGTAATTACATCACAAAAAAGGTTAAATACATAAAAGTAAGAGTTGTTAGTAAGACTTGAAATGTAAAATGATGGTTTTCTCCTTTATAAATATGCATTTTCTAATACTCAACAACGTGCTTATATGAATAATTACAACCATTAAAAATGGTACTTCTTCAAAGACACTCTTTTTTATTTTAAATTTGCATCCATTCACAATTGAATTTTCAAGCTTGCTAACCGTTTTTTCAATTGACGTGAAAACGCGCTCTCTGGAAGAAAATAATTAGCCGGTTTCTCAATAACGGCGAGCCGTTTTATTTTAGAACTTCAAATAAGTTGCTCTCTGGAAATTAACGGTGAGTTGTTTTCTCCAAACGGTTAGCCGTTTTCTGTAGAATAGAAAAATGTTCTCTAGAAATAAACGGTTAGTCGTTTTCTCCTGAAACGGCAAGCCGTTTTCTTCCATAATGTCAAACCAAAAATTGAAAAATATTACAATTTCTCTTATAATCCCCCACTAGATTGTAATATTTTTCAGATTTATTAATGATAAACTTATACATACAAAAAGGTATCTTTCGATTTTAACCTTTAATTAGTGAGTGTATTTCAAAGCATTTACAAGACAATAGTGTGCTAAGCATTAAACTTTGTCTCTTAAGTAAATACCGAAGATACATTACATATAAGCTATCCTAGATTTCAAAGTTATGTTCTAATATTTAGCACTATTCCGGCCTTGTGCTCTATCTTGGATTCATGAACATTTACAAGATTAAACCATGATCTTGTTAGAAACGACACCATTTCTTATGTTCACTTAGGTGAAGCTTCAAATCATGTCTTTAGCTACTGTACGACTTGAACTTCATTAAGAATAAATACTCAACCTCAACCTCGTAGCTATTTGCACCGAACATCTCAAATGTGATTATTTATTTTCGATGCCAAACTAGTCACATAACAATAACTTATTATTACTCATTTAACTATAGAAGAGCGGTATAACTATTACATAGTTGGGTTACCGTTGTTGGTGACTTGATTATTGAAAGGTTTCAATCCCATTCCAAAAGATGTATCCTTAACTAAGTCTCTTAAACGACCTTTTGTTAAAGGATCCGCTAGGTTCTTATTAGTCCTAACATAAACAATATTAATAACACCATCTGTTATTAATTGTTTCACATATTCATGTCTCAAGCTAATATGTTTAAACTTTCCATTGTATATATTATTATAAGCTCGAGACAATGTAGCTTCACATCGCAGTATAAAGAAATAGATGGCATCGGTTGTGGCCACAACACTATATTAAACAACAAATATCTCACCCATTTTGCTTTCTTACCTGCAACTGCAAGTGCTATAAACTCACTTTCCATTATTTAATGAGTTATGCATGTTTGTTTCTTTGAAGCCCAAGAAACAGCTCCTCCAGCAATTGTAAAAATCCAACCAGAAGTAGATTTTTATTATCATTTGTATTGGTTATCCAACTAGCATCTGAATATCCTTCTAGTACTTCAGGATAATCATGATAAAACAAACCCAAATTAATGGTCCTTTTAAGATAACCAAGTATCTACCAATTGCTTTCCAGTGTTCAACACTAGGGTTACTCGTGAATCTTGGCATTTTACAAAACACAAAAGCTATATCAGGCCTCGTACAATGCATAGCATACATCAAGCTACCAATAGCACTAGCATATTCTAGTTGTAATTCTGCTCGGCCTGAATTCTCTAGTACTTTAATACTAGAATCATATGGGGTATTAGCTTCTTTAAATTTCAAATAATTGAATTTAAGAAGCACTTTCTCTATGTAATGAGATTGACATAACGAGTAACGCCCAATATGTTTCTTTACTTCAATACCTAAGATAATATCTACTTCACTAAGATCTTTCATATTAAATTGTGAAGTTAAGTACTTCTTTGTATCATTTACTCCTTGTATATTTGTTCCAAAGATAAGCAAGTCATCAACATACAAGTATATAATCACACCAAAATCATTCGTAAATTTAAAATATATACATTTATCAGCATTATTATGCTTAAAACCATGAGATAAGATTACCGAATCAAACTTCTCATGCCATTGTTTTGGTGCTTGCTTTAAACCATAAAGTGACTTGACTAACTTGCATACCTTTTTCTCATTTCTAAGCGAAACAAATCCTTCAGGTTGTTCCATATAGATTTATTTATCAAGATCACCATTAAGAAAAGAGGTTTTAACATCCATTTGATGCACATACAAATTGTTCAATGAAGCAATTGCAAATAACACTCTTATAGATGTTAATCTTGCCACAGGAGCATATGTATCGAAAAAAATCAATACCATTTCTTTACTTAAACCCTTTGGCTATTAATCTAGCCTTAAAAGTTTGCAAAGAACTATCACTATTGTACTTTTTTCTAAACACCAATTTGCTGCTAATTGGTTTAGATATTGAAGAAAGATCAACCAAGACCCATGTTCGATTTGGCATAATTGAATCCATTTCATCATTTACCGCCTCTCTCTAAAAAGAAGCGTCTCTAGAAGACATAGCTTCGCTAAATGTCTTTGGATCATTTTTAACATTTAACAACAATGGTACTTTGTTCAGTACATTTTTTCTATCCCCTTCAACTAAGAAAAGTAATGCTTGTGACGAAATAAAATCCGGAGTTAAACACTACTAGAAAAATGGGCTTTACTGATAATAAAATAGTGTCAGTAATTACTTTTCCTGACACTTGTTAATTGTGTCAATAATGCTCCAGCCAGAACACACTGACACTGAAAATTAGTGTCAGTGATTTTTGTCACAATAGTATCACTAAAATAATGACACGATGACATCAGTGTTTGATGATATTATTTACATGTCAATGATTAATGTGACTATAGTATCAGGAGCACACTGATTCTGATTCATTAACGTAAAATATTATCAATGTCATTTTAAAATATTTAGTGTCAGTATTTATTGATGTTATGCTGCTTTTGTTAATAGTATATTTTTATTTTAATTATATTTTTTTTCTACAATCAAAATAAAACTCAAAATATATTAAATATACCAAATCTCACAACACAATTCACATAACAAACATTCCAAATACATCATTTAAATTAATGTAATTCAACTACACCACTGTTTAGAAAAGAAAAACATAAGTATCAAATTAAGCTTTCGACAAGTTCTAAACAGTAAAGTACTAAATTAAGTTTCAACAAACATTAACGGATAAAAAGAAGCACAAGAGTGTCAATAAATATCCATATGTGGCTTCATTTTTTTCCCACCTACAAGTACATAAAATCAATTAGTACACAACAAATAATAAATCTTGGATATTTGGAAGAAAAAATAATCATAAATTACTCATATATTACCTTGCGATTTTGGGCTATAATTAACTTGGCAACATATGTAGCCCATTGATTATGAAGTCGCAAGAGCTCTTTCATGACGTACAAGCAACAATATTGTAACATATCCCCACTAATAACAACCTCACAATTAATCCATATAATTGTTTTGTACATCTCATGGTTATTCACATAATCTCTCCAACAATACGCAGTGTACCAATCATTAAATGTTCATCAGTTAATTAATATAGAGAGAGACAAAAATTTTTAAAAAGAATCTAGTTACCACTTTTTTTTATCGCTGTCATTAACCTCTCTTAAATCGTAAGTGAGTGATGAGCAGTTAGATGGGCCTTAGTGGCTTTTTAATAAGTACTTAGCTAATTCATAAGTGAAGTAACTAATAAAAATTAAGACTTAAAATAAAAAAAAAATGTCTTCATATTCTTTAATGGCCTTATAAGTTTTTTTGTTTTCATGTTTGGTCAATGAAGAGAGTGGGATTCTGGTGGTTGTGTGAGCCGCTAGATTTGCCATGCTGGCAATCATGGAGTTCTAATTTTTGGCTATTAGGTTGAAGCAAACAAATATTTAGGGTTAAGTACAGTGACAATGTGACACAACTACCAACGAAGTTTTGCATGCAAAATGCAACTTTTAAAATGAAGAAATGAGAATAATGTCAAATAAAAAAAGAATAATTGAATAATTCCATTTAAGTATTTAACCGTTCAACTTTTTATATGAACACAAGTTTCGCACTCACGCACTAATAAATTTTGGCTGTGAAAACTATTTAGTTGGAGTAGAGATACAAACATGCAAAATTTGTAAGCTCATATTTATTTGACATATATTTCTCAAATAAAGAATGATGCAGAAGCAAATCCTTTAATAATTGTAAAGGCATATCATTTAAACAAACAGGAAAACTGCATACCATGATGAACCACTTTCAAAGTGTAAGTTGGTCAGCACAAACCACTTTCAAAGTGTAAGATAGTCAGCACAAACCATTGAGTGCCCAAATTAGCTGAAGAAACAGGTCTACAAGTTGACAAAACCAGCAACCTCAGTCAAAATTATGATACCAATGCACGCAGTTAGAGGTATGATCATAGCTATCAAAAATAGAGATATGCTCTTCCGGCTACATAGGGGAAAAGAAAAGCATTAAGTGTATTATACTTCTTCCAACCACTTAAACATGAGGTTTGATTTTTGAAGGTAATCAATGATTACTATTAAACTAATCGCATAGTTAATTATTTCTTTGCTGCCCAAAAGGCTGTTTCCTTAATACTCCTAGCAGTATCCTGGCTGAAGATTTCATTTCTTCACAAATAATTTTATATGCAGTAGAGTTGGCTTAACCAACTTCTCATCCAGTGAGGAGAAAAAAAGAAGAAAAAAGCAGTCTAATTTTACTGCTATCCATAGCACTCCACTTAACTTTATGAGAATCTCATTCTAGTTAATTGAATCATGAAGAAGAGTAGTTATATTACAGCGAATGGTAAGGGCACTGCCCTGCTTAGTTTCTCAGCAACCAAACAACATCTCTGTTTTCTTTCATATGCAAAGAGATAAAATGGATCCATTTAAATGAAGAAAGAACAAAAAGTCTTAACATACCACCCAGATAAGCAATTTATTCGGGGCCAAAGGATTCGATGTATGGTATCTGACAAAGGTTGTTTGCCTTGTATTGTCAACTCTCTTGCAATTTCTATTCCAGAAAAAAAAAATCAGTTGCTCATTTGTGATAAAAACAAAATTTAAAATAAAATCAATAGATCTAAAATCAACTGTGGCTTCAAGGAACCTAAAGCCACAATGTTAATTGATCTTAAAAGTTTGTTATAAAATCATATGTAGAAGCAGTTAGTTTCAGTAAGAAGTACATGACATGTAGTAGAGCAATTTTAAAGAATTCTCTATACAAAAACAAAGGCATGGATACCCGTTGAATTCTCTTACTGGTCACAGGACACTTAGGTCCATTATCTCTTTTCTTCATGCTCTATTTATCCATTTAAGCTTACCTTGAACAGAGATTGTGGCGGTATAGCAGCGACGACGGAGATTGAGGCAGTGCGTCAATGACGGCAGCGGCTGATAGAGGCTGAGAAGTTATTACCGGTGACGAACGGCTGAGTATTGATGATAACTGGAAGTAGTTACGGCCTATTGGTGATGACTGTAGTGGATTAGTTACCGGTGACAGTCAAAAATCATAAGTCACGACAGTGGGTTTCCAACTTTGGTGCACGAGATATGACCGGAGATGACGACAGCAAAAGAGACAAAAATATAGAGAACAGACTTTGGTGCATCGGAGATGACGGCAGTGGCGAATCGAGAGTAGTGACGGCAGTGGCGAGTCGAGAGTAGTGACGACAATGGCGGAAGAGATTTTGGGTATGTCGGCGGCGTGGTGGTGATTTGTTTTGTTTTCAATTGACAATATGATGAAATGGGGGAAAGAGATTAGGGATTTTGCTTTTGCTATTATATTTTTGTTTTTAATTCTTTTAAAAAATACTCGTATCTTGAATCTATAGGTCTTGTGGTCTTTGGTTCAAATGTAAAAATTTTAAATTTTAAAAGTCTTTGGTTCGAGTCGGAAGATTTACAAATCATAGTAATTTTGTTTTTAACCTTTGATACTTCAGTGCCAGTGGTTTTTGATACTTAATTTACTGACACACTGATATCAGTAATTTGTGATACCTATTTGTTAAAAGCGGAAAATGGTGCATATGCATACAATTACTGATACTTTTTACAAAATGTCAAAAACTAAGTGTCAGTAAAGGTCATTTTTGTAGTAGTGAAACTCTTTTCTTTCCTTTCACGTTGACTCCTCCTTGGTTCGAAAGATGTCATAGACTCTTTCCTTTTATTATTATTAATAGAGGTACCAAGTGCATTATCACATGGTTGATCAATGATTGATTCTAATTCAATATTTGAATCATGTTGAAATTTATTTTCAATAAATTCAACATCTTTAGACTCCACAATCACATTAGAATCTAAATTTAACAATCTATAAGCCTTGGATACATCAAGTTTGGTTTTCTTTAATGATTTAGGATCATGTATTTTATAAAAAACTAAACAACCCCAGACCTTTAAATACATCAAGTTTGGTTTTCTTCCTTTCCAAATTTCATAAGGAGATACATGTGTTTTCAAAGATTTAATTCTGTTATGAATATGACATGCAGTGAGTAATGCTTCCCCCACAAATTATTTAGTAGTTTTGCATTAAGGATCATGGAATTTATCATATTCATAAAGATCATATTCTTCCTTTCAGCCAAACCATTTTGTTGAGGAGTAAATGGAGCTGATCTTTAGTGAATAATTCCAAATTCTTCACAATAATTATTAAATTCAATTGAGAAATATTCACCACCTCTATCACTTTGAACCATTTTGATTTTCTTATCTTTTTTGTTCTCAACTTCGGCTTTGAAAATTTTAAATTTATCAAAAGCTTCATCTTTTGCTTTAAGTAAATACACATAAGTGTATCTAGAACAATCATCAATAAAAGTGATAAAGTACCTCTTACCTCCTCTTGTTAAAACGACAGTATACTCACGAATATCGGTATGTATTAAATCCAATATTTGAGTATTTCGTTTGGCTTTAAGAAAAGGTTTCTTAGTTAATTTAGCTTGGATGCAGATTTCACACTTATGACCTTTAACATCATTGCAATTAATCAAACCATGCTTAGACATGTATTTCAAAGATCTAAAATTCAAATGTGCTAATCTAGCATGCCAAACATAACAAGACTCAACAATATAAGCTAAGTTGATATCATAATTATTAATGTTGAGTTTGTACATTCCATCACAAGAATACCCTTTCCCAAAAAATGATCCATTCTTTGAGATAATACAAGTATTACCCTCAAGCACAATCTTAAGCCCATGCTTACACATGCAACTAGCATAAACAAGATTCTTCCTAACGAAAGGTGCATGAAAGACATTATACAATGTAAATTTCTTTCCAGAAGTGAAGTGGATCTCAACTACTCTTTTCCTTGCTACCATGGCTGCATTATTGTTCCTCATGAGAACTATTTGTCCTTCCGTTTCTTCTTTGTATGAAAAGAAAAAAAATTTATTATTACAAACATGAATTGTTGCACCCGAATCGAGCCACCAATCATAGGACTTAGTTTCAGCCATATTGGTTTCGGTAATCATACCAATTTGCATTTCAGAAACCATAGCACAAATCTCTTTATACTTGTTTTCAATAACATTAGCTTTATGGGAATTCACTTCTTCCTTTTTCTTCTTGAATCTACAATCACTTTGGCGATGACTTTTCTTACCAAAAAAGAAACAATTTCCAAAAAACTTTTGTGTGCTGGACTTCTTAAATTTATTGTCATTCTTGACTTTAAAATTCTTTGAAAATTTACTAGCTTCAACAACATTAACTATAGTAGAATCATGTTTATCCTTGGATTCACGAGACCTTGTCTCTTCTTCGATTACCAAGTGTTTTTGTAATTCTTCTAAAGTTATGTTCTCTTTACTATGAAGGAGTTTCTTTCTATAATCATTCCAACTTTGAGGCAATTTAGCAATAATCGCCCCAATTTGAAATGATTCAAAAATTTCAACTTTTAACTCTCGAAGCTTAACAACTATAATTTGTAACTCCTGTATTTGATTAAGAATGGATTTTGTGTCTACCATAATAAATTCAAAATATTTAGAGATAAGAAATTTATTAGTACCTTCCTTCTCCGTTTTATATTTGTACTCAAGAGCATTCCAAATTTCCACTGGAAAAGTCATAGAATTGTAGAGATCATAGAGCTTGTCAAAAGTGTATTGAGTTTGTGACCCTGACACATCAACTCATCATCTTCATGTCTTTTCCTTACAGCTTTAACAATTTATGTATCATCTTCTTTTGGTTCTGGAAACGGTTCCAATTTTGGATCAAGAACATATGCCACTTTAAGAACACTAAGGAGAAATAACAATTCCCCTTTCCAACGAGTGAAATTAGTGCCATCAAAATGATCGAGATGGACACTAGGGTTAAGAAATAAAGTTAAATTCTTCTGAATCTCCATTTGTAACAAATTAAACCTTAAAGATTGTTAGTGGATTTTCGGATATGGAGGCAAAGAACAAAGAAATTTCTTAGGATTTGAGACGGGTTTGCACACTTTCCTTTAATGTTTTATTTGCCCTCACCAATCTTGGTTTGCTATAGAGTTTTAACGGCAAATTACCTCCAAGATATAACAAATCCTGAATATAATCTCTAGCAAATAAGATTGTATTTTAGAACACAAAGAAATATGTAATTAATCCGATCTATTTGATCTAATGTATGTGTCCATTTTAATGAAGAACATGTTTATATGAATGATTACAACCATTAGAAATGGTACTTCTTCAAAGACAATCTTTTTGGTTTTAAATTTGCATCCATTCACAA
Organism: Citrus x changshan-huyou; assembly: GCA_039657385.1. NCBI lineage: Eukaryota > Viridiplantae > Streptophyta > Magnoliopsida > Sapindales > Rutaceae > Citrus > Citrus x changshan-huyou. The sequence continues at coordinate 17,118,501 of CM077547.1, read as the reverse complement.
TTGAATTTTCAAGTCTGCTAACTATTTTTCCAGTTGACGTGAAATGTGCTCTCTAGAAGAAAACTGTTAGCCGGTTTCTCAATAACGACGAGCTGTTTTATTCCAGAATGTCAAATAAGTTGCTCTCTGGAAATTAACGGTGAGTTGTTTTCTCCAAACGGTTAGTCGTTTTCTGTAGAACAGAAAACATGCTCTTTAGAAATAAACGGTTAGCCGTTTTCTCCAAACAGTTAGCCTTTTTCTGTAGAACAGAAAACATAATTTCTGGAATTAAATAGTTAGCTTTTTTCTCCTGAAACGACAAGCCGTTTTCTTCCAGGATGTCAAACCAAAAATTAAAAATTTTACAATCTCTCTTACAGATGATTGGCTAAGAAATCGGGCTGCATCTCTTGATTGGGGCAAACGCTCCAAAATTGTATGTGGCGTTGCTCGTGGCATAGCATTTTCTCATCATGGCTTTTAACCTAATATTATCCATAGGGATATCAAAGCTAGCAACATCTTACTCAGTGAGGATTTTGAAGCAAAAGTTTCCGACTTTGGGCTGGCTCGATTAATTAGCAATTGTGAGAGTCATGTAACCACTAATGTAGCAGACACAACTGGCTATGTTCCCCCAGAGTATGGGTGAGCTGGGAAGGCTAATGAAAAGGGTGATATATAGAGCTTTGGTTTCGTCCTACTTGAATTGATGATTAAAAAACAACCCACAGGACCTGAGAAATGAATAGGATGATGGGGTTCTGGATCCTACAGTACTTAATGCACATTGAAAACCATTGATGCTTAAAATGTTACAGATTGCCACTTGTTATATCTCTAATAATCCTACTGCCAGGTCTACCATGCTTCATGTGCAGGAGTTTTTTGAAAATATCATATTGGAAGAACCTTCGAAAGAGATTAAAATAGAAAGAGGAGAATCCTCTAGCACAAAAGATATATAGTTGAGAAGGTTGCAAGAGTTTCTACTACTAATCCGACCATAATTTAGCTTCAAAACGTTTTGATTATTAATCAAATTCATTGCTTGGAAGCTTCAACATTTTTGCAACTCCTTTGAAAGCTACACTAGAAATCTACTCATATATAAAATGTATTGTTCATTTTCTTTGGCCATGTGCTAGAGCTTGTTATTTCATAATTCATTTGTGCTAAGTTGTTCATTAGTACTTCATGTTCTATTTTTTTTTTTTTTTGGTGGCCTAGTTCACTTGCTGCTAACATGTGGATTTTCATATGTGAAATATGGTGAAGCTTGTTGTAGGGGTGGGCAAACGGTTCGGTTTTTGCCGAACCGAACCGAACCGAACCGAAAAATTCGGTTCGGTTCAATTTAATAAAATATTTAAAAATTAAAGTGAAATAATAAATTTAAAATCAATTTCAGTAACAAAAATTCAAAACCCTAAGGCCTAAATCACGATTGCATACTGCTGTTGCCCTTGCCTCTCTCCCTCACGCCTCTCCCTCGTCTCTCTCTCGTCACGGCGCAGCTCCTCACGGCGCAGCTCCTCAACGGCGGCACCACCCCTCGGCAGTATCTTCCCCCTCTGCGCGTGCACGGTGCGGTTCGGCTCAGCCCCTCTCGATCTCTTCATCGCGTCTGTCTCTCCTCACGGCGCAACTCCTCAACGGCGGCACCACCCCTCGGCAGTATCTTCCACCTCTACGCGTGCACGGTGCGGTTCTGCTCAGCCCCTCTCGGTCTCTTCTTTTCGTCTTTCCCTCGCCTCACACCACGGTCAGCGCCTAGCACAGCCCCTCAGTAGCAGCACAACCCTTCCCCTCACAACTGCAGGTTATTTTGTTTAATCTATGTTGTGGCCTATGTGTTTGAATTGAAGCTTATGTGGGTTAAATTTGTGGAGGTGTTGGTGTTGGTGTATATCGGTTGCTGGCAGTGTGGAATTGTACAAGTAAAATAGTTGTGTAATTGTATATTGTGAGAATATTGATATGTAAATAGTTGTATAATTGTATATTGTGAGAATATTGATATGAATTCGGAATTTGGATACAGAAAAATGAGAATGTTTCCTTTCAGACATCTTTGCTTAGCATGACCTGCCATTTTATATTTTTATGTACTGTATTTTTATTGACTTGGTTGCCTAAAAATTATGATCTTCATCGCAATGGCATCATAGATTTTTAAATTAGCTTGTTACTATGAGTTGATATGCAACAGTGAACACTTACAATATCTAACTTTGATGGGTAAACTGTGACTAGCCAGAACTTATGTAGTTAAAAGATAACTAATTTTTCCTAGAATGCACCTATTGCACCATATATCTGAACATCTCTAGGCATGTATGTAAATTGGGATTTTGTGCAAGTAATAGTGATATGTTTAACATTTCTGTAATGGCTTGGGAAAGTAGATTGAGATTATCCAAATGTGCTTAATTCAGTTCAATACTTCAAATTATTAAATAAATCATTTTTCTTATTTCTTTTTATTTGATTTATTTTAGATGTCTAATTATTCAAGAGTTCAAGACAACCTTGATTGTGTAGCCGATGATTTGGAACATGAAGTTGAAGTTAATGATAATGAAAATGATTCGGCAACAATTGTCACTGGTGGAAACAAGCGAAAAAAGTCATCCTCATCCAAACGACCACTACCAAGGAAAAAAATGGCTCCAAGATCACCAGTGTGGCAACATTTCACTAGAGTTCCAAATGATCATACAAAGTGTAAATGCAACTACTGTGGTCAAGAATTTGAATGTGGGACGGTCGGGTACGGAACTAGGACTTTGAGAACTCATAATCGTGAAAGATGTCAAACGTTCAAGGACTTGCAAAAAAACCAAACAATATTAACTCAAGATGTTGGTAGTGATGAAGTTGTAGCAAGGGGATTTAGTCAAGAAGCTTGTAGACGGGCAACCGTGAAAATGATTGTTCTTGATGAATTGCCTTTTTCTGTTGTGGAGAATGCGGGTTTTAGGCATTTCTGTAGTGTTGCAGCTCCGAGATATCTTCTCCCATCACGAAGAACCATTAGTAGGGATACTCTTGAGATGTATTTGGAGGAAAAGGTTAAGTTGAAGAGTTTATTAGCGGGGAATAAGCAGAGAGTATCTTTGACCACGGATATTTGGACTTCCATTACAACAGCTAGCTACATGGTCATCACCGCTCACTTTATTGATAGAGATTGGAACTTACATAGGAAGATTATCAGTTTTAACACTGTTAATGATCATTCATCGGAGACCATTGGTAAGCAACTTGAAAAATGTTTAATTGATTGGGGTATCGAGCGAGTGTTTACTGTAACTGTTGACAATGCAAGTCCAAATAAGGGTGCTCTTAGGTACTTGATTGATAGAGTGAAGACTTGGAGGGATGATGGCTTAGTGTTGAATGGAGATTATTTGCATGTTCGTTGCTGTGCACACATATTGAATTTGATCGTTACTAAAGGGTTGAAGGAATTAGAGCAGAGTATAGTTAGTGTTCGGAATGCGGTGAAGTATGTGAGATCTTCCACTGCTAGGATGCAAGCATTTCAAATTCGTGTGCAACAAGAGAAGATTAAATGTCGAGGAAGTGTGATTTTGGATTGTCCCACTATGTGGAATTCAACATATTCCATGTTGAATACGGCATTAAAATTTAAGCCGGCATTTGATCGAATGGCACTTGAAGATAAGCTTTATGATGCTTATTTCAATGAAAAAGAGGGTGGAAAGAAGAAAAGGGAGGGACCGCCATTGTACAGTGATTGGGAAAATACTCAACGCATAGTCAAGTTTTTAAAGACGTTTCATGATGCGACTTTGCAGTTTTCTTCATCTTTGAAGGTAACATTAAATCTTTATTAAATTTTTTTAATTTTTGATATATAATAATCTGATGAAGTTTATTTTAGCTTTATTAACATTGTTTTTATTTATATAATAGAATATAAAAGATAATTAAAAAAAATTCTATAAGCTATATTATTTTTTTTTATGAGCTATATTTTTTTAATTTTTGATATATAATAATATGATGAAGTTTATTTTAGCTTTATTAACATTATTTTTTTTTTAGGTGACATCAAATATTTGTTACAATTTGATATGTCAAATTGAACAATCTTTGGGATCATTGTCCACTAGTAACGATAGTCTTTTGAGTTTCATGGCAATTAAAATGAAGGAAAAATTTAATAAGTATTGGGATGGTTGTTTCAAGATAAATAAGTTGTTGATTGTTGCTTCCGTACTTGATCCAAGAGGAAAAATGAAATTCGCAACACATTGCTTTGAGAAATTATATGGCAAGGATAGTGCCAAATGTGTTGAGATGAAGGAAATGATCAAGAATTTATTGATTAAGCTTTATGAGTCTTATAATGCACAATACAAACCGAGTGGAAGTGGGAGTGCAAGTGGAAGTGCAAGCGGAAGCACAAGCGAGGGCCAAAATTTAACTAGTGGAAGTGGAAGTGGTTCGAATTTTTGGGATTTGGATGATGATGATGATGTTATGATTGAGGATCCTTTCTCCGAATTTAGTAAAGCGGTTGCGGTTAGTGAAGGTAGCCCGGAGTTATCAAATGAGTTGGATCTTTACTTGATGGAGAAGACTGAAAAAATTGCAAAAAGTAATTTGGGCACTAAATTTGATATTTTATTGTGGTGGAGGGTGAATAGTGCCAATTACCCAATCTTGTCAAGTATAGCAAGGGATGTTCTTGCTATTCCGGTGTCTACTGTTGCCTCTGAGTCTGCCTTTAGTACTGGAGGTCGTATATTAGATCAGTAGAGAAGCTCTTTGACTCCAAACATGGTGGAAGCATTGGTATTGTTACAGAATTGGTTGCGGACTTCTCTTTTCGTGGATACAACGACGGACCTAAATAAATTAGTTGAAGACAATGAGTTTATGGATCAACTTGCGGAAGGTATATTTTGTAAAATTTTAATTTTAATTTACTTTTTAAGTATTATCAATATTATATAATTTGTTTAATTTTAATCTAAGTTTATTTTTTAAGTATTACTAACCTTGTTCAATTTGTCCAATTTTTGTATGTAGAACTTCGCAAATCAACAACAGCCGACCAACTTTGTAGGTCAACATGAAAATTGCGGTTGAACATTAACCATTTTAGGTAATTAAATTGATATATATTTATTAATTAATTATTAAATCGCTTTATTTTATTTAGTTTAATTATTGAGTGCTTTGGCTTATTTTGAAAGTTTGAATTTTGATGTAGGTGATGTGGGTGGCGGATGAAATTGTTGCTTGTGTATTGAAGTTGAAGGCTTCTCTTATTTTGTTTTGTTTAGAGTATGGGATTTTCATGTAGATGATGTGGGTGGTGGATGAAATTGTTGCTTCTCTTATTTTGTTATTTACTTGATGGCTTTGTATTAGGACTTTTGTTATTTTGTTTTTTACTTGAAAGCTTTGTATTTGAAGTTATTGATTGTGTATTGTAGACTTATTGTGTTTTATTTTTCTTGTTGTGAACTTATATTCTGTAAAATGTAGGGGAAAATTGTCAAATGCAGCAAAATTAGGCGAAAATTGTAAAATGTAGTAAGATTTGGTTAAAACTGTAAAATCCATAAATATGTGCGAACCGAACCAAACCAAACCGAACCGAACCGAATTTTAGAACCGAACCGAACCGAACCGAAATATTTCAGTTCGGTTTGGTTTGGTTCTAAAATTCAGTTTGATTTGGTTTGAATTTTTTAGAACCAATTGGTTCTGGTTCGGTTCGGTTCGGAGCCCGAACCGAACCGAACCGGAAAATGCCCACCCCTAGCTTGTTGCACTATTTGCTAAAGGCTATGAAAGTCTACTAATTTTAACTTAATTATAAATTACCTCAACAACAAAATCCCTTAATATAAACTCTATTTCCTGAAGCTTTTTAGTCGGTTAAATCATGTAGACTGCATATATGGATGTCATTTTGCCTCTACTAGAGTTGCATGCTGCTTTGTGGATTAAACCTTAATATAACCAAGCGGGAGAAAATACAACGATTGAGAGTTCAAATGGACTATCTAAGCTAATCTATAATGGAGATGATAGTCCATAACAGTAAACCTTGTCAAATATTTAACTTTGAGAATGTTGACTACTAATGTTGATGAATTGTTACTATTACAGTATAAGTGCAACCAACTTGAGAAATGGCCATTAATGATTTTGTGTTTTCTGGCTCCTCCTAGCCTGACTTGTGACACGATGAAACCATGTAGGAGAAAACTTTGTAATCAAAATTATAATGTACGTGCATGCCTCACGGCTTCTTTATAAGTCAGACGCTAATTACTAAAACAACGGCAAGCCAAACGTGGCTAATTTCAAAAGCAACAGCCAGTTGGTTGCTTCATAATTTCACATGCATTCTTCACCCGCTTACTTGGATTCGGTGGGCCGGTGGCCATATGAGTGAGAAATATTGTGTGCTACTTCATTTATCAAGTTGAAAATTCAGATTTCTGGAAAATTAGAGATCATTTGCCAACGAGGCTAAAACAACGACAAGGAGAAAAGAAAAGAGAAAAAGAGAAAGAAAATAAAAAGGAAAAGAAAAGAGAAAAAAGAAATAACAAGAAAGAAGGAAAACCCGAGAGTGAAAAGTAGAATTGAGGGAAATATTACGGGAAATAGAACTGGACAATTAGATTTATATTAACTGAGTCAGTGGGCAATAGATTTGCAAAATTTAATAGTAAATTTTGTAATCCTATATTTTAGGAGAAATTTGAAAATCCAGAAACCCGAAAGAGCCCCAACAAACCCCGAATTGAAACAGGATCTGTGAGTGGATACTATTATTACTAATATATATTTCGTGAAGCATTTATGTTTGATAATATAATTTAATATTATGTTATGACTACATGTACGCATATTATATGCTTGATTGAGTAATGAGATGTAATTGCCAGTTATCATATATATACCCTTCTCCGACTCTGCGCATGCGTATTGAGAGTTATGTTACTCTACCCGTGCCATGTAGTTAAATTATGCTGGATATTGAGATATTTTTGCCCCACTCTACTCGTACGATAATGATCCTAGCGATTATTGAGAGTTATTCCTCTAGGTAACATTTGGTGCAGTTTTGTCATGTATGTATGAATCAATTCCACGTCTGCTGATGTATGATATTTGGTGTGGAGTTATGTCATATGATTATGAATAAGCACTAATACACTACTTTTATTATTATTATTATTATTATTATTATTATTATTATTATTATTATTATCATCATCATCATCATCATTACTACATCCACTTACTGAGTCGCAAACTCACTATTTTCTTATTTACCCTTTTTTCTCCTAGGATTCTGCAGGATTTCGTGCAGATAAATTCTAGTCAATTGAGGTTGGGCCACGAGACGCATTGCTGAATGTCTTGCATTTTGAGCATGTTTATGTTGCTTATGTTTATATATATCGTAGTTTTCTGATCAGGGATCTTAAAGTGTGGGAAAGTCCGGGAAAGCTTTAAAACCGCATAGCTTTGAAGGTTTATAGTTTTAACCCTTTAAAACCATGCGGTTTTAAAATTTTTCCGCACTTTCCCGCACTTTAAAATTCTAGACCAGAACATTTTTATATATATATAATTTTGGTGTTAATCAAGACTGCATAAACCTGTTTTGTCATATGGCCAAACAGATTTGTTTAACCAATGATATAGTTCCATCACAAGTGAACCACTTGCTCATTGTGATTCAATTGCAGAACTCCAAGCTACCTATCATTTGCAAATATTACATTTCAGCATTTTGGATAAGATTATTGATAATGTTGACTAATATGTAACAGTTCGGAGAATAAAGAACTGAATGAGTTAGCAGGAACATCACTGGACCACCAGTAGCAGGATATCTAATAATTAAGATTATATATAGCAGCTTGCTTCTGAGTGACTTTATAGATGCTTTAGGTATGAATGGTGGTGACTTCAGTTTTGGAAGTAAAAGGAATTTGTTGCTAATTCAGGACTAGGTGGACTACGAAAAAGAAGGACTGAATTTTTTTATTGGAGAAGGCATTGTTCATTATTTTTCTTGTTAGTTGGCCTTTTCATTTTATACATGTTTAGTGAGGTTGAATTTTTAGAATCTGTTTATAGTGGAGTCTGGTTGGTGATGGTGCAATTATTGATTGCCTACAGCCATTTGGAAAGTGAGCATTTTTTTCTCTTGATGTTGTTTTGTTGTTGAGCTTGCCCATGTGATTAGTTGATGATAAAAGTTAACTGATTCATTTCTCTCAATCACCAACAATAAGTCCATCAGAATCTTTCTATATATTATTACATTTTTTATTTTCTTAAACTAATGTTTAAAGTTATTTAGGCAAGATTCTTTTTACTATGTGCAGATGGTCGGATATTTATGGACTGTGGAGCAGTACTGACGGGCATCAACTGAAGACCACCCTGCCTAAGTGGAGACTCTAGTGAGGGGGAGCACTCATTTGTGGAGTACGGAAGAAAATGGATGGCTTCAGTTTAATCTGATGCCGTTATTATTATATTTATCTGGATCTTCAAAATTTCTCATACTGGAGAAAGTTGCTAAATTCAGACTCTCAATATGAAACTGTGGATGCACTGTACATCAATAAATCATCTTTAGAGGTTAGTTTCTGGTAGACATGTATTTTTAAGTGAATCATAATTTGATTTTTTTCTTTTAACTTTTTTACATATTGACTAAAACAAGACGGGACCTAACTGTAGGGTGCATGAATTTATTGTACTTGGTTATTCTTCTTGTTTCCGCTTCTCCCTTTTATTGGAGTCAATCGATCTGCTCACAACTACATCATTAGAAGATGTGTAGTTCTTTTAGGTAGTATGCCTCATAACAGCTAATAGCTAGCTATTGATAGAATAAACATAGCCTTTAAGTTTCTACCTTTTGCATTTCTTCTCATTTCTCATTGCAGGTGCCAGTAAGGAGAAGCCAGAGGCTATGTGGTAAGATGACAACTCTTCCAAAATTGGCAAAATTTTAAAAATAGACCATTATTTTACATATAAATATGTTATTAGGTCATGTTCATGTTTGTATTCACTCATAAACATCCGCCACTCATAATACCATTCTTTTGCTAGACCATCATTCATCCTCTACAAAATCGAGAACTGACAATTCATGAGAATGCAAGAGTGCAAGGGTTCCCCGACTGTTATCAACTTTTCTTTCGGGCCTGTCAAGGAGAGGAAAATGAAAAATTGGAGGCCTTGTTCAACATTCTTTAGCTGCTATAAGCAATTTCTGTTTTTCATCGTGATAAGTAGACATCAAATAATCAAGTTATGGAGGTTTCTTATATCCATGGCCAGTGTTACTTCCATTTTTCAGGAACATACAAGTTGGCAACGTTGCACCAGTTCCTATTGGTATTAAAATGGGATACATTTTTGGTCTAGCTTGCAAGGAATAGCTGCTGCTGCTGACTAATATTTCAAGTTTCCCAATTGGCTTCATAGCCATCTTCGACACTTATAAGCTTGGTTGTTGGGTTGCTTCTTGAATTGCAGAAAAAGTGCGAGTGATAAAGCATTGAACATAATCTTTAGAGAATCTAGCAAATCATGTTTGTAATTTAATTTGTTTTTATTTAAAAAAAGAGTGATTAATTTCTTTTTTTTAATTAGTAGATCAGGTGCACAGAAAATCGATTGAATGATTGATGAAAGAACCGAAAAAATTAGAAAACAAAAATCGTTAATTTTATTTACAAGCGTGAAATGCAGCTTCAACACCTCACAAGAGCTTGAAAGAGGAGGTTAAGCGAGTGAATTATAAACATCTCAGTAAAGTAGAAACGAGTTTGATTGTAGACTCCTATACTTTTTTCAAGCTAATTTTAGTTATGAACATGAACTGTAACTATGCAGGAACCTGAAGAAGTCATTGATTCGATTAACCCATTCTGCAACAAAGATCAGAGTCTTTGAGGCTCAAATCAGGTAAACGATACAAAGAAAAGCGCATGCATCACTCAAATTTGGGGGCATTTTAAATTTTCTTAGAAGCTTTATGCTTGAAAAAGCCACAAAGTACATGTGCTAATAACCCTTTCGTGCTTTTTCTGTAACACATATTAAACGTCTTTTGTTCACAAAACATCGTATTAACATGTATGTTGTTTTCTCAGTGTCTCTTCACTGCTTGTTTGCTCTATCGAGCTAAAATTATTGGGATTTCGATTAAGTAGCGAACCTTTCTTGTGCTGACAACAGGAGTTTATATGATTAAACCCCAGGGCGACTTGCTTTGATCTGAAAAGCCTACTAAGTCTTTCCCACGTATCCCTTTAATTGCACATTTGTACTTGAAATCCATTTTCAGCTTTTGTTGGCCTTCAGGGTCAAGTTATGATATTTTTATATCTCCTAGTGTATAATGGGAATAATTATTTATCGGGTGAATTGCAGGTTGATGAGCAGTAGAACAAAGAGGCTAAGCAGATTCGAGATTTGACTTCAATTGGGAATGTCGAGACACTAAAGTTGAAGATAACGAAACTAAGGAAAGAGAAGGAGATCCTTAAAAGAGAACTCTCTTCTTCTCAAGGGGCCTAGAATATAGGTATGCGAAGCTCTAGCCATTGGCTCTTATTTTCCGGAGCGCAGCTGCTTGATCTCGAAGTGCATGGTAATTTTGCTTGGTCTTCTTTTCTCGTTTGTTCTTAATTAGGGGTTAGATTCATCAAATTGATAAATTATCTGTGGAATCGAGTTAGTTATATTTGGTTATAATAGCTGAGCTGGAAAGCTGAGTCAGCAAGGGTGGGTCCCCAGGTGGTTTTAATTAATTGTTATAACCAGCTGTATAAACTGCTAGCTATATAGGCTTCAGTGAGAAAGAGCTTATCAGTTAAAGAGAAAACGAGAGTTTTTTCAGCTGAGAAAGATTCTCTGTGTGAGTTTAGTTTCTTGCTCTTAGTGGATTCTATTGTAATCTTGACAGATTCAAATAAAGCTTTAGCTCTGTTGTTCCTGATCGTGGATGTAGGTACTCATGGTACTGAACCACGTTAACTCTGTTTTCTTGACTCCATTTTAAGTTTCTTTCTTGTTCTTGAATGCTTGATTGTATCCTCTGGTTCTGCGTTCGTGCTTGTTGGTAAGTTGGTTATTATTCCAGTAGGGTTACAAATTTGGTCTGTTATTCAACAAACTGGTATCAGAGCTCGATTCATCAATCTAGCTCCATAAATCTTCTAATGGCATCTACAAGATTCGATCTGGAGAAGTTTAATGGGGACAATGACTTCTATTTGTGGAGTCTTAAAATAAGGGCAATCTTGATTCAACAAGGACTCGATGCTGCTCTTGAAGATGATGAAGATTCAAAGGCCAAGAAAAGAAAGGAAGAAAGACCATCCAGCTCTGGCAAAGATATGAAGACTATCAATAACAAAGCTCACAGCACTATCATCTTGCACCTCTCAGATGAAGTGCTGAGAGAGGTGTCAAAAGAAAGGACTGCTTCTGATCTATGGGAGAAACTGAAAGAATCATTTTTAAAGAAATCCCTAGCCAAGAGACTGTACATGAAGAGAAAGTTGTACATGTTTTCAATGAATGATGGAACAGCTTTGAAAGATCATGTGGATGAATTTAATAAGCTGATTCTAGACCTTGAAAATGTGAATATAGTTCTTGAGGATGAAGACAGAGCCCTAATCCTATTAAGCTCACTTCCAGATTCTTATAAGCATTTTGTTGATACATTGCTTTATGGGAGACAAACACTCACATTAAATGATGTAAAGAATGCCCAGGAATTAAAAGACATGAAAAGAAGAATAGATGGAAAGGATCAAAACCCTGCAGAAAGCTTATTTGTCAGAACAAAACCAGATAAGAAAGTCAACAAAGATAAGAAGAACAGCAACCAGAAAGATAAAGCAGATAAGAAGAAAAAGAAGAGAAAGTGTTATTTTTGCCACAAAAAAGGTCATTGCATTAAGGACTGTTTTGTGAAGAAGAAGCTTGAGAAATTGCAGAAAGAATCTAATGGAAAGGCTGTTATAGCCTCTGAAGATGAAGGGATTTTAGATGATGCAGATGTCCTCATTGCTGCAGAAAAACAATCTTCAGGTGAGTGGATACTTGACTTAGATTGCTCCTTCCATATGTGTCCAAATATAGATTTCTTTAAGACTTTTGAAAGCATTGATGGTGGGAAAGTCTTGCTTGGGAACAATCTTGCTTGTAAAGTTGCTGGAATTGGCACCATTAGCATTAGGATGTTTGATGGCATTGAAAGAGATCTAAAGCAGGTCAGATGTGTTCCAGAATTAAAAAGAAATCTCATATCCTTAGGACTAATGGATCAGGGAGGCTGTAGTATAAAAGCAGAGAATGGCAACCTTCAAATTGAAGAAAATGTCTTGATCATAATGAAGGGCATAAGGAGAAATGGATTAAATGTACTTGTTGGCTCAATAACTATGCCAGCAATCACAACTAGTGTAAGCAATGATAAAACCAAACTTTGGCATATGTGGTTAGCACACATGAGTCAGAGGGGGTTGAAAGAATTAAGTAAGCAAGGGCTACTAGGAAATGATCAAATCACATCCCTACAATTCTGTGAAAAATGTGTGTTTGGTAAAGCTACAAGACATAAGTTCAACTCTGGAAAACAGGACACAAAACATACCTTAGCCTATGTTCACTCTGACCTTTGGGGTTCATCCCAAGTTCCTTCTCATGGCGGAGCTAGATATTTTATCACATTCATAGATGATTACTCCAGAAGAGTGTGAGTCTATGTGCTGAAGCATAAGAGTGAAGCATTTGGAAGGTTTAAGGAGTGGACTGCACTTATGGAAACCAAAACAGAAAAGAGGCTTAAAAGGCTGAGGACTGATAATGGCCTAGAATTCTGCAGCAGTAACTTTGAAAATTTCTGTAAATCTAAGGACATTGCAAGACACAGGACAGTGAGATAAAATCCCCAGCAAAATGGCTTGGCTGAAAGGATGAATAGGACCTTAATTAAAAAGGTCAGATGCATGTTGTTTAATGCAAATCTTTCAAAGCACTTTTGGGCTGAGGCAGTTAATACAGTTGCATATCTAATAAATAGGAGCCCCTCATCAGCTTTAGATTTCAAAACACCTCAAGAAGTATGGTTAGGGAAGCCACCAAATCTTAGTAACCTCAGGGTGTTTGGCTGCCCAGCTTATGCCCATATAAGTCAGGGCAAGCTAGAACTAAAGGTTGTGAAATGATACTTCATAGGGTATCCAGAAGGCATAAAAGGGTACAAAATCTGGTGCATTGATGGCAAACTATCCAGAACCTTGATCAGTAGAGATGTAGTCTTTGATAAAGAAGCTATGTTACAGCAAAAGGTTGGAACTGAAGTTGAAATCTCTGAACCTCTAAATAGATCTAAGTTGAAGGTGGAGTCCAGAGACAATTTGAAAGAAAGTAAAGAGATGATTGAGCCACATCAAGAAAGCAATAAAACATCATAACTTGTTAACTATCAGCTTGCGAGAGATAGAGAAAGAAGGGTAGTCAAATTGCCCAAAAGGTATGGAATTGCTGACTTAATATCTTATGCACTGATGGTTGCTGATGAGATGACTGGAGAAGAACCTGAAAGCTACAAGCAGGCTATGAATAGCAGAGATAAATTGAAATGGCTGAGTGCTATGGAAGAAGAAATGGCATTACTCAAGAAAAATAACACTTGGGTTCTAGTTCAGAGGCCTACTGGAAGAAGGTTGGTGGGCTGCAAAAGGATCTTTAAACTCAAGGAGGGAGTTACTGGAAGTGAATCAGTGAGGTATAAAGCCAGGCTTATGGCAAAGGGGTTCACAGAAAAGGAAGGGATAGACTTTAATGAAGTATTCTCACCTATAATTAAACACTCCTCTATAAGGGTTCTATTAGCCATCACAACCTACTTTGATTTAGAATTGGACCAGATGGATGTGAAGACTGCCTTCTTACATGGAAACTTAGAAGAATAAATTCTGATGGCAAAACCAGAGGGCTTTATTGAAGAAGGAACTGAAGACATGGTTTGCTTACTTAAGAAAAACTTATATGGGTTGAAGCAGTCTCCTCGGTAATGGTACTTAAAGTTTGATGAATTTATGCTTAATCATAACTTCAGCAAGAGTGAATACTCCTCTATGTTGATGACATGCCTATAGCATGTAAACATAGAGCATAAGTTAAGAAGCTCAAGACTGAACTAATGACAATATTTGAGATGAAGGATTTGGGTCCTGCTCCTAAAATACTGGGAATACAAATAAAAGGGACAGACGTGCCAAGACTCTATTTATCACAGAATCTGGATATTTGAAAAGGGTTGTCAGTAGATTTGGGATGGTGAACTCAAATCCTGTCACTACCCCAGTAGCAGCACACTTCAAACTCTCTAAACAATAAGAACCAGAAAAAGAAGCAGACATTGATCACATGAGGAGAAATTCCCTACTCCAGTGCCGTTAGCAGCATTATGTACGCTATGGTCTGCACCAGACCAGATGTTGCCAATGGGTTTGGCCTTGTCAACAGGTTCATGGGGAATCCAGGCAAGGAGCATTGGCAAACTGTTAAATGGCTGCTGAGATATCTTAAAGGTACTGAAGAGTATGGAGTTGTGTTTGGACAAGTTAATAATGCCTCATTCAAGGCTTTGGGATATGTTCATTCTGACTTTGCAGGAAATTTAGACAAGAGAAGATCAGTCACTAATCTTGTGTTTATACTCTGTGGTGGAGCTGTGAGCTTAAAGTCAACATTACAATCAGTTGTTGCTCTCTCAACAACAGAGGCAGAACACAGTTGCCTTAACAGAGGCTGTAAAGGAAGTAATATGGTTAAAAGGGTTAGTTACAGAGCTGGGTTTGGAACAAGAATCAGTCACAGTCAATTGTGATAGCTCAAGTGCTATACAGTTGAGCAAAAACCCCAAATACCATGAAAGGACTAAGCATGTAGATGTTAGGATGCACTTTATCAGGGAAGAAATTCGAAGTGTTGTGATTAATGTCATTAAAATCCAACTGAAGTGAATCCAGCAGACATGCTAACAAAACCTTTGCCAACAGTTAAGTTCAGGAACTCCTTGGACTTGATTGGGGTTATTAACTTGTAAGACAAGTTAACTGGTGATGGAGCAGTGATGAGTAAAGCTATAACCGAGTAAACTAAGGAGGAGATTTGTGGAATCGAGTTAGTTATATTCGGTTATAATAGCTGAGCTGGAAAGCCGAGTCAGCAAGAGTGGGTCTCCAGGTGGTTTTAATTAGTTGTTATAACCAACTGTATAAACTGCTAGCTATATAAGCTTCAGTGAGAGAGAGCTATCAGTTAGAGAAAAAACAAAATAGTTTTTTCAACTGAGAAAGATTCTGTGTGAGTTTAGTTTTTTGCTCTTAGTGGATTCTATTGTAATCTTGACAGATTCAAATAAAGCTTTAGCTCTGCTGTTCCTGATCGTGGATGTAGGTACACATGGTACTGAACCGTGTTAACTCTGTTTTCTTGACTCCATTTTAAGTTTCTTTCTTATTCTTGAATGCTTGACTGTATCCTTTGGTTCTGGGTTCGTGCTTGTTGGTAAGTTGGTTATTGTTCCAGTGGGGTTACAAATTTGGTATGTTATTCAACAAACTGGTATCAGAGCTCGGTTTATCAATCTAGCTCCTTAAATCTTCTAATAGGGTCTACAAGATTCGATCTGGAGAAGTTTAATGGGGACAATGACTTCTATTTGTGGAGTCTAAAAATGAGGGTAATCTTGATTCAAGAAGGACTCGATGCTGCTCTTGAAGTTTATGAAGATTCAAAGGCCAAGAAATGAAAGGAAGAAGGATCATCCAGCTCTGGCAAAGATATGAAGCCTATCAATAACAAAGCTCATAGCACTATCATCTTGCACCTTTCAGATGAAGTGCTGAGAGAGGTGTCAAAAGAAAGGACTGCTTCTGGTCTATGTTAGGATGCACTTTATCAGGGAAGAAATTCGAAGTGGTGTGATTAATGTCATTAAAATTCCTACTGAAGTGAATCCAGCAGACATGCTAACAAAACCTTTGCCAACAATTAAGTTCAGGAACTCCTTGGACTTGATTGGGGTTATTAACTTGTAAGACAAGTTAACTGGTGATGGAGCAGTGATGAGTAAAGTTATAATCGAGTAAACTAAGGTGGAGATTTGTGGAATTGAGTTAGTTATATTCGGTTATAATAGCTGAGCTGGAAAGCTGAGTCAGCAAGGGTAGATCCCCAGGTAGTTTTAATTAGTTGTTATAACTAGCTGTATAAACTGCTAGCTATATAAGCTTCAGTGAGAGAGAGCTAATCAGTTAGAGAGAAAACGATATAGTTTTTTCAGCTGAGAAAGATTCTCTGTGTGAGTTTAGTTTCTTGCTCTTAGTGGATTCTATTGTAATCTTGACAGATTCAAATAAAGCTTTAGCTCTACTGTTCCTGATCGTGGATATAGGTACTCATGGTACTGAACCACGTTAACTCTGTTTTCTTGACTCCATTTTAAGTTTCTTTCTTGTTCTTAAATGCTTGATTGTATCCTCTGGTTGGTTATTGTTCCAATGGGGTTACAAATTTGGTCTGTTATTCAACATTATCTTTCATTAATTAATCATAAGATTTTTTTTTTTTGGTTTCCATCAAATTGTAATTATCCTTCTTTAAATTTGATTAGACACTGAATTTGGCATTACTTTTCCCAACTTTTCTTGGTATCTGATGTGAGTTTGTTTCTCCACTCTGCATTTTAATTTTTTTTCATGTCTCATTGGTTATTGATGTTGGGAAAGAGACTCATAAGAGCAGCTACAAATTAAGCAAAAATAAAATTCTTTCTCTCTTTGTGTGATTAAAATAGGATGTGCACCACAAATAAATACGCAAAAAAATAAACTAATAAATCAAAAGTAAAAACTAACCATAAAAGACACAAATTTTTACGTTGAAAACCCAAATCAAAAAAAATCACAGGACTGTAGTTTGATATAAACTTCCACTATATTAATGGGATTATAGCACAAATTCTTTTCCAGACAACATTAGAGGCTAACAACATCAAGATTCTCAAAAATCTTGACTTACCATAATAGATTTAAAATATTTTTGTTTAATAAGTATCTCAAATAATAGCTACCGAGAGAATAAAATATAGATCAATACCAGTAGAAATGCAGAGGGCGATGTCAAGAACTTACCTTCCAAACTTGAGAGAAATCGGAGTTAAAATCACTTTCTGATCATTTAATTAAAGATTGAAACCAAAAATAAAATAAAATAAAATACCTCTTTCTCTCTCACAGCGTCTTCTCACTTCGCGAAATGGCTACAACTCTAGCAATTCTTCACTTGTTTCCTTTATATATTTTCTGATTAATTTCATTTAAGTCTAAAATTTTACAATAATTACACATCAAGTAAATTATTTTAAACTTTGGGCTTTTTGGTCCACCGAAGTGAGATGGAACCCAAAAAGCCCCCCCTCCATCCCATCTGAGGGCACCACCAAGCCCATTCTCTGCTTACAACTTTCCAACTTCTCCTTAGGTAATGACTTCGTCATCATATCTGACGCATTTTTCATTGTGTGAATTTTCTCAAGCTGCAATTGTTTCTGCTCAAACAAGTCTCGTATCCAATGATATCTTACATCAATATGCTTCAATTTCGAATCATGTGTTGAATTCTTTGCCAAGTGATGACACTTTGACTATCACAGTACACAATGTAGTTATAGTACACAACGTAGCTGTCTTGTTTAACACTCAGCTCTTGTAGAAAATTCTTCATCCACAAGGTTTCTTTGCAACTTTCGGTGATTGTAATATACTCTACTTCTGTGGTAGACAAAGTGGCACACTGCTGAAGTCTTGACTACCATGAAACTGCTCCCTCTAAATAGGTGAGCAAATATCTTGATAGAGACTTTTTTTAATCAACACTCCTGTCATATATGCATCCATGTACACTTGTAATACATGTTTGTCACTACCAAAACATAAATATGCCTTGGAAGTGCCTTTAAGATATCTGAGAATCAACTTTACTTGGATTGGAGAGAAACTGGCTGACTACATCAACTGCATGTGTAATATATGGTCTTGTACAAACCATGGCGTACATCAAACTACCAACTGCGGAAGCATAAAGAACTTTTCTCATCTCTTGCTTCTTTTTTTCACTTGTAAGACAATGTTTGGAACTAAGTTTGAAATGGCCTGCAAGTGGAGAATGTTGAGTGTTAGAAAATGTATATTTATAAAGGAGAAAATTATCATTTTACATTTCAAGTCTTACTAACAATCCTTACTTTTATGTATTTAAGGTTCTTGTAATTTAATTATGTGTGTTTTATTTTACTTAAGTATTTTGTGTATTTTAAGAGCATCATGGTCATTTCACAATAAATGAGAAATCAGACGACAAAACGGACATCACTTTTGAACATAGGACGGTCGAAAATTTTAGGAGAAGCATAAAAGAAAAAATGTCACTATTCACATGTACGGTACTATTCACGATACTGTTCACATAGACAGATTGATGACGTGGCATTGACCGATGATGTGGCATTGACTGATGAGGTGTCATGGTCTTGTTGGTCTAAAATTCTTATGTACTGTTGATGGTGACGTGGCAGCATATTAGTGGACCAAAAAACGCGCGTACGGTACATGCATTACACAGGATTATTTTCAACCAAACTGCATTACTGTTCAAGCCGGGTCAAACCGTGTTACTGTTCAAACCACGTGGTCAAACTGCGTACTGTTGACCGATGACGTGGTGCAATCCTGAGCGTCCAAACTGTTTTTAATCTGATAGCCATGATTTACTCAATGTATCTATAAAAAGGGGGCCTTCCCCCCCTAATTTGATATCTCTGAATCCATTTTCGGACTCCATTTTCTGTAATTCCTTCTCTATCTTGTATTTTCTACGTATTTTAATAAATTTCCATTTTGCCCCTAGTTCAATTATGAGTGGCTAATTTTCTTTCAAGCTTGGGTTGAAGGCGAAGTCTCAACATGTGTCATGGGCTTTATTTGGTAAATTTATTTTCTCTTCCCCTCTAATTTTTGTGGATGTTTTGAGTTTTCGTTGACAAATAATAATAATATTGTCTAGTACCGCCCTGGTTTCACCGGCTTCCTAGTATAAGGCTATTATTATTTGGCACGATAAGCCCTTAACACCATATTGATTAGAGTGTGGTTCATGAGGTGTGGATTCCTCCCTCATGATTTAATTGGCATTAATAAGGATTATTTAGCCTATGATGCATGTTGATACGGATCCAGATACCCAAGTACGTCATTTCAATAGATTTCTCTTCAATTTATTCTCACCATTTCAATTCCAATTTTAGAATTTATTCTTGCTATTTCAATTCCAATTTTAGGATAATCCAAATCATTTTCACCACAAATCCAACCAACTATATTTATAGAAAATTAACTCTACATGCAATTAAAATCCACCTCCTCGTGGGATCGACACTCGTCACCATTAGTCTATTCTACAATAGATTCGTGCGCTTGCGAGTTCAGAGAACAAATATATTTTGCCTTGTCCATATTAAATCTTTCAAGAACCTTTTCAACATATGCTTCCTAAGATAACAATAGCTTCCCAATTTTTCTGTCACGAGAAATCTTCATGCCAAGATTTTGTTTTGCCGATCTCAAGTCCTTAATTACAAAAGACTTGCTAAGCTCTCTATTTAGATTGTCAATCTTACCAGCATCCTTGCCAACAATCAACATGTCATCCACATAAACCAAAAGAATAATAAAATCATTACCACCAAACTTCTTCACAAAAACACAATGGTCAGACATAGTCTTGCTGAAACTATAATTCTCTATAAAAGAATCAAACTTCTTATACCACTGTCTTAGTGTCTGTTTCAGCTCGTACAAACTTTTCTTCAATTTGCACACAAGTTTTTCTTTACCTTTGACACTAAACCCTTCAGGTTGTTCCATATATATTTCCTTTTCTAAGTCACCATGTAATAAAGCCATCTTTACGTTGAGATATTCAATCTCCAAATTCAACCAAGCTGCTAATCCCAGAACTAATAAGATAGAAGACATCTTCACTACAGGAGAAAATATTTCTTCCAAATCAATACATTTCTTCTTATTAAAATCCTTCACAACCAATCTAGCCTTGTACCGCTGTTGTGAGTTATTTTTAGTCTTTAACTTGTAAACCTATTTGTTCTTCAGTGCTGTTTTTCCATTGGGCAGCTTCACTAGGCCATAAGTGTAGTTCTCATTCAAGGATCTCATCCCCTCTTACATGGCTTTAACCCACTCATTTTCATGCTGGTGAGACATGACTTCTTCAAAATATTTTGGCTCCCTTTCATCTGTAAGCATTACATACTCATGTGGAGGATATCTAGTGGAAGGTCGTCGTTCTCTAGTGGATCTCCTCAATTTTGGCTCAACTAGTGGTACAGGTGGTTCTGGAGGTGCTTGCTCAATTGGTTATGCTGGACCATCATTATTAGCCTCTTCAGCTCCTCCATGATCATAATGAACTACAGGTGGAGAAATTGAAGTTCGAATAATAAGAATCTCTAAAGATGACTGAGACTTATCACTTTTCTCTTCATCTCCAACTATTTGATCTTAAATAAACATAACATATTTACTTTTGATTAGTTTTCTTGCCACTAAATCGCATAATCTATACCCAAATTCTTCATGTCCATAGCCTAAGAAAATGCATTTCTTGGCTTTATCATTAAGCTTCAATCTCTCATCTTTAGGGATGTGAGCACATGCTCTGCACCCAAACACTCTCAAGTGTATATAAGAAATATCTTTCTCAGTCTAAACTTTTTCATGTACATCACTATCTAATAGAGCTGAAGGAGAAAGGTTAATCAAATCAATTGCAGTACGCATAGCCTCTGCCCAGAATAATCTAAGAAGCTTGGCATCAGAAAGCATACATCTGACCCTCTCTTCAATTGTTCTATTCATCTTTTCTGCAACATTATTCTGTTGCGGGAATTTTGGTATAATCTTCTCAAGTCTTATTCCATGAGATTTGTAATATTGCTCAAATGGTCCTTTATACTCACCACAATTATCGGCGTTGATGCATTTTAATTTTCTCCTTGTCCCCCTCTCAACATAAGTATGGAAGAACTTAAATATATTAAGCACCTGATCTTTAGATTTTAAAGCAAAATCCCACACTTTTCTAGAACAATCATCATAAAAACTACAAAATAAAGTGCATCTCCTATTGATCTACTTTGTATCATGCAAACATCAGTGTGAATCAAATCAAAGATCTGCGACTTTCTAAATAGAAAAAAGCTTTTAAAAGCTACTTTGTGTGTCTTTCTAGCTAAACAATGAACATAAGTCTTGAGGGACGTACCTGCAAGGCTTGGTAGAAATCCTTTTCTAGCAATAATTTCTAACTCCATTTCACCAATGTGACCAAGCCTTTCTGCCATGTCTCAATGTCAAAATCTTTTACAACCACATTCACATCTTCTTTCTTGATCTTAACTTCTATTACATAGAGAGTGTTCATTTTTTTTTCTTTAGCTAACACTAGAGAGCCTTTGGTGAGCTTCCATTTTCCTTTATCAAATTGGTTAGTATAACCATCATCATCAAGTTTTCCTGTGGAGATCAAATTAAGGTGAATATCTGGTACATGTGTGACATCTTTAAGGAGTAGCTTACAGCCAACATTGATTTTGAAGCAAATATCTCCCATGCCCACAATCTTGGATGCCCCTTTATTTCCCATCCAAACATGGCCATAATCACCATTAATATAAGATGTGAAGTAATTATGATGTGCAGTAACATGAAACGAAGCACCCGAATTAATCACCCAATCACTGGTATGACAAGTGAGATTTATAGAGCGATCATCATAAATAATACCCATATCACCATCAATTACGGCTGCAGTGTTCTCTGTGTCATTTTTCTCACCATCGCCTTTTTCTTTTACATGTTCTCTTTTCCACAATCTACACTATCTTTTTACGTGGCCCATTTTCTGACAATGAAATCACTTGATACTTCTCCTCTAGGACTTAGATCTTCCTCTAGGGTTATCATTATTCTGCTGAAGGAAATTTTTACTTTGACTTCTGTCCCGTCTTTCTTAGTTTTTTTAAATAAGTGCAGCTGACTTAGAGGAAAATACTTTAGCACTCTTTCTTTAAGATTCTTCATTCCACAGTCTATCTGTAACCATATCCAAGGTTAATTTACCCTTCAGCACTGAATTATTCACTGACACCACTAATGTCTCCCAACTGTCAAGCAAAGAACTAAGTAACAACAGTGCTTGTTACTCATCATCTAAAATGATCTCCATGGTAGTGAACTGGTCAACCAAGCCTTGAAACTCACTAGTATGTTCAGTTATACTGCGGCTTTCCTTATATTTCAAGTTAACAGTCTTTTTCATCATATTGGCTTTATTTTGTGTTGTCGGCTGCTCATATATTGTTTCTAATTTTCTCCAAAAAAAAATCAGCCTTGGATTCCCTCGCGACATGATGGTACACACTATGATCAATCCATGACCTAATAATACCCATGGCCTTCTAGTTCAATTAAGCTCATTTCTTATCATCTATATCAGCATGTTTAGCTTCGTCACCTTTAATAGGTTCATGTAAGTATTTCATGTAAAGCAGATCTTCTATTCTAGACTTCCAAATACCATAATTTCATGACTTTAATTTAATCATAAACGTTGAAGACTCCATCATCTCAACCGTGCAAGTAATAAAAACACACAACCTCGCTCTTATACCACTCTGTTGGGAAAGGGACTCATAAGAGCAGCTGCAAATTAAGCGGAAACAAAACTATTTCCTTCTTTGTGTGATTAAAATAGGATGTGCATCACAAATACATACACAGAGAAATAAACCAATAAATCCAAAGCAAAAACTAACTACAAGAGACACCGATTTTTACATGGAAAACTCAAATCGGGAAAAACCACGGGACCGTAGTCTGACATAAACTTCTATTATATTAATGGGATTACAACACAAACTCTTCTCCTGATAACACTGGAGGCTAACAATATTAAGATTCTCAACAATCTTGGCTTACAATAATATATCTAAAATATATTTCTCTAATAAGTGAGTATCTCAAATAACAGCTACCGAGAGAATAAAATACAAATCAACACCAGTAGAAATGTAGAGGGCGATGTCAAGAACTTACTCTCCAAAATTGAGAGAAATCGAAGTTAAAATCACATTCCAAGCGTTTAATTAAAGATTGAAACCTAAAGAAAATAAAATACCTCTTTATCTTTCGCAGCGTCTTCTCACTTCGCAAAATGGCTACAGCTCTCGCGATTCTCCACTTGTTTCCTTTATATTTTTTTGGTTAATTTCATCCAATTCCAAAATTTTACAATAATTACACATCAAGCAAATTATTTTAGACCTTGGGCTTTTTGGTCCACCAAAGTGAGATGGACACTACAATTGAGAAAAGAACAACAATTGAACTAGTTGAGTTTTATTTATGTATCAGTAGCATCTCTTTATGTGAATTTTATATGTTTCAGTAATTAATGTTGTATAGTTCGAAGAATTTTGGAGCAATATGCATGTTTTTCTTTTCACCGATGAAGCTGAATAGAGACACTTTGTACTCACTGATCATTAGTTTCAGTGCATGTAATTACTTTTTAGACTACTTTTCTAACTCAACACATGCATATCACCTGATTGCATTGGAAATAAATTTTGGCGATGTTTCGAAAGATTGGAAAACTGGAGGAGGTTGAAATGGAGGATTATCCTACGATAAATAATGAAGCCGGCTAGGTAAAATATGTTGATGTTAAATAGCTTGAATGACTTCATTATTGGAATATAAGGAGCAAACATTTGAGTGAAATAAAAGCCATTTGTAAAAACTAAAGAGATTCCGGATTGCCGTTCATAATTCCTCTATTCCTATATTAATTTGAACTTTTCTCTTGTTTTGAACTTCTTAGAAAGACCATTCAACCTTAGATAGTGCATAGAATCACCCTCCTTGGGCTTGAGTCAATAAGAGAGGAGCCAATGAAGGCTTTTATCTCTAATAGAATCAATTAGTTTTCTTTGCCCGTAGAGGTAAGTAACTTCCACAGGGTGCACCACATGAAAGTTGCTCTTAATTAATATAGTTTGATTACTCTTGGAGTTAAATTATTACTTATAAATTCAGACATACCTTAGATTATGTTTCTATTTTCATGCAACCTTTTTATGGTATGTTTTGTGCGCATAAATTCATCACTTAATAAAGTAACTTACGAAGCTGAATTTCCATTCAGTTTCATAATAGAAACTGATTGAAGTAACACTTTAGAAACTTTATTTATGGAGCTTCTATCACTTTCAACTTTGCATTTCAATTATCACGGCTGAGGATGGTGATTGTCGCTCATCAAACAACAAGTGGCTGATGCCACTTGTTTTCTTCTTCAAAGGCACCGTGCGAAATATCGTTTCTTGCAAGCTTTTCTCTACTAATGGAGTATATATGGTAGTCTCTAAATATTCCTATAATCAATTTGTGAGACTGATTGGTATCTCGATCGTAGTTTGCCACTGAATTCAAGTGAACAAAGAAAATGAGGTATTTAAAGCAATCATTCTTCAGTGCATTCTATCTTATAATCTTTTGGTTGCTGACTTTGTGTAAAGAAAACTTGAATTCAACAATAGGCATTCTAACACCAAATGATTTGACAAATTCGATATATGTTATTGCCTATAACCACATTTGTTTACATTGGTGACCTTCGGTCCCCGTATCTTTATTCAGATTTGATTGGTGGGGAAACTAATTAAATTTGGATCGATAGAACCTGATGCCGAGAGGAAGAATGAAGCCTTTCAACGAACAATGGCTTTGGTTGGCAATGAGTTTCGAGATGTGAGTTTCTTTGGCATGAAATAGCAACCTTAATTGTTTTGGTAACTCTGGTTTTTTAGTAGTTATATCTAGCAAATAAGTAAACTGTACAAGTAATTTCTTTCACTTTGCAGTTTGTTAATTTCAGATTTTTATTATTTGCATAAGCTTCTATATTTCAGTTCTTTATTGTATTGAGTTGGCCCTAAATTTTTCTTTGTTCTACATTTGCAAAGGCTGACTCTTTGGACTCTTATAAGTATGTCTATGACATCGGTGCTTGTTTTGTAACGGATGTGCATTATATCTTATTATGCTTGAGATTGTACAAAATGCTAAAGCATTTCATTTTGGTATGGAGATTATCAGATTGCATATCCCTTATTATTAATTAGTAAGTCTCAGACCAACTAAAAGATTTTACGATGAGCAATGCAGGCACAGACAGTTTATGGAGCTTTAGGTGATCTTCAGGTTAGGTGCTGTCATTCATGACAATGTCAATGGCTTTTTTGGCATTTTGAACAAAGTTTTATGCCAGTTCAACTTCAGTTCCAGGGTAACAAACGATCAGCCAAGGAAAGATATACAATGGCGATGCTGCTGATATTGTAAGGCAAGTTTACGGTCAGCCAAGGATGAGGAAGATGAAGATGACGGTGAGGTGGGGAAAAAGTTTCAGAGAAGGAAGATGATAAATCAGGGGATAACTTATTGTACGATGATCAAAGAGGTCCAAGGATTTCATGTGAAAGCATTCGCTACACATGCTTTTGCATACATTCAACTACATATGCGGATGCTGTTTGCGTGGTACTTTTGGGAAGCAAATGCACAGATATATACCTTTAGGAAAAAATAACATTCTACTACAGGTACTTTGTTTTCCCTTTGTTGATGCCAGGATTTAATTGCAAAGAATTTTACAAAGCTACATTTTTTGGGTATTTTGTGGTATAATTTCCATGGTATTTTGTTGGTTATGTTGTACTCATTGTGTGATTCCTGAACAAAAAGAATGATTGAATAAGAATAAATAAACGTAAAACAGTATTTAAAAATATATATATATTTTGTATAAAAAAAAATATAGCCATAATTTTTTTGCTTTTTCAAGGGAAAAATGCAGTTGAAATATGTTTATACAAATAAGTAACATGCTTAAAAAAATTTTATTGATTACAAAATTAAATAGGATTTTCTTTGGTAAGATGGATGGGAGAAAGAACAAAAAGAAGGAGAAAAAAGGTTTAAAATAGGGAACATGAAAAAAAGAAAGAAATTAATGTGGAAAATTAAATGTTATGGAAAAATATCATAGAAATTAATGTACAAAATTAAATCTTTCTTAACTATTTTCACTCTAAAAATTATTTGAAACTCTTATTTTAATAAAATAATTTATTACAATCATCATATAAATTATTATTATGAACAATTTAGTATAAGTTAATATAACATAATTACTTTGAACACTCATATAGCACACATATTATTCAATTTATAATTCCTAAAAATTTTATTTCTAACATTTGAATAATGGGATAAATCAATTTTTTAAAATATTGTGACAACAAGATTTGTGGGACACATTTAATTTTTCAAAAAAAAATAAAGGCGGCGTTTGTTTTTTCATCTGAAATCTGAATAGACCTGAATTAATTTAAATTTTGAATAGATCTGAATGTCTGAATCTGAATAATATGTTTGTTTTTTTGTTTGAATCTCGGAAAATAAGTATTAAGTTTTTTTTAACTTAAAAAGCTGAAAATATGTACTTTTACATTTGTATCCTTATTAAATTTAAATGTCCAATAAATAATAAATTAAATACCACAATATTTTAACATTTATAAGTAAAACTATATTCAAGTGAATACATAATTATTTTAGAATTTTAATATATAAAATATCATAAATTTTAAATTTTATCGTATATAATATAAGAAAGAAAAAATAAGAAAATTTTTATGTGGGGTAAATGTTTATGGGTGAGTTTTGGGATAGACATGAAAAATAAATTATAAAGTAGGGATATCTTTAACATTAGCAAGTAATTGACTTAATTCATATTTCTCTATTAAGTAAAAAGCCAAAAAAATTGGCTTATTTTATTAAGTCAAAATTATCTAAAAAGTCTCATTAAGTTATAAAAACAAACACCTCTAATTAACTTAATTAAAACCTTAATTAACTTAATTAATTAAGTTAAGTTACTTTAAGTCATTAAGTTAAAAAACAAATGCCACCAAAGTTAAAATATTTAAAACGGGTCATATTTTTGCCTTTTGATTAAAAGAAAAATCAGATTGGAGAGAGGAAGCTAAAACTGAAGCCAAATCAACTGCGACAACGTGTAGCAGCATCTTCAAATTGCTTTTTCTTCTTTGAAATGACCATTTTTTTAAATTTTATTGGGTGTAACATAGCACTTTTAATTTTCCTAATTAAGTGTATTATTTAATTTTTCCCTTCCAACATTAATTTTAAATTTATCATATTTGTTTTAAATTAGTACGGTGAAATTGATACAACGTGATTATCCGATAATGAGTGGTGATAGTTAAATGTTACTAGTTTATTGAATAAATTGTGTTTGGATTATTTTAAATTTGTCACGATATAAAATTGAGACAATTCGAACATGATTCAATGACTGTGTAGTCAGATTTTATTTCAACACAGGTCAAGCATTAGCTTAATTGGTAGTAAGCTTAAAAAAAAAAGTTGGTTTCCATAATTGGAAAGAGAGAGTCTTAGCTCGTTCACCCGACCCGCGACCTTGACCCAACTCCAGCCACTGATTCCGGCCACGACTACGGTCGATACAGGTACCGATTTGAAGCTTGAGAGACGAGCAATGTATCCCTACCATCCTCATTGCCGAAAAACGGCCAGATCACCGGTGATTTAGCCCAAAACGACCGTGGCTCCACCCATTTTAGTCGCCGTCGATTCCACCGGAGTTAGGCCGCACCACCACCTAAATCTTGTTTCTCAGCTCACCCTCGTCACTTTCCGACCAGCTACAACCACCAACACGCTGTTTTGGCAGCGAACGATCGCCGGAAAACTCATGGATGTGGGAGCGTCGATCCGCTGCCATTGCCGCGTGTGGGAGGTCACTGTCGGCACCATTGGACTGACGAAAGTCTTCTTAAAGACCTGAGCTTCCCGTCGCCATTGACTGAAGCCTTGTCATCGTTGACTAGCAAGGGCAATTCAGTAATTTCACCAATTTTGGGGATAATCTTATAATTTTGAGAATCGGTCGATAATTTAGTAATTTCGGACTAGGGCAATTAGGTTATTTGAGATTTTGGGAAAATTCGGTAATTTAAGTTATTAAGGGCATTTTGTTAATTTCACACTTCGAGGGTAATTTCGTAATTTCTAAACATTGTGGTTATTTTTGTGATTTGAATTGAGGGCAGATTGGTAATTTAGGATTCTGAGGATAATTTGGTAAATATTGGTGTTGGGGCATTTTGGCAATTTTGGCATGCAGGGGTATTTTAGTAATTTTATGCATACGGGAATAGTTTATTATGAATGAATATTTGTTTCAAGCTCTATTGCATAAAATTAGTTGTATTTCATATTTACGGAAAATGATTATGTCGTTTCCTTGAATTAGGAAGATCCACAAACGAGAATCAACCCGCAAACGTTGACGATACCGAGTTCGAACATCATCACTGTGAGTGGAATATACAAAATCTATTTTCATAGTATATTCTGATTTTACGATACAATACAACATACTTTGATAAATAAGTATTTGATGCTTCGATTTAATGTTTTTTTTAAAATAGATTTTTATCTACATGCCGATATTTATTATTATTAAAAATGAGTTTGATTAATGATTTTATTAGCATTTTTGAGTAAATGCATGATAATAGAATTGAGTGGATTTGAGATATGGTAAATAAAAAGGAAATGAGATTTCAAATGTGATTTTATGTTTATGTACATGTGTATAAAAGGTTGTTTGTAAAATCATTGGACATTACTCTTTCCCTCCGGATACAGTGATATAGATAATATGAGATGAGAGGCCTTTGGAGCTCGTCTGAATACACATAGAGGCTTTGAGCCATGTGTTTGGGCACTCTGAGCCATGTGTTTGGGCACTTTTGCCTTTTGGGGGCATATGCATGTGTATGATGATTACAGAGATACATACATTAATATACAAATTATACGGATGAGATATGATGATATATATGAGATATGATGATACATATGAGCTATGATGATACAGACGAGATATAGGCCTTTCGGACCCGTCTGAGTACACACAGAGGCTTTGGGCCGTGTGCTTGGGCGGCTTATCCTTTGGGGACTAGATCATACATGCACAAATATGATGAGATATATGAGATATGAGATGGTATTTTCCCATCCATCCGTTGTAGCTCCGGGGCATAATGGTTCCCTGATTGTCCATCCGTCGAGGTCCGAATATGATGAGTTTATTCCCCTGGGTACTCATTTGATGATAGTTTTTGGTATTTAGTATTTGATATTATAAGTGTTATGATTTAATTGATTTTATGTAGATTTATGTAATATTGTTATTTTAGTGCATGATTTGAATTAAATAAGTTTATGTAAATTCTTATGATATTTTGATGAAATTGATTTGAGAAAGATTAAATCATTTTAAATAAATTTATTTTTCAAAAATTACTATCCACTCACTGAGCTCACTGAATTTTATACTTACTCCGTTTTTATTATATCCCCCCCCCCCAACAGAAGATTTGTAGGTACATCAGTCGACCCAGCAATGATAGTTAGATTTGAAATTATGGCCACATGATGGTGTTAGGAATCATTGATGTTTTGTTGGGATATTTTGAATTGTATAATTTATTACTTATTTGTGATTAAGGATAAATTATTGTATTATTAACATTCTATGCTTGAAGGATACTGGTATTTGATTGAGGAAGTTGGTTGTGGAGGTTGATTGAATATTGTATCATTTTTTTGAGTGTTAATTTTAACATTCTATCGTGAATTTTTGGTAGAATTCTTTGATATTAGAATTATTAATAATTCGTTTAGGCGAGATTAGATAGACTCGTCCTAGAGATTCGGGGTGGGTCGTTTCAATGGGGGGCAAAGAAAATCCGTACTTCTTGATTTTAAAGAATTTTGGATTAAAAATTTGATATTTATGGTATTCTTTAATAAATATGAGAAAACTGTGGTGCAACGGTGGTACCATGCCACCGTTGCGCCCAGCCGTTGGATCCCAATGGATCCATCCATCCAAGTGAATCCAACGGCTTGATGCAACGGTGGCACAGGACCACCTTTGTACCGTAGTCGAACCCTAATAAATAAGATTAATAACTAAATTTTTGTTAAAGAATTTGTTTACAACGTGACTTGACTCATTTGTTTCAAGTGTATTTCTTTTTTCTTTTTTTGTGCTTAATAGTTTTCTTGGTGTTTTGGGTGAATTAATTTAAATGGTTTAAATTTGACAAAGAGCTACAAAGTAAAACTTAAAATTTTAAATTTAATAGATGAGTGTGCAGAATGATAAAGTGTTTGAAAGTAATTTTTAAAGTACAAATAGCACCACTCTTCTCTAATCATCGTTTTGGGAGAAGAAAAAGACAAAAGAGAATATGAATCTTAAGATTATGAAAGTTTCCGTTAATACAAAGATCAAATCGTTGATCATAACTATTATCTTCCGAGATTCTCTGGGGAAAAAAATAATAGTTTGGCCAAAGCATGCATATTAATTTCGGTAATGAGATTATCAAAAAAATAGGCATTTAATATTAGAAACTAAACGGAGAATTTTCTTCGACTCTGAGGCTCCGTTTGGTGCAGCTTATTAAATAGAGCTTATAACAATAGAGCTTATACCAATAGAGCTTATACCAATAGTGCTTTTGGACAAAAAGTCATTGGGTGTTTGGTTGTCAAAAAAAAAATACTTTTGAACCATTAAACTGTGTGATATTTTTTATATTATATATTTTTTAGAAAAACTCTCTAACCTCTACTTTCAAAAGCTCAAATTTTGGGCTTTTGCTAGTAGAGGTAAATTAGCTTATTTAAGCTAAAAAAAACTCTATTAAAAAAATAACCAAATACCATAAAAAATTTTAAAAAGTGCTTACGCGATTAAATAAGCATTTATGACTCTTAAATAAGCCATACCAAACAGGCACTCAACATAGTTATATGCATTAACTGATTTGTGGCATACATGCATGGCTCTATACATAACCAGATCCTCCATTAATTAGAAGAAGTTGTGGCAAAATTAAAGATTTTGGCAGTATGGCAATACATAAGTTTCAAATGGTTGCCCGAGTTCTCTTTCTCGCTTTCTTTTTTGTATTTATTTGTGGTATGTACACTTTTTCACTTTAGTATTGTTTTTGTTAATGTTATTATTATTTATTTTGTTATACGTTTACATACTTAATAAAAATTATGCTTTTAAGATTGTGTTTAAAATTATTTTTTTGATGTAATTAAAAGCGTTTTTATAGATCACGAAAAGTAATACCAATAGCTTGATTTGATGTGTAAATAATTTCTAATATATATTTTACAAAATAAACTTTGCCTTGTGTGACGGTTTTAATCGTTTGATCGAAAACTTGAAGCCTTACAGTTATTTGTCTAAATATTTTAAATTCTTATGAAGTGGAAGTACACAACACTTGTGCCATATTTTTTCATCTAAATTGTGATGGCTTCAACTCTGATAGCTTCATTGATCCTAAAATATTTTGTCATCCACAAAACTCAAAAAAATGTGTCATAAACAACGACGAACCACTAAAGTTTCAAGCTGCAGTGTCCTTCACTTGCACCACCAACTTCATGTACAAATTCTCAATCGCATCATTTCAGTGCATACCTAAAAGTTCTGATTAGATAAGTACTTCAGTTACACCATCTATTAAGCATGGATCCTTAAATGGTAGTTGCCGCTTTGCATGTACAAGTTACTTTGCTGTGGCAAGATTTTTCAATTTTCTAGAGTTTTGAATGCATGCGAGATCGTTATTATTTTTGCTTAGTTTATTTGCAAATACTCTTATTCTATTTCATGTTTCAGTAACTGCTTTTAATTGACATAATCTACAAACAATATTAATTGATAATTAAAATAAAAAAGTAATGATACAGTCATAAACTCTTGTACAAATTGACGTGACATTAATTCATTGGTTAAATGAAAATATAAAATAATAAAAACAAATCATGTGGGCCAAGTGATATTTAATTCAACCAATCTTATCATGCCACATCAGTTTGTACAAATTAAGTTTGTATAAGAGTTTGTGGCTATATCATTACTCTTAAAAAAATTGAACAAAATAAGAGTTTGATTAAATATATGTTCCACTTAATTAAAATATTCTATTTAAGATCAAAATTTGACACAAAAAAATTAAAAAAATAACATACTACTAGCGCCAGTGCAAGGGGAAAAAAGAAAAAAAAAACTAATGCAGTTCTCTATTAATGAACTAAACTATAAAATTAGGGATCAATATGTTAGGATTCATCAATTAATCATTTATTAAATCGTTTTTATCGCCAACCTAATTTATCAAGTGAAAGGAAAAAGATTATTGTACAACTTGATTACAAGGAAGTAAACTCTCATTCTTTAAAGAAAGCGAGGAATTGAATGCATTTGTTGCAAATTTGAAGGAGAATGGGATCAATGTTTGCTTGCGAGGGAAGGATGTTCATGAAGATTTTCAAAATTTCAAGAAATATTTTCAACAAAATTGAACAATATAGGGACTTTATGTGTAATTCAAGAAAACTCCCTGAACAGTAGGCAAGAACCAACGTTCAAGCCCACAATCTGACAATCATCCTATATTATTATTTCTATTTTTCGGGGGCTTATTCTTGTTGAGATCCCTTGTAATTTTGTCACCATTATTGAATCTCTAACTCACTAAGCAAACATAAATACTTCTTTTTACATCTTTTCTTTTTTGTTTTCTTTTATTTGATTTTTCACTCAGAATTAAACATTCAATTATCAATTTACTTTGACAAGCAAATAATCAAAATTTTAACTGCAGAATTGAAGCAGCCAAGCAATTTAAAGAGGCTTTGTTCGATAGATAGGAGCCAATACAATGGCTGATTTTATAATGAAATTGCTTATTTTCACGTCCATGTGCATTTTAACAAGGAAAAAAAGTATGTGCATTTCTTAATTTATTCTTTATTTAATTTCCAAAATATCTTATAACAATTTTCTTTTAAGAATCCCACTCATTTTTTCAGAATCTCATTCAGAGTATTGGTTAATGTAATGTTTGCTAATTAAGGATATCGATTTCTAGCTCTTTTGAATGGGCTTATTGAGAGTAATATTTATTCATTTGAATTCCTTTTACAAAAGATGCTTCATTAATAAAATTTTCTGGGCTAGGGTGGTAAAAAATGTATTCAGTTCGAACTTTACTTATATGGATGAAAGGAGAATTAAGTTGCTATCAGACTATAATTAAAAAATAAAATAAAAATGGCAAGACGGAAAATATGTAATTTTTGTTGTTTTTAAGTGCTTCCATGTAAAAGTCTCTACAGCATATCCGTGTACAACAAACTTATATTGATACAATTTTGTACGTAGAAAATAGTTGAGCTCAATTTATTCTTCGCCTTTTCGTAGATGCTTTTGAGATGTGGGTTACGGATTATATGCTCCCTTGAAGTACTGCTTCATCATCTTTTTAGTTATTTTATCAGTATCGATCTTTTGTCAAGTGAGTAGTCAATCATATGTAATTTTATTCCATACGCGGAAACACCTACAGCAACAAAAACCAAACCTTCATGCAACGTAAATTTATTTAAGGGAAAATATCCACCGTCCACCCGTTTTTTACACATTTTTCAAAAATACACAATTCCTTCATTTTTTGGTTGGAATCCACCTAAAGTTTAATTTTTTTTCATTTTTCCACTTCCGTTTGGAATCCGTTAAGAAAACTAACGGAAATTTAAAAAAATGACCATTTTACCCCCAAAACAAAAATTACAATTTCACCTTAAAAATTATAAAAAATAATTAGATTAAATCTAATAATTTTCCCCATCGGTCAGTAAAGAAATTAATTCCACAACCATCAAATACAGGTTTTTTTTTAAAATATGTCGGTAATTAGAATGCTAAATTATAACAGTAGTATTAAAAATAGCCCAATCTCACAAACCATCAATTGAATTTAAGATAAGTAAAATTTTATTATTCATTGAGTTATAATCTCTAGTAGTTAAGATTTTTTTGTACTTCATTAACGTACCAATAATGATATTCATCATTAAATCTTATTATTTTTGGCATTTTTTAGGGTGAAATTTTAATTTTCGTTTTGGGGGTAAAATGGTCATTTTTTTAAGTTTCCGTTAGTTTGCTTAACAGATTCCAAACGGAAGTGGAAAAGTGAAAAAAAATGTAACTTTATGTGGATTCCAGCCAAAAAATGAAAGAATTGTGTATTTTTGAAAAAGGTGCAAAAAATAGGTGGACGGTGGATATTTTCCCTTTATTTAATGGCTAGATTTGCAAATACACATTCGTTGACCAACGAACATTGAATTGTCTTTGGCATAAAAAAGAGTTATAATTTATATGCTAATGTTATTCCCATTAATAATTAATGCTATAGGCCTTTAATAGTATTCGGATATAAATTCAATATCGGACTCTTCCTAGCATATTGATTTATGAGTGGTGCTATTCTTATTTAGTTGGAATACTTAGCTGGTATCCCAGCTGATGTGTCACAAAAAAAAAATATTATTATTTGAATTAAAAATAATAAGATTTAATGATTATCTATCACTTAAACTAATCAGTCTACACATTATTTAGGGTAAAATCTTGTTTAATCCATATATTATGATATTAGTATCTATTTAATCCCTATATTTTTAAAAACACCTCAAAACATCATTGTTGCTAAATATTGACACTCATGCCATTGTTTTTTATTTCTTTTAGCTTACTTTTACAATATTATACTCTTACTGTAATGTTTCGTTTTTTAATATTAATAAAAAATTAGAATATCAAATTAAACCCAAAAATAAAATAAAAACAAATAAGGTATATATTAATTTTTTTGGAAACTCATGTACGTCCAAAAAAATTAATATTGTAAAAAAAATTAGATTACCAATTTTTTTTAGAAGTAATATTTTAACTCCTCAGGAGAGTGTTCCACAAAAATTAATTTTTTTATTTTTTTTAGTGTTAAACTGGTAATTCATTTTTTTCTTTTTAATAATGTCTAAAAAAAGAAATATTATTGTAATAAGGTAATATTATAAAAATAAGTTAAAAGGAACCAAAGATAATGACAAATGTGTCAATAATTTAATGGCATAGATGCTTTGAGGTATTTTAAAAAATATAGGGACTAAACGGACACTAAACTCATAATATAAAAACTAAATGAGTTTTTACTCCATTATTTATCACATCAATTGGGATATAAATTAAGTATCCCAACTAAATAAGTAAAACATTATTATTAATTTATCTATCGTGGAGGAATTAGATTTTCAATTCGACAAGGACCACGGGTCAGAAGCCATAAATGTGAGTAGGCTAGTTGTAGATAACATAAAACATATAAAATTGAGAAGGGTAATAGTAAAATATGTATGCACAGAATTGGTAAATTTTCAATTCAGTCGCATATTTTTTTCAATTTTTTTTTGGGGTGGGGGGGGGGGGGGGGGGTGTGGGGATTGGGGACAAGGGCCCTCTACCAAGTTCCTCACCTTTTCTATATGCAGCACATGTTTCTCCCAATTATTTTCACAAAAAAGAAAGAACGAAGAAGAAAAAAAAAAAAAAAAGGAACAAACAAGCAGACAAATAGTCATCATCACAATATAAATAACCAGATGCTCCCCTAATGTTGAAGCGTTGTACGAATTTGAAGCAAAAGTTAAAGATGCCATCACAAAAGCTTCAAATGGTTGCCTTCGTCCTCCTTTTTCCCGTTCTCTTTTCTGAGTTTATTTGTGGTATATGCTCTCTTTCTCTTTGGTATAATAAATTATCAATTATTACATATGCATAATAAATTTTTTTTTATATAAATGTGTAAACAATTTTTATTCAAAATTAAGTCTATTTTAGTTACTTACATTCTTACAGCAGTTTAACAGTAAAATTTACCAAAC
The DNA here is from genome assembly GCA_039657385.1 of Citrus x changshan-huyou. Classification (NCBI taxonomy): domain Eukaryota; kingdom Viridiplantae; phylum Streptophyta; class Magnoliopsida; order Sapindales; family Rutaceae; genus Citrus; species Citrus x changshan-huyou. The sequence goes on along the minus strand of CM077547.1, from coordinate 17,082,307 downwards.
ACATATGACTTTTAAAACTTATAACACTTTTTATATCGAATTTTACTAAATGATTAACTATTTCTCTTCACATCTAATTATTTTTATAATACAACTAACAACAGTTATTTTTAATGATACAACATAACCAAATTGGCCTTAAATTAAGTGATTATTTATTAGTTGATGGTATTTAGCTTTAACAAAAAGTAATGTATTATAATATTAGATAAATGCTCGTTTAGTTCTTATATTTTGACTTAAATACCTACTTGGTCTCTATATTTTAAAAAGTATCTCAAAATACCGTTATAGTTAAATATGTTATATTCTTACCCTTACTTTTTCTTTACTTTTGCAATAATATTCTTGATATTAATTAATTTATCTATAAAAAATTGATTAGCAAATTAATAAATATCAATATAAAGAACTAGTATTTTTTGTACCTCTACAACAATCTTTTTAATAAATAATAACTAATTTATAAATAAATTAATATCAACCAAGTTAAAGCAATATTTAATATCATTGCAACAATCTTACTAATAGTTATTTTACTTTTATATACATTAGTTTTTTTATAAAATAACAACATAAAAATTTGTGAAAAATTTTAAATTACTTCTAAGGTTAATTTGACATATTAACATTTTTTTTCTTTTCATTAATATCATCAAGAAGGTTAGAATATTGTTATAAGGGTATTATTTTAAAAGTAAAGAAAAATACAAGGGTAAGAATATAAGGTATTTAACAACGAGTAATGATACAGTCACAAACTCTTGTACAAATTTTTCTTATACAAACTGATGTGGCATTAATTCATTGGTTGAATTAAATATCTTTTGGCCCATATAATTTAATTTTTTTATTTTGTATTTTCATTCAACCAATGAATTAATGCCACATCAGTTTGTATAAGATAAGTTTGTACAAGAGTTTGTAGCTCTATCATCGCTCATTTAATAACAGAGGTTTCTTGAGGTAATTTTTTACAATATAAAAATTAAATAAGTACTTAAATCAAAATATAAGAATTATAGGTGTCGTCATACATTGCAACAAGTATTACTGACAACACTCATCAGTTTTCGCTCCTAGTACCACTTTTCATTATTGCTAATGACATTTTCAGTACTAGACGCTAGTAACAAATTTGGCATAAACACATTTTAAGACATAGATATGTAAGTCCATGGACTATGTATACTAAGCTGATGGGCAATGGCATGACTCGACAATACGCAACACAAAATTAAAACACGGTGAATTAATGGGCCTAACATTTTTGTTTAGGCAAGGACAACAGAAGTTTGATTGATCCAAAGATAATTATCCACATTCAATTAATATAAAGACAAAAATATCTCAAAGTGGAAACTGAATGTCTAATTAAAGAAAGAAAAACCCCGTATATATAATAAAATTGTGTGAAATTTTAGGCATTGATTGACGCATTTAGCAAGCGCAATGCGATCTACTTGTAGAATTTCCTCCACGACGTCTTAATGCACAGTTCCTCTACATATCCAATCATTTGTATCATCACTCATTTAGTTCTTCAATAATTATTGTTGTTGACTTCGATTAAATAAATTACACTAAGTTATATTTAATATTGTCTTATATTTTCTGTAATACTGGATTAGACTCAGACTAATTGATTCAACTTAGAAGAAAACTAAATATTATAATATTAATTTATTTATAAAGTTAAATATTATATTATTAATTAATTTATTTTTAGATATTAAATATTATTTAATTTATAATAATAAGTTAATAAATAAAATTTATTTAAATCGTTGTATGACAAGTCGTTTGTAAATTCATTCCATAGATCAAATGTCGTAGAAAACAGCCACGCATATGCAATGTCATGTTTATATTCAGAAAATTGATGGCATGTCATAAGATGGCATTGCTTGATCCAAAGTACAAATTGAATATCATGTCGTTTATAAAATGGTCACATAGACGACATTTCGTACGACTTCCATAAATTGTATGTCATGTCTTTCATATTCTCTGCACAAGGATGACAATGTTATAAACTAAAGTCGTATGCCATGCCATTCATAAATTTATAAAATATATGGCTTATCAGACAAAAGGAATTATGTATGCATTGTCGTATTACTTTTCTAAACGAAAATGAAATGTCACATTTAAAACTGATTGAATTATTTTAAAAAAATTCGTTGAAGTTTAATTATTTTACGTCAGTAAGTATCAATGAATTAATATACAGATAATATTAAATTATTCAAATTATTTATAGAAATATTTTAAATTATTTTATGTATTATAATAAATTAACTATTTTATCAAGAATTAAATATCCAAAATTTTTATTTCTAAAAACTGTTTTTCATTCAATTAAAGTTTCATTAATTTTTTTATCAAAGTTAATCAATTAATATTTTTAGGAAAATAATATTTATTTCAAAAATAAATTAAATTTTGCAAGAAAATTCAAACTCCTTTTTCTTAGCTAAAATATTGATATTGAGTCCAAGTAGAAACATAATACGTAAGTCAATTAGCTTTGAATTCGCACCTTCAGTTAACTCAGTTCAATCAATAATCTATAAATAAAACTCAATTCATTTTTTTTAGAATCTCACACACACTTTCACGTTTACAAATAATCATTACATTAAATTGTAATAACTTCGAGCAGCATTTAGTTTAGTCAGCATTTTGTGCTTTCATACATTACAGGAACGGAAAATTTCAAAATTATTGCGTTCAGGATCGACTTCAAATGATGCATCCATTTTTAATTATTTTAAACATTAACACAGGGGCGTTTGAAATATTTGGTAATCAAGTTATACCAAGTGCAGTTCAAGTTCTTACATTAATCAACACTACTACAAAAATGACCTTTACTGACACTTAGTTACTGATACTTTGCAAAAAGTGTCAGTAATTATGTACATATGCACCATTTTCCGCTTTTGACAAATAGGTATCAAAGGTTATTGATACTAGTGTGTCAGTAAATTAAACATCAAAGATTACTGATACTAAAGTATCAGAGATAAAAAAAAAATCATTAAAACTTGTTTTGGTTTCGATTCGACCCTAAGACCTCTTAGGTTTAAAACTTTAACATTTAGAGCACAAACCATCGAACCCTGTTGAATCAAGCCCAATACAACATTTGATAATATTTACAAACAAAAATTATAAATAGCTACAGCACGAAACCTACACTTAAGATTTTTTCCCCATCTAGCTATCGTTCCTAAACTCCATCGCTATCTTGTCTTTATCTTCCTCTTTCTCTTTCGTTTTCTTCTCGATCTCTTCTGTTTTCTGTTGTCTATTTACAAATTAAGTTCAATTAATCCAAATAGATAATGAAAAATTAAAACTTTGTTTCCTTTTTTCCATTTTCCCAAATTGAAAAACGAACCAAAACCCTAACTGCTTGTTATAGAAGGGGCTTTTTCTCCAACTAAACATCTAGTGCCTCTACTGGGCAAGCAAGTAATAACCACCAACAAGGGATGAAGTGGCTACCATAAGTTGCATATTCAAGTAATCTAGCTCGTTCTCCCTCACAAGCTAAGTTTGGAGAAAGAACTAAGGGGGTTGTCAACTGGTAATGACTTAATATTTTATTTTTCGTCAATTTAATTGATGGATTTGTTTTAATTTAGCTTATGATTAATTTTTTTATTTAATTTTTTGGATTTTTTCAGATGTTGAGAAATTCTACAAATAGTGTGATGCTAATGGGTTTTGTCTTCCATATATTTTTTCTTTTATTTAATTGTAATTTGAATTTTTTTTTCTTATTTTTCCATATTTTCATTCACCTGTAGTCCAAAGTACAAGCATTTCTCTCTCTCTCTCTCTCTCTCCCTCTGTGACTAACCTAGCTCATTGACGCTGGCTCGCCGTTGAGTCGCAGTCGTCTCTCTTTACTGCACTAGAGTTGAAGTCAGTCCTAAATTGAAACTTCTGCTTACCTGTCAACACAATCCAAACCGTAGCTGCTGAAAATATCCAAAACCCACCCACAAATCGAGACCCAAATCTTCACTCACCCACTACCGACACTCTCTGCCACCAACAAACCCTTCATAACCCAGAAACCCAAACCCTTGTCGTGAGTGAGTGAATCACGGGCTTAAACATAAGCATTATATGTTTAAAAAAATACATTTTTTGTAAAGATTATCCCCAAGTCCTTGCTAATAGGAACCCTTATGCCTATATAATTCTCTTATGCTTTTCATGTTTTTTTTTTAATGACTCTAACATCTTTAATTTCTCTAATTCCAAGTTTATGATGCTTACAGAATAAAGCCAAATTTGTTATTATTGCTCCCGTAAGTTCATTTCTTCATGACCCACCATGCCTTTTTACCCCTGTTTTTGATTGGAAGTATTGAATTAATATATATTTGAACTGGTTTAGTAAAAATCTACTCTTAACCTTGTTACTAAATAAAGAATTGATTTGTCTTATTACCTGCAGTTAAGCAGTGAATTGTTCACAAGTTAAAAGCAAGCCGCAAATGATTTTCTTGTCCATTCATTATTAATTTATAAGATATGCTTGCTGCTGGTGAAGGAAGGCCATATGCTAGTTGCTGCAAAATGGAGTTTGTAGGTGAATGTTTATGGACTAAAATATATAAGTGCTTGATAGTGTTTTGATTTTCAAATTTTATAGGTACATGAATTGAATTGCTATTTTGATTTGTGTAATGCAAAATCTGTTATCTTTGTTCCTCTACATGTTAAGAGTAGGTAGATTGGTAGTTGTTTCATGCATGGGTTATTTAAGTCTCTTGAAGATGTTCTGTGTAATGTGAAGCAAATGAGTACTTGGTTATGACTTTCATATGTTAGACACTAACAGTATGACTTACAAATGAGTGACAATTCGTAATTGACTTAGCAGTGAGATAACTTGTAATGTGTACATGTTTTATAGGACATGAGTGATAATTAGACCTATCTTCTATCTTTATCTTTATTCCTCTTCTTTTTGTTTTGTTCTTGAATGTAGGTAATCACATGCATGTTGCCATACTATTCACTGTCTTCGGATTTTTTATGCCCTCCAATTGTTTGATAAAAAGCCTGAATGAATCTTGGCACTTCATTTTTGGCATGGAGTTAAAGAGCTTGAGGAAAGGCTTATGGTTTCTACTTGAATCTATATCTATATTGTTTTATATGAATTTGGTTGATTGAAATTACATTCCAGTAGAATAATAAATGGATAATGAAATTTACTTTTGTGATTTTCAAAATGGATGGAGTAAAATAATAAATAACTATCCTCTCCGTAAATAATATTAATTTACAAAGGCAATACTAATATATATATATATATATATATATATATATATAATTTGTATAGTAGGCATATGGATTGAGGCTTTGCATCTACATCCATATTTGCATTAAAGTGGTTAGTGTTGGTGTTCACAAGTTGTTTTGGCTTCAAAGATTATTATATAAGTTGAGTAAACAATAGTAATTCATATAATAATGTAGATTAACACTCGTTGAAATATCTTTTTTTTTTAATTAGCATGGTCTTCAAGATATTCAATGTCTTCCTGTATAATTTTGGATAAAAGAGTAATATTGTTGGAGCTCATCTAAAGCCCATAAAGTGTTTTGAATTGTTATCACATGGATATATTAAATGAATGATAATTAAGTAGTTTACAATTTGATTTTTGGTAAATAACTTGTTGTTTTAAAATTAAAGTTCAAGAGAATTGATAAATACGCCATGAAAGAGGTCTCACGACTTCGTGATCAATGGGCTACGTATGTTGTCAAGTTAATTACAACTTGTAATCATGAGGTAACATATGACTAATTTATGATTATTTTTGCTTTTAAATTTCAAGACTTATTTTTTTGTGGTGTACTAATTGATTTAATGTACTTGTAGGTGGGAAAAAAATGAAGCCACGTACGGCTATTCAATGACATTATCGAGCATATTCTTGTTGGTTAATGTTTTTGAAACTTGATTTTGTACTTTGTTATTTAAAACATGTCCAAAACTTAATTTGGTACTTTTTTTTTCTTTACCAAACGGTGGTGTAGTTGAATTATGTTAATTTAAGTTATGTATTTGTGATGTTTATTATGTGAATACTGTTGCAAGATTTAGTTTATTTAATAAATTTTTATTTTTTTTAATTGTAAAAAAAAGAGGAAAATATAATTAAAATAAAAATATATTATTAACCAAATGCAGCATAACATCACTAAATACTGATACATAAATCACTGACATGTAAATAGTATTATTAAATATTAAAATTATTGTGTTATTTTTTTAATGATACTATAGTAATACAAATTACTGATATATAAATAGTATTATTAAATATTAACACCATGGTGTCATTATTTTGGTGATACTATAGTGACAGGAATTACTGACACAAAAATCACTGACACTAAAAATTAGTGTCAGTGTGTTCTGGCTTGAGCATTACTGACACAATTAACAAGTGTCAGTAAAAGTAATTACTGACACTAAATTGGTGTCAGTAAAACTCATTTTTCTAGTAGTGCAAGTTAGCAGAATTTATATGCAGAAGGGATATTTGGGAATTAAACTGTACTGCATGAAGTCGAATTAATTTTCGAGCCATACATCATTGGAAATATATTTCTGTTAGCTTTCCAACGAATTTTACTAATCTAAATTTGGAGCTTTCTACAGTAAGTTATGATTAGTTAAGTGCAGATAGTTCAGTTTTGAGTCAAGAAGAATATTTCGGGACTTGGACTTTTTTTTAATGTTCTTTGTTGTGTTTTAAGCATACCAATGTTTTATTAATGTCTAGCTTTAATGTTGGTCTTTGAAGTCAAGTCATTTGAAGGGTTTCTTTGTAGTATATCTATGCTTGGAGGATTGTTCCAAGAAAGTTATTTAAGCTTATGTAGTTGTAACCAAAAGATAGAGATTAATTTTGGGAATTGGATGAACTTTGAGTTATTATCAAATTTTGTATCTCTTTGGTGGATTCCATTGAGTGGTGAGTATTTTTAAGCCATGTATCCTTAGCTTAACAACTTTAGGTGGTGAATTTTTATGTATCATTTTGTTGTTTGCTGTGGTGGTGAGCTTGTGATTTCTTGGGTGTGTGACGTTGTGTTTTCTCATCTATTGTGTCCGGTGTCAAATTTGTATCAGAGCTTTGGGTTCTCAAAATTTATGGCTCAACGACGTCGGCGTAATGCAAGAGTTGCAGAGCCTCCTGTTCGTGAGAGGGACTTGGGTGATATAGAAAGGGATGATCTTAAAAGACAAGTAGAATAGCTTCAGCAACGATTACAACACCTTGAAGGAACTCGAGAAGCTGCTCCTAATGGTAGTTCGGAAGAAGAAGGCTCAATCAATGACGGGGTAGATTATAATCCCTTCCATCAGGAACAAAGCTCCAATAGTGAATTTTCTTCTCGTTCTCAAATTCATAGGCATCGCGATTCTTATCAGCCTTTCGACTTCAAGGTCGAAATTCCTGAATTTGAAGGAAGAATGCAACCAGAAGAGTTTGTTGATTGGCTTAATACTGTTGAACGCATTTTTGAATATAGAGATGTGCCTGAAGATCGCAAAGTGAAACTCATTGCCATTAAACTTAAAAAGTATGCTTCTTTATGGTGGGAAAATCTTAAGAGGCAAAGGGAACGAGAGGGACGGAGGAAAATTGTTACTTGGGAGAAAATGAAAAAAGAGCTTAAGAGAGAATTTTTGCCCGATAACTACACGCAAGATATCTACCTTAAGTTCCACAACTTCAAGCAAAAGGAATTGTCAGTGGAAGACTATACAGCAGAGTTCGACAACCTAATGATGAAGTGTGATTTGGTGGAGGCGGAATAGCACACGATCGCACGCTATCTGAGTGATTTAAAACTTGGGATTGGTAATGTGGTCCGGCTCCAACCATATTGGACTTATAGTGATGTATGCAGACTTGCTCTTAAGGTGGAAAAACAACAAAAAGATGCTCGTGGTAGGGGTATTCGATTCATAGTTCGTGATGTCAATCAAGGGAGTGGCTCTGTTTCTAAGCATAATTCTAGTTCGAATTCTACTACAAAGAAAATTACGAGGAATTATATCGGGGAAGGGCACATTGCTTCTGAGTGTCCTAATCGTAGGGTGGTTGCCCTTGTTGAAGAGGAAAAAGATGATGAGGATGCGGAAGATCATGAGAATCCTATTGTCGAAAAGGATGTTGAAGATGGAGAAGTTACATATGTTGATAATGGAAACTCTCTAGTTATTCAAAAGAGTTTGAGTATTGTTTGTGAAGATGGGGAAGATTGGCTGAGAAATAATATCTTTCACACCAGATGCACTTGTCATGGAAAGGTATGTAATGTCATTATTGATAGTAGCAGTTTTGAGAATGTGGTAGCAACTAAAATGGTGAAGAAGTTGAAGCTCAAAACGGAGCAGCATCCTCAGCCTTATAAACTTTCTTGGCTTAAAAAAGGAAATGAGATAGAGGTAAACACACGATGCTTTATTTCATTTTCTATTGGGAATAAATATAAAGATGAAGTTTGGTGCGATGTTGTCCCTATGGATGCATGTCATTTGCTTTTGGGTCGTCCTTCGCAGTACGAAAGAAGGGTTATTCATGATGGTTATAGGAATACTTATACTTTCATTAAAGATGGAAGTAAAGTCATTTTGGGTCCTTCAAAGGTAGAGAAAAGTTCTAAACCTATCAGAGGAGTGGAAAATAATTTGCTGACTGTTTCATATTGTAAAAAATAATTGGAAATGGGTAGTGAAGTTTACGTGCTGGTGGTGTTTGAGGAAAATGAAGATAGTAATGAGTCGTCTTTGATTATGAAGTATTTTCTTGAAGAATTCTCAGGTGTTGTTCCAGAAGAATTACCACATGGCCTTCCTCCCATGAGGGACATTCAACATTGCATTGATCTTATTCCGGGTTCTATACTACCAAATAAAGCGGCTTATCGAATGAATCCAAAGGAGCACGAAGAATTACAGAGGCAAGTTGAAGAGCTTATAAGGAAAGGGTTGGTGAGAGAAAGCAAAAGTCCTTGTGTTGTTCCTACCTTATTAGTACCAAAGAAATATGGGTCTTGGCGTATGTGTGTTGACAGCATAGCAGTGAATAAGATAACGATTAATTATCGTTTCCCTATTCCACACCTTGACGATCTTCTAGACCAGCTCTATGGTGCTACAATTTTTTCTAAGATCGATCTTCGAAGTGGCTATCATCAAATCAGAATGAAACCTGGTGACGAATGGAAAATGGCCTTCAAAACGAGGGATGGACTTTATGAATGGATGGTTATGCCATTTGGTCTATCAAATGCCCCAAGCACTTTCATGCGGCTGATGAACCACATTTTTAAGCCTCTGATTGGTAGATCTATTGTTGTGTATTTTGATGACATCCTTGTGTACAGCCAAGATGAAAAACAACACTTGGAGCATCTTCGCCAAGTCTTTGAGATTTTGAGAAATCAAAAGCTTTATGTCAACTTGAAAAAGTGCAGGTTCTTCACTGATAGCCTTGTCTTTTTGGGTTATGTTGTATCGAAAGATGGAATTAAAATGGATCCAAGCAAGGTGGAGGCCATTTTGAGCTGGCCAATTCCTAAGTGGCTACATGACATCCGAAGTTTTCATGGTCTTGCTTCTTTTTATCGACGATTTATTAGAGGGTTCAGTACAATTGTTGCTCCAGTAACTGAATGCTTAAAAGGAGAAGGTTTCAAATGGACTAAAGAGGCACAAGAGAGTTTTGAAATCATTAAGAGAAAGGTGACTGAAGTGCATATTCTTTCACTTTCAGATTTCGGCAAGGTGTTTGAAGTTGAGTGTGATGCCTCTAATACGGGAATTGGTGCTGTACTCAGCCAAGAAAGGAAACCAGTCGCTTTCTTTAGTGAAAAATTGAATGACTCCCGCAGAAAATACTTAACTTATGACGAAGAATTGTATGCTATTTGCCGAGCTTTGAACCATTGGAGTCAATATTTGCTTTCAAGGCCATTTATTCTCTTCTCCGACCATGAGGCACTAAAGTTTATCAATAGTTAGCAGAAGCTTAGTAGAAAACATGCCGGATGGGTGGCGTTTCTTCAAGCTTATAATTTTACCATCAAGCATAAATCGGGTGCTCAGAATGTTGTGGCTGATGCTTTAAGTCGAAAACATTCCTTGCTTTCTTTTATGCAAGTGAAGGTTGTAGGCTTTGAAATTTTAAAAGTGCTATACAAGGATGATTCTTTCTTTGGCAGGATTTGGAGAGAATGTGAGAATAGATCATACGAACAGTACCAATTGCATGATGGCTTTCTTTTCAAGGGGAATCGTTTATGTATTCCTCAGTGTTCTTTGCGGGAATCTATTATCATGGAGGCACATGGCAGTACTGTTGGAGGTCACTTTGGAAGGGATAAGACGTTAGCTTGCTTGCAAGGTAATTTCTATTAGCCAAAGATGGATAAAGATGTTGTGCATCATGTGCAGAGGTGTATAATCTGTCATATTGCCAAAGCTCATGGTCAAAGCACAGGCCTATGCAATCTTTTACCAGTCCCTGAAGCTCCTTGGGAAAATGTTAGTCTAGACTTTGTTGTTGGGTTGCCAAGAACTCAAAGAAACAAAGACTCTGTCATGGTGCGTGTAACAAGACATTGGATGCCTCTCATGTGGCTGATTTGTACTTCAAGGAGATTGTGAAGCTACTTGGAATTCTGAAAACCATTGTCTCTGATCAGGATTCAAAGTTTTTGAGTCACTTTTGGCGTACTCTTTGGAAGAAGTTGGGAGCCACACTTAAATTCAGCTCTTCTCATCATCCTCAAACTGACGGTCAGACTGAAGTGACGAATCGAAGCTTGGGAAATCTCTTGAGAAGTTATGTGGGCAAGAACATTCGTCAATGGGATCTTATTTTGCCTTAGATTGAATTTGCTTACAATCACTTCATACATCAAACTACTGGTCCAAGTCCCTTTGAAGTAGTTTATCGCAAGAATCCAATCAGTCCTTTGGATTTGGCTCCACTTTTGATTGATCATCAATTTAGTGGAGAAGCTGAATAACGCTCTAAAAGTATCAAGAAGATGCATGAACAGGTTCGAGATAGAATATTGAAGCAAAATGAGAAGTATAAAATCTGCAGACAAGCATCGAAAACATGCTAAGTTTCAATAAGGAGATTTGGTTTGGGTTCATCTTAGAAAAGATTGTTTTCCACCTGGGAAGTATGCTAAGCTTAGGCCAAGGGCTGATGGATCATTTAAAGTGTTGCAACGCATTGGTGATAATGCTTATAAGATTGAGCTACCAGATGGCTATGGTGTTTCGTCAACATTCAACATATCAGACTTGTCTCCTTATCATGAAGAAAATAATCAAAACTCGAGGTCGAATTTTTTTCAACTAGGGAGATTAACACAGGGGCGTTGGTAATGGTCCAGAAAGCTAGTTCATTTCAGGGAGTGAGCCCGAGAGAAGATTGTCACTTGGGTACAAAGTACTACGATTGAGTCAATTCACGGAATAGTTCTCTTCAACCCATTAATAGATTAATCGAGAGTCTCGAAATGTCTCAAGTAGTCAAGTTCCCAAGCTTAGGTTAGATTTCCTACTGAAAAATATTGGAAAAGGGTGATAAGGTTTCAAGCTTGAATAGACGACCAATGTCATTTGGAATAGCTTTTCAGGCGATGATCAATTATAAAATGGGAAAAAATGTATACATTGTAGGCTTATAGTATTTAAGTAATCTCACGTGCGACACTCTTATGACGCTGAGTAAGATGATTCATTACATAAAACTCTATCAAATTTATTGAATTCCACAAACTCACTAGTATTTTAGTAGTGAAATTGTTAAAATCAAGATCAAGAACCAACAATTGAAGATTCAAAAATTAAAAGCATAGATGTGACTATAAACTAGAACCGGCCGAATAAGATTAGTACGCTTCTAAAAACACATCATCACTAGTTGTAGAAAGAAAATTACAATCGAGATCAATCTCCACAAGTGACTCTGCATTAGAAAATTATCTTGGGATGGAACCAGACAAAAGTTGTTGCTATGGTGGGATTCTGCCAACGAAATAGTTATTACAAAAGTCCATTTGGTTAAACTTTCCAAGCGAAGAAGCCAATGGCCCAGAAAGCTATCTCATTTCAATAAAAAAATGTCAACATTAAAATTTATTTCAAGGTCAAGTGGAATGATCCCACAAAAAAAAAATTAAATTCAAATTAAGGACTTGAAGACCTCTGAGATTCCCAATTCCTTTACATATAGGTCCCCATAGCAAATTGTTACTAAGAATGACCCTCTGCAACAACAATGTTACCAATCTTCCCAAGAAGAGAACCTCCTAACAAATTACTAGATGCATAAAGCTCCATCAGGTTCTCTGAGTTTTACTCCCCCATTTGCATTATGCCTTTGAGATTACTGGACTGGAGATCAAGATACATCAATGGCTGGAATTGAACTAAAGAGATTATTATTATTAGAGAAAACTGGCTGAGTAAGATTAATCCACTGGACCAACAAATCTTCAATGGTACCTGACAGCAAATTCCTAATAAGATCAATCTCTAAAATTGACTCTGAATTAGAGAAAGTCTCTTGTTACGGAACCAAACAACTTGGTTGTTGTTCAGACTGATATACTTCGACCTTGATTAACTTTTAACCTCTAGTGGGGGGATTCTACCAACTTGTTACTAAAAAGCCAAAGCGAGACCAATTGGTTCCACTTTCTAAGCCCAGAAGGCAAACGGCGAGAAAGCTGTTCAATTTAGCATAATAACTCATCAAAAAAGTAAAACTAAGAGAAGATTTCTACTCAGGTCTGCGAAATGCAATTGAGAGGATTCACACAGTCGACGCAAAATAGTCATTTTCGACCCATTTTTAGATAAATCACTTGCCCTGAGATGTTTCAATTTCTCAAGCATACGTGTGAATAAAAAATTAATACGGTATAATACAGCACCAAATATAATATAATTAAAAATTAATATAATATAGTATAACACCAAATATTATATAGTATTATTATAATACAGTGTTAATACAATATAATGTAATACATTATATCTATATTAAAATAATATAATACAGTATAATATAATATATAATATATTGTGTCAAACGCACCCATAATAAAAAAGAAAAAGACATAAGATATGATTTGTCATTTGTTGGGGAGCTTACGTGTATTTTTTTGTTGTTGCAAGTTCATTACCAGCAGCATTGTCAATACTATTTACTTTGCCGTACATGTTTTTGTGAGTGTAGCATTATTGAACACTAATTTAGATGGCAAAGAACCATTTTTTTTGTAGAAAACTTGTGATAATTTTTTATAACCAAACCGATAACAGAGCTGGACAGTGGAGGGCTTCGAAAGGTGAACAATACGGCAAAGTAAATAGTTGGGTCCGCCCATGTTTGGGGTACATTTAAATTTTTTATTTAATTCTTTTAGCAGGGGTTTGAGGTATATTTAAAAGAAAAATTAATGGTCCAGAAGAGATTGAAGTCCCTCCTGAGCCTTAGTTGGGTCCACCTATATTTGGTACCCCTCATTACATGAGGTTGCATTGTATTCCATGTTTGAGGCACCAAATTGCTGTATTAGGTTGAATTATAATGCTGCAACTTGGTGCCAAAAGTCGGGCTTAACTAATGCCTTCCATTGTTTTAACTTTGTAATAATAACAAATAAATATAATTTTTTAATTTAGTATAATATAATAAAATATTTTTTATTTTTACATTATAATTATTAATATAAATTAATAAATTAATAATTTATTATTCAATAATATTATATTATATTTTAATTATATTATATTATATTAAAAATATAACTAAATAACGTTTATTTAATTATATTATAATAATTAACATATAAAATTGATTAATCTTTAATAAGTTAATAAGGCTAATAATAAATACTTGAATAATATATGAAAGTAAAAATATAACAAACTATTGGATTAAATAGTTATATATAGTAATTAATATATAAAAATCGATTACTACTCAACAATTTAATACAACTACTAATAAGTACTTAAGTAATAAAAATTATTACATTATTTAATTGTATTACAATAATTAAATCAATTTTTAAAATAATTTAATATAACTAATAATAAATGTTTAACTATGAATAAATTTGAACAATATTAATTGAAAACTAATAATATAATAATTGCTGGATTATTTTAGCACAATTCATTTTGTTAGTGAATATACTACCACAATTGTATCACTTTATTATTTTTTAATTATCTTGTGGTATATATAAACTTTTATTCTATCATCCTAAAATGATTTTTGAACTAATTTTATAGATTTTAACTAATTATTTATGGTTTTATATTATTTAGAGATTATTTGATTAAATTATTTGCTTTAATCTTTATTTCACAGGTTGTATATTTAGAAAATATTGAAAAATATATGTTATACTTTCAAAAATTTAAGGCTATAAGCTTTAATTTTTATGAAGAATTATGATTTTTTTAACATTTTTATTAAAAAAATTTAAATTTCTATTTCTTATTTTTCTAAGTAGTAATAAATATTATTATCTAAATATATAATTTAAATTAATCACAAACAAAATTAATATAGTACAATGTAGCACTAATATAGTAAATTAAAAATTAATGCAGTATAGTGTAGCACCAAACATTATATAACATTATTATAATACAATGTTGATACAATACAACATAATATAATATGTTTGTATTAAAATAATATAATATAGTATAATACAATATAATGTGCCAAATACACTTATAATGAAAAGCAAAAAGGCATAAGATATGATTTGTCATTTGTTGGGGAGCTTAAGTGTATTTTTTTTGCTGTTGCAAGTTCACTACCAGCAGCATTGTCAATACTACTTACTTTGCCGTACATGTTTTTGTGAGTGTGGCATTATCGAACACTAATTTAGACGGCAAAGAACCATTTTTTTTTTTTTTCTCGTACAAAACTTGTGATAATTTTTCATAACCAAAACGGTAATAGAGCTGGACAGTGGAGGGCTTCGAAAGGTAAACAGTAGGGCAAAGGCATGGGCGTCAACTTTTGCTTTTTGAACCCATTAGAAGCACTTTTTGTTAGCTTTTGCTTTTCTCCTTTAAGCACTGAAATAACAGAAGCAAAAACAAAATCCCACCAAAAGCCAACGTACAAGAATCAATTCCACCAACCGCATGGAACAGCAAGACTTAAGAATAACCACACTCCAACAAAGATTTGGAGAATAAAATAAGGTGGGGCATGTTAGATGGCTTTGGTTCGTGTGACCGTCTCTCTCTCTCTATTTGTTTAGTTTATTTCATTTTTTTAATCAATTATTATCTTTGCTTCTGCTTAATCCATACATGTGTGTTCACATCTCTCTAGGATAAAAGAACGATGATTTTGATTTTGTTTGATGGTTTTGGAGTTTTGGTTTTTGGATTTGAAACCTCTGCTTTTGCTTTTTAGTGTGCTTACATGCTCCTTATTTGGCAGGCACTAATTTCGCCTTACCCTTTTCGATAATTTTTAAATCATTTCTCTTACTTTTGAATTCTAAAAGTAATTAATTCTAA
This sequence comes from Citrus x changshan-huyou, assembly GCA_039657385.1. Taxonomy (NCBI): domain Eukaryota; kingdom Viridiplantae; phylum Streptophyta; class Magnoliopsida; order Sapindales; family Rutaceae; genus Citrus; species Citrus x changshan-huyou. Next base: position 17,066,661 of record CM077547.1, on the reverse strand, counting down.
TTATTGACCATCGTCCACTTGTGAAAGTATAACAATATCATTTTTTTAATATTTTTGTTGACTAAAGATTTCAACTCTAAAAAAATACTTTTTAAATTAACAAAAATAATAAAATAAAAATGAGGCAGTCCTTAAAATTCAAAAAACAAAATTGCCTTGGCCACACGCGGCCATGGATTTGACTCCCAGGTTGCCATGGCCGCACGCGGCCAAGACTTTGGTTCTAAGCCACCAGGCTTTAAGTCTTTAATGAACCTATCAAGATGCAGACGCGCACCAGGAAAAAGGTTAAAAAAAAACTCATTGCTTTGACAAGGAATCTTAGTCTCTTCAAATATATCGGACCCAATCTTAGGCTCAGATACTCCCAAACTTTAAGGAGATTAGGCTCAAAAAAGTTCCTTAATTCATCGGTTATGGGTTTTAAGAAACATAGTTGCGCTAATTAAGAGCATCGAGAGCTAACTCGAATGGGTGAAAGGCCATGAACTGAAGGATTTTACTGAAGCAGTTCATATCAGAAATAGAGCTTCGAACAGCTTTCGTGCTTTGCCCCATTTGGTCGAGACCATAAGCCAAAAACAGAGAGTATATTAGAAGCCGTCTCGTACAACAAATACAGAGCTATTGAAGCGGCTTGAAATATGAAATACACAGCAGAATAACTAAAACAAAAGCAATATGCTCGCCAGGTGTTGCAGTTACCATGGATTTAGTTCCCATGGCAGCGCATGACCATGGATGGATTTGGCTACCATGCCGCGCGTGACCATGGATTTGGCTACCATGGCTGTGCGTGGCCATGGGTTTGGTTTCTATGGCCACGTACGGTTAAGGGTTTGGTTGCCTTGGCTGCGCGTGGCTATGGGTTTGATTGTGTTGCTAGCGTACGGCCATAGATGGGGGAGCAGCCAAAGGTTCGGTATTTATGGGTGCAAAATGGTATTTTTTTCATTTTTTATTTTAGAAAACTTAGAAATATTTAGGCCAGTGAAAATTGGCCTATAAAGAGGTTTGATTTTTTTTTTGGTTAATTGACTGTTTTGAGAATATATAAATACCATTTTACCTTTTGACATTAAAAATAACTGAGATAATAATTTTTAGAGAGTAACTTGATGTATTTAAAAGTAAAGGACAATTTTGAGATTGTCAATTCACGAGAGGTACGTGGAAATTAGCCCTTACTATTTATGTGTCTTTTAAACTTTACTTTTGTTTTTAACTTAGTTTTGTCAATGCTCATCCACATATAACATATGAATTTTAACCTTCAAGAAAATACTTTTATTTTATTTTCCCTTGATCTTTTTTTTTTTATTTTGTTTTACCTTGATCCGCATCAAGAAAAATAATCTTGCTTAACTAATCTGTATATTAAATAATACTATGATAGAAAATAAAAAAAATTATTAATATCCTAAAATAAATATAGAATTTATGATTAAATTAGTTCAATAGAATTTACTCCAATTATTTTCAATACGATTACTCTGTTTTCAGTTGAGGGCTGACTTTTTTCTTTGTTTAATTAAATTAAATGAATAATATTTTTTGTTTAATGATAGTTTAATATTGATTTATAAGTTTTATGTTATTTTAACATGTGTTTGCTTTTTTCTATAATTTTATAACATCAATTTACTACTCTTATATTAATTTACTTATTTAATATTCTATATACTAATTTATGTAATTTATAAAATTTATATTTATCTCAGTATTAATGCCATAATTTTAGTCATGGAACGGTAGAATTTTCCTTATTTTAAACATGATGTTTTTATATGCTGGATGGATCGTCTTCAAATGCAAGTCGTTTTCGTCTATATGCATAAATTAATGAATTTGTTCCCTTGTCTCGGTGCTTATATCATTATATGTTGGATATATGTTCTTTCAGAATTGCGAGATTGAACATTGATTAAATGAGAAATAGAAAATTCACAATCTGACTTCGGTCTTGCTTGGTATTAAGGTGATTTTTTTTAAAATTATTCTTGTTAAAAAAATTTGACTATAAAGTAAAGTTAATAATGTGTAGTAAATATATTTTTAAATAATAATTTTTTAAAAATAGTAAAGATATTATAGATTTTTAATCATACAAGTTGTAGATCAAATTAACTTAGTTTTCAAGTTATAATAGCTAATATTTACCAAGTATACTCTAAATTATAGTTGTCTAACCTCAATATCAAGTAAGCTTTAATTGAGCCAAATCAAGTTGGAATTTCTAATTCGCCTCAGCTCTATTTGAAGTTTTAGTCAGATTGTAGTTTCAAAATATCCCAACTCAATTGAACTATTTTGGATTCAATTTTACTCGAAACTAGAGATGTCTAATAGGTTAGCTACACGTGGCATGGCATGAGCATGACACACATCCAAATAGCAACATAAAACATGAGTATGTTTTGATAAGGCACATGGCATGGTAGGTGACACACCACTGAGTTAGGGTAAGAATTTTAGGTACATGAACCTTAAAAGGACTGTACTATTAGAAATGTGCTAAAGCATGTTTTACTAGTAGGCTAACACATGGCTCACAAGGCATCAATAGCATGCTGGTCAAAGTATATTAAAGTAAAACGTTATTTATGAAAATAAATTTAAAATTTTATAATTTTACAAATAACTTCAAATTGAATCTTTTAATGTATTTTATTAGCATAAGTTTTTCAAATTCATTTAATTCTTTATTTCATAAAAAATACTCTAATTGTTTTATGTTTATAATCTATAGATGATATCATGATTTTAATAAATAAAATTATACATACCATGATTTTATATATGTATGCATTAATATTATTTTGGACTATGATCTATGATTGATGACTCTATGGAGGTTCAAGTTAACAATTAAGTTAACCCTTTAAAAAATTTATTATTATTGTTGTTGTTGTTTATTTTAAAAAAGAATTCTAATACTGTAATATCTAAATTAATAATTAGTATTATATTCTCTTACTATTATTAGTTTATTATTATTGAATATAGACTTTGATTTTAAAATAATTATACTGAATTTGACTAAAGATATGTTAACTCAAAAAAATTACATGGATTAAAAAAAAAAGGCACTAACAGTTTGATGTCTCCATAAAAAAAAAATTATTGTACTTTTTTTCATACGAGCCTACTATGTCTAAACAAAAAATTTGGACATAGCATGACACGAATCACATGATTGATCATGCCGTGCCAACCCACATGTCCTCATAGGCCTTCCTTTACCAACATGACCCTTGACCATCTCTAATTTAAACCAATGCAAACCGATCTACACCTACTCCATTGCATGTAATTATCTCATGAGTCATGACAATATATAAGTATATGGTGACATACACATAAAGCTCTGGCTACACTTCATTACGTTACCACTACTGCCACTACCACTCCAATGAAGTTTCTTTTTCTATGAATACAAGTAAAATTGACTTTAAAAATTTCTTTTAACTTTTCTTTTTAGCTTATAGAGGTAAGCTATCTATAACTATCAAAGTCTAGTCTTTTCGTGCATATTGTCTACAGGAGGCATAACCACTCGTACAAGCGATTTTGACAGGCTCCACTTGACATTTGACAAGTGCATCTATAAGGCACAAAATTTTGTTAATTAATTAATATTAAAAATTTAAATTTTGTAAGTAAAAAAAAAAACAAATAAAATCATATTAGGCTGTTATATAATATGATTTATAATAATTACAAATCACGTGTCCGAACATTTCAAGAGTCATATGGAGCATTTACGCCCGTATTTATGCATGTTAGTTTATTACTTTGTTATAAGAAATAAGAAGAGTAAAATACTCCTTTTTTAAATTTTATTTATTAAAAGATAAAGAATCGTTAAATTTAAATTTATTTTTTTAATTCTAGAGTAAAATATTCATTGACAATAAATTAAATTTAATATAGTACATACTCCATTTAAACCTTTGTATTTTTAAGTCTAAGTTTTCTTTCTCTTATTAAAAATATAAGAAATTTATCATTGATCCAACATTAAAAATTTTAAATCAATTCATTTTCTGTTGTTTAATATAATATAATTTAATTGTAAAATTGTCAATAAAAAAAAATTGAAATAATAGTTCTTTATAGGTAATCATTTAAATTACAATAGTCCCCTTCTCTTTGGCATAATTATTTTATGAGCAGTTCTATTATTTTTGTTTGCCATGGGTACTTCTGTCATTTTATCATATAACACACAATTTGGCGCCAAAATGCAGCACCTTTTAGTAGCCAACGGCGGCGTTTCAAGCTTGTGGGAGTGATGTTTATAGTCAAAGAGAGAGAATGAGTGTTTGTTTTGTGATCTCATTTTCTCTGCTGTTTGTGTTGTACTCTCGTTTTCTCTGTTATATTTCACCTCTTCAACGTTTTCCTTTACCCTCTGCAACTTCGATTTTATTCCCTGGAAATGGCTAAGCTTCTGCTCTGTCTCATGGTTTTTTCTTTAAGTTTTGGAACTTTTACCGCCATTGATGAGCCAAAACAAGAAAGAAGAAGTCTTGTTCATTTCAAAAACTACCTTCAAAATCCTCAAGTCCTTTCTGGATGGAACAAAACGACTCGACACTGTGACTGGTTTGGAGTGAAATGTAGACACAGCCGAGTCGTCTCTCTTGTTATCCAAACTCAGTCACTCAAAGGCCCTGTCTCTCCTTTCCTCTATAATCTTTCGGGCCTCAGAATCCTTGACCTCTCCAAAAACCTTCTCTTTGGTCAACTCTCTCCTCAAGTCTCCAACCTTAAACGTCTGAAAATGCTGTCTTTGGGTGAAAACCAGCTGTCCGGTTCTGTCCCGAGTCAACTTGGTTTGCTGACTCGGCTCGAAACTCTCTCGCTTCGTTCCAACTCTTTCACCGGGGAAATGCCATCTGAGCTTGGGGACATAAAACAGCTCAAGTCCCTCGATTTTTCCGGCAATGGCTTGAATGGAACAGTTCCGAGTCGACTCGGTTACTTGACTCAGTTGCAGGACTTGGGCCTCAGTGACAATCTTCTCTCAGGTTCACTCCCTGTAAGTCTCTTCACAAATTTACAGTCTTTGAGTTATCTGGATGTTTCAAATAACTTGCTGTCTGGTAACATTCCCCCTGAAATTGGCAACTTGAAAAAGCTTAGTGACCTTTATCTTGGCATAAACCAATTCACCGGGTCCATACCAGCTGAGCTTGGTAACTGTAGGAATTTGAAAGCAGTGGTGCTTTCTCTCAATGCATTATCTGGGTCGTTGCCTGAGCAGCTGGCCGAGCTACAAATTTTTACGTTTTCTGCTGGAATGAACCAACTTTCTGGACCATTGCCTTCTTGGCTGGGGAAGTGGAACCAAATGGACTCCCTCTGGCTGTATAATAACCAGTTTGTTGGCCGAATCCCACCAGAGATTGGAAATTGTTCTATGTTGAAGTACATTAGTTTGAGCAATAACAAGCTGTCTGGTCCCATACCAAGAGAATTGTGTGATTCAGGATCCCTTGTGGAGATTAATCTTGATGGGAATATGCTTTCAGGAACTATTGAAGATGTTTTTGCCAGGTGTACCAATCTGAGTGAGTTGGTACTCGTAAATAATCGCATCTCTGGTTCCATACCTGAGTATATCTCGGAGCTGCCATTGAAGGTTCTTAATCTTCAATATAACAATTTCACTGGTGTAATACCAGTGAGTCTGTGGAACTCGGAGAACTTGATGGAGTTTAATGCAGCCAGTAATCTGTTAGAGGGTTCTCTTTCCTGGGAGATAGGTAATGCAGTTGCTTTGGAGAAGCTTGATGTTAGTAGCAATATGTTAACAGGGCAAATACCTAAGAAAATTGGGAATCTCACAAATATTCAAATTCTTAAGTTGAATTCAAATTTTTTTGATGGGATTATTCCAATGGAATTTGGAGACTGCATTTCACTTAACACATTGGACCTGGGAAACAACAATCTCAATGGGTCAATTCCAGAGAAGATTGCAGACCTGACTCAGCTGCAATTCTTAGATCTCTCTCATAATAATTTATCTGGGCCGATTCCTTCAAAGCCTTCATCCTATTTCCGTGAGGTCAGTATACCTTATTTAAGTTATAGCCAGAATCATGGAAAGTTTGATCTTTCATACAATACGTTGTCTGGTCCAATACCTGAAGAACTGGGGAGCTGTGTGGTTTTAGTATATCTTCTACTTAGCAATAACATGCTCTCTGGTAAGATTCCTGTATCACTCTCAAGACTAACAAACCTTACAACCTTGGATTTGTCTGGGAATCTGTTAACAGGCTCCATTCCACCAGAATTTGGTGACTCTCTCAAGCTTCAAGGCTTGTATTTGGGATATAACCAGCTTACGGGTTCCATCCCTGGAAGCCTAGGTCGTTTGAATGGTTTGATAAAGCTGAATTTGACAGCCAATAAGTTATCTGGCTCAGTGCCAACTAATTTTGGAAACTTGAATGGGCTTACGCACCTGGATTTAAGCTATAATGAGCTTGACGGTGAGCTTCCTTCGTCTTTGTCACACATTCTGGGAATTGAGGGGCTTTATGTTCAGTCCAACAAGCTTTCGGGTCCAGTGGATAAACTCTTTTTAAATTCAGTGGCCTGGAAGATTGCAATAATGAACTTGAGTAATAATTTCTTTGATGGGGGTTTGCCACAGTCTTTGAGTACCCTTTCATACTTAATAAGAATGGATTTTCATCTAAATAAGTTGACAGGAGAGATTCCTTCTGACCTTGGTAATCTTGTGCATCTGGAATACCTGGATTTTTCAAGGAACATGCTAGGTGGACATATTCCAGAGAAGATGTGCAGTTTGCCGAATCTGTTATATCTGAATTTGGCAGATAATAGATTGGAAGGTGAGGTGCCGAGAAGTGGTATTTGTCAGAACCTCTCAATAATTTCACTCATTGGGAACAAAGATCTCTGTGGGAAAATTATGGGTTCAGATTGCAAGATTTTGACCTTTGGTAAATTGGCCCTGGTTGGAATTGTTGTTGGCTCTGTTCTTGTCATTGCAATTATCGTCTCTGTGCTGTGGTGGTGGATTCAAAGAAGCAACAGGCAAAGTGATCCTGAGGAAACTAGAGAAAGCAAGCGAAATAGTATCTCTGATCAAAATAGAAAGAGTATCTCAGATCGCAGCAGCAGTGCGTTAATGGAGCATTTGAGCATCAATTTAGCCATGTTTGAACCAAGTCTCCAGAAATTAACTTATGATCAGATTGTTGCAGGCACCAACAAATTCTGCGAGGAAAATGTTATTGGAGGTGGTGGCTTTGGAACTGTATTCAAAGGTACTATGCCTGATGGGAAAACAGTGGCAGTCAAGAAGTTAAGCCAGGCTACAGGACAGGGTGACCGAGAATTTGCCGCTGAAATGGAAACCTTGGGCATGGTAAAGCACCAGAATCTTGTGGAGTTGCTTGGTTACTGCTCAGTTGATGAGGAGAAGCTACTTGTCTATGAGTACATGGTCAAGGGAAGCTTAGATGATTGGCTAAGAAATCGGGCTGCGTCTCTTGATTGGGGTAAACGCTGCAAAATTGCAGGTGGTGCTGCTCGTGGGCTAGCATTTCTTCATCATGGCTTCCAACCTCATATTATCCACAGGGATATCAAAGCTAGCAACATCTTGCTTAATGATGATTTTGAAGCAAAAATTTCAGACTTTGGACTTTCTCGACTGATCAGCGATTGTGAGAGTCATGTTAGCACTGTTGTAGCGGGCACAATTGGCTATGTTCCCCCGGAGTATGGGGGAACTGGGAAGGCTACTGAAAGGGGTGATGTATATAGCTTTGGTGTCATCCTACTTGAATTAGTGACCGGAAAACAACCCACAGGACCTGAGTTTGAAGATAAAGATGGCGAGAATTTGGTCGATTGGGTGCTGCATATGATGAAGAATGAACAGGCTGATGAGGTTCTGGACCCTGCAGTGCTTAATGCAAATTCAAAGCCAACGATGCTTAAAATGTTGCAGATTGCCACTGGTTGCATCTCTAATGATCCTACTGTCAGGCCTACCATGCTTCATGTACTGGAGTTGATTGAAAATATCATAATGGATGAACCTCCAGAGGAGATTAAAATAGAAAGGGGAGAATCCTCTGGCACTAAGGATATATAGCTGAGGTAAGGTTGTGAGGGTTCCTGCAGCTAACCTAAACAAAATTTAGCTTCAAATTTGTTGATTACAAATGTTTCTTGATTGTCAATCAAATTTGTTGCTTGGGAGCTTCGGCATTTTTGCAATTCCTCTGAAAGCTACAAAAGAAAGCTACTCACATATATTCCTTTTATCTGGCCATGTGCTGGAGTTTGCTTTTTAATAATGGATTTCTCTAAAGTTGTTCATTGGTATTTCGTGTTTTTTTTTTTTTTTTTTTTCATGGCCTAGTTCTCTCACTGCTAACATGTGGATTTTCATCTTCAAAAAATGCTGAAACTAGTTGGACTATTTGCTAAACGCTTTAAAAGCCTACTAATTTGAACTTAATTATAAATTATCTCAACAAAAGAATCCCTTAAAATAAACACTATTTGCTAAATCTTTTTATGCTGTTAAATCATGCAGGTTGCACATATGGATGTTATTTCACCTCTAACAGAGTTGCATTCTGCTTTCGGTGGAGTGGATTGAACCTTAATATAAGCAAGTGGGAGGAAATGCAACAATTTCAAGTCCAAATGGACTATCTAAGTCAATAAAGGTAACTCTGAAAATATTTAACTTTGGGAATGTGGACTACTAATGTTGATGGAAATGTTACTATTACTCTTTTAGTGCAGCCAACTTGAGAAATGGCCATTAATGGTTTTGTTTATTCTGGCTCATCCTAGCCTGAATTGTGACACGATCAAATCAGGTGGAAGAAACATTTGTAATCAACATCAGCCAAGATCACATAAACCTGTTATGTCATATGGCCGATCAGATTTGTTAAACCAATGATATAGTTCTATCATAAGTGTATCACTTGTTGATTGATTCAATTGGAGAACTTCAAGTTACATATGCTTTGCAAATATTACATTTCAGCATTTAGGATAAGATTTTTGATACTGTAGACTAATGCGTAACCATTGGGAGAATAGTAAACTGTATGAGATGAGCACGAAGATAACTGCACCCCCAGCAACAGCATACCTGGTAATTAAGACTATATATGGCAGCTTGCTCCTAGACTGACTTTATAGATGCTTTAGGTATTAATGGTGGTGACCTCAGTTCTGGGAGTAAAAGAAATTTAGGGTTGATTCAGGAGTAGGCAGAATATCAAGAAGAAGGAATGAACTTTTTATTAGAGAAGTATTGAAGGGTATTTCTTTATTAATTTTTTCAATTACTTGGTGGCCTTTTCATTTTATACATGTTTTATAGTGGAGTTGGGTTGGTAAATCAGTATTTCTTTCTCTTCATCTATTTTATTGTTGAGCTAGTGTGTGTGATTGGGTGATGATAAAAGTTAAATGATTCATTTTACTCGGTCAAAAACAATTAGTCTATCAGGGATCTTACTAGTCATTATTACATTTTCAATGTTCTTGAACTAATGTTTAAAGTTATTTAGGCAAGATTCATTTTTACTAAGTGCAGACGATCAGGTACTTTTTGACTGTGGGGCAGTACATACAGATGCATCAACTCTAGACCACCTTGCCTAATTGGGGACTAATGAGGGGAAGCACTCGTTAGGGGGAGTCCGGAAGACAATGGATGGCTTCAGTTTATTCTGATGTTATTATTATTATATTTATCTGGATCTTCGAAATTTCTCAGAATGGAGAAAGTTGCTAAATTCAGACTCGGTTAGAAACTGTGCGGATGGACTGTACATGGGTAAATCATCTTTAGAGGTTATTTTCTGGTAGGCATTTATATTTTAGTGAGGCATAATTTGAGTTTTTTTTATTTCTATACATATTGAGTAAAACAAGACAGGACCTTGCTGCAGGGTGCATGAATTTATTGTACTTGGTTATTCTTGTTGTTTCCACTTATTCCCTTTAGATGCTGCTCCATCACTGGAGTCAATGGCTCTGTTCACAAACCATATCATCAAAAGATGTGTATTTCTTTTTGATAGTATGCTTCGTAACAGCTAATCGCTAGCTATTGATTCAATAAACATGTCTTTTAAGTTTTTAAGTTTTGAATCTCCTCTCATTTTTAATTGCAGGTGCAGTATGGAGAAGGCAGAAGCTAAGTGGTATGATCACAACTCTTCCAAAATTGGTAAGATTTTTAAAAAAGACCATTCTTTTACATTTAAATGTGTTAGTAGGTCAGGTTCATGTTTGTGTTCACCTATAGACATATGCCACTCATAATACCATTCTTTTGCTAGACCATTTTTCGTACTTTATGAAATCGTGTACTGACAATTCCTGAGAATGCAAGAGTGCAAGGGTTCCCCGACTGCTATCAAATTTTATTTCGAGCCTGTCAATGAGAGGTAGATGAAAAATGGGAACTCCTGTCAACATTCTTTGACTGCTGTAAGCAATTTCTGGTTTTCATTGGGATAAGTTTCCATTTTTCAGGAATAGAGAAGTAGGCAATGTTGTAGCAGTTCTTGTTGGTATTGCAATGGGATACACTTTGGTCTAGCTTGCAAGGAATAGTTGCTGCTGCTGATTAGTCTTTCAAGTTTCCAATTGGCTTCACAGCCATCTTCGACACTTTTAGTGGCTGCTGGGTTGTTTTGTGAATTGCAGAAAATGAGTGAGTGATACATCATTAAACAGAATCTTTAGAATCTGGCAGATCATGTTTGTAATTTTATTTATTTTTTATTATCAGAAAACAAGAGTGACTCATTTCTTGGTTTTTATATTCTTAGATCAGATGTATAGAAAACTGATTAAATGATTGATGAAAGAACCGAAAAAATTAGAAAAAAAAAAAATCCTGAACTTTTGTTTACAAGTGTTGAATGCAGCTTGAACACCTCACAAAATGCCAGAGCTTGAACGAGGAGCACAAGCAAGTAAATGATAAACATCTCAGGAAAGAAGAAATGAGTTTGATTGTAGACTCCCATTTTTTTTCAAGCTAATTTTAATTATGAACTTGAATAGTAACTATGTAGGAACTTAGGAAAGTCATTGATTTGATTAACCCATATTATGCAACAAATATCAGAGACTCTGAGGCTCAAATTTGGGTAATAAGATACAAAGGAATAAAGGCATGCATTGCTCAAAATGTGGGTATTTTTGAATTTCTTAGAAGCTTGATGCTTGAAAAAGCCACAAAGTACGTTTGCTGATAATCATGTGATGCTTTTTTTCTAACACATATATTACCTCTTTGGTTCACAAAACATCATCTTAACATGTATGTTGTTCTCTCCACTCTTCAGGGCTTGTTTGGTCCATCAAGCTATAATTATTGGGATTTCAGTTAAGTAGTGAACCTTTATGTGTGGATGCCAGGAGTTTGAATAATTAAAACCCACGGTGACTTTGTTTGATCAGAAAAGCCTACTAAGTCTTTATCACGTATCCCTTTACTTGTACTTGAAATCCATTTTCAGCTGTTATTAGCCTCCAGGGTCAAGTTATGATAATTTTGTATCTTCTATTGTGTGATGGGAATAATTATTGATTGGGTGAATTGCAGCGTTGATGAGCAGCACAAAGAGGCTGAGCAGCTTCGAGATTTGACATCAGCTCGGAATGTCGAAACACTAAAGCTGAGGATAATGAAACTAAGGAGAAGGAGATCCTTAAAAGAGAACTCTCTTCTTCTCAAGAGGGCTAGAATACAGGTATGTGAAGCTCGAGTCATTGTTTGATTCTTCTGCAGCTATTTGATCTCAAAACACATGGTAATTCTTCTTCATCTTCCGTTATCGTTTTTTCTAATTAGGGTTTAGATTATCAAACTAATAAATTATCCTTCATTAAATTAAGCAGAAGTATCTTTTTCTTTTTCTTTTTCTTTTTCCATCAAATTGTAATTGTCCTTCTTTAAATTTGTTTAGGTACCGAATTTGGCATTTCTTTTCCCAACTTTTCTTAGTGTCTGAGGTGAGTCCACTTCTCCACTCTGCATTTTCATATTTTTCGCGTCTGTTTGGTTGTTGAGAAAAGAAAAACAATTGAGCGAATTGAGTTTTACTTGTGTATCAGTAGCATCTCTCCATCTACATATTATATGTTTCAGTAATTAATAATGTTACATAGTTTTGAAGAATTTTGAGCAATATGTGTGTTTTCTTTTCACTGATGAAGCTGAATGGAGACACTTTGATGGATGTAGCCTTCGAAAGAACAATCTTTGGTTGGCAATGAGTCTCTGGATGTGAGTTTCTATGGTATAAAATAGCAAATTTAATTGTTTTGGTACCTTTGGTTTTTTAATAGTTATATCTAGGTAATAAATAAACTGGACAAGTAATTTCTTTCACTTCGCATTTGTTAATTTCAGATTTTTATTATTTGCATGAGCTTTTATATTTCAGTTCTTAATTGTATTGGGAGTTAGCCCTAACTTTTTCTTTCTTCTATTTGATGTGCATGGTCTTGATTTAGGTTCTTTGTCCGATATGGATGATTCGACTGCTACATTTGCAGAGGTGGACTCTTTAGACTTGTGAGTATGTCTACGACATTGATGCTTGTTTTATAATGGATATGCATTGCATCTTATAATGCTTGAGATTGTACAAAATGCTAATAAAACATTTCATTGTTGGTCTGGAGATGATCAGATTGCATATCCCTTATAAGTCTCAGATGAACTAAAAGATTTACCATGAAGGCATGAACAATGCAGGCACAGATAGTTTATGGAGCTTTACATGATCTTCAGGTTAGGTGCTATCGTTCTTGACAATGTCAGCGGCACCTTTGACAATTGGAACAAGTTTTATGCCAATTCAACCTCAGGTCCAGGGTAACAAACGATCAGCCTAGGAAAGATATAAAATGGCCGATGCTGCTGAAATTGTAAGGCAGGTTTACGATCAGCCAAGGATATTGTTTTGCCAAGGAAAGACATACAGATATGTATACTTTTACGCAAAAATAATTTTCTAATAGAGGTATTTTTTTCTTTACTTTTGGTTAATGCCAGTATATAATTTCAACGAATTTTTCAATGAAGCTACATTTTGGGTATTTTGTGGTACAGTTCCATAGCATTTTGTTGGTTATGTTGTACTCATTGTATGATTCTGAAACAAAAGGACGACTAAATAATAACAAATAGAAGGAACGCAAAATTTAAAAATCCATATATTTTTAGCATTTTCAAGGGCAAAATGCAGTTGAGATATGCTTATACAATTAAGTAACATGCTTAATAATTTTTTTTTAGTTACAAAACTACATAGGATTTTCTTTGGTAAGATGGATGGGAGAAACAACAGGAAAAGAAAAAAATGTTAAAAAGAGAGAATATGGAAAAAAAAATGAAATTAATGTGCAAAATTAAATGAATCTTTCTTTGATATATTCTTTTCATTAGGTTATATCATTACCATTTGTATGGTGGTGTGGATATTTGAACTCACCAAAATACTCTTTAATACTCATTTGCTCAATAAACCCACTATTAAAATCCAAAAATTAAGATTTTATTATATGCACACACCTAAATGCCAATTATACTCCTCACATTATATTATTCTACTAAATAAACTCAAAAAACAATTAAGAGATACTTGACTTTATTATGGAGTATCCTAGAAGAGAATTCTACTCTAAGACTGAAGAATATAGGCCTTCAGTTGGTTGGTTTTCCTGTTTGTGATTAGTTGAATCGAATTAAATATTTTTCAAGTTGTGTTCGAAACTAAACACAAAGCAAATATGTTTGATATTCTATTAAACAACAAATTACACTTTAAGACTTAAAAATATAGATGGTTGATTATTGACATATTTTCAAATAATTTAAAATGAATTTAGAGAATAATTTTTTTATTAAATTATGTTAGTTTGTCTATATTTGTAATTTACATTCTAGGTACTTTAGTAATAAGATATTTTATAAAAAAATAGTTTGTAAAATATTTGAGTGGGTTCAAATATCTCATCCTTCTAATAGATGATCTTAATTAATGAGAGAACAAAAAGATTAAAAAAAAAAAAGCATGAATCTTAATTCATCGGCAGCAGCATTAGACTATGAAAGTTTCCGTTAATACAAAATCAAATCATCGATCATAATTATTGTCTACCGAGATTTTCTGGAAAATAAAAATAAAAATATTCTTTGCCCAAAACATGCACATTAATTTCGGTAATGAGATTACCAAATAAATAGGCATTTAATATTAGAAAATAAACGGAGAATTTTCTTTGTGGCAAAATTAAAGATTTTGGCAGTATGGCACTACAAAAGCTTCAAATGGTTGCCCTCGTTCTCTTTCTCGCTTTCTTTTTTGAATTTATTTGTGGTATGTTCTCTCTCACTTTAGTATTGTTTTTGTTAATGTTATTGTTATCTATTTTGTCATACTTTTGAATACTTATTAAAACTTACCCTTTTAAGATTGTGTTTAAAATTGTTTTTTTTACGTAATTAAAAGTGTTTATAGATCATGAAAAGTAATACCAATGGCTTGATTTGATGTGCGTACAATTTCTCTATATATATTACAAAATAAACTTTGCTTTGTGTGACGGTTTTAATAGTTTGATTGAAAACTTGAAGCTTTACAATTATTTGTCTAAATATTTTAAATTCTTATATATGAAGATGAGAATTTTGTTTTTGAGTGCACCCATATTGACAATTGGATTGATTTTGAGTGCACCCATTTTGATTGTTTCAGGTCTACAATCAAACGAGATTTCAATCGAATCGGAAACACTGAATTCAATCCAAAACATCACCTTTCCCATTTTGCCTCGCAAACTCTTAGACGCTGGTATGAATCATATATGTATATATATTAAATTTTTTCAATTCAAAATTAAGATTTGAAACAAAAATTATGATGTCGTAAACAGATTTTACAATGTTATAAACTCATTTATGGTATTGTAAATCCTTCTTGAATTTTAGTTCAAGACTCTATATAGAGAGAGATAAAGGGAGAGAAATTATAAGGTTCCGGCTCCCTTATGTATGTAATTTTTTATGCGAACAAGCTTTTAACCCATATGACTTTATAGTTAATTGAACAATAATTTTATTAAACCATATGCCTTAATAATATGTCCACATTTTAAAAAATAGAAGGTCTGCACTCATGGGCGGACCCAATTAAGGCTCAGGAGGGGCTTCTGTCCCCTGGGCCATTAAGTTTTTCTTTCAAATATACTCAAGCCCCTTTTGAAAAAGTTAAATAAAAAAATTTGGACAGATCTTTTATATGTTAAAAGAGTTGTAGTTCAATAGTAAACGTGTTATTTGATGGTTTCAAAAGTTTGGTTCAAATTCCGTTAGCCACATTATTTTATTTTTTTAAATATTTTGTGAAAACTACGAAAAATAATATTTTTCACGTATTTAAAATACTACGAAAAATGATATTTTCACGTATTTAAAAAAAATAATTTATTACTATTATTATTTAGAATTTAAAAAATATTAATAAAATTTGAGTTTATAAGATTTAAAATGTATTCAAGTGAACATTAAAAAAATCTAAGTTAAATAAATTTTTTTGAGCTAAGTCCCCCTCATTTTAGTTTTTGAGTCTGTCATTGCCAGCACTCAGAATGAATATATATATATATATATATATATATATATATATATATATATATATATATATATGTATGTATATGTATATGTGCATATAAAATAACTTTAGCAATATTTTGTTAACATCTTACAATACTATATTATACGGCTATACGTTGATTGTTAGAATGCTGATATTCGTATTTTAAAATGAGTGAAGTAATGCGCATCTCAAAGTTAATAATAATCTTTATATGCAGGAAAGTGTTCAAATAGCGATATTCAGATTTTACAATACCAAATTTCTGCCCAGCCAAGTGGAATACCAACTTTTGAAGTGGACGTACACAACACTTGTGCCAGAGGATGTGAAATTACCAGAATTCACCTAAATTGTGTTGGATTCAACTCTGACAGCGTCACTGATCCTAAAATATTTTTTCACCCAAAAAACTCAAAAATATGTGTCATAAACAACGACGAACCACTAAAGTTTCAAGCTGCAGTGTCCTTCACTTACACCACCAACTTCATGTACAAATTCTCAATCGCATCATTTCAGTGCATACCTGAATGATGTGATTAGGTGAGTACTTATTTGTTGGGTAGGCTCAAAATAGAAGTATGGGTCCTTAAATGGCGGTTGAAATTTTACAAGTTACTTTGCCGTGGCAATAAGATTTTTCAATTTTCTAGAGTTTTGAATGCATGCGAGATTATTATTGTTGCTTATTCTATTTGCAAATATTCTAATTTAATTAATTTCTCAGTTCCATTTCAGGTTTCTGTAACTGCTTGTAATTGGCTTAATCCACATAAAATATTAATTGACAATTCAAAAAAACATTGAACAAGATAGCAGTTTGATGAGAACAAAAAATAATCGGCAAAATGTTTTTAAAAGGATCCAAATTGTTTTTAGAAGGATTTTTACTTAAACATTTTAAGAGATAAGGTAGACTTCATATCTTGTGAATTATAGATTTCATACCTTGTGAATCTGAACGCTCTCAACTCAATATCCAACGTGTTATTAAGAAAAGAGGAGCTTCAAATACCTTTGATCTTCCTTCTAAGGAGTGTGAGGTATATGCATGCTTCTCCTTAGCCCCCTAGAGCACCCTTGGGCTCCCTTAAACACACAGCTTTCTAACTGATCCGGGTTCACCGCCCCCTATCATTAAATAAATTATAATGTCCCTCGATCCACACCATTAGAGTGAGCAAAAAATAGGCCGAAAGATTGATTATTATAACTTATTTATATATGATTGATTAAGCTTAAATATATAGAACTTACAAATATACATCAAATTCAAAATAAAACTATAAGCATCCCATAGAATTTTTTTCGACTGAGTTGGAATGCAATATAAAGCAAGAAGAGTGTGTGAGCAAAAAGATCTACTTGGATAAGTTGACATATTTTTCTCTCTTAAAATAACTTGTTTTTTATTTTTAATCATAAGTTCGTGAGCAATATAGAAGACACGTTGACGTTGGTCTTGGACTTGAACAAGTTATCTTTAGTTCAAATAAAAGATGACAAATTATTATACAAGCAAATAAATTTTTTTCCACGATCAACTCTCTTATTATTATACAAGCAATTTACTATATGATTATATTTCTTTTTCTTGAATAGCACTTGTAATAATTCAATTTGATTTTTCTTTCAATGACGTTTATAGCATGATTCAGTCATAATAATTACAATGTTTTTTTTCATGAGTGAATTTAAAAAATCTTTATGACACTCCTTTTGAATTCTATTCCTCAAAATACCCCATCTTTATTTATAAAATATGAACCCATAAATTAAGATCAATGGCTTTGTCACTAAATTTCATCCTTAAAAGAATATTTCTTTTAAGTTTTTGTTTATAAATTCATACAAATCCTAAAATTTTTTTAAAAAATTTTCACTACACAATTTCTATCTCCATAATTCTTAATTCTTAAAAGTTTCTAAAAAAATTCAATTAAAATTTAAAATATAAATATAAATTATGAAATAGAGATCTGGGTGTAGGAAGTTATTAAAATTAAATGTTTAATTGAATTTCATTGAAAAAAAAAAAGAGAATTAATTTATCTTTAATTATTGAAGTCATTTTAATTGAAGAATGGTTTGATAAGTAATTTAGAGGAGCATCAGAAGCCTACTCGTTTTTGTTTGTTTGTGTCCTCTTGGACATTGGTACCAAAGAAGCACAGGACATGAGGCAATTGTTGGAGACGAAGATGACCAGCTTGCTTAACTATGAAAAGGCCCAATAAGAAAGCGCAGGTGGAAAAGGACAAGCCCAATATTGCTTCTACTATGGACTCACAGCAAATATGAAATCTTCTTCGAGCAAGACTTAACAAACGCGCATTTATTAAATTTTATTTCTTTGATTTTATTCTTCCAAAATAATTGATAAAAAGTAGCTAGGCTGAGAAAATATTGAATGTAAATTTAAAATAATAATAAATATCGTCATAAATTTACTGATTACATTTTCTAATTAAATAAGGTTATTTTTAAGTTTATATAATATATATGGGGATATATATGAAATTGTATGAAAGATAAATTTTTCTACGATTAAATTTTAAAATATATTATAGGATTAAGTGACTTCACTAAAGAAATTTAAAAAAATTACTAAATATCATAATTAGCTTTATATTTCTTAAAATTACTTTTAAGTCTCCCAATAGTCAAAATAAGTTTTTAATTGTTGAAATAAACGGATAATATAAAATGCTTTACTGGAAATAAATTTTTGTTGTTATTGTAGTGTTATAGAACTTCATTTCTTGCCACATGCATTATACACTCATAAATCTCAACTTATAATGATTAAGGTGGAGTACAAAAACAAAAGCCTTTAGGACAAATTTGTTTATTTTCATCTTTACAGCAAAACCCATTTTTAGATCGAAAATCCCTAACATAATTAGAATCTTGAGTACGACTTGGTAACCCTCTGGTGTACGCTTCAGCACTTTGGTAAATCAAAGATTGTGGTGCCTGCAAATTAGTTTTCATTGTTTGGGATCAATAATTCCTGATTATGGAAAAATGAAATAAAAAGTGAACTACGGTAGTAATTCACACACACACACACACACATATATAAAGAGAGAGAGAGAGAATATTTGAGCCATTGACTAACCATATGTAACAATCTAGAGGACGACTTAATTTAAATGAGACTTTCCATTTGTTGTAAGAAAGAAATTATCACTACTACGAAATGAGTGTATAATCACGGTTTTAAACAACATAAGATAGCGGTTTTAAAACCATCATCTTAGGCCACAACATTAAAAGAGATATGAACCATCATAAAAAATCTATTTATAATGACCAGTAATATCATTAATTTCATTAACCGTAGTCATTATTTGCCAATCTCCATTGGTTTTCAACAACGGTCATTAAAAAGTGACATTTAATGACAGTTATTAAAACCGTCATTAAAAAGTGACATTTAATGATGGTTATTTAGAAAACCGTCATTAAATATACATTTATAACAACAGTTTGTTACAAAAACCATCGTTATTTACCTTATGTACATAACTTTTAATAACAGTTGTTAGAGTGCAATTTATGCACTAGTTTTGCATTGTTTACTTCCCTTAATTCGATGTTTTGCACTTAATAATAATGTTTTACTTGTGTTTTACTTTTGTAGGTGCAATTCTATTGATTGGTGATAAAATTGAGCTAAAAGATGATGTTTAAGGAGGATTGTTCTCTTGGGGAAATTATGAGCCTCAGAAGAACTTTGTTGATAAGGCGTGGGCGCGTGCTGTCAACTGCGGACCTGCAGTTTTTAGTTTAACGTGTTTTGTATTTTTGGTTATTTTTGTAATTACGAATTTAATATTCAGATATTAGTATTTTATTTTAAATAGAATTCTAAAAGAGAAGAGAGAGAGAGTATTTAAGGGCGGAATCTATTGTGAAAAGAGGGGATTTGGATTGGAGAAAAAGAAACCCTAGATCTAATTTTTCTCTTCTCTCTATGAGGAACTAAACCCATTTTTCTGGTTGAAGGTTAATGAAGCTTTGATTCATCACTACTGTGAGATCTTTCTTGTGCTTTAATTGTTTTATTACTTTTTGGGTATTTGTTTATTCTCTGAATTATTTTCATGATTATGTTTGTTAATTAGGTAATTTGCCACTATTTAATTATCAACTTAATCTATTGTCAATTAAAGGATTCATCGTATGAAGAATTTAATGTTTGTGAAAAATAACATAGCAGAGAGTTGTGTTGTGAGAATAAACAATCTAATTTAAATGAATCATCATATGTGTTGATTAGGATTTGGGTCTCTCTGGTTTTTCAGGCTGTCAATTGATTAAATTCTATGATCGTATCTAGGGTTGTCTATTGATTAGGGAAATAACCAACGGTCGTACCTTGGTTATCGACTAGTTAAGGAGAGATTGGCTATTAGAGGGTCTCAGTAGCTATAACCGGTCTATTCATGAGTAATAATAATCTATATTTGAATCAATGATCAGTAGTCGAATCAAGCTGAGTTAATTCCTTCAACCAGAGCTTTCTCCAATTTGAATTACAACTTTAATTTGCATTCTTGTTATTTTTAATTTGATTTTTATTATTGTCAACAATTCCCCCATTTTACGTTTTACGTTTCAAAAGGATTTAAATAATTACCGATCTCTGTGGACACGACCCTGCTCAATCACTATACACAATTTATTTAGAGTAGGAATTTATTTTTGTTGGCTTCGACACCCATCAAAATTTGGCGCCGTTGCCGGGGATTGGTGTCATTTATTTAATCCTTTTTACGTTTTACTTGGTGTATGGTTCGTTCTTCTCGTACAGGTACACTTTCATTTGATCCTGAAATTGAGAAGATAGCTCGCCAGCTGAGACAGCAGACGAAGCGAGCTAAGCAACGATCCTCATCGCCTTTGCTTTCTGAAACAGATACGGTGCCTAATTTAGTTGAATCATCTAGTGATTCAGAAGAACAAGTGATGGATAGACCTGCACCTATAGAAAGAACTCTTAGAGAGTTAGCTGAACCAGACTTGAATCAGCAACCACTCTGCATTCAATATGTAGATTTGGAGGTAAATTTTGAATTAAATTCTGGTCTTATTCATTTATTACCCAAGTTTCATGGTTTTGCAGGTGAAGATCCTCATAAACATCTCAAGGAGTTTCATGTTGTGTGCTCAAGTATGAGGCCACAAGGCGTGACTGAAGAGCAGATTAAGCTGCGTGCTTTTCCGTTCTCTGTAGATGGGCTAGCTAAAGATTGGTTGTACTACTTGCCTCCTGGATCGATTACAACGTGGAATGGTTTGAAGAAGCAGTTCCTCGAGAAGTACTTTCCTGCTTCAAGAGCTGCTAACATCAGAAAAGACATTTGTGGGATCAGACAACTTCCTGGGGAGACTTTGTATGAGTATTGGGAGCGATTTAAACAATTGTGTGCCAGCTGTCCTCAGCATCAGATTTCTGATCAACTTCTTATTCAATATTTTTACGAAGGATTATCATTGATGGATAGGAGTATGATAGATGCTGCTAGTGGAGGCGTGTTGGTGAACAAGACCCCTACTCAAGCAAGGGAGTTGATCTCAAATATGGCTGCCAATGCACAACAATTTGGCAGCAGACAAGATGCCACTTCAAGAACAGTGAATGAGGTAAATATTTCTTCTGTTGAACAACGTTTAGATAAACTTACTTCTCTTGTGGAAAAGTTTGTTGTAGGTAATGTGCAACAGGTGAAGACTTGTGGTATTTGTTACAATATGGGTCATTCAACTGATATGTGTCCTACACTTCAAGAAGAACCCGTTGAACAAGCCAATGCAGTTGGAGGATTTCCAGGCATGCCTTAGAGGAGGTATGATCCTTATGCACAAACATACAATCCGGGATGGAAGGATCATCCCAACTTCAGCTATGGAGTTAGGCCGTCGGGATTCCCACAACAGTATCCACCAAGACAACCAACACCTCCACAGTCAAACTCCAAGTCAGGTATATCTCTTGAAGAAATTGTTAAATCACTTGCGACTAACACTCAACAATTTCAGCAGGCAACTACAGCAAGCATTCAGAACTTGGAGAACCAAATGAGTCAATTGGCGACTACAGTAAGTCGTCTGGAGTCTCAAGTATTAGGAAGATTGCCTTCACAATCTGAGGTGAATCCAAAGCAAAACGTTAGTGCTGTCATCCTTAGAAGTGGGAAGGAGTTGCAAGAGCCTAGTAAGAAAGTGACAAAGCATGTAGAAGATGAGCTTGAGAAGAATGAATTGATACCTAAATCTCAAGATGCGCAACCCACCAAAGCGAAACCCCTACCTATTGTGATACCTCCTCCTTTTCCAAGCCGATTTGCAAAATCCAAGAAGGAGGAACAAGAGAAAGACATCCTTGAGGCATTTCGCAAGGTTGAGGTAAATATTCCTTTATTAGATGCTATAAAACAAATACCTCGATATGCTAAAGTCCTTAAGGAACTGTGCACCTCCAAGAGAAAATTAAGAGGAGATGAAAAAGTT
Organism: Citrus x changshan-huyou; assembly: GCA_039657385.1. Classification (NCBI taxonomy): domain Eukaryota; kingdom Viridiplantae; phylum Streptophyta; class Magnoliopsida; order Sapindales; family Rutaceae; genus Citrus; species Citrus x changshan-huyou. Next base: position 17,044,435 of record CM077547.1, on the reverse strand, counting down.
CACATAGGGGAGAATGTTTCAGCAGTTCTTAAAAAAAAACTACCTCCTAAGTGCAAGGATCCAGGTATGTTTACTATCCCTTGTAAAATTGGTAGTGTTAGAGTTGAAAAGGCTTTGTTAGATCTAGGAGCTTCTATTAATGTCATGCCTCGTTCCATTTATTCATCTTTGAATATTGGTCCATTAAAAGAAACTGGTGTGATAATTCAACTAGCTGATAGGTCTAATGCATATCCTGATGGGGTATTAGAAGATGTCTTAGTACAAGTTAATGAGTTGGTTTTTCCTGCTGATTTTTATGTACTTGATATGGAAGATGATAACTCCTCTAATTCTATCCCAATTTTGCTAGGAAGACCTTTTCTTAAGACTGCTAGGACTAAAATGGATATACATAAAGGGACTCTCACTATGGAGTTTGATGGAGAGGTTATAGAATTCAATATGAATGATGCCATGAAATATCCTAGTGAGGAACATTCGGTATTTTCTGTGGATGTTATTAACCCTATAGCGCATGAAATTTTTTACAAGGAAAAGACGAAGACATTTCATGATAGAATGATTTTGAGAAAGGAGTTCTCTGTTGGTCAAAAAGTTCTTTTTTTCATTCTAAGCTTAAACTTTTTCCGGGTAAATTACGTTCTTGTTGGGTTGGACCTTTTATTGTTACTAATGTTTTTCCTTATGGTGCAGTTGAGATTCGGAGCCCGACCTCTGACAAAGTTTTTAAGGTTAATGGTCATCGCTTAAAACCTTTTTATGAAGGTTTTTCGATGAATATTGTGGAGGATGTGGCTCTCGAGAGTCCCAATTATGGAGATTGATGCATAAATGTGTCTAGCCAAAGACATAAAACAAAGGCGCTTTTTTGGGAGGCAACCCAAATGATTTGTTTGTTTTGGTTTTTGTTATATCTTCTTTTAATTTTGATTCAAAAAAAAAAATTTTGCTTATTTTGGTCAGAAGAAAATTTTTGATAAGGCGTGCCCACGTCTTAGCTAATAAGTACTTCTGTAATTTTTAAAGTAACATAGTTTTAAGGCGTGCCCACGTACTTAATAGAAAAGTACTTCTGAAATTTAATGTGTTTGCTTATTTTGGTCAGAAGAAATTTTTTTATAAGGCGTGCCCACGTACTTATTAGAAAAGTACTTCTGAAATTTTTAGTGTCTCAAAGTGATTCATCACTAAAAAAAAAAATTTATTTAGTTATTTTATTTTCTTTTTTCGTTCCTTTCTTTCTTTTTATTTATTTATTTATTTAAAAAAAGAAAACCAAAAATCGAAAATCACTATTCACTATTCACTGTTCACAAAATCCCTAATTTTCCAGAACTTGTTTTCTTCTCCAGCCGCTTGCAGCACACCAGCAGCAAACCAGCCCGCCGGAAAACGCACCATCCTATGAGCGCAGCACCAGCATCCCGTGTCTCGCAGCCCAGCAGCGCGCAACGAAGTCCCACCAGCGAAAGCAGCCGCGCGCAACGCAGCAAGCTCCAGCCATCACCATCGCGCAGCGCATCAGTCCCGCGCGCGCAACGCAACGCAGCACCAGAGTCAGCCCAGCTCTCGCGCACAACACAGCCCACGCAGCGCGCAGATCCAGCAGCCCCAGCGCGCGCGCGCAACACAATCAGTGCCATCCTGCGTCCATCAAGCAAGCTCCAGCCGAGCAGCAATCGCAACGCAACCAGCCTACGACCTGCATTCCAGGCGCGTGAATCGAAATCCGTGACAAGATGGAGCAAAATTTGGCCGCATACTTCGAGAGTGTGGGTTTTACCCCACCATTTCCGCCAAGCCCATAGACGTTATGTAGATCAAAGCTCACAATTCAGGGAAGTTTCTTTTTGCCCTTAATCTTTTATCCTTACGCTTTAATTTTTATGTGAGCTTTAATTATCTTACATTGGGGACAATGTAAGTTCTTGGTGTGGGGGAGGGATTTTTGCATTATTGATGTCTAGAAGTATTATTTTCACTCTACTCATCTATTTTCATTCTACTCATCCTTAAATGATTTTGGAGTTAGTATGCTTCATATATTATTATTTTTCTTTTCTTTTCTTTCTCACTACTTTTTTCCCATCTATCTCAAATTATTTACATCTATTTTTATTCTATCATACTCTTTCATCACTCACATTTTATCTTTCACTTTTCATATTACTACATACATCTTTCTCACTTCTTATCATTTTTACCTTTCCTTCACTCATACCTTCTTCTCATTCTACACCACTATTGATGGTTGATTCATTTGAAGAGTGTACATGATTTGATGACAAATTTACCAACTTTGTGAGGATTTGAGCCTATGAGCAACCACTTTGCTCTAATTATTTTTTTGTTATGTGAATATCAATCCTAGTTTGTTTATTCTAGAACTTGCTTTGTTATGCATGTTGAAGCCACATTACGGGATTTTATGCATTAAAATGATAAGGGCAAACCATATTCCATTTTTCTATTCTCGCATTTTTTTTCTCTACCCAAAGACCTTGATTTACTATCTTTGTTTGAGCCTTAACCATTACCCATCTAATTCTCTCCGTCTACTTAACCATTTTTCTTCTTTTTGAGCCTCAATTTAAGGAGATTTTTGGACTCATTGTGTGGATATATTTTGTATATATTTTGTTGCTTTTTCTACCTTGTATTAAAGTTTCTCAATTAGATCAACAAGCATTATGCTTGAATTAAATTGTGCAAGGTTCATTTCTTTTGTTTGATTCAAAAGAAAAAAGAAAAAGAAAAGGAAAAAGAAAAAAAAGAAAAAGAAAAATAAAAAAAAATCAAAAAAAAAAGAGAAAAAGAAGAAAAAAAAAATGTTTACATTCGTGGTGACTTGAGTAGAAATAAGCATTTTGATATCATAAGTTCATTCAATGAATTCATTCTTCTCATTTTGATCTCTTTTTCTTTCATAAACCTTTCTTTTTCATTTAACCTATTTAACCCCATTACAACCCTTTTAAGACCCTTAGATTTTTGCATTTTATTCATGTTTTGTGGATTGAGATGTGATATATGAGCAAGCTTATGGTAATAGCATTCTTTGATTTGATTTGAGTGCATAGATGATACCCTAAACACTTTGAGTGCATGGAGTGAAGTCATTGAGAGGGCTATTAAATCTTGTTGCACTTGAATTTTGAATGGATCTTCTTGGTGGTTAAATGTTCTTATTCTATCTTATGAGATTCTATGCTTTAAAAGTCCTTGTCTCTCGAATGTTGATCGACTTAATTTCTTGAGGTATGCTTGCTTAAAATTATTTTTGGATGAGTTGAGATGAGAATTGAGTGGAGATTTGGGATTAATCTTGAGTTATATGCTTGAGGACAAGCATCATCTTGGTGTGGGGGAATTTGTTAGAGTGCAATTTATGCACTAGTTTTGCATTGTTTACTTCCCTTAATTCGATGTTTTGCACTTAATAATAATGTTTTACTTGTGTTTTACTTTTGTAGGTGCAATTCTATTGATTGGTGATAAAATTGAGCTAAAAGATGATGTTTAAGGAGGATTGTTCTCTTGGGGAAATTATGAGCCTCAGAAGAACTTTGTTGATAAGGCGTGGGCGCGTGCTGTCAACTGCGGACCTGCAGTTTTTAGTTTAACGTGTTTTGTATTTTTGGTTATTTTTGTAATTACGAATTTAATATTCAGATATTAGTATTTTATTTTAAATAGAATTCTAAAAGAGAAGAGAGAGAGAGTATTTAAGGGCGGAATCTATTGTGAAAAGAGGGGATTTGGATTGGAGAAAAAGAAACCCTAGATCTAATTTTTCTCTTCTCTCTATGAGGAACTAAACCCATTTTTCTGGTTGAAGGTTAATGAAGCTTTGATTCATCACTACTGTGAGATCTTTCTTGTGCTTTAATTGTTTTATTACTTTTTGGGTATTTGTTTATTCTCTGAATTATTTTCATGATTATGTTTGTTAATTAGGTAATTTGCCACTATTTAATTATCAACTTAATCTATTGTCAATTAAAGGATTCATCGTATGAAGAATTTAATGTTTGTGAAAAATAACATAGCAGAGAGTTGTGTTGTGAGAATAAACAATCTAATTTAAATGAATCATCATATGTGTTGATTAGGATTTGGGTCTCTCTGGTTTTTCAGGCTGTCAATTGATTAAATTCTATGATCGTATCTAGGGTTGTCTATTGATTAGGGAAATAACCAACGGTCGTACCTTGGTTATCGACTAGTTAAGGAGAGATTGGCTATTAGAGGGTCTCAGTAGCTATAACCGGTCTATTCATGAGTAATAATAATCTATATTTGAATCAATGATCAGTAGTCGAATCAAGCTGAGTTAATTCCTTCAACCAGAGCTTTCTCCAATTTGAATTACAACTTTAATTTGCATTCTTGTTATTTTTAATTTGATTTTTATTATTGTCAACAATTCCCCCATTTTACGTTTTACGTTTCAAAAGGATTTAAATAATTACCGATCTCTGTGGACACGACCCTGCTCAATCACTATACACAATTTATTTAGAGTAGGAATTTATTTTTGTTGGCTTCGACACCCATCAACAGTTGTTGTAAATGTGTACTTTAATGACAGTTTATTGTAAGAATAGTCATATGAAACAACATTTAATGACGGTTCTTTTCAAATAGGAAAATGCTTGGTGTAGAGAAGTACGAGAGAAAGATAAGAGAAACAATGAATAAAGGGGTAGAGAGAGAGTGAGTGGGTAGAGAGAGAGAGAGAGAGAGCAAAATTCTCTCGTCTTTCTCTCGTGCTTCTCTCTCTCTAGCACTACTATTTCAAATAACCGTCATCTTTGTTGTTGATTATTAAAAAAATAAATAAATAAATGTGGCAATTTTAAAACCATTTCAAGCCCCTATTTTAATTTTAATTTCCTATTAAATGCTTTACAATTATTTTTTAACAAATGTTTCATATACAAAAAGATAACTCTATGAAAAGCTTTAACAATAATCAAACTTTAACAATGTATACTAGTTAGTTTTATATAAAAAATTCCCACAACTCTTTAACATCTACTAATGAATTTATTAGCAACCAACAAGATTGGCACACATCTAATTTCTCATCAAGTCTTCAATTTCAAACAAATCTCATCATTGTCAGAAATCCACATCATTCTTACAAAGAATAAAGAAATTGTAAATATTTGGAATTGTAAAGGGCGAAAATGTCAAAAAAATAAAGTCAATGGTTTACGCATCATAAGTTTCAGCCCTTGCACTTTAGTTGTGTTAGTCTATAAACTATTATTGAGGGTAATATTGTCTTTTTAAAGTCAACATTTAGTTAATAGAAATTTTAACTACGGTAGGGGGTCTTTTACAAATAAAATAATTTTCACCATCTATTTGCAACAGCCTTAAACCTCAGGGGAGGTTTTTAAAAATTATCAGGTAGGTAGAACCACAAGACAAAGGCTGCCATGTGGAACAATTAAGGAATAAAGCTAGCACTAGTCTCCAAGCACACAAATGTCACCGCAACCAAGATTACCAAAAATAACCTCAATTAAGGGGTGGGCCAATGAATAATGGCCAAGTGTTTGGATTTATCAAAATGATCCTTAGGCACACTCCAATAAAGTTCACGGGTAATTCCAAAATGGGTAAAAACTTTCCTTACTCATTTCTTCAACTTGTCATCTTCTAACTCTGGACTTTCACCATTGAAAGAACTTTAGGGTTTTTACAACGTTGAGGCCATTAAAATTACTACCCAACACTTGACTTGAGCATTAGAGTATGGTCGTTGGCCACTGTTGGCTCCAACTCTAACCTCAGTTTACTCCATTTTTCCATGTTTCAAGGAGTTTGATGGTTCAAAGATTTAATCTTTGTTTCTCCCTCACTCACACTCCTCCCAATACTAAAACTCGCCTAGTTATCCTGCTCCCTCTTGTGAGAACATACCATAAACTTAGCACGGCAGCTTCAATTTCCTTTTCAAACAAATTTATCTGTTTTAACCAGATCCTCCCAAAATCTAGTTAAAACAAGGATTCCAATTTTTTCTTTCAAGTTATATGTTTGCTAAGTCAATCAAGAAATTAACACCATTGGTCTCCCTTATCATATGGATAGTCTTTTGAATATCTTAATTTAGAATTTATGCACATATGCTTATTAATATATACATATATATTATTATCAGCGATCTTCTTCTTTATGGTTCACCAATGGTGAAAAAATTTTAAATCAATGAGATATATCAATTATTTAACGAAAATTGCAATGATCTCAGCAAGAATATTAGAATAACCCCAAAATAATAAAAAGGATGATTGTGGGCTTGAAGGCTGGTTCTTGCAACAAGTTGGGCTGGGTTATGCTCAGTCCACTGTCATGGAAGCGCTTCAAAGTAACATCCCTTGGAGAAGTTGGTTAAAGAAGGTTTTGTGAGTTCTAGTTGACATTGTTAATTTTGTAGAAACTGTCTTGTAAGATATTAAAAATCTTCATAAAGCTTTTTATAGACTTGTCATAGACCTTCCCTCACAATCAGACTCTGACCCCATTATATGACATATGGTAGTAAAATTCATTTTTACAAATGATAATTCTATTCATCCCTTTCTTTATATTTTCTAAAAGAAGATCTAATCATTTTTTTTCCAATTTTACTCCCATCTTTATGGGGAGATTCAAACATCTAATTATAGGCGATGACGATGATGAGAGAAAAAGAAAAAGAAAATAAAAATAACTAATATTAAAAAAAATTTTAGTAACAATAATTTCAAAAATAAATAGTATAATTTAAATGTGGAAGTAGATAAAACGATAAATTGGGGTTGTCAAATGTTATTTCTCAATTGGGCTATTTCTATTCCAATTTCGAAGCCCAGAACTGATTTTCGGGCTTGAATTGCCACTGTTGAAAATTAAAATTACAAAAATATCTTTTCCTTATTACTCTAATTACAGTTTTCTTGTACAATTTTTGAATGAATAAATCATATATCTTTAACTCCAAAAAAGTCTTATACATTTGAATTAATTGTAGTTAAAAGTGCACAAAATTGCTAATTTTTAATTTTCTTTTAAAAGGTGACATGTGAGAAAATAATAAGAAGAAAGTTTATTATTTAAGTTTATTAAAAAAAATTAAAAATGGATGAGGACATTGACAAAGGTGAGAATTTATTAGTAGAATCATATTGATTAGAATATAAAGTACTTGTGAGGATACAAAAAAAATGTGAAAAACTTTGATAACTTGGCATGATTACAAGAGTCATTGATTAGAATACAAAGTACTTGTGAGGATTGAAAAAGGAAAATTCTATACTGCAATTAATTAAATATCCCAGATTTTGTATTATTGAATCCATTTATTGTCTTAAGGCTCTCTCTCTCTCTCTCTCTCTATATATATATATTAACTCATCACGTGTCATTGAGTTTTTGACTTTCTTCTGCTTATTGCTACCATTGAAAAATTTTTTTTGATTCAATCGATCGACTTATTAATAATTGACCAACTTAATTTTATTTAATTGATCAATTTAATTTTCTTTCAGTAACATTTTTAGCATGATTCATTCGTGATATATATTTGCAACATTTTTTTTCTTATGTGTCCTTTACTTCAATCCACTCATAATAAATCTTAAAATCATTGACCATCGTGATTTAACTATTATACTCTTTACTCAAAAAAAAAAAAAAAAACTATTATACTCTGAAAACAATTTGAATAGAAATAACACTATGGATAATTCAATTTTACGGGTATTATCAGTTAACAATTTTGATTGTTTGCTTGTAAAAGTAAAATATGCATTTGTATATCTTGCTTTGCAATAAGACAAAATGTTAAAAGGTACCCCAATTTTTTCTTTCAAGTTTCAAGTTAATTATATGGTTGCTAAGTGAATTAAGAAATTAACCTTATTGGCCTCTCTTGTAATATGGATGTCTTTTGAATTATCTTAATTTAGAATTTATTCACACACACTATTAATAATTAGTTCTTTTTTTTGTGATCAGTTATCTTCTTCCTTATGGTTCACCAATGGTGAAAAAATTTTAAATCAATGAGATATTCATTATATTAAAAAAAATATTACGAGGGATCTCAACAAGAATATTAGAATAACTCTAAAATAATAAAAAGGATGATTGTGGCTTGAAGACTGGGTTTCGCCACAAGTTGGACTAGTATATGCTCAGTCCACGGCCATAACATCCAATGAAAAGTTGATTAAATAATATTTTGTGAGTTCTAGTTGATGCTGTTAATTTTGTAGAAAATATTTCTTAAGATATTAAAAATCTTCATAAAGCTTTTATAGACCTTCCCTCACATGGTCCTTCTCGAAAAACTAGAACTCACAGTCAGACTTTGGCCTCATTATATGACATATGTTAGTAAAATTTATTTTTGTAAATGATAATATTTGAAAATTGATGAATGAAGTAGACGCGTAATCAAAGTGAAATTATGAAATTAAAAAGTAATAAAACACAAAATTACACACGGACGTTGAAATTATATGGTTCGGTTTTTAATTTATGTCTACAGGTAAAAACAGAAAAAAAATATTTTATCAGTAAAAAAAAGTTACAGATATTGTAATATTTTAATTTACTACCTAAAATTCTAATACACCCAAACTTTCAAATCACTAATCTCTAAATGAAGAAGAAAACTTAAGAATTGGATGATACAAATGAGGGGATAACCCCTTTATTTATAACCATTAAATAGCTATTGTGCATGAAATATTTTATTATTTGTATTTTCCCTCTTCGGTGCGGCATCTTCTCTTTCTTCTTCCTCTTTGTTTTCCTTCCTTTTTGCGGTGGGGCACTAACAGTGCCCACCGCTAACCTTTTTGACAAATAATTCTATTCGTCCCGGTCTTTATATTTTCTAAAAGAAGATCATATATATATCACTTATGTGGAGATTCAAACCTTCTAATTATAGGCGATTATGATGAGAGAGAAAGAAAAAGAAAATAAAAATAATTAATATTATAAAATTTTTTAATTACAGTAATTTAAAAATAAATAGTATAATTAAAAAGTGGAAGTAGATAAAACGATCAATTCAGGGTATCAAATGTTATTACTCCATTAGGCCATTTTTATTCTAGTTTCAATGCATAGAACAGATTTTGAGTTTCTTTTTCTTATTTTTCTTAATTACTAATGTTCACGATAAAATATACCAAAATATCTTTTTCTTATTCTTCAATTTCTTTCACTCAACTCTAACCACATTTTTCTTGTACAAAAATTTCAATGAATAAATCTTAAGTAAAAAGTCATTTACATTTGAATTAATTATAGTTAAAAGTGGACAAAATTGCCAATCTGTAATTTTTTTTTTAAAGGTGATATGTGAAAAAATAATAAGAAAAAAAGTTTATTGTTTAAACTTACACAGAAAATTAAAAATTGATGAGGACATTGATAAAGGTGAGAATTTATTAGTAGAATCACATTGATTAGAATATATATATATACACACACACACTACTTGTGAGGATACAAAAAATGTGAAAAATGTTGGCAACTTGTCTTGAGTACAAGAGTCTTTAGTGTAAAGAGTTAGAGAAGAAAACCTATATGAGCCTCCAACAACATTCACCACATTGCCAATTACGTGGTGAATAAAATTGGTTTGTTTGCTGCATTATAATTTGTAAATATATCAAAAATTGATCTGATAGGGCTAAGGAATCAATTATAAAATTAACAACATTGTATTCATTAAAAATTTCATAGCCTTAGATAATGTGATTTACTACGTGGGATTTATGAGTATACATTAGATAATTAACCGATCAATTATGTATTTATTAATTCAGCTAATAATTATTTCTTTACTCAAATCTTTCGTTTTATTCAAATGGAGAATGCATATCAGGAATGATCATCCAAAATGTGCTTTCAAATTGCAAAGAACAACATGTGAGTTACTGCTATTTATATTTTGATAATCTCATTAGATCATTCACGCCCAATAGTATTCTTGGGCCAATGGGGTAAAAACTCGTTTAATCTCTATATTTTGAGGTTAGTATCCATTTAGTCATTATATTTTTAAAAATACCTCAAAACATCTCTACTATTAAATTATTGACACTCTTGTCATTCTTTTTTGACTTATTTTTACAATATTACTCTATTACAATAATATTTTTTAGACATTATTAAAAACAAAAACTTAAATTACCAGTTTAACACCAAAAAATAAAATAAAAACAAAAAATTATATATATTAATTTTTGTGGAACACTCTGCTCAGGAGTTAAAATATTAATTTTTCTAAAATAATTGATAATTTAATTTTTTACAAATTAATTTTTTTGGACACATATGAGCTTCGACAAAAATTAATATATGTCTTTTTTTTTTTTATTTTATTTTTGATTTTAATTTGATAATCTAATTTTTTATTAATATCTAAAAAAGAAACGTTACTGTAAGAGTGTAATATTATAAAATCAAGCTAAAAAGAATAAAAAATAATGGCAAAAGTGTCAATATTTAACAATAGGGACGTTTTAAGGTATTTTTAAAAATATAAGGACTAAATGGGCACTAACTTTATAATATGGGGACTAAACTAGCTTTTACCCTGGACCAATGTTTAAGCTAATAGTTGGACTATTGGCACCCCTCTAATCTCCTCATAAAATCACTTTTTAGTTATATTCATTGTATTTCAGAAAATGCCCCTTTTTTTTATAAACTCTTTTCTAAGTTCTCAATTTTCATTTGATTTGTTTTACTGTTAAAACTCAAAGTATTATTGTACTATTTTTTTTCAATTTTATTATTACCCTACACACAAATTAAAAAAAGTGATATGGGTGATAAGTTTTTTAGTGTTAATCATTGAATCATTGGCTGAAATAATACATATTTCAAATTATAATTTCAAAGTAATTTGAAGTATAAAAATATTTAATCAATAAGGAATCAAAAAAGAAGACTAGATTATCTTAAATTTGTATAATTTATTTTAGTTAGATAGGAAGTAACATATATAATTTTTTTTAAAGGATTGATTATGAATTAAGTAATTTACTGAAAAAAAATTTATATGTATTTAATTTTCAATTATCTTTAATTATAATTTTATTTAAAGGGGGGTTTCGTAAGAATAATGCAGGGGTGCCAATAGCTTGACTCTTAAGCTAATGTCCCTCTTATGGACAGGTAATCGTTTGGGCTTGCTTGAAGAGGGGGCTGCTGAGTCAAAGAAAGCCTGTTGGTCCATAGTGTGAATTAGTGGAGGCCCTCTCACATCGATACTAAGAGACAACTTGAGTTACTTTCAGAGAGAGAGAGAGACCCGAAAACCTAGTATATCGTGGGTCAACTTGGTGGTTCCCACTCTCTTCAAGCGTAGATATTCTTGTAGTCAGAAGAGTTCTTGTGATTCAAGGAACATGTGGAGATCTATGCTCCCAAGTATTTGAGAAATCCCTATCGTCCCTATTCCTTAAGAAAAGTAACACCACTTTGTTGGCTTTCAAAATTAACCACCAATGCCCTGATAATTTATGGTGTATTTATTTTTCGGATTGGAGAATCAAAATTTAAAATCGGAATGATTGACGGTGTTTATTTCACAAAAATGAAACAAGAATCAAAATCAGAATAGTGAGCCCCACCACTATTTAAGAATGTAGAATGAGAGATTGATTCTCATAGGGAGGTGGGAATCAATCTCTTATTCTTTGGAGTTCTCATTTTGCCCCCATTAACATTCAAATATTCCTAAAATACTCTTTTTTTAAATAAAAATAAAATATCCAAAATAAAAAGTCAAATATATAATTAATTAATATATAATTATAATTAATTAGTTATTATATTATATTACTTAATATATTCATACATTATTAATAATTATTATTAATAATTATAATTTTTGAATAAATAATCACAATAATTAATACATTATTATTATTATTATAATTAATTAATTACTATACTATTATAATAATAAGTATTAATATAATTATTATAATTAATTCATATATTATCATTAATTAATTGATATAATTATTACTATTAATTAATATAAATAATTATTATTAATAATGTATTTCTGCTACTCCTTGCTTGATCACTTTCTAATTTGTAAAAGGTACATTTTTTAGTTTTACTTATTTTATTTTATTTTTGGCTAGAATTTCATTAATAAATGGCCGATTGCTTTATTACGCAGAATTTTGAGCTGATAATATTGATTTTTGAAGTGGGCATGGTATCGGATCTGATTCCCTTGCTTGGTTGTACCAATAATTTTAATTTGCTTGTAATTGCAGACTCCATGTGCCAAAAACAAAGGGGGTTTATTTCTTCAAGTCTTCACATCACGCGGCTAGTGTAATAGATTGTCTGTTATTGCCCTTCTATTGGTGAGTTTTATTTGAATTTTAGAAAATTTTGGTTGATTTTTTTGGTTAAATGTTTCTGGATATTTGTTACTTTTCCATTTTAGCTTTATAGCATTGCTAGTTTTTCTGCTTAAATTCATGAATTTGACTTTTTAAGGCGTTGTGCTTAGAAGCTTCTGATTGAAATTTAAGGATTTTTACCAATGTGATTGTGTTTGTTGACTACTTATTGATTATTTTTATGTTTTCGTGGTATTGGTATTTGTTGAACTTATATTTTAGGTCAAATTTAGTGGATTCTGCTTGTTTATATGGAATTTAGAGGGAGTGAATGTGGTAGAGCAGAGTTAAGCTGAGTTGTGATGACTAGTTGACTACAGTGTGATTAAAGAATTCTGCGTTTCAGTTAAATGGCAATCTGAATTTGGCGTTAAAATTTTAATTTGTGATTTGCTTAAATGGATTTTTCATTTAAACGGCAAACCATGGTTATCAAAATTAGATGGCTGGTTATATTAATCGGAATAGTATTAAAAAATCCTTGTTTTATAAGAGTTTATGGGTGATGTCTAGGGATGGCAAATTGGTCCATTCAAATTGGATATCCATATATCCAATCCAATTGGATTGGATAATATCCATCCAAAATCTTCTTGGATATGGATATGGATATTTTTAAAAATATCCAATTGGATATTGGATGGGTATGGATATTTAATGGATATCCAAAATCCAATTAATTTATCCATTTAAAGTTAAAAAAATTTATATTGTTAAACTAAAATAAAAAAAAACAACAAAATCTAATATTATCTTATATTAACTAGTAAAAATTTTAAATTCCTCTTATATTAAAAAATAAAGTTTTCAAAATTACCCTTTAATTTTTTAACTTATTTAATATTATTAATAATTATTATTTTATTTTAATGATTTAATATTATAAATAGACTTCTGCCGGAAAATCGCCGGACCACCACCGGACTTCGCCGGACCACCGTCGGACATCGCCGGAATATCGCCGGAATCACCGCCGGACCTCGACGGAAGGTCGCCGGACCACCGTTGGGTTCGCCGGAAGGTCACCGGACCACCGCCGGACCTTGCCGGAAGGTCGCCGAAACTCCGCCGGACTTCGCCGGAAGGTCGCCGGAAAATTGCCGGACCACCACCACCAACCACCGGACCGGCATTTTATTATATATATATATATTATTACTAATATAAATAATTTAATAGCTAAATTTAATATTAGAATTTTAACTATTTTATATTATTATTTTTATATAATAAAAATAAAATATCCATGGATATCCATGGATCTCCATAACTATATGGATAAAATTCATATCCATATCCAATATTAATTACTGGATATGGATATGGATATATCCATTATGGATAATTATGGATTTATGTTTGAATGGATAATATCCGTCCATCATTGAATATTTGCCATTCCTAAATTCCCCACCCTGAACCCTCCCCATAGCTATCACTAATATCTACTAGGCTATCCTTATATTTGTATGTATGGTTATTTAGACTTCGGGTAGCGCATTGTGCCTGATCCTGATTGTAACAATAGTTGATTATAATAATACACTAATTTAAGAAAATAAAAAAGAAACAAAAAGAAAGAAACAAATACAAAATAGTCTTTGAGGTGATGTAGCCTACACAATAAGCCACCAACTCTTCTAAGTTATACATCACCAATAAAAATAAATAAACTAAAAATAATTCGGAAAACAAGCTTCAAAAGTTCAAAAACCATATAGGTACTAAGATATCATTAAATCGAATATACAGAAACTTATTTTTGGCTGGGCAATGATTAAGCAATGGATTGTTGCCCAATTTAACAATAAAAAGACTTGGTATCACCGCGCGATTTTAAATTAATTTTAACAGAAAATGTTAATTTTGCAGTTTCAATAGACATAATTTCTGTACATGTATCAATATTGTAAAAAATTAATTGATGACTCCTCACATTTCCACTCATCAGATCTGTAGTTACCACTTCTTACAGATAGCCAGTTCAACTCAATTCATGTCATCAACAGTTTTAATATGTTCCTTTAAACACCAACCATTTTGTGAACAACACCCAACCTCACCGCCACCCATACCAAATTTTTCTTTTTTCATCAGCAACCGACCCGCATCCCTTGCTTTTTCTATTGGTCAGTTTGCTCACTCAAGTTAATTAGTTTAAGTATTTACGTGCATATGTGTCTAGATTTTGATTAAATTATTTGAATATTTTGTTTAAATGACTCTTTTATGGTGTGATTTCAAGGCTAATTACAAACATGAACCTGGAAAAGTAATTAATTAAATTTATTACTCAGTTTTTGCATTCATATAGTGTTTCCAGAGTGAGAGATCCACATAGGATATCAATGTGTTAGTTGTTTTATTTTTATTTGCATTTTAATTTTTATTATCCCATACGTAATTATTAGTTGTTATATTGTATGTGACATCAAATTAATGCATTAAATTTCTATAGGATCGATCCATTGGACAGTCATTTAGCTAATTGATCTATTTTTATTGGTCCCTCCTTTCGCCTTAATTAAGTTTTTTCATATATTTTCCATATTGGAAATGGAAACTAGATTCAGAGATCCTTTCTTTTTTTGGTCTAAATAATGTTTTTGGTATGCAACATAATAAGGATGGTTGTAAGTTGTCACCGTGAGAGACATCGTTTACAATAATGTAAAGAGATTGAGTCATGTCATGAAAGAACAAGAATTAATTGTGAGTTACTTTCTAATTGCATGCAATAGATGATGATTCTTTCGTGATATGATCTTTTATCTAAATGAATATACTCACATAATTAGTAGTTAATAAAAAAGAATATTAAAAACCTAATGCTTTATGTGCAGCTAGCCACCATCATGTGGCAAACACACCATTGAAAAAAATACCGGTATGCAACGTAAGCTTGACTACAAACTTAATTAATTTAAGATAATAGATAACTTATTTTCATTTTAAAACTATCAGTTCAATTTGTTGTTCTCTTTCATTGAATGGGCACAGATTATATACTGTGAAACGCTTGAGACTGTTTAATGGTTAGATGTACTTTTGGGCACATTCAATAAATCATGCATATATATACTAATTAAATGCATGGTGTAACCAATCCATGGACTTGTCATCGTGACCGGCAAAGGGAAAGAAAAAAAAATATTCATCTTAATATATGTATAAATGTCATTATCCAAAAGTTCCAAAAATTGGCAAATGAAACGATAAACATATTCAATTAATTTCTAGGACAGTTTTAAGCCAGGCATGAATGCTCAAATTTTGTTTTCATTGTGACGCCAATGGTGTTGCATATTGTATTGCTAATTTATTCGACGAAATGGAAATGTTAAAGGGTTTGTTGATGGAAGAAACTAAGTTTCTGAATAATTATAATTTTATTGAATAAGTCTGAATGAATAAACTAGTGTTTTGAGCTCCATTTATAGCAAGCCTAAATATTGCGAATTTACCAAAATAAGAAAAATTGAAATATGATATGATACTTAAATTCTCCTAATCAAAATAAGAAATCTGAAACAAATGGTATCTAAGTCCAATTTCTAAAAAAAAAAAAGATAAAAATCCTGAAAGAATAAGAAAAAAAGAAAAAAAATCTTAAAACTGAAAAATAACCAGAAAAGAAATAAAATCTCAGTTCGAGCATAGCCCAAAATGGCACTAGAATATATATATTTTTTTGGTACATCGGATCGCGAGCTTTGAAACGGTATATTATATGCCCCTAACGAACACATGTAACTCAAATTATGCCGTCCAAAAGATACATTACTCGCAACATGCAACCATCAACATCATTATTTGTGGACTACCAAGAGTTCACTTAGTTGGATCACACGCCCTTCAGAGCTGAGTTGTTGAATATCCAATGATGCTAATGGATTTCTTTCTTTTTTATTTTTCCGCTTTCATTAGTTGTCCACTTGTCTTTGTATTTTTTCCTTTACTTTTTTGCTTGGTTGTGTTACCTTCTCGCCTATTTTGAGGGGCTGATAAGGCTCTCTATGTTCACCTGAATTAGCACTCTAGTCCTGATTTTATGGTTTCGAATGTTAGGGTCTCTGAGCAGCTATCGGTGATATGTATGTGCGGTGGCTGGTCAAATATTTGAGTTCGGCCGCTACATTAGTTATACAAATGTATTATAATCAGTTAAGATTTTAACTTCGATATGGCATCATCGTGGTGGGACCTAATAAATTTTAACTTCTATTTTATTTGATAGAGCGATTTAGATCTAATGCTGAGCTGATTTATGCTCAACTATAATTTATTTTATTTTTTTATTTTTTATTTTTCTTACCTAACAGCCACTGATTTAGTATTTAGTAAGAATTAAGTTCAGTACTAAATCTTTATCTGAGACAAACACAGCTAGAGAGCACGCATTAAGAAGAAGAAGGAAAGCAATTTTAAAACGGTACCCAGGAGACGAGAGGAAACGTGTGTGAGAAAAAGGAAAAGAAACAGAAAGTAAATGGAGAAGAAACGAATTTTTAGAGAGAGAAATTAACGCAAAAATGGAAATCTACTCATGCCTGCATATCATATGAAATGAAAAAAAAATGAACATGTCTGAACTGACTGAACCATGAGATCTTAAATACCGATTCCCTTCAACTACACCAAAATTAAACAAGAAGTGATAAGCAATTAATGAGCCGATTGATATGAAATGAAATTAAAAAAACTGAAAGAGCCGTGTCCTTTTAATTTGTATTCACACACCAATATCTACTTTATATGAGTATCCCCTTCAATGAGTGCAAAAACATCCTTCATCTTTTATCTCTCGTCACTCTCTCTTCTTTTCTCTCAAAAAAATGTCTGAACTGAACCATTTGCTTGATCTCCTGAAAGAAGATGCTTATATGTGCTATGTCATTTTAGCTACATCATTGGTAATTATATTATATATTAAAAAATTATTATTGCTTTAAGCACATATATTATTTCATCTCTTGTTAAAATTATTTGCAGTTACATGCGTATCATTGTCTTTTAAAAATAATATATATATATAAATTCTTAAGTGTGGACATTTTCATTTTTTTCATACGAACATACTATTAAATCATATGATTTAATATATTCATTGTCCACACACAAGAGAATAATTAAGTAATGTGACTTAGTAACGTTAATAAAAAAAATGAAAAAAAAAATTAGGGAACCGTGCCTGAGAATTTCCATACGCACACATATATGTATACATACATGCACACACAAATGCTGGTGAGTGTCCTATGTAGCAGTATTTCAATGTGGCCGCCGCACAAGCCTCCATTTGTTCCTCCGTATCTTGCAGCTCCTGCTACGCCTGATGATAAAACAACGGGGAGGAAACAAAGGAGGACTGAAACGACCCGCCCCAAATCCTCACGATAAGTTTATCTAATCTCATTAAAATTGGATAGATAATAATTTAATTAGTAAAGATTTAACCAAAAATTCGACAAAGTCCCCTTTATAAATATAACACTCCTAGTCCACAAATATATAAAACAAGCACTTCCCAAATAATTCATTATACAACGAACTCTAATGATCAACACCCTCAACAAAAATACTGAATTTTACTCAAGATACCTCCAGGATATTAAAAGATTATATTATAACCAATATTAGTATACATTAGTTTATTCTCAATCCCAAAAGAATAATACAACAAAATTATATAATCCCAAAAAATAAGATGATCCGGATGTCCTTACAAAATCATCTATATCTTCTAACACCATCACGTTGGCCAAAATTTCAAAATATCTACAATTGCTGGGTCGATTTGGTATACCTACAACCTCGTGTTAGGGGAGAAAATATAATAAAACGGGATGAGTATAAAACTCAATGAGCTCAGTGAGTGAATAATAATTTTTGAAGATAAATTTTTACTTTAAAAGAAATAATCATATCATTTCCAAACACGATTTCATCAAACCATATGCGAGAAACCATTAATAAATCATTTAACATTTAAATAAGATTACTAATCTTAAAGAGCATATATAATATCGTACGTATTAACCATAGAAATCATATCACAATATCATATAAAATACACAAATATGAAATCATCACTAAACAAGTATCTAGGGGAATAATCTCGTTGTATTCAGACTTCAACGGACGGGTAATGACGTACTATCGAAGTACCGTCATGTCCCAGAGCTATGCGGATATATAGGAAAGTGTCACCTCCTATCTCGTCATATATATCATCATATATGTGCATGCATAATCTAGTTCCCAATAGACAAAACGCCTAAGCACACGGCCCAAAGCCTCTATGTGTATCCAGACAGGCCTCAAAGGCCTGTATCTCATCTGTATTTGTATCATTGTTATCATCATATCACATGCATATGCCCCAAAAGGAAGAAACGCCCAAGCACACGGCCAAAACTTTCACGTGTGTTCATATGGGCCCCAAAGGACTCATTATATCTGTATCAATGTAACTGGGAAAGGGTACTATCCAATAATTTTAAAACAATCTTTATACACATATTCAATTATTCATATATCATTTAACCATACTTTAAATCATATTTTTCCTTTTCATTAATACATTTGAATCCACTTATCTTATACTATTTGGTTTTATTCAAAATCAACACGGAAAACTATTAACCAAACACTTTTTTAATAAAAATTCAATACATGAAATAAAATCTATTTTGAGAAAATCATTAAATTCAAGTATTTAAATTGCTTATTTAACAAACATGTATTACTATCAGAATAAACTATGAAAATAAATTTTGTATATTCCACTGGCAGGAACGATGTTCAGACTCAATTATCGTTCACGTCTGCAGATTAGTTCTCGCTTGCGAATCCTTCTAAATCAAGTAAGGGACATAATTATTTTTCGTAAATCGAAATTAGAACTAAATTTATGCAATAAAGTCGAAACGAACATTTATCCATAATTTACAACTCCACGGTGATAAAATTACCAAAATATCCTTGCATCCGTAAATTATTAAAATACTCCAAAATTATAAATCACCAAATTACCCTCAGAATCATAATTACAGCCAATCCACAATTTCAGAAATGACTCCTCCATAGGGTCCGAAATTACAAAATTGCCCTCAAAATGTGAAATTACCGAATTGGTCAACGGTGACCGGTATATTCAACGGTGGCCGAGAAGCTCGGGTCTTATAGTTCCAACCACGTTGAGTCTAATAGTGCTGGAGGTGAGCTACCACGCGCGGCAACAGCGGCGGATCGAGCTTCCGAAGCTGCAAGCTTTCCGGCGGTCGTTCGCGGCCAAAAAGTAGTTTCAGATGGTGGGGTTGGTTGGAAAATGATGAGAGTGAGTTCAGGATCAAGATCCAGGCGGTGGCGTCACCAAAAACCGGCGGAAGCGACGGCAAGAAAGGGTGGGTTTTACCGCGGCCTATCGAACTAAAAAGCCGGTATTCTGGCCCTTAATCGGCGACAGTGATGGCTGGGATACGACGGCTGGTCTTGAAACTTCAGATTGGTATCTTGCTGGGTCGGTGAGGTGGCCGTAAATCGGATATATGTCCGGGTCGGGTTTGTAGGTTTGGGTCGGGTTTCGGGTCGGTTTTGATAGCTTCCTGTCTCACGTGTGAACATGCTCCCCACTTTCTAGCTTCTTCTTTTATTTATTTAATTTTTTTTTCACATAGGTTACAAGGACAGAGCATCTGGCTTGATAAATCATCAGTGTATAAATTAATCACCTTATTCGAATTTCCTGGATTATGTTTTCTGCTTAATTATTTGATTAGTCCATATAGTATTAAATTTCATATTCATAAAGTTTGGTTCCATTGCACTCTATGCAATTTTAAAATCCTAACTGGACGTTATTTTTTTCTTTTTTTTGGGGGGGGGGGGGGGGGGTTCATATTAATCTATAAGATAATTTTCATGAATATTAATGAATTCGTACTACTAATGAAGAACTAATCCTAGTAGTTTTTCAATGGTGTGTTCGTAGCATTGCGGTGGTGGCTGCACATAAAGCATTAGGTTTTCTGCAACATAAATTTTGTTTCATATTTCACTTTGTCCCTGACTTTTTTATATTACTCATTATGAAAATCACTTCAATTGACTTCCATTATCCTAAAGAACGAAGACTCTTGCGATTTTTTCATAGAAAAAAGGGGAAAGGCCACCTACATGCTTGCTTAAATGATCACACAAATCTTCTTAATTTCATGAAGGGAAATTATTATTCGTATATCCTATAAATACTCTGTTATAAAAAATACTACAACACTTTGAGAGTGTATCAATCGTCCACCCTAAAATGACAAAATGTATCTGCCATCCACCAAACCGTTACTTATCATTTAAATAGGATAACGCCAGAGGGGTAATTTGGTCTTTTCATATGATACAAATGATAATTTAAAGGTATACAAGTGATAATAAAAGAATTTAAGGGTATACAAATGATACTTTTTAAGGGTAAAATCATCAATTCGCTATAATTTCGATAACTTTCAAACGGCAGCTAACGGTTTGATAGTCGGTAGATAGTTTTTGTCAATTTAGGATAGACGATTGATACACCCTCAAAGTGTTGTAGTATTTTTGATAACAGAGCATCTATAGGATATACGAATGATAATATCCCTTTCATGAATGGTTTTTAGACCCTTTCTCTGCTGTTATACCCTTGGTTATAACAACCCAATAATTGACTTTAAATAAAATTTTAAAATAAATAAAAATAAGAATAATATAATATATAAAATAAGATAAAATTTGTATAATATTTTGAATACTAGAAAAGTTATTTTAACAATATTATTCTATCATATTCTTTTAATAATGATAATATCTATTTGATATATTAATAATATTAAAATAATTATACTTAAAATTCATAGTAATTTATAAAATTTATATTATTTTATTTACAATATCTTTTTTTAATTATGTGTGAATTAGTATAAATCTTAAGTCAATTTTTGGATTAATAGATTTTAGTATTAATAAAATCTATCAAGGTAAACTAATAATAAATTAATATTAAAAATAATTTTCATTATATCTGTTATTTTATTAATTGTACTTATTGTAATATTTTATTTGTATCATATGATATTTATTTATTATTTTTATCTTATTACTATATTTATATTTACTTGAATTGTTATAATCAAAAGATATAATAGTCATTTATTAAATTAAAAGGGTCAGTGTTCCCATGTAAAGAAACCTGGGGGTGTAAGTGGTATTTTCCTAGTGAAAATAAGGATAGGATTACTTTATGCTGTTTGGAGAAACTAAGTCAAATCTTTCTCATAATTTAAAATAGGTCCAAATTCTCATAAGATATAATAGTGTTAACTTTATTTATCATTTTATTATTCTACCCTACTCTTTACGTTAGGTTAAATATTTTGATAATATAAATCACATAAAATGACTTATATACTCTCAAGGATTAAATTAATTTAATAATGAATTGTAAGTTATGGAGAGAGATGAGTTAATTTGTACACATAAGTTTTTTTTCCTTTTTCTTTTTTATTTTTATAATCATTTATAGTATTAAAATATGATATTTTTATTAAAAAATTACTGATATTTCTCCATAATTTATAGTTCATTATTAAATTATTTAATCATTAATTATGTATATATAATTTTACTTAAGTTTCACTTAATTTTTCTAACCAACAAGAGGTAATCCTCATTTTTTCCTTTTTCATGTATCCATTTTCTTAGTTGATCCGGTGATCCTTTCTATTGATTATTTTTCACTTTTAATAAATTTCAGAATTTACACAAAACAACAACAACAACAACAGCCAATTGTAAATAATAACGTACACATGTCATTTAAAGGAAGAAAAGAACGGAAAATTGAATAAAATTTCGGCACTTGGGCAGGTGACAACTACCACGCACGTGCAAAGCCGGCTGTTGATCACGTGGCGGGTGGTTGTAGCCAAAAATCAAACTGGTCAGTAGTTATAAAACAACGAGATTTCTAATCGTCTTTTTTCATCCTTTTGGTTTCATCCTGTTGGTTTCAGTTTCATACATTGTTACTATCAGTAGTCCCGAGAGAGAGGAAAAAGAAACCCCCCCCACCACCCCCCCCCCCAAAAAAAAAAAAAAAGAAGGTGATGGGTTCAATAGCTGAGACTGTGTGCGTGAGTCGTGACCGGTGCTTGGGGGGTTTATCGGTTCATGCATGGCTCATCATATAATGAGATTGCTCGAGCAAATGAGACCAATATCTAATAGTTATAATTCATGCACTCTAAATGTTACAGTTTGTCATTTTTCTTCATTGTAGATCATCGAACACATTATTCATTCCGTCAAACACCTTTCATTATCTTATACTGCTGCTTACTCTTCTCTTCAAAAATTTGAAGAGCCTTCGAGTTCTCCATATGTGTGATATAACTCACTTTCCATCCACATTCCACCCGAAATTTGCAACTTCAAAAACCTCGCGCACTTTTTCTGATACATTCTTGCGTTAACTTCATTTCATAATTAATACAAGTTTAAGTTCTGGTTTACTTTAGATTTTAGGCCCCTTTCATTGGGGTTCCATTTATGGGTTCTTTGTAGTTACTCTGTTTTTCGTTCTGTACTGTAAATGCAATATCGACTATTCTGTTATGTTTATTCTTTTAGTTGATACAATTGAGTATTCTTAATTCAGCATGTATTAGATGTACATTGGTAGTGAGGCTTTAATTCTAGCTTAGGGCTATCTATGCTTCAGATAATGTAAATTGCGGGAGTAGAAACAACTGCAGTTACCATGGAATGGGCCATGCCACTCCTAACAACCTTCCATACCTTCGCCGCGTCATAAACAATGTGATTACATCCTCTGGCACCACTTCTGTTGCCACATTTATCTACTGAGAACTACATAGTGAGTGGATACCTGAGCATTGTATAGGGATTCCATAGTGTAGGAGAAGCCTAACAAGTTCAAACCTGAAAGATTCGAAGCAACTCGTAATGAAAAGGTTGCCCAGGTGCAGCCCTGACTATCTGTACAGTTTCTTTTTCTTTGGGTTCACTCATACAATGCTTTGGGTAGGAAAAGGTTGGGCAGAGGTGAACATGACTGTATGTTAGATGGGTTATCCAGAGACGCTGGTTGATTTCTTAACCAATGATCTAAGCTTCCGTTAATCACGTGTTCGTAAACAAGTAGCTTCTTCTCATTAACAGAGTAGTAACCAAGCAACTGCACAAGATTTTAGTGCTTTACGTTGCCCAGGGTTTCCAATTGAGCAGTGAATTGGCTCGGTGACCCTGTATTTTATCCTTGCTTAACTTCTTGACTGCAATTATTTTCCATCAGTCAAAGTAGCTTTGTACACAGCTCCAAAGCCACCATCCCAATACTATTTGTCTTGTGGAAGTTGGAAGTTGTTGGAGATGGTGGGTTTGGAGCTGTATACAAAGCTATAATTAAGCAAGGATACTTACTTGCTTAATAATTGAAGTTGGAAGTTTGAAGTTGTTGGGGAAAATAATTGCAGTCAAGAAGTTAAGCTAGGATAAAACACAGGATCACCGAGAATAATTACTTTCTGAAATGGAAACCTTGGGGAAGGTATAGCTCAGAATCTTGTACAGTTGCTTCGTTACTGCTCATTTAATAAGAAGAAGCTACCTGATTACGGGTACATAGTAAATGGAAGCTTAGATCATTGGTTAAGAAATCAATGAGGGTTTTTCTTGATTGGGCTAATATGTAGAAGGAACTTAGAATGATATTTCTATTACGCTTCATTAGCATTCATGTTATTTCTGTTACTATGGAGAGCTAATGATAAATAATTTGTAAAACATGTAGAATGAACTTAAAATTATAAGTTGTAAGAGTTCCTGTAGCTAATCCAATCAATTTAGCTTCAAAATCATCTTAATTGTCAATCCATTACTTCAAAATCATCTTGATTGTCAATCCACTTGTTGCTAACTAAAAGAAACAAGAAATTTGGGCTAAAGCAGCTATTTGGTAGTTGAGAAAGACAAAGGATTTTTCTTTTAAATATTCTAGATTTCCTTCTTACTAATCACAATGTAAAATACAAACTATATATACCCAGTTCATGAGCAAGGAAGTTACTAACTAATTCATATTATCATAACTAATTAGAATAACAACTAAGAAATCTAATTGATACAGAAGTATGGAGCAGCTGTAACTATCCTTGTTGCTCAACAGATTTAGCTGACTTCGCAGTAATAGAATTAGCTGACGTGGCAATGTTGACATGTCTTGACAGATGGCTTTCTTCCTTTCTGTAATGTAGCATAGTATGATGTCTTCATAGATGTACATGCATGTACATTGAGTTTGGCTCTTAAGTAATTGAAATGAAGAGCGGTTAATGTCTTAATTAAGATATCTGTAATTTGTTCCTCACTAGGTACACAGAGAATGTTTAAATCATTGGCTAAAACGTTGTCTCTGATGAAGTGAACGTCAATCTCTATGTGTTTGGTTCTTGATTGAAAAATTGGGTTCCTAGCAAGCTCGGTAGCACTAACATTATCACAATATATAGTTGGTTTCTCTACACAATGAAGTCCAAGCTTGAGAAACAATGACTTTAACTAAGCCATTTCTAAGGCTACTAATGCAAGTGCTCTGTATGCACTTTCAACTGATGATTTGGTAACCACTGATTTCTTCTTAGAAGACCAAAGAGATTAAGTTGTTTCCCAAATACAATCAGTAAGTACCAATAGATTTTCTATTATTTAAATCACTTCCCCAATCAATATCTGTGAATGCTGTAAGTTTGAGAGAACCTTCTTTGACAAATTTCAGACCATAATCTTGTATTTCTTTCAAATACCTTAACACCCTTTTACTGGCCACAAGATGTTGAAGAGTTGATGAAGACACATATTGGCTCAGTTTATGGACAGCATAAGCAAGTTCTGGTCTACTTAATAGTAAATACTGAAGATCTCTTACTATACTTCTTTAATAAGTAGGATCCTCAATATAATCTTGAGTCTTTGACACTACTCATTAGTGTGTCCATGCCTTTGCATTCAAGCATATCTACCTTAGCAAGTAAATCTCTAATGTACCTTTTTTGAGATAGGTGTTCGTTGTCTTGATCATATAGAACTTCTATGCCAAGGAAGTAAGATAACTTTCCTAAGTCCTTTAAAGTAAATATAGAACATAATAATTTGATAAAGCTTTCCAATTCAGCACAATTTGGCCCTGTAATGGGAATGTCATCTGCATATATGAGGACTGGGATTACTGAAGTTTTGCTCATTCTAAAAATAAAGATGTATCAAACCTGAAATTCTTGAATCCCCATATTATAAGGCAGCTTTTCAACTTGTCAAACCATGCTCTCTGGGCTTGTTTCAGTCCATAAAGAGCCCTGTGCAATTTACAAACAAAATCTGGTTTTTATTGATCAATAAAACCTTCTGATTGTTTCAGCATTACCTCCTTGTTCGGATCAGCATTCAAGAAAGCATTATTCACATCCACCATCTGATCTACCATTGATTCATCACAGCAAAGCTTAACACAACCCTTACTATTGTTGGTTTCACCACTGGATTGAAAGTTCCAACGTAGTTCACTCCCTCAATCTGTTGGAAACTTTTGGCAACTAACCTTGCTTTATACTTTGCAACACTCCCATCAATATTAAACTTCACTCTATGCACCCATTTGTTATCAACAAGAATGTGATTTACACATCTTGGTACCAAAGACCAAGTACCATTTGACATCAGTGCATTATACTGTGCGTTCATTACCTGAAACCACTTTTCATCATTTGCAGCTTCCTGAACCGTATCTAGTTCTTTGTTCAACTATATTGCATTCCTACTTTTCCTCTAGTGATCACGGGATGATGGTTATGAGATAAGCGCGTTGGATGTTTTGGTTTTGTTGAGGTATATCTGAAGATAGATTGACTATAATATCAAGAACTGAAGATGGTATAACTAACATAAGGTTGTTACCTATATTTGCATTTGAGAGTGGAGGAGATTGTTGGTTTAGGTCAGCTGCTTGTGTTGAATCTGCTATTGGAGAAAAGTCACTAGCACTGAAACATTCTTGAGAGAAAGGTTCATTGCTGTTGTCTAAGAGATTACTGGTGACAGGTAAAGTAGACAATTGAAACACTTGTACGGGACTGATTGGAAAACAAGAATCTTACTTCGATTTATTTGACATATGGATATAAATATTCATCAAAGATAACATGTGTAGCTATATATGTGAGCCCAAAAAGATGCAAACATTTATAACCTTTTGTGGGATGGAATTTATCTAAGGAAAATGCATTTAGTTGTGTGACAGTCACACTTTTGCTTATTGTAATCTCTCAATTATGGATAACAAGCACAGCCAAAACATTTTAGCATTTTGCAGTCAGCTTTATACCGTATAGCTTCTGATATGGAGTAGGCCTCTTAAAAGCAAATGTAGGCAATCTGTTAATATGATATACTGAAGTATGAAAAGCATCCCATCAGAATTAAAAAAGAAGTTTAGCTTGTGCTAGAAGTGTCAAACCTAGTTATACAAGTTGCCTATGTTTCCTCTCAACAAGACCATTTTGATAATGTTTGTAAGGATAAGAATGCCTAAATAGAATGCCACATTCATTTACAAAAGCAATGAATGGACTATATCCCCCTGGTCAGATTGTAAAATCTTGATGGTTGTTTGAAATTGATTTTCAACCTAAAGTTTTAACCAATTTGAACACCTCCGAGGCTTCTGATTTTAATTTCAAAGGATAGATCCAAGTGTATCTAATGTGATCATCTACATAACTAATATAGTATCTATAATCATCTCCAGAATATACTAGTGGGGGACCCCGTCGATCAGTGTGAATAAGTTCAATTGCTGCTTAGGACTTAACATCAGTGATAGAAAAATGAAGTCTGTGAAATTTACTTAGCTAAGTGTAATGTGCGTACATGCAGATTGTGTTTCAAAACTTTGAAGATTAAGAGTGGCATCACTAATGTGTGTAATTTACAAACCTTCACCATTGCCTATAATAAGTTTGTCATTACCTCTAAACTCATCTCTAACATGCATTATTTGCCCTGTTGTTTGTCAAGTGATGCATGATTCCACTGTCAAGATACCATCCTTCATCTACAGGTTCTTCAAAATTAGCAATCTAAGCAGCTCCAGTTCCAGCTCCAGGCAAGCTCGTTGAGTCAGATACAGAAGGATCCAGATGGACAATAGTCACAATACATGTGTGATGTTGTTCCTAGATAGGCAACTGGCCATGGATCATCATTTGGGGCATTATAGTTCCCATAAGGAGCATAAGAAGGTTCAAAGCTTGCCATATAAGTAGATTTATGTTTTGTTCCCCCTTGTTATAAGATCTCAATTGTTGAGGTACATAATTCTTTATATATCTATGCCAATATTCTGCAAAAGTTTGACCAGGTTTAAAGTAAATTTGACATATAGGAACTGGTTCATTATTTCCATCAGCATTTGAAGTGCCAGAACTATTGCCATATTGACATCTTCCAAATAGCATTTGCTTATTTTTCCCAATCATTTAACCTCTGCCATGATTGTTACCAATGTTTCCAAAACCAGGAGGAAAACTTTTGGGATGACAATTGAAAAACAGACCCCTTCCAGTGAAAGAATTATTCCTTCCACCCGAATTTCTGTTGTAATGGCCATGAAAGCATCTAGTATATCCCCCTTTTCTAGCATTGCCTCTTATTGGTGCATAATAAGCATTCATCATACCAATATTGTTGGCAAAATTAGCATAATATGTGTTTTTCATTCTAACACTGTTCAGTTCTTGTTTTATGAGTCAACAGTAGAGCATACTCTAGCTTACTTACAGTAATGAAAGTTGCTAAATCAAGATATCCAGCTCCAAGGCCATTAAGAATTTAATGTAATAAACCTTTATCAGAAATAGCACTACCAAAACATGCTAATTTATTTGCTATTTCTTTCATCTTCAAATAGTAATATTCTGTACTCAGTGATTCTTTTATCATAACATTTATCTCACACCTGAGTTGAAGAACTCTTGCCTTAGATTCTACTCCAAACACTTTTTTCCAATGTTTTCCACACATCAAGTGAAGAATTACAAGAATATATAAACAAGGCTGTGAATACCTTCAGTGATTGAGCTGAGTAACCAGCAGAGTAATGTCTGATCTTGACTCCAAATGGTATATTCATGATCCTCGATTTGTTGAATAGATCTAGCAGTTATTCCAGTATAGCTTGAAGAAGCAATGAATTGATTCGATGCTACTTTTCTCTATTTATGTAACGTTTAAGCCGATTTCCTTTCGTAGAAGCCAGAACTTGATTTCGCCAGAGCATGCAATTAGATCGATCTGATCTGATTGGAGTGATGAATGAGGATGTTGCTTGTAATATTTGATCTGTAGTGATTGAGTTTGAATTCGTGTTTAGATTGCTTGAGCTTGCCACGTCTGTTTCTGATACCATAAAATAAACAAAAAATATTGATGTAAAGTAGTTGTTTGGCAGTTGAGAAAGATAGAGGATTTTCCTTCTAAATATTCTAGATTTTCCTTCTAAATATTCTAGATTTTCTTCTTATTAATCACAATGTAAAATACAAACCATTTATACTCAGTTCATAAGCAAGGCGGTTACTAACTAATTCATATCACAGCTAATCATAACTAATTAGAATAACAACTAAGAAAGCTAGCTGATATACAAGTATGGAGCGCGTGTAACTATCGTTGTTACTCAACAGAATTAACTGACTTGGCAGTAACAGAATTAGCTGACGTGGCAATATTGACATGACAGTCTTGACGCGTCTTGACAGACAGCTTTCTTTCTTTCTGTAATGCAGCATAGTGTGTCGTCTTCGTACCAACCATTGCATTTTCACCTGCAAAATATGCTAAAGCTTGTTGCATTATTATTTTTTTTCATGTTTCTAATCCTACATGCCTGCTGTTGCTGCACAAAAAGAGCTGCTTGTTGCTTTATCTTCTAGTCTTTGGAAATTTGTTACGAGTTGAAGGTTATATTTACAGAAGCTAGTTTATTTGCCATAAGAAAAACAACATTTTCTTTGGCCTTATTGTATATATTTGATTGATGCCTAGCTTACTCTTATTTTTATTATGAAAACAAGGGAAATGACTGTATAGGTCATATAAATGCAGGGCTAGCTAGGCTGAATTCTTTAAATTTCTTGTGTTGTTTTACATCCTTGAACGAGTAAATTAACACGAGGCTCAATCTAATTCTTTTAGCATAGACAATGGAATGTTGATACAATCTCATTTAGGATACCTATTATATTCTAAATATGTTTTTTTCACATAATACAATGAGGGCAAGCCTATGGATTTTTCTTCCCAATCAAAAAGCTCAGGTAGTACCATAATTCCAAAACAGAGTGCAAAATCAAACAATTTGGCAACGTTTTGGTTTTGCTCACCAAATAAGATATGTGATGGCTTCATATACGTCCTAAAACAGCAGTAGGCCTGGAGATATACTAGATTGAAATTCAAATTTAATGTGTCGAGGCAGATCCCGACGAATATATTAATCTATATTTATCAATATTGCAACATTAAAAAAAAATAGTATTACACAATTTGAAATAACTTTATAGACAGTGAATGTTAGAATTTACAATTCATAAGGTGGATCACATGCATGCATCTATCAAGATTTAATTAAAAACCATATACATGTATTTAGTTTTAAGTAGATATAAACTAATTATAAATATGCACATAATCCTAAGAGATTATGATAGTGTAACTAATATTCATATATTCCTAAAAGAATAAGGTGAAGAGGAATTTAGTCACTTTCTTGATGAAAGGAAGTGATCAAATTCATTATAAAAGTTAGGGGAGGGTGTTTAGTTTTGTTCGATATCAGGATTAACCAAAGTTTTTTCAATGACTAGTGAATTTTTACTTATAATTTTCTATCAGTGACAATTATTTAGACAACAATGTTTTGGGTCCTTTCTGGACTTGCAACCTCTAATTTTTCAAGCACAACTTGTAGGAGTTATTTAACGTGCTATTTAGGAGTGTTGAGACTACCGAGGAATAAAGAACGAGTTATACTTCGTATAAATAATTATAGTTCGTATAAATAAGTGACACTAGCATTAGATTTTCACAATTAGAGTTTGCCATGAATACTGACCCTCATTTTAGAATTCCTTTCACTTATTCAACTCGAATGCATAATCATTTTATTTTGGATAGACTAAAGGATTTGGATAAGAAAAGATTTGACATACAATTGAGAGTTCAGACTTCACGGAGGACGACTCGGTTTCTGTAAAGACTGCACTTGTTTATGTTCTTGAGAGGGTTTTGATGGGTTAACAAGCGAGAACCAAAATAGCTAGAAAGTGGTTGATAATGTGGATGACACCAACAATTGTCCGTGAGGAACGGTCAGTGACTAAAGGACAATCGAATCACTGTATAGTGCATTGATTAGCATGGCATCTGGCTCCACAGCAACAAGATACAGACAACAGTCTTCCAAGATTCACATATGCATTTCAGGTGAGGTTGAAATTCTTCAAGAATTTCAAATTCTTATAGATTGTTATTTATACTTATAGAGTCTGCTTCCAGTTTGGGAATCTAGACTTTAATAAAGTCAGGGTGTATGGTTTAATTTGAGATTGAGGTGAGGTAGTTATAGCACTAAAGTATAGCTTAATTTGAAAATTAAGTTGATTTGATTTTATACTTGTTTAGTGAAAAATCTAGTGTATCTTTATTAATTTTGTGAAAATTATTAACTAAAAAATCTTATTTACTCAAACTATTGATTTTTATTTCATATTTATAGTAAAACTACAGTAACCTAATACCAAACAGGGCCGTTATAATAGATAGGATTGAACTAAATTGTATATATAATGTTTACATTAAACTAATTAAAATAAATAACTAAAGAAATGTTTGGATATTTCTATTATTATAATAGATAGACGCATTAAATATGGGGATAAAAAAATCTTATTTCCATGCACTAAGTGTAGCAATAGATATAATAGATAGACGGGTCTGCCTAACTTACGTTGAATGTAAGTTACGGTCAGCCTGTGAAATTTCATCTAGCCCCCTATGCTTTATATTATTTATATTTTATTTATGAATATTATAAACTTTTTGAAATGTAAAATTTCGTTTAACCCCTTCTACTCAATTTTATTTTATTAAAACCATAGAATATGAATTCGCCCCCATAATTTTAAATTCTCAAAACAATCTCCATTTAATTAAAAAATATAATTATTGTTAAATGAATTATAATTATAATTATAATTTTATTATAATCATAAATATTTTTTTAATAGATTATTGTTATTATTAATAACGATAATAAAAAATATTATAATTAATTAATCTATTAACAATAATTAATAATATTTTTTATTAAATTATTAGTAATAATAATAATAATTAATGATAATTAACATATTTATGATTATAATAAAATGGAATAAACACTGAGTCTATATTTATGTAGGAGACTCTTTTATATTTCTATACTTTTTAATTTCAAGTACTTTCAGGATTTTTTGTTACTTTGATAAATAATGGTTTCGTAGGCATCTCATTATTAAACGGTCATTTTTAAGTGCTTTTTGCTAAGTTGTTACACCTTCGAGGATGTAAACACATTTTTCTTGCTTCTGTTTTTTAAATACAAAATTATTTTTATTGGGTCAAGCTTAAAATTTTGACAGAAATTGTCATTCATTTGTCTCTTGAAACCCGATAATGAGTATTTCAAGTCGAAGGTAGCATTAGCAATACATTTACTATTAGTTAGATAATCATTAATTATTATTATTATTATTATTATTATTATTATTATTATTATTAACAATTTATAATGCTTTTTATTCTTGTTATTAATAATAACAATAATCTATTTTAAAAAATATTTATGATTATAATAAAATTATAATAATAATTATAATTCATTTAAAAATTATTATATTTTTTAATTAAATGGTGGTTATTTTGAGAATTTAAAATTATGGGGGCGAATTCATACTCTATGGTTTCAATAAAATAAAATTGAGTATAAGGGGTTAAACGAAATTTTACATTTCAAAAAGTTTATAATACTCATGAATAAAATATAAATAATATAGAGCATAGGGGGCTCGATGAAATTTCACAGGCTGACCGTAACTTCCATTCAACGTAAGTTAGGCGGACCCATATAGGTGGATGATTGAATAATTATTAAATTTTTTGAAATAGAGACTAAGCATCTATATGGAGTTGTTGTTTTTTTAATTACAATGTTTTTCTTATTAGTCTCAGCTTCTTTATTGTATTTTATACCAGTTTTTGTTTTGGTAATAATAGTGATTAAAATTCTTTCTTTCACCTAGGATATTATTTTAAAGGAAGAAAATGATGATAGGTATGAGGATGATGAAGTTGAGGCAAATGATTCAGAAATTGAAGAAGTTACTTTAGAGGATGATTGAGCGTATTCAAGATGTGATGATATCATTTTGTATATACATTTGGTATATTTTTTATGTAAAAGATACTATAAAATTGATATTTTTGTTGTATTTTTTAGCAATGAATGTGATTTTATGAGTTTTTGAAATTAATGAAGTTACATTTAGTATATTTTGTATGTTATTATTACTTATGTTACATTACTTCCCTAATATAGATATTTCAACAATAAAAAAAAAATTAATGAAATAATATTATTAAATAAAATAAAGGGGGTCATTAAACAACAAAATAAGTCTATTTTCAACAATGTATCTTTTATTTCTGAAGACTAGTTGCAGTTGACAATAGAAATAACTAGGTTTATCTTATCTCTTTTCCGAAAGCATTTAATTCCATTTCCGACGGTAACGCCTTCGGAAATTTTTTTTTTTTCCGACGACTCATCAAAAATTCGACATTTCTGATAAGATTTAATACAACAAATCTATGCACTCAAGTGACTTTCAACTACACATTACTTTTGTATAGAACCAGACAACTTGTTGCAACTCAAGAAGATGTACTTCAACCTCGAGCAACTTCCAATCTTCAATGGGATCTCGCCATGAACTAGTTACTAAAAAGGTAATGGCCCAGAAAGCTAAGTCATTTTAGGGAGTGAGCCTGAGAGAAGATTGTCACTTAGGTCCAAGAATTACGATTGAGTCAATTCACCAAATAGACCATTTCAACCCATTAGTGGATTGTGGAGATCTGAAGCCCTACTGAATCTCCTCTTTCCTTTGATTAATCGAGGGTCTTGAAATGTTTCAAGTTCTCAAGCTCAGGTTAGATTTCCTACTAAAAAATGTTGGAAAAGATAAGGTTCACGCTTCAATAGACGACCAATGTCATTTGGAATTCTCGAATAGTTTTTCAGGCGGTGACCCGTTATAAAATGGGAAAAAAGTGTGTACATCGTAGGTTTATAGTGTTTAAGTAATCTCACATGCCACACTCGTATGACGCTTAGTAAGATTATTCATTACATGAAACTCTATCAAATTTAATGAATTCCACAAACTCACTAATATTTTAGTAGTGAAATTGTTAAAATCAAGATCAAGAACCAAGAACAGAAGATTCAAAAATTAAAAGTATAGATGTGATTATAAACTATAACCGACCGAGTAAGATTAGTACACTTCTAAAAACACATCATCACTAGTTGTAGAAAACAAATTACAGTCAAGTTCAATCTCCACAAGTGACCATGCAATAGAAAATTACTTTGGGATGAAACCAAACAAAAAGTTGCTGCTGTGGTGGGATTCTGCCGAGTAACTAGTTATTACAAAGCAAGAGCAAATCCATTTGGTTAAACCTTCCAAGCCAAGAAAGCAATCGCCCAGAAAGCTATTTCATTTCACTAAAAAGAAAGTCAACATTAAAGTGTATCTCCAAGCTCAAATGAAATGATTGAAAGATAATTTCATGAAACTTATTTAAATCCAGATTAAATTACTGAGGAATATAATTTCGGAAGCATACCTGAACCCATTGTTGTTGTGTAGAGATTATTGATTCTTGGTGATGGACTTCCAAACTAATCTCTATCCTTTTTAAAGGATTCTCACTAAGAGGATTTTGAGAATAAAAGCAGACGATATAGAATGGGGACCATAACCTCCTTATATAAGAAAACTAATGAACGGGTTTAATTAAAACCCTCTAACAATTATTTTGTATTAATTATCACTTCTGCCCCTCATAGAAGTAATAATTAAAACTCTAGTATCTATGTATTTAACCCACAATAATTATACCCTTAGCCGTTTAATTAACATTAAATAGATCACTTAATTATTGGCTAATTAAATAATAGCACACACATTTTATTTGTTTCATGTGTGGCCCCAAATATTAAATTAATTAAATAATTAATCTAGTAATCTCCCACTGGTTCACAAATGAAATCTAAAATGTGTTTAACTTAATGAGCTCATAAAAATTGCTATTATGTCCTTAGAGTATATCTGGACAATCTCGTCCAATAACCACATAAATATAGGATCATGGCGGCCTTTGTTGCATCAATTGTAACTCAACCCATCCATGGCGCTTATATTAATACAGTTACATGACATAGATCAATTGTGGATACATAGCATGGAAATTACATGTAACGTGATCTAAACATGTCTATTCCCAACTAGTCATACTTTACTTTATTGATCCATGCAACCCGCTTGGCTACTTTCCAATGATCCATGCCAGGATTGCTCAAATATTTGCCTAACATGCCAACTATAAACGCAATATCTGGACGCGTGCATACTTGAGCATACATAAGACTCCATATAGCTGAAGAATAAAGAATCTTTTACATTTCTTTGATTTCAAGATTGGTCTTAGGGCATTGACTAAGGTTGAATTTATCTCCTTTGGTGACAGGGGTGTCACCTGGTTTACTGTTTTGCATGCCAAACCTTTTTAAAACTTTATCGATATAGTTCCTTTGTGACAATCCCAGAATACCCTGAGAACGATTCCGATGTATCTTAATTCCTAAAACAAAGGAGGCATCACCAAGATCTTTCATCTCAAAATGTTTTGATAGAAAACTCTTGGTGTCGTGCAGTACGCCTATATCATTTGTGGCAAGCAATATGTCATCAACATATAAAACCAGGAATATATGTTTACTCCCACTGAACTTTGATACACACATTCATCAATAACATTTGCCTCAACATCATATGAGATAATTATTTGATGAAACTTAAAGTACCACTGACGAGAAGCTTGTTTGAGCCCATAGATGGATTTGGTTAGCTTACAAACCATATTTTTTGGATCTCCTGCTACAAAGTTTTTTGGTTGTACCATATAAATTGTTTCATCAATGTCACCATTGAGGAACGTTGTCTTAATATCCATATGATGTAACTTAAGGTCAAAATGTGCAACAAGTGCCATAATTGTCCTAAAAGAGTCTTTCGTAGAAACCGGAGAGAAAGTCTCTTTATAGCCAATTCCTTCCTTTTAAGTAAAGCCTTTAGCTACAAGACGTGCTTTATATCTCTCCACATTACCATTTGAATCCCTTTTAGTTTTAAATATCCATTTACAACCAATGGGCTTCGTACCAGAAAGTATTGAGACAAGTTCCCAAACGTTATTGTCTTGCATCGACTTGTACTCTTCTTTCATGGCTTCAATCCATTTATGAGAGTTGGAACCTTGCATGGCTTGATGGAAATTGATTGGATCGTCTTCCATCACTCCAGTTTCATTGTCATGTTCCTGAAGAAATACTATGTAATCATTCGGAATTACATTTCTCCTTTCTCTCATGGATCGTCTTAATTGCACAGGCTTTTGAGGTTGTTGAGTTGATCCTCATGAACAATTATCTCATTTTGAATGAAGGGTTAGAGCAATATTGTCCGATGATTGAGGATTCAAATTTACTTCTTGCTCAATGACAGGTATTGAAACCTGTACATTGTCAAAAGCAACAATGGATCCTTCTTCCTCTTCAAAGACAATGTTCCTCACTGGATTTCTACCCCCAAACTCAACATCGTCAAAAAATATGCAGTTCCCGTTTTAAAAATTAACTGTGTACCAGGATCATAAAGCTTAAACCCCCTTGATTGCTCCGCCTAGCCAACAAAGTAGCTGCTTACAGTTTTGGAGTCCAATTTCTTTTCATGAGGCCTATAAGACCTCGCCTCAGCTGGATATCCCCAAACATGTAAATGCTTTAGATTGGGTTTTCGACCTGTCCAAAGCTCATAATGTATTTTAGCAGTCACTTTAGTTAGCACTCGATTTAGGATATAAGTTGCTGTTTTGAGCGCTCCACCCTAGAGTGATTCCAGTAAAGTAGAATGATTAATTATACTCCTTACCATATCCTTAAGAGTCCGGTTTCGTCTTTCATAAACACCATTCATGCTAAGCGACCCTGGCATGGTATATTGGAGGACAATTCCACATTCCTCTAGGTATTTAGCAAATGGTCCTGGACGTTGTTCACCCGATCTGTCATATCTACCGTAGTACTCATCACCATTGTCAGACCTAACACTTTTAATCCTTTTGTTGAGTTGTAACTCAACTTCGGCTTTAAATATTTTGAAAACATCTAAAAACTATGATTTTTCATAAACCAGGAATATATAGCCATATCTCGAATAGTCGTCTATGAATATAATGAAATGCTGTTGACCATTCCAAACAACTGTGGGGAATGGTCCACAGGTATCTGTATGAATTAATTCTAAGCTGTCTGAAGTTTTGTAGGCACCCAATTTCTTAGTTTTGGTTTGTTTCCCTTGATACACTCAATACAAACATCAAAGTCTAAAAAATCAAGAGATCCCAAAATCCAGACACGAATCGCTCAATTCTAGCTTTAGAAATGTGACCTAAGCATTTGTACCATAATGAGGCCGAATTTTCTTTCTCTAATTTACGCCTTGTACCTCTGGAATTAAAATGCAGTTTTTCATTATAACTTGAAACAATTTCTAGCAAATATAGATTGTCATAAGCATTAAGCAAACTGGTTCCAACAACATTAGAATTGATAGATAAACTAAATTGTCTGTTGACAAATGAACAAGAATAACCAAATTTGTCCAAAACAAAAACTGAAATCAAATTCCGTCTAAAAGACGGCACAACAAAAGTATCTAACAAATCCAAATAACAACCAGTTTTTATAAGCAATCTAAAATGCCCAATTGCTTCAACTTCTACCGACTTTCCATCTCCAACATAAATGCATATTTCAACATCACTTGGCAGACGGTAGCTCAGGCAACCCTGCATTGAAACACAAATGTGAGTAGTAGCACCCGAATCTATCCACCATGTATTTCTTAGTACCAAAGCTAAATTAATTTCAAAACAAACCAAAGTAAGAAATGTACCTTTCTTTACGCGCTATGCGTGATATTTTTGACATTCCTTCTTCACATGTCTAGGCTTGCCACAGAAGCAACAACCATGCTCGGCCTTTGGTTTCTTTGGCTCTGGACCCTTAGATGTAGTAGCTTCACCCTTTTCTTTCTTTTGCCCTTATCTTTAGAAGTGCTTACCACATGTGCATATTCGGTTTTCTCTTGCTTCAATCTCTCTTCTTCTTGCACACAAAAGGAAATCAATTCATTGAGATTCCATTTCTCTTTTTAATAGTTGTAACTGACTTTGAACTGATTAAATTGTGCTGGGAGAGAGATAATGGCCAAATGCACGACCAAATCATCAGATAGGTCAAGCCCTAATGCCTTAAGCTTAGAAGCAAGATGAGACATCTCCATGGTGTACTCCCGAATGTTTCCCTTGCCTTTATACTTCATTAAAATCAAGCTTGCTAAATGCATACTTGTTTAAGCCTTATCGTTTTTTGTAAAACGTTTCTGAAATTCAGCAAGAAACTCACTAGCATTTGTAACCTCATCGGTTATAGCACTCTTAAATACTTCTGGAACAACATGCTTCATGATCATAAGACTCATCCTGTTAGATCGATCCCACTTCTCATAGTATAACACATCCTCAGGTGTACTATCATCAGTGAGTTCGTCCGGCTTCGGGTGTCTAAATGATAAGTCTAGATCCATGCAACTTAAGAGAATCATCATATTTTCTTTCCAGTCCTTAAAATTAGTCCCATTCAGAATCAGGACACTATTGATATTTGCAGATATAGAAGCAGCAAACAGAAAAGCTGAATAGAGAACAAAAATAAATAAAATATAAATAAACAAATAATGCTCACATTAAACAACTCAATTAATAACCTTTAAAAATTTAAAAGCAAATTATAACTTTTCAAGATACCTAGCACATCATTAGTAACAAGTCTTTGGACTATAATACTAACTGTAAATGATACTCTTCTTGTAATGATCAAATTTTGACGATAAGTCATGTCAAGTAATAAACCCATCTTTGGATTAGTATATTACTCACATTAAGTTATATTAATAATCGTCACAAATTTACCACCACAGGTGTGTGTGCAATGAAGCCAAAATTAATCTTCCTTTGGGTCGATTAACATCTACAAGAATTAACACAAACACAAACATCTAACACCCCAAATAAACTAATCTATACGAGAGACATCACTTTGGTGATTTCCCACTTTAAGTAGCATATTTTCATTGTTAGACCAATAATTAACATAGATGTTATAAAGCATTTTTAAACTTAAAGATTATCAAAGTAAAACCGGAACTGTAATAATCAAACCGAGTCGATTTCATTCACACATTATATTTATAGCCCAGATCAATTACCAACTATAATGCATGTAAAACATGGCCACTGAAAGAATTAAAAAATCAATTCATGTGATTTAATTTAAAATCACTATTAAACTCGAAACCAAAACATACATCGGCACTGCAACTTAATTCAATTGATTTAATTTAAAATTATTATTAAACCGAAACCAAAATTTGAACATGGCCAGTTTAAATTCAAAGCAAATTGATATTATTATTAAATCAAAACTGAAACAAGCCACTTCAAATTTAATTTAATTGATTTCAAATTACATATTATCATTAAAACCGAAACCGTGGCCACTTAAACACAAATTAAATTGATTTAATTTAAGTTTATTATTAAAATCGAAACCGAGATCTGGAAGTATGGCCACTGCAACTAAATCCAAATTTGAATTCAACTAAATATTAAATATTGAAAACTGAAACCAAGATTACATGGCCACTGCAAACGCGATGTAAATGATCATGCTTCGGTTTCGTGTTTTAAAAAACTAGCATACGAATTTTTAATTATTCTCGCTAATCTATTCATGCATTAGCAAATTGATTTGAATATTACCATTAATCAAATACCGTATCTCAATAATCTAATCATGGATTAGGCTTTGATACCACTTGAAAAATAATTTCTTGAAACTTATTTAAATTCAGATTAAATTACTGAGGAATATAATTCGGGAAGCGTACCTGAATCTATTGTTGTTGTGTAGAGATTCTTGATTCTTGGTGATAGACTTCTAAACTAATCTCTATCCTTTTTAAAGAGTTCTCACTGAGAGGATTTTGAGAATAAAAAGAGACGATATAGAATGGGGACCATAACCTCCTTATATAAGAAAACTAACGAACGAGTTTAATTAGAACCCTCTAGCAGTTTTTGTGTTAACTATCACTTTTGCCCCTCATAAAAGTAATAATTAAAACTCTAGTATCTATGTATTTAACCACAACAATTATACCCTTAGCCATTTAATTAACATTAAATAGATCACTTAATTATTGGCTAATTAAATAATAGCAAATACATTTTATTTGTTTCATGTGTGGCCCCAATTATTAAATTAATTAAATAATTAATCTAACAATGATCCCATCAAAAAAATTGAGATTCAAATTAAGGACTTGAAGACCTCTGAGATTCCTAATTGCTTCACATATAGGCCTCTTTAGCAAATTGTTACTAAGAATAAACCTCTGCAGCAACAACGCTACCAATCTCCCTAAGAAGAGAACCTTCTAACAAATTACTAGATGCAGAAAACTCCATCAAGTTTTTTGAGTTCTACAATTTGCATTACACCTGCCAGATTATGGGAATGGAGATCAAGAAGCATCAGTAGCAGCTTCGAGATACGCTCAGGAATTGAACTAAAGAGATTATCATTGTTGAGTAAGATTAATGCTCTGGTCAAACACATCTTCAATGGTACCTGAAAGCAAATTCCTAATAAGATCAATCTCTAAAATTAAGTCTGAATTAGAGAATTCTCTTGTTATGGAACCAAACAACTTCTTGTTGTTCAAACTGATATACTTCAACCTTTCATAACTTTTAATCTCCAGTGGGATTCTACCAACTTGTTACTAAAAAGCCAAAGCGAGAGCAATTGGTTCGACTTTCCAAGCCCAGAAGGCAAAGGGCGAGAAAGCTGGTTCAATTTAGCAGAAAACCTCAACATCAATAGCTCGAATAATTATTCAAAAAGTAAAATTAAGAGAAGATTTCTACTCAGGTCTAAGAAATGCAACTTAGAGGATTCACACAGTTGACGCAAAATAGTCCTTTTCAACCCATTATCAGATAAATCACTTGTCCTCAGATGTTTCAATTTCTCAAGCATATGTGGGATTTGGAAATGAGTACGAGGGTTTCAAGGTTGAATAGATGACCAAATTCATAGGGAATTTCACCATGAGAGCTTGGATAGCTTGTCAAGCAATAACCTATTATACAATGAAATAAATTGCAGACAAATATCAAAATGCCACAGGTCAATCATCTCACGTGCAATGATCGTGCATCACTGAGGAACACTTTATCAATTTATCTGAAATCCATAGTCTTACTAGTACTATACTAGTAAAATAGTTAGAATC
Organism: Citrus x changshan-huyou; assembly: GCA_039657385.1. NCBI lineage: Eukaryota > Viridiplantae > Streptophyta > Magnoliopsida > Sapindales > Rutaceae > Citrus > Citrus x changshan-huyou. The sequence goes on along the minus strand of CM077547.1, from coordinate 17,003,064 downwards.
AAAATAAAAAAGCATCAATTGAAGCCCTAATTAAATGCAATTAGTAATTGGGTGCATAGAGTTATGAGCGGCTGATTGCATTGCATGATTAACTTGAAGGGCTTCATTTTGCTTTGAATAACCACTGAACAAAGATGAACTTACATCTTTGGTCATCAAGTGTAAAACTATATAGCTAACTTATTTGATGTGGCTGAGTCGCCTCAAGTACGTAGATTTAATGATGAAGATTGAAGAAGTCTCAACTCCGAGTAAATGGAGTTGAAGAGTGCAGGCGTATACCTTGTCTTTTATGATTTAAAAGTATTATTTTTTGGTAGACTTGGGATCTATTCAGTATTATTTTTTGATGAAATGTCTATACAATATTACCTGAACTTAAAAAACTGAGGCAAATTTGAAGAGAAACTACATCGTAACTTTTTGATAGATGTGATTTTTGGAATGATCATAATTGCAACTCTACTACGTCAAAAATAATGAAGTAAACTGCCTAAATTAGAACACTTCTCTCTATATATACAAAAGGATGAATGGAGAGAATGTGATATGACTTTGAAGGACTACCCATTAAAGCATGAACTTCCCTTGCTTGACTTGTATCCTTGCTAGTGTTGATAATTAATATGAAAATCATGCATGGTACCTATTGTTCTTATCAAAGGTATTGTGATCGATCTGGAGTCGTTATTCCTAGCCCTCTAGCTACAGTCATAAGATTCTAATATGTCAACTTTCTATACTAAGGCCATCACTATTGTTGATGCAAACCTAAGCATGAGGTTGATTCTTGGGATTATATGGATCAAAAAGGGTTGCATTGGTTGTTGGACTGTGATTCAATGTTATAAGAGCTTCTAGGGGCGTAAATTTTACACTTGCAAAGTTACAAAGGTCATTTCTAGGTATATGTTTAAGTCCAAGACTTGTTGAGTACATAGGTTTAAGTTTATAATTTACTCGTTTAAGCAGGAAAAGCTGTTAAGAACCGTCTGACGTGGCTATCTAACTTAGAGGTCTAGAGATTGACTTTGTTGACCATTCCGGGATATAAAAGCTGAGTGATAGACTATCTCAAGTAGCTGGTATCTCGTGAGTTACTGTGATTTAGGGCGTGAGTGAGGGCTTGTATCAGAATATGCAACTGGTTTTCAAATTCATGGGCTGCCTAGTTTGGGTCCGTTGAGACACGGTGATCCAACTATTACTTGCATGTCTTCCATGTGTGGATCATACCCAATGTGAACTATACAAATTTTCTTGAACCAATGATGTGAGCCTACTGGGGATTTGGAATCTTGAATAATGGAAATTGATCATAAAGTGGATCATACATATATTGAAAAAGAAATAGGGAAATTTTTAAAAATAACCTTAAAGCTGTTTGATTTTAGAAATTTAACCCTCTAACTTTTTCCTTATCATAGCTAACCAAATAAATTTTTTTTGCTCCAAATTACCCTCCACATACATTCATTCGGCCAACTCTTTCTAGCCACATCCCAAAATTTTTTCTCTTGAACGACGGCGAACGGCGACAACACTGACAAACTAAAATCCAACCAAATCCGTCGTAATATATTCGAATAAAAAATGAATCCACCATATTTAAAAGAGCCGAAACCCGAGGTAAGCTAACTTCATTTTTTTTTATGATTTGAATGAATTTTATTGGGATTCTAGATGACTATAGGGGTTGTTAGAGGGACATAATGAAACAAAATTTTGTCAAAATAATGAGTTATAACTATTGCACATTAGATGTTTGATGAAATTCCTCTTAGATATTTGTGTTTAGTTCTTGTATCATCAAGGTGTTACGGAATAGTTTTGAGTTGTTTGGTGTGTTTTTCGTATTCTAAGTGTGACGGAGAGTAAAATTGGTGATTGATGAAACAACACAATGCTCGGCTGCCGCACGTGCACGCATGCACACCTATCGCAAGCACAGCGCATGCGCTTGTCACACGCACAGCTCACACGCGCCTATCACATGCACAATGCACGCGTGCTTGTCACATGCATAGCACACTGTGTCTGTCCCATGCACAACTCACGATCGCACCTATCACATGTACTACGTGCTTGTGACAAGATCGCGCCTTGTCCTGTCGCACCAAGAGACAATTCTCTTGGTGCGATAGTGTTTATACTATTGCAAATTCACTACCAGCAGCATTGTTAATACTACTTACTTTGGTTTCCTTGGCCATGCAGCTACGAGTTTGGTTTCCTTGGCCATGTGTGGCTAATTGAGACTAAAAAGTGTATATTTAATAAGTCTAAAATTTTTAGTTTTTTACTTATGGTGTTGATTAATGTGCTCATTATTCCTAAATTATTTTAACGCTCCCCTAATAAATTTTTACGTTAAAATTAATTAGCAGTATATTAATTTTTATATTGTAAATATTTCAGGAATAAAGAAGAAACTGGAACTGAAAGCAAGAACAAAGAAGAAGTGTTGGAGCCACTTGGAATGCATTATTGAGGAGATATAATTAATAAAAAATAAACATTTTAAAATTTAATTAAAAAAAGGCAAAGTGAGCTGTGATAGTGACGAGTTGGTATATATATATATATATAAAATAAAATAAAATAAAAAAATAATAAAATAAAAGAAGAGGATGCATTCCTTGCTTATAAAAGGCAAGAGGATGCAAGCAGATGAGGGCAGAGCAGAAGAGAAGAGAGGAGCCAAGGGTGAAGACTAGAAAATTTTCTCTATTGCAGCTAATTTTCTTGTAATATATTTTAGAAGTTTGTTAAATAAAATGAGTGTTTTGTTTATCAATATGAGTGTCTAATTTTTTAAGTTGAGGTGAAAGGGGAAGCTCAAGGGTTCAAATTATTGATTAGTTACTTTCTCAAGTGTGTCTTAAAGTTTATTTCATTTGTTATATTTTCCTTCTTTACTAATTTCTTTTACGTCATGTTAATTTATAGATCTAGATCTCTTCAAATTTATATGGTATTTTGACATAATGTCGACACTATAATATAGCTGTGGCACATTAGGTATTTGATCCCATATTTATCACATTGATGGTTAGTTAAGAATTAAGTAACATAATAATTAACTGGCAAAATTAATGTAAAATACAATTATAAGACAGTTGATATAACCATAATTTAAAATCCGAGAGTGGATCCGTAACCTTAGCATATTTTTAGATTGATTCCTATTAATTTCTTTTCCCGTATTTAATTTTCCTTCTTTAATAAATTGACTACTAGATTTTAAATTCTCTAGGGTTCAACCTTGGGACTTATCGAGTTATATTATATCTAAACAATCTTATACTTGGGAATAACAATATTTTTGAGTTGTATTAAGTTTTTGGTGTCGTTGTCGGTGAGTTTTCTAAAATTAGTGTCGGTTGTCTTCATTTTTTATTTATTTTCTATGTTCATAATCTTATTTTATTTTTGTAAAACTTCAGTTGGCACTCCTCTTCTCTTGAGATTTTAATATCATTTATAAAATTTGTGAAAAAATTCATTTTGACCAAAAAAGTTTGCAGATCAATCCCTAAAACCGAATTGGAACTTGGATATTTGGACTTTACCTTATTCTTTGGACTTTTGCACTTAAAGACTAAATGAACTTGGACCTTTTGGACTTTGTGAACATAACAAGCATGTGCTTGGACTTTTAAAATTACCATTAAGGCCCAGAAATTAAATTATCTAATTGGTCAACAATTATTAAAAGTTGTTAAAAAAAAGAGTCCACACCTTTAGGTAAGTATTCCTTCCCCTTCTTCTTTAGTTTCTACAATTTATTTTTCATAATTTTTTTGTTTTGCTATGTGATGAGCATATAATATATACATATTTTACCCTTAATTACATAATTGCTAGTTATTTTTATTTGTTTCTTTTAATTAATTGAGTTATTTTATTGAATAGGGAATCAATTGGAGATTATGGATAAAAAAGGTTTGGAAGGATTAATTAATTAATTTTGGGAGCAATTAAGCATATTTGCATGTGGTGTCAAGCCAAGGAACCGAATTGAACAAGTTAATTCATCATGCACATGCGGACAAAGGAGAGAAATTGATTTTAGCTTTAAGAAGGGACCACACTTGGAGCAAAAACAAATTAAAAGCTTTGCCAGCACATGAGAATTAAATCAAGATTGATTTGGGCTTTGCATAAGTAGGCCGAGTGTTAGCTTGTGTGAGACAGTTTTTTTGCAATCAAAACTTGACAAGGATTTGAGCCAACTATAAAAACCGAACTTCGGCTTTCGAAAAGGGTAGCCGCCAGAGGAGGGAGACGTGAGACAAAGAAAAGAAAATCAGCAACAGTTCTTTTTTCCATGGCTGGTTTTATTAATTTTGTTGCTCCCAATTCAAGTATGTCTAATTAATTTTCTTATACTAAAGTTAAGGATGAAACCATATTCAATGAAATAATTATCGTTTTATTTAATTAATTCCCTACATGTGTGCTTTAATATTTATGGTTCTTGTTTCACATGATTAATTGGATGTTAATAAATTTTTTTACCAATTCTGTCATGCATTATTGATCGTTAAGATTAATATTTGACTAAATCTATGCTTGGGTCTATAAAATTTATACATGATCATCTTTGATTTCGTGTCTTCCATTAAATTGTTTACACATAGTACTTAGGAAAATTTTGACTCTTTGTTATTCAATATATTTACATTGGATTCTTAGATATCATGCTATTAAGTAGAAAAAAAACCTACACAAGATTAATTTTAATTGGGTTTAATTGTTATATCCATGAGATGACATACATTGATTTCGAGTTGTCACTCTAAAATTGGTGATTAATTAATAATTAGATAATTATTAGTTGAATAGTGGTGGATTCTAAAACTTTGGTAATTTTTGTCTTATTGAATTCTCATTTGCTTTAATTGTTTTCTTAGTTTAATTTGTTTAATTTTCTTAAAAACTCAATTTGCTCAACTAGGTTAGAATTAATATTAATTTTAGATTTAAATTAGACTTTTTAATTTATAGCAATCCCTGTGGGTTCGACCTCGTTACCATTATTCTATCTCTAGATTCGTGCGCTTGCGAGTATATTAAAATTTTTCACAACAAGTTTTTGGCTCTGTTGCCGGGGATTGTGCTAGAAAGTCAGTTTAATCTAGGTTGATTTGATTCTTCCACTAGTTATAATTTAGGATGTCTTTTATTTTTTTCTTTTAAAAAAAACAAAAAAAAATTTATTTGTCTTCAAATTCATTTTTGGTTGTTTGATTTCTTTTATTTTAAATTATGTTTATTTTCATTATTGTTGGTTTATTTTATTTTATTTTTCTTTCTTTCCTTGTTTAGTTAGTTTTTGAGTGTTTGGGAACGCGATTCAACAAATCTTTTGGTAAAAAAAGAGTCAAAAATTGATAGTAGTCAAGATAGTTCTTCAGAAGTGATGGATGACCCAAATACACTATTGCCAATACTTCCACCAGTGCAACCAGAGAAAACCCTTAGAGAATATTTTTCACTTGCAGCCAACCAACCATCTTGTATTGTATTGCCACAAACTACAGCAACACACTTTGAACTTAAGTCCTCTGTCATTCAACTTTTACCTTTTTCCATGGGTTAGAGAGAGAGGATCCATATTTGCACACTAAGGAATTTCTTGACATATGCTCTACATTCCGTCTTCAAAATTTTAATGACGAGTCAATTAGGCTTCGTATGTTCCCTTTCTCATTAAAAGACAAAGCGAAAGCTTGGTTGAATTCACTTCATGCTGGGTCTATTACTGCGTGGGATGAATTGAGTAATAAGTTCCTCACCAAATTTGTCCCTATGTCTAAAACAAATGCCCTTAAGAGAGAGATAAGTGATTTTTATCAAAGAGAGGGTGAGCAATTTTATGAGTGTTGGAAAAGATTCAATGATTTACTTCTCAAGTGTCCCCACCATGGTTTTGAGAAATGGAGAATTATACACAGCTTTTATAATGGTTTAATCATGTCAAATCGTCATATGGTAGAGTCTATGAATGGTGAGAGATTTTTGAACTTACATGAAGGGGCTGCATGAGATTTCTTTAATTCACTTTATGAGAATTCTCAACAATGAGATTTTTCAAATCAAAAAGAAAAATTATCTCAAGTTTCTAGAAAAGTGTATACGAAGTTGAGGATGACTTTGATGTGAAAGCCACTCTAGCTACACTTTCTAGGAAAGTAGATGCCTTAGCTCTTAACCAATCCATGAATCATCATCCCAGTGTAGCTAATGAGGTTTGTACTCTTTGTTCTAACTTGTCTCATACATCACAGAATTGTCCATCATTACCAGCCTATCCAGAGGCTTATTCTGAGTAGGTACATGCCTTACAATCGTATGAAAAATTCTTCAATAGTCCATATTCATCCATATATAATCCTAATTGGAGGAATCACCCTAATTTTTCTTGGAAACAAAACCAACCCTTGTCAAACCAAGGAGGGCAATAATTTAACATGCCTAATCAACAATTTGTCCCTCCTAACCAAGTGTATCCCCCTGCCCAACAGCCTATGTCTCAATTTGTTGCACCTCAACAATGAAAATCTTTTTTGGAGGATACACTTCAAAGTTTCATTCAGTCAACCTAACAAGCCTTTCAGTCAAACCCTCAAGCTATTTTAAAACGTGAACATCAATTGGGTTAATTAGCAACTACTGTAGCTGAGAGAGAAAATGAAAAATTTCCAAGTCAATCAGTTCCTAATCCCAAAGGAGTGCACGAAGTTGGATCAAGTTCAAGCCATCAGCATGAAGAAGCGAAGTCTATTATGACCTTGAGAAGAGGAAAATTGTTTGACAACAAAGTGAAGGTTCAAATAAGAAAGACATTTGAGCCTACTTTTTTAGATCCAATTCCATCACAAGATCCATCACCAAATGATCCAAAAGAGAGTGGCCTACCAGCTTACATTCCCAGGGCTCCTTTTCCTCAAAGGTTAACAAAGGTAAAGAAATGGACTTCAACATGTGAGATCATGAAAATCTTCAAGCAGGTAAGTATAAACATCCATTTACTCGATGCTATTAAGCAAGTTCCTTCATATGCCAAGTTTTTGCAAGAGTTATTCACTAAAAAGAGAAATTTGCATGTCACCAAAAAGACATTTTTAACTGAACAAACTAACAATTTACTCCAATGTAAAATGCCACCAAAATTTACGGATTCTGGTTCTCCTACTATCTCATGTGTTATAGGGAACCAATGTTTTGATAAAGCATTATTGGACTTGGGTGCTAGTGTTAATCTCTTGCCTTATTCTGTTTACATGCAGCTTGGACTAGGTGAGTTAAAATCAACTTCTATTATTTTGCAACTTGCTGATAGGTCAATGAAAATACTTCGTGGTATTATAGAGGATGTGTTGATACAGATTGATAAATTTTATTATCTTGTTGATTTTATTGTTATTAATACTCAGCATATACAGGATCCTAAGAAACACACCCCAGTTATTATAGGTCGTCCTTTCTTAGCTACAGCTGATGCTCATATTAGTTACAGGACTGGAAACATGCAATTGTCTTTTGGTAACATGACCATGGAATTAAACATTTTTAATGTTCCCAAGCAGGCACAAGAAGATGATGAAGTCGTTGAAGTAGATATGATAGAAGCATCAATTGATGATTCACTTATTTCTATCCACTGTGACAATCCATTAACACCATGCACAACTAATTCTAATTTCTTTGTTGATGTTGACAGTGGTATTGAAGAAGTTAATGCTTTACTTGATTCGACTCTTATCATAGATCTAATTAAGTGGAAAGAAAAGATTAAGCCACTTCCTCCTGAAGAGAAAATTGAACCATTCAAGTTGGAGCTACTTCCTAAAAAAGTGCAACATAGGTCACATTTTGACATGCAAAAGGTGGTAAGATCTAAAGTGCTAAATTATTAGATTTTTATACTAGTTCAGATAACTCTCTGGAAAGCTTGGAACAGAAGAGATCAAAGCAGTGCGATATTGAGGAGTTTCATTACCATCATCCTTTTATGGCTAAAATGCTCTAGTGCTTAATCAATTATGTTTTCTGATATTTTCTGTATAATTGCTTTGATTTTCACCAAATTCTTATTGATCTTGGTTGATTTGTTGTTTACATTAATTAGTTAGTTAGTAGGATTTTTTTTTTATTTTTTTTATTTATATTTCTTCTAACGTTTTCTTTTTAGTTGTCATTTTTTTAAAGCTTTCTCAGCCCATTCAGATGTGTTCTCTCCAACTTTCTCTTTTATTATTTATTTATTTATTTTTCATCTTTTTGCATCCATATCTTTTGTTTGTGAAACATTGAGGACAATGTTTCGAATAAGTTTGGGGGTGGGAATAGTTGTGCTTTGTTTATTAAAAAAAACCAAAAAAATTTAAAAAATTTAAAATTCAAAAAAATTCTGTGTTTTTTTTATGTGAAAAGCCAATGATAAGAACTTGATTGACAATGAATATAGTTCTTAGAAATGGTTGAATATTGTCTTAGTTTATACTTGATTCTTGTGTTAGTTCCTCTTGATTGAGATTCTTTAAACTATGAGCACTAATATCAATTCTTTCATAATTTTGAGTTGAAATTTGAGATTGACGCAGCCTTAGTTGAGAATTTTAAATAGAGTAAATGACTGTTTGTCTTTATTCTTATCTCCACAATACAAAATAGTATTCACATGCGCCAAAATCAGAAATAGCTACCTATAACCCTTAAGAGTGAAGCTATCCTTGAGTAGTTTGGGCCTATGTACCACCAGTATGTAGAGGATAATCTATCATGAGAAGATGACTACCTTAAGGGGTAGAGTGAAAACTTCTGACTATGGTAGGAAAAAAAAAGAATAATTAGATAATGAAAAAAATGAAAAAAATGAATTAAAAAAAAGAAAAAAGGAAAAAAAATCAAGTGCATGTGCTGAAATTAAACAAAAATCAAAAGAAAATGCACATAAAAGCATGTGAGAAAACAAATTAGAGATTAAGATGATAAAATTAGTTTGACTTACTATTTTCTTTGTTCGAGACGAAAGCTGTTGATATTGAAGATTTTGGGAATGGATTTGATTGAATTGATTTCACACACACACTACAAGAATCAAAAGAGAGATGTGATTGATTAATGAATTAAAGTTAGAACTTTGCCAATATTTAAAATTTTCTTTGAGCTATATAATTTTTGCAATCTTTGAGGCTATTTTCATATTTTATTTAAAGTTTTTTTGTTCTTTTTATTTTATTTTATTTTTTTTAAAATGATGTTTGTGGGTATCATCACTGAAGCCCTCACGAGACCATAACTCGTCCACTAGGGCCGCCTATGGGTTTAAAGACTTGTTGTATACGCTAAATGTAATCACGATTTCCCGCGAAAGTGGTTTAGTTAGGATTTATTTTTTCGTTATTTTATTTTTGTTTTTAGTTTTAGTTTTGCTCGAGGACTAGCAAAATCTAAGTTTGGAGGTATTTAATGAGCATATAATATATACATATTTTATCCTTAATTACATAATTACTAGTTATTTTTATTTGTTTCTTTTAATTAATTGAGTTATTTTATTAAATAGGGAATCAATTGGAGTTTATGGATAAAAAGGTTTGGAAGCATTAATTAATTAATTTTGGGAGCAATTAAGCATATTTGCATGTGTTGTCAAGCCAAGGAACCAAATTCAACAAGTTAATTCATCATGCACATGCGGACAAAGGAGAGAAATTGATTTTAGCTTTAAGAAGGGACCCGCATTTGGCTTTCATGAGTGGAAAAGGAATGAAAATTCCTTTTGGAGTGTACGTGAGTAGAGCAAAAACAAATTAAAAGCTTTGCCAGCACATGAGAATTAAATCAAGATTGATTTGGGCTCTGCATAAGTGGGCCAACTGTTAGCTTGCGTGAGACAGTTTATTTGCAATCAAAACTTGATAAGGATTTGAGTCAACTATAAAAGCCGAACTTTGGCTTTCGAAAAGGGCAGCCGCCAAAGGAGGGAGACGCGAGACAAAGAGAAGAAAATTGGCAACAGTTCCTTTTTCCATGGCTGTTTTTATTAATTTTGTTGCTTTCAATTCAAGTATATCTAACTAATTTTCTTATACTAAGGTTGATGATGAAACCATATTCAATGAAATACTTATTTTTTTATTGAATTAATTCCCTACATGTGTGCTTTAATGTTTATGGTTGTTGTTTCACATGATTAGTTGGATGTTAATATTAATATTTGACTAAATCTATGCTTGGGTCTATAAAATTTATAAATGATCATCTTTGATTTCGTGTCTTCCATTAAACTGTTTACATAGAGTACTTAAGAAAATTTTGACTCTTTGTTGTTCAATATGTTTACATTGGATTCTTAGATATCATGCTATTAAGCAGAAAAAGAACCTACACAAGATTAGTTTTAAATGGGCTTAATTGTTATATCCATGAGATGACATACATTGATTTCGAGTTGTCACTCTAAAATTGGTGATTAATTAATAATTAGATAATTATTAGTTGAATAGTGGTAGATTCTGAAACCTTGGTAATTTTTGTCTTATTGAATTCTCATTTGCTTTAATTATTTTCGTAGTTTAATTAGTTTAATTTTCTTAAACACTCAATTTGCTCAACTAGGTTAGAATTAATATTAATTTTAGATTTAAATTAGACTTTTTCATTTATAACAATCACTGTGGGTTTGACCTTGTTATCATTATTCTATCTCTAGATTCGTGCGTTTGCGAGTATATTAAAATTTTTCGCAACACTATGGTCAGTGTAACCACCTATCATTTTAATTTCAGTTTAATTATTCTTATACATTAATTTGTATAATTTTTATTTTATGTTTTATTATATGACTAGCTCTAAAATATCACCTAAATTATTGTCTTTAATTACTTTATTTTTTAGGCTGTTTTAACTACCTAATTTTTTTCAATTATTTAATTTTCAGTTTATTTATTTTTATTTTGCATTTATTTATTTTTTATTTCTGTACATCTACATTTATCTTAGTCTCCTCAAACATATCGAACCTAATGTTAGGCTTAGATATTCCCAAACTTTTAGAAGATTAAGCTCCAAAAAGTTCCTCAATTAATTGATTATGAGCTTTTAAGAAATAGAGTTGCACTGATGAAGAGCATCGAGAGTTTTCTAGAATGGGTGAAAGGCCATGAAGTGAAGGACCTTACTGAAGCAGTTCATATCGAAAATAGAACTTCGAACAGCCTTCGTGTTTTGCCCGATTTGGTCGAGACCATAAACAAAAAATAGAGAGTAATTAGAAGCTGTCTCGTACAACAAATACAGACATGGGCGGACTTAGTGTAGGCCTAGGAGGGGCTTCTCCTGATGTGAAGCCGAGAGTTAGTTACATTCTGTTACTGGTGAGGTGGCAGTGAGTCAGCTTTTGTGGGTCAGCAGGTGGTTAATTAGTTATGACCAAGAGCTGTATAAATAGCAGAGCCAGGGCTGATCATTGTAGATCTTTTTCGACTAAGTTGAGTGACTAATACTGAGAGTGAGGATTCTTGGTTTAGTGAGATTTGTTCTCTGACATTTGTAGTCACATTGTAATCAGTCTTAAGCAATAAAGTTTCACACCCGTTTGGGTTCTTCAGCCGTGGATGTAGGTACCTTGGTACTGAACCACGTTAAAATCTTCTTCATTGTTTTGTCTTTCAGTTCTTGGTTCTTTTCTGTTCTTGCGTTTGTTTTGACCAATCTTGGTGATTGATCGAGTGTTATTATTCATCTTTTACTCAACAAACTGGTATCAGAGCTAGGTTAAGCTCTCTGTTCTTATTTCTTTCTTTCAAGAATGGCAGCCACAAGGTTTGATCTTGAAAAATATAATGGTGATAACGATTTCTACTTATGGAGTCTGAAAATGAGAGCCATCTTGATTCAACAGGGCTTAGATAGTGCCCTCGATGATGAGGAAGAATTGAGGTCCAAGAAAGAGAAGGGGGAAGGTTCGTTAGGGTCAGGTGGAGACATGAGGACCATTAACAACAAAGCTCACAGCACGATTATACTCCATCTATCTGATGAAGTGCTGAGAGAAGTAGCCAAGGAGAAGACTGCCTCTGGCTTATGGGCAAAGTTGGAAGAACTCTTCTTAAGGAAATCTCTTGCTAAAAGATTATACATGAAAAGAAAGCTCTACACTTTCTCCATGAAGGAGGGAACAGTAATGAAGGATCATCTTGATGAGTTCAACAAACTTATACTCGATCTTGAAAATGTCAGCATCATACTCGAGGATGAAGATATGGCTCTCATCTTGTTGAGCTCACTGCCAGACTCCTATGAACATTTCGTAGACACTTTGCTCTATGGGAGACAGACCCTCACTTTGAAAGATGTCAAGAATGCTCTTGAATCAAAAGATTTGAAAAAGAGAGCAGATGGAAAGGAACAGATTGCAGGGGATGGATTAGTGGCTAAAGCAAAGACAGAAAAAAGGATGTACAAAGATAAGAAGAACAAAAACCAGAAAGAAAATTATGACAAGAAGAAGAAGAAGAGGAAATGTTACTTCTGTCAGAAGGAAGGACATTATATAAAAGACTGTTTTGAGAAAAAGAAGCTAGAAAAGTTACAGAAAGAATCAAGTGGGAAGGCTGATGTTGTATCTGTAGATGAAGGAGAATCAGAAGATGCAGATGTCCTTATTGCAGCAGATAAGAAATCTTCTGGTGAGTGGATACTTGACTCAGGTTGTTCCTTTCATATGTGTCCACATAAAGATTTTTTTGTGACTTTTGAAAGTATTGATGGTGGTAAAGTGTTACTTGGAAATAATTTAGCCTGTAAGGTTGCTGGAATAGGGTCTGTTAGGATTAAAATGTATGATGGATCAGTAAGGAGTTTGGAACAAGTAAGATATGTTCCAGAGCTTAAGAGAAACCTCATATCCTTGGGGATGATAGACCAATTGGGCTGCTGTATAAAAGCAGAAAATGGTGAACTTCAAATCCTTAAAAATGGTACAACCATAATGAAAGGCAGTAGAAGAAATGGATTATATGTGCTTAGAGGATCAGTTGTGTTACCTGGTATTATTACAAATGTAACTAGTGATAAAACCAGGCTTTGGCACATGAGATTGGCACACATGAGTGAGAAAGGATTAAAGGAGTTAAGTAAACAAGGACTACTAGGAACTAACCAAATTTTAGCCCTTGAATTCTGTGAAAAGTGTGTATTTGGTAAAGCAACCAGGCAGAAGTTTATTCCTGGAAAGCAAGAGACAAAAAATACACTAGACTATATTCATTCAGACCTATGGGGGCCCTCTCAAGTTCCTTCTCATGGAGGAGCTAGATACTTCATCACTTTCATTGATGACTTTTCAAGGAAAGTCTGGGTATATTTTACCCTTTTGGCCGTTAAAAATAACATAGATAACAATTTTTTGGAAGTAACTAGATGTTTTAAAAAGTAAGAGGGCAATTTGAAGATTGTCAATTCACGAGGGAGGTTTGCCCGAATGAACCCTTACAAATAACGTGTATATTTATTCTTGTAAACTTTGCTTTTCTTTTTACTTCAATTTTGCCAATGCTCATCCAAATATAATATGCTAATTTTAATCTTCAAGAAAATAATTTTATTTTGTTTTTACTTAGTCCTTTTTTATTTTATTTTGGCCTGATCCACATCAAGAAAAGTAATTTTACTTAATTAATCTATATACTAAACAATACTACAATAGAAAACAAAAAAATTATGAATATTCTAGAATGAATATAGAATTTATGATTAAACCAATTCAATTAAACTTATTCGAAATATTTTCAATACGATTACTTTGTTTTTAATTGATGACTGGCTTTTTTCTTTGTTTGATTAAATTAAATGAATAAAATATTTTTGGTTTAATGATAGTTTAATATTGATTTACAAGTTTTATATATTTTTGCATGTATTTGCTTCCTTTTTTTTTATAATTTTAAAACATCAATTTACTACTCTTATATTAATTTACTTATTTTATCTTTTTTTACTAATTTTATGTGTAATTTATAACATTTATATTTATCATGGCACCATAGAATTTTCCTTATTTTAAACATGATGTTTACATACTGGATAGATCATCTTCAAATGCAAGTCATTTTCGCCCATATGCATAAATTAATGAATTTGTTCCCTCGTCTCGTGCTTATATGTTGAATATATGTTCTTTTAGAATTGTAATATTGAACATTGATTAAATGAGAAATAGAAAATTTATAATCTAATTTAGGTCTTATTTGATATTTAGGTACTGTAATTTTTAAGCTACAATTGTTAAAAAAAAATTAACTATGAAATAAAAATTAATAATGTGTAGTAAATATGATTTTTAAATAATAATTTTAACAAAAACAATAAAGATATTATAGGCTTTTAATCATACAATGGGTGGATCAAATCACCTTAGTTTTCAAGCCACAACAACTAATGTTTACCAAGTAGATTTTAAACTATGGTTGTCTGATGCAGCAGAAGCTTAAAGTTCAAAATATTATGTTAATTCTAGAGAATACCGGAATAAAAGAACAACTAAACTCAAGTTGATTCAAAAGAATGCCGCGAATTTAGGGGTTAAGACTCGTTGATTCCGCAGAATACCGAGAATAAACTGAACTCAAATACTCACAAAGAGATTTGAAAATTGAAAATATTATTGAAATCGAACATGCCTTCAAAGGCTACAAGAGGAAGCTATTTATGGCAGCAATAATTATCTTAAATCACCGAGGGAAAACATAATTCTAAATTGAAAAGGAAACAAAATTCTAAATTGGAAAGGAAATTAAAAGCCCTTAATTAATTAGTAAACATATCCTAGTATAAATTCCTATTATGCATCATTCCCCCGAGGATGGAGAGAATTCGCCCTCGAATTCAGATTATCAGCAACAACATCTTCATCATAATCACCTTTGTAAGGAATAAAATGCTTGACATTGAACACATCTGCTGTGCGGATATCACTAGGAAGCTTCAGTCTGTATGCATTAGGATTTATCTTCTCGATAATCTCTAAAGGTCCAATTTTCCTAGCGGAAAGCTTGTTGTACTCGCCAACTAAGAATCTAACTTTGGTTAAGACAGCCCAAACAAGATCGCCCACTTGAAATTCTAAAGCTCGACACTTTTTGTCTGCCACAATTTTATAACCTTCGGTCGTCTGCTTCAAAGACTCTTGCGTAGTTTCATGAATTTCCTTAAGCTGCTCAATAAAGTCTTCTGCCTTACTACTTTTGCGAACTAAATCTGGAACTGGAACCAAGTCGATGGGAGCTCGTGGATTATATCCGTAATTCACCTGAAAAGGGCTTAAACCAGTACTACACTTAACTACACGGTTATAAGCAAACTCGACTTGATATAACTTCTGATCCCACGTCTTCAGGTTATCGCCAACTAGACTACATAGATGGTTACCTAAAGAGCGGTTGACAACTTCGGTTTGACCATCTGTTTGTGGGTGGCAAGCACTACTGAAATTCAGGCGAGTGTTAGTCAACTTCCATAATGTCTTCCAAACATGGCTAAGAAATCGTGTATCTCGATCAGATACTATAGAAGTTGGTAAACCATGCAATCTATAGACTTCCTTTAAGAAAAGATGAGCAACAGTTAAAGCGTCTGTAGTCTTCTTGCAAGCAATAAAGTGAGACATTTTCGAGAATCGATCAACAACAACAAATATTGAATCCATACTCCTCTGAGTGCGGGGTAATCCCAAAACAAAATCCATGCTAATGTCAGCCCAAGGTTGTGTTAGAATCGGCAGCGGCATATATAACCCAGCATTAGTTGCTCCGCCCTTGGAAACCTGACAAATGCGACAAGTCTCGATATAGTGATAGACTTCACGACTCATAGTAGGCCAAAAATAAGTGTTGGCTATTAGAGCTAGGGATGGCAACCAAACCCGGACCCGGATCGGACCCGGACTGAACCCGGAAAATCCGGTCCGGGTTCAACCCGCACCGGAGTAATTTTTATCCGGAATCCGGATGAGTTTTTGACAACCCGCATATTTCCGGGTCCGGATCCGGTTTTAGGTGAACCCGCAAATCCGGAACCCGGACCCGGATATTATTTATTTTAATATTAATTTTTTATCCACAAATCCCTAAATATAAATAGAAAAAAAAGCAAAAGTGAACCCTAGATCTAGATCTCTCAATCTTTCTCGTTCCTCTCTCGAAATTTCTCCTGAACTCTACTGTAAATCTGTAATTTCTCCTCTCAATCTCTCAAGTCTCATCTGTAATCCGTTCCTCTCTCAATCGCTCTCACCCGTGAGCCGTGACTCGTTCCTCAGTCCTCACTTAATCTCTCTCACTCTCTCTTCAACTCTCCTGTAATCTCACTCTGTCGCGGCCAGCAAAAGGGTTGAAACTCATCTCAGTCGCGGCTGGGTTCGTTTGTGGTTTCTTGGATCCATTTCTTCGTAAGCAAAAAGTTGGTTCTTTGTTATTTATTTAATTCATCAAAAGTTTGCAACTTTTTTTGTTATTGATGCATTTAGGTACCTTTTTTTACTTGATTTTTATTAATTAATTATGTTTTAGTTTGTGGTTGTGGGGTTGTGTTAATAAAAAGGTGGTAATGGACTTGATTTGTATTAATTAATTATGTTTTTGTTCTGTGCCAGCTTCTTGCATGCTTTTTCCAATTAATCGGAGGGCCAGATAAAATCCAGTACCCTCTAATTCATGATTAATAATTTCTTGTTAAGAATTCAAAGTTAATGTCCTGTAATTTTCTTGATTAATAATGTCTCTTGAAAATCTTAATCTTATGAATTCTTGATTAATAATGTCTAGCAAATTTTGTTGAACCAAAGTGAAGTAACTTGGTTCTGGTAGTCTGGTTCTGGATGTGATATATGTTCTTTTTTTTGCCCTTTATCCAGCAAATTTTGTTGAACCAATTCTAGGAAGAATACTGTAATGTGTTTTATCGTAATGTGTTTTTCAATGTAATACATTAAAACATTAAAACATTAAAACATCCCCTGTTAAATAAAGCAATCGGGTCTCTCAACAAAATAATAAATAAACCAATCCGGGTTCAAAATTCGGAATCCGGAAACCCGGATTTTTCCGGGTTGAACCCGGACCGGACCCGGATTAAAAAAATACGGGTTTAATGCGGGTCCGGTTATGAATATTTTGTATCCGGGTCCGGATCCGGAACAGCCAAACCTGGACCCGGACCCGAAAATTGCCATCCCTAATTAGAGCCAAAGTTTTGTCACAACCCATGTGCCCTTCGTTATGTAACTCTGCAATGATTTTCAATCTCAAACTTGAGTCAAGAACACATAATTGATTACTCTTGAAAAGGAATCCGTCGTGTAAATGATAATCTGAGGGAAATCCTACAACAATGTCTTCTAATATAAGAGCAAAGAAAGGATCATAAGCATATAACTCTCGAAATGTGTCAAATCCGAGAACTTGATTATGCATCTGTGTCAATAAAGAAGTTCATTGACTAAGTGCATCTGCTACCCGGTTAGATTCGCCAGAGGTATGCTTCACCACAAAAGTAAACTGTTGAAGGAATGCTGTCCACGTGGCATGTCTGTGAGAGAGCTTGTCTTGACTATTGAGATACTTTAACGCGGCATGGTTAGTATATAAAACAAAGTCTCTATGAATTAGATAATATTGCCAATGTTTTAATGCTTGGACTATTGCGTAAAATTCCACGTCATAAGTGTTGTAGCGTGCCTTTGCTACATTCAACTTCTCACTGAAATAAGCTATAAGCTTACCCTGTTGGCTAAGAACAGCTCCAATGCCTACCTTGGAAGCATCACAATGTACCTCAAAAGTGAGCGAAAAATCTGGTAGGGCAAGTACTGGGGCAGTAATAAACGTTTCTTTGATAATCTTGAATGCCTTAGTAGATGCCACTGTCCAAGAGAATTGTCCTCCTTTCATGTAATCTGTGATTGGTGCCATAATAGTACTGAAATGAGGAATGAATCACCTGTAAAAAGAGGCCAATCCATGGAAACTTCTGGTGGCGGATAAAGTAGTTGGTTGAGGCCAATCTCGAATAGCATCCACTTTTGATTGGTCAACATATATACCATCTTTCAACACCACATATCCAAAAAATAATACTTTCTCTGTCAAGAAAATACACTTGTTTACTGTTGTGTATAAACTTGCTACTTTTAAGGCTAAAAGCACTTCTCTCAAATGTTGTAGATGTAACTCGTGACTGGTGCTATATATAAGTATATCATCGAAGTAAGCAACTACAAACTTTCCAATGAAAGGGCGAAGAACTTGATTCATAACTCGCATAAAAGTACTTGGAGCATTGGATAAGCCAAACGACATGACCAACCACTCGTATAACCCTTTGCGAGTTTTAAAAGTTGTTTTCCATTCATCTTCAGGCCGTATTTGAATATGATGATATCCACTTTTCAAGTCAAGTTTGGTAAAAATTATTGTTCCACTGAGTTGATCTAACAAATCATCTAATAGGGATTGGAAAACGATATCGAACGGTAATTTTATTGATAGCTCGACTGTCCACGCACATTCTCCAAGAACCATCTTTCTTTGGAGTCAATAAAGTAGGGATTGCACAAGGACTAAGACTTTCACGAATAAATCATTTTTCTAGTAACTTTTCCACTTGGCGCCTTAATTCCTAATGTTCTGTAGGACTCATACGATAATGAGGTCGATTTGGTAATGTAGAACATGGTAACAAATCAATTTGGTGTTGTTATCCCGAAGAGGTGGTAAACCTTGTGGTAGCTCATTGAGGAACAAATCTTGAAATTCCTCCAGAATAAGTGTCACAGCTTCAGGAATCTTCGAATCACCGTTACCCTCTTTTCCTAATAAAATGTAGACTCTCGTTGTCTCTGCTACAACATCTATAAATTGCTTCTTGTCTAACAAATAATTACCCAAGTCTTGCTGGAGAGTAAACTCCTTGTTAGGTAGGAGAACGATCTTGGTATTGTTAAACATAAAGCTGTAGGTGTTTCTCTTCCCATCATGCACTACGTTTCGATCATATTGCCAAGGTCTACCCAGTAATAGATGCATCCATAGCCACAACATCACACCAAATTTTGTCTTTATAAATTGAACCAATGGATAAGGAAACTAAGCAACGTTTCGATATTGTCACTTGATTTCCTTTCTTAAGCCATGTGATCTTGTATGGAGTTTGATGAGGTTCTGTCTTTAAATTTAGCTTTGTTACGGCTTCTTCCGAAATGAAATTCTTGCAACTGCCTGAGTTTATGACCATACGACAAACTTTACCCCCAATTGTGTAAGTATGAGGCAAGAATGCTCCACGTAAGTGCTTCTTCAACTTTTCTCAAGAATCAATCTTCTTTTTGCCTTGCCTAATCCTTGTGAGCTTAGTTTGTTGCCACCAAGCTACTGCTCTTCCACGAAATCGAGTTGCAGCAAGCGAAACTAGTTTATTTTCAGGAACTTCTTTGTATTCGAAAATTTCCTCAATGGCATTAATGCAATCCAATAATTCTTCAGGTCGACCACTTCCTTGGAATTCGGCAATGTTAATTCTCAATCAAGATTCCAATATTCTACATCAGTAGACTCATTTCTAGGTCGACGCCCAGAGAATGGGTTAGAAAAGCTTTCACTTGATTTGTCTTCACGTTCTGGGGTACGATGGCGTTCGTCAGGTAACTCTACCATTCGTGCCATTTGTGCAGCTAACATATCAATTCTGACTGTCATGCTAGCCATGGCTTCATCTTTAGAAACATCTTCTTGATTGTAAGTTGCAGCATGAGCATCACGAGCTTTTCTTGGAGGCATTTTCCAAATTCGGGTTAAAAAAGGTCGTGGGGCTAAACTGAAAGTAAATAAAAATTTAGGCCGAAACTGTAATTAAGCAAAAATTTTAGATTTCCGATGATGGTGGTCGGAAATCGAGCAAGGATGGGTGGATCTGAAAGATTTTGGGTTGGTGAGTATGATGATGGTGGTCGTTTATCTAAAAAAGTGGTGTTTTGGCCGGAAATTGTAGATAAATCCGGCGGTTTTGAGGGCTTTGGTTTCTGGTGGTTTGAGCATCGATCGACGGTGAGGAATGGTGGGAAAGGTTTAGTTGATGGAGAGGAATGGACTGATGGTGGTGCTTTTGGCCAAATCGCGTCGGAAAGTGGTGAACGGAGGTGGCGGCGATCGCGACTGTTTTTGGATTTTTTCCGGCTATCTGTGGCTGATCGACGGTGGAATATGATTGGGGTTTGATGGCCGGCGATTTATGATCCGATTGTTGGTGGTTGCATCTGGATCGGTGACAGAAAACTAAAGCTGGCAGCCTTGGACGGTGGCCGCGGGCTGAAGCTTTTGCTTATGTTTTGCCTTTTTTTTTTAAGCTAAACGGAAAAAATCAAAATGGGAAAAAAGAAAGGTTTGGTGGTAGATGGAGTTAGATTGGTGATACCATGTTTTAGCTCTGATACCAAACTGATGCAGCGGAAGCTTAAAGTTCAAAATATTCCGTTGATTCTAGAGAATACCGGAATAAAAGAACAACTAAACTCATGTTGATTTAAAAGAATGCCGCGAATTTAGGGGTTAAGACTCATTGATTCCACATAATACCGAGAATTGACTGAACTCAAATACTCACAAAGAGATTTGAAAATTGAAAATATTATTGAAATCAAATATGCCTTCAAAGGCTACAAGAGGAAGCTATTTATAGTAGCAGTAATTATCCTAAATCACTAAGGGAAAACAAAATTCTAAATTGAAAAGGAAACAAAATTCTAAATTGGGAAGAAAATTAAAAGTCCTTAATTAATTAGGAAACATATCCTAGTATAAATTCCTATTCTGCATCATTGTCCAACCTCAATATCATGCAGGGCTTTATTTGAGCCGAATCGAGTTGGAATTTCTAATTTGCCTTGGCTCAATTTGAAGTTTTAGTCAAATTTTAGTTTCAAAATATCCCAACTCAATTAAACTAATTTAGATTCAAATTTACTCTAAACTAGAGATGGCTACTAGGTCGGCATCACATAGTATGGCATGGGCATGGCACACATCCAAATAGCACGACACGGTAGTAGCACATTTTGGTAAGGCAAGTAGCATGGCAGGCATACACATGACTGTGTTAGGCTGAGAATTTTAGGTACGGTGGCCTTAAAAGCCCTGCACTATTAGAAAATATGCAAAAACATGATACTTGAAAAAGGTTAGAAATAAGCACATTTCACCAGCGCGTTAGCACACGGCCCACAGGACATCAATAGGATGCTGGCTAAAGTATATTAAAGTAATTTTTTTAATAAAAATAAACTTAAAAGTTTATGATTTTACAAACAACTTTAAATTGAATCTTTTAATGCATTTGATTAGCATAAGTTTTTCAAATTCATTTAATTTTTGTTAAAAAAATACTCTAATTGTTTTATGTTTATAATCTATAGATGATATCATTATTTCTATAAATAAAATTATATGTACCATGATTTTATAAAGGAATGTATTAATATTCTTTTGGACTATGATCTATGACTAAAGACACTATGAAACTTCAAGTT
Organism: Citrus x changshan-huyou; assembly: GCA_039657385.1. NCBI lineage: Eukaryota > Viridiplantae > Streptophyta > Magnoliopsida > Sapindales > Rutaceae > Citrus > Citrus x changshan-huyou. The sequence goes on along the minus strand of CM077547.1, from coordinate 16,981,472 downwards.
AACAATTAAGTTAACCCTTAACAAAATTTATTATTATTGTTGTTATTGTTGTTTAATATTAAGAAAGAATTCTGATACCGCAAAGTCTAACTTAATAGTTAATATTATATTCTCTTATTATTATTAATTTATTATTATTGAATACGGACTTGATTTTTAAACTTTTGACTATATTGAATTTGACTAAAGATATTTGTACTAAAAAAATGTACATGGACTTAAAAAAAGCATGCTAACACTTTGGCATGCCCTTCTAAAAAAAAGAAAAAATGGAAAAAAACATATACTTTTTTTCCACATTTGCATACTAGGCCTAAGTAAAAAAATTCGATATGACACGGCACGAATTACATAATTGACCGTGTTGTGCTAGTCCACAAGTCCTTCAAGGGCCCTCTTTTATTAACATGACCTTTGGCCATTTGTAATTCAAACCAATCCCAACCACACCCATTCCATTGGATGTAATTATCTCATGAGCCATGACAATATATAAGTATATGGCGACGTACACATAAAGCTCTGCTCACACTTCATTACGTTACACTTCCAAGTTCCAAAGGCTACTAGTGCTACCACTACTACAGTGATTCTCCAATGAAGTTTCTTTTTCTATGAATACAAGTAAAATTGACTTTAAAATATTTCTTGCAATTTTCTTTTTAGCTTATAGTAGTAAGTTATCTATAACTATCAAAGTCTAGTATTTTCATGCATATTGTCCACAGGAGGCATAACCACTTGTACAAGCCATTTTGATAGGCTGCACTTGACATGTGCCTACATTCAAAGCACAAAATTTTGTTAATTAATTAATATTAAAATTTTGAATTTTATTAGTAAAAAAAATAACAAATACAATCATATTTTGCTGTTATATAATATGATTTATTATAATTACTGATCAAGTATCCAAACATTTTAAGAATCATACGATTTTTCACATGCAGCATTTACGCCCGTATTAATGTTAGTTAGTTTATTACTTTGTTATAATTAATAAGAAGAGTAAAATACACATTTTTTTTTAATTTTATTTATTAAAAGATAGGGATAGAGATGGCTAATGGGTCATGCCGTGTTGGCCCGATCCATCAAAGTAAGGTCCATGCATACTCGTGCACATGCCGTGCCGTGCCCGTACTGTGCTGTGCCCACTATGTGTTTCATGCCGTGCCAAATTTTTTTTGCTTAGGCCTGGCCCATCACACGTGCCATGCTCCTACGTGTTGTGCCATGCTTAAGAAAAAAATAAATTTTTTTCTTAAAGGTTAACTTAATTGTTAACTAAGACTTGCATAGAGTCAAAGATCATGGTTCACAATAATACTAATGCATATTTATAAAATCATGATATTTATAATTTTATTCATTAATTTAATAAATTAATCATTAATTCATTAATCATTTATTTAATAAATTATAAATAGTAATTTTTTTGAAACTAAGAATTAAATGAATTTAAAAAATTCAATTTCAAGTTATTTGTAAAAATCATAAAATTTTAAGTTTAGTTTCATTAATAACTAAAACATGCTTATTGTGGACTTTTACATTGTGCCGTTCTTAACCCATCTCTAATCATTTTGTGCTTTTAACGCCCGCGTGCCTAAAATTCTAATTTCGGCCCAACTCATGTGCGTGTCATGCCGTGCTGCGTGCCTCATTGAACTGTGCTCATGTCGTACCGTGCCCATGCCGCTCCTGTGCCGTGCCTTGTATTGATTCATTTTTTTTAATTCCAGGAATAAAATACTAATTGATAATAAATTAATTCAATATAGTACATACTCCTTTGTATTTTTAAGTTTAAAGTTTCTTTCTCTTATTAAAAATATAGGGAATTTATCATCGATTCAAAATTAAAGTAAATTAATTTTTGTTGTTCAATATAATATAATATAATTATAAAATTGTCAATAAAAATTGAAATAATAGTTCTTTATAGGTAATCATTAAATTATAATAGCCCCCTTCTCTTTGGCATTATTATTATATGAACAGTTCTATTATTTTTTTTTCGTCATGGGTATTTCTGTCATTTTATCATTAACACACAATTTGGCAGCAAAATGCGGCACCTTTTACTAGCCAAAGACGGTGTTTCAAGCTTGTGAGGTGATGTTTACAGTAAGAGAGAATGTTTGTTTTGTGGTCTCATTTTCTCTGCTATTTTCACTTCTTCAACATTTTCCTTTACTCTCTGCAACTTCCATTTTGCTCTCTGTAAATGGCTAAGCTCCTACTCTGTGTCATGCTCTTTTCTTTAAGTTTTGAAATTTTTACAGCCATTGATGAGCAAAAAAAAGAAAGAAAAAGTATTGTTCATTTCAAAATCTACCTTTAAAATCCTCAAGTTCTTTCTGCATGGAACAAAATGACTCGGCATTATCATTGGTTTATAATGAAATGTAAACACAGCCGAGTCGTCTCTCTAGTTCTCCAAGCTTAGTCACTCAAAGGCTTCATCCTATTTTTATGAGGTCAATATACCTTATTTAAGTTATAGCCAGAATCATGGAAAGTTTGATCTTTCATACAATACGCTCTCTGGTCCAATATTTGAAGAACTGGGGAGCTGTGTGGTGTTGGTATATCTTTTACTCAGCAATAACATGCTCTCTGGTAAGATTCCTGGATCACTCTCGAGACTAACAAACCTTACAATCTTGGACTTGTCTGGGAATCTGCTAACAAGTTCCACTCCAATAGAATTTGGCAACTCTCTCAAGCTTCAAGGCTTGTATTTAGGACATAACTAGCTGACGGGCTCCATCCCTGGAAGCTTAGGTTATTTAAGTGGATTGGTAAAGTTGAATTTGTGAGAGAATAAGTTATTTGACTTAGTGCCAACTAGTTTTGGGAACTTGAATGGGCTTATCCACGAATTTAAGCTATAATGAGCTTAAGGGTGAGCTTCTTTCGTCTTCGTCATACATTCTGGGCATTGTGAGGCTTTATATTTAGTCTAATAAGCTTTATGGTCCATTGAATATGCTCTTTTCAAATTCAGTGGCCTGGAAGATTGCAATAATGAACTTAAATAATAATTTCTTTGATGAGGGTTTGCCATTGTCTTTGAATAACCTTTCATACTTAACAAGTATGAATTTTCATTTAAACAAGTTTAGAGGACATATTCCTTTCGACTTTAGTAATCTTGTGCAACTACAATACCTGGATCTTTCAATGAACATGCTAGGTGGACATATTCTAGAGAAGATATACAGTTTGCCCATTTTGTTAAACCTGAATTTAGCAGATAATAGATTGGAAGGTGAGGTGTCGAGAAGTGGTATTTGTCGAAACCTCTCAATAACTTTACTCACTAGGAACAGAGATCGCTATGGGAAAATTATGGGTTCAGATTGCCAAGTATTGATCCTTAGTAAATTGGCCCTCGTTGGATCTATTGTTGGCTGAGTTTTTGTCATTGCAATTATTGTCTTTGTATTGTGGTGGATTCAAAGAAGCAATAGGCAACGTGATCCTGAGGCTACTGAAGAAAGTAAGCGAAAGAATATCTTTGATCAAAATAAAAAGAGCCCGTTGATGGAGTATATGAACACCAATTTAGCCATGTTTGAGCCTGGTCTCTGGAAGTTAACTTATGATCAGATTATTTTCGGGACCAACAAATTCTGCGAGAAAAATGTTACTGGAGGTGGTGGCTTTGGAAATGTATTCAAAGGTACTATTCATGATGGGAAAACTTTTGCAATCAAGAAGTTAAGCCAGACTATAGTATAGGGTGACCGAGGATTCACTGCTGAAATAGAAACCTTGGGCATAGTAAAGTACTAGCGTCTTGTGCAGTTGCTTGGTTACTGCTCAATTGGTGAGAAGAAGCTACTTGTTTATGATTATATGGTCAAGGGAAGCTTAGATGATTGGCTAAGAAATCGGGTTGCATCTCTTGATTGGGGCAAATGCTCCAAAATTGTATGTGGTGTTGCTCATGGCATAGCGTTTCTTCATCAGGGCTTTGAACCTAATATTATCCATAAGGATATCAAAGCTAGCAACATCTTACTCAGTGAGGATTTTGAAGCAAAAGTTTCTGACTTTGGGCTGGCTCGATTGATCAGCGATTGTGAGAGTCATGTAAGCACTGATGTAGCAGGCACAATTGGCTATGTTCCCTCAGAGTATGGGCGATCTGGGAAGGCTAATGAAAAAGGTGATATATAGAGCTTTGGTTTCGTCCTACTTGAATTGGTGATTAGAAAACAGCCCACATGACCTGAGTTTTAAGATATAGATGGTGGGAACTTAGTCGGTTGTGTTTCAGATGATGAGAAATGAATAGGTTGATGGGGTTTTGGACCCTACAGTACTTAATGCAACTGAAAAACCATTGATGCTTAAAATGTTGCAGATTGCCACTTATTGCATCTTTAATAATCCTACTGCCAGGTCTACCATGCTTCATGTGCAGGAGTTTTTAAAAAATATCATATTGGAAGAACCTTCGGAAGAGATTAAAATAGAAAGAGGAGAATCCTCTAGCACAAAAGATATATAGCTGAGAAGGTTGCAAGAGTTTCTACTAGTAATCCAATCATAATTTAGCTTCAAAACATTTTTATTATTAATCAAATTCATTGCTTGGGAGCTTCAACATTTTTGCAACTCCTCTGAAAGCTACACTAGAAATCTACTCACATATAAAATGTATTGTTCATTTTCTTTGGCCATGTGCTAGAGCTTGCTCTTTCATAATTCATTTGTCCTAAGTTGTTCATTAGTACTTCATGTTCTATTTTTTTTTTGGTGGCCTAGTTCACTTGCTGCTGACATGTGGATTTTCATATGTGAAAAATTGTGAAGCTTGTTGCACTATTTGCTAAAGGCTATGAAAGTCTACTAATTTTAACTTAATTACAAATTACCTCAACAACAAAATCCCTTAATATAAACTCTATTTGCTGAAGCTTTTTGGTCTGTTAAATCATGCAGACTGCATATATGGATGTCATTTTGCCTCTACTAGAGTTGCATGATGCTTTGTGGATTAAACCTTAATATAACCAAGCGGGAGAAAATACAACGATTGAGAGTTCAAATGGACTATCTAAGCTAATGTATAATGGAGATGATAGTCAATAACGGTAAACCTTGTCAAATATTTAACTTTGAGAATGTGAACTACTAATGTTGATGAATTGTTACTATTACAGTATAAGTGCAACCAACTTGAGAAATGGCCATTAATGATTTTGTGTTTTCTGGCTCCTCCTAGCCTGACTTGTGACATTATGAAATCATGTAGGAGAAATCTTTGTAATCAAAATTGTAATGCACGTGCATGCCTCACCGCTTCTTTATAAGCCAAACGTCGCTAATTACTAAAGCAACTGCAAGCCAAACATGGCTAATTTTAAAAGCAACAACCAGTTGGTTGCTTTATAATTTCACATGCATTCTTCACCTGCTTGCTTGGATTCAGTGGGCCGGTGGCCATATAAGTGAGAAATATTGTGTGCTACTTTATTTATCAAGTTGAAAATTCATATTGTTGGACAATTAGAGATAATTTGCCAACAAGGCTGAAACAGAGACAACGAGAAAAGAAAAGAGAAAAAAGAATAAAGAAGAAAGAAGGAAAACACGAGAGTGAAAAGTAGAATTGAGGGAAATATTACGGGAAATAGAACTGGACAATTAGATTTATATTGAGTTAGTGGGCAATAGATTTACAAAATTTAAGTAGTTATAATTTAATTTAAATTATACGTATGAGTTTTTATATCATTTCTAATAGTAAATTTTTGAATCCTATATTTTAGGAGAAATCTGAAAATCCAGAAACCCGAAAGAGCCCCAACGAACCCCGAATTGAAATAGAATTTGTGAGCAGATACTATTATTACTATTATATATTTCGTGAAGCATTTATGTTTGATAATATGATTTGATATCATGTTATGATTAAATGTACACATATTATATGCTTGATTGAGTAATGAGATGTGATTGTCAGTCATAATATATATACCTTTCTTGGACTCTGCGCATGCGTATTGAGAGTTATATTACTCTACCCGTGCGATGTAGTTAAATTCTACTGGGTATTGAGAGGTTTTTGCCCCGCTCTACTCGTGCGATGATGATCCCAGCGAGTATTGAGAGTTATTTTTCTAGGTACTTGATAACTCTACGAAATGAGAGTTATTACGGCAATTCTAGACTTAAATCAAGATCACTTAGAGAGTAAATGATGTGTTTTTATTACATTTTTGTTACGTTTTGCATAAACATTCATTTTAGTTTAGACTTAATAAGTTTTGCTTAATTTAAAGTAATTCATGCTCAAAACATCTGCATACTTGTAGGTTTTCAGAAGCTTATAATTCATGGAAGGGATGCTGATGCAGTAGGCTAGCAAAAAGGAGAAAGAATATGGCCACAAAATAAGTGAAACAAAATATGGAGCAGTGCAGTGTTGTAGCCGTTGCTGGAGCACCCATTGCTGTAGCAATCTTAGAAGAACGACAGAGAAAACTTGGCGCGAGATATCTGCAGAATTGCGATCTGCAGTTTCCTAATCTGACTCAGCGCGCCCTAAGTTTTTGTTTACCCTAGTTTTCAGTTATAAAAAGGGGCGCGCATCACATAAAACGGCAGCAATGAATTAACATTGGAAAAATCAAGACGAAAAGAAGAAGATAATCTAAATTCAAGGGAACCGATTCTGTATCAGTGAAGAATCTAGCAGAGTTATTTGGATTCAATCTTTATCGTTCTCTATTTGTTCTTTTCTTTACTCTTTGATTGAACCGATGTATTTCGTGACCTATATGTTGCTGTTTGTTTTTCTTTTTCAAAGTATGAACTAAACTTGCTTGTAGTTGAGTGACAAACAATCTAAATGGGTTTTTGACTGTTCTTATGAGTTGCTATATAATTGTTGTAGCATTTTACTCTAATAGATATTAGTATAACTGTTATTTCGGTTGACCACCCAATAAATGGTTCAAGTTAAGATAGAGCCGCAAAAGGGCCTGTCTTAGTGGAAATCATTAGAGTAATACTTGATCTTAATTTAAGTTTTCTGGATTAAGTTTTTCTTGAATCCCATAAGGGCTATACTTAAAGTTAAGATTTGTGAAGACTTAGACATAAGCATTCACCTTATAGGGTAGAGAGAGTAGTTGTTCATAATGCCATACCTTAGGTAGAGTAGCAACTGGTCATTGTTAGGATAGGTAAGGGTATGAGAAGTCCAACACGCGACAACTGAGGATGCAAAACAAATTCTGCCCAGTGTTGTAGGAATTGTTGTAGCAACTAGTGCTAATTTGATGAAAAGCAGTCAACCCATGAAGAGAGTTTGATCATTTAACTACCTCATTCTCGTTTGATTCTTTTACGCAATTTATCTAATTTATTTCATTACTGCATTTATTTGTTTTATTACAATTGTTAATTTCGGTAGTAATCAACTTTAAATTTGTTCATCTTGAAATATAGGTAGACTGCACTATTGTGATTGCTGTAGCATTTCTAGTAACATCAATCCTTGTGGAGATGATCTTGAATACTCATCACTTTATTACTTGTTGTGTTCACTTGTACATTGGCATCCATAGCAATTGAGTAAAAATTGACCAACAATACCGTTTGGTGCAGTTTTGTCATGTATGTATGAATCAATTCCATGTCTGCTGATGTATGATATTTAGTGTGGAGTTATGTCATGATTATGAATAAGCACTAATAAACTACTTTATCATTATTATTATTTTTTTTAATATATATAATTACATCCACTTATTGAGCCGCAAGCTCACTATTTTCTTATTTACCCTTTTTCTCTCAAGATTCTGCAGGATTTCGTGCAGATAAGTTCTAGTCAATTAAGGTTGGGCCACGAGACGCATTATTGAATATCTTGCATTTTGAGCATGTTTATGTTGCTTATGTTTATGTATATATATATATAATTTTAGTGTGAACCAAGATCACATAAACCTGTTTTGTCATATGGCCAAACATATTTTTTTAACCAATGATATAGTTCCATCACAAGTGAACCACTTGCTCATTGTGATTCAATTGCAGAACTTCAAGCTACCTATCCTTTGCAAATATTACATTTCAGCATTGTGCAAGATACATCAACCGTCCCACCAGCCTTTGATATCGTTCTTTATTTGCGAGAATTTAATCCGGAAATGTACCCAACCTTACATTTTCAGCAGCAGGTGTATCACTCGGTTTGCAATCTAACATGCCAACTTCATTCAGCAAATCAACTGTATATTTTTGTTGCGACAAAAATATACTTTGTTTAGATATTATCACCTCAATTCCTAGAAAATACTTCAAAGATTCGAGATCTTTCATTTCAAATTCACGAGAAAGATAAGTCTGCAAGGTTTTCCTTTCACCAATATCATTTCCTATCACAATCGTGTCGTCAACATATATAATAAGTACTGTGAGCTTTCCTTCATTATGCTTCGTGAAGAGAGTATGATAAGAGCTACTATATTGATATCCAAATGCCTTCACATTGAACTTGTAAATCTGTCAAACCATGCTCTTGGTGACTGCTTTAAACCATATAATGATTTTCGCAGTTTACAAACTTGTTTGCTTCCTTCAACCTGTAATTTACATCGTGGAGGCAACTCTATGTATACTTTTTTACATCATATTGATGTAACGGCCAATCAAAATTCACAACTAATGATAAGAGAATACATACTGTATTTATTTTGGTCACTAGTGCAAAAGTTTGCGCATAATCAATCCCGTATGTTTGACTGTATCCTTTAGCCACAACTCGAGCTTTATACCTCTCAATATCATGATTAGCTTTGTATTTAATTGTAAAAATCCATCGACACCCAACATGTTTCTTTCCAGTAGGTAAATCAACCACTTTCCATGTTGCATTTTTTTTAGGGACTTCATCTCTTCGTTCATTGTATCTTTCCACTTACGATCTTTTATAGCCTCCTGCACACTATTAGGAACATGTACAATAGATAATTGATTTGCAAATGATGCACATGTCTTTGATAACCTATGGTAAGAGACATAATTACTTAATGGGTATTTACGGGTAGAATTAAAAACATGTTCATAATTAACTTTAGGAACTCCTCTTGTGGTACGATTAGGAAGTACTCGGAGTGAAGGTTCAAGATTTACCTGAGATTCATTAATTGATGATGGCTCATGAGGAATAGAAGCATCAAGTGAAGACAATTGTTATTGTGATACATCTGGTTCCACTATATTAGAATGATCACACGATTCAAGCTCATGTGATGTTGGCTTAGTCGCTGTATCTATCTGTTCAAGTTCAGGTACTGCTGGCTGTTCAAGTGGCTGTTCGGGTGACTCAAGGTCGGGTTCTGCTGGTTCAGGTTCTCTAGGTTCAAGTTCTGCAGGTTCAGTTAAAGTATGACTCATATTTTCACTTTGGTGGTTAAGAGACTGCAAGTCAATATTTTTCTCCCTTTGACTTGCAATTGAAGTTGCAAGAAACTACATCTGGTGTTCATAGAATTGGACATCCATGGTGACATACAATTTGCGAGTTAGTGGATGGAAACATCGATACCCTTTTTTATTAAGGCCATAACCAACAAAGACACATCTTAGAGCACGTGGTTGAAGTTTATGGCGAGCATGATTTGGTATATGTACAAAAGCAGTACATCAAAAAAATTTTGGGGTTAGGTTTAGTGTGGGTGGTGAGGATAAGCTTCAGTTTAATGTTTCTAGAGGAGTATGGAAGTCTAAGCTATGGGATGGGATACGGTTAATCAGGTAACATGTTGTAGTAAGTGATTCACCCCAATAATGAAAAGACATATTGGCTTCAAATAGGGTGGCTCAAACTATTTATAGGAGATGTCGATTTTTTCTTTCTGCGACCCCATTCTGTTGAGGGGAATACAAGCACATGGTTTGATGAATTATGCCATTTTCACGTAAGAATTGCTTTAGCTCATGATTAACAAATTCGCCACCACTATCACTGCGAAGAACTTGAATTTGAGCTTTATACTGAGTAGCAACCATTCAAGAAAATTGTTTAAAAAGTGAGCAAACATCATGCTTTGTTTTTATCAAAGATACCCAAGTCATGCAACTGTAATCATCAATAAAAGAAACAAACCAACGTGCTCTATTCAGAGTTGGAACTTTTGCGAGACCCCAAACATCAAAGTGTACAAGCATAAATGGCAAAGAACTTTTATTCATACTTTGCGGAAAAGGAACACGATGGCTCTTTGCCAATTCACAGGTTTCACATTTAAACAACGATGAAAATGTATTGGAAAATAATTCTGGAAATAAATGCTTTAAATATCCAAATGAAACATGTCCAAATCGTTTGTGCCACAACCAGATATCAGAAGTAAATGCTGAACTAGTAACTGATAAAGACTAAGCCAATGCACTTAAGCTAGATGGTGGGAGATCAAGATAATAGAGCTTCCATTTTCTAGTACCACACCCAATCGTCTTCCTTGTCTTGATGTCCTTGAAAACACAATAGTCAGGCTAAAAGATCACAACACAATTTAAGGAAGTTGTAATTTGAGAGACATATATCAAATTAAAATTAAGAGAATGAACTATAAGAACAGAATCTAAATCTAGTTTATTTAGTGAAAAAGAACTTTTACCAATAACTGAGGCTTGAGTTCCATTGGCTGTAGGCACAACTGATTGTTTAAATAGTTTTAATTGAGAAACAGAGGCAATATCAAAGGACAAATGATTAGTTGATCCAGAATCAATAATCCATGCACTTGATCCAATAGAAGCAAGGTTATCAAAAGACTTACCTTGTGAATCTGAAGAGGTGTGTAAGGTAGTAGCATTAGGTGGAGACTTTTCAGCTATGGCTGTAGAAACAGATGGTGTTACTGTTGAAGTCATGCCTTTACAGTTGGGAGCCTTAGAAGGGTCCCACTATTCAGGGTATCCAATCAAGTTATAACATCGACTTTTGGTGTGTCCTGTGTCCCCACAATGAGTACAATATCTAGATGAGCCAGACTGTTTATGCTTCACGACAAACATATGCATATGTTCGTTAAAGATCCAAACTTGGATCCACGCGAAGGATTTCTCCTCGCACTTGTTCAAATTCAGCGTCAAGACCATTCAAAAAGATATATATTCTCAATTTCTCAACATATGCTTTATACATAATAATATCATCAGGATCTTTCATAGTAACTTTGTCACGATAATCAAGTTCTTGAAATATTTCAACTAGTTGACCATAATATGTAGGAAGAGAACAACCTGATTGACGGAGGGAGAAGGCACATTGATTAAGAGTAAAAATTTGTGTTTCATCCGATCCATCATAGAATGCTTTAGCAAGAGCTCTCCAAATCTCACGAGCAGTACGTAGGCGAAGATACCTCTTCATAATTTCTGGTGTTATTGAAGTGAGTAACCAGCTTTTAACTTTTTTATTTTCAGCATACCACTTGGAGTAAGTAGGATCTTTTGTTTCGGGTTGAGGTGAGTCGCCAATAATATAATCGAGTTTCTCATGACCAGCTATGTGCATTTCAATGATTTGGGACCAAGTATCATAATTGGTTTCGGTGAGAATAATCCTAGCATTGAAGCCTGAATTTTCAAATTGGACATGTATAATAGGAGATGATTATATGGTGGTTGATTGTGTGGTTGATTCGGTGGTGATTTCTAACGATTCAATAGTCATGGTGTTAAGGGATAATTGGATTCAATTCTAGGAAAACAAATTTCTTTTTTCACTGAGTTTGCAGGGATTTAGATACCTGCTCTGATACCATGAAGATTTGAGGAACTAATATATTTCTTTCATTTATCAATTGATACTGTAGATACATGGCGTTTTATAGCTCTTTTTACAGACTTGTTCCTAAAGAATAGTTAGAGATAAACATGATATATACACAAAATACACAAATCTAATCACAACTAATTAGGAGATAACTATGACAATCTTCTACAAACAATACTTTTCCCAACTTTTCTTAGTGTCTGAGGTGAGTTAGTTTCTCTACTCTGCATTTTAATTTTTTTTTTCATGTCTCATTGGTAGTTGATGTTGGGAAAGGGACTCACAAGAATAGCTGCAAATTAAGCGGAAACAAAACTTTTTTCCTCATTGTGTGATTAAAATAGGATGTGCACCACAAATAAATACACAGAAGATTAAACTAATAAATGCAAAGTAAAAACCAACCACAAGAGACACTAATTTTTACATGAAAAACCCAAATCGAGAAAAATCACGAGACCGTAGTCCGATATAAACTTCCATTATATTAATGAAATTACAACACAAATTCTTCTCCAAATAATACCAGAGGCTAACAACATCAATATTCTCAGTAATCTTGGCTTGCAATAATAGATCTAAGATATATTTCTTTAATAAGTGAGTATCTCAAACTTCACCACAGCAGAAAATATTTTTTCAAAATCAATACCTTTCTTCTGACCGAAACCCTTTACAACCAATCTAGCCTTGTACTGCTTTTGTGAGTTATTTTCAATCTTTAACCTGTAAACCCATTGAAATACAAGTTATGCAACCCAAGGAGGGGTGAATTGAGATTTTAAATTTTATGCTACACAATTTGCGCAACAATTCAATCTAATGCCTTAATGGAATCGAAAGCAATAAATTCAATAAATTACAATAATAAAAGAGTAAAGGAAGAGAAAACAAACACACAGATTTTTACGTGGTTCGGCAATTCCCACCTACGTCCACGCCTCCAAGCTCACCCGAGTTGAGGATTTCACTATCCAAGTCTCCCAAAGCTTCAAATGCTTACAATTGACTTCTAAGGTGTCAATTGACCTTTACAACAAGAGATTATTCCCAATCTCTTAACCCAAGTGTATCCCAACACTTACAACCTCTCAATTTGATTTTACAAAAAGGATTATAAAAATTTCTCTCACACAATGTGTTTGAATACAAATGAAAGCCCAATATGTGTGAATAAATGAAATGAATACACAAAGTTTATGCTTTGAATTTGCAGAGAAAAATGCTCAAAATATCAATTGTTGCATCTTTTTAAATGAGTTTGATTTGATCCAATTTATAGTTAAAGAAGAAAACTAGCCGTTATTGACTTTCTGGTGATAACCGGCTTGCCGATTTTGTGAATCCGGTTAGCCGCTTCATGTTACTGTTATGTTAAAAAATTTGAATTTTTGCACATCCAGTATGTCGCTTTTGTGAATCCACTTCATGTTACCAAAACTTTATGAAATTATGATATGATTAAAAACACTATAAAACTTTTCAAATAAGTTCCTTCTCCAGAATTCCAAGCAATACTTATTGATTTTGAAGTTTTTAAAACTCTTTCAATTAAATCATAAACTTGAAAAACAACTAATTTCATAAAATCATTTTTCTATTAAATATAAAACTTTAATAATGTGAAAATAATGATTTATTAAAAATATATAAAAAATAATTTGAGCTTTTAAAAACTTAATCATTCTTAATCTTGTTTGTTATCATCAAAATTAACATTATGGAAACATATTTTAACACCCATTTGTTCTTCAGTACTCTTTTTCCCTTGGGCAGCTTCACTAGGTCATAAGTGGTTCTCATTCAAGGATCTCATCTCTTCTTTCATGGCTTTAACCCACTCATTTTTATGTTGGTGAGACCTGGCTTCTTTAAAATATTCTGTCTCTCCTTCATCTGTAAGCATCACATACTAATGTGGAGGATATCAAGTGGAAGGTCACCGTTCTCTGGTAGATCTCCTTAATTTTGGCTCAACTGGTGGTGTAGGCGATTCTGGAGGTGCTTGCTGAATTGGTTCTGCTGGACCATTATTATTATCCTCTTCAGCTCCTTCATGATCATCATGAACTACAGGTGGAGAAACTAAAGTTGGAATAATAGGAATCTATGGAGATGATTGAGACTTATCATTTTTCTCTTTGTCACCAACTATTTGATCTTCAAGAAACACAACATCTCTATTTCTGATTAGTTTTCTTGCTGTTGGATCCCATAATCTATACCCAATTCTTCATGTCCATATCCTAAGAAAATGCACTCCTTGGCTTTATCATCAAGCTTCAATCTCTCATATTTAAGGATGTGAACATATGTTCTGCACTTAAACACTCTCAAGCGTTTATAAGAAACATCTTTCTCAGCCCAAACTCTTTCAGGTACATTACCATCTAATGGAGCTGAAGGAGAAAGGTTAATCAAATCAACTGTAGTATGCATAGCCTTTGCCTAGAATAATTTAAGAAGCTTGGAATTAAAAAGCATACATTTGACCATCTCTTCAATTGTTCTATTCATCCTTTCTGCAACACCATTCTACTGTAAGGTTTTTAGTACAATCTTCTTAAGTCTTATTCAATGATATTTGCAATACTGTTCAAATGGTCCTCTATACTCACCACAATTATCTGCCCTGACGCATTTTAATTTTCTCCATGTCCCTCTCTCAACATAAGCATAGAAGAGCTTAAATATATCAAGCACATGATCTTTAGATTTCAAACCAAAAGCCCACACTTTTCTAGAACAGTCATCAATAAAAGTCACAAAATAAAGTGCACCTCCTATTGATCTACTTTGCATTATGCAAATATCAGTGTGAATCAAATCAAAGATTTGCCACTTTCTATATGGAGAAAAGCTTTTAAAAGTTACTCTGTGTGTCTTTCCAGCTAAACAATGAACACAAGTCTTGAGGGACGTACGTGAAAAGATTGGTAGAAATCCTTTTCTATGAAGAGTTTCTAACCCTTTCTCACAAATGTGACCATGCCTTTTGTGCCATGTCTCAATGTCAAAATCTTTTACAGCCATATTCATATCTTCTTTCTTGATCTTGGCTTTTATTACGTAGAGAGTGTTCATTTTCTTTCCTTTAGCCAACACTAGAGAGCATTTGGTGAGTGAAAAATAAATAGGTCCGCTACCTGGGATACTGAGTAACCTGGTCTGTTCATGAGCCCCATGTTCAGTTTAGAGTCAAAGGCGTCCAAAGGTAAGACCTAGATATAGCATCTTGGATGTATTGCTGCAGCAACTCTGACATGTACTTTGAGTGAGTAATTGGGTGCCGTCATTACAAGTGATAGGCGTTCACATGAAAGCTCAATGTTGCATTGAAGGGTTTAACTGAAAAAAAAATATGTTTATTGTAGCATAATTTGAGTTTATTTGTGAATTCTGCTCCCCCATATGTGAATATATTTGTGTTCTACCTTTGAATTATATGCAATGTCTGTGTAATGTTGTAGCACCTATAGAATTTGATCAAAGTGGCACACACACATTTTGGACAGAACGAAGCCTAAGTCTAGAACTGAACTGCTATGGCTATTTTGCGTTATTAAGAGTGTGATCTGAGGGTTGAAGAATCCTTGCAAATTTGATGATAGAGCTAAACTAATTGTTTCATGATTGTGTAGTGTTGTTGTCATTACTTGAGGACAAGTGATGGTTTAAGTTTGGGGGTGTGATAACTCTATGAAATAAGAGTTATCATGACATTTTTAGATTTAAATCAATAATACTTAAAGAGTAAATGATGTGTTTTCATTACATTTTTATTATATTTTTCATAAACATTCATTTTAAGTTATTCTTAATTAATTTTGTTTGATTTAGAATAATTCGTGCTTAAATCATATGCATAATTGTAGGTATCCGGAAGCTCAAATTTCAAGGAAGGAATACTGATGCAATAGGCTTGCAAAAGATAGAAAAGAACTTGACTACAAAAGAATTGAAACAAATCTGAAACAGTACAGTTGCTGTAGCAACCATTGGATAACCAATGGGAATATAGAGTAGTTGAGTAAATAAACTCTCTTAATGGTTTTGACTATTTTTTTAATGTTTGGCGCGGTTGCTACAGCATCTGTTACAGTACTGGGTAGAATTCTTATGTATCCTCAGTTGTCGCATGTTGGATATCTTATATCTGTATTCAACATAACAATGATCAGTTGTTATGCCAACTTAAGATATAACATTACACGCTTAGGTTCTATTTATCCTACAAGGTGAATCTCTATATCTAGTTCATCATTAATTTTATATTAAGCATTGCCCTTTTGGGATCAAGTAAAACTCAATTCAGGAAACCCAATCTAAAACCAAGTATTGCTATGATATGTTCCACTAAGATAGGTCATTTTGTGGCTCTTCCTTAGCTAGTATCATTAAACGGGTAATCAGCTGAAATAATGAATAAAAATAAAAACTATCAAAACAAAATGCTACAGCAAACATGTGGCAACTCATATTTTTAGTCAATAAACCATCAAGATTGTTTATCACTCAACCACAAATAAATTTATTTCATGATTTGAAAAAGTAAATAAATAACAAAGTTTCAGCCCTCAAACACATCCTCGTGAATAAATAGAAAACAAGAAAACAAAAGAAGAATAAAAAAAATTGAGATCCCAATTGATTTATGCAAATTCTTCTCTTGTCCAGCCATTAATCTCTCTCTTGAATCATGTTTTTCTTTTGTTTCTTTGTGTTTTTTTCTCCTTGGGTGACGGCTCCCCCTTTTCCTTATGATGTGTGTTGCCTAGATTGCATGTTTTCTAGATTAAGAAACTGCATATCGCAATATTCTGCAAAATTTTCTATGTCATTGTTCCAGGATTGCTATAGTAATGGCAATGGTTGCTACAGCAACTGCACTATTCCAGATTTGTTTCAATTCTTCTATAACCAAGTTCTTTTCCATCTTTTGCAAGCCTATTGTATTAGCATTCCTTTCTTGAAATTTAAGCTTTCGGTCACCTACAATTATGCATATGATTTAAGCACACAATTTATTCTAAATCAAACAAAATTTAGCAACATATATGAAAACACATTATTCACTCTCAAAGTAATCTTGATTTAAGCTCAATTGCTATTGATGTCAATGTGCAAGTGTACACAACAAGTAATAAAGTGATGAGTATTCAAGATTGTCTCCACAAGGACTGATGCTACAAGAAATGCTACAGCAATAACAACAGTGCAATCTTTCTTCTATCTTGACTTAATAAAGTGTGGTCTTTTTGGCATTCCAGTTAAACTCAATCCAGGAAACTCAACTTAAGATCAAGTATTGCTCTAACAAGTTCCACTAAGACAGACCCTTTTGTGGCTCTCTCTTAACTAGTATCATTAAATGGGAGGTCAATCAAAATAATGAATGTAATAAGATTTATTAAAGCAAAGTGCTATAGCAAGCATGCAACAACTCATAAGAACAGTCAAGAACCCATCTAGATTATTTGTCACTCAACTACAATAAAATTTAGTTAATCACTTATAAAAGAAAAACAAACAACAAAGTTACAGCCATCAAGTACATATTTCCAACCAAATAATAAAGAGAAGAGCAAGAGTTGAATGAGAAAAGTTGAATTCCAAATATTCTGCAGATTTTTATTGTTGGTGCAGACTCTCGTCCTTGTCTTCAATATTCTCCTTTATTTCTTTCTTGTTTTTCTTTTTAATTGTGATTCATGTCTCCTCCCTTTTTCCTATGATGTGTGCTCCTTTTATAGTTGAAAACTAAGGTAAACGGAGGCCTAGGTCATGTGTCTTCTAGATTAGGAAATTGCAGATCACAATATTCAGTAAAATCTTCTTTGTTGTTGTTCCAGGATTGCTACAGCAATGGCAATGATTGCTACAGCAACTGCACAGTTCCAGGTTTCTTTCAATTCTTCTACAACCAAGTTCTTTTCCATCTTTTGCAGGCCTATTGCATTAGCATTCCTTCCTTGAAATTTAAGCTTCCGGTCACCTACAATTATGCATATGATTTAAGTACACAATTTATTCCAAATTAAACAAAATTTATGAAGAATAAACTAAAATGGTTATTCATGCAAAATAAAACTAAAATGCAATAAAAACATGTCATCTACTCTCAAAGTAATCTTGATTTAAGTCTAAAAGTGTCATGATAACTCTTATTTCATAGAGTTATCACACCCCTAAACTTAAACAATTGCTTGTCCTCAAATAATGACAACAACACTAACACTTCATTCATACAATCATGCGACAAAGAACTTAGCTATGTCATCAAATTTGCAAGGATTCTTTAACCATCAGATAACTCTCAATCATGCAAGTAGTTCAGTTCTAGACTTTAGGCATCATTCTGTCCAAAGTGTGTGTATGCCATTTTGATTAAGTTCCAGAGATGCTGTAACATTACACATACATTGCATATAATTCAAAGGTAGAACACAAATATATTCACATATGGGGGAGCAGAATTCACAAGTAACCTCAAACTATGCTACAAAAAAATAAATCTTTTTAATGAATGTTAATAAACTCTCCGCACTGTATCATTGATTTTTCATGTGAATATCGATCACTTGTAATGATGACACCCAATTACTCGACCAATGCACAGATCAAAGTTGCTACAACAATCATCATAATACAGTTTTATCTAAAGGTATCTTTAACTTAAGGCTGAACATGGGGCTCATGAATAGACCTGGTTACTCAATAACTTAAATAGAGGACTTTTTTTTTTTTTATATAATTGCTACAGCAATGCTCATAACTCTTGTTGCCTTTGGACTCAAGTCTGCATATAGGGTGCATACTCAGCCTGGTTACTTAGCAACTTAAGCCATTAGAGCAACACTTATTTCATAACAAGCACAGTTTCAACAAAAGTTTTCCCTCCAAACTTGAGATATTTTTTACCATTTTTGGTTTTCCTGGCTCTGTTATAGCATACTCATGAAAACTCAATCTAAAGTCTAAGTGTCAGGACAAAATTTCAACCTTCGTCTATAACTAATCCTTACTTGGCATTCTCATAACTACTTAATAACACTCAATTTATCTTCATTAGGTTTTCAAATCCATACACAAATACTAGATAACAAAGCTTCATACCGTAACACAAGCAAAAACACACGCACTTACAAACATAATACATAATAACACAACTCTCCCAAACTTGAGAGGTGCTATGTCCTCACAAGCACATAAAATAAAACAACACAAACCACACATGCATGAACTAAAATAAAAGAACCGGCAAAATGAATCAGAAAATTAAAACTAAATGAAAGTTTTTCATAAAGAAGTAAAATAAACTGGCGGGTAGGGGGTACTCCCCTGTTGAAGGTATCAATGCTGCAACAAAAAGCAATAGATTCACCGATTTTTGGAGGAGCTCTGCAACCAATCCTTAGGAGATCCTTACGGTGAGGTAACAGACAACGTCTTTTTCTTTCTCAATAATAGGTTGGTTGGGGAAGTTCCGGTGGGTGCACCCTCCCGAAGCGGAATAGATCTGGTCCTCTTTTGCGCTAGTGTGTCTGAAGCAGTAACACCTCCAGAAGTGACCCATTTTCTCTTACTCGGTCCTTTAGGACTAGTGAGAATGGATTTGCTGGGAGTTTGCTGTGAGGTAGTTGAAGCAGCTTTTTCGGCTGCAGACCCTTCGCCGTGATTGCGGCAATGATATCGAGTAGGTGCTTTGTTTCTGTGGGTGTACGAGTAACCCTGGTTACTGCAACTTCCAGCTCTGCATCAATGTCTTCTGCTTCGTCTTCGTCTTCAGATACAGAAGGGTTGATCACTTTTTCTTTGCCCTTCCGAGAGAGGACTGGAATATGAAGCTCTTCTGCAGGTTCATCTTCCTAATCTCTTATGATGTGCTTCTTCCTAGACTTGGAAGATGTCCTTTTGGGGGATTCCTCGAGTTGTTTTTCAAGGTCTTCATCGGCCTCTGTCGGGGAACTGTCGGTTGTAGACTTAACACCCTCTTCTTCAGGCTAGTCTGATTGATTGTCAGCATCTGAATCGGTCTCTGCTTGCGGTTCTGCTGCAGCTTCTTCCTCGGGTTCATCTGCGTCAGTAACATCTTCACTGACTTCTGCTGGAGCATCTGTGGTGAAGGTAACAAAGTTGAACTACTGCAGCAATGCATCAGGGAAATTTATGTGGGCACTTTTCATGTATATAGCAAATTAGTGGAGGTGGTCCTCCAAGTGCTGCAAATAGCTCCAAAACCGATTGTTTTCCCTCTACCAGGCTTCAGCATACTGAGTGATACTGCCACTCAGTTCTTGTATTCTCTTCTCCATACCAACAACTCTTCTCGCCCTTGCTACAGCAACTAGTTCTGGTGGGGTTGCAGCAACTTCTCCAATAATTCGCTTGATGGTGCGTGCAGTGAGAGCACCATTATTTTTAACACGGTCATCTTGTGCATCAAAGTGGACTCCCGATACCACACATATGCTGGTGATAAGGGAAGGGAATAGCAAAGCAGCCATTTTGTGTTTTTTCATAGCACACTCCCGAATTTCTCTTTCTATAATAATTCCCACATCTATGGGCAACCCTCTAACAATGACATACAAAAGTACTAACCTCGCTCGTGAAACAGTGGTGGTGTATGTGGTTGGCATTAATCGGGATTTTAAAAATTTCACCCACACCTTAGCAATGGGTTTCAAATCTATCATATTAATCACACGCCCTTCTTCATTAGCCCAAAATGCACCCTCTATGGTAAGTGTTTTGAAGATCTTATTCCATTTTTGTGGGGTTATATTGCCAAGTAATTTGGCATACTCGCAATCCACTTCAGAGGGTAAATTGTAAAAGGTATTAATAACTCGAGAATCTAATGGTACAAGAGAGTTTCTTACCCAAATATTGTGCTGGTTGGGGCTTAATAGGTTGGCGTAAAATTCTTTCACCAGCGGCAATACAGGGTCTTGCGGATGGTTACAGAACTCCAACCACCCGCGGTTTGCTGCAGCAACGTACAGTGATTGCATGATTCTTAAGGGTTGAGGTAGGAATTGAAACCTTTTTCTTCTAAGATTTTACGCGGTTCAATAAATTCTTCATACTTCTCCTCCGCGTGGTAACTTTGAAATCGAGATGGGTCCTTTAATCGGCTGGCTGGCTGGCTGGCTTTTTATACCTTGGCATTGCTACAACAGTGGGATAGATGTGGTAATAAGTCCAAGAGTGAAACATGAAGAATAGATTGTGCTCTGTTGGGAGTGTGGCTGCGTAGGCGAAAGAAATAGTATTAGAGGGTAAGGTGAACAGTGAAACCCTTATATAGGTTAAAGTAAATTATAAATTACAAAAAGAATTCCGGTATAAGAGATAAACTTGGGAAGAAATTTTTTGAATTTATTAAACATATCCCATAAAAATAGGAAAGAGATAATTATGCGGTAATTTAGGGATTAAACATTATTTCCCAATCTCTATCCGGATTCATCCAACCAGCTGCCACACGTTATATCCAACGGTAAAAGATTAGACTCCATAATTAAGTCACTGTAACGGTAAAATTCGTTGCTACAGCAACAACTCTGATGCTCCAGCATTCTGCACTAAATCTCCTTAGGTGGCTGCTGTCGAGTGGCTTGTCCTGGTAATCTGTTAACACTACAACAACAATTGTCAGTGTTAAACCGAACTTCCCAAAGTTGTTTTTGTTTTTTTTAAAATACATTTAGGGAAAAGAAAGAAAATGCTAAGTAACTTCCCTAATTGTTGGGTTGCCTCCCAATAGCGCTTGATTTTCGGTCCTTCAGCCTGACCGTATTTTACTGCTGTAGCAATGCCAAAATATAACAAAAAAATGAAATGAAAACACATTATTCACTCACAAAGTAATCTTGATTTAAGCTCAATTGCTATTGATGTCAATGTGCAAGTGTACACAACAAGTCATAAAATGATGAGTATTCAAGATCGTTTCCACAGGGACTGATGCTACTACAAATGCTGCAACAATCACAACAGTGCAATATTTCTTCTATCTTAACTTAATAAAATTAATAAGATTGACCAACTAAAGAGAATAACAATTCAATAAAGTAAATATACAATTATAAATTAAATTGCACGTTCAACACAAAGAGAATTCAATAGGAGTGGAGTAGTTGAATGATCAAATTCTCTCAATGGGGTGACTGTCTTGTCAAATTAACACCAGTTGCTACAGCATTTGTTATAGCACTGGGCAGAATTACTTTGCATCCTCAGCTGTTGCGTTTTGGACTTCTCATACTCTTATGCAACCTAACAATAATCAGTCGTTATGTCAACACAAGATACAGCATTACAAGCATGTACTCTCTCTAACCCCTACAAGGTGGATTCCTATATCTAGTTCATCACGAATCTTAAATCAAGTGTGGCGCTTTTGAGATTCAAGTTAAACTCAATCCAGGAAACTCAACTTAAGATCAAGTATTGCTCTAACAAGTTCCACAAAGACAGATCCTTTTGTGGCTCTCTCTTAAGTAGTATTATTAAATGGGAGGTCAACTGAAATAATGAATATAATAAGATTTATTAAAGCAAAGTGCTACAGCAAGCATGCAACAACTCATAAGAACAGTCAAGAACTCATCTAGCTTATTTGTCACTCAACTACAATCAAATTTAGTTCATAACTTGTAAAAGAAAAATAAACAACAAAGTTCCAGCTATCAAGTACATATTTCCAACCAAAAAATAAAGAGAAGAGCAAGAGTTGAATGAGAAAAGTTGAATTCCAAATATTTTACAGATTTTTGTTGTTGGTGCAGACTCCCGTCCTTCTCTTTAATCTTCTCATTTATTTCTTTCTTGTTTTTCTTTTTAATTGTGATTCATGGCTCCCCCCCTCTTTCCTATGATGTGTGCTCCTTTTATAGTTGAAAACTAGGGTAAACGAAGGCCTAGGTCACGTGTTTTCCAGATTAGGAAACTGCAGATCGCGATATTCTGTAAAATCTTCTCTGCCATTGTCTAGGATTGCTACAACAATGGCAATGGTTGCTACAGCAATGATTGCTACAGAAGTGACTACAGCAACTGCATAGTTCCAGATTTATATTCTTCTACAACCAAGTTCTTTTCCATCTTTTGCAGGCCTATTGTATTAACATTGTTTCCTTCAAATTTGAGCTTCCGGTCACCTACAATTATGCATATGATTTAAGCACACAATTTATTCTAAATCAAACAAAATTTGTGAAGAATAAACTAAAATGGTTAGTCATGCAAAATAAAACTAAAATGCAATAAAAACATGTCATCTACTCTCAAAGTAATCTTGATTTAAGTCTAAAAGTATCATGATAACTCTCATTTCATAGAGTTATCACTCATAATCTAAAATGATCTTCATAGTAGTCAACTGATCAACCAAGCCCTGAAACTCATTAGTGTGTTCAGTTATACTACGACTTTCTTTATATTTCAAGTTAACAAGTCTTTTCTTCATATTGTCTTTATTTTGTGCTGTCAGCTGCTCATAAATTGTTTCTAATTTTCTCCAAAGAACATCAACCTTGGATTCATTTGGGACATGATGGTACACACTCTGATCAATTAATGACCTAATAGTACTCACGGCCTTCTGGTTCAATTGAGCCAATTTCTTATCATCTATATCAGCAGGTTTAGCTTCGTCACCTTCAATAGGTTCATGTAAGTCTTTCATGTAGAGCAGATCTTCCATTTTAGACTTCCAAATACCATAATTCCATGACTTTAATTTAATAATGAACGTAGAAGACTCCTCCATCTTAACCACGCAAGTAATAAAAATACACAACCTCGCTCTGATACTACCCTGTTGGGAAAGGGACTCACAAGAGCAGGTGCAAATTAAGAGGAAACAAAACTCTTTCCCTCTTTGTGTGATTAAAATAGGATGTGCACCATAAATAAATATGCATAAAAATAAACCAATAAATCCGAAGCAAAAACCAACCACAAGAGACACCAATTTTTACGTGGAAAACCCAAATCGGGAAAAATCACGGGACCGTAGTTCGATATAAACTTCCACTATATTAATGGGATTATAGCACAAATTCTTCTCCAGATAACACTAAAGGCTAATAACATCAAGATTCTCAACAATCTTGGCTTACAATAACAGATTTAAAATATATTTCTCTAATAAGTGAGTATCTCAAATAACAGCTACCGAGAGAATAAAATACAAATCAACACTAGTACAAATGTAGAGGGCGATGTTAAAAACTTACCCTCCAAATTTGAGAGAAATCGGAGTTAAAATCACCTTCCAATCATTTAATTAAATATTAAAACCCAAAGAAAATAAAATACATCTTTCTCTCGCAGCAGCGTCTTCAAACTTCGCGAAATGGCTACAACTCTCGTGATTCTTCACTTGTTTCCTTTATATATTTTTTATTAATTTCATCCAAGTCTAAACTTTTACAATAATTACATATCAAGCAAATTATTTTGGACTTTGGGCTTTTTGGTCCACTGAAGTGAGATGGACCTAGGGTTGGCAATGGGACGGGATGGGATGGGATTTACCAATCCCAGTCCCATATGCAAATGGGATGAAAAAATGTCTCAGTCCCGTCCCTATATTTTTTTTGGGACAAAAATATATCCCAATCCCGTCCCAAAAGAGATGGGATCCTGCGGGATCCCATCCCAATTGGAAAATTTTCCATTCTTAATCGGTAATGAAACGGGATGGGACGGAATTTGTCAATCCCACTCCCGTCCTGCATATGTAATTGGGATAAAAAAATGTCTCACTCCCGTCCCTAATTTTTTTTGGGATAAAAAAATGTCTCACTCCCGTCCCTAATTTTTTTATGGGACAAAAATATGTCCCAATCCCGTCCCAAATGGGATGGGATCCCGTAGGATCCCGTCCCAAATGGGATGGGATCCCGTAGGATCCCGTCCCAACGGGAAAAATTGCCATCCCTAGATGGACCCTACAGTTGAGAAAAGAACAACAATTGAGCGAGTTGAGTGTTATTTGTGTATCAATGGTATCTCTCTATGCGAATGTTATACGTTTCAATAATTAATGTTGCATAGTTTGAAGAATTTTGGAGCAATATGCATGTTTTTCTTTTCACCGATGAAGCTGAATAGAGACAATTTGTACTCACTGATCATTAGTATCAGTGCATGTAATTAATTTGTAGACTACTGTTCTAACTCAACACATGCTTATCACCTGATTGCATTGGAAATAAATTTTCGCAATGTTTCGAAAGATTGGAAAACTGGAGGGGGTTGAAATGGAGGATTATCCTGTGATAAATAATGAAGCCAGCTAGGTAAAATATGGTGATGTTAAATAGCTTGAATGACTTCATTATTGGAATATAAAGAGCAAACATTTGAGTAAAATAAAAGCAATTTGTAAAAACTAAAGAGATTCTGGATTGCCATTCATAATTCCTCTATTCCTATATTAATTTGAACTTTTCTCTTGTTTTGAACTTCTCAGAAAGACTATTCAACGTTAGATAGTGCACAGAATCACCATCCTTGGGCTTGAGTCAATGAGAGAGGAGCAAGTGAAGGCATCTATCTCTAATAGAATCAAATAGTTTGCTTTGGCCATAGAGGTAAGTAACTTCCACAGGGTGCACCACATGAAAGTTGCTCGTAATTAATATAGTTTGATTACTCTTGGAGTTAAATTATTACTTATAAATTCAGACATACCTTAGATTATGTTTCCATTTTCGTGCAACCTTGTTATGGTATATTTTGTGCGCATAAATTCATCACTCAATAAAGTAACTTATGAAGCTGAATTTCCATTCAGTTTCATAACAGAAACTGATTGAAGTAACACTTTAGAAACTTTATTTATGGAGCTTCTATCACTTTCAACTTTGCATTTCAATTATCACGGCTGAGGATGGTGATTGTCGTTCATCAAACAACAAGTGGCTGATGCCACTTGTTCTCTTCTTCAAAGGCACCGTGCGAAATATCGTTTCTTGCAAGCTTTTCTCTACTAATGGAGTATATATGGTAGTCTCTAAATATTCCTATAATCAATTTGTGAGACTGGTTGGTATCACGATCGCAGTCTGCCACTGAATTAAAGTGAACAAAGAAAATGAGGTATTTAAAGCAATCCTTCTTCAGTGCATTCTATCTTATAATCTTTTGGCTGCTGACTTTGTGTAAAGAAAACTTGAATTCAACAGTAGGCATTCTAACACCAAATGATTTGACAAATTCGATATATGTTATTGCCTATAACCACATCTGTTTACATTGGTCACCGTCGGTCCCCGTATCTTTATTCAGATTTGTTTGGTGGGGAAACTAATTGAATTTGGATCGATAGAACCTGATGCCGAGAGGAAGAATGAAGCCTTTCAACGAACAATGGCTTTGGTTGGCAATGAGTTTCGGGATGTGAGTTTCTTTGGTATGAAATAGCAACCTTAATTGTTTTGGTAACTTTGGTTTTTTAGTAGTTATATCTACCTAATAAGTAAACTGTACAAGTAATTTCTTTCACTTTGCAGTTGTTAATTTCAGATTTTTATTATTTGCATAAGCTTCTATATTTCAGTTCTTTATTGTATTGTGAGTTGGCCCTAAATTTTTCTTTCTTCTACATTTGCAAAGGCGGACTCTTTGGACTCATAAGTATGTCTATGACATTGGTGTTTGTTTTGTAACGGATGTGCATTATATCTTATTATGCTTGAGATTGTACAAAATGCTAAAGCATTTCATTGTTGGTATGGAGATGATCAGATTGCATATCCCTTATTATTAATTTGTAAGTCTCAGACCAACTAAAAGATTTTACTATGAACAATGCGGGCACAGACAGTTTATGGAGCTTTACATGATCTTCAGGTTAGGTGCGGTCATTTTTGACAATGTCAATGGTTCTTTTGACATTTTGAACAAAGTTTTATGCAAATTCAACTTCAGTTCCAGGGTAACAAAGGATCAACCAAGGAAAGATATACAATGGCCGATGCTGCTGAAATTGTAAGGCAAGTGTACGGTCAGCCAGGGATACTGTTTGCCGAATGGAGATGAGGATGAGGAAGATGAAGATGACGGTGAGGTAAGGAAAACGTTTCAGAGAAGGAAGATGATAAATCAGGGGATAACTGATTGTACGATGATCAAAGAGGTCAAATGATTTCATGTGAAGCATTCTTGACACATGCTTTTGCGTATACTTTTGCGTACATTCTTGAAATTGTAATATACGCATGCTGTTTGCGTGGCAAAAATATATATAGCTTACTTTTGGGAAGCAAATGCACATATATATAGCTTTAGGGAAAAATAACTTTCTAATATAGGTGCTTTGTTTTCCCCTTGGTTGATGTCAGGATATAATTTCAATTAATTTTACAATGAAGCTACATTTTTTGGGTATTTTGTGGTATAGTTTCCAGAGTATTTTGTTGGCTATGTTGTACTCATTGTATGATTCCCGAACAAAAAGAATGTTTAAATAAGAATAAATAAACGTAACACAGCATTTAAAAATATATAAATATTTTTTTGATATAGTGTTCAATTATATTTTTTTCTATATATTTTTAGCATTTTCAAGGGCAAAATGCAGTTGAAATATGTTTATACAAATTAGTAACATGCTTAGGAATTTTTTATTGAGTACAAAATTAAATAGGATTTTCTCTGGTAAGATGGATGGGAGAAGGAACAAGAAAAGGGGGAAAAAAACGTCAGAAAGAGAGAACGTGGAAAAAAAATAGAAATTCATGTGCAAAATTAAATGTTATGGAAAAATATCATAGAAATTAAAGTATAAAATTAAATCTTTCTTAACTATTTTCACTCTAAAAATTATTTGAACACTCTTATTTTATAAGCTGATATAATGTAATTACTTTAAACGCGCATATAGCACACATATTGTTCAACCTATAATCCCTAAAAAGTTTATTTCCAACATTTGAAGAATGTGCTAAATCAATATTTTAAAGTATTGTGACAACAAGATTTGTGAGACTCATTCAATTTTTCAAAGAAAAAAAAAATTGAAGTATTTGAAAGGGGGTTATATTTTTACCTTTTGATTAAAAGAAAAATCGGAATGGAGAGAGGAAGGTGAAACTGAAGCCAAATCAACTGCTACAACATGTGGCAGCATCTTCTAACTTCTTCTTCTTCTGTGAAATGATTATTTTTCTGAATTGTTATTGGAGGCAAAGAAAATCCGTGCTTCTTGGTTTTAAAGAATTTGGGATTGCAAAAATCAATATTTAAGGTACTCTTTCATAAATAAGATTAATAAGTAAAATTGTGCTAAAGAATTTGTTTATAGAGTGACTCGACTCTATTTGTTTTAAGTGTTTTTTTTTTTTTTTTTGGTGCTTAACAGTTTTCTTGGCATTTTGAGTGAATTAATTTAAATGGTTTAAGTTAAGATATTTTTGATAAAGAGCATATAAAGTAAAACTTAAAATTTTAAATTTAATAGATAAGTAGGCAGAATGATAAAATATTTGAAAGTAATTTTTGGAGTATAAATAACCCCACTCTTCTCTAATCGATCATTTTAACTCAAAGGAGAAGAACAAGACAAAAGAGAATATGAATCTTCAAATTATGAAAGTTTCCTTTAATACAAAGATCCAATCGTGGATCATAACTGTATTATCTTCCGAGATTCTCTAGGGAAAAAAATATTCTTTGCCCAAAACGTGCATATTAATTTCGGTAATGAGATTACCAAAAAATTAGGCATTTAATATTAGAAACTAAACGGAGAATTTTCTTCGACTCAAAATCGTTATTTTATAATTAATTTATGCATTAATTGATTTGTGGCAGACATGCATGCCTCTAATACATAACCAGATGCTCCATTAATTAGAAGAATTTGTGGCAAAATTAAAGATTTTGGCAGTGGCAATACATAAGCTTCAAATGGTTGCCCTCGTTCTCTTTCTCGCTTTCTTTTTTGTATTTATTTGTGGTATGTACACTCTTTCACTTTAGTATTGTTTTTGTTAATGTTATTATTATTTATTTTGTTGTACTTCTAAATACTTAATAAAAATTATGCTTTTAAGATTGTGTTTAAAATTACTTTTTTGATGATATTAAAAGTATTTTATAGATCACGAAAAGTAATACCAATGGCTCGATTTGATGTGTAAATAATTTCTAATATATATTTTACAAAATAAACTTAGCCTTGTGTGACGGTTTTAATCGTTTGATTGAAAACTTGAACCCTTACAGTTCTTTGTCCAAATATTATAAATTCTTATGAAGATGAGAATTTTGTTTTCGAGTGCACCTATTTTGACAATTGGATTGATTTTGATTCTTTGTCTTCAAAATGACTGGGTATCTATTAATAATTAGAATTGTTTTGCTTCTAGAATTGCTAATAACAAGCACATGAATCAATAATAATTTGGCTATTTATGTGAATCTTGTTAGTACTTTTTTTTTTTTTTTGGTGGCTTCATCTTTTAAAATTTCGTTTTTAAATTTTGTTTCAGGTCCTCAATACAACGAGATATCAATCGAATCGGGAACTCTAAATTCGGTACAAAATATCACCTTTCCCATTTTGCCTCAAACTTTCAAATGTGGGTATGACTCATATATATATATATATATATATATATATAAAAGAAATTTTTTTATTCATAAATGAACTTTTACAAGGTTATAAACTCAATTAAGAAACCATAAATTTATCTTGAACTTAATTTCGGTCTTTAAAATCACTCTATGTGTGTGTATCCTTAGATGGGTGCATCCTTATTTTCTTTTCATCCGGACACACTATTAGTTCAATAGAATTAATATTTAATTTACTATAAAATCATACGACTTAATAGCATGTACTCTATTAAACCATATGACTCTTAATTATGTGTCCCCACCTAAGTGGAAATCCAACTTTTGAAGTGGAAGTACACAACACTTGTGCCAGCGGATGTGACATTACGGGAATTCACCTAAATTGTGCAGGATTCAACTCTGACAACGTCATCGACCCTAAAATATTTTTTCATCCAAAAAACTCAAAAATATGTGAAATAAACAAAGATGAACCACTAAAGTTTCGAGCTGCAGTCTCCTTCAGTTACACCACCAATTTACAAATTCTCAATCGCATCATTTCAGTGCATACCTAAAAGTTCTGATTAGATAAGTACTCGTTCGTTGAGTATGGTTCCTTAAATGGTTGTAGCCATTTTACATTTACAAGTTACAGGTTTCAGTAACTGCTTTTAAATTACAAGATTTTTCAATTTTCAAAATAGTTCTATAAAGTACAAGATTTTTCCATTTTCTAAAGTTTTGAATGCATGCGAGATCATTATTATTTTTGCTTTTTTTATTTGCAAATACTCTGATTCCATTTTCAGCTTTCAGTAACTGCTTTTAATTGACTTAATCTACATACAATATTAATTGATAATTCAAAAAAAAAATGAACAAAATAAGAGTTTGATGAAATCAAACAATGTTTTTCCAGTACTGGTGCTAGTAATCTGTTATTTTTTTAATTTTTTTGTGTCAAATTTTGATCTTAAAAAAAATATTTTAACTAAGTGGAATATATATTCAAATTGATTCGATAATATAGAAAGAAGCTTGATTAAACCATGCAAGAACATGTATTTATATGACAACTACTTATAAAATTTATACGAATTTTATTCATGTTCATGATTTATAAGAGCTAGAGGGGGGAAAAAGGAAAAAAAAGGAAAAAAATAATGCAGTTCTCTATGAATGAACTAAACTATAAAATTAGGGGTCAATATGTTAGGGTTCCTCAATTAATCATTTATTAAATCGTTTTTATGGCCAACCTCATTTATCAAGTGAAAGGAAAAAGCTTATTGTACAACCTCATTCACATTCTTTAAAGAAAGCGATGAATTGAACTGCATTTTTTGCAAATTTGAAGGCTAATGGGATCAATGTTTGCTTGTGAGGGAAGGATGTTTATGAAGATTTTCAAAATTTCAAGAAATATTTTCAACAAAATTAAACCATATAGGGACTTCATGTGTAATTCAAGAAGATTCCCTGAACGGTAGGCAAGAACCAACCTTCAAGCCCATAATCATCCTATATTATCAATTATCATTTCTATTTTTCAGGGAGTTATTCTTGTTGAGATCCCTTGTAATTTTGTTGATACCAAGTAGAACTCATTTTTTTTTAAAAAAAATTTCACCATTATTGAATCTCTAATTCACTAAGCAAACATAAAACCTTCTTTTTACATGTTTTCTTTTTTTTTTTCTTTTTTTTGGTTTTTTACTCAAAATTAAACATTCAGTAATCAATTTACTTTTACAAGCAAGTAATCAAAATTTTAACTGCAGAATTGAAGCAACAAAGCAATTTAAAAAGGCTTTAATTTGTTCAATAGATAGGAGCCAATATAATAGCTGATTTTATAATGAATCGCTTATTTTCACGTCCATGTGCATTTTAACAAGGAAAAAAAAAAAGTATGTGCATTTCTTAATTTATTCTTTATTTAATTTCCAAAATATCTTATAACAATTTTCTTTTAAGAATCCCACTCGTTTTTTCAGTGTCTCATTCAGAGTATTGTTCTTAAGGTGGTATCTAGCTAATTGGTTAATGTAATGTTTGCTAATTAAGGATATCGATTTCTAGCTCTTTTGAATGGGTTTGTTGAGAGTAATATCTATTCATTTGTATTCCTTTTACAAAAGATGCTCCATTAATAAAAAGTTTTTGGGCTAGGGTGGTACGAAATGTCTTCAGTTCGAACTTTACTTATATGGATGAAAAGAGAATTAAGTTGTTATCAGTCATCAGACTATAATTAAAAAATAAAATAAAAATAACAAGACCGAAAATATGTAATTTTTGTTGTTTTTAAGTGCTTCCATGTCAAAGTCTCTACAGCATACCCATGTACAACAAACTCATATTGATACAATTTTGTACGTATAAAATAATTAAGCCCCCTTGAATTTATTCTTCGCCTTTTTGTTGATGCTTTTGAGATGTGGGTTATGGCTTATATACTCCCTTGAAGTGCTGCTTCATCAGCTTTTTAGTTATTTTATCAGTATCGATCTTTTTTCTAGAGAGTAGTGAATCATGTATATTGCTTACTAGTGATTACCGTAATTTTATTTCATACGTAGAAACACCTACAGCAACAAAAACCAAACCTTCATGCAACGTAAATTTTTTAATGGCAAGTACACATTCGTTGACCGATGAACACTGAATTGTCATTGGCATAGAAAAGAGTTAAAATTTTTATGCTAATGTTATTCCCATTAATAATTAATGCTATAGGCCTTCTATAGTATTTGGATATAAATTCAATATCTGACTCTTCCTATCATATTGATTTATGAGTGATGTTATTCTTATTTAGTTGGAATAAGTATAATTGCATTCCAACTGATGTGTCATAAAAGAAATATTATTATTTGAATTAAAAATAATAAGACTTAATAATTACCTATAACTTGAACTAATGACACAATATTTGTCACATCAATTGGTGTAGTGAATTGGGTGCTTTAGAAAATGATGAACAACCCAATACACTGCCCAAGATGACAAATCTAACCAACAAGATGCTAAAACCCTAAACAAAGAACCTTTCTGTGTTAACAGAGCCTTTAATGCAAATGGTTGTAATCAGAAGAAACCAAGAACCAGAATTAGAAACTAATGAAACTCATAAGCAAAAAGAAGTTTTACGTGGTTCGATTGTGCAGAAGAGCACAATCTACATCCACGGGAGAAGCTCACAGAGCAAGCTTTATTGATGATTCAAGTAATCTTTACAGAGTAATACAAGAGCTAACTACTAGGATCAAGACTAAGCTTTCTCGCTATCTTAACTCTCTCTGTCACGCTCTTAGATCGATTATGAAGTTGCCCCATTAACCAGCTTATATAACAGCTGATATCAATTCCAGAATGCACAGATTCTTGCCATCTATACTAACAGCTTTCTTAACTAACTTGATTCTCCTCTTCACGTGCACTCCACATGTTCCACTTAAGCCTTTATCCAAAACGTCATAAATCCCTGTCGTTTCAGACTTAAGTAACCCACATGCCAAGCTCGTAATACCTGAGCTCATTAAACATAAACAAAACGCTGCCGTTTAACTTGCTCAAGTTTTGGATTCACTATTTTAGTCCACATTTCTCCACCTTGAACCAAAACTCCTCAATCTGCTTCCTTCTCCAAATCCTCAGGCAATCAGCAGTCACCCAAGCTGGCTAGGCTCAAGCACACCTTGAACTTAGCCGTAGTTACCACCTTTGTAAGCATATCAGCAGGGTTCTCATCTGTATGAACCTTGGACATTTTCACAGCTCCTTTGGATACTTCATTTCGAATGAAATGAAGTTTAATGTCTATGTGTTTTGTCCTCTCATGATGTGCAGGGTTCCTACACAAATGAAGTGCACTCGCGCTGTCACAATATACTGTTACTGTCTTCTGTTTCACCCCCAGTTCTCTCATTAATCCTTGTAGCCATAATGCCTCTTTCACAGCTTCAGTGGCAGCTGTGTATTCTGCCTCAGTGGTTGACAAAGCTACCACATGTTGCAGAGTGGCTTTCTAATTCACGAGACAACCATTAAACAAGAACATGTAACCAGTTAAAGACCTCCTCCTGTCCAAGTCCCCTGCATAATCTGAATCCACAAACCCCAGCAGACCTTCACAACTTCCCTTATTTTTTCCATACACTAGGCCACAGCTCAATGTACCAGACAGATACCTCATTATCCATTTAACTGCTTTCCAGTGCTCATTTCCAGGTGTTGCCATGTATCTGCTCACAACACTCACAACATGTGATATGTCTGGTCTTGTTAAGACCATGGCATACATAAGGCATCCCACTGCATTAGCATAAGGTACATCTTCCATTTCCAGCTTCTCTTTACTTGTTTTAGGACATTGCAAGTTACTAAGCCTAAAATGAGCTGCTAAGGGAGTCCCAACTGGTTTAGAATTCAACATTTGAAATGAGTGCAGTACTCTGGTTAAATATTTCTTCTGTGATAAGAACATAAAACCAGCAGCTCTATCTCTTTCAATTTCTACCCCAATATTCTTTTTGCAATCCCCAAATTCTTCATATCAAACTCAGAGCTCAGGATCTTCTTCAAATCTTCTATTTCTTCCCTTACTTTGCAAGCTATCAACATGTCATCTACATATAGGAGGAGATATACGTAGAGGTCATCCTTCAACAGTTTGTAGTACACACAACAGTCATAACTACATCTCATGAATCAATGTGTTACCATAAATTCATCAAATCTAAGATACCATTGTCTAGGAGACTATTTTAAACCATAAAGGGATTTCTTAAGCAAGCAAACATGTCTGGGCTTCTTGGGGTCTTCAAACCCCTCAGGTTGAGTCATGAATATTTCTTCTTGAAGTCTTCCATGTAAAAAAGCAATCTTGACATCAAGTTGATCAAGCTCCATGTCTTGAACTGCTGTAAGTGATAAGATTACCCTTATTGAAGCATGCCTGACAACAGGTGAAAAAACTTCTTTAAAGTCAACCCCTTCTTTCTGTGTATAGCCCTTGGCCACAAGCCTTGCTTTAAATCTCTTTGGTTCTGAGCTGGTCAGTCCTTCTTTGATTTTGAAAATCCACTTGCAGCCCACTATTCTCCTCTTTTCTGGTCTTTCTACCAGTTCCCAAGTTTCATTGTTGTGCAGGGACAAGATTTCATCATCCATGGCCTCTTTCCATTTAGTTCTGAATTTGCTCTGGATTGCCTCATTGATGGTCTTTGGTTCCTCATCATCAATTTCATGTGCAGCTTCCAAGGCATATGTGATGAAATCAGCATATCCATATCTTCTGGGTGGTCTTGTTGGCCTTTTTGCTCTGTCTCTAGCTAGCTGGTAACCTTGCATTTGTGATTCCAGTTGAGTTGCATCCTGAGCTTCTGACTCATCATTTATTTCACATGAATCTGCAGCTTCATGTGTTTCATGATGATTAGGTAGCCCCACCTCAAACTGATGTGTATCAAGCCCTTTTGCTTCTTCCTCAGACTTTCTTTGAACATGTTTCTTGGGTATGAGTTCTTCTTCATTGAATATCACATCCCTGCTAATTATGCATTTTGGAGGGTTTATATCTGTGCACCAGATTTTGAATCCCTTAACCCCTTCTTGATAACCTATGAAGATGCCCTTTAAAGCCCTGGGAGCTAGCTTTCCCTGACTTACATGTATATAGGCTGTACAGCCAAAGACTCTTAGATCTCAATAGTTTGCTAGTTGTCCAGTCCATCTTTCATAAGGTGTTTTGAATTCTATGGCTGAAGATGGACTGAGGTTGACCAGGTAATAGGCTGTTAAGAGTATTTCTGCCCACAGTGACTTGGGGAGATTTGTTTGAACAAGCATGCACCTCACTCTCTCCATGAGTGTCCTGTTCATTCTTTCTGCCAGGCCATTCTGTTGGGGTGTCAACCTAACAGTTCTGTGTCTCATAACTCCCTCATCTGCACAATATTTTTCAAACCTTTGATTACAAAACTCTAAGCCATTGTCTGTTCTAAGCTTCTTCAGCTTCTTTCCAGTCTGATTCTCAACCAAAATTTTCCACTCTTTGAACTTATCAAACACTTGATCTTTACTCTTCAAGGTATAGACCCATACCTTTCTGGAATAATCATCAATGAATGATAGGAAATAGCTATCACCCCCTAGAGATATCTGTTGATCAGGCCCCCACAAATCTGAATGGACATACTCCAGCTTATCCTTGGACTTATGTACTGATCTCTTGAAACTAGACCTTGTTGCTTTGCCTAGCACACAATCTTCACAGAAGTCTAGGTTTCTAAGCTTCTCATTCCCTAATACACCTTGTTTCTCAAGTTCTTTAAGGCCCCTTTCACTTATGTGTCCTAACCTTAGATGCCATATTTTGATTTTATCAATGGTATCAGCTACTGACATTCTAGCTTCACCATTAACCACATCCCCATCTAAGATGAACACCCTATTTTTTTTGCTACCTTTCATAACAACCTGTGAATCTTTGACAATCATCAGCTCTCCTGATTTAATCCTAATACTACACCCCATCTAATCAAGCATTCCCAAAGAAATCATATTTCTTTTCAACTCAGGCACATACCTGACTTGTTTTAGCTCTCTAATGGTTCCATCATGTAGCTTAAGACTAATATTGCCAATTCCCATGATTTTACACACAGCATTATTCCCCATCATTACTCTACCACCATTATACTAATAATAATCTGTAAAGTAACTCTTATATGGGCTCATATGAAAAGTACACCCTGAGTCAAGAACTTATTTACCTCTATCTTTGCTGTCTGTGGCAATGCACACTCCAGCAGATTCATAGCCTTCTTCTTCAGCTACTGTTGTACCTCTATCCTGCCCTTTCTTTTTGAACTTCTTTTCTGGACAATCTTTCTTGAAGTGTCCCTCTTTGTGACACAACAAACACTTTAGATCTTTTGGTTTTTCTTTGTACTTGCCTTGCTTCTTTTTCTTGCCATCTGATTTGGCTTTTGCTGTTAAACCTTGACCTGATTCAACTCCTAGATGATCTTGTTTGCCTTGCAATTCCTTTGTGTTGAGTGCTGACTTTACTTCATCCAGAGATAGTGTCTGCCTACCATACATCAAAGCATCAACAAAATTTCCATATGACCTTGGCAGAGAGCTTATCAGCAGAAGAACTTTATCTTCATCATCAAGGGCTGCATCAATAGTTTCTAAAGTGTCACACACTTTGTTAAACTCATCAAGGTGATCATTTAATAGTGTGCCCTCCATCATCTTTAATGTGAACATCCTCTTCTTTATGTATAACCTATTTGCTAGGGATTTCTTCATGTAGATACTCTCTAGTTTAGCCCATAAACCAGCTACAGTAGGTTCTTTTGCCACCTCCCTTATTACAGAATCTGTAAGACTCAAGATTATCGTTCCTCTAGCCTTCCTGTCAATCTCAGCAACCTGCTCAAGAGTCTTGGATGTGGAGAACTCTTTACCCTCCTTCTTGGTCACTGGTTGGATTACATCACCAAGGCCTTGAGTAACCAGCAAAGCCTCCATTTTTACTTTCCACATATTGAAGTCATTTTTTCCGTTAAACTTCTCAAGGTCAATCTTTGGGTTAGCCATACAGGGATCTTGATTTGTTAACCTTGCTCTGATACCACGTGTAGTGAATTGGGTGCTTTAGAAAATGATGAACAACCCAATACACTGCCTAAGATCACAAATCTAACCAACAAGATGCTAAGACCCTAAACAAAGAACCTTTCTGTGTTAACAAAGCCTTTAATGCAAATGGTTATAATCAGAAGAAACCAAGAACCAGAATTAGAAACTAATGAAACTCAGAAGCAAAAAGAAGTTTTACGTGGTTCGATTGTGCAGAAGAGCACAATCTACATCCACGGGAGAAACTCACAGAGCAAGCTTTATTGATGATTCAAGTAATCTTTATAGAGTAATACAAGAGCTAACTACTAGGATCAAGACTAAGCTTTCTCGCTATCTTAACTCTCTCTATCACGCTCTTAGATCGATTATGAAGCTGCCCCATTAACCAGCTTATTTAACAGCTGATATCAATTCCAGAATGCACAAATTCTTGCCACCTGTACTAACAACTTTCTTAACTAACTTGATTCTCCTCTTCACGTGCACTCCACATGTTCCACTTAAGCCTTTATCCAAAACGTCATGAATCCCTGCCGTTTCAGACTTAAGTAACCCACATGCCAAGCTCGTGATACCTGAGCTCATTAAACATAAACAAAACGCTGCCGTTTAACTTGCTCAAGTTTTGGATTCACCATTTTAGTCCACAATTGGGATATAAATTAAGTATCCCACTTAAGTAAGTATAGCATTATTTAAGTCTATTTTGGTTACTTACATTCTTATAGCAGTTTAATAGTAAGATTTACCAAATAAAAATGACTTTTCAACACTTTTTAGATCAAATTTTACTAAACGCTTAACTAATGTTTTTCACATCTGATTATTTTTATAATACAACTAATAACAATTATTTTTAAAGTTACAACATAATCAAATTGGCCCTAAATTAAGTGTTATTTATTAATTGATGGTACTTAGCTTTAACAATAGGTAACGTTTTATATATATAGGGTAAATGCTCATTTAGTCCCTATATTTTGACTTAAGTACCCGCTTGGTCCTTATATTTTAAAAAATACTTCAAAACACCCTTGTAGTTAAATATGTTATATCCTTACTCTTGCTTTTTCTTTACTTTTACAATAATATCCTTGTAATAATATTCTTGATATTAATTAATTTATCTATAAAAATTTGATTACCAAATTAAGCATTAATTATTTCTTAGCAAATTAATAAATATCAGTATAAGGAAATAGTATTTTTTTGTACCTTTGCAACAATCTTTTTAATAAATAATAATTAACTTCTAAATAAATTTTTCTATGAGAATTTATAAATAAATTAATATCAAACAACTTAAAGTAATGTTTAATATCATTGCAACAATTTTACTAATATTTATTTTATAAAAAATTAATTCTAAAAGTAAAATAATAATATAAAAATTATGGAAATTTTTATATTACTTCTAAGGTTTATTTGATAGGTTAACATTTTTTTTTTCATTAATATCATCAAGAAGGCTAGAATATTATTGCAAGTATAATATTGTAAAAGAAATAAAAAAACAAGGGTAATAGTGGAACTTATTTAACAGCAGGAGTTTCTTGAAGTAATTTTTTACAATATAGAGACTAAATACTTAAATTAAAATATAATAAGTAAACAAGCACATGTGTGTATATACATATTGAATAACTGAAAGGGTCGGCATACATTGCAACAAGTATTACTTACAACACTCCTCAGTTTTCGCTCCTAGTATCACTTTTCATTACTTAACAACATTTTCAGTACTAGACGCTAGTAACAAATTTGGCATACACACATTATAAGACAGGTATATGAGTACAAGGAATATTTATACAAAGCTAATGGGCCATGGCATGCCTTGAGAATACGCAACACAAAATTAAAACACGATGAATGAATGGGCCTAACGAGGCCTAACATTTTTGTTCGGACCAGAACAACAGAAGTTTTATTGATCCAAAGATAATTATTCTCATTCAATCAATATAAAGATACAAATATTTCAAAGTGGTAATTGAATACCTAATTAAAAAAATAAAAACCCGTATATATAATAAAATTGTGTGAAAATTTAGGCATAGATTGATGCATTGAGCAAGCGCAATCATTTGTATCATCACTCATTAATATTAAATTTAGGCATTGATTGTGAAAATTTATAGAGTCTTGTAGAATTTCCTTGATGATGTCTTAATACACAGTTCCTCTACATACCCAGTCATTTGTATCATCACTCATTGAGTTCTTCAATAATTATAGTTGTTGAATTGGATTAAATAAATTACACTAAGTTATATTTAATATTGTCTTGTGTTTTCTATGATATAGGATTAGATTCAGACTAATTGATTCAACTTAGAAGAAAATTAAATATTATAATATTAATTTATTTATAAAGTTAAATATTATATTATGAATTTATTTATTTTTGGATATTAAATAATATTTAATTTATAATAGTAAATTAACAAATAAAAATTTATTTAAATTTTTGTATGACAAGTCGTTTGTAAATTCACACCATAGATAAACATGTCTTAGAAAACAATGCCCACGCATATGATACGTCATGTTTATATTAAGAAAAATAGATGGCATGTCATAGTGACATTGCTTGATCCAAAGTACAAATTGAATACCAAGTCGTTTATAAAATGGTCACATAGATGACATTTCGTACGACGGTCATATGACATGTCGTTCATATTCTCTGTACAAGGATGACAATGTTATGAACGAAAGTCGTATGCCATGCCGTTTATAAATTTATAAAATATATGGCTTATCAGACAAAATGATTATGTATGCATTGTCGTGTTACATTTCTAAACGAAAATGAAATGTCACATTTAAAACTGATTGAATTATTTAAATAAAATTCGTTTAAGTGTAATTATTTTATGTTAGCAAGTATTAATGAATTAATATACAGATAATATTAAATTATTCAAATTATTTGTAGAAATATTTTAAATTATTTTATGTATAATAATAAATTAGTGACTATTTTATCAAGAATTAAATATAAAAAATTTTATTTATAAAAATTGGTTTTCAATCAACTAAAGTTTAGTTAATTTTTTTATTATCAAAGTTAATCAATTAATATTTTTATGAAAATAATATTTATTTCACAAATAAATTAAATTACGCAAGAAAATTCAAACTCCTTTTTCTTAGATAAAATATTGACATTGCGTCCAAGTAGAAACATAATACGTAAGTCAATTAGCTTTGAATTCGCACCTTCAGTTAACTCAAGTCAATCAATAATCTATAAATAAAACTCAATTCATTTTTCGTAAAATCTCACACACACTTTCACGTCTACAAATAATCATTACATTAAATTGTAATAACTTCGAGTAGCATTTAGTTTAGTCAACAGTTTGTGCTTCGTACATTGTAGGAACAGAAAATTTCAAAATTATTGCTTTCAGGATCGTCTTCAAATGATGTATCCATTTTTTATGGGTCCTTCTATCTTACATGCATGTAAGATACATTCCTCTCACATGAATAGTGTGTGGGTCCCACACATGCACTATTCATGTGAGGGGGATGTATCTTACATGCATGTAAGATAGGGTTTGCCATTTTTTATTATTTTAAACATGATGTTTATGTGCTGGACTGATCGTCCTCAAAGTTGTAAATTTGTTCCCTTGTGTTTATATGTTGTAATGATGCTCTTTGTGATTTGTAAGATTCAAAGATTGATTAGATTTCTCCACGGATAATATTAACTCTTGATGCAAAAATGAGAAACAATGTATTCACAATCCGACCTGACAAAGTCAAAACCGAACTAGAATTTATATATGAATTGCAAAAATTTCTCAGTAGATAACATTAACTCTTGATATGAAAATAAGAAACAGGGCATTCACAACCTGGCCTACCAGAGTCGAACAAAATTGCAATTTCTAGTTCGGTTTGTGGCCCCCAACCCTTCCCCTCTTTTTTTTTTGGTGGGGGGCTCTCAACTTTTGTGAGATCAAACTATTGAAAAAAAAAAATCAGATCAGTTGGATTGTTTCCGGCCCACATTACATGTTCTACAATATTTAAAGCCATTTTAGCGACAGAATGAGCAGTGTCATTACATAGCCTCGAAGTCTACTGTATTGTAGCCTGACTTAGTGTTGTGCAAATTTTATTGTGTAAATTTTATTGAACTCGCAAGTGTAGGAATCTATTGTAGAATAGATTAATAGTGACGAGTGTCGATCCCACGAGGAGGTAGATCATGAGAAGGTAGATTTTAATTATATGTAGAATTAATTTTCTAAATGGATGGTTAGATTTGTGGTGGAAGTGATTTAAATTATCCTAAAATTCAAATTAAAATGGCAGAAATAAATTGAAGTGAAAATCTATTAAAATGACGTACTTGGGTATCTGGATCAGCATCAACATGCATCATGGGCTAAATATTTCTTATTAATGCCAATTAAATCATGAGGGGGGATTCCAAACCTCATGAACCACACTCTAATCAATATGGTGTTAAGGGCTTACCGTGCCAAATAATAATAACCTTGTACTAGGGAGCCGGTGAAACCAGGGCAGTATCTAGACAAGATTATTACTATTTGTCGACGAAAAGTCAAAACATCCACAAACATTAGAGGGGAAGAGAAAGTAAATTTACCAATTAAAGCCCATGGCACATGTTGAGACTTCACCTTCAACCCAAGCTTGAAAGAAAATTAGCTACTCATAATTGAACTAGGGGTAAAATGAGAATTTATTAAAATACGTAGAAAATACAAGATGGAGAAAGAATTACAAAAAATAGAGCTCAAAAATGAATTCAGGGATGC
Source organism: Citrus x changshan-huyou (assembly GCA_039657385.1). Taxonomy (NCBI): domain Eukaryota; kingdom Viridiplantae; phylum Streptophyta; class Magnoliopsida; order Sapindales; family Rutaceae; genus Citrus; species Citrus x changshan-huyou. The sequence continues at coordinate 16,939,610 of CM077547.1, read as the reverse complement.
CAAATTAGGGGGGAAGCCCCCTTTTTATAGATACACTGAGTAAATCATGGTCATCGGATTGAAAACATTTTGGACGCTCAGGATGTGCCACGTCATCAGTCAACAGTACGAGGTTTGACCACGCGGTTTGAACAGTGACACGGTTTGACCATGCGGTTTGAACAGTTAGGCGGCTTGAATAGTGACGCGGTTTAGTTGAAAATAATCCTGTGTATTGCATGTACCGTACACACGATTTTTGGTCCACTAACATGCTGTCACGTCACCGATCATGCATAAGAATTTAAGTCCAATGGAATCGTGACACCTCATCAGTCAATGCCACATGATCGGTCAATATCACGTCATCGTTCCGTATGTGTGAACAGTGTCGTGAACAGTAATATGGATAGTATCATACATGGAAATAGTACTGTACATGTGAACAGTTCTATTTTTCCTTTTATGCTCCTCCTAAGGTTTGCGACTGTCCTGAGTTCAAAAGTAATGTTTGTTTTGCTATCTGATCTCTCGTTTATTGTGAAATGACCATGATGCCCCTAAAATACATAAAATACTTAATTAAAATGAAACACACATAATTAAATCACAAGAAGCTTAAATACATAAAAGGAAGGATGTTAGTAAGACTTGAAATGTAAAATGATGATTTTCTCCTTTATAAATATACACTTTCTAACACTCAACACACCCTTCAACCAGCTTATTGCTAGTCTCTAGCAATTAAAGCGAAAAAAAAATTCAAACCCAAAATGATTTTTTTTAAAACACTCGTGTTTATTTAATCAGACTAATGATAGTAATTAAATAAAAATATAAGCATTATCTCCCGTCTAAAGAAATATCACTCCCACATCAACCATCCACATGTATCAGTCAAACAGACTTTATCATAGCCATAGTAATCAAGCCACTTTCAAGAATGATATGTCAAACCCCAAAATCTCACCGGTAGTAGTGACACTCTCACAAAGAAATTAAACCCAATAAAAATTGTCACTCCAATAAATGGTAAATTTGAGAGAAAATAATAAAGAAGTAATATCACAAGCTCTCACCAAGATGAAAGAAAAATGCACACAGCTTTAAAATAACACGATCTGAAGTCAAACGAAATGCTAGTCAACCTAGTGTATTTATTTTTATTATTATTATTATTATTATTATTATTATTATTATTATTATTTTTGCATCACTACATCTTTTTAACCCATATAACTAGCTTCTACTTCAGACTATAGATCCCTAAAATCAAGAAGAACTTTTATTAGGATGTAACGTAGGCTAGGGATATGACTAACAAAGGAGGGGAAATAAGGAAAACAAAGTATATGTTTGACAAAAATAGAGATCTTTTAGAAATTACAAGGTGTATTTCACTTATTTATTATTGTTATTTTTTTTACAACAAATTTTTTTTTTGGTTTTTTTTTTTGTTTAGCACAACTTCACTGAATAAAATAATTATTTACTTTTTTCTCAAACATAAATAGGTGATGGAACTTGTAAGACATCAGGTAATACTCTAAATCAGAGTGGGTCAAAATGATAAGTTAACAAAGAAAAGTTTTTTTTTTAATAAATGAAAGGCTCAAAAGGGCTAACTATGGATATTTCACAAAATGGATGGCTAGAAAGGCTCAAACGGGTCAAAGATGACCTTTCCATAGTCTTTTAGGACTCTAAATAATCTTCCATATCTACTAGTTAGATGGACCTCCAGATGTATCAACACATTTTTTTCTGTTTTTTTATTTTTTTATTTTATAATTTTTTTTAGAGGGTTGACTCAAAGGAAATCCAGAGATCATGTATAAAATAATAAACTGCTAAGCTGTATGAAGACTGGGCAAAAAGGGTTACTCTCCAAGAAAAATAACAGGCTCAAAACCTCACTTGGAATTTATTATGACATGTGCATTCCTTCAAGCAACTCATATTTATCTCCGACATCAACATGTAGAGTAGCAAACATAACGTAACATCACTTAAGACCAAAGATAATACCAATACTAAAATTTGAGAGTCATCATGTCATCCAATATTAAAAAAAATCACACAATAATTTTTTTTTTTTTTAGGTTCAAACGACATTCTACCCCCCAACCTATTCTAAACATGAAAAGAAAATATGCATGTAGAAAGGTGAAAATGATGCAGAAAAACTAATTAGAAAAATTACACTTAAAATGATAGAAAAAGAAAATGATTTTTTTTTTTTAACTAAGAAGATGCGTTTCTAGAGTCACTACACTCCATATTCAGCCATCTTCGACTCAAAAATTTGAAAATACATATTTATAAAGGAGAAATCAGAAAGAAAAAGTTAGAAAGATCACACTTAAAATAAGACAATTTTTTTTTTTTTTTACTAAGAATATGCGTTTCTAGAGTCACTACACTCCATATTCAGCCATCTTCAACACAAAAAGTTAGCCACGGTTAGTCTCTACAACAAAAAATCAGTAAAAACTTAACTAAGATTCCACAATTGTCAACTATTCCCTACCCCCAACCAGAACGAAACATTGTCCTCAATGTTTTAAAGGAAAGAAGTAGAGTTTAGAAGACATCACCTGGGTGGTGCAACACAGAAGAAAATATTTACAAGCGGAGAGTTAAATCTAATTTGTACTTCTTACTGCGGCTACTGTTACCATCATTATTTGGATACTCCAACACCAAGGTCCTGTGATCTGGCTCTGGTCGATAAGCTTGTAACAGATCAAGTAGCTCATTAGCAGTGTGAGCACAATAAAAATTTTTTTCGCTGTGGAAGGAATGAAATAGTTTTTTTATTGCATTGTTAAGAATTGTGATGAAGCCATCATAAAAATTATTGACATTTAACAAACCGATGGGTTTCTGATGAATGTGCAGATGGGCCCAAGACGCTAAAGTGATAAGTGCCTCTAGAGTTGCAAGATCTCGTGATAGGAAAATAAAAGCATCAGCATGATTAAGCATTTCAGTTATTCTTTCTTGCATACCTGAGACGACTAACTTTTCTCTAGTCGGTGAGTTAGACAAACTGCCCAAAGGTTTTAGAGCTCATGGGATGATGCCTAACACTTGGCTTCCTCTGACAAAAGCTGCTTCTGAGACCAATTTTGATAACCCTCGGTTACCTCCTCCATACACCAAGTGTAACTTTCTCTCTGCTATGCTTCGACCAAGATCTATGGCTGCCTCAACGAACTCTTTATGTTTGCCATAGTTAAATCCAGAAAGCACACAAATGTTCTTAAATTGTTTATTAGGAGTAGCTGCCATTGGGATACTTCTCAAAATTAATTTGTGAGTGCTTAACAAAACATCATATTTAAGAATCTTGGTGACAGTAGGTCACAACTGTGTATGAGGTAGCATGTCTGTGTCAATTAACGTGTAAAGCATATGGCTCGAAAGTAAAAAAGGAAACAGTAAAAAGGAAAAAGCAAACAGTGATAAAATAAAATTATTAAAAACAATAATGCAAATGATAAAACAACAGTGAAATAAAACAACAGTAAAGTAAAATGATATTTACAGGTAGTTACAACTGTGGCTCACATCTTCCTCTGGTTTTACGTCCAGAAACGGCTTGAACGCCCTTTATGGGTCGATGATAGGCTTCCTATCCAGTTTTCTTATAAACTGGCAAACAAGGTCATTTATAGTTAGATTCCTGAGACTGTATCGCGCATGCTCTTTTTGGAATAATGGCCATAACTGGAGAATCGCTCCTTGTACGTATCCACTGGGATGCGTTTCAAGAGACAAAAGGATATCATCCAATGACTCCTTATTCAAGCAATCCCTAATGAATTGAATCTTATCTTCCCTGTTATTAGCCACCATTCCTAAAGAACATGGTTTTTTATCGCATCTCATTCTGGCACACTTATGACAAGCAACAGAAATTCTTCGAGCTTTTCGTTTTCTTGCATAATTTCCTTTACCACAACCAGGCATGTATGCAATAAATTTTGGAGGTAACTCACCTGCCAATCGTACTTTGGCCTCGATTAACTAGCGGATGTCAGCAAGTATGTTATTCCTTATAAGCAATCGCATGCGTTCAGACTGAGCTTTATAGATCGTAAGGAGGGCATTCTAAGGAAGTGAAAGGAATCGATTGTGAAGCTTTGCTAGAATCTCGTTTTTGTCCATACATTCGCCTCAGAAGATCAGTTATTATGGGAAACTGAAGTAACCGACTTGATTGTCACGGAGTACCGTTATCCGCCACTTCACTGGGGTAACAAACTAAAGCACACAAACAAAGAAAAACAAACTAAAAAAAATAAAGAAAATTACAATCGTCCTCTTATTGAATTTACCTCAAGCTCTAACTGGATGTTATAGATACCTCCCTCAATGTTTCTGAATTGGCTTTCTAAATTCTCAACATGGGATACTAACTCTGGTGGTTGTAGAGCCCAAATATGATGTGTTTTACAAAATTGAATCTGCCTTTTGAGATGAGATTTTACATGTTGAAGTCGTTTAAGAATGTTCAGGAGGAGCTGATTATATGAGGCACTCATGATTAAGAATGATAAGAGAAAACTTAATGGTTAAACAAACACACTTATACAAAAATAATTTAAATTAGCAAAATAATAGTAAAAAGAAAAGAAACAAAATCAAATCACAGAAAAGAAAGAAAAATCTCAATTCAAATCTGGTGGGTCACTCAAATTTATTTCAGTGTTCTCTCCATGTGGTTGGTACTCTAGATATGACTTTAATCTTTGACCATTAACTTTAAAAGTGACACCGTTCTTTGGATCCTTAATTTCAATTACCCCATGTGGAAAAACAGTATAAGCAATAAAGGGGTCAGACCATTGAGAGCATAACTTACCTGGGAATAGGTGCAAGTGAGAATTGAATAAAAGCACTTTCTGACCTAGAGTGAAAGATTTTCTCATAATTTTCTTGTCATGAAAGACTTTCATTCGCTGCTTGTAAATCTTGGCATTTTCGTATGCATCATTGCGAATTTCTTCAAGTTTTGCCAGCTGTAATCTTCTTTCTGAGCTAGCTTGTTGCATGTCAAAATTGAATTTCTTGATGACCTAGTATGCACGATGCTCGAGTTCCACAGGTAGATGACAAGCTTTTCCATACACTGGCCTGTAGGGTGACATCCTAATTAGGGTCTTGAAAGCCGTTCTATATGCCCATAATGCATCATCAAGTCTTAATGACCAATATTTTCTGTCTGGCCTCACCGTCTTTTCTAATATGTGCTTTATTTCTCGATTGAATATCTCAACTTAGCCACTGGTTTGCGGATGATATGGGGTCTCCATTTTGTGAGTGATGAAATACTTTGTCAAAAGAGCTTTGAATGATTTGTTGCAAAAGTTGGTACTACCATCACTGTTTATTGCTCAAGGGAATCCAAAGTAATGTTCCTTTTCAAAAATCCCATCACCGTTGATAAGTGCATATTTTTCATATATTTTGCTATTAATTTCTCCATCTTTTTCTTATTTTGGTCTTAAATATTCTAGTTATTTTAGTTAATTTTTAATTTAGTAAATTATATTTTATTGTGTTAATTTTTATCTTAGTTTTATTTATTTTGTTATTTTAGGTATATTCTGGAATTAAACAGAAATTAAATCGAAGCATTCAGGAAAGAAATTTGATTGAAGATTGAGAGACAAAAGTGCACAAGAGATCAAGAATTGGAAGGAATTAGAAAATAAAGAATATTCTCCAATTAAAGCTTGTATGGGCCAAGCAAAATTAATGTTGCACATGGAGCTAAAATTGGAAAATGGAAGTAAAAAAGGAAGCCAATTAACAAGCCAAGCCATCACATGAAAGCAAAATTGGAAAACAAAGATTGCAAACCAAAAGTGGCCAGCACGTGAAAGGAAGGAGAATAAAGCCTTTTGGCTTTAGGAAATCATGGCCAAATCATTATTGGCTTATTAATTGAAGCATGAAAGTGGCAGTTTTGGGCTTTGGATTTAATTCTTTCCATGCAAGGATTTAAAAAAGCCACAATTGAAGCATTATAAAAAGGATCAAGGGGAAGAAACACAAGAGGAGAATCGGCAACCAAGAGGAGAATCGGCACCAAGAGAAATTGAACAATTTGCAGCCGCAAAGGAGAAGAAAAAAAATCAGCAGCCAGAATTAAATTGAAGCAAAGGCAGCCGCTTGAATTAATCTCCATGATTGGTTTTGCCAATTCTCTTACTCCCAATTCAATTATGTTAGGCTAGATTTTTATTTGGTTGAGGGTGAATTCAAAACCCCGAACATGTCACATGATTAATTTTTAATTTCTATCATTCAATTTATTTAATTGAGATTGTTTATGTTCTTCTATAATTAATGTTCATGGTTTATTCTTGTTTTATTTGAGTGGCCAATTAGATAGGACTTGAATAAATTCTATTGCTAGATTAAAATTCTTGATCCGTAATTGTCTTGATATTTTAATCATTAGTAGCAGGTTGGAATTAGTGATTTCAATTAGAGAACATAACCTAGGTTAAATAATCCGAGCTTGTGTGTTTATTGCCTAGATCAACCTAATATCTTTCTCTGTTTAATGCTTCCATTATCTTAAATTTAAAGAGCTTGTTTTAAATTATTTAATGGTTAGAGATTAGGTGAAGAGCTTGTTTTTCCTAACGACACACTAAGGAAAGATTGAAACTAAGAGCTCATTGTTGTCTACGGTTGATAGTTTCAATATAAATTGATGATAGAATTGATATATTATGTGCATGTTTGGTGGTGGCGAATGATCCTTTAACCAAAATTTTCATCATCATTATTTCTTTCTCCTTTAATTAGAGTTTTTATTAAATTCTTGTTTGTAGTTTTAATTTCTTTATTTCTTACTATTTAGTTAAAAATTCATAAACCCCCCTTTTTATTTATAATTGGCATTTTCTTTAATTAGATTAATTTATATTATTATTACTACTATTATTTTATTTTAAATCTTGCTTTAGAGTTGATAATAAATATAACTAGCATAGTCTCTGTGGGATCGATCCTTACTCGCTCTGTACTAATTATTTATATTAGTGGTAAGGTTTTAAATTTGGTGCACCTTAACGACATTATCAAATTTTTGGCGCCGTTGCCGGAGACTAGCATTTAGTTTGTTTATTATCACTCATTTTATTTTATTTTTTTTATTTTTTTTCTTTTCTCTCATTTTATTTATTTATTTTTTTTAATTAGTTATTTTTTGTTCTATATTTAGATTTTCATTAGCATAGAGGACATTCGATTGAAACTCGAACGACTTAGAGCAACCTCATCATATTCAGAACTCGATTTTGCCATCCACATTCCACTCCCGAAGATAGAGCCAGGCAGCCCAGAACCCGAACAATGGCTCAGAACAACAACTGAACACTTAAAGAGTTGGCAGCTCCTAACTTGGACCAGCAACCCTTATGCATTGAGAATCCAAACCCTCAAGTAAACTTTGAACTCAAATATGGGATGATTCATCTTCTTCCTACTTTTCATGGTCTTGCAGGTGAGGATCCAAATAAGCACTTGAAGGAGTTCCATGTGGTCTGCTCCACAATGAAACCAGCCGGAGTTTCTGAAGAGCAAGTTAAGCTAATGGCCTTCCCATTCTCTTTGGCGGATTCAGCCAAGGAATGGTTGTACTATCTCCCCCTCCGGTACTGTCACTACATGGAATGAGATGTGTCAGCTATTTTTGGAGAAATATTTCCCAGTATCAAAAGCTGGCAGTATTCGAAAAGAAATTTGTGGAATCCGACAATATAATGGAGAGTCACTTTGTGACTATTGGGAACGATTCAAAAAGCTATGTGCTAATTGCCCCCACCATCAAATAAGTGATCAACTCCTTATTCAATACTTTTATGAGGGTCTACTCCCTATGGATAGAGTATGATTGATGCCGCTAGTGGAGGAGCACTCGTGGATAAGACACCAGAAGCAGCCCGAAATCTCATTGCTAACATGGCTGCTAATTCCCAACAGTTCAACACCAGGAACGATCTACTGCCGCCACTTAAGCGAGTCAATGAGGTAAGTACTACTTCCCTAGAACAACAAGTTTCAAATCTGACATCTTTAGTGCAACAATTAGCCCTAGGGCAACATGTGAGACCGTGTGGTGTCTGTTCTATGGTTGGGCATGCGACTGACATGTGCTCTGCTCTCCAAGAGGGTTCACATGAGCAGGCCAACGCAGTTGAGGGGTTCCTAGGCCAACCAAGACAAAGGTATAACCCATATTCTAATTTTTACAATGAAGGGTGGAAGGATCACCCTAATTTTAGGTATGGGAACCAACAACAAGGCATTCCTAATGTGGCACCATCTCGACCACCGGGCTACCCCCAACAGCGGGTGCAACTGCCTTACCATGTTCGGCCACCTCCACCTCCTCAAAATCAAGATACGTCTTTGGAAGATCTTGTAAAAGCTCTCGCTACTAACTCTATGCAATTCCAACAAACTACCCAGACACAACTCCAACATTTAGAGAATCAAATTGGCCAACTGGCCACATCTATGAGTAGGATAGAGGCTAGAGCTTCAGGAAAGTTACCTTTTCAACCAGAAATTAATCCAAAGGAGAATGTTAGTGCTATGTCTCTTAGGAGCAGAAAATAGTTGGAACCATTATTAGCTAAGCCATCAAAAGTGTCCACAACATCATCGCACTTTGTGACCAATCCCTCCATTGAGGCTCTTCCTTTAACAAGGAAAGATGATTCCCACTCTGCATTGCCAGTCGACCCATCTGGCCAGGTAAGTACCCCTCACTTCGAATTAAGGCTCTTTCCATTCCTCCACCATTTCTTAGCAGGTTTAAACAATCCAAGAAAGAGAAGCAAGAAAAGGAGATCCTTGAGACCTTTCGTAAAGTAGAGGTAAATATTCCTTTACTTGATGCTATTAAACAGGTGCCGCGTTATGCAAAGTTTTTGAAGGAATTATGCAGCAACAAGCGAAAGTTGAGCGGTAACGAAAAAGTAAGTGTAGGAGAGAACGTTTCTGTTGTACTTCAAAGAAAACTTCATCCTAAGTGCAAGGATCCAGGTACTTTTACTATCCCCTACACTATTGGCAATACCAGATTCGAAAGATGTATGCTAGATTTGGGGGCCTCAATTAATATTATGCCATATTCGATTTATAATTCCTTGAATTTAGGTCCAATGGAAGAAACTGGTATAATTATTCAATTGGCTGATAGATCTAATACTTACCCGAAGGGGGTTATTGAAGATGTTCTTGTGCACGTCAATAAATTGGTATTTCCAGCTGATTTTTATATCCTTGAAATGGACAATGAATCATCGCCCAATCCCACATCATATTCTGTTGGGGCGACCATTCCTACAGCCCGAACCAAGATTGATGTTCACGATGGAACCCTCACAATGGAATTCAATATCTTTGAGGCAATGAGGTATCATAGTGATGTACATTCTGTCTTTGCCGTAGATGATATTAATACTTTGGTGCAGGATTTCTTTGAATTATCCGGTAATGACAGTTTTGAAATTGCCATAAGCAAAAATCTTACGAAAGATGATTATAAAGAACATGTAAATTTGATAAAGTTGGATGATGAGGTAGAGGAAGCTATGGCGATCTTAGATGGAGCAGTCACATTACGCACCAATGGGTATAATGTTTCTTACCTTGGATTACCTTTATTAAACGAGAAACTTTTACCTTCAATTGTGCAGGCACCTACCTTAGAACTTCAGCCACTCCCAGAGCACCTGCAATATATTTACTTGGGTGAGAATGAAACCCTTTCAGTCATAATTGCTAAAACCCTCACTTCAGTTCAATAAGAAAAGCTAATTAGGGTGCTTCGGGATCACAAGACGGCGATTGACTAGACCATTGCCGACATTAAGGGAATTAGTCTTTCCATGTGTATGCATCGCATTTTACTAGAGGAAGGGTCTAAACCAACGAGAGATGCACAACGCCGCCTTAATCCACCAATGATGGAAGTCGTAAAAAAGGAGATACTGAAACTCCTTAATGTGGGGATTATTTATCCCATTTCTGATAGTAAATGGGTGAGTCATGTGCAGGTAGTTCCAAAACAATCAGGCATCACAGTGGTCAAGAATGAAGAAAATGAGCTTGTGACAACTAGAGTTCAAACTGGGTGGAGAGTTTGCATTGACTATCGTAAACTGAATGCAGCCACTTGCAAGGATCATTTTCCTCTTCCATTCATTGATCAAATGCTTGAAATGTTAAGTAGTCACTCTCATTATTGTTTTCTTTACGGTTATTCAGGTTATAATCAGATCGTTATCGCTCCGGAAGACCAAGAGAAAACGACCTTCACATGCCCCTTTGGAACATTTTCTTACCGACGCATGCCATTTGGTCTCTGTAACGCTCCTGCCACTTTCCAAAGGTGTATAATGAGTATTTTTTCCGATAATGTGGAGAACATCATTGAGGTATTTATGGATGATTTTACAGTTTATGGTAATTCTTTCGATAGATGTTTAGATAACCTTACACTTGTTCTTAAACGATGCATTGACACTAACCTTGTGCTTAATTGGGAAAAATGTCATTTTATGGTTAATCAAGGTATTGTACTAGGCCATGTTATTTCTGAAAAGGGGATTGAAGTTGATAAATCTAAGATATATCTTATTCGCTCTTTATCACCTCCCACTAGTGTGTGGGAGGTTCGTTCTTTTCTTGGTCATGCAGGTTTCTATCACAGGTTTATCAAGGACTTCTCCAAGATAGCATTACCCATCTGCAACTTACTTCAAAAAGATGCAACATTTGACTTCAATGAAGAGTGCCAAAAAGTTTTTAAGAACTTAAAAGAGGTTTTGACATCGGCCCTTGTGATTCAACCACCAAACTGGGATTTACCATTTGAGATTATGTGCGATGCCAGTGACTATGCTATTGGAGCCGTGTTGGGTCAGCGTGTGGGTAAGCTTCCTCATGTCATTTATTATGCCTCTCGTACATTGAATGATGCACAACTTAACTACTCCACTACCGAGAAAGAACTTTTAGTAGTTATCTTTGCCTTAGATAAATTTTGTTCTTATTTAATTGGTTCTAAGGTAATCGTTTACTTTGACCATGCAGATATTAGGTACTTGCTCACTAAAAAGGATGCCAAACCGCGCCTTATACGATGGATACTTCTATTACAAGAATTTGACATAGAGATTCTAGATAAGAGAGGTTATGAGAATTTGGTGGCAGATCATTTGAGTCGACTTACCCATAACGAAGATGCACTTCCATTGCATGAGAACTTTTCAGATGAGCAATTATTACAGGTAGGTACAGTTACTCCTTGGTATGCAGATATTGTCAATTACTTGGTTACCAGGACAGTACCGAAAGAGATAACCCGTGAACAAAATGCTAAGATCAAAAGTGATGCCAAGTACTATGTGTGGGATGAGCCATACTTGTGGAAACATTGTTCTGATCAAGTTATTAGAAGGTGCGTACCCGAAACTGAATTTACTTATATTCTCACCTTTTGTCATACTTTGGCTTGTGGAGGACATTTTGGACCAAAGAGAACAACCCTTAAGGTACTTGCGAGCGGTTTTTATTGGCCATCACTATTTAAGGACGCATATTTGTTTTGCAAATCTTGTGATCGTTCTCAGAGAACAGGTAATTTGGGACCTAGAAATCAAATGCCGCAATCTCCCATTTTTATAGTTGAGATTTTTTATGTTTGGGGCATCGACTTCATGGGACCATTTCCTTCATCGTTTGGTAATCTCTATATTGTTCTTGTGGTTGATTATGTTTCAAAATGGGTGGAAGCAAAAGCCACCCGAACTAACGATTCTAAGGTTATGGTAGATTTTATAAAGAGTAACATCTTTACAAGGTTTGGAATACCAAAGGCAATTATCAGCGAGGCACTCACTTTTGTAACAGGTCAATAGAAGCCCTCTTTCGAAAATACAACATCACTCACAAGGTGTCTACATCTTACCATCCCCAAACTAGTGGGCAAGCTGAGGTGTCTAATAGGGAAGTGAAATCAATCCTTGAAAAGACAGTTAATCCAAATAGAAAGGACTGGAGCTTACGACTTGATGATGCACTTTGGGCATATAGGACCGCATATAAAACTCCTATCGGTATGTCACCCTACAGGTTGGTATATGGTAAGCCTTGTCATCTTCCAGTGGAACTTGAACATAAAGCATGGTGGGCTGTGAAACAATGTAACATGGAATTGGATGCCGCTGGCCAACACAGAAAGCTCCAATTGCAAGAATTAGAGGAAATTTGAAATGATGCATATGAGAGTTCACGAATCTATAAGGAAAAGACTAAGGCTTTTCATAACAAGCAGATCTTGAGAAAGAATTATGAAGTTGGACAGAAAGTTTTGCTATTCCATTCTCGCCTTAAGTTGTTTCCAGGTAAGTTACATTCTCGATGGGTTGGGCCTTTTGTTGTTATTAATGTTTTTCCTCATGGTGTAGTTGAGATCAGGAGCTTAAAGACAGGTAAAGAGTTCAAGGTTAATGGTCATAGGTTGAAGCCTTACTATGAAAACTTTCAGACACTCAATGTAGATGAGGCTCCACTTTATGAACCTGCGTACATTGATGAGTAAAACTTGAGAACCATGTCAGGCTGAGGACAATAAACCAAGCGCTTATTGGGAGGCAACCCAATGGCGGGAGAAAAGAATTTGAGAGCACGCCATAACAGATTTGATCTTTCTCCTTTTCATTCTCATTTACTTTATCCACTCTGTTGAATTTTGTTTGTTTCTGTTTGTGTGTCCCATCTCATTTCCCCATGTTTAATTCTTTCTTTTGTTAGCTTAGGCTTACATTGAGGACAATGTAAGAATTAAGTGTGGGGGGAAGGATTTCGAACTTAGTTTTTGTTGCTTTGTCCTTTTCTTTTTCCAAAAAAAGAAAAAAAGAAAAAAAAAGAGTTGTTTTGAAGATTAGCCAATGATAAGAATTTGATTGATAATGAATATGGTTCTTAGAAAGAGTTGAATATTACCTTAGTTTATACTTGATTCTTGTGTTGATTTCTTCTTAATTAAGATTCTTTAAACCATGAGCACTAATATAAATTCTTTCATAATTTTGACTTAGAATTTGAGATTGACGCAGCTTGAGTTGAGAATTTTAGATTGAGTAAATGACTGTTTGTCTTGATTCTTATCTCCACAATACAGTGTAGTATACACAGGCACCATAGTCAGAAATAACTACCTATAACCCTTACGAGTGAAGCTATCCTTGAGTAATTTGGGCCTATGTACCACCAGTATGTAGAGGATAATCTACCATGAGAAGAAGGCTACCTTAAGGGGTAGAGTGAAAGCTCCTGACTATGAAAAAAAAAAATTAAAAGAAAATGCACACAAATGCCTATGAAAGAAAAAAAAATTGGAGATCAAGATGATAAGATTAGTTTGACCTACTTTTTTTCTTTGTTCCAGGCAAAGGCTGTTGATATTGAAGATTTTGGGAATGGATTTTAATTGAATTGATTCACACTATGAGAATCAAAAGAGAGATGGGATTGACTATTGAATTAAAGTTAGAACTTTGATAATATTTGAAATTTTCTTTGAGCTATATGACTTATGCAATCTTTGAGGCTAGTTTTATTTTAAATTCCTTTGTTTTTTTTTTCTGCTAAAAAAAAAAAAGAAAATGCAATGATGTTTGTGGGTATCATCGCTGAATCCCTCACGAGACTATAACTCGTCCACTAGAGCCGCCTAGGAGTTTAAAGGCTTGTTGCATATGCTAAATGCAATCGTGATTTCCTACGAAAGTGGACTAGTTTAGGTTTTTTTTTTTTTTTGTTCTACGTTTGCTCGAGGACGAGCAAAGGGTAAGTGTGGGGGAATTTGGTAAGTGCATATTTTTCATATATTTTGCTATTAATTTCTCCATCTTTTTCTTGTTTTGGTCTTAAATATTCTAGTTATTTTAGTTAATTTTTAATTTAGTAAATTATATTTTATTGTGTTAATTTTTATCTTAGTTTTATTTATTTTGTTATTTTAGGTATATTCTGGAATTAAAGAGAAATTAAATCGGAGCATTCAGGAAAGAAATTTAGTAGCAGTTTGGAATCATTGATTTCAATTGGAGAACATAACCTAGGTTAAATAATTTGAGCTTGTGTGTTTATTGTCTACATCAACTTAATATCTTTCTCTGTTTAATGCTTCCATTATCTTAAATTTAAAGAGCTTGTTTTAAATTATTTAATGGTTAGAGATTAGGTGAAGAGCTTGTTTTGCCTAACGACACACTAAGGAAAGATTGAGACTAACAGAGCTTATTGTTGTCTAGGGTTGATAGTTTCAATATAAATTGATGATAGAATTGATATATTATGTGCATGTTTGGTGGTGGCGAATGATCCTTTAACCAAAGTTTTCATCATTATTATTTCTTTCTCCTTTAATTAGAGTTTTTATTAAATTCTTGTTCGTAATTTTAATTTCTTTATTTCTTACTATTTAGTTAAAAATTCATAAACCCCCCATTTTATTTATAATTGGCATTTTCTTTAGTTAGATTAATTTATATTATTATTACTACTATTATTTTATTTTAAATCTTGCTTTAGAGTTGATAATAAATATAACTAGCATAGTCTCTGTGGGAACGATCCTTACTCGCTCTGTACTAATTATTTATATTAGTGGTAAGGTTTTAAATTTGGTGCACCTTAATGACACTACCAAATTTTTGCTTGTGATCATTGGTTCTACATGGAATTGCTTCTACCAATTTCGATACGTAGTCAACAGCAACCAATATGTATTGATGGCCAAAAGAAGGGGGAAAGGGTCTCATGAAGTCGATACCCCATACATAAAAAATCTCAACCACTAAAATTAGATTTAGTGGCATCATATTCCTTTGTTTAATGCTCCCCATTCGTTGACACCTATCACATGAAGAGCGAAATGTGTAAGTATCTCGAAATATAGTTGGCCAATAAAAACCGCATTGTAAAACTTTTGTAGCTGTTTTCTTAGCGCTGAAATGGCCTCAACAAGCTTGTTCATGGCAGAATGAATGGATATTTTGAATTTCACTTTCTAGACACATCATCTAACAATTTGATCCGCACAATACTTGAATAAATAAGGGTCATCCCAGAAGAAATTCTTTATTTCTACAAAAAAATTGGCCTTGTCTTGCTTGGTCCAATGCTCTGAAGTTGACCTGTAACAAGATAATTAACTATATCAGCATACCAGGGTAATACTTTCACATTTATTAATTATTCATCTGGAAATGATTCATTCAATGGTAATTGTTCCATAATTGTGTTAAAATGGAGACGAGAGAGATGGTCAGCCACAACATTTTTTGTGCCTTTTTTATCTTTAAATTCTAAGTCGAATTCCTTTAAAAGTAACACCCAACGAATTAGCTTAGCTTTTGCATTTTTCTTTGTGAGAAGATATTTAAGAAAAGCATGATATGTGAATACAATTATTTTACAACCAATAAGATAAGATCAAAATTTCTCTAATGCAAACACTACTGCTAGTATTTCTTTTTCAGTGGTTGAATAGTTCAACTGTGCATCATTCAATGTCATACTAGCATAGTAAATAACATGGGGAATTCGATCAACTCGTTGTCCTAATACTGCTCCTACTGCATAATCAGAAGCATCACACATGATCTTAAATGGTAAGTTCCAGTTTGAGGGCTGAATAATGGGTGATGACGTCAATAACGGCTTCAGTTTTTCAAATGTCACAAGACATGAATCATCAACGATAAAAGGTGCATATTTAGCAAGTAGATTGCATAAGGGTCTAGAAATTTTACTAAAATCTTTAATGAAACATCTATAAAAATCAGCATGTCCAAGGAAATATCTTACTTCTCTGACTGTTTTAGGTGGAGGAAGATTGGAAATGAGATCCACCTTGGCCTTGTTAACCTCAATACATTTGCTCGAAATGATGTGACCGAGAACAATACCTTGTTTTACCATAAAATGACACTTCTCCCAATTTAAGACCAAGTTCTTCTCGATATATCTCTGCAGAACTAGTGTTAGATGATGTAAACATTGATCAAATTAATCACCAAACACAGAAAAGTTATCCATAAAGACTTCAAGGAATTGTTCAACCATATCCGAAAAAATGCTCAACATGTATCATTGAAATGTTGCAGGTGCATTACATAATCCAAATGACATTCTCCTATATGCAAAAGTGCCAAAAGGGAAAGTGAAAGTAGTTTTCTCTTGATCTTCCGGTGTTATGGGAATCTAATTATATCCTGAGTAGCCATCTAGAAAGCAATAAAATTCGTGGCCTGCTAATCTATCAAGCATTTGATCGATAAATAGTAAAGGAAAATGGTCTTTACGTGTGACAGAATTCAATTTTCTATAATCAATTCATACACGTCATCCTGTAGTTACTCTAGTGGGTATCAATTCATTATTAGCATTGGTAACTACTGTGACTCTTGACGTTTTAGGGACAACTTGTACAAAATTGACCCATGAACTATCAGAAATTGGGTAAATAATACCTGCGTCTAATAGCTTAAGGACTTCAGTTCTAACAATTTCTTTCATGTTAGGATTTAAATGATGTTGCATTTCCCTAGTAGGTTAAGCATTTTCATCAAGGTGAATGTAATGCACGCAGTCTACCAAGTTTATACCTTTTATGTTTGCTATGGTCCATTCTAATGCTTCTTTGTGCTCTTTTAAAACATCCAACAACTTACCTTTTTGTTCGTCATTTAGGGATCATGAGATGATTACCGGTAGAGTGCTTTCTTCTCCCAAAAATACATATTCCAAAGTGTTGGGTAATGGTTTGAGCTCGAGTTTCGGTGGTGATTTTGATGATGGGATGAGTTTCTTCTCTGATGGTGCTAGTTGTTCAACTCTTGACTTCCATTTATTAGTGTCCATGGATGGTGCTGAGTCAAGTAAGGCGTTCACCTCATCGACTGATCTGTCAATATCAAAATCCAAACCAAAGTGAGTTAAACATATTTGTAAAGGATCATCACTAAGGTTTGAAAGAAAAGTATTATCAACTAATGTTTCTATTAAATCAACATCAATAATTTCATCATTTGCATTGTGAGGTTGTTTTGCAATGTTGAAGATGTTTAGCTCCATAGTCATATTGCCAAAGGACAATTGCATATTTCTAGTCTTGCATTGAATGTGAGCATCGGCAGTTGCCAAGAAAGGTCGGACTAGGATAATGGGGATGTGCTTCCTTCAATCCTAGATTGGTTGAGTGTCAATTACAATGAAATCAACAGGAAAATAAAGCTTGTCTACCTGGATAAGCACGTCCTCCACAATACCACGAGGTATTTTCGTGGACCGATCTGCAAGCCGTAGCACCACTGGAGTTGGGTGTAATTCTCTCAGTCCAAGTTTCACAAACACTTAATAAGGCAACATATTTACAGTAGATCCTAAATCCAACAAACTATTCTCAATTGTGTGGTTCCCTATACTACATGAGATAGTGGAAGAGCCTCGGTCTTTGCATTTTAGAGAAATTTTGTGTTGGAGTATAGAACTAACGTTTTCTGTTAAAAATGTCTTCTTTTGAACATGAATGTTTCTCTTTTTAGTACAAAGGCTTTTAAGAAACTTGACATAAGATGGAACTTATTCTATAACATCAAGCAAAGGGATATTAACACTTACCTGTTTGAAGATTTTAAAAATCTCACC
The DNA here is from genome assembly GCA_039657385.1 of Citrus x changshan-huyou. Taxonomy (NCBI): domain Eukaryota; kingdom Viridiplantae; phylum Streptophyta; class Magnoliopsida; order Sapindales; family Rutaceae; genus Citrus; species Citrus x changshan-huyou. The sequence continues at coordinate 16,921,874 of CM077547.1, read as the reverse complement.
TGTGGATTCTCCCTTCTTTCCTTTTGCTAACCCCTGAGAAAATGGAGCTTTAGAAACATATTCCCGTGGGTTGGTTTCTTATTTCTCCTCTAATGGTGAGTCCTCAACATTCACAGGTATAATTTGATTCGCTTTTGTCGCTGGCATCTCCACTTTATTGTCGACTTATTTTCCTTTTCGCAAGGTCATGACCGCTTTGACCTCTCTATGCTGCTGTGGTGAACTAGTACTTATTTCATGCACTCCTTTAGGATTAGGCACATGTTGACATGGGAATTTTTCTTTCTCAACAATCATTGCCAAAGTTTGAACTGAAGAAGCAAGCTGTCCCACCATCTTCTCGAGATTTGAAACTGATTGAGCTTGTGAGTTGAAGCCTGCTCTCATCTCATTTCGTAGTTCATCAATGGTGCGGTTCTGTTGCTTGATTGTGGAGTGAGTAACATTCTTAAAATTTTGGAATGCATCCTCCCATGGTCTGGGTTGAGAGTAGTTCTGGTTCTGATTGTATGGTCTAAACGGTGGCTGAGAGACTTGAAGAACTTGTGGAATTGGTTGCATTAGTGGAGCTGGAGCTGCTGGTCCATTCTGTTGAAATCCTTGAGACCATGGAAAATTAGGGTGGTCTCTTTATCCAGAGTTATATGTGTTGGAGTATATGTTGTAATTTGATGGTTTTCTCATTACACCTATGACATTGGCTTGATCTGAGTATGAGTCATGGTCATGTGGCTCTGTTGATTTAGCAGTCGTTAACGATGCTATTTGTTGATAAAGACCTTCAACCATCTCTTTGACTTCTTTAATTCCTGAGCTTGACTCACTAATGTGAACCTCATTCACTCCCTTAATTCTTTTAGTATTCCTGAGTGATCGACTCTGTTGTTGGGAATTATCCGCTTGTCGCTGGAAGAATTCCCAAATCTCTGATGCACTTTTTGACATTAGCTCTCCTCTACGTGTTGCCATTAGTCATTCTTGCACATATGGCAATAATCCCTCCAAAAAGTATTGGCATTAGTGCCATTTCTCGTACCCATGATATGGAAACTTCAAGAGTAGCCTATTGAATCACTCCCATGTTTTGAAAAATTATCTGTCTTCTCTCTGGGTAAACTCTGAGAGTTCCCTGCGAATAGCATTGGTTTTATGCACTGGGAAATATTTATTCAAAAATTTTGTTACCATTTGTTCCCATGATGTAATGCTATTAGCAGGCAATGTATTAAGTCATGAATGAGCTCTATCTTTTAAAGAAAATGGGAATAATATAAGTTTAACATCATCATCTGAAAAATTTTCATATTTAAAAGTTTGACAAACAACATGAAAATCATTCAAATGATTATATGGGTCCTCATTTTCTAGGCCATAGAATGTTGGGAGATAATTTAGCACACTAGGTTTTAGTTCAAAACTCCTAGCAGCTACATTTTGGTATCTTATGCATGTGCTCAAATTAGCTAAAGGACTGAAGTAGTCCTTAAATGACCTCTCCAGTAGTGGTGCTTGTTGTTATTGCAAATCCATTTCACTTTTATCTTTACTTACAACGTGTTTGTGTGTGCGAAGTGTTTTTTCAAGTTCAAGGTCTATAGGCTCAAGATTAGGTAATAATGACCTTCGACCATGCATGAAAAGAACACAAAAAAAAAAAATAAATGAAAACAAAACAAATAAAAATAAAGAGAATGAGAAATTACGATACTAACTTTATCCCGCTGTTACAACCTTACTATGAAAGCACACTAAAATAAATTCGTGAAATAAATTAAATAAAAATAAATTAATAAGATAAACGAAAATTACAAAGAAAAATAACTTAAAAATTAAATTGCAGAATTTTAAAGAACGGAAAAAGAAAAGAAATTTTTACCTATAAATACAGATTCATTTTTTTTCTTTTTTTTTAAATAAGAAAAAAAAATTACAAGATAATAATAAAAGAAATTATTTACAAAATTAATTCTATGAATTAAAATAACTTACCTCCCCGGTAACGGCGCCAAAAACTTGTTGTACAAATTTTATTGAACTCGCAAGTGCACGAATCTATTGTAGAATAAATTAATAGTGATGAATGTCGATCCCACGAGGAGGTAGATTTTAATTATATGTAGAATTAATTTTCTAAATAGATGGTTGGATTTTTGGTGGAAGTGCTTTAAATTATACTAAAATTCAAATTAAAATGGCGAAAATAAATTGAAGTGAAAATATATTAAAATGACGTACTTGGGTATCTGGATCAGCATCAACATGTACCATGGGCTAAATATTTCTTATTAATGCCAATTAAATCATGATGGGGGATTCCACACCTTATCGTACCAAATAATAATAACCTTGTACTAGGGAGCCGGTGAAATCAGGGCGGTATCTAGACAAGATTATTACTATTTGTCGACGAAAAGTCAAAATATCCACAACAATTAGAGGGGAATAGAAAGTAAATTTACCAATTAAAGCCCATGGCACATGTTGAGACTTCACCTTCAACCCAAGCTTGAAAGAAAATTAGCTACTCATAATTGAATTAGGGGTAAAATGGAAATTTATTAAAATACGTAGAAAATACAAGATGGAGAAGGAATTACAAAAAATGGAGCTCAAAAATGAATTCAGGGATGTCAAATTAGGGGGGAAGCCCCCTTTTTATAGATACACTGAGTAAATCATGGCCATCAGATTAAAAATATTTTAGACGCTCAGGATTGCGCCACGTCATCAGTCAACAGTACGCGGTTTGAACAGTGACACGGTTTGACCACGCAGTTTGAACAATCAGGTGGCTTGAATAGTGACGCGGTTTAGTTGAAAATAATCTTGTGTATTGCATGTACCGTACGCATGATTTTTGGTTCACTAACATGCTGCCACGTCACCGATCAACATTGCATAAGAATTTAAGTCTAATGGAATCGTGACACCTCAGAATTCAATGCCACATCATCGTTCCGTATGTGTGAACAGTGTCGTGAACAGTTCCGTACATGTGAACAGTACCATTTTTTCTTTTATGCTCCTCCTAAGGTTTGCGACTGTCCTGAGTTCAAAAGTAATGTTTGTTTTGCTATCTGATCTCTCGTTTATTGTGAAATGACCATGATGCCCCTAAAATACATAAAATACTTAATTAAAATGAAACACACATAATTAAATCACAAGAAGCTTAAATACATAAAAATAAGGATGTTAATAAGACTTGAAATGTAAAATGAGGATTTTCTCCTTTATAAATATACACTTTCTAACACTCAACACTTAGTCTCTTTAGCATCTCTTTTATGTCTGCAATGGTCTTGCAGATCTCAGTTTGACAACATTTCTTTCCAGTTACTAGCTCAATGTTGGTTGATTTATATAATCAATTATTATCAATGCCAATGTGCAAGTATACACAACAAGTAATAAAGTGATGAGTGTCAAGATCGTCTCCACAGGGATTGATGTTACTCAAAATGCTAAAGCAATCACAATAATGCAAGTCAACTAAAGATTGAAACAAACAATTACCAAATAATTCTATCGTAACTAACAATTACGAGAGATGGAAATAAAACAATACCGTAATAAAATAAACTAAGTTAAGTGTGTTTAAAATTCAATTGAGAATATAGTAGTTGAATGATCAAACTCTCCTAATGGGGTGACTGTTGATTACCGAATTAGCACCAGTTGTTATAATAAGTGCTGCAGCACTGGGCATAATAAATCTGCATCCGTAGCTATCGCATGTTGGAAATCTCATACCTTTAAATCTACTAACAATGACCAGTTGCTCATAAATTTAAGGTATGGTTTCATGATCTTTAATCTCTCTACCCTACAAGGTGAACACTTATGTCTAGGATATCACAAATCTTAATTTCAAGTATTGCCCTTATGGGATTTAAGTTAACCTAATCCAGGAAACTCGATTTAAGAACAAGTAATACTCTAATAATATCCGCTAAGACATGCCCTTTTGCTGCTCTATCTTAACTGAAACTATTAAATGAGTGGTCAACCGAAATAACAGTTATGTTCATAAAAACTATTAGAGTATAATGCTACAACATTATCATAACAACATATAAGAACAGTCAAGAACCCATTGGATTATTTGTCACCCAACTACAAGTAAATTTAGTTCATATTCTGAATGAGAAAAGTAAACATAAATATACTGATCACAGAATACATCCAATCAATTAAAAGAAGAAAGATAATATGAGTTGAGCACGATGAAAGACTAATGATCCTCCTCGGTTCTTCAACGATGCCGAACAACACTCCTTAATCTTGATCTTCTTCTTCTTCTTGCCTCTGTAATTATTTTTTGATGATAATTCCTCTCCGCTTTCTATGTGGTGCATGCCTCCTTTATATATTGCAAATTAGGTTAAAACCAAAGCCCATGAGCGTGCATGTGTTTAAATTAGGAAACATGCAGATCGTGATTTTATTGCTGACCCGCGCCTATATTTTCTCCCGCGTTGCTCCCAGATTGCTGCAGCACTGGTTGCTCTAACATCCGCAACAGCACTGTATTATTTTCGATTGTGCTTTTCTTCTTTTGTGGCCATCTTCTTTCATCCTCTTTCTCATCTAATGTCTCTACATCCTTTCATGAATTTAAAACCTACAAATTAAAACCTGTTTTTAGCACAAATTACTATGATTCAAGCAAAACTTCTTAAGACTCAATTAAAATGAATGTTTATGCAAAAGGTCACCAAAATGTAATCAAAACACATTATTTGCTTTCTAAATGACCTTTATTCAAGTCTAGAATAGATGTAATAACTCTCATTTCCTAGAGTTATCACACCCCCAAACTTAAACTATTGCTTGTCCTCAAGTAATGACACATACTAACATTTCCCGCAAACAAACATGCACACAACTTTAGCTCTTTTATTAAATTTGCAAAGATTCTTCCACCTTCAGATCATAATCCCAATCATACAAAATGCCCATAGTAAATTAATTCTAGACTTAAGCTTCTTTCTGTCTATAGTGTGTGTGTGCTTCATTTTTATTGAATTCCAGAGATGTTGTAACATCACCAAAGGACTGCAGAAATTTCAGCAGTGATATACTTCATTCTGAAAAGAGGTAGCATAAATTTCACATATTCAAACTGTGATTTCTTTAACATTGATAACCTGGGGGATAATCAACCTCCTCACTGTAGCATTTATTTTTCATGTGAATATCAATCACTTGAAATGATAATACCCAATTACTCAATCCATGCCCAGATCAGAGTTGCTGCAGCAATATCTGTGGTATAATCTTATCTCGAGGTATCTTTTACTCAAGGCTGAACATGGGGCTCATGAACAAACCTGGCTATTCAATGCCTTAGACAGAGGACTTTATGACCATTTTTTTTATTTGCTACAGCACTGCTCATAACTCTCGCTACCTTTTACACATTTCTGCATATGGGGTGCATACTCAGATCTGGTTACTCATCAACTTAAGCCATTGGAGCAGAATTTTATTTCATAAGTATCACAGTAAATCAACATGCTTCTCCCTTCAAACTTAAGATATTTTCTATTATTTTGGCTTTTCTCTAGCAGTCTCATACAATTCAACCAAAGTCTAAGTGTCGGGACAAAATTTCACTTTCATCTATAACCATCTCTACTTGGCATTCTCTTAAATACTGAATAGCACTCAATTTTTCTTCATTAGGTTTTCAAATCCATACACAAATAACAGATAACAGAGCTTCACACAACACAGACATAAACACATACATAAAAACATAAATATATGCATTCAGGAACACACCCCCCCCCCAAACTTGAGAATTGCTGTGTCCTCACAAGTAAACATAATAAAGGCACACAAATTGACAAACAAAAAGGGTTTTTTTTTTTTTTTATAAGAACAAGAAATAAAATAGTGAGATAAGAGTACTCCCCTATTGTGGGGATTGCAACATATGACAGGTTGCCATCAGCGCTTCTTGGATGCACTGCGCAGCTTATCCTTTAGTGAAGCTTTTGGGGAGGTGGCTGGCAATGTCTTTGTCGTTTTCACTGCAGGGCTGGTGAGAGGAGTTGTGGCTGGGGTTGCTGTAGCAGTACCTGGAGACGTATTACCTTTTCGTTTGCTGGATGGTCTTGGACTAGTACGGGTAGGCTGGCTAGGAGTTTGCTATGGAGGTTGTTAAGTCAATGCGTCAGCTGCCTGGCCCTCGGCTGTGATGGCAGCAATTACCTCAAGTAGTTGCTTGGCTTGCTCAGATGTAGGCATAGCTCTGGCTGCTGCAGCCGCCAGCTCAGCATCGACTTGCTCCATCTCATCGTCAGAGGCGGGAGGTGTTGCCATTTTTGCTTTACCCTTGTCCTTTCCTTTGTCTACAAAGACTGGAATAGAAGGTTTCACGTCAAGGTCTTCTTCCTGCTCTTCTTGAATAATGTGCTGCTTCCTAGTTTTGGACTAGGTTGGTATGGGTGATTCCTCACGTTCTGGCTCTGAATTATCCTCTGCCTCTGAGGGTGAGCTATCAGTCTCAGACTTGTCACCTTCGTCCTCAGGTGGGTCAGATGGTTCAGCATCTTCTGAGTCAACATTTGCTGGTGGGTCAGTTGCAGCTTGCTCTGCTGGTTCATCTGAAGCAGTGGCTTCTTCACTGGCTTCTGCTGGAGAACCTGTGGTGCTGGTGTCGAAATTGTATTGCTGGAGCAGGGAAACATGGAAGTTCCGATGATTGCGTTTCATGTACACAGCAAATTGGTGTAGTTGGCCATCCAGGTGCTGTAGATAGCTCCAAAACCGACCATTTTCCCTCTGCTGAGCTTCCACACATTGATTGATACTGGTGCTGAGTGCCTGGATGGTCTGTTCTAAGCCAAGAGTTCGTCGTGGTCCTGTTACAGCAGCTGGTTCAGTGGTTGTTCCAGCACTCTCGCCAGCAACTCTTTCAATTGTACGTGCCGTAAAGGCACCATCATTCTTGACATGATCATCGCTGGCTTCAAGACGAACACCTGAAACTACACAAATGCTGGTGACAAGTGAAAGAAATAACAAGGCAGCAGTTCGGTGAGTTTTGGCTGCACACTCTAGGATTTCTTTTGCAATGATGCTACCAACATCTATGGGAAGCCCTCTAAAAAAGACATATAGCAAAACCAATCTTTATTGTGAAACCATAGTAGTGTGAGTGGTGGGCATAAGCCTAGATTTTAAAAATTTCACCCACACCTTGGCAATAGGTTTCAAATCTATCCTGTTAACTACACGCCCTTCCTCGTTAACCCATGATGCCCCTTCGATGGTAAGAGTTGTAAAAATGGTGGTCCACTTTTTTGGGGTTAACTTATCACGCAATTTAGCATACTCACAAGTAATTTCAGCAGGTAAGTTATAAAACGCATTGATAACACGGGAGTCTAATGGAACAAGTGTATTTCTTACCCAGATGTTGTGCTGATCAGGGCTTACCAAATTGGCATAAAATTCTTTTACCACCGGCAATACAGGATTGCGAGGGTGTTTGCAAAACTCTAGCCATCCTCGCTTTGCTGCAGCATTATGAATTGTTTTCACAATTCCAGTGAGTTGGTCTGGAAATTGAAACCCTTTTTTCTTGCAGAATCTTGCGCGGCTCTATGAATTCTTCATATTTTTCTTCGGCGTGGTAACTCTGGAACCGTGATGGATCTTTGAGGTGGCTTGCTGTTTTCTTATAGCGTGGCATTGCTGTAGCAGTAACAAATTGAGGCTACTGTTCCTGAGAGTAAAAAGAGAAAAAGAGGTTAAGAATTAGGAGAGTTGGACTTGCGAAGGAGATGGGGAATAATGGCGTAGACATTAAGCACAATGACTCCTTTTTATAATGGGCTTTAATTTGAAGATAACTACAGTAACTAGAGATAATTGAGGGAATAAAATATTTGAATTAAATGTGCATATCCCAAAATTATTGGTCATTGAAATTAAAGCTTTAATTTCAGAGATTTGTTTCCGCAATTTCTATCCATATCCAAGCATCCATCTGTCACGATTTCATCTCCAACGGTAAGTGAAAGGCTCCAGCCTTTAATTTATTGTAACAGGAAAATTAGTTGCTGCAGCCCCCATTTGCTTATTCCAACACGGATACAGACTCCATACCAAAGCGTCTGACACGTGGTTTTTGCCTCTGAATTCTGCCACCAGATACTTGCACTTGTCAATATGAAATTCAATTGTCACACTTACTTCAAACTAAAATTAAGTCTAAAATTATTAAAATAAAATAGATTAAATTAAATCGAAAATAAGGAATGCAATAATGTAAAGGGATAAAATAAATGGTTAATAAGGCAAAACAAGATTAAATAAAATGGTAAAGAGGAAGAGTTGTCTATAAAACCAAAAGATATCAAAATTGGTTTGAAGTGGTTGTCTCCTCAATGGGTTGCCTCCCATGAAGCGCTTGATTTAAGGTCCTTCAGCCTGACCTTCTGTCTTTGTTCAATAGCTGGGTTCTTGAAGGGATAACACCTCCTTTGAACCTTCTGCTGCTGGATGTATGTAATGCTTAACCCTGTGCCCATTAACCTTGAATTCGTGGCCTGTTTGTTCATCTAAAAGATCAACAGCTCCATGAGGGTAAGATTTCAATAGCTTAAACGGGCCAGACCATCGTGACTTGAGCTTTCCCGGAAACAATCTTAGTCTTGTATTGTGGAGCAATACTAATTGACCAGGGGTGAACTTCCTGTGTTGAATATGCTTGTCATATCAGTGTTTTGTTCTCTCTTTATAAATTCTTGCTTTTTCATATGAAAATAGCCTTAATTCATCAAGCTCACAAAGTTGAAGCTTCCTTTGTTCTGCTGCAGCATGCATGTCCCAATTTAGTTTCTTCAGTGCCCAGTGTGCTTTATGCTCTGGCTCTAAGGGCAAATGACAAACCTTGCCATAAACAATTCGGTAAGGATACATGCCGAGTGGGGTTTTGTATGTTGTTCTGTAGGCCCATAAAGAGTCATGCAAATGTAAAAATCAATCCTTCCTTGTTGGGTTCACCACTTTTTCTAAGACTTTTTAATTTCTCTGTTGGACACTTTAGCCTAACAATTGGATTGTGGGTGATATGTTGTTGCTATCTTGTGTCTGACTCCATATTTCATCATTGCCGCAACAAAGATTTTATTGCAAAAATGTGTGCCTTCATCACTAATAATTGCTCTAGGAGTGCCAAACCTGGAGAAGACATTTTTTTGAAGAAAAGTCACCACGGTTTTAGCATCATTGGTAGGTAATGTTGTAGCTTCCACCCACTTGGAGACATAATCTACAGCAACAAGGATATATAAGTTCCCAAAGGATGAGGGAAAAGGTCCAATGAAATCTATTTCCCAAACATCAAAAACTTCCACTTCCAGTATGTTGGTCAATGGCATCTCATGTCTGCTGGTTATGTTCCCTGTCCTTTGACACCTGTCACAACATTTAACAAATTCATAAGCATCTTTCAAAATAGTGGGCCAATAATAACCTGATTGCATAACTTTGGCAACTGTTCTGTGACCACCAAAATGTCCTCCATATGCTGCAGCATGACATGACTCCAGTATATGAGGTATTTCTTCTGCTGCAACACATCTTCTTATTACTTGATCTGAGCATAGCTTATATAAATGTGGGTCATCCCACTGGTAGCTTCTAACATCATGAAGAAATTTCTTTTTCTCTTGAAACTTCAGCTCAGGTGGTAGTAACCCACTTACTAGATAGTTAGCAAAGTCTGCATACCATGGAGATTCTGACTGCTGCAGCATCTAAGCTTGCTGTACTACCAACAGCTGTTCATCAGGAAAAGTTTCAGTGATGCCCTTCCTTGTCAATGTACTAGTGTCTGCTTCCAACCGTGACAAGTGGTCTACCACTTGATTCTCAGTCCTCTTTCTATCTTTAATTTCCAGATCAAATTCTTGAAGCAATAAGATCCATCTGATTAGTCTTAGTTTGGCATCCTTCTTTGAAATTAAATATTTGATGGTTGCATGGTCTATGTAAACAGTTACTTTAGTACCTACCAGGTAAGCTATGAATTTATTAAAAGCAAAAACTACTGCCAGCAACTCTTTCTCTGTAGTAGTGTAATTGATCTGAGTTGGAGTGAAAGTTTTTCTTGCATAGTATATGGAATGAAAAACCTTATCCTTTCTTTGCCCTAATACTGCTCCTACAGAATGATCACTAGCATCACACATCAATTCAAATTGTAAATTCCAATATGGAGATATAACTACTGGAGCAGTGATCAGGGCTTTCTTTAATTCTCCAAATGCTTGAAGGCATTCTTTGTCAAAGTGAAATGGTTTGTCATGCTCTAGCAATGAACACAGAGGCTTTGGAAAAATCTTTAATGAATCTTCTGTAGAATCCAGCATGTCCTATAAAACTCCTAATACCCTTTACTGAAGTTGGGGGTGGCAGTTTATATATTACCTCTATCTTGGCTTTGTCTACCTCAATACCATCCTTGGATATCTTGTGACCCAGCACTATTCCTTCTTGCACCATGAAATGGCACTTCTCCCAATTGAGTACTAAGTTGGTCATCTCACATCTTTTAAGAACTTCTTCCAAGTTGTGTGAACAATTACTGTATGTTTCTCCAAAAACTGAGAAATCATCCATGAAAACTTCCAAAGTCTGCTCTACCATATCAGAAAATATAGACATCATGCATCTCTGAAAAGTTGCTGGAGCATTGCATAGCCCAAATGGCATTCTTCTGAAGGCAAATGTTCCATAAGAACAAGTAAATGTAGTCTTCTCTTGATCCTCTGGTGCTATAGCAATCTGGTTGTAGCCTAAATATCCATCTAAGAAACAATAATATTGTTTTCCAGCAAGTCTGTCCAGCATCTGATCTATAAATGGAAGTGGGAAATGGTCTTTCCTTGTGGCTTTGTTGAGCTTCCTATAATCCATACACACTCTCCATCCAGTCACTGTCCTTGTAAAAATAAGTTCATTATTCTCATTAGCCATTACTGTTATCCCTCATTTCTTTGGAACATACTGAACTGGGCTTACCCATGAACTGTCTGATATTGGGTATATGATTCCAACATCTAACCATTTGATGATTTCCTTCTTCACCACTTCTTTCATAATAGGATTCAGCCTTCTCTGGTGCTCCACCGAATTGCTGGAACAGTCTTCTAACAGGATCTTATGCATACATATTGATGGGCTGATACCCTTTATATCTGCCATGGTCCATCCAATTGCTCTTCTGTATTTTCCCAGCAAATCTACTAGGCTTTGTTCTTGACCTGCATCCAAAGTAGAAGAAATGATTACAGGGAGTATGTTGTTTTGACCAAGATAAGCATACTTTAAATGTGAAGGTAACAATTTTAATTCAAAACTAAGGGGTGATTCAATAGATGGTAAAGTTGTTTTTACTTCCCTGTCTGAAAGATTCAGGTGTTCAATAACCCTGTTGTGCCTATTAAATTGCTGTTTGTCCATCCAATCTGTTTGAATTGCTGCAACATCTTCCTCTTCAACCTACTCAAAGGTGGTGACTTTGTTAAGTACATTACTGCAACATATGTCCATTCTATCTGCTACAACAAGATCCACTACACTTAGGAAATTGCAATCTTCTATTTCATCAAGGTTTCTCATAACCTCTAGTACATTAAATGTGACTTGCTGATCATTCACTCTCATGGTCAGCTCTCATTTTTGCACATCTATCAGAGTCTTTTCAGTTGCTAGAAAAGGTCTCCTAAGTATAATGGGTACCTCTTTGTCAGCTTCAAAGTCCAGCACAATGAAATCCACTGGAAAAATGAATTTGTCAACCTTCACCAGTACATCCTCTATCTTTCCTTCAGGATATGCATGAGACCTGTCAGCCAATTGCAAAGTGACAGTTGTTGGTCTGCACTCCCCTACTCAAAGCTGTTTAAATACAGATAATGGCATCAAGTTAATACTAGCTCCCAAATCACAAAGTGCTATGTCAGCATACATATTCCCTATAGAGCAAGGTATTGTAAAACTCCCTGAATCTTTCAATTTTGTGGGAATTTTACTCTGAAGCATATGGCTGCTTTCCTGTGTTAGAGCAACAGTTTCAAACTCTCCCAGTCTTCTTTTTCGTGCCAAGATATCTTTTAGAAATTTCACATAATTTGGCATTTGCTCTAAAGCTTCCACAAAAGGTATGTTTATGTGCAGTTGCTTCAGCACTTCCAGGAATTTGCTGAACTGCTTGTCTTGTTTTTGCTTCTGGAACCTTTGAGGGAAGGGTGGTGGATGTCTAAACTGCTGGTAAGATTCAGGAGGTACCAAACTCTGTTTGTTTAAGTTGGTGCAGGTTGTGGCTACTGGTGTTGTAACTTCTTTTTCAGCAAAATTTGGTTGAATTTCTTTTGCAGTTGCTGTAGCTTGGTCCCTTACATCAGTGTCTTGATGGGGAGTCTGCTGTAACATGCTTCCCTTTTGAGTTGGTTGTTGTGCAAATTTTATTGAACTCGCAAGCGCACGAATCTATTGTAGAATAGACTATTGCTGACGAGTGTCGATCCCACGAGGAGGTGGATTTTAATTGTGTAGAATTAATTTTCTAAATGGGTGGTTGGATTTGTGATGAAAATGATTTTGATTATCCTAAAATTTGAATTGAAATGGCGAGAATAATTTGAAGAGAATTCTATTGAAATGACGTACTGGGTATCTGGATCCGTATCAACATGCACAATGGGCTAAATATTTCTTATTAATATCAATTAAATCATGAGGGGGGAATCCACACCTCATGAACCACACTCTAATCAATATGGTGCTAAAGGCTTATCGTGCCAAATAATAATAACCTTGTACTAGGGAGCCGGTGAAACCAGGGCGGTATCTAGATAGGCTTATTATTATTTGTCGACGAGAAGTCAAAACATCCACAAAAACTAGAGGGGAATAGAAAATAAATTTACCAAATAAAGCCCATGACACATGTTGAGACTTTACCTTCAACCCAAGCTTGAAAGAAAATTAGCTACTCATAATTGAACTAGGGGCAAAATGGGAATTTATTAAAATACATAGAAAATACAAGATGGAGAAGGAATTACAGAAAATTGATCCCAAAAATGGATTCAGAGGTATCAAATTAGGGGGGAGAAGTCCCTTTTTTATAGATACATCGAGTAAATCATGGCCATCGGATTAAAAACAGTTTGGACGCTCAGGATTGCGCCACGTCATCAGTCAACAGTACGCGTCAACAGTACGCGGTTTGACTACGTAGTTTGAACAGTGACACGGTTTGACCACGCGGTTTGAACAGTGACACGGTTTGCACAGTAACGCGGTTTGGTTGAAAATAATCACATGTGTTGCATGTACCGTATGCGCATTTTTTGGTCCACTAATATGTTGCCACGTCACCATCAATAGTGCATAAGAATTTTAGTCCAACAGGATCATGACACCTCAACAGTCAATGCCACATCATCGGTCAATGCCACGTCATCGATCCGTGTATGTGAACAGTGTCGTGAACAGTAACGTAGACATTACCGTACATCTGAACAGTACTATTTTTCCTTTTATGCTCCTCCTAAGGTTTTCGACCGTCCTGAGTTCAAAAGTGTTGTCCGTTTTGCCGTTTGATCTCTCGTTTATGGTGAAATGACTATGATGCCCCTAAAATACACAATACTTAATTAAAATAAAACACACATAATTAAATTACAAGAACCTTAAATATATAAAAGTAAGGGTTGTTAGTAAGACTTGAAATGTAAAATGACGATTTTCTCCTTTATAAATATACATTTTCTAACACTCAACACACCCCCCAACCAGCTTATTGCTAGTCCCTAGCAAATAAAGCGAAAACAAAATTCAAATCCAAAATGATTTTTTTTTTTTTAGAAACACTCGTGTTTATTCAATCAGATTAATGATAGCAATCAAATAAAAGTATAAGCATTATCTCCAGTCTAAAGCAATATCACACCCACATCAACCATCCACATGAATTAGCCCAGTAGACTTTGTTATAGCTACTTTCAAGAATGACATGTCAAACCCCAAAATCTCACTGGAAGTAGTGACACTCTCACAAAGAAATTAAACCCAATAAAAATAGTCACTTTAATGAATGGTAATTGAGAGAAAATAATAAAGAAGTGATATCACATGCTCTCACCAAGATGAAAGAAATATGCCCTCAGCTTAGAAATAATACGATCTCAAGTCAAACAAAAATGCTAGTCAACCCAATTTATTTATTTATTTTTTTCTTTTTCTTTTATTTATTTATTTATTTTTATTATGCACCACTACATCTTTTTAGCCCATATAACTAGCTTCTACTTCAGACTATAGTTCCCTAAAATCAAGAAGGACTTTTATTAGGACGTAACGTAGGCTAGGGACATGGCTAACAAAGAAGGGAAATAAGGAAAACAAAGTGTATGTTTGAGAAAAATGCAGAGAATTTTTTTTTTTTTAAGTTGCAAGGTGGATTTCACCTTTTATTGTTATTTATTTTTTTTTAAACAACAATTTTTTGTTTCGTTTTGTTTTTTTTTTTGCTTTTGTTTGGCATAACTTCACTGAACAAAATAATTATTTACATTTTTCTCAAACATAAATAGGTGATGGAACTTATAAGATATCGTGTAATACTCCAAATTGGAGTGGGTCAAGATGATAAGTTTGACAAAAAAAAGTTTTTTTTTTTTTAAAGGCTCAAAAGGGTTAACTATGGATATTTGATAAAAGGGATGACTAGAAAGGCTCAAACGGATCAAAGATGGCCTTTCCATCATCTTTTAGGGTTCTAAATAATCTTCCATATCTACTAGTTGGATGGGCCTCCAAATGTAGCAACAAACATTTTTTTCTTTTTTTTTTTAATTTTACAATTTTTTTTTTAAGGGTTAACTCAAAAGAAATCTAGAAATCGTGTATAAAATAATAAACTGCTAAGCTGTATAAAGAATGGGCAAAAGGGTTACTCTCCAAGAAAAATAATAGGCTCAAAAACTCACTTGGTACTTATTATGACATGTTCATTCCTTCAAGCAACTTATATTTGTCTCCGACATCAACATGTAAAGTAACAAACATGGCGTAACATCACTTAAGACCAAAGATAATAGAA
The DNA here is from genome assembly GCA_039657385.1 of Citrus x changshan-huyou. Lineage (NCBI taxonomy): Eukaryota > Viridiplantae > Streptophyta > Magnoliopsida > Sapindales > Rutaceae > Citrus > Citrus x changshan-huyou. The sequence goes on along the minus strand of CM077547.1, from coordinate 16,906,741 downwards.
ATACTAAAATTTGAATTTCATCATGTCATCCAATGTTAAAACAAATTACATATTTTTTTTTTGTTTCAAACAACATTCTACCCCCCAACCTATTCTAAACATGAAAGGAAAATATGCATGCAGAAATGTGAAAATGATGCAGAAAAACTAATTAGAAAAGTTACACTTAAAATGAAAAAAAAATTATTTTTTTTTAACTTAGAAGATGCGTTTCTAAAGGCACTACACTCCATATTCAGCCATCTTCGACTCAAAATTTTGAAAATGTATATTTATAAAGGAGAAATTAAAAAGAAGAAGAAAAATGAACATCAAAACATAATAAAGAAAAAAGAAAATGTCTGAATTTTTTTTTTTCAAATGATGAAGATGCGTTTCTAGAGTAACTACACTCCATATTCAGCCATCTTCAACACAAAAAGTTAGCAACAGTTAGTTTCTACAACAAAAAAATCAGTAAAAACTCAACCAATATTCCACAATTGTCGACTATTCCCTCCCCCCAACCAGAACGAAACATTGTCCTCAATGTTTTAAAGGAAAGAAGTAGAGTTTAGAAGACATCACCTGGGTGGTGCAACACAGAAGAAAATATTTGCAGGCCAAGAGTTAAATCTAATTTGTACTTCTTACTACGGCTACTGTTACCGTCATTATTTAGACGCTCGAACACAAAGGTCCAGGGGTCTGGCTCCGGTTTATAAGCTTGTAACATATCAAGTAGCTCATTAGCAGTGTGAGCACAAATAAAAAGCTTTTTCGCATTGGAATGAATGAAATAGTTTTTTATTGCATGGTTAAGAAATGCGATGAAGCTATCATAAAAGTTATTGACATTTAACAAACCGATGGATTTCTGATGAATGTGCAGATGGGCCCAAGATGCTAGTGTGATAAGTGCCTCTAGTGTTGTAAGATCTCCTGGAGGGAAAATAAAAGCATCAGCATGATTAAGCATTTCAGTTACTCTTTCTTGCATACCTGAAATGACTAACTCTTCTCCAGTTGATGAGTCAGACAAACTGCCCAATGGTTTTAGGGCTCTTGGGATGATGCCTAACACTTGACTTCCTCTGACAAAAGCAGCTTCTGAGACCAATTTTGATAACCCTCGGTTACCTCCTCCATACACCAAGTGTAATTTTCTCCCTGCTATGCTTCGACTAAGATCTATGGCTGCCTCAACAAACTCTTTATGTTTGCCATAGTTAAATCCAGAAAGCACACAAATGTTCTTGAATTGTCTATTGGGAGTAGCTGCCATTGGGATACTTCTCAAAAACAATTTGTGAGTGCTTGACAAAAAAAAGAAATCACATTTAAGAATCTTGGTGACAGTGGGTCACAGCTGTGTATGAGGTAGCATGTTAGTGTCAAATAACACATAAAGCACATGGCTCGCGAGTCAAAAAGGAAACAGTAAAAAGAAAAAGAAATAATGATAAAATAAAATTATTAAAGACAATAATGCAAAAGATAAAATAATAGTGAAGTAAAAGGATATTTACAGGTAGTTGCGATTGTGGCTCACATCTTGCTCTGGTTTTACGTCCAGAAACGGCTTGAACGCCCTCTATGGGTCGAGGATGGGCTTCCCATCCAGTTTTCTTATAAACTGGCAAACAAGGTCGTTTATAGTCAGATTCCCGAGACTATATCGTGCATGCTCTTTCTGGAATAATGGCCATAACTGGAGAATCGCTCCTTGCACATATCCACTGGGATGCGTTTCAAGAGACAGAATGATATCATCCAATGACTCCTTATTCAAGCCATCCCTAATGAATTGAATCTTATCTTCTCTGTTATCAGACATCATTCCTAAAGAACATGGTTTTTTATTGCAACTCATTCTGGCACACTTATGACAAGCAACATAAATTCTTCAAGCTCGTCGTTTTCTTGCATAATTTCCTTTACCACAACCAGGCATGTATGCAATAAATTTTGGAGGTAACTCATCTGTCAATCGTACTTTAGCCTCGATTAACCAACAGATGTCAGCAGGTATGTTATTCCTCATGAGTAATCGCATGCGTTCGGACCGAGTTTTATAGATTGTAAGGAGGGCATTCTGAGGAAGTGAAGGGAATCGCTTGTGAAGTTTCGCTAGAATCTTGTTTCTGTCAATACTTTCGCCTCAGAATATTAGTTATTATGGGAAACTGAAGTAACCGACTTGATTGTCACGGAGTACCGTTATCCGCGACTTCACCGGGGTAACAAACTAAAACACACAAACAGAAAAATAAATTAAAACACACAAAGAAAATTAAAATCGTCCTCTTATTGAATTTACCTCAAGCTCCAACTGGATGTCGTAAACACTTCTCCCAATGTCTCTGAGTTGGCTTTCTAAACCCTCAACATAGGATACTAACTCTGGTGGTTGCAGAGTCCAAATACGATGTGTTTTACAAAATTGAATCTGCCTTTTGAGATGAGTTTTGACACGTTGAAGTGGTTTAAGAATGTTCAGGAGGAACGGTCTAAATATGGTACTCATTATTAACAATGATAAGAGAAAACTTAATGGCAAAACAAACACACTTATGCAAAAATAATTTCAATTAGCAAAAGAATAATAAAAAGAAAGAAAGAAAAATCAAATCAACGAAAAGAAAAAAAAAATCAATTCAAATCTGGTGGGTCACTCAAATTTATTTCGGTGTCTTCTCCATGTGGTTGGTACTCTAGATATGGCTTTAATCTTTTACCATTAACTTTAAACGAGACACCATTCTTTGGGTCCTTAATTTCAATTGCCCCATGTGGAAAAACAATATGAACAATAAAGGGACCAGACCATCGAGAGCGTAACTTACCTGGGAATAGATGTAAGCGAGAATTGAATAAAAGCACTTTCTGACCTGGAGTGAAAGATTTTCTCATAATTTGCTTGTCATGAAAGATTTTCATTCGTTGCTTGTAAATCTTGGCATTTTCATATGCATCATTGCGAATTTCTTCAAGTTCTGCCAGCTGTAATCTTCTTTCTAAGCTGGCTTGCTGCATGTCAAAGTTGAATTTCTTGATGGCCCAATATGCACGATGCTCGAGTTCCACAGGTAGGTGGCAAGCTTTTCCATACACTAGCCTGTAGGGTGACATCCCAATCGGGGTCTTGAAAACTGTTCTATATGCCCATAATGCATCATCAAGTTTCAATGACCAATCTTTTCTGTCCGGCCTCACCGTCTTTTCTAATATGTGCTTTATTTCTCGATTGGAGATCTCAACTTGGCCACTAGTTTGCGGATGATATGGGGTTGCCACTTTGTGAGTGATTGAATACTTTGTCAAAAGATCTTTGAATGTTTTGTTACAAAAGTGGGCACCACCATCACTGATTATCACTCGAGGGAATCCAAAGCGTGAAACAATGTTGCTTTTCAAAAATCCTATCACCACCTTGTGATCATTGGTTCTGCATGGAATTGCTTCTACCCATTTTGATACGTAGTCAACAACAACCAATATGTATTGATGGCCAAAAGAAAGGGGAAAGGGTCCCATGAAGTCGATACCCCATACGTCAAAAATCTCAACCACTAAAATTGAATTTAGTGGCATCATGTTCCTTCTTGTAATGCTCCCCATTCGTTGACACCTATCACATGAACAACAGAAAGTGTAAGCGTCTCGAAATATAGTTGGCCAATAAAAACCACATTGTAAAACTTTAGTTATTGTTTTCTTAGCACTGAAATGGCCTCCACAAGCTTGTTCATGGCAGAATGAAAGGATATTCTAAATTTCATTTTCTGGGACACATCGTCTAATAATTTGATCTGCATAATACTTTAACAAATAAGGGTCATCCCAAAAGAAATTCTTTATTTCTGCAAAGAATTTAGCATTGTCTTGCTTGGTCCAATGCTCTGGAAGTTGACCTGTAACAAGATAATTAACGATATCAGCATACCAAGGTAATACTTCCACATTCATTAATTATTCATCTGGAAATGACTCATTCAATATTAATGGCTCTGTAATTGTGTCAAAATGGAGGCGAGAGAGATGGTCTGCCACAACATTTTATGTGCCTTTCTTATCTTTAAATTCCAAGTCGAATTCCTACAAAAGTAACACCCAACGAATTAGTTTAGCTTTTGCATCTTTCTTTGTGAGAAGATATTTAAGAGCAGCATGATCTGTGAACACAATTATTTTACAACCAATAAGATAAGATCGAAATTTTTCTAATGCAAACACTACTACTAGCATTTCTTTTTCAGTAGTTGAATAATTCAACTGTGCATCATTGAATGTCATACTAGCATAGTAAATAACATGAGGAATTTGATCAACTCTTTGTCCTAAAACTGCTCTTACTGCATAATCAGATGCATCACACATGAGCTCAAATGGTAAGCTCCAGTTTGGGGGCTGAATGATGGGTGATGATGTCAACAACTACTTTAATTTTTTAAATGCCACAAGACATGAATCATCAAAGACAAAAGGTACATCCTTAGCAAGTAGATTGTATAAGGGTCTAGAAACTTTACTAAAATCTTTAATGAAACGTCTATAAAAACCAGCATGCCCAAGGAAAGATCTTACTTCTCTGACTGTTTTGGGTGGAGGAAGATTAGAAATGAGATCCACCTTGGCTTTGTCAACCTCAATACCTTTGCTCGAAATGATGTGACCGAGAACAATACCTTGTTTTACCATAAAATGGCACTTCTCCCAATTTAAGACTAAGTTCTTCTCGATACATCTCTGCAGAACTAGTGTTAGATGACGTAAACATTGATCAATTGAATCACCGAAGACAGAAAAGTCATCCATAAAGACTTCAAGGAATCGTTCAACCATATCAGAAAAAATGCTTAACATGCATCGTTGAAATGTAGCAGGTGCATTACATAATCCAAATGGCATCCTCCTATATGCAAATGTGCCAAAAGGGCAAGTGAAATTAGTTTTCTCTTCATCTTTTGGTGCTATGAGAATCTGATTATATCCTGAGTAGCCATCTAAAAAGCAATAAAATTCATGGCCTGCCAATCTATCAAGCATTTGATCGATAAATGGTAAAGGAAAATGGTCTTTACGTGTGACATAATTCAACTTTCTATAATCAATGCATACACGCCATCCTGTAGTCACTCTAGTTGGTATTAATTCATTATCGGCATTCATAACTACTGTGACTCCTGACTTTTTGGGGACAACTTGTACATGACTGTCCCATGAACTATCAGAAATTGGGTAAATGATACCTGCGTCTAATAGTTTAAGGACTTCAGTTCTAACAACTTCTTTCATGTTAGGATTTAACCGACGTTGCATTTCCCTAGTAGGTTTAGCATTTTCATCAAGGTGAATGTAATGCATGCAGTCTATTGGGTTTATACCTTTTATGTCTGCTATGGTCCATTCTAATGCCCATTTGTGCTCTTTTAAAACATCCAACAACTTACTTTTTTTTTCGTCGTTTAGGGATGATGAGATGATTATCGGTAGAGTGCTTTCGTCTCCCAAAAACACATATTCCAATGTGTTGGGTAATGGTTTGAGCTCGAGTTTCGGTGGTGATTCTGATGATGGGATGAGTTTCTTTTCTGATGGTGCTAGTTGTTCTACTTTTGTCTTCTATTTATTAGTGTCCATGGATGGTATGGAGTCAAGCAGAGCGTTGACTTCATCGACTGATCTGTCAATATCAAAATCCAAACCAAAGTAAGTTAAACATGTTTGTAATGGATCATCACTAAGGTTTGAAACAAAAGTGTCATCAACTAATGCTTCAATTAAATCCACATCAACAATTCCATCATCTGTATTGTGAGGTTGTTTGGCAATGTTGAAGATGTTCAGTTCCATAGTCATATTGCCGAAGGACAACTACATATTTTCGGTCCTGCATTGAATATGAGCATCCACAGTTGCCAAGAAAGGTCGGCTTAGAATAATGGGGATGTGCTTCCTTGAATCCTGTATTGGTTGAGTGTCAATTGCAATGAAATCAACAGAAAAATAAAACTTATCTACCTGGATAAGCACGTCCTCCACAATACCATGAGGTATTTTCATGGACCGATCTACAAGCTGTAACACCACTGGAGTTGGGTGTAATTCTCCCAGTCCAAGTTTCACGAATACAGAGTAAGACAATAAATTTACACTAACTCCTAAATCCAACAAAGCATTCTCAATTGTGTGGTTCCCTATACTACATGAGATAGTGGGGGAGCCTGGGTCTTTGCATTTTAAAGGAATTTTGTGTTGGAGTATAAAACTAACGTTTTTTGTTAAAAATGCCTTCTTTTGAACATGAATATTTCTCTTTTTAGTATAAAGGTCTTTAAGAAACTTGGCATAAGATGGAACTTGCTTTATAGCATCAAGTAAAGGGATGTTAACACTTACCTGTTTGAAGATTTCAAGAATCTCACCTGTGGATTTTCCCTTCTTTCCTTTAGCTAACCTCTGAGGAAATGGAGCTTTCGGAACATATTCTTGTGGGTTGGTTTCTTCTTTTTCCTTCGATGGTGAGTCCTTAACATTCACAGGTACAATTTGATTTTCTTTTGTCACCGGCATCTCCACTTTGTTGTCGACTTCTTTTACTTTTCGCAAGGTCATGACTGCTTTGACCTCTCCATGCTCCTGTGGTGAACTGGTACTTGCTTTAGTACTCCTTTAGGATTAGGCACTGGTTGACTTGGAAATTTACCTTTCTCAACAGTTATTGTCAAGGTCTGAACTGAAGAAGCAAGTTGTCCTACCATCTTCTTGAGGCTTGAAACTGATTGAGCTTGTGAGTTGAAGCCCGCTCTCAACTCATTTCGTAGTCCATCAATGGTGTGGTTCTGTTGCTCAATCGTAGAGTGAGTAATATTCTTGAAATTTTGGAATGCATCCTCCCATGGTCTGGGTTGAAAGTAGTTCTGGTTCTGATTGTATGGTCTAAATGAGGGCTGAGAGGCTTGAGGAACTTGAAGAATTTGTTGCATTGGTGGAGCTGGAGCTGCTGGTCCATTCTGTTGGAATCCTTGAGACCATGAAAAATTGGGGTGGTCTCTCCATCCAGGATTATATATGTTGGAGTATGGGTTGTAATTTGATGGCTTTCTCATTACACTTATGGCATTGGCTTGATCTGGATATGAGTCAGGGTCATGTGGTTCTGTTGATTTAACAGTTGATAACGATGCTATTTGTCGAGCGAGACCTTCAACCATCTCCTTGACTTCTTTGATTCCCGAAGTTGACTCGCCAATGTGAACCTCATTTACTCCCTTAATTCTTCTAGTATTCCTGAGTGACCGACTCCGTTGTTGAGAATTATCTGCTTGTCGCTGGAAGAAGTCCCAAATCTCTGATGCACTTTTTGACATTAGCTCTCCTCCACTTGTTGCCAATAGTCATTCTTGCACATTCGGCAATAATCCCTCCAAAAAGTATTGGCATTAGTGTCATTTCTCGTACCCATGATGCGGACACTTCAAAAGTAGCCCATTGAATCGCTCCCATGTTTTGAAAAACTGCTCGTCCTCTCTCTGAGTAAACTCTGAAATTTCGCTGCGAATAGCATTGGTTTTATGCATTGGGAAATATTTATTCAAAAATTTTGTAACTATTTGTTCCCATGATGCAATGCTATTAGCAGGCAATGTATTAAGCCATGAACGAGCTCTATCCTTTAAAGAAAATGGGAATAATCTGAGTTTAACATCATCGTCTGAAAATTTCTCGTATTTAAAAGTTTGACAAATAGCATGAAAATCATTCAGATGATTATATGGGTCCTCATTTTCTAAACCATAGAATGTTGGGAGACAATTTAGCACACTAGGTTTTAGTTCAAAACTTCTAGCAGCTACATTTGGGTATCTTATACATGATGTGCTCAAATTAGCTAAAGGACTGAAGTAATCCTTAAATGACCTCTCTGGTGGTGCTTGTTGCAAATCCATTTTATTTTTAATGTGTTTGTGTGTGCGAAGTGTTTTTTCTAGTTCAAGATCTATAGGTTCAAGATTAGGTAATAATGACCTACGACCATGCATGCAAAGAACAAAAGATAAATGGGAACAAATTTTATTGAACTCGCAAGTGCACGAATCTATTGTACTATAGACTAATGGTGACGAGTGTCGATTCTACGAGGAGGTGGATTTTAATTGTGTGTAGAATTAATTTTCTAAATGGGTGGTTGGATTTGTGGTGAAAATGATTTGGATTATCCTAAAATTGGAATTGAAATGGCGAGAATAATTTGAAGAGAATTCTATTGAAATGACGTACTTGGGTATCTGGATCCGTGTCAACATGCACCATAGGCTAAATATTCCTTATTAATACCAATTAAATCATGAGGGGGGAATCCACACCTCATGAACCACACTCTAATCAATATGGTGCTAAGAGCTTATCGTACCAAATAATAATAACCTTGTACTAGGGAGTCGGTGAAACCAGGGCAGTATCTAAACAAGCTTATTATTATTTGTCGACGAGAAGTCAAAACATCCACAAAAACTAAAGGGGAAGAGAAAATAAATTTACCAAATAAAGCCCATGACACATGTTGAGACTTCACCTTCAACCCAAGCTGGAAAGAAAATTAGCTACTCATAATTGAACTAGGGGCAAAATGGGAATTTATTAAAATACGTAGAAAATACAAGATGGAAAAGGAATTTCAGAAAATGGATCCCAAAAATGGATTCAGAGGTATCAAATTAGGGGGGAGAGGTCCATTTTTTATAGATACATCGAGTAAATCATGGCCATCGGATTAAAAACAGTTTGGACGCTCAGGATTGCGCCACGTCATCAGTCAACAATACGCATCAACAGTACGCGTGAACAGTATGCGGTTTGACTACGCGGTTTGAACAGTGACACAGTTTGACCACGCGGTTTGAACAGTGACACGGTTTGCACAGTAACGCGGTTTGGTTGAAAATAATCCCATGTGTTGCATGTACCGTGCGCGCGTTTTTTAGTCCACTAATATGCTACCACGTCACCATCAACAGTGCATAAGAATTTTAGTCCAACAGGATCATGACACCTCATCAATCAATGCCACATCATCGGTCAATGCCACATCATCGATTCGTCTATGTGAACAGTGTTGTGAACAGTAACGTAGACAGTATCGTACATGTGAATAGTACCGTACATGTGAACAGTACCATTTTTCCTTTTATGCTCCTCCTAAGATTTTCGACCATCCTGAGTTCAAAAGTGATGTCTATTTTACCGTTTGATCTCTCGTTTATGGTGAAATGACTATGATGCCCCTAAAATACACAAAATACTTAATTAAAATAAAACACACATAATTAAATTACAAGAACCTTAAATACATAAAAGTAAGGGTTGTTAGTAAGACTTGAAATATAAAATGATGATTTTCTCCTTTATAAATATACATTTTCTAACACTCAACATTGGTTTTTGAGCTGAATTGCATTCCATCCCATTTTTGGTCACCTCAACTGGGATATCAACATGCTTTCCAGATCTCAGACTAATCACTTTGCAGTGTTCTTTGCTCTCTCTCCTGGGATCTTCTGTGTTGCTAGGTAAGCTTCTTTGAGTTTTACTGCTCATTGCTGTAGCTAATTGTCCCATTTGGTTCTCAAGGTTTTTCAAGGACATAGCTTGACTCTGCACAATTGCTTCATTATTTGCAATGTACTCCTTAATTAATATTTCTAATGAAGTGATTGGATCCTGACTGATATGCTTTTGCCCTTGACTTTGTTGATGAAAACCAGGTGGTTGTGGTTGTGTGTTTCTACTTAGTCCATTCAATGCTGGAGCATTTCGATTCTGATTGCTCCATGAGAAATTTGGGTGTTGTTTCCAGCCTGGGTTATAAGTATTTGAATATGGGTTGTTCTGAGGTTGTCGATTGAAGTTGCCCACATAATTTACTGAGGCTGGATTTCCAAGACAATTATCAAAATCATGTTCTTCACCACAGTAGACACAAGAAAGTTCAGTAACTTGCTTTATTGTTGCTGGAGCAGCTGTCATGGCTTTTACCATGTTAGTCAATGAAGTTACTTGAGCTGTTAAGGCTGTAATTGCATCAATGCTGTGTACCCCTGCTGATCCTCTTGCTACTGGTTGCCTAGCTGAAGGCCACTGGTAATTATTATTGGTAATTTTCTCCAAAATTTCATAAGCTTCAGTGTAGGATTTTGATAACAGAACTCCATTTGTTGAAGCATCCACCATTAACCTTGTACTCGGATTCAACCCATTGTAGAAAGTTTCCAATTGAATGCAACAAGGAATACCATGATGAGGACACCTTCTAAGCAAGTCCTTAAACATTTCCCAAGCCTCGTACAAACTCTCATCTTCTAGATGATGGAAGGAGGTAATCTCATTTCGTAATTTTGCATTCTTTGTCGGTGGAAAATATTTCATTAGGAATTTATCAGCCAATTCATTCCATGTAGTGATGGAATCAGATGGTAATGAATTTAACCATGCCCTTGCTCGATCTCTTAAGGAATAAGGAAATAGCCTCAGCCTTAAGGCATCTTGCGTTGCCCCAGCAATCTTGAAAGCATCACTTACTTCTAAGAAAAAATTAAGATGGAGATGAGGATCTTCATTTGGCAATCCATTGAATTGCCCAACTGTTTGCAATATTTGAAACATCACTGGTTTTAACTCAAAGTTGGCAGCATCTACTTCAGGTTTGATGATGCCAGGATGGACAACTTGAGGAGTTAGTACAACATAATCTCTTATAGCTCTGTCTCTGTCATCAGCTATGTAAATAATATTGTTGTTGCCTGGCTGTCTCCCGTTAGCATGTTCATTTTGCTTTTCTTGAATGTTGGGTGGTTGTAAAGGCCCATGAGGGTTCAAATTTCCCTCATCTTGCAAATTATTCATCTCTGAAACAGTCTTTGAATTTCTTTGTTCTCTTCGCAATCTCCTGATAGTTCTTTCAATCTCATGATCGAATTGGAATATCACAGATTTGTCCTTGTGCATGCACGTACTGATCTGTCAATCAATAGAATGAATCAAGTTTAGTTTAGTGCTATCACGATTTACTTCACACTTCAAAAACAAACAATCTATCCCCGGCAACGGCGCCAAAAATTTATTGGTTGATTTATATAATCAATTATTATCAATGCCAATTTGCAAGTATACACAACAAGTAATAAAGTGATGAGTGTCAAGATCATCTCCACAGGGATTGATGTTAATCAAAATGCTAAAGCAATCACAATAATGCAAGTCAACTAAAGATTGAAACAAAAATTACCAAATAATTCTATCGTAACTAACAATTGCGAGAGATGGAAATAAAACAATACCGTAATAAAATAAACTAAGTTAAGTGTGTTTAAAATTCAATTGAGAATATAGTAATTGAATGATCAAACTCTCATAATGGGGTGACTGTTGATTACCGAATTAGCACCAATTGTTATAATAAGTGCTGCAGCGCTGGGCAGAATAAATCTGCATCCGCAGCTATCGCATGTTGGAAATCTCATACCTTTAAATCTACTAACAATGACCAGTTGCTCATAAATTTAAGGTATGGCTTTATGATATTTAATCTCTCTACCCTACAAGGTAAACACCTATGTCTAGGATATCACAAATCTTAATTTCAAGTATTGCCCTTATGGGATTTAAGTTAACCTAATCCAGGAAACTCGATTTAAGAACAAGTAATACTATAATAATATCCGCTAAGACATGCCCTTTTCCTGCTCTATCTTAACTGAAACTATTAAATGGGTGGTCAACCGAAATAACAGTTATGTTCATAAAAACTATTAGAGTATAATGCTACAGCATTATCATAACAACATATAAGAACAGTCAAGAGCCCATTGGATTATTTGTCACCTAACTACAAGTAAATTTAGTTCATATTCTGAATGAGAAAAGTAAACATAAATATACTGATCACAGAATACATCCAATCAATTAAAGGAAGAAAGATAATATGAGTTGAGCACGATGAAAGACTAATGATCCTCCTCGGTTCTTCAACGATGCCGAACAACACTCCTTAATCTTGATCTTCTTCTTCTTCTTGCCTTTGTAATTGTTTTTGGATGATAATTCCTCTCCGCTCTCTATATGGTGCATGCCTTCTTTATATATTGCAAATTAGGTTAAAACCAAAGCCCATGAGCGTGCATGTATTTAAATTTGGAAACATGCAGATCGTGATTTTATTGCTGACCCGCGCCTATATTTTCTCCCGCGTTGCTCCCAAATTGCTGCAGCACTGGTTGCTCTAACATCCACAACAGCATTGTATTATTTCCGATTGTGTTTTTCTTCTTTTGTGGCTATCTTCTTTTCTCCTCTTTCTCATCTAATGTCTCCACATCCTTTCATGAATTTAAAACCTACAAATTAAAACCTGTTTTTAGCACAAATTACTATGATTCAAGCAAAACTTGTTAAGACTCAATTAAAATGAATGTTTATGCAAAAGGTCACCAAAATGTAATCAAAACACATTATTTGCTTTCTAAATGGCCTTTATTCAAGTCTAGAATAGATGTAATAACTCTCATTTCCTAGAGTTATCAGTCAACAATTTCTTGACAATCATTTTCAACTATCAGTGGCACACAAGTAGCCTTTTCGGCAATTTCAAGACTCAATTTTGCAGCTTTAGCTTCTGCCAAAGCTACGTGCCCGTTGAATGCTGACTTTTTCATGGCTGCAGCTATTAGTTTCCCCCTGAATCTCTAATTACTGCTCCCAATCCTGCAATCTGCTCTTTCAGCTTTGTTGCTGTATCCACATTCACCTTAAGAAAACTTGCTGGAGGAGGTTTCCAGGTCTGATTTGCTAGAATTTCTTGACTTGGGATAGAGTTTTTTTTTTTTGGGATTTGGTTTTTCCAATATAACTCTACTGTTGCTTCAACTCTTGCCACTGATATATGTGAATCTTTCTTCTTCCATACAAAGATAAAAAGATTATGAAAAGTTCCAAATCTGACTTACTTATCTTTTGTTCCATATTTTGTAGAACACTCAAAGAGTCTTGGCTTGCAAGGCATTGCATCTCAGTTGAATAGGTCGTGGTTTTCCATATTTTTTTCATAAGCTTTGTAAGTTATGAGGGCATGAGCAACATTTTCTCCTTGTCTGCCGCACCTTTTAGCTATTGGAAGGAGGTTTTGAGCAACTCCCCAAATGAAAATCTTCATTTTTTCTGGTAAATTCAGCTTCAAAATTGAGTTATACTCGACTTTGTTATACTCGACTTTGAAGGCCTTGGGCAGTCTGGCATCTTAAGTCTAAATGCAACTTAGTACCTGCTTTTAATTGAGTAGTTGCCATTATTATAAGACTAAAGAGGCTGATCAAGTCTTAGGATCCTTGGAAGTGGACTTGATATAATGTGATCTGCATCTTCAAGAATAAAATGCTGACAAATCAAGTTTTCCTTACCTTTTGTGTTCCTCATCAATCAAAGCTGATGTTGTAGTCTCTAACAGCAGTGTTGGTGTAGACAGTATCTAAAAAATAGTTGATATAGAAATCCAATTACTTTCATAAATCTATAATTGTTCCCCATTCGCTATTCTTCATTCAAGCTATTATGAAGCACTTGTCTACCCAAAAAAAAATGCTTCTCTATATAAAGGATGGCTTGTGTCCTAACTTGGCATTTAAAAAGTCTGATTTCCTGAAGTGTTGGGCCTGTAAATTCTTTGCCATTAGAGAATTCGAAAACTATATGAGCCTTCAGCCTGGAAATCTCCAAATGAACTCCGAACATTCCTAGCTCTGGAAAAAATTCTCCAACTACACAAACCTCAATTGTTGTTTCTCTGTGAAACTAACTTAATGTCAAGGCAGGTTAAAGATGTGTGTAGAAGGGTGATGTTAGTTAATTATTTTGCAGTTGACAAAATTGGAAAGAGTGGTGGCTTATCACTAATGTGGAGCTCGGACATTGATGTTAAAATCACATACTACAGTATACATCATATAGATATGCAAGTGCAGACGAAAAATAGGAAGTTTTAGGGATGCAAGAGAGTATATGGACATCTTGAAACTAATCAAAAGAAGCACACCTGGACTCTTTTGAGAAGGCTGTCAGGATTGTTTTCTCTCTCATGGCTATGTTTTGGGGACTTTAAAGAGATTTTGAATTGTCTTCAATACCTTCAATCTTGTTCTTTCTCTTTCTAGATGATGCTTTAGCATAGAAGAACTTGCTATTCTTGTCCCCTCCTTTTAGCCAATCATCTATTGATCTTTGTATCTAGTACTTCTCTTCATCTATCAACATTCTTTGAATCTGTCTCTCAATGTTTATTATTTCATTGCCTCTTTCATATTGGATGTTGTTTTATTAAGCATGCTTAATGTTGCGGACCGCCCATGTTGCTAGCCCAATTGCCCACAATTCCAGGTCAAGAGCCCAAGACAAGGCCAATAGTACTAGCTTGGCCCGATTCCGAAAATTTCTAGGCAACTCTGGCACACTAAAGCTTGTACATATTTAGAATTCTCTACACAACTCTAGCATATGTAAATATCTAGAATTCTAGGCAAGTTAGTAGAATTCTTTAGAACTCTAGGAGCTTGGCAAGCCTCCCAATAAATAGATATGACATTTAGCATTTAAGGATCAAGCTTTGAGCAAGCAACTCAAGCACTCTTGTAAGCTCTCTTGTAATCTCACTTGTGAGTACTACAATTTCTCTTATTTCGCCCCATTACTCTCTTGTAATCTCTCTTGTGAGTACTACAATTTCTCTTATTCGGCTCCATTGCTCTCTTCTCTCTAGCTCTCTCATAACCTCTAGGCTTAGCTAGTCGAGAAGCTCAAAGGCTTACTTAGCAACATTCGGCAAAGGTTGTCTAAGTGCGCACGGGTTCGTTGCACAAAACACTCATCTTGTGACAAGTGGTATCAGAGCTAAGGTTTGCACCCACGCAAGTTAGCTCACGAGCAATGGCGAACCCTCCAAATCCATTGCAAGAGGGCGTTGTTAGTGTGGATGTTCCACCGGAACCAAGCTGCGGCCATGAGAGAGAACGCGTCCAAGGCAAGACCCGCGGAAAGTCCAAGGCCCCATCCATTGATGCGTTGGAGCCTCGTGTAGCCACTCTCGAAACTGCATTTTCCGCCACTCAGCACAGCCTCGATGGATTAGAGGAAAGAGTGGATGGTCTTGGAGGGGAGTATGCCAACTTCACTGTGACAACAAAGGCCCTCATCCAAGACCAAGCGAACACTCTCAGAGGTGAGTTTCGATCCTTTCATGATGAGTTGCTAAAACTTCGCAGCTTTGTTCAAGAAGAACTACTTGCTATCCGTGCGGAAGTGGAGGAAGTCCGCTCCGATTGGGCATGGCATAAGCACACACTCTCCGCTAGCATGGCTTCCGCAAGTACGAGTGCTACGCGACGCATCGATGTGCCAAAGCCCGACACCTATGATGACACAGGCACAATTTCCTCTTCAGGCTAGATCAACACTTCGATGCCATGGGTGTACGAGACGAGGCATCGAAAGTGGGCACAACACCCACCTATCTCAGGCGCTGCACAACTATGGTGGCGTTGGAAGCATGGCACGATGAGTAAATGAATTTGCACCATCGACACTTGGGCCGACTTCAAGCAAGAACTGTGAAAGCAGTTTGCCCCAAACAACGCTGAAAATGAAGCGTGAGCTCGCCTACGTCGCCTTAAACAAGCGGGTAGTGTCCGTGACTACATTAATGAGTTCACTACCCTCATGCTCGAAATAAGCGACATGTTCGACAAGAACTCACTCTTCTACTTCCAAGACGGCCTTAAGGATTAGGCCAAGATCGAGCTTGATAGGCATAGCGTTCAAGCACTTGACGATGCCATCGCCATCGCGGAATCGCTCTCCGAATACGCCACCCAATCCAAAGACAAAAGGGCCAACCAAGGCAAAGGTGGGGGAGAGAGTCGCAAGGACAAGGGCAAAAACCGCAAAGGTGGGGGAGACAATCGGGAATAGTGCAGTGTTGTAGCGGATGTTAGAGCAACCAGTGCTGTAGTAATCTGGGAGCAATGCGGGAGAAAACTTAGGCGTGGGTCAGCTGCAGAATCGCGATTTGCATGTTTCCTAATTTAACTCAGGCACGCCCATGGACTTTTGTTTACCCTAGTTTGCAGTATAAAAGGGAGGCGTGCACCACATAGAAAGGCAGCAAGGAAATTATCATTAGAATCATTTGAGAGGAAAGGAGAAGAATATCATAATTGAAGAGTGCTGTTTCAGCAACATTGAGGAATCTTGTAGAATTATTTGGATTTGTCTTTCACCGTGCTCAACTTATATTTATCTTCTTCCTTTGATTGTTCTAATGTATCCCGTGAACAACATATTTATGTTTGTTTTTCTTATTCAGAATATGAACTAGATTTGCTTGTAGTTGAGTGACAAACAATCCAATGGGTTCTTGATTGTTCTTATGTGTCATTATGTCATTGCTGTAGAGCGATGTTGGCTAAGCAAGGTTGGAGATTGGTCTCTGAACTTTCTTTGATAGCTCGGGTATTGAAAGCTCGATACTTTAAATATAGGTCTTTCTTACTGCAAAGTATGGTCATAACCCTTATCTTATATCTGATGAAGTCTGCTATGAGGCATGGTGTTCTTGAACGAGGTATTTGGTGACATATTGGGTGTCGGTCACATAACTCACAAGTGGATATCTATCATTGCAATTGGATTCACTACTCAAATCTTTTCGCGCAGTCTCTAGTGCCTCGTTTTGATACAAAAGTGTCTTCTATAGTGTTGGATGTTAATTGTAGGAATGATTCTTTGTTGTGGGAGCATTTTGTGCCTATGAATGTTGAATCCATTTTTTGAATTCATTTGCTTAGTACTCCAAGGGTTGATAAGGTGTTACGACATTTTACGAAGGATGGCATTTATACTGTTAAATCAGGGTGTCTTATGTCTTTAGCTTGGGAGAATATGGATGTTGCGAAAAGTTCTAGTAGTTCTTCAGGGAACCAAATAAGATCTAGTATCTCAATGTTCCTTGGAAGGTCAAATTCTTTTTGTGGTAGGGTTACGAAGTTATAGTTCATTTAATTAATAACTATTTGAATTGAAGAAAAGGGTTTGATAAATACAAACATAGGACAGTTTAGAGATTGAAACGAAACTTATGTTAGTATAAGATGCCCATAACCTTTCCTTTGTATCGCTGCACTGCTTAATTCAAAAAGGTTCTTACAAATTCCTTCGGCGGTTGGTCACAATTTAATGTGTTACCCAAGGGTGTTCTGTGTCAAACTGTATTTTCAGATTTTGTATTGAACTATTTTTCTATGGATATTTGGCAAATGTTTTTTAAGGTTTTTGATACTTTTGGGGGATTGATCTTAAATTGTTATGTCAATGGTCATCCTTTATATGGGCTGCATGGTTCTCTAGGAATAGATATCAATGTTGTAAATATTTTACAATACTGATTTTATGTCATAACAAAGTTAAGTTTATGGTTTAATCACCATGGCTTTCATCGAAACAAAATCCTGAATCTGCCACTGACTAAGAACGCTCAAGACTTTTTCTATTAAAGGAGGTCCTGAGGATAAAATCGTAGGTGAAAGAATCCCACAGGACCCACGCCATCATCATATAGATGTGGAGATATTTTCTGATTTTCAAATTTAAATTTGATAAACATGAGAGACAATGATGGTAGGACTGGAAATTTAAATTTTAATTGGACGGTGCCATCTCTCGCATTTGTCAAAATTTAATTAATTAAACAATTAAACATAAGTTTTTTTCTACAATAGGATAGTGTTTGTTTTAATGTACAGTCAGTGTATTACGTCAAAGCGAGAAAGGATTTGCTATTCGTTTAATAATATGGTTTGACACTAAACCGATTTATTTTGTCATAGTTATCTTGTTTTACTTAGTTATTTTGCGAGTGTGATTAAACCTATTAAATTGGTTCAATTTAATTTAGTTTAGCATATACATGTACGTATCCTTATAGCAATCTCTACTGATAATGTACCTGGAGATTGATCGGTCAGACTCTTGCAAATTTGTTAAAAGACTGAAGTAACAAAAATGAACTAGTCTGATCTATTAATTTGACTGGGTCGGAATGCAAACATTAGCATGTGGGTTCATATTTTTGTTTTTTTTTTTAAAGTAAATGTTTTTTAATCTCTACAGTTTGAGCAAACAACAATACAATTTATACCACATACGTAAAAATAATTTAAGAAAATAAATAATACGAAATATAAGAAAATTAATGATAAAATATGGTCATATTGGTTTGAATGAGAAAATTATTTTTGTATAAAAATTCCAATCTTATGCAATTTATACCACAGGAAGCAAAAATATATAATCAATTCAATCCAACTTATTCTGATTATTATTATTTTGAATGAAAAGTAAAATAATTATTAAACTTGTCTAATAGGTAGTACTTTCAATTTCGTGAAGGAAGGAATGCCCTTTAATTAGCAAAGAAATGAGGAGACCATGAAACAAAGTCGTTTCTTGCGGATAGCTTGAGTCGAGAAAATGGAAAAGAAAGTGAATGAAAAAGTAACAAAGAAAATCTTTATTAGAAAGTCACAGAACATAAAATACAAGGTAGAGGTCCTAACCTCAAATCAGCTATCAGATGAGCCTCATGGCAACTTCTCATTGAACGAGTTGTGCAATGGAACCCATGGTTTTTCTAATGAGAGATTGTCACGTGGTGCATTGCTCACCATAAGCGACCACACTCACTTAAACAAACCACCTAAGAATAATTACTAATTAATAATTTATTGAACAATCTTTGGTACCAGCTCAGTAATCTGTTAAAGCTTACTAGCCAGCATCACATACAATTACAAAGCTACAGCCTTGCATCTTGAACAACCTTCGGATAGTCTTGACTCTTGAATCCAAATACTCTACTACACTTGAGTGTAGCTGATGAACCGTGGTCCTTCTTTAGCTATAATATGATCCTCTAATGAAGTATCACATATGCTATTTTTGTAACGGATAGACAAGATAAATCTAAGTGAAGTGACAGCATAAAAAAAAACATAACTACATAAATGAATCCCTTCATGATGTGTTTAGAACATAGTTTTGTACAAAGGGCGATATAGTGTCGGCTTTCAAAAGCTGTCTTTGGCTACCATTTGGCAGCTAAAGGCCTGGTGCAATCCGTTTATTAAACGATTGCACATTATTTTAAATTTAAAAATTTAAATAAAATAATATATTAATTTAGAAATTATAGAAAAAAATAACATTAATAGTAAAAAAATAATAAATAAAAAATAAAAGAAAGATGTAATGTTGTCAAAATCAAGAGAAAAAAACTTTATATAATAAAGGAGAAATGTTTGTTTCATATATTATATGTGATGTGTCATATTTAACATCAAAATTTTCATTTGTTTTGTTATTTTTCTCAACTTTATTATTCTAAATACCCCCAAAAAGTTTTATTCCCACCCGTTTCATTTTTAATGTCCTTATTGCATAATTGAATCTATTCTCACATCTTTCACGTGAACTATTGCATGTTGACATGGTTTTCATGTTTAACTTCATATGTTACATGTTTGACCTCATTTGTTGCATGTTTCACGTGGATTGTTGCATGTCTTGGATAAAGCCAAAAAATGAAAACTTTCCCACCTATTTTATGTTTCATGTCCGTGTTGCATGTTTGATCTTCGTTGTTGCATTTTTATGTGAATTATTGTATGTTGACACGGTTCTCATGTTTAACCTCAACTGTTGCTTGTTGCCTATTTCACTTGAATGGTTCTATGTCTTGAATAAACATAAAAATTGAAAATGGGAGAGGAATACAAAGTAACAATGCATATAATCGCGAAGTTGGCTAGCCAGCTTATTTAACAATGAATCTAGCAGTTAACCGCTTCCACTCCAGAGACACCCAACAATGAAACTGTTAGCCAACTGATTTAATGAAGAATTAAATGGCTTACTGCTTCCACTCTAGAAACACTCAACAATGAAATGGTTAACCGATTGTTTTAACAAGGAATCAAGTGGTTAACTACTTGCATTCAAGAAAATAGCTAACATGAAACAGTTAGCCGAATTGTTAAGCAAAGAATTAAGTAGTTAGCCGCTTCCACTCCAGAAACAACTAAGTATGAAATGGTTACTCAGCTTATTTCACAACAAATGAAGTGGTTAACCAATACAACGAATGTTTGACGTTGATATTTCATGTATCACATCGTCTAACACATGTATAAATATCATGTTGCATGTCAAAATTTCTTGACATTCCAAGTGATAATTTATAATCAAAATTATTTGTTTCACATTCTTTTTTATTATTAATTAAGTTTAATTAAGCCAAATCTATTAAGAAAAAAAATGAAAATGTTGCCTTAGTGTTAAAATTATTTGATAATTTAAGAAATCATTATTACTCCAAGTAATAATTTATCATTTTAATTATTATTTGTTTCATTATTTTGTAATTTGTTTAATCTTTCAAACGAAAATAACTATGGTGACAATTTTAAATTACCAAATGACGAAAATAACTATGGTGAAAATAACTTTGTAAATTTTTATTGTAAAAATCAAATAATACATACATCACTTTAATTGTTGTAGATTAATTTCATCAAAGCTTGTAAATGAAACCCATAAACAAAGGCATCTAAAACTTTGTAATTACAAAAAAAAGAAACAAAGAAAAGAAATGCGTAAAGAAGAGAGTTGGCAGGTGCACGCCATACATGAATTAATTTCATCATCATCTTCCACAATACGTCGTGAGCAATGGAGGCTTTCCCTCACCATTACCATTACAAAAAAGGTGTCGACTTGTGTCACACGCCCATCTAAGAAGTGAGCTAAAACTTATGAAACTCCAAAGCATTGTCTAAGCATAGCACAAAAACTACTTCCAGCATCTCCATTGACAAAATACTTGAAAAAAGCAAGGCATGAGCTATTATCCCATACACTTTTAAGCACAACGATTCTCATCACATCTCATTTATCCAAGAGGCCATAAAAACATGCTCAAAGATTCCAAAAGAAAATTGACATTTAAACACATAAGAATCAATCTCGAGAATCCATTAAGTTTGCAATCAAGCCAAAACAATGCCAATCTCTGATCTATGAGACCGAACTTCAAAGTCCATAATTTCAACGATCAAATAACAAATGATGTACAATTAAAATTCATGGAAATCTGTAGAAACCTTTGGCATTATTTTAGACCACGTAACAAGGACAGGCCTTGTTCAATAATCCCTTTAAATTTTTAGGTTGGTTCAATTACTATACAAATTTGCAGATATAATGTCTAAGCACCTAACATTTTAGCTCAATTTAGTTACATTTATTACTATTTCTATGACCCAATATAGAGTTACAGAAAACTGGATTATTGACCGGAAACACCAACAACCTAAGCTTCTGATTTTCTTTAAAAATTCAATACTATTTAGAATATTATGAAAACTTCCAGAATATTATTAGACACATAAACGCACAACATATAAAATTTTCAAGCCATTTGGACAACTCTATAATAGGTTCTCACAGGATTGAACTAAACAAATCAAAAATGACTTTTTAATTCACACAAAAACAGCTGAGATTTGATGATTTATTAAAATTTAAAATACTCAATATGTTGGGATGAAAATTCGGAGAATATAAGTACACATATAACTCTCTGATATCTTTAAGCTAATGTTTCATAAGATCAAACACAAGTGAACAGTTCTGTCAAGGGGTTTGCGGCTAAAGCTGTAGAGTTTGAAAAAAAAAAAAAAAAAATGGAATTCAATTACCATGGAACTTTCCACATTTAAAATAGATATATTGAGGTTCAATATCTCAAAATTTCGGCTCATTTCGGCGCCATTAGATTATTCCTTTATTAACACCAAACACGGTTTGACCGATTGACGACCGATTTGACGATTTGACGACCGTTTCTGATAAACTGTACATACACAGTTTCTGATAAATTCCAACAGCAACTGACCGATTTGACGAATGCATTATAAATCAACTATTAGTTCAATTCATTACAAAATGTCCAGACTCGAAAGATACAATACTCAAAATTTGAAGCAAATCAAGCATCGTTTAGTCATATTTCGAAACAATCAAAATTATGATAACAGTCCAACAATCTTTAAATTTTCTGCAAAATCATCAATAAACTATTTATCATCTTTTCAGTTCAATAATCAATTTTCTAGCAAAATTAGACATGCAAAACCAACAGCAACCTTACTTTTCAGTTTTGAGATAGCAAAACATCAATTGCACAAAGTTACCTACCTAAATCACAAGCTTTAACTTCCTGGCCTCTTAATAAAGCTTTCTGTCACCTTCACAAGTATTAACCTCAGTCCTCACATTACCAAAAAGCCTACCCAAAATCAAAAAAAAAAAAAAAGATAATCAATCACACTTCCATTAAACAAAGTCATAAGAGCTTATTTAAAAATTGAGGAGTTTCACCTCTTAACGAATAGCTCAACTCCAAACTTCAAATCTATAGCACTACATAATTGAATCATACCACCACCGATCAACAAATAACCCTAAACATTGCTAACAGTTTCAATTAAAAATAAAAGCTGGTGCTTATATAGCATCAATATATCGTTAAATCATCAAGCAAGAGTATATGATGGTGAGTCTCTAGAAACATCAATAAAAATTTCTAAAAAACACCTTAAAAATGATATAATGAATATCAACACATAAAATAAGATTGGTCAAAAAAACAAAAATAAAAGAAAAAAAGCTGAATGGGTAAATCTTTACCAAATTAGCGAGTACCCGTCTTTAGGATTCCGAACAATGAGTGCAGATCTCAAAACAAGCAAACAACACCAAAAACCAAACAAGAAAAAAATTAGTATATCAAGAGAAAAATAACACCTAATAAAAAACCAAATGACACAGGAGTGTTTAGAGACCTATCATGTTTGGAGGTTAACAATGAAGATGAATGTGAACATTTGGAAAGGATAGTCAAGGTGGGAAGCAAAAGTCAAAATTAACAGCCCACTTGTTAGAATTAACTGTACTGTTCTAGAAATAGATAAATTATTTATAATATATGGTTGAAAATATAATTTTGTCTAGTTTCTAATGAATATTACAGAATCAAATTTGGACTTCTCTTCTTAAAGAAATTTAAGATTTAGTCAGCAAAGGTCATAGCTGTCAGAAATTCAGCACAAGACCGCAAGTTTGAATTTACTGGCATCAATGCATTAAGTTATATCTAACAAGCTTCATATCTCTGGAATATCTTTGAGTCAAGAGTTCAAAAAATTTTACAGTGTTCGATTTGGAGTTTTCTACGTCAAGAAATGATTAAATGAGTGTTGACTGCTCACATTTGCTGATCAAACCGACCTAGTAGTCAAATTCAGCTTTGCTTTTTATATTCTACCTCATGACAGCTAAGACTTTTAATTCAGGTTTGATTTGAATTCTAGATAATAGAAATCTTATCTTAAGCTTGGGGGATATTCCAAGTTACCTATATAAATGTATTAGGTTGTAACTTTTAAGAGGGGTGATTTGAGAATATAGTCTAGAAAAGTTCTCTTTTTAGAGTTCCTTCTTTAAACTCTATATCTCTTGGGTGGATTCTTTCGAGTGGTGAGTTGAGAAGCCGTGTATCTCTTGTAGGATTTCATTGGGTGCACTACAAGAAAACTGGCAATAAATGACAGACAACTTGTGACTGATTTGGTTTATATCATAAAAATATGACATACTTGTGACAAAATTTTCAATCTATCAAGGATTAATGATGATTTTGTGATAGAATTATTTTTTATCATGGAGTAATGATGGTTTTGTGATAGAATTATTTTTTATCATAAATTAATGATGGTTTTGTGATAGAATAATTTTTTTATCACGAATTATTATTTTTTACTTAGCCACGTGTCGACTTATCATTCATTGCTTAATCTGTGAACAATTACACTATATATTTTCTAAAGTATAAAATGAAAAACATGAACCCTAAATCTATTTATTATTTTTAATTCTATTGCATTATTTGAAATTTAGAAAAAAAATATCATCTATAAAAAAAAATGATTTTGTTAAACAAGATAAATCAAAAATGAAGAAAAAAAAAGAAGAAACGGTAGCGTTGAGAGAAAAGTAAATAACAATGAATAAACACAAAACACTTCATATCGGTTTGTTTTCCCAAGTGTTCAACCAAAACTCAAACGTCTCTCACCCTCACATGGTTTCACTCTCGTAACAACCTATCGCCTACCCTTACATCAGTAACACTGTCAATTTTGTCTCATGTCCCGGCATCGATTTGGCCTTGTCACCCGCCGTCGATTTGGCCATCATCGAGATCCACATGAGGAACCCACTGAACGTGTGCTGCCATCGTTGCATTTCAAAACCCTAACTGAAAACCTACCGTTGATTAAGCTCAATTTTTTTATTAACACATGTAATTATTCTCCTTATTTTCTCTTGCTTGTCAATTTAATTAAAATTTCTTGTCAATTTCAACACTAAAGGTGTAGTTCTAAGCACTAAAGGTTTATTTGTTCACTGTGTTGGAAAAATGGAATTTTTCCCTAAAATTTATGTGCTTAAATGTACTAGTTTGTTGAAATGAACGAAATCTGAACCTA
Source organism: Citrus x changshan-huyou (assembly GCA_039657385.1). Classification (NCBI taxonomy): domain Eukaryota; kingdom Viridiplantae; phylum Streptophyta; class Magnoliopsida; order Sapindales; family Rutaceae; genus Citrus; species Citrus x changshan-huyou. Next base: position 16,882,055 of record CM077547.1, on the reverse strand, counting down.
TAGAATGATTTAAGTTTTGTTCTTGTGCGGCTAATCACCTTAACATTTTGTTTAGTCTTCAAATTGGGGATCCATTTATTTTCTTCTCAGTTCTTATGTGGTTGATCTTCTTTGTTAGCCGAGGGCTTTGCACCTCTGCTTCCATTGATGTTATTGCAGCCAGCTCAGCCATCGTTGCCGAGTAGCAGAACCTGAGATAGCTCAGCCGTTGAAACCCCAACTTAATTTCACACTATTTTCGAAACCGCCTCTCTCTCTAGCGCCCCGTCAAAGTCCTCAACCGACATCGACGTCAACATCAAGGAGAGGAGAAAGTTTGGTTGTGGTAATTTACAAATCTTTTCTTCTTCATTCATTTAAGTTTTTTTTGTCAAAAAAAAATCTATTAACCCTAGATTTAAACTCAATCTTGTTTCTTTCCTTAAAAATATTCAGTTATTGAAGCATTAGATTTAAACTCAATATCTTTTTTTAATGATTTATTAGTTTGAAACCCTAGTTGATGAGATGAGTTAATTGTTTATATGTCCTGATTTAATTGATTTTGAATTGGGTTTTGTTGATACATAGCCAGAGTTTACATTGACGGCTTCACATTAGTGTGAATTAATTTAAGCAAGAAAATTGGAATTGATTAGAGCCAATCTCATTTTGATTTAAGTAATTGATTTTGGTGCACTATGCTGCAGAAACAATAGCATAAATCCGGTTGATGTTCTGATGTTACAAAACTACAGAAAAAAGTTAAATCTTTTTGCTAAAAACTGTAAAAACAGCGAGTACATTTGTGTTGCTTTTTTTGCTGTTCAAAATTGCACAAACAGCTGCTGTTTCTGCTATCCAAAAATACAAAAACGGCTGCTGTTTTTACTATTCAAATGTGCAAAGACAGTTGTTTTTACTGTTGAAATATGCAAAGACAGCTGTTGTTTTTGCTGTTGAAATGTGCAAAGACAGCCGTTGTTTTTCTTGTTCAAAAGTGCAAAAACAACTGCTATTTCTGCTGTTTTGATCAGCTGTTGTTTTTACTGTTGAAATGTTCAAAGACATCTGTTGTTTTTGCTGTTGAAATGTGCAAAGAGCTGTTGTTTTTCCTTGGAGAGGATCATTTTCCCTTGATGTGTGGTGGATTCTAGTTCTGCATGGTGGAACTTGCAGATTGGGTGTGCCACACAATAATTCATTTCCTTCAATGATTCAACTAAGAAATTTCTAAAAGGTCTAGGAATCTTTCCTTCGAGCGTATTGAAAGAAAGATTTAAATCTTTGAGATCTAAAAGTTTTTCTAATGGTACAGGAATAGCCCCAGAGAAATTCTTATTGGACAAATCCAAGGATTTCAAGCTTGTCAAATCACCAATGGAATTACGAAGTGAGTCTTGCAATCTATTATATTCTAAAAAGTGAGATTATAGATCTTTTACGTCGCCAATTGTAGTTGGAAAAACACATGAGAAATTATTCGTCGACAAATCTATTCTTAACAAAACCTTCAAATTAGACATCTAATTAAATTAGGAAACAAATATTCCTAATAACTTGGAATCTCACTAAATTAGGAAATTAATAAATTAATCTTTATTACAATATATGCAATAAATAAACTTCTAATTTAACTAGACTTGCCATAAGATGCCAACACTATAATAATGGACTTAATTAAATGATATTTAATAATTAAAAACTCTACTCAAGATGTAACCAAATAATATTAAAATTTCATTATTTATAATTTTTATTAACAGAGCTTTTAAATTAATGAATAAATGATATTTTATATCATTTTATTAAAAAAAGAATGAACCGCAAGATTGTAAGCACCGTGAATAACTGTGTAATCGGCCAAATACCATTGAGGAAATTCGGCGCTCCACACGTGTCTCAGCCGCTCGCACGAGTGCGAGAAGAATTTTCGGGGCGTGGATCTCTCTTGTTACCAAGGATGCTTCTCAGCATATCGTAGCCTGGGGACTCTCCTGGGCTTAATTAATGTAATCAGCCCAACCAGGTCACCTTATGAGGTTTGCGTTGGTGCATAAAATACTTTCGTTTTTATCAATCATTTATCATTAGGAGCAAGAGGGGAAAAAGAAAATTCGTTACCTTCTGCTGTCCTTGTGAATGGTGTGCGTTCGTTTTTATTATAATACACATAAAAATTTATTTCTTCTATAGGAACAATGAGCAAAGGTAAAGTTATCTAATCATGTTTGATTGCTAACTAAAAAATATATCTACATTTTACTAATTTTATTTCTTTAATTTTTTATCTCAATATAAATAGTAATAATAATAATTTTTTAAAATTTAATGATTTTATTTCTTAATTAAGTAAGGATAATTTTAGACACAGATTTTTCACTCAATCTCTTAGGTACTAATACTTCTTATTGATCCCTGAAGTTGCTTTTATTTACTTATTTAAACCATATATGAATTTTGAAGAATGTCAATCTCATGATATTACAGATTCTCCGTAGATATTCTTTGACATCTAATTTGATTCGATGGACAGATTATTATTAACAAATTAGTAGCTTCTCCTCAACAAATGAATATTGATGAGCACTTCTCTTTCAGAGTCACTTATGGAGATTGATCTTGATGTGAATTTCCTGTTAGGGAACCATAATCTCTAGAAGCGGTTCCGAACATAGAATTCTCTTCTCTGGTACCAAGAGATTCTATAATTCCGAGTCACTTGAGGACATCGTTGTCGCCTTGCAAGCGGAAGATTCTTCACTCAGTCCCAAGAACAGAAGCTGAATCAACTTAGTCGGTTGAGTTAGGACAGAATAACATTACTAGAAGAAAATTGACCTATGTTTTACCTTTTTAGTTCTTAATCTCTTTCTTAACATGGCAATTAGGTCAAGAGGAACATGACTTGAACAATTTGAAGCTTCTTATCTAAGGGTACCTAGGAATTGTTGAAAAAATAGCATATCATACTATTTTGAGGGCACATTTTGAGTGGGTTCCACTTAACGAAAGTGGGAAATCTTGTGAGGTTCGGATTCTATTCCGTTAATACTTCAAAAGTATATTTTTATTTTCTCAAAATGGTGCTTGGGTGAATGAGAAATTGTCTTTCAAAATTCACCCTTGAAGTTGGAAATTTGAAAGGAAATGAGACTTATCCCACATGGGAAAAAGAAGCCTAGGGATTAGTGTTTATATATAAACACTTAACCATACATGAACAAGAATTTTAAGGATAAAGGCTCTCTCCACACGCGCGTGCGCAGGGGGGTGTGAATCCATGACCAATTTAGTTGAACTCGTGTGTGCCCGCGCATCCTGCGTACGCGAATGTCAGCCCAAACTTGCATGGCACAGTTTTAATTTCCTTTTGAATTTTTTGTAACAGTTTCACACCTCTTTGAATTCAAAAGATTTGTAACAGCTTTACAATTATTTTTTGGCTGTTATGCAATTCAATTTTTGAATTGAATTGTTTAAATTCAATGGCTGTTACAACAATTAAATTGCACATATTGAATTCCGAAATTCAATTCTTTTACTGCTGTTACCTACCCACATGAGTATAAAAAGGCACCTTCCCTCTTCTGTTTTTGCGCACACTGAAAACCACCACACAAAGCACTTGTAATTTTTCTTTCCTCCTTCTTTCGTCTATTTTCTAATTGAGTTTGCCACTATTGTGGTTCATCGGAATTACATGTCTGTGCTTGACCGAAAATTCGTGCCCGTTGTATCCTGGGAACCAGTTACCAGCACACCTAAAGCACTTCATTAGGTGGTAAATTTGTTTTAAAGAAACTGTCCTGTGCAGGCCTCGGGTTTCATTTTTTGTTTTGGTTTTTCTTTTCCTTTTCAGTTGTTCATTTGTAATCTCACTGTGTTTGTTATCTCCTGTGTTTTTTTTTTTTTTGTAACAATCTTAAAACAGATATTACGTTGAGTTGGCAACTGAAACCAATGATGCAGTTCTGTATGTCCCTATTTCAGCTTCTGCTGCTGCACCATCTGTTGTGAAGGAACCAGCCTCTGTGACAATTCATGTCAATCATGAGGAAAGGCCTGAAAAATTCAATGGCCGGAATTTCAAACGTTGGCAGCAAAAGATGTTCTTTTACCTGACCACGTTGAACCTTGCGAGGTTCTTGACGGAGGATGCTCCTAAACCCAAAGAGGGTGAAACGGATGTTCAAGTTGCAAGTGCAATTGATGCATGGAATCATTCTGATTTTTTATGTAAAAATTATGTAATGAATGGCCTTAGTGATTTCTTGTATAATGTATACATAGGAAAAAAAACAGCCAAGAAGCTATGGGAATCCTTAGACCGAAAATATAAAACTGAGGATGCAGGTACCAAAAAGTTTGTTGTTGGTCGTTTCCTAGACTATAAAATGGTGGATTCTAAAACTGTAATAAGTCAAGTACAAGAGCTTCAAATTATATTATCTGAAATCCTTGCATAATAGATGCTTCTAAGTGAAACTTTTCAAGTGGCTACAATTATTGAAAAATTGTCTCCTGCTTGGAAAGATTTCAAGAGCTATTTGAAGCACAAACGCAAGGAGATGAATATTGAAGGGTTGGTTATTAAGCTCAGAATTGAGGAAGATAACAGAAATGCAGAAAAAATAGGGACTATTTCTGTGGCTAAGGCAAATGTTGTTGAACATGGGCCTAAAAATAAGAAAAATAAGAAATTGAGACCGAAATGAGGAATTTCCAAGAAGTAAACCAAGTTTCAAGGAAAATATTTTAATTGTGATAAGATGGGTCACAAGGCTTCGAATTGCAGGTTGCCTAAAAAGAAGCGAGAGGCAAATATGGTGGAAAACATCACTCAACATGTTTCAGACATAAACCTCTCTACAGTGGTTTCAGAAGTGAATCTGGTTGGCTCTAATCCGAAAGAATGGTGGATTGATACGGGAGCAACCAGACATGTTTGCTCGGACAAAGGGTTGTTCACTTCATTTGAAGCAGTTAGCAATGGAGAGAAGCTTTTCATGGGGAATTCTGCTACGTCTGAGATTGAGGGTCAAGGGAATGTGATTTTAAAGATGACTTCTGGAAAAGAACTGACTCTGAACGATGTGCTTTATGTGCCATAAATTCGGAAGAACTTGGTGTCTGGATCGCTGTTGAACAAACGTGGTTTCCGAATGGTGTTTGAGTCAGATAAGGTAGTTTTTTCTAAGAATGGGATGTATGTGGGAAAGGGTTATGTTAATGATGGGCTATTTAAGCTCAATGTAATGACTTTGAAATCAAAAATTAATAATAAAGCAAGTTATTCTGCTTATTTGCTTGAGTCTTCTAATCTTTGGCATGGTAGATTAGGACATGTTAATTTTAATTCATTACGTAAATTAATTAACATGAAGCATATTCCCAATTTCCAAATTGATTTGAAACATAAGTGTGAAACTTGTGTTGAGGCAAAACTAACTAGGTCATCTTTCCAAACAATTATAAGAAACACTGAACCACTTGATTTAATACATAGTGATATTTGTGATTTTAAATCCATTCAAACAAGAGGTGGTAATAAATATTTTATTACCTTTATAGATGATAGCACAAAATATTGCTATGTATATTTGTTGAAAAGTAAAGATGAAGCTTTAGAAAAGTTTATTCTCTACAAAAATGAAGTTGAGAATCAACTTAATAGAAAAATCAAAGAATTAAGGAGTGACTGCGGTGGTGAGTATGTTGTTCTGTTTGAGTCACTATGTGAACAAAGTGGAATCATACATCAAGTCACGACTCCATATTCATCTCAATCTAAATGGGATTGCAGAACGAAAGAATCGAACATTAAAGGAAATGATGAATGCAATGTTGATAAGTTCTGGGTTACCCCAGAATATGTGGGGAAAAGCTGTTTTGCCAGCTAATTATTTATTAAATAAGATACCCCGAAAGCAAGAAGATAAAACCTCGTATGAGTTATGGAAAGGTAGAGCATCTTCATATAAATTCTTACGAGTGTGTGGGTGTCTTGCTAAAGTAGTGGTTCCTTCAAATAAAAAAGTGAAAATAGGATAAAAAACTGTTGACTGCATTTTCGTTGGTTATGCACAAAACAGTAGTGCTTATCGATTTCTAGTGCATGAATCTAAAGTTCCAGATGTCCACAAAAATACAATAATAGAATCAAGAAATGCATCTTTTTTCGAACATGTGTTTCCTTGCAATTCTAGAGTGGAATCGAGAGAACTACGACAATTTCATGAAACAACAATTGAAAATGAAGAAAATGATGAAGCACCAGAAAAAGAAGAAGAAGACCAAGAACAAGAAATTGAGGTCAGGCGTAGCAAAAGAGTGAGAATATAAAAGTCTTTTGGTCCAGACTTTCTGACATATTTGCTAGAAAGTGAACCTCAAAGCTTCAAAGAAGCTGTAACTTCACTTGAAGGCGCTTTATAGAAAGAAGCCATTAACAGTGAAGTTGAATCCATTTTACAAAATCATACCTGGTAGCTAGTAGATCTTCCTCCAGGATGTAAACCTTTAGGGTATAAGTGGATTTTCAAGAGGAAAATGAAAGTCGATGGATCAATCGATAAGTACAAAGCTAGGCTTGTAATTAAAGGTTATAGGCAACGAGAAGGTCTTGATTACTTTGATACTTATTCTCCTATTACGATAATAAATTCTATTGAGATGATAATAGCGATTGTTGTTAGCCTAAAGGGCTATACATAATGGAATTTTGATGATAACAAACATATGTATTAAGTGATTTAATAAACATTGTATTTCACATTTTCACTAGTTTTTTAAGGGTAATATTTATGCAAGTGAATCAAGTGAAATCAAGCTCAAGACACTCAACGGACAACGGCGAAATCAAGAATAAAGTTTAGAGCTCAACGGACAAATTAGTGCGATAAATTCTTGTAAAGCCGGTATGATTTAATTGATGCATGATTTAGCACTTGAGAAGCTCAAGAGATTAATTTAATTAAATACTTTTCATAAACTAAAAGGTTTTATTTTTATAAAGTAAAGTATTTTGTGGATTTAAGTAATTTGGACTTAAATGCTAAGATTTGAAATCTTTGACTTTAATAAGTATTAAATTTCGGAGTTGGACGTTTTTACAAACATTTGAAATGTTTTGGGCCATACAATAATTTATGAATATTTTGGACTAAAGTGAAAGGTTTTGAGAACTTTGAAAAAATATGGGTATTATGTTGAAAAGGACCTTTGTGCGAAATAATAAAATCTTTGGGGCCATATCATAATTTCAAAAAGTTTGGGAAAGACAACTATTTTTAGGAAGTTCTGAAATTGGACCTATTTGCAAAGTTTTATGATGTTTTGGACAATATAATTATAGAAAGTTTTAGGCCAAAATATAATTTTAGTGAATAGTGCTACTGTAGCAAAATTCAAAAATAACGGTAATATCATTGTTCCTGAGCGGCTAGCTGGATAATCAAGCGGCTAACCGCTTGGGCGCGGAAATTTACCTATAACGGCAAGTTTTTGGGCTTTCACTATAAAAACTCAACTCAAACTTCATTCTAAGAATTAATGCAAGCAAATATAAGGTCATACAACATATATTGAGCTTCCAAAACGCAAATCATCATTGATTGAATCATTGTTGAGCTATTATTTGCATATCTACTCTTAAAGAGAGTTTTTGTTGTAATTTTCATTACTTAACAAATTGTGAGTGTACAAGTGTGAGAAACATTTGGGGTGAAGAGATTGGGGAGATAATCTCTTGTTGTAAAGGTCCATTGACACCTTGGAAGTCAATTGTAAACATTTGAAGCCTTGGGAGGCTTGGATAGTGAAATCCTCAAGCCAGGTGTGCTTGGAGGCGTGGACGTAGGCTAGGATAGCCGAACCACGTAAAAATCCTTGTGTTTGTTTTCTCTTCCCTTACTCTTTTAATATTATGCTTGATTGAATTTATTATTTTTTATTTGATTAAGGCAATAGATTAAATTGTTGTGCGAATTGTATTGCATAAATTTTAAAATCCCAATTCACCCCCCCCCCTCTTGGGTTGCATAACTTGCATTTCAATTGCAGCTTTACGCAATCTTGGGATACATCAAATGGATGTAAAGACGGCTTTTCTAAATGGAGATTTAGATGAAGAAATCTACATGGAGCAGCCTGAAGGTTTTATATCTCCAGGACAAGAAAAGAAAGTTTGTAAATTAATAAAGTCATTATATGACTTGAAACAAGCACCAAAACAATGGCATGAAAAATTTGATCATACGATGATCACAAGTGGGTTTAAGATCAACGAGTGTGACAAATGTGTATATGTCAAAGAAACAGAAAATGGCTGTGTCATTTTATATTTATATGTTGATGACATGCTCATTGTTGGGATTGATGATGATATGATTAAATCTACCAAGAATATGTTGAAGTCTAAATTTGACATGAAAGACATGGGTCTTTCGGATGTCATTTTGGGGATTAAAATCTCAAGGGCTTCTAATGGATTTATTTTAAGTCAAACTCATTATGTAGATAAAATTCTTGGAAAATTTAATAAATATGATAATATCGTGTCTAAAACTCCATTAGATACGAGTATACATCTATCAAAAAACAAAGGAGAGGGTATTTCTCAAGTAGAATACGCTAGAATAATAGGCAGTCTGATGTACTTAACAAATTGTACCAGACCAGATCTAGCCTATACAGTAAGTAAACTTAGCAGATATACGAGTAATCTAGGAACTGATCACTGGAAAGCTATCGTAAGAGCACTTAGGTATCTTCGATACACTCGTAATTATGGACTGTACTATACTAGGTATCTAGAAGTATTAGAAGGATTTAGTGATGCTAACTGGATATCAGATGTAAAAGATTCAAAATCCACTAGCGGCTATGTGTTTACACTAGCAGGTGCAGCTGTATCATGGAGATCTTCTAAACAGACAGTAATTGCCATATCTACAATGGAGTCTGAATTTATTGCATTAGATAAATGTGGTGAAGAAGCAGAATGGCTACGCAATTTTTTAGAAGGTATTTCAAGGTGGCCAAAGCTTATGCCTACAATTTGTATACATTGCGATAGTCAATCAGCTATCGGTAGGGCACAAAGCAATATGTATAATGGTAAGCCTAGACACATACGTCGTAGACATAATACCATTAGACAACTTATTTCTACTGGAGTTATTTCTATTAATTATGTGAGGTCAAAGGATAACATTGCGGATCCGCTAACCAAATGATTAAATAGAGAGCTAGTAGAAAAATCATCGAGGGGAATGAGATTAAAACCCATAGAATGATTTTTCAATAATGAAGGAAAACTCAACCTAGTTGACTGGAGATCCCAAGATCTAGGTTCAATGGGACAACCTAATTGTTAAAGACTAAAGTTGGATCACTGTGGGGGTCATTCGCTTAAGAGGATTACCTCATTGACCATTCCTATGATGAAACAATAATGCCCGTGGGGAATAAGGTTGAGCTAGGCTCTTAATGATTCTTATGCGTCGGAAATTCGAGCAGAGTAATACGGGTTACTCTTAATTAAGATATCACCTATGTGAGAGAGAAGTGGGGCCGCTTCAAAGGGAGCTGTTAGGGGTTCAGCTCTTAGAAACTCTTGCAGAACCAGGTAGATGTTCAAGGCCAAAACGAACATAACCATGAGAACTCAACAGTGTTAGGAGAAATACCTATGTGTAGTATATGATCGATTACATTAACGACAGAACAGTTCAAAGACATCGCGTCTACTGATCAACCAGTAAAGTAAATATACTATCACAAGGGAAGGTTCAAAGGATAACACCTACATATCCTGTGCTAGGTATCGATTCAATAAACTCGATCATTAAAGTTAAAAATGGTTTTGATGTCAAAATTTAGCGATTTTCTGTTTTTACTGCCAATTTTCATTCATGTGGGGGATTGTTGAAAAAATAACATATCATGCCATTTTGAGGGCACATTTTGAGTGGGTTCCACTTAGTGAAAGTGGGAAATCTTGTGAGGTTCGGATTCTATTCCGTTAATACTTCAAAAGTATATTTTTATTTTCTCAAAATGGTGCTTGGGTGAATGAGAAAATTGAAATACAAGTGTGCAACCCAAGAGGGGGGTGAATTGGTATTTTAAAAATTATCTTAACAAAACCACACAACAATCAAATATAACGCCTTAATAAATTCGAAAGCAATAAGTTCGATAAAATCACAATAACAAATGAGTAAGAGAGAAGAGAAACAAACACACGAATTTTTACGTGGTTCGGCAATCCCCGCCTACGTCCACGCCTCCAAGCAATCCAAACTTAAGGATTTCACTATCCAAGCCTTCCAAGGCTTCAAAAGTTTACAATTAACTTCAATGTGTCAATGAACCTTTACAACAAAGAGATTATCTCCCAATCTCTTCACTCAAGTGTCTCACACACTTAAACACTCACAATTAAGATGAAGAAATGAAACTTACAACAAAACTCACTCAAAGAGTAGATATTCAAAATGAAGAACAAGAGATGATTCAATGTTTTATGATTTATGAATTGAGAGCTCAAGATATCTCGTGTGCTTTTTGTTTATGCTTGCTAGAGGGCTTGAAAATGAATTGGATTTGAGTTTATATAGTTTGAACTCAAAAACTAATCGTTATGCACATTTTGGTCATAATCGGCTTACCGTTTATGGAATCCGGTTAGCCGCTTTTATGTTACCGTTAAGGCAAAAATTTGAATTTCAGAATATCCGGCATGCCGCTTTTCATTTCCGGTTAGCCGCTTTTGAAATCCGGATAGTCGCTTGCAAAATCCAGATAGCTGTTTATGCTCCAGAAGCTTACTGTCCAAAATCCGGATTGCCACTTACCATATCTGGTTAGCCGCTTGCTACAGTAACTACTACAGTGAAATATTTTTTAAATTTATAGTTTGACCCTAAAACTTTATAAAACTGTATTATGGCCCAAAACGTTATGAAAGCTTTCAAATAGGTCCAATTTCAAAATTTCTAAATAATACTTTGTCAATCCCAAAACTTTCTGAAATTATGATTTCACCCAAACTACGTGAAATTATAGAATGACCCAAAATATTTAAATAGTTTTAAATAAGTCCAAATCTGAAATTTTAAAACAATATCAAAGGTTTTAAAATACTTTCATTTTAGTCCAAAACACTTTAATTCCATAACATCATTTTCTTATTATAAAAGCACAATTCATAAATTTTTGTTTAATCAACACATGTGGTTTGTTATCATCAAAATCAATATCTATAGTCATATAGGCTAACAATCTCTCCCTTTTTGTGATGACAAAACACATGATAAAAAATTAATCTAGTTATAAAAAGCTCCCCCTTAATCAATGCAAGGTTAAAAAAATTCATTTGAAAATTATTTAAAAGACTCCCCCTGCATACATGCATATTTTTATAACACATATTATATTATTTTCCTCCTTCATCATAAAAAAGAAAACTTAATTGGTAAAGAAAAAGAGTAGCAAATTTTTATAAATTTAAAACATGTGTTCTTCTCTCCCTTCATCATCAAAAATAAAACTTAAAGGAAAAGAATAAGAGTAGCAAATTTGTTACCTATGTTGTCCTAGTAGAAATTACGATAGAATCTCCCCCTATCAACAAGCATAACCTCAAATACAGGTTTAGTAATATTACTCCCAAATTATCGTCATCATATAACCCATCAACCATAAAATGATCATGAACTATTATTCCATTAATTATCAAATCAACAACTCAAAACATAAAATCATCATGTAAAAAACCATATAATCAAATCACCATCATACTCAAAATCATCACCATAAGCACATATTAATCATCAAAAGAATATTCAAAGTGCATGTTATTATCCCCTTTTGACATCATCAAAATGATTTATTACTTTGTCTCCCCCTTTGGATAATACAAAAGTTCAAAATGCATATTATCCAAAATAGAACAAGTAATAAGCTAAGCAAGGGAAGGCAAAAGTCATAAGAGCATAATGTCAACAATCCAAGCTCTAAAATTACTAATCACATTTTAGAAAGCAAGACAACTAAACTCATCAAAGATCTAATGTGACATTTTAATAAAACTTAAAAAAAATTTCATATGCTTAAGAATTTCGAAGTATATGTATTTCTCCCTTACATATCATATTTCCCTCTTCATCATCAAATATAGTAAAAAGCTCCCCCTATCAATCATCAAAAACTCAAGATGAGCACATTAGTTCCACATTATCCAAATATAAAACATCTAAATATCAAACAATAATCATCTTCAATCCACAATGAAAGCAACAATGCATATGAAAATATAGGTGCATAATATAAACAGATAACTATGGTAAAAACCATAAGGAGAGCACACTATGGAAGTAGTAATTTGAAATAATCAAAATGCACAAATTCAAATTTTCAAGATATTGAGTAAAATGGGTAAGTTTGAATCAATTAAAATGATTTTAGAGATGCAATGTATGATGTTGATTAAAAAGAAATGGTGGATTTTAAAGAGAGAGAGAAAATCGGTTGACGAATGATGAATGCCCGAATCCGGCTTGCCAGATTTCACTAACCGGTTAGCCGGATTTCACTAACCAGTTAGCCGGTTAGTGTCCAGTGAGGAGAGAAACGAATTCGGTTTACCGGATAGAAGAATCGGCTTTCCGATTTTGAGGCAGAAAAGGAACTTTGCAAATCCGGCTTTCCGAATTTCATAACCGGATGACCGGTTTGTGTCCAGTAAGTTCCAAACCGAATCCGACTTTCCGGATTTCATAACCGGTTGACCGGTTTTTGCCTAGAAATAAAATTTTCCCAAACAGCTTGCCGGTTTTCCAATCCGGTTATCCGAAAGTCGACCCGAGAGCAACCATAAGCAAACGGCTTGCCAGTTGGTTACATGTGGTATGCCAGTTGTGCCTTAGAGATCATTTTACCTCTTATTGAATTTTGGTTAACCCAAAAACTTGTATTGTACACACCAATTTATCTTAAAACTTGGTCAATTTAAAAACATTTTGTGATTCAAAACTTTTCAATAAGCCAATTAATACATGAGACATAAATGCATACAAGACCAAACATATGAAATCGTATCAAACAATTATGTCAATTTTATAAATGAATGATGATATAACACAATTAATGGCATATGAATTCACACATATCTAAGAGATGGACAATGATGATATACAATTAAGAAGATGAAATCAAAGACTATACAATCATCAAAATCAAACAAAGGCATCATGATAAATCACTCAATGTTATACACAATGATAATTCCATCATGTAAACATACATGCATACTTTCGCAAATTCATTTATCATGATTCATTCAACAAAATTAATATGGCAAGAATTGTTACTAAAACAATTAAATCATCTTGCCTCATCTTTTTCTCCTAGATCATACTCAAGTGATTATCCTCACAAGCTTTCATCAAGTAACTCTCCACCATTCCTTGATTGTGGTACCTAAAAAGAAAACATTCACGTTGTGCCCTTTGGTACCCAAATACTCTTGGGTCCTTGAGTGTTAGCAATGGTTCATTTTGGAACCCAAACGCATTTTACTCCATAATATACTTTTCTTTTAATAGGACAATCAAGCTTCATGTGACCGTTTTGATTACAATAATGACATACAACTTGATTGTTAATAGATGTACTCTTCACAAAGTAGTTCTTATAATACTTTTGTTTCAAATTTAGCTTATAACCAAGTCCTCCTTTATCAAACACACATTTTTGTGAATTAATCAAGTTATCCAATATCTTTTGTCCATTTGTAAATTTTAAAACAATCTCATTTAACTCATTGCTCTTCTTCTTAAGCATTTCATTTTCCTTTTTCAAGTCATCTATGTGATATTCTAGATGCTCATGTGAAGTGCTAGGTTTCTCATTTGATAATGCAACTCTATCATGCAATGTTTTATTCTCTAATTCTAAGCATGTAATCTTTGCACATAGAGATTCATTTTCATTTTTGAGTTCTACCATTTTCTTTTTAAGACATGCATTCTTTTTACCAATTTTCATCCACTCATCATACAATTCTTTAAAAGCATCATGTAATTCATCATAAGTAGGAAGATCATTTACATCATCAAGTTCATCATCTGATTCATCTCCAATTGCCATGAGAGCTAGATTTTTCATTTCTTGATGCTCTTCATCATCACTTGTTTCCTCATCGCTATCATCCCATGTGGCTACCATTACTTTCTTCTTGAGCTTGTTGAAAAGAGGGCATTCCAATCTTATATGGCCAGGTTTCTTGCACTCGTAACATTTGATTATTTCCTTCTTCTCCTTTCGGTTCTTGAAGTCTCTAAATTTTCTTCACTCACAGGATTTCTTAAAAAATTTTCTGAACTTCCTAGCCAACATATCCATCTCCTCCTCATCCAGCTCGCTTTCGTCATCACTCTCATATTTTGAGGCTTTGAGAGCAATGCTTTTCTTCTTCTCCTCATTACCTTTTTCGGCTGCCAAGTCTTCCTCATAAGAAATAAGAGAACCAATTAAATCATCAATAGGTAAGATATTTAAAAGCATCATGTAATTCATCATAAGTAGGAAGATCATTTACATCATCAAGTTCATCATCTGATTCATTTCCAATTGCCATGAGAGCTAGATTTGTCATTTCTTGATGCTCTTCATCATCACTTGTTTCCTCATCGCTATCATCCCATGTGGCTACCATTACTTTCTTCTTGAGCTTGTTGAGAAGAGGGCATTCCAATCTTATATGGCCAGGTTTCTTGCACTCTTAACATTTGATTATTTCCTTCTTCTCCTTTCGGTTCTTGAAGTCTCTAAATTTTCTTCACTCACAGGATTTCTTAAAAATTTTTCTGAATTTCCTAGCCAGCATATCCATCCCCTCCTCATCCAGCTCGCTTTCGTCATCACTCTCATATCTTGAGGCTTTGAGAGCAATGCTTTTCTTCTTCTCCTCATTGCCTTTTTCGACTGCCAAGTCTTCCTCATAAGAAATAAGAGAACCAATTAAATCATCAATATGTAAGATATTTAAATCTTTGGCTTCCTCAATGGCAGTCCTTTTTTGTCTCCATTCCGTAGGTAGCGACCTAATAATTTTCTTAACTTTCTCGCTATTTGAAAAAGTATTTCCTATGGCTCCTAGAGTGTTCACTATGTCCATAAATCTAGTATACATAGAATACACACTCTCATTTTGTTCCATTTGGAACAATTCATATTGTTGAGTGTACCTACTAATTTTAGACTCTTTCACTTGATTTGTGCCTTCATAAATAACTTCAAGTTTGTGCCAAATTTCATTAACACTCTCACAATTAGATATTCTATGAAACTCTTTCTTATCTAGTGCACAAAATAAGGCATTCATAGCTTTGGAATTTAGAGTAGCTTTTCTCTTTTCCAATTCATTCCATTCCCGTGAAGGTTTTGGAATATCTTCTCCGACTTCATTTTTAGTCAAAGGCATAAATTGACCATCACAAACAACTTCCCAAATTTCATAATCTAGTACTCGTAAATAAATTCTCATCCTAGTTTTCCAATATGGGTAGTCATTTCCGTCAAAGAACGGTGGTCTAATTGTGGACTGTCCTTCCCTAAATGTCAAGTCATATTGGGTTGCCATTGATCTTTATCTCTAGACGGTTAAGTCTAAACAAGAGCACCTTACTCTGATACCAAATGAAATACAAGTGTGCAACCCAAGAGGGGGGGTGAATTGGTATTTTAAAAATTATCTTAACAAAACCACACAACAATCAAATATAACACCTTAATAAATTCGAAAGCAATAAGTTCGATAAAAACAAAATAACAAATGAGTAAGAGAGAAGAGAAACAAACACACGAATTTTTACGTGGTTCGACAATCCCCGCCCACGTCAACGCCTCCAAGCAATCCAAGCTTGAAGATTTCACTATCCAATCCTTCCAAGGCTTCAAAAGTTTACAATTGACTTCAATGTGTCAATAAACCTTTACAACAAAGAGATTATCTCTCAATCTCTTCACTCAAGTGTCTCACACACTTAAACACTCACAATTAAGATGAAGAAATGAAAGTTACAACAAAACTCACTCAAAGAGTAGATATTCAAAATGAAGAACAAGAGATGATTCAATGTTTTATGATTTACGAATTGAGAGCTCAAGATATCTCGTGTGCTTTTTGCTTATGCTTGCTAGAGGGCTTGAAAATGAATTGGATTTGAGTTTATATAGTTTAAACTCAAAAACTAGCCGTTATGCACATTTTGGTCATAACCGGCTTACCATTTATGGAATCCGGTTAGCCGCTTTTATGTTACCGTTAAGGCAAAAATTTGAATTTCAGAATATCCGGCATGCCGCTTTTCATTTCCGGTTAGCCGCTTTTGAAATTCGGATAGCCGCTTGCGAACTCCGGATAGTTGTTTATGCTCCAGAAGCTTACTGCACAAAATCCGGATTGACGCTCACCATATCCGGTTAGCCGCTTGCTACAGTAACTACTACAGTGAAATATTTTTTAAATTTATAGTTTGACCCTAAAACTTTATAAAACTATATTATGGCCCAAAACGTTATGAAAGCTTTCAAATAGGTCCAATTTCAGAATTTATAAATAATACTTTTTCAATCTCAAAAACTTTCTGAAATTATGATTTCACCCAAACTATGTGAAATTATAGAATGATCCAAAATATTTAAATAGTTTCAAATATGTCCAAATCCAAAATTTTAAAACAATATCAAAGGTTTTAAAATACTTTCATTTTAGTTCAAAACACTTTAATTCCATAACATCATTTTCTTATTATAAAAGCACAATTGATAAATCTTTGTTTAATCAACACATGTGGTTTGTTATCATCAAAATCAATATATATAGTCATATAGGCTAACAAAATTGTCTCTCAAGTTCACCCTTGAAGTTAGAAATTTGAAAAGAAATGAGGCTTATCCCACATGGGAAAAAGAAGCCTAGGGATTAGTGTTTATATATAAACACTTAACCATGCATGAACAAGAATTTTAAGGATAAAAGCTCTCTCCACACGCATGTGTGCAGGGGGGTGCGAATCCATGACCAATTTGGTTGAGCTTGTGTGCGCCCGCGCATCCTGTGTACGCAAATGTCAGCCCAAACTTGCATGGCACGGTTTTAATTTCCTTTTGAATTTTTTGTAACAGTTTCACACCTCTTTGAATTTAAAAGATTTGTAACAACTTTATAATTATTTTTTGGCTGTTATGCAATTCAATTTTTGAATTGAATTGTTTAAATTCAATGGCTGTTACAGCAATTAAATTGCACATATTGAATTCCAAAATTCAATTCTTTTGCTGCTATTACCTACCCACATGAGTATAAAAAGGCACCTTCCCTCTTCTGTTTTTGCGCACACTAAAAACCAGCACACAGAGCACTTGCAATTTTTCTTTCCTCCTTCTTTCGTCTATTTTCTAATCGAGTTTGCCACTGTTGTGGTTCGCCGGAATTACCTGTCTGTGCTTGACCTGAAATTCGTGCCCGTTGTATCCTGAGAAACAGTTACCAGCAGACCTAAAGCACTTCATTAGGTGGTAAATTTGTTTTAAGGAAACTATCCTGTGCAGGCTTCGGGTTTCATTTTATGTTTCGGTTTTTCCTTTTCCTTTTCAGTTGTTCATTCGTAAGCTTACTGTGTTTTTTTTTTTTTTTTGTAACAGGAATATTCCATACTCATGGGAATTTGGCTCTTTTCATTTCTTAGCACTAAGGAGTTTAAGCATAATCAATAATGAAACCCAATTGAGAAATATTATCATCTGTTGCAATATCTATGATTTCAACTGGACCAAAATGTTTGTTTTTCATTTTATCTTTTTTTAAAAAAATAATAATTTAGCGATCATGTCACTAGTTTTGTCAACAAGATGAATAATTTTATCTTCTCATTGATGAACAATTCTTTCTAGCACTCTTTAGGAGACTCACGCTCATTCACTAATTACTCACCATGCTCAGAATGCAAAATGCGAAATAGGAGTAATATAATAATTTACTTGTCTAATTTCAACACATTCCCACTACAAGAAAAAGTTATTTATGTGACTGCTATTTTGCAGTTACATATGACATTTATGACAGCTTTGTAACGACAAAGAGGGGTTACTTACGCGGGCATTGCAAAAGCTTTGTAACTGTTTTAAATGCTTTTTAATTGTTTTTTTGGCGTGCGGTCACAAAAGTTAGTAACAATCACCAAAATAAATAACCACCTAAATGCGGTCACAAAGTAATGGGTTGGATGCAAGTTTTGTGACAGGTGGAAGCTGTCACAAATTTGTAATGCTTAATTTTTTCATAATTTTGTGATATTTGACTATTTGTCAATATTTTATCTCATTTTCCTGATATTTGCAATGAAAACAAAAATTCAAGATTGTTCATTAGAACATTAAAACACTAAAATTAATTATCATGATACCATCCATAAAGTTCAAATTATATACTGAAAATGAGAGATTAACATCAAGCCGCAAGTCTCCAAGTCAAAAATTAAAAGTATATATACAAGCCTACGATACAAAGTCTTACCAAAATAAGTATGAATCCAGGAGTCTCCAATGCATCTTATCAAAAGATAGCCTACAATAGAAGCAACAATATATTAAATATGTGCAAGACAAATACAATTAAATATCATAATTATATAAGTAAGCACTTCTTGTTAGCAATAATTAGAAGCGCTCTTGGTACAACTGTTAATGTCTCTATCCTTTGTTGAAACTCTTAGTTAATTTGCAAATCTAATATTCATTTTCCAAAAATAATATCAACATTGAACATATGAAGAGTAATGAATCATAATTTTACAAGTAAAAGCGTTTGTCTATAAATTGACCTCATAATTTGCAGCATAACTGCATGACGGTGTTGATGCGCATTGGAAGCATGTACTACCTACTAAAAAACCAAACATTTTTTTCCCCTAAGAAACACAAAAGGAAATGTAGTCTATAGATAGATGATAAATATGCAGCCTATATATTTTACTATATGGTAAGATGTAGGAAATGTAGGGAAGGGCATTAAGTTGCAAGGTTCAGTTCCAAGTTGGCAATAAAATTCCCATTATGCTGCAACTTTTCACAATATACTCCACACTTTTCACCCTAAATCATACATTTTTTCAAAGCAAAAACGAAACAATGTTAAAGAGAGTGCAGCTTATCATATTAGTATAAACATAAAAATCTAAAAAGATGTTTAAGGCAACTTGAAATATTTATACCTGACCACTCGTGGATGAGTGCATCTCATCATCAAGAGTGCCAAAATGGAGTCGCAAAAAGGAATGTGTTTGACTAAAGAGTCAGCAGTAGATCATTGAGTGAATACTTGCAACCAAATATTAGAAATTATTTCTAACTTTATTGCACTATTTTTCATTAGATTACGAATTGACTTTCAAAGAGATTTAATATCAAACAACTTTGATTCGACAATTACTCTCATTAACTTCTAATACTGCTAATAACTTAAAGCTAAAATTTTTCTTCTTTAGTAATTAGATCTGAGCAGTGCAGGGTGAATAAATCGCTTCACTGATCAGAACATCATCAATAACTGAAAATAGAAAAAAAAATTAAGAATTTTTAGAATTCACATGACAAAAATATATATATATAAATTTGATTTACGTGGGCTTTGTGAATCAACCACAGAAAAGCCCACAAACCTGATCCAACGAAACCGATTCTTCTCGGCCACTAAGCATAAATTTCCCAAGTTTCATAGTGAACGACACCGTTTAGTTCTCCTTGCTCGCCACGCAAAAATCTGCCAAGGAGTCACTTCGCTTAAGTGAAAATGTCAGTCATCTTCACAGTTCACACGTTTATCAATAAATTGAAAAAAAAAATAGAGAAATTATCTGCAAAAGATTATTGAAATGGCTCTCTCCAGATCCAGCTTAACCAAGGAGGTCAGTTTTGCGTTTAACAAAACAAAAAATCACTCAAATAAATGCATTTTTATTGAATATCTAATCCAAAAAATGTGTCTTTTCTGTCATTTTTATTCACAGGTCGGATTGCAGCTGCTCTTTTGCCCACTTGGATCTAACATTATAGTTCGAACAGCTTGGTACGGCTTTTATGCACTTACTTTTAACTCCTTTTTAACAAAAATGTTTGTGTGTGTTTGTTTTCAATTAATAAAAATGTGGTATTATACCGTTGTTTGATTAACAGTAGATCATGTATGCTAAACTTTGCATCGACTATTATTGTAATGTGTTACGTAGATATCAATGTAATCTTGGAGCAATGATCTCGTGGGCGAACATGGTTCTCACCTTACGGTGAGTAGCAGTGCCATATGGCGATGTCCGGTTTGCGTGTCCAGTGCTAAATAATCTAGAGAAATTTTTTATTCTTATTTTTATTTTATTTTATTTTTTTTTCATTTTTGGGTGCTTGTACAGCTGCTCTGTAGGTGTTGCTTTACCAGTGTACTCAACATTCAAGGCAATTGAGAGGAAAGATGAAGATGAGCAACAAAAGTGGCTCATGTATTGGGCAGGTTGGAATTTATTTTTATTTTTATAATTTATTATTATTATTTTTTGTTAGGCTTGTCACCTTGCTTGTTTTCTTAAATAAGTCGACAATGGTCAAAGGGTTTAGTAATTGCGTACAAGTATTAGTGTTTTATATCCATACCTAATGCACCCAATGAATAGGTATAAAAATTTATATCCGTACTTAATTTTTTATAAAATATGGATAAAATTAGATCCGACGCCTAATTTTAATGTAACAGGCCCTTGTGCTTGTAGGGATTTTTTGCCATCCCTATATGGGACTAGAACAAAGCCAACAAGCCTATCTAATGAGACTGGACCATAATTTTATTTAATAGATCTTAGGCCTGGATCAGTCTAGTTGTTTCCTTTTTTATACCTTTGGCTACTATTTAGGTATCATTTACTTCTCATATTAGAGTAGGAATTGTGAGATTGAGAGTAAAAATAGGTTGTTTACTTATATTAAAATGAGTGTATGGAACAGGAATCAAAATTCCATTTATGTGTTTATTTGTTTTAGATTGGGAGTTAGTTGTTTTAAATTATAATTTTACCCTTATTTAAAAAATTGTAGATTTTAGTTACAAGTGAAAAATAAAATATTTATAAAATAAAATATTTATTTTATTATTAATTTTAATTATATAAATTAATAATAATTATCAATATTCTTAATTATATAAAACGTAATTTTTTATTTAATTTTAATTTAATTAATTAAACTAAAATTATTGATAAGGGCAACACAAATGAAACATCATTATTAATAATATACTGCAAAGTTAATATTTTGTTAGAATAAACTATTTATTATTATTATTATTAATTAATATTAAAGAAATATAATACTATTAAAATTAAATAAATATAATAATATTATATTTAATAAGCCTAATATTATTATTTTAATAAATGTATTATTATTAAATAATATAATAATATTATTTAAATAGATATGATATTTTTACTTTTATATAAACGTAACATTATTTTATTTTAATGAATCTAATTATATTATATTTAATAAGAAAAGGGTGAAACAAGAAGAAGACCTCCTCAGGGTAGTGGAATCCTCTTAAATTTCTAGCCTTAACGACACCGTATCATCTCCGTGGTCACCACGGACAAATTTGCTAAATTTCTATTGTGAGCGACGCTGTTTTGTTCTCCATGCTCCCTACCCAAAATTCCACAAGCGGCGACTTCATTCAACTTTTCCCAGCCCACTGACAGTGACGAGCGTCACACCCACACCGTATTAGGAAATAATAATAATTATAAAATTTTGATGATGATGATTGAAATTAACTACCAATGTTGAATTCACCGTTAAGACCCTGAGGGAAACAAATTTATTGGCGCCAAAATCTTGATCTCAAAATACTGTAAATATAATTTTACTGTTATGCGTCTCCTTGGTATATTATTTATTGGAATTAGAAAAATGTGTATTTGCTACTCGGCCAAATGATTCTATATTGAAATATGGAGATTGAATTCCTTCATCAATTAAAAAAAAAAAAAATTGAGCGGAGACTGTTTTCTCCGTTATAAAATATAAGTAGAGTTGATATTCCTAAAAAATTAATAAGCATAGAAATATAAACAGATCAGTAGTTGTCTGATTGTAATATCAGTCTAAAAAAATGTGCATGTATATGTTACAAGTAATAACTTTATTAAGGCAATTTGGGGTACATAAGTTGAGATTTTATACTTGTGCCGTGTGAGCTTCATGTAATTTTACATGGCCAAGGACGTGTCAAAGTTGACAAATATGACATTATTAATAAAGAATTACTGATTTAACATTCAAGATTATTGGGGTAATTTTTAGATTCCTCCCCTGAGGTTTGACATATTTATAGATAGATGGCAAAGATGTATTTATTAGTGAAAACCCCCCTGCCGTCAGTTACTTTTCTGCTTGACTGTAAGTTCACATTTAAAATACAATATTGCCCTTGACAGCTTTTGGCATGCCTGACATGCCTCAAACCTTAATTAAAGCATCTGCTCCAAAATCACTGCTACAAAATTTGACGAAACTACCCTCACAATGTATGTTATTTACAATTGTATCAAACAAATAATACAATAATTTTCCCTTAATTTAACATTTAAAATTTACAAATAAAACCAAATAAAAAGAAAAAAAAATGAACGTTAAATTGTTGCCTTCCAAAGTCTTTCAATAGAATGCTAGAATGCTAGAATGCTAGAATGCTGGATGAATCAGACAAAAGCAAACTAATGAAAACTAACAGCAACCAATAGGTTCTAAACTGCAGTGGTGTGCACTTAACAGTAGCCACACTACAAATAAACAAATTAAGATTCAATGCCACCAAAGTAATCGATAGCTTATTTTAATCCACCACGGGTCTAGTGCCGTAACTACAGTACTAACAAACATAATATTCCACCCAAATATGAATTCAATTGAATTTAGCACAACTGAGAAGTGAAGCTTAAATTGAATATAGAACCAAATATTGCATTTCAGTATCAAATAATTTAAGCAGTATTAGTTATAGCCAGAATTAACAACATTCACAAAGCAGGCAATATAATTGCACACAATAGGCTCCTCGCAACTCATGTCCAATCTGCACGAATAGCAAGCTTGCGATATTACTTGTCTTTGGCAACATGAATTTTTCATGTACAAAAAAATCAAAATAAGAAAAAAATCAAACCTATACATAGCCTGAGAAGAAGATGATATATCCGCCTTTCTATTTTTGCCTATCAAAATGTGTTATATCATCAAATCAATCCCTTTAAATATCAGTTGGTGGGATTAGATTATGCTTCAATGCTTTGGTTGTCAATGCAGCTTTAGTTGATCTGCTTCATGGCTGGATTCTATGGGTCAAGTGGTTTCATTCTTGGGTAAGCTATCTTGGTTTCTAGAAGCAAAAAAACAAACAATCAAAATGAAAAATGATATTAAACATATACCAATGGTTACTGACTACATTTAAAAAAAAAAAACTAATGTGAATTGGAATTAAAATCTCAGCATTATCACAGGCGTTGGACTGGCACAGGACAATCTTTGCAGCTATACCACTTTCAAGATGCTGGGAACTACAACTTACACATCCATCAACACTTGTGACACAATCCACAACATATATAAGCAATGAATGAAGTTATGCTCTACAGAGCAATGTATGATGCACATAATCTTTATCAAATACAGGCAAAAAAAAAAAATAGAAAACTCCACAAAAATTTCAAGATCAGGCAAATTAAAAGAAACTCAAATAGAAAACTCCACATCATGGTGTCTCAGGTGAAAGGCAGCTTAAAATTGTTTGCATGCATCATCATCAACTAACATTAAACCCACTTTAACTCAGCAAAGTTCGGCATCAATTAGTCTACTTGTGTAACAATTTTGAAGGTAGTGCTCTTCAAATACATCAGGAGCATCACTAGACATAAAAATAAAACTAAGAATAAAAAATTCAATTTTTTAACCCATCTAAGTTGAAATCAAGCTCTGATTTAGCACCAACATCAAACCCATTTAATCCATCGTCATTTAAGCGTCAGGAAAATCACAGCTTAATAAACTCACCAACTTCTTTTTCTTTCCCCTCCCCCCTCCCCCCAAAAAAAATTAAAATTAGGCTTCTTCACTGTAAATAAACCCACAACAAATACTCGGGCACGACCAACTATCAAAAAATGCATTCTACATTTTTTAGTAAAGGCAGCATAAATGCACTCCAAATGAACCCAAACAAGACTTGAATTCAACACTGACCTGTTATAATTGGCTTGCCCAAAACAATCTGAAGGTATAAGACGCTGACAAAACTCAGATCAAAACACAAGGTGCGGTGGCTATTGTTCCTTTACTTCACGTAAAGATTGGGCACTGGACTAGTTTGCATATGACAAAGGTTTCGATTTGATTCTAACACAGAGCTGTACACGGAACTTGAAGAAAGAGAAATAGGAAGCTTGAAAGAAAGAAAAAAATATATATTGAAAATCCAACCAGGGGCATTTTTGTCTTTCTAATGTCAACTAACAATCAAGCACGAAATTAACTGACGGCAGGGAGTTTTTCACTAATAAACGAATCTTCACCATCTAAGTGCAACAAGCCAAAAACTGAGGGGAGGAAACTAAAAATTACCCAAGATTATTGTGTGATATAGGACGTTATTTTAGAATTTTAGAATTTTATTATTATAGGTATTTTTTTATTTTCTATTTTAATTAGCACCATGTTTTAGTTTTTTATTTCTATTATAATTATTATTTAGTTTCCCTTTTAACTTAACTTTTACCTCATTATAAATAGAGATGTCTCTTTATTGTTTTCATAACTTTAGCTTTATTCACTAAATAAAACTCTTCTTTTAAAATTCTTTTTGGAATTATTTACTGAAACCTCTCTTATAGAATCATTTGAGTTAGAGTGTAATCTTATCTCATTTAACACATTATTAAATTCTTATTTAGTTGTTTGCATTCGAATGAGATTTAATCAGTTTCAATTAGAATGTAACCTACAATTTCACTATTAATTCCACTTTCGCTACCTTGCTCTGTCATCATGAAGTATCAATTTTGCTCTCGCTGTCCCGCTCCATCGTCATGATTAATCTAAAATTTTAAAATAAACACATGCAACCAAATATTAGATTACGAATTGACTTTCAAAGAGATTTAATATCAAACAACTTCGATTCGACAGTGTACTCTCATTCACTTCTAATACTGCTAATAACCTAAAGCTAAAATTTTTCTTCTTTACTAATTAGATCTGAGCAGTGCAGGGTGCTATCACATGAGTATTTGTACTACAATTTTTAAATTGATTAAAAGAAATCGCTTCACTGATCAGAATATCATCAATACCCGAAAACAAAAAAAAAAAACTAAGAATTTTTAGAATTCACATGACGATGTCCGGTAGATCATGTATGCTAAACCTTGCATCGACTATTATTGTCATGTGTTACATAGAGTAGCAGTGCCACATGGCGATGTCTGGTCTGCGTGTCCAGTGCTAAATTTATTTTATTTTTATAATTTATTGGGCAGCCACATAGCAACAAAAGTGGCTCATGCATTGGGCAGGTTGGAATTTATTTTTATTTTTATAATTTATTATTATTATTATTTGTTAGGCTTGTCACCTTGCTTGTTTTCTTACATGAGGTTTTCATAAATTTCCTCTGTATCCATTATTTTTAGCCCAAGTGTTTTCCTGTTAGATGCTTTGATCAGTTGGCCAAAAAAATTGAATATTACCTTTATGGTTATAATTTTTTGGTTTTTGATTTGGTTATTGGATTGAGTTTGGGATTAGGTTTGGGTTTTAATTCTTTTAATTATTTTTATTTTTAATTTTGGTTATTTTGTTTCATTTATTATAATTTTATTTTTTTATTTTTATTTAATATCTAAATTGCAAAGAATAACCAAAGTCATCTAATATTTTTGTCATATAGATCGGTGAAATAGCAATTTTATATTAAATGAGCAAAACAAATAGCATATTAATATTATATTAAATTCTTTCACAAAATTTAGACGATAGTAAATTAATAATACATTTTGTAAACTTTGGATGGAATTCAGTAAAAAAAAACAAAACAAAGACTTGTGTATTTTTTAAAAAGCATAAAAAACATGTGGCTAGTGGATATTGCCCTTTTATTTATCAAGCACATGTGTCATATCCTGTCTTTTGAATTTAATGCCTTCTTTTATTTTTTTTATTACCCAATTTGTTCAAAATAATCACAGTTATGCCACTTTTCAATTTATATAATTTTAGAATATTACCTTTAAGTTAGTAGAATTATACGAATTTTTATTGGGATTCGGGAACTCGTCCTAAATCATATAGAGTTCAATTCAATATACATTTTTTTAAATTGATTTAAAATTAGTTGAGATTTAATATAAAAAATTTTCCCAATTTATTATTTAGAATATCTGAAAATCTCAATCAAAATATTGATTGCCTTGACTATTGTTTTAATTTTTAATTAACTAAATTAAAAAACAATCATTTATCTTAATATAAATTAGTTTGTTGATTTACATATTAAATTTGGATAAGGAATGGATAAAATGGGGACGTTGGTATTTAGAATCGCAACCTGCAATATAAAGCAAGAAGAGTGTGTGAATAACAAGCTTTATCATTTCTCTTATATATAAATATAATGATATTTAGTGTTTTCTATCCTATCAATTCCACTTCTGCTTTTTCTTACCTAATCAATTCTGCTTCCTCTACCCTCGCTCCATCAAGAACTCACAAAATATTATTTAATAAACTTTTCCTAGGATGTTATGGCCGTGGACCGAGCATAAACCAGCCCAACTTGTGGCGAGAACCGGTCTTCAAGCCACAATCATCCTTTTTATTATTTTGGGGTTATTCTAATATTCTCGTTGAGATCCCTCGTAATTTCTGCTAATATAATGAATATCTCATTGATTTAAAATGTTGTCACCATTGGTGAAGCATAAAGAAGAAGATCACTGATGAGGACAAAAATGTGAGGATTCAAGTCCCTCAACCAACTTTTGAAGGATTTATTAATTAACACTAGCTAATTGAAATTTGAAAGTATTCAAATTAGTGTCAAAATTACATATCCACCAATATTGCAGTTTGCAATACTCAACTGAAAATAGTTTTATAGGAAAAAATAGCATTAACATAAATTTTGTTCTGTATATAGGTAAAAAGAAATATATTTCAAACTCCAGTTAATTTTATATGTAGAAATATGATAAAGATTAAATTTTCATCCATTTGATAATTAAGAATATATCTAACTAATTAAGAATGCTTTAACAAATCAACGGATAGCATAGTCAATAAAATCAAAATTATATACTTGTTGAGTTGATTGATTATTTTTTTCCGAAGTAATTAACTCAAAATCTTGAAAGTTTCTTTATACCTAATGAAGAAATATGGTATCCAACATTGCTAGGCGGTGGTTTTAGGCTTTAGAGAAGCTAAAATTGTAGAAATAAAAGTATTTTTTTTGTCCAAATTTTTACTCTTATAAGGGACTTTTACTCTATTCACATTTCATAAAGGGAAGACAATAAATAATTGAATAAGAGATTTAACCTCAAAATATTATGTAGAAACTCAAACTGTTGTTCTCATAATTGTTTATGAGGCCACTCGGCCTTTTGTCCGAGTGATTGCATTAATGGCATTAAATTGCATAGAACGTAGGAAATTGATCCACCACCATCTAATTATAACATCACAAATAAATAAAAGTAAAGATGAAATGGAAATTAATTGGAGCTTTTACCTTGTTGCTATACTTGGTAATGTCCACCTGATTTATGATCCCGATTAGAATGCCTAAAATTACTGCTTTCTTTTTCTTGATTGTATCATCATCACTTTTGTGAAATTTTAAAATAAAAATAAATAAAAAAAAAAAAAGAAAAAGAAAAAAATGAGGGATACTGGGTCAATGCTCTTTAAACAACTCGATTGGACACGCGTTAACTACATTATTTTTTTTATTTTATTCATAAGTGATTATCCACTAACTACTTATTTTTTCACACATGTTAAAAAATGCAGAAACTATTTTTTTTTTTTCAAAAAATTTTCCTTGAAGTTGACATTATTTTCACTCGTCCATTGTGACCTAAACTCTATTAAAAATTTGTTAATGTCATAAGGATAAAATTATCATTTAATTTTAACAAATAAAAACGACCCCAAATCAAATAAAAAACTCAATGCCACAAATTATCAAAATGTAAATCCATTAATTCAACTGAAAGAAAAATGCTCAGCCTTAACCCTAACTCTAACAGCCACACACTATCAAAATCAAAATGAAATTTTATTTAATTTTTAATCAAATAATAACAAAAAGATGCATCACTGGTGAACAGTAGCTAGTGCCGGTGGCGTGGTGTGGCAAGGCGCGGTGATGTCAGGAATGGGGTTGCCGAATCTACTCGATCCTGCGTTCGGTGATGTCACGCAGTGGCAAGATAGCTGATCGTGATTAAAGTTGGTAATGAGTGAAAGACAAGAGAAGAGGCTACAAATTTTATTCGACTGAGAAGAGAAGGTAATGAATTTTTTTTTTCAGAAAGAAGAGGTGAGACTACAATTTTTGTTGGAGGCTGAACATTAAAAAAAGAAAAGAGAGAGAGAGAGACAGAGAGAAGAAGAAGCTGAATTTGGTGCAAGTGAGTAAGAAGACTGGTTTTATTTTGAATGAGATTGAAGATAAGCTTTGTGCCTTGCTGCTGCTGATGCTTTTTTTTTTTTTTGAAAAGGACACAGAGACCCCTAACGTTTGAATAAGGGACACAAAACCCCCTAATGTTTCAAAAAAGACACTCAGACTCCTATTTCTTAATAGTAAATTATAATTTTACCATTATACCCTTATAGCATATTAAAAAATAATTGTTCATTATCCAATTTATTTCTATATTATTAATAAAATTACGAATATAACTTCATTATCCAATTTTTCCATTTAATTTTTATCAAATTTTATCTTCAAACTAAATAAATTTAATCCATTGCTCAAAAATAAAAATAGATTAAATTGATTATTAATATAATAAAAATAACATATATTTAATATAAAAATAACATATATTAAATTAAAATTAATTTAATTTATATATGGAGAATTGTTATTTTTAAGAAATTATCAATTTAATTTATATATAAGAAATTATAAGAAATAACATATGGAGAATTGTTATTTTTATTATATTAATAATCAATTTAATTTATTTTTATTTTTGAGCAATAGATTAAATTTATTTAGTTTGAAGATAAAATTTGATAAAAATTAAATGGAAAAATTGGGTAATGAAGTTATATTCGTAATTTTATTAATAATATAAAAATAAATTGGATAATGAACAATTATTTTTTAATATGCTATAAGGGTATAATGGTAAAATTATAATTTACTATTAAGAAATAGGGGTCTGAGTGTCTTTTTTGAAACATTAGGGAGTTTTGTGTCCCTTATTCAAACGTTAGGGGTCTCTGTGTCCTTTTCCCTTTTTTTTTTTTGTTTCCTTCGTTCTTCTTCTCTACTACTACTACTTTGCCTAAATTCTTTTAATTTTTTTGTTTAGTGTTTGGTTTTGATTTGGATATTGGATTGAGTTTAGGATTAGGTTTGGGTTTTAATTCTTTTAATTATTTTCATTTTAATTTTGGTTATTTTGTTTCATTTATTATAATTTTGATTATTTTTATCTTTTATTTAATATATAAATTACAAACAATAACCAAAGTCATCTAATACTTTTGTCATTTAGCTTGGTTTTGTCATTTAACTCGGTGAAATAGTAATTTTACATTAAAGGGTCAAAACAATCATTATATTAATATTATGTTAAATTCTCTCACAAACATTAGACGATAGTAAAATAATGATATATTTTGTAAACTTTCCATGGAATTTTGTAAAAAATAAAAGATTTATATATATTTTTTTAAAATTTAAAAAATAGGTGATCGGTGGATATTGCTCTTTTATTTATCAAGCACATGTGTCATGTCTTGTCTTTTGAATTTAATGATTTCTTTTATTTTTTTTATTACCCAATTTGTTCAAAACAATTACAGTTATGCCACTTGTTCAATTTATATAATTTTAGAATATTACCTTTAAGTTAACAAAATTATCTAAATTTTTATTAGGATTCGGGATCTTGTCTTGAACCATAAAGAGTTCAGTTCAGTATCATTTTTAAAAAAATTGATTTAAAATTAGTTGAGATTTAATATAAAATTTTATCCCAATTTATTATTTAGAATATCTGGAAATAGCAATCAAAAATCTTGATTGCCTTGAGCCCTTGACTATTATTTTAATTTTTAATTAACTAAATTAAAAAATCATTTATCTTAAAAATAAACAAAAATAATTGACCCAAGCATAAACCCAACAAATTCACTACTTTGCATTCACTTTTAAAGTTTGTTTATTTATTATTTATTTTTTAACGACATTTAGTTTTAAAGTTTAATTAAACTAAACAGATGAATAAGAAAATAAATTAGTTTGTTGATTTACATATTAAAGTTTAGATAATGAATGGATAAAATCGGGACGTTGGCATTTAGAATCGCAACTTGCAACATAAAGCAAGAAGAGTGTGTGAGTAACAAGCTTTACCATTTCTCTCTTATATACATATTTATTAGGATGAGTTGAGACTTGATATTTTTTTCCCTCTCTCTTAAAATAACTTGTTTTTCAATTTTTAATCAGGTATATATAAGAACCACGTTGGTCTTGGGATTTGAACGAATTATCTTTAGTTCAAATGAAAGATAACAAATTAACTTTTCAAACAAAAAAAAAATCATAACAAATTATTATACAAGCAAAAAAAAATTTATTCACGATCAACTCTTATTATCATATCAGCAAGTTACTAAAGGATTATATTTCTTTTTTTTTTTTGGTCTGAACCACGAGGTGGTCCTGAGTGGACCCCAACTGTGAGAGACACCTTTAAGCCCATACCACAATTTAGACTAATCCTCGCTCGCACCGGGTCGGTCCGTAAAGGGTAAAGTACTGACCAAAATGGTGACTCCATACGAGAACGAGGCTTGAATTACTTACCTCTCTTAAGAAGTGAAAATGTTAAACCACTTACACTAACCAACTTTGGTTTATAACACTTGTAATAATTCAAATTATTTCAGTCACAATAATTACGATGATTTTTTCATTTGCTCGTTGGCATGGGGCAATTGCTGGATACGAAAAGGCCGAGCAATCAAGCCCAACAGCAAAAGGACCAAACGGAACCCAATACTGTTTCTACTCTTGACACACAAGACACAGCAAACGGCATCTTCTTCAAGCAAGACTTATTAACACATTTATTAATTTTATTTCTTTTAATTTCAATAAAAATTTTGATAACAAAATAGCTAATTTGAGAAATATGGTCAAGGAGTGTGCAAATTTAAAAAAATAATAAAATAATAATAATTTTCATAAATTTATTAATTATATTTTCTAATTAAAAAAAAAGATATTTTTATGTCTATATAATATATATGAGGTTATACGTGGAACTGTATGAAAGATCAAACTTTTCAATATTAAATTTTACTAAAAATATAGTATAGGATTAGGTGATTTTCACCTAAGAATTTTTTTTTTAAAAAAAAACCAAACATCATAATTAGTTTTAAACTTCTCAAAATTTCTTTTGAACCTCTCATTTGCTTCTCAAAATAACTTCTTATTTGTTGACATAAAGGAATAATGCGAAAGTGCCTCTATTGTAAATTAAATTATTATTATTATTGTAGTTGTTATAAAACTTTATTTCTTGTTATACTCATGATACACTCATAAATCACAGCTTATAATGATTTGGGTGGGATACAAAAACAAAAACCTTTGGGACAGATTTGTTTGTTTTCATTTTTACAACAAAATCCATTTTTAGATGGACAATCCCTCACACAATCAGAATCTTGGGCGCAACGAATTGGTAACCCTCCAGTGTAGGCTTCAGCACTTGGTAACTCAAAGATTGTGGTGCCTGCAAATTGAGATCAATAATTCATGATTATAGAGAAATGAAATAAAAAGCGAAGTGTGTTAGATATATAAAGAGAGAGAGATATTTGGGACATTGACTAACCATATGCAACGATCATGAGGACGACCAAGAAAGTTAGTTTAAACGAGATTTTCTCCATTTGCTGTAAGAAAAAGATTATGCAGGATGTTTCTTTGAGTGGGAAAAAAAAATCTAAAAAAATTGTATGCAAGAACTTTGTTCTTCACCTAATATTTATAGAGATGTAATATAAAAATGGTAAAATGGCACACCCAACTTCTAAGTTATTTTATAGAAAAATCACAACAAATCAAATAAACTTGCAACAAATTAATATTCAAATCATTAAACCTAGCCTAATAGGAAACAATAAAAAAAGGAAAACTTTTTTTTTCCAGCTTCGCATTAACAACGCAGACACATTTTCCGTTGTTGGTAAAATCTCCATCCATCTTAGTTCATAAATTTAATTGCATCATTACAATCTCTCAATCAACATCTACACAGTCCATGTAAGTTGATGATCCCACTATTAATTCCATTTCACGTTGATTAGGGTTAAAAAAAAAAAAAAAAGGAAGTTTTCTTGTATTCATGTAATTTCTATAATCTCTTAAAAATACCATATCAAGTAGGTCTATTTTGCTATTAACTAAATATCCCAGATTTTGTATTATTGAATCCATTTATTGCCTTAAGGCTATATATATGTATATTTTTTAACTTTGCTTTGAACTCATCTCGTGCCATTGAGTTTTTGACTTTCTTCTGTTTATTGCTACCATTTTTAAATAAAAAAATTGATTCAATCGATGGACTTATTAATAATTGATCAACTTAATTTCATTTAATTGATCAACCTAGTTTTCTTTCATTAACGTTTTATAGCATGATTCATTCGTGATATATATTTACAACATTTTTTTTTATGTGTCCTTTGCTTCAATTCACTCATAATAAAGCTTAAAATCATTAACGACCATCGTGATTTAACTATAATAGTCTGAAAACAATTTGAAAAAAAAAATAACTCTATGGATAATTCAATTTTAAGTGTATTATCAGACAAATCATTGCACTAACAATTTCGATTGTTTGCTTGCAAAAGTAAAATATGCATTTGTATATCTGGTTTTGCAATAAGAAAAAATGTCAAAAGGTACCCCAATTTTTTCTTTCAAGTTTCAAGTTAATTATATGGTTGCTAAGTGAATTAAGAAAGTAACCTCATTGGCCTCTCTTATAATATGGATGTCTTTTGAATTATCTTAATTTAGAATTTATTAACATACACTAATTGATAATTAACTTTTTTGTTCTCATCAGTGATCTTCTTTATGCTTCACCAATGGTGACAACATTTTAAATCAATGAGATATTCATTATATTAGCAGAAATTACGAGGGATCTTAACGATAATATTAGAATAACCCCAAAATAATAAAAAGGATGATTGTGGCTTGAAGACTGGTTCTCGCCACAAGTTGGGCTGGTTTATGCTCAGTCCACGGCCATAACATCCTAGGAAAGTTGAATAAATAATATTTTGTGAGTTCTTGATGGAGCGAGGGTAGCGGAAGTAAAATTGATTGGGTAAGAAAAAACGAAATTGGAGTTGATAGGATAGAAAACACTAAATATCATTCTAATACTTGACCAAGCCAACAAGATTAGGTTACGCTTTAATCAAAGCATGATTAGATATCATTTTAATCCAAACGACTCAATAAGATTTTTAATAACGCTTAAAGCGAGATTATATGATGCTTTAATCCAAATAACTCTACAAGAGAGATTTTGATATATAATTCCAGAGAAAATTATAAAAGAGGAAATTTTATTAAATAATTGAATATGAAGTTATGAAAATAATAACAAGACCTCTCTATTTATAATAGAGTAAATTCACTTCCCTAAGTTCACTTAAAAAAAGGGAAACTGAATCGCAATTATAATGGAAATAAAATATACTTTCCCTAAGTTAACTAAATCTCATGCCTTAATTGACTCTAATAAAAATAGAAAGTTCTAAAGTAATAAAATACCATAATTGACTCTAATTAAAATAGAAATCCTAAAATAATAAAATTCTAAAATCTTAAAATTTCTAAAACATCCTACATTAGTTCTAGTTGATATTGTTAATTTTGCAGAAAAATAGTTTTTAGGGAAATTTTTAACCTACACCCAAATAAATTGACATTTTGCACCGCGTCCCCAAAAAATTTGACTTGTTGCACCGCACCCCCAATTCCGTTATTTTCTCAGTTAAGTTTAACGGTGGAGGGGTAAAATTGGAAGTTCATTCATTAAATTAATTTTAATGGGAATTCTCTTTATTGCAATTGAAATAAAAATCTTAAAAAAATTGAAGGAAAAATAATAGTGGTGACAATGTACATGTAACAAGAATTTTTTTTCATTGCAATTGAAATAAAAATCTTAAAAGAATTAAAGGAAAAATAATAGTGGTGACAAATGTACATGTAACAAGAATTTTTTTTTATTGCAATTGAAATAAAAATCTTAAAAAAATTAAAGGAAAAATAATAGTGGTGACAATGTACATGTAACAAGAAATTTTTTTATTGCAATTGAAATAAAAACCTTAAAAAAATTAAATGAGCTAAAAATTTTGTTTTGTTTTTCATATAGAGGGGCATTTTTGTCATTCAATCAAAAGTTAGACGGAGCTGTTAGAAATAACTGAAAAATTAATAGAATTGGGGGCGCGGTGCAACACGTCATTTTTTTTTGTGCGCGATGTAAAATGTCAATTTATTTGGGGGTAGGTTAAAAATTTTCCTATTTTTTAAGATATTAAAAATCTTCATAAATCTTTTATAGACCTTTCCTCATTTAGGCCTTCTCGAAAAGCTAGAACTTACAATCAAACTTTTGCCCCATTATATGACATATGTTAGTAAAATTCATTTTTACAAATGATAATTCTATTCACCACTTTCTTTATATTTTCTAAAAGATCTAAAATTTTACTCCCATACTTACGGAAAAAGTCAAACCTTCTAATTATAGGCGATGGTGATGATGAGAGAGAAAGAAAAATAAAATAAAAATAATTAATATTATAAATTTTTTAATTATAGTAATTTTAAAAATAAACATTTAATACCCATAACTAAGACATCTCTGAGTTGGGTTGGGACCCCTGGCATGGTCATAGCAGGTATGAAACCTTTTCAATTGTTCGGTTCCTTAGTTAGCTCCACAAACTTCAGAAAGTATATCTTCACCGAAAACCAAATCAACTTATTTGAGATCAACAAAAGTTTGTATCTCCCTCTAAGTAACATATATTTATATGTTCTCAACATACACCTAATATTGAAGTTCTTTTCAAAAGCATCACTTCATTCAATGAAAAGCACATTGGCCATAGTATTTGCAGTCTACTAAGCCGGTACCATCAAGATCAACCACTTTTTATGCTACTTGAAAGAAGATTATAAATATTTTAGAGTTCCACAAACTCTATAATATAGAAACTTAAATCAGTGCACTACACATAAATTTCGTACAGAAAGAAGAATCAAACATCTTTATAAACACAAACTCTCAAGATGTTTTAGAGTTAAACAAAACTACCATTTCATGCCTAGAAAAAATGTAACAATTTTTCCCGCTAGAGTGGTTAATAATCAATACGGATTTGCTTCAAGTCACCGGAGAGGCTTTTAGAGCAAATGCAACAATTTTGGGTTCCAAAATTTTGCTCTTTAAAGCGTTATTTTGGCTTAGTGTTTCAATTATCAAGAAGAGGTATACAGATCAATGGCTCCTACTATCCTAGTTTTAGCTTAATATATATCTCTCATTTTGATTAATATGGTTGTTTCTTAAAAATTTAATTAAGATCATTGGCTTTGAAGTACTACTATAGGATTCCGAAAATGATCAGCAGCCTATTTCTTCTTCATCTTTAAAATCACCCAATAAACCAAAGTTTGTTCAAATTAAAATGTCCCTGGTATATTAGTGCTAACGTTTGTCTCAAAATTTTGCTCCATTAATCCGTGACTTCAAAAGGAACAACGATCCTATACCTAGTTCCTTTTTTTTTTAACTCATATTTTAATGAGTGGGTAAAATTGAGTTTTAAATTTTAATGTTGATAATCAAGCCAGCTTTTTTTTTTTAATTTTATTTACCATTAAGCCAACTTTTTTTAATTAGATTTGAAAAATTAGGAGAGTTTAGGAGAGAAAAAAAATTAAGAGAGAATCCTAATCCAACTTGGAGACTCATGTTCATAATTGTAGAGATTGTTCTGTTGCCTTCCACGTAGAAAACTATTTACTTGGATTGACGTTAGGGATTTTTTTTTCTTCTTGTTGATGCTGAAATCTGGTCGTCCTTTGCCCGACCTGATCATTCCACCAACGTTTGTGTTGTCCACGAAGGGAAGGTTGTACTCTCCTTGCTCTAGCAACTGCTTGTGTTCCTGGGACCCGAATCACCCTTCCTCTCATTTCCAAGCCTGCGCTCACAGAAACAAGTCAGAGACGCTGGTGGTTTTACCGGCGTAAACCCTCCGATGCTTAAGTTAAAACAAGGTGTTTACGGGTAAAGTGTATGATTTAAACAAGTAAACTGAATACAGTATTTTCGGCACAATCTGTATCAAAGATCTGTGTAAAATGAGTCAGGATTTCAATTTGGCAGAGTTTTCCCTTTTCTCTCTATTTTTTCATCCCTTTTTTCATCGGTCTCTTGGCTTCTTATAGCCATCATCCCACGTTTTCAGCGTATTCTTCATGCCCCCCATTTTCGGGTGATGGCAGATCCTCATGGGTCTCCAACCACCGAATCGTGGGTAAACGTGGGATGTCATGTTCTTCCCAGCGGTTCAGGGCATAGCGAAACTATCGCGATTTCGTGAGGTCATGTGCTCTTTCTTTGGGTGATGAGTATCTGGTCGGTACATATCTCTGGTCAGTGCTCGTTTCTAGTTGGCACATGCCCGTACACGATGTTTTACTAGGGCTTTGCTCGTGCCATTCAGCTGGGGAGATTCGCCTCAAGGTGAGAGATGAGGACATAGCTGAGCTGGTACTTTTCATTACTCAACACTTCTTAAAATATCTTTTTTTTAAAGTTTGAATCATAAGTTTGTGAGCAACATATATAAATCACATTAGCGTTGGGGTTTGAACAAGTCATCTTTAGTTTTAAATTATAATATGAACTGATATCTAAAGGTCCGGCTTCTAAATCAAATAAAAGCTTATCCATAAGTAACTCTCGGCGATGCCCAAAAACTCTATGAACAAATTATTATACAAGCAAGTTACTGCATAATTATATTTTTTATTCGTGGATAGCACTTGTAATAATTCAACTTGATTTTCTTTCAATGACGATTATAGCATGATTCAGTCATTCTATTCACGATAAATTTTTATTTTTTTCGTGTCCTTTTGCACCTTGGCACCAAAGCACAAAGTACAAGGGGCAATTGTTCGATATGAACTTCATCACCGGCATGGTTAACAGTAACATGGCCCAATAAGCAAGCCCAAATGCAAAAGGACCAAAGGGAAGCCCAATATTGTTTCCGCTCTTGACACCCAGGAAATCAAGCAAGACTCAATAAAAACACATTTATTAAATATTAGTTTTTAATTTTAATTTCTCAAAAGAATTGATAACAAATAGCTAGGTTGAGGAGTATATGTGAATTAAAAAAATCATAATAATAATTATCTTCAGTAAATTTACTGATAACATTTTCTAATTGAATAAGGGTATTTTCTAATTGCTATTCGGCTTGCACAATTATCTTCAACACTTGGTAGGCTTGGTTGCTTGGTCGCTTTGATTTGTAGACTTGTAATGGATTCAGAGATTTTTGTTCTTTGAATAGAGGGGTGTTCCTTTAGGGGAAAAAGGGAAAAAGGAAAAAAAGAAAAATAGAGCGATGTTGGCTAAGCAAGGTCGGTGATTGGTCTTTGAACATTCTTTGGGTTGAAAGCTCGATACTTTAAACACAGGTCTTTTCTTACTGCAAAGCATGGTCATAACCCTTATCTTATATCTGGTGAAGTCTTCTATGGGGGCATGGCGTTCTTGAACGAGGTATTTGGTGACATATTGAGTGTGGGTCACGCAACTCACAAGTGGATGTCTATCACGGCAATTGGATTCCACTGCTCAAATATTTTCGCGCAGTCTCTAGTGCTTCGTTTTGATACAAAAGTGTCTCCTTGTGCCGATGGATGGTAATCGTAGGAATGATTCTTTGTTGCGGAGTATTTTGTGCCGATGGATGTTGAATCCATTTTTTGAATTCATTTGCCTAGTACTCCAATGGCCAATGAGGTGTTACGACATTTTGCGAAGGATGGCATTTATACTGTTAAATAAGGGTGTCTTATGTCTTTGGCTTGGGAGAATATGGATGTTGCGAAAAGTTCTAGTAGTTCTTCAAGGGATCGGAATAAGATCTGGCATTTAAATGTTCTTTGGAAGGCAAAATTCTTTTTGTGGCAGGGTTACATAGTTCTGTTTCATTTAGTTAACGGCTATTTGAATTGAAGAAAGGGTTTGATGAATACAAACATAGGACAGTGCAGAGATCGAAACCAAACTTTATGTTAGTGTAAGGTGCCCAAAATCTTTTGCATCGCTGCACTGCTTAATTCAAAATGTTCTTACAAATGCCTTTGGCGGTCGGTCACAATTTAATATATTACCCAATGGTGTTCTGTGTC
The DNA here is from genome assembly GCA_039657385.1 of Citrus x changshan-huyou. Classification (NCBI taxonomy): domain Eukaryota; kingdom Viridiplantae; phylum Streptophyta; class Magnoliopsida; order Sapindales; family Rutaceae; genus Citrus; species Citrus x changshan-huyou. The sequence goes on along the minus strand of CM077547.1, from coordinate 16,843,159 downwards.
AAACTCTATTTTGAGATTTTGTGTTGAACTATTCTTCTATGGATATTTGACAAATGGTTTTGAAGGTTTTTGACACTTTTGGAGGACTGATCTTGAATTCTTATGTCAATTGTCATGCTTTATATGGGTTGATATTAATTGTCACACACACACACACACAAATACACGCACACGCTTATATTTGCAATGTTGTAAATATTTTACAACATTGATTTTATGTCATAACAAAGTTAAGTTTATAGTTTAATCACTAGGGCTTCCATCAAAACAATTCTAACACAGCCGGGCTCAACCTCCGCGCCCCCCGTTCCCAGAGCGGCTGCGAGAATTCAGGCAGATGGCTACCCACCCTTATCACAATACTCCCAGAGCATTAAATGCAACTAATTCCAGGTCTGGGCGACCAGAGCAACTACCAGCTATACCAGCCCGATGTGACATCCATGATAGCCAAGCAGTTCAATTGGTTGACCAGAGCGTGGCATATAGACAGTACACTCCATTAAAAATCTCCATGGAGGAACTATATGAGAGGATCGAGGGACGAGGCCTGCTGTACCCTCCAGCCCCTATAACAAAACCTGCTCACCGACAGGATAAGAGCAGATTCTGCAAATTCCACGACACTCACGGTCACACTATCAGCCAATGTCGTGACCTAAAGATTCAGGTAGAGGATTTAGTGAGGAACCGATACTTGGAGGAGTACGTAGATGGAGTGTCCCCTGTCATTGAATCACAATACACACGGGATGAATGAGTTGAGAGGGATCTAGAACGTGAACAGTCGGCTATCCGTGTTATAGCAGGAGGGCCAACATTGGCTGGGGATTCGAACATGGCACGGAAGAACTATGGGAGATACGCCATGACCAGCAAAGAAGTGCTTTTCAATTTGCCAGCAGCCAAGAAGGCAAAAGTGCGGCAAGTTCCCATTATGTGGACAGATGACGACGAAGAGGGTATTTTATATCCTTATGAGGATGCACTGGTGATTAAGGCAATGGTGGCTGGTATAGAATTGCGACGAATACTGGTAGACACGGGCAGCTCGGTTGATATCCTATTTAAGTCGGCCCTAGATGATATGAGAATTGCAGACTTGAAGTTGGAACGGACAAATACATCCTTAAAGTGATTTGGAGGGGGACGGTTAACTCCCATGGGGATCATCGAACTCCCGATTACTGTGGGGACAAAGCCGTTTGAAAGAACGATGATGTTAGACTTCGTCATGGTAGAGGAAAGAAGCCCTTACCAGATTATACTGGGGAGACCGTTCATGAGGATAAGCCAATGTGTAATGTCCACGCATTATCTGGTGCTGAAGTACAGAGTAAATGAGTTGTTGGTGTAGTAAAAGGCGACCAGAGAATGGCAAGGAGCTGCTATGCTACAGCGGCCAAGGAAACGCTGCAGGTTACCTCTCTAGATAACCGAGGGGATTCGAAAAAGGGTCACCAGGAACCTGTCGAGAAGTTGGAGGGAATTGTTGTAAGCAAGAGTAACCTGAGCAGAGTAGTTAAGGTCGGGTCAGAATTGGGCGAAGCAATAAAAGACGAGCTGGTGAAGTGTCTACAGTCCCATGAAGACATATTTGCCTGGTCTCATGAGGATATGCCAGGAATTGATCGACGGGTAGCCTGCCACAAGTTGGCGATCAGGAGAGGAGTAAGGCCGGTGAGGCAGAAAATGAGATGCTTCAACCAGGAAAGGTACGAGGCCATAAATGCCGAGGTAGAAAAGTTGCTGAAAGTAGGATTTGTAAGGGAAGCCAAGTACCCGGAGTGGATTTCCAATGTAGTACTGGTAAAGAAGGCCAATGGGAAGTGGAGAATGTGTGTAGACTTCACGAACCTCAATAAGGCATGCCCGAAGGACAGCTTTCCCCTACCAAAAATAGATCAGTTGGTGGACTCAACAGCGGGTCATAGTCTGCTCAGTTTCATGGACGCCTTTTCCGGATACAACCAGATACCCATGGACGAGCAGGATGAGGAAAACACCACCTTTATAACTAACATGAGTTTGTTTTGTTACAGGGTGATGCCTTTTGGCCTGAAAAATACAGGAGCTACCTATCAAAGGTTAGTGAACAAGGTCTTCAAACCATTGATCGGTCACACTATGGAGATATATGTGGATGATATGATCACAAAGTCAAGGGAACCGAGAGATCATTTGAAGCACTTGGAAGAGACCTTCGAATTGCTGAGAAGGTATGAAATAAAGCTGAACCCGGAGAAATGTGCATTTGGGGTCAGCTCGGGCAAATTTTTGGGATACCTGGTGAGCCACCGAGGGATTGAGGCCAACCCGGAAAAGATACGGGCGGTGATAGAAATGAGGTCCCCACGAACAGTTAAGGAGGTGCAGAGCCTTACGGAAAAATTGGCAGCATTGAACTGATTCATTTCGCGAGCCACTGATAAGTGCCACCCTTTCTTCCAAATCATAAAGAAATGGAGGAAGATGGAATGGACATCGGAATGCGAGGAGGCATTTGGACAGCTGAAGGAATACCTAGCCCGCGACCCGTTACTATCAACTCCGAGAGAGGGTGACCAACTGCTTTTGTACTTGGCAATCTCTAAATGGGCTACCAGCTCGGTATTAGTCAGAGATGAAGAAGGAAGGCAACACCCGGTATACTATATAAGCAAGGCCCTAGTGGACGCAGAAACCAGGTATCCACTGATGGAGAAGTGGGCGCTGGCTCTAATAACGGCAGCACGCAAACTCCGACCATATTTCCAAGTCCACCAGTTTGTTGTGATGACTGACCAGCCCCTTCGACAAATGCTTCAAAAACCAGATGCATCTGGTCAGTTGGTAAAATGGTCCGTGGAGCTGAGCGAGTTTGACCTATCTTATAAGACCCGAGGAGCAGTCAAAGCCCAAGCTCTGGCCGATTTTATGGTTGACCGAGCTGAATCAGGGGAAGAGATTCGGGAGGAACGAGCAATCGAGCAGGGGAAACCATAAGGGGTGTGGCTGGTGATGGTCGATGGGTCGCGTAGTGAACAAGGGTCCGGAACAGGAGTGGTAATACGGAGCCCAGAAGGAGTCGAGGTATCCTATGCAGTAAAATTTGAATTTCAGCTTACGAATAACCAAGCTGAATATGAGGCCTTCATTACTTGGCTCAGGCTTGCACACGCGCTACGAGCTGAAAGAGTTGAAATCCGAGCAGATTCCCAGCTAGTCTGCAATCAGCTCTGCGACCAATTCCAAGTAAGGGAAGAGAAGTTGGAGCTTTACTTGAAGAAGGCGAAGCAGATATCCCAGAATGAGAATTACAGAGCCGATATGTTGGCTAGGATGGCTGCAATTGCAGATCCAAAATTACCTAAGTCAGTTCCACTAGAGGTAAAGATGTCACCAAGTATAGGGGGAGAAGTAGAGGTGATGAGAATAAGCACTGGAGAATCCTGGATGGACCTGATTCGCGCATATATCCATGATGGAGTTTTACTAGAGGACAAAAGGCAAGCCAGAAAATTAAAATGCCGAGCAGCGAGGTACACGCTACTTGACGGAGTGCTGTATCGCCGAGGGTTCACCTTGCCCCTTTTAAGATGTTTGGATGACGAGGAGGCAGATTATGTACTGAGGGAGATTCATGAAGGGATATGTGGCAATCACTCTGCAGCAAGAACTTTAGCCTTCAAGGCACTCCGGCAAGGATACTTCTGGGCAACCATGCACCAGGATGCGAAAAGGATGGCAAAGAACTGTAAAACCTGCCAAAGCTTCTCTGAGGTTTCTGCACAACCCCCAGAAAAGCTTACCACTATGACATCCCCATGACCTTTTGCTCAATGGGGAATCGACCTGATTGGCCCGTTACCAAAAGGCCGAGGAGCGGCAACACATGCTATTGTAGCAATAGATTACTTCACCAAGTGGGTAGAAGTGGGAGTCCTCAGCCAAATCACGGAGAGAAAGACAACGGATTTTATTTGGAAGAATATCATTTGCAGATACGAAATCCCCTATACCATCATCACAGACAATGGGAGGCAATTCGACAACAACAACTTCAGAGAATTTTGCTGGAACCTGGGGGTGGACCTGAAGTTCTACACCCCCGCACACCCCCAGGCAAATGGACAAGTGGAAGCAGCCAATAAAGTAATAAAGAAACTCCTGAAAACAAGACTGGGAGAGAAGAAGGGAGCTTGGGTCGACGAATTACCAGGAGTACTGTGGGCTTACCGGACAACTCACAAAACCGCCACCGGGGAAACCCCGTTTGCTTTAGCTTTTGGTCATGAGGCGGTAGTCCCAGCAGAAACTGGAGTAGGAACACATCGGACAGAATATTTCAATGAGGAGCAAAATGATGAGCAGATCTGCTTGAGCCTAGACCTGTTGGAGGAGAGAAGGGAAGGGGCCTCGCAAAAAGTGGCCCAGTGTCAGCAGAGAGTCACGTGTTATTACAACAAGAACGTACGAGTGAGGTAGTTCCGAGCAGGGGATTGGGTGCTTAGGAAGGTGAATCAAAACACTAGGGATCCTAACCATGGCGCGCTCGGTCCGAAATGGGAAGGCCCGTACAGGGTGATTCGAGCGACTGGGCCAGGAGCTTACAAGCTAGCGTACCCAGACGGACGAGACGTGAAGAGGTCGTGGAACGCCTAGCACTTGAAGAAGTATTTCCAGTAAGCAAAGTGCTCTACTAAGTCTTTATTTTGACAAGTTATTTCTATTAAATGCATGATGAATTGTTACACATGCATATATTCCGCATTTCTGTAATGCATTCAAATTTCAATAAAGATGAATTCAACATGAAATCCCTCTGTTGACAGTTCCATTAAATTTTCACTAAGGCAAGCAAGTGCCTAATCCTGCTCGGTCAACGAAAGACCAGCAGGCAATTTTATGGAATTTTCACTAAGGCAAGTAAGTGCCTAATCATGCTCAGTCAACGAAAGACCAGCAGGCAAGTTTACAGAATTTTCACTAAGGCAAGTAAGTGCCTAATCCTGCTCGGTCAACAAAGACCAGCAGGCAATTCCATGAAATTCTACAAAGGCAAGTAAGTGCCTAATCCTACTCGGTCAACGAAAGAGCAGCAGGCAATTTTACGGAATTTTCACAAAGGCAAGTAAGTGTCTAATCCTGCTCGGTCAACGAAAGACCAGCAGGCAATTTTACGGAATTTTCACTAAGGCAAGTAAGTGCCTAATCCTGCTCGGTCAACGAAAGACCAACAGGCAATTTTACGGAATTTTCACAAAGGCAAGTAAATGCCTAATCCTGCTCGGTCAACGAAAGACCAGCAGGCAATTTTATGGAATTTTCACTAAGGCAAGTAAGTGCCTAATCCTGCTCGGTCAACGAAAGACCAGCAGACAATTTTATGGAATTTTCACTAAGGCAAGTAAGTGCCTAATCCTGCTCGGTCAACGAAAGACCAGCAGGCAATTCCACGAAATTCTACAAAGGCAAGTAAGTGCCTAATCCTGCTCGGTCAACAAAGACCAGCAGGCAATTCTACGAATATTTACTAAGGCAAGTAAGTGTCTGCTCCTGCTCGGTCAACGAAAGATCAGCAGGCAATTCTATGAATATTTACTAAGGCAAGCGAGTGCCTATTCCTACTCGGTCGCCTAAAGGACCAGCAGGTAAATCTACAAATTTGGTTATGGCAAACAATTGCCTATTCCTGCTCGGTCCACTAAAGAACCAGCAGGCAAAATCAGATAAATTGTCAAGTTAATTTGTAGAAACAATCCATGAGCAAAAACCAGATAAGAAGGCCAATAGAGAGCATCTAAAATTTTATAAACGTTCAAACAATTGCAAACAAATGAAAGTAAAAAATTTATACAAAAATAAGTCTAAAGGTTATGAGGATCAGCAGCCTCAGCAGTTGAGGGATCAACAATCTCCGGGAGAGGAGGATCAGCAACGTCAGGGGGAGGAGGCACCGACCCTTGACCAACTTTAGAAGCACGATCTTCTGCTTCCTCCGCCTGCACCCCTCCTGAAGAAGCCTCCACCTGGTCTTGATCACCCTGTTCCTTATCCCCCTGGTCGGCCTCAGCCATATATCACTGCACGCCAGCCTCCAGCTTGCTCATGTCCAACTCGGGATATTCTTCCTTAAGCACAGACATGATATATTTATAGCTGAAAGCAAGCCCAGAGTCATACTCGGCATCCAGCCGATCGTCCACATCGACATATTTGCCTTTCGCCTCAGCCAACTACTCACTCAGGGACTTGATTTCTCCCTGAAGGGCGGTCTTCAAAGTATCTATTTCACTTTGAGTAGCCTGAAGATCAGACTTCAGGTCACCCAATTCACCCTCAAGTTTGGAGGTGGTGGACTCAGCAATAGCAACTTTCTCCTCCAGGTCCGTGATCTGCTTGTTCAGCTCAGCCAGCTTCTCCTTCAAGCGATCAGCAGATTCAGCTTTCTTCTTCAACTCCTGATTGTCAGCTTGAAGTTGCCTCTCACGGCGCGCGGACCCATTCTTGTAACACGAAACCATGGTGGCCAGCCTGAAGGAGACTCTTTGAACAGAACCAGCTAGCTCGGAGAGGTTCATACTCTCGATGTCCTTCACCATCTTGGGCCCCACCGATTTTATGTAATCTTTCTAATACGGGCTCAGGTAATCACCTTGATCCCGAGATAGAAGAGGAGAGGATCGGTCCCTAGACTGGATGCTGACCTCAGGACTCTTATCGAAAGTTTTCTCCCCACCACTCTTACGAGGTGGAGGAGGGGGCAGAGCAGGAACAGGAGCCTTGAAAGGATCGACGCTGGTTTTCTTTGGAGGAGGGGGAGGGTTGCTAGAGCTGCTTGGAGCCCGACCACGCTTTCTGCTCATCGCGCTGAGGATCTTGTTATCCATTCCAGCAGATATGTCCACTAGACCCGAACCGACCAGGTTTGTTGGTGACATGAGGTCTTGACAGGTAGACGCGTTCACCAGAGTAGTTTTCACCTGAAGCAAAGGTCGGTCTTCAAGCCCCTCGATCAAACCCCACGACTCTGAAATAGCAAAAAAGGTTAAAGAACCCAATAAGTGACAATTTGATTAAGAACATAGGCAAAAATGAACGACCTGGGGTGACAAAATGTGTTGGAAGGTAAATATCCCCACCAAGCGACCGAACTGCTGGACACCAGTTTCCTCCAATAAAGAAGAATTTATTCTTCCAATTTTTACATGAAGAAGGAAACCCAGTAATCGGTTTCCTCTTTGCAGAACTGGACATAAAGTAGTACCAGCCCGCTTCCCTCGGGCTACTCCGCAGCTGGTACAAATGCTTCACTTCAACAAGGGAAGGCTCCTCCAACCCGCACCTCTCCCACAACACAAACATTGCCGAGAGAACCCTCCACCCATTTGGGTGTAGCTGACCTGGGGCCAGGTGCATACCGCCCAGTATCTTGGCAAAATAACGTTGAAGGGGCAACCGAGCTCCTAGTCTGAAACTCTCCAAGTGCATCGTCACATACCCTTTCGGAGGCCGACCAGGAACATCACCTTTTTCCAGGAACTACAAGGAGAACCTTATTAGGAATGTTGTAGAGGTTCCTAAGCTTAAATAGATCAGTGGGGGTGGTGGCACAAGCTATGAAATCAATAGGGTAAGAATCCGCCTCCACTCTATGGCCAAGATTCCTTTTCTTAGCAGGTCCGCTCGGCTCGGAACTGCTCCCCTCACCATCACCCACTTCTCCAGGGACCCCAACCCCACCAGAACCGTGGTTCTCACCCGAGCCAGACGTTGGTCCCCCTTTATTGCCTACAAGTTCTAATTCAAGGGAAGGTGAAATGGTCAGGGGACGTGGGTACTCAAGGGTATCCCTACCATGGGAAGGACCTACACTACCGGAGGGACGTAAAACATCAGTGGGTATGGACAAGTTAAGGTCTGAATCCCCTGTTTCTTCGTCTCTCTCATCGGTAATTAACTTCCCTTTCCGATTTGACATATCGAAATCCCAAAAGAAAACAAAGCAAACTCGAGTATACGGATACAAAAGGGGCAACACAGAACCCAACCAACAACAACCAGAGAAGAAGTTAAAAGTTATACCTGGAATAAACTGGCACTGAGAGCGCTGCCGTGATAAAGAGAACACTCAGCAAGTGGATACTCCGGACACAGAAAGTGTGAGCAAAGTTCGAAGAGGGGGTTGATTAACGGCGGAGAGACGAATAGCAAAACGATGACGATTTCAATCTAGGGATTTGAAGCGAAAAGGGGGAAATGGAAGCATTTAAGTAAGGGGGTGCCAGCTCACTCACCGGATATCGAGGAATGGATAGCCCGTCGTTTCAAATTTCAAATACGAAGAGTCTGGAGATCCCACGTCACTAACCGTTATAAGAGGCCAGGTTAGATGTGAGCCCAGATATGCAATGGACATGCTCATGAAGGCCCATGCTCAGGTCGGAGTCCTCCCAAAGGAAAAATGGAACCTCAAGTCCATCCCAGTAAAAAGAAGACTAGATGAGAAATTCCCCGGGTCGGTAATATTCTATTATCAGTTTCTACTTTCAACTCGTTTCACTCGCAAGACCAGAAACTGAGGGACTGGTGTTAGGTAAATCAGAGCACCAGCTCGGTCATGCCATAGTCCCCACCCCGGGGTGGATTACCTCAGTCGAACGGTACGAGCAGAACACTGAAAATGAGCCTTCTACAAATATAAGCCGACCAGAGATGAGTATCAGCCACAGAAGTACACCGACCAGAAGCATATACCAAGCCGATACCTATCCCCCAAAGAAGGAAAACACGATTTCACAGAATCACGATAGTTGCGCATTTCCCAGAATCGTCGAAGGAGACGCGAGATCCCACGATTGCCCACAATGTAGCAGTTAAAGTCACATGAAGGGCTGCCACTACCCAAAAAAAAAAGGGATGAAGGGTAAACGGAAACGTAGGACAGCGGCTATAAAAGAGGAAGAAATCAATGAAGAAGGGAGACAGAAAAACAGAGAGAGGGGAAAACTCTGCCAAATTGTATCCAGACCCTTTTCAGTACCAATAGTGAGCTAATTCTAAGCAATTATTTGAACCTTAATTGCACCGTTTTCCCGTAAACACCTTGTGCTAACTTAGGCATCGGAGGGTTTACGCCGGCAAAACCACCGGCATCTCTGACCCATTTTTGTGAACGCAGGCTTAGTGAGAAAAAGAAGGAGAAGTCTAACTTCAGCAACTAGAGCGATCGTTGAAGCAAGGAGAAATTGACATCCTCATTGTTGATAATACAAACGTTGGTGTAAAGATCTGGTCGGGCAGAGGACGAGCAAATTTCGGCATCAACAGATGGATCTCATTGGTTGATTGGTGTGAGAGAGAATGGATTTGGTTTTAGGTGATGAGCAAAGAAATCTGATGAGAGTAATTATGGATTTCATTATTTCAAAGAGGGAAGAAATTTTAGGGATTTCACTTTTGAGAAAGCGAAGAAATCAGATTGGCGAGAGAGAGGGCCGCAGGAGGGGGGGAGGGGAGAAGAATGAGAGAAATTTAGGGATTTCTCAAGTTAAGAACCAACATCTCAAGTTGCCTTTCTTTTTCTATTTTCATTGAATATAAAATATCAACAATTAGATTCATTTTAGTTGAATCTAACGGTTTGGTTTGATTTCAATTTTCAGTATATAAATTTTAAGAATCCCGTTACAATTTCCTTTGCATTGATTCTCTGTTTTGGTGATTCTACAGTACGCTCTTTGGTCATAAAATGTTTATCCTCCTGATTTAGTAGATTTGCATCAACAACTGTCGTAACTGAAATGAGTGGCGAATCATTAACCCAACACTTTAATCTCATTTCTCCAGAAAACATTTCATATGTGGGTTTCAGGGTAATATGTAAATAGCTTCGCTAGTTTTCATAAAATGCGATATACGCATAAACTGATGGGTATAAAACTAAATGCACTGAAATTTTCAATCGTTATAAATCCTATAAAATATTCATAATTTTCCACACATGAAGCAAAAGAACAATAATTAAATCACACTTACCTGATTATACCAAATGAAAATCCAGATTTTTCCTATATAAAAAATATAAATATAATTAAATCTAAACAAATGGTAGAAATCTCTATGGAAACTTAAAAGGAACTCAAATTGCACTATAACAAATCACCTTAGAAATTGAATAAGATGCAGCAAACTAACCAAGTGTCAAATCTGTTCCCTTCCGAACATAGCTAATTTAGAATGAATATTTGAAAGTGAGAGAATGCAGGATCACATGCGGGAACAACAACCAAGGAAAGCAGACCTAGCATTGGCACGAATTAAAAGTTAGACAATACCCCTACACACAATTATTGGAGGCATTCATTGCAAAGATTACAAATCATTACCAGTGAAAGAAAGGAAAATCAATTTGAGTGTCACATGCATCTACCCCTTAACATTTTTAAGCAATGAGTCTCTAATTTTTAAGAGTCTTGTTACAATTTCTTTTGCATTGACTCTCTCCTCTGGTGATTCTACAGTACACTTCATAGCCAAATTGAAGACAAATGATACGCATTGCCCTTTGATCACAAAATGTTTGTCCTCCTGACTTAATAGATGTGCATCAACAACTTTCATAACTGAAATAGGTAGCAAATCATTAACCCAATGCTTTAATGTCATTTCTCCAGAAAAAATTTCATCTGTGGGTTTCTTCCGGGTAAATGTTTCTATTAATATAATTCCAAAGCTGTAAACATCTCCATTTGTGGATACTCGTCCTTCTCTTCCATACTCTATGGATTGCAACAGTTACATAGTAAGATAATATAATTTATAATACTATGCGTAAATGAAGATCAAAATAAATAAATAAATATCATAAAGTATTAAAGAAATAAAAAAATATTTATTATGTAACGAACCTGGTGCCATATAGCCTATGGTGGCAAGTGTTTGTGTTTGAATCAAAGATTGATCTTCTTTGAGTAAGGGCTTTGCCATGCCAAAATCACTCAAATGAGCAACCATATTATCATCTAACAATACATTGCTGGGCTTTAAGTCACAATGAATTATTGGGACTGAATAACCAAAGTGCAGATATTCTAAAGCTGATGCAACATCTATCATTATGTTCAATCTTTGAAAAATATCCAAAATGTAGTTGCTTGAATACAAACACTTCTCCAAACTTCCATGAGGCATGTATTCTAATATCAACGCTTTAAAATCATCATTTGAACAACTGCTAATGATTTTTATAAGGTTTCGATGGCGAATACGTTTCATCATGTCACATTCAATATCAAAACTCTTAAATGCTTCTCTATATTGTAGGTCAAAAACCTTTACCGCAACCTCCATCCCATCATGAATTCTTCCTTTGTAAACATAGCCAATACCTCCTCTGTCGATTAGATTGTTTTCACTAAATCCATTTGTAGCTTGAAAAAATTCTAGGTATGTAAGCCTTCTCTAATTTGCTATTGGTGGCATATTAGCATCATTTGGCAGTGGCTTCCCTCTCTTTCGATATCTTAAGATCAACAAAATCACTACCATCATACATATAGTACTCAATGGCAAGACAATCCCTATGAGAAGACCATTTTTCCTTGATGTGTGGTGGATTCTAGTTCTGCATGGTGGGACTTGCAGATTAGGGATACCACACAATAATTCATTTCCCTTGAATGATTCAGCTAAGAAATTTCTAAAAGATCCCTCTCTAGAAATCTCTCCTTCCAACTTATTGAACGAAACATTTATATCTTTGAGATCTAATAGTTTCTCTAAAGATATAGGAATAATTCCAGAGAGATTATTATTGGATAAATCTAAGGATTTCAAGTTTATCAAATCACCAATGGAATCAGGAATTGAGCCTTGTAATCTATTATATTCTAAAAAGAGATATTGTAAATCTTTTAGGTAGCCAATTGTTATTGGGATAACACCTGAAAAATTATTCATCGACAGATCTATTTTTATCAAAACCTTCAAATTTCCAATCTCTAATGGGAGTGGACCAGTAAAACAATTTGAAGACAAGTTAAGGTACAAGATGTCCTTAAGGTTCAATAAAGTTGAAGGAATAGAAGTTATCTGATTGGAGCCCAAATGGAGACTCCTTAGATTGGTGAGATTGCCAAAGCTTGCTGGGACGAATCCAGAAAGCTTATTGCTACCCAAGTCCAACTGAAATAGTGCAGCTAAACGACAAAGATCATCTGGGATTGATCCTTCCAATTGATTATCTTCCAAATTCAATAATTGAAGCTTCTGTAATTTGCCGAGAGCAATCGGAATTGATCCATTTAATTTGTTTCCTCCTAAATAAATTGCTATCAAGTTGGTCAAGTTGCTGATCTCTTCAGGAATGCCGCCACTAATGTTGCAACTGTGCATCCAAAAGATTTCCATAGATTGAGAAAGATTGCCTATTGCCCTTGGAAGAATGGCATCTAGTGAATTATTGGAGAAGCTAAAATACTTCAAATACTTGCAATTTGACAATGAGGATAGAAAGTTCAATTTTGGAGTTGAAGATGTCAAATAATTATCGTTTAAACCAAGCCGATTAAGGTTTCTTAAGTTGCCAAATGTGTTTGGAATAAAACCGTAGAACGAGTTCATTTGCAACTCTAATCTGGAGAGCTTAGAAGCATTGAAGATGAAACTAGGAATTGTGCCGCTAAAATTATTACCCCACAAGAGAAGTTCTTCGAGATTTTGAAGTTGGACGTCTGTGCTTGATGGAAGTCTTCCCGAGAGCGAGTTACTCTGAAGATAAAGTGAGTTGAGTGTTGACACATTGAAGATTGTAGTTGGGACAACACCAACTAATTTGTTAAAACTAAACGCCATCCATTCCAGATTATGGAGATTACCGGTTTCATGTGGTATCTCACCTGTATTTTGAAAAAAACAATAATTCAAATTTATTTTAAATAATAAATTATACACTTTTATATCATGAAATGAGTATTCATAATTAAAATTATTAAATATGAGTTTAAGATTAATTATTATACATAGATACAATATTAATAAATTAATAAATTTTTATTCTTTTTAATTAAATATAAGTATTAATAATTCCAGTATTCATGTCATTATTAAATTAAAAAAATAAAGAAACTACTCATTCTAATATTAATTTGAATTAGTAATATAATATTTGTATGAACATAAGAATTTTTTCAAACTAAATTTTTAGTTTATTTTTCTATGTGCTACTATAGTGAATATATGAATTGATATCATGGTGGAAGAATATTGATTTCATGAGGTACCTCAACTGTATTTTGAAATAACAATATTTAGATTTTTTTAAGAGGATAAACAATACATAAAAACAAACTCAATTCTGTCACCACTCATCCATCAATGCTTTAGTATGTTTTAAGGCCTATTTGGTATTGAAGTTAAGTAGCTCTAGTTTTTAAGCTATAATACTAAAATATTTTATAAACATTAACTGTTGTTGTTTGGAACCAAAATTGATTTGATACTCCACTATATGCAAATATATATATCTTTGTAATATATGTTGTGCACACTTCTAAGAATTTATGATAGAAAATCTTACTAAAAGATCAAATGTGTGTCGAAAAGTAAAAGACTAAGCTGGGGAATGCTAATATTAATTATAGACGTAATAATAATGTGTATTGTACTTCTCCATTTTTAACTATTATTTCAGTAAAATAACTTTTTTAGCCTATTTTTCATATTTATCAGCAGAAATACCACCGAGGACCAGTTCTCAATTTATTCAGTTGAAATGCTCAAACGCTAAATTGAAATGCTCAAACACTAGGTTGCGCATCATTGATTAAGGTAAAATATCACACGAGTGGATATAACATAAACTATAATAAGACGCACATTGGAGTATGTTAAACTGGAGATCTAACTTTTCAAGCTTGGTCAAGTTACTGATTTCCTTTGCTATGGCTCCAGAGAAATCATTAAACCACAAAAGTAAGATTCGCAAATAACTGCAATTTCCTAGATCGGAGGGTATTTCGCCATATAAAAAAAAATTTTGGACAAATAAAGTTATTTCAAAAAAGGAAGATTGTTTCAAAAATTTGCAGGGAATTCAGCATATAGTCTATTGACACTGAAATCAAAAACTTGTAAAGAAGGCATTTTGAATTTGAAAGAGGGGAAAGCACCAGAGAATTGGTTATCACTGAGATCAAGCCGTTGCAGCTGAAACAGATGTCCAACGTAAGAAATGGTGCCCGTTTAAGAAATTGTTTATTAATAGACTATCTACTGTAACATAATTTACAAAATTTTGCATAATCTCATAGATTTCTAACAAAAAATGTTAAATAGTGGAAATGATATGTTCCCATAAGAGAATTTATAATGGGAGATGTAAAATTACGAAGAAGAGGAAGATTTCACATATGCATGTCGTTAGGGAAGTTACCTGTCAAGTTATTTTGTGACAAATCCAAACTCGATAGAGAAGAAAGATTGAAGATTGACGAAGGGATGGTTCCAGTTAAGAAATTTTGGTTCAGCCATAACTTCTTTAATTCTGAAGGATTCCCCAGCTCCTCTGAAATTTCTCCTAAAAATCATGATTAACATATGCGTTAACTATTATAACTTATTAATTGGGACTCAAGAAGAAAAAAGAAAAAAAAAAGTTTTTGCCTGAAGAAAGATAAAAACAATTATGAGAAAATAAATAAATAAAGTTTTTGTCAAATGACGAGATAAGCAGAACCAAACATGCTCTAAGGCTAGGATTTCAAAATCAAAACACTTTTTAACCGCCATTATCACAAACTGTTGCTTGTTTCTGACTTCTTCTTACGACTTATTATATCACTAACTTTTAAACTTTTGGTATAAACATTGCTAATTAATTCTTAGTTCTTTTGCAAAATTATGTCATGGAATTAGATTAAAATTGGACACAATATCAATTGGACAAAATTTCTATTTGCAATCTCTGAAATTAATTTAACTTTACACACATATAAATATTGTTCCATCCTTCTAATTCTCCATCTGATTTTGGACCCTAGGAAGGGAATTCTATATAAAAAAAAAATTATGAAAAAAAAAATAAAGTTTTTGCCAAATGATGAGATATGCAAAGCCAAACATGCTCTTAGGATAGGATTTAATCTAGTTTAGGTTTTCCTTTTCGAAATCAAATCACTTTTTTTTCATGCCTAAATAAACATCTGAATTAGCGGCCGTTATCGCAAACGGTTGCTTGTTTCTAACTTCTTCTTCTCTACTACTCATTGTATCACTAACTTTTAAACTTTTGGCATAAACATGAGCAAAGAAGAAACATTGCCAATTAATTCTTAATTCTTTTACGAACTTACGTCATGGAATAACAGTTGACAGATGAAGTAGACAATATCAATTAAACACAAATTCTATTTGCAATCTCTGAAATTAATTTAACGTGTCACACTTATAGATATCATTCCATCTTTCTAATTCTCCATCTGATTTTGTACACCAGAAAGACAATTAAAAAAAAAAAAAGAAAAGAAAAACATCTAACTTGCTTGATAGATTATCAAAATTTGTTGAGTGATCACAAAATAGAAGAAAATGCAATAGAAAAGAGGAAGATAAAAACTAACGAAGTGAAAGAAATAGAAGGTTTATGCTTGTTAGACGTTCGTTAATCTTAGAACCATTAGTCTTAGATTTTGAATTAGGCAATGAATCGATGTGTTTTAATTTTAATAAGGAAAGTCTTAAAATAATTTAAATCATAGACTAAGAAAGGCATAAACAACATGTGTCATTATCTTGTAAAAAATTTAAGAAAGATTAGAATATGAGAGGATCCAAATCCCTTTATCTATTATAATTCTTTACTTGTTCAAAGTTACTGTCAACATTTATTATAAGGTTTCCAATTAAAATACTTAAACAAAATTGATTTTCAAGTTAATAAACACCTGCTATTCTAGGAAAGAGCGCACAGTGGTCCAGGAAAAATACTCGAAGTGATAACTAAAAAAATGACATAAATATAAATCATACATACCTTGGAGTTTGTTTTGGTCAAGATATAAATACTTAAGCTTGGTCAAATTGCCGATTTCTTTTGGTATGTCTCCCGAGAAGTCATTGATCGACAAAGATAATGTTTGTAGATGTTTGCACCTTGATAAAGTCGATGGGATTTTTCCGTCAAAGTCGTTTTCGTCTAGAAAGAGGATTTCCAGAAAAGGAAGGTTGTTGCAAATATTTGCCGGGAGTTCATCTGGGAGTTCACCAAATAATATATTATATTAAAAACGAATATTATCTAGTAAAGAAAACTTGCATAAGATGAAGGAAGGGATTGGACCGGAGAGCTGGTTGTAGCTAAGATAAAGCGTTTGAAGTGAAGATTGATTCCCAAGTTGAGAAGGAATGATGCCTCCTAAGAAATCATTTGTTAGCGATGGCATCTCCAATTATACAAAGATAAGCAGTGATTTCATGTCAAATATTTTATGTTGATGTCACAAATGCATATTATTAGCAAAGACTACCTGTCAAGTTATTAACTGACAAATCCAAATTCGATAGAGAAGAAAGATTGAAGATTGATGAAAGAATGGCTCGAGTTAAGAAATTATTTTGTAGCCATAACATCTCTAATTCTGCAAGATTCCCCAGCTCCTCTGGAATTTCTCCTAAAAAATCATTGAGCGATAAAGACTACCTGTCAAGATTGATGAAGGAATGGCTCGAGTAACATATGCGTTAACTATTTTAACTTATTAACCGGCACTCAAGAATTAAAAAGGAGATTAAAAAAAAAGTGTTTACCTAAAGAGAATAAAAAAATAAATTTACTCATAGAATTAAAGAATTATAGGCTGACAGGATTAATAAAAGTGAGACATTATTAATTTTCATCAATTAATTAAACTCATTGATCATACCTTGGAGTTTGTTCCCTCGAAGAGATAACGTCATAAGCTTTGTCACGTTGCCAATTTCTTTTGGTATGGTCCCAGAAAAATCATTAAGCGATAAAGATATCTCTCGCAGCCGTTTGCAACTTGATAAAGTAGATGGTATCTTGCCATAAAACATGTTACTTTTAAGAAATAGGGATTCCAAATTGGAAAGGTGATCGCAAAAATTCGGTGGGAGTTCGCCAAATAGTGTATTGTTTGTAAAATGAATAGAAAGTAAAGAAGACATGTTGAAGATAGAGGAGGGAATGGAACCCGAAAAGCAGTTAAAACTGAGATCAAGAGTTTGAAGAGAAGAAAGATTCCCAAGTTCGGAAGGGATAGTGCCTGTGAGAGTTAATCCAGATACATTCAAGGCTGTGACTCTATGAGTACGGACATCACAAGTGATGCCCGTCCAATTACAGACAGAGCTACTTGTGTTCAAATTTCTAGCCAAGAAATTGGCTGGATCATCAGTTACATGACCTTTCAGGGAAAGAAGGGCTTGTTCGTCTGTGGTAATACTTGTAGTGTTGACTGATGCAATGATGAAGGAAAGAATCAAGCAATGGAGTAAGAGAAATCGGATCATCATCCGGGCAGAAGGAATTCTTTCCATGAGACTAGAATATTTAGATTGTAAGTGTGTGCTTAATTGGATTGATAATGCAAGAACACTCATAGCTGCTTCCAAGTATATATAATGAAACCGAAATTTCGTCGAAGCAGCAAGAAAGAAAATAGAGGAGTGAAAAGACTATGCTCATAACTTGTTGAAAGGTGCAATAATTTTATGTGGACCCGCTGCGTCAAGCCAGTCCTTTAGGTCCACACTCAGGATGATTGCAGTAAATTTTGTTTTCCTTTATAATCATGCTATTAATTTATCGCAAAATAGTTCTACTCATTAAAAAAATAAAATTTATTCTCCATATATAGTAACAGGACATATAATGCTCCTAGAAACTCGAATTGTTAGATAAGTTGATTTTATATTTCTATATGTTTTTTTTCTGAATTTGGGATAATTTGCTAGTTCTGAAAAAAAATTGTATGAACCGGTGGTGTCACTTTCATCAAAGTATTGGCGTTGTTTAATAAAGTTCTTCACGGGTCAATGAGGACATCATAAGTTGACGACAAATTGCCTAAGTCAATGAAAGAAGAGACAATGAAACCGATTATTATTTTTATATAAGTATTCATATTCATTGAAGGAATTTAACAGTTCTCAATGGGACAATAGATGTTTGAGTGCTTTTGTTATTGGTAGATCATTCAAGGATTTACAAGTGCCAATAAAAATATAACCAAAAAGGAAAAAATATGTGGCTTCAATTGTATTTGTGAGGGACACTCATTTCTGATCTTTAACTTGAATTGGTTTTTTTTTTCCTCGAAATTATGAATATCTCACGTGGAAATTGGAAATGTTTATCACCTATGATTGGCTAATATGGAAATTCTCTTTGAGCAATATATAATTCTCTTTTAAGAAGAAGAAGTTAGTGGCCTGTTAATTATGTGTGCTTTATGGGTTACAATTAGCACTATTTTCATTTCACTTTTATTAGGGATGATGACAGAACTAAATTTTTAAAATTTTCTCCGGAAAAAAAAATGTTTACAAAGGCGTCATGTGCATGCAATCTTACAGAATTTCGTAACTAATAATAAACTTGCAAGAGATTGAGATTGAACGATGATGAAATGCAAGAGCAAATGCAAGAGCAAAAGAAAGAAAACTCGTTTTCAAAAAAAATAATGCTTATATTACTTTTATTTGCGAAAATTTTCAAGACATAATTTTCGGGGAACGCGTTGCATTAAGTCACTCCTTCAGGTCCGCTCCGAATCACTAGATATTTTCCTCTCTTCTTATTATGTGGATCCAATCAAAACTTTCAACTTTTGGGATTCAGCCATCGGATTTAATGAAAAAGCTGTTCAATGGCAAGAGCTTTATTTATTAGGTTTTTAACATTACCCTGTTATTTGATAATAAAAAAATTGAAAAATATAGTTTAGTTCTTATATTTTAATTTAGGAGTTTATTTAATTTTTATATATTGAAAAATACTTCAAAATATTTCTCTTATTAAATATATTAGATTCCAACCTTTAATATTTTCGTTTTAATGGTAATACCTTACAATAACAATGTTGGAGATATTAATGAAAAATTTAATTCATCAAATTAGCCTAAAAAAATAAAATCAAAGAAATTTTTATGTTATTATTTTACTTTTAGGATTAATTTAATAAATTAAATTTTTGTTTACAATTATTAGTAAGATTATTGCAATAATATTAAATATTACTTTCAGTTAGTTGATATTAATTTATTTAAAAATAGTTATTTGTCAGATTCTAGTTAAAGTACAAAAAATACTAAATAGGTCAAGTGATTGAGATCAACAAACCCCTCTAATATGTCCCTCATGTGGGTAATTAATGCGTCATTAACTTGGATATTTTATAACCCTCTTAGTCATGTTTTGTTTCGTTAAAAGGTAAAGTTAGAAATATAAAAGTGGAGTTTTGAAAGTGTGTTGGGGGCTCCACCTTTAGCTTAATTAATTGGAGTTCTAAAATTGGAGTTTTGATCATTGGAGTCCATTATCACCCAATAATTTGGTCCATTAAATCAGATAATAGCCCAAAAAAAAACCCACCCACATTCTCTTATGCCTTCGGAGAATCACCCATGTCCACTGAATTCAAAAAATGCGGACGCGTAAATGCCATTTAATTCATCATATTAGCCTTAAAAAATAAAAATTGATGTAAATTTTTATGTTATTATTTAAATTTTAGGACTAATTTGGTATTTAATTTTTTATATACAATTATTAGTAAGATTATTGCAATGATTTTAAATATTACTCTAAGTTAGATGATATTAATTTATTTATAAATAGTTATTAGTGAGACTTTAGTTAAAGTACAAAAAATACTAATTCTTTCATACTGTTATTTATTGGTTAATTTGGTAATAAATAATTAGTTAATTTGCTATTAATTTTTTTTAGATAAATTAATTAATATTGAGTATATTATTGATAGGGTATTATTATAAAGGTAAAGAAAAAGTAAGAATAATAATGTAATATATTTAATAACAAAAGTATATTGAAATACTTTTTAAGATATAAGAATTAAATGAGTATTTAAATTAAAATACAAAAATTAAATAAACATTTACCTAACAAAAAATCTAAAAGTTGAAAGTTTCAAAATTTTGACACCCAACACTCATCTATTAAAAGAGGTCATGAGAATTAAAACTTAAGTGAAACAGTCCCGTAACATTATCACAAAACATGGTGAGATTTTCCTATTTTCATATTTAAATTTGACAGACATAAGAGATAATGATGGTGGGAGTGGGACTGCCTACTTGAAATTTAAATTTAATTACACGGTCCCATCCTCCCTTACATTTTTTGTATTCTCCTTCAAGAAGAAGAAATTAGTGGCCCACTGAATAGTGTTTATGCGTGCTTTATGGGTTATAAGTTAAGTGATAATATTTTTGTCAATCCTTAGCCCGACTCAAGTCATGAATCGCAAAGCCAGTGTGACACTCGTTGGTGCTTTTAAGTAATTATTATAAATAATTGCAAAGCCAATTATTTATTACTTATAATGAAACCGAAATTTCTCTCCGCGTCAAAATAAGGGAGTGAAAGCGAGAAAAGATTCCTCTCCACGTCAAAACAGATGTTGAAATGTTTTTGCTATTTGGGCAAAACTACGTTGCAACACGGTACCCTTTCTTTTGTCTTTTTTTAATTACAATGAAATTCTGTTATTTGCTATAAAAATAAAAAATCCAAAAACTTATTAAACTTTCATACATTAGTTCTGCACCTAAAAATTTTCAATTGCATTAATGCTTCTGGAAGCCACGATTTATTTTAGAAGCACCTATAAATTCAAGCATTTACTCTCTTTATACAAAAAAAACTAGTAAATTAAAAGAAAAGTTTTTTGAGTTGTGTGATTGAATTTGAGCGCAATAGCTTTAATAAAAAATAAAGGCAATTGCTCGCTTTCTTTCATACTTTGTAAAACTCCTAATATGATAACTCATTTATGGCACGATTAATTATTCATTTAATTATACGAATTGACTTATATTTTAATTGATAGATATGTGATGAATTGTCATCTCTATTGTTGTGGATGCGCGATGTTAGTAAGAGAGAAGAAAAAATAGAAAATACTTATTTTTAGTTTATTTTTACTAAGGAAATATTTAAATTATTTTCAAATAGAGTAATTGTTTAGAATTTATTTTTACCCTTCTTTCAGTTAAGTTAATGAAAGATCTCAACTGTAGTATGGATGTGTGCTAATGACTATTTAAATTGTGGGGATGGAGTAACAAATATCAATTTATTTAAGTGTGCAATTAAATTTATTATTTTTATCTAGGGATAAAAACTCAACAAAAAAATACAAAACTCATTGTTCAAACAAAAAAAAAATTATTTTACAAATTCATAAACTAACACTTTATTATTATTAGTAAATTAACATATTTTTACTACATAATTAAATAACTGATAGTATGTTAAATAAATTTTATGTTACAAAAAAACATAGTAAAACATTTACTACATAGAATATCAAATTAAATTTATTTTCGTATTTTGTACATTCCATTTACTTGAGATAGTAAAATCCCTTGTGTTGGGAAAAAAAAAAAATATTACGGGGTTTGAACCTTGGTCACATAGGTGAGAGGAAATTGGTTGCCGTTATGTTAAATTAAAAAAATCATATTTATATTTATCATTAATTATGGTTAGTAAATAATATACATAGTTTAATTATATAATAAATTAGTTAATTTTTTTATTAATAAGTAAATTTATTAATTTAAATAGATATTAATAAATGCAAGAATAAGTCATTTAAGTGGAAACCTAGTTCAATAGTGTAAAAAAATTAGAATATTATGGACTTATATGTCATAATTTTAAAACTTTTGATTTTTCTTATTTTACATGAACAAGAGGGGCTTTTAATTTTAATAACCTAAAATCACAATTAAGCCATTATACAACTCTTGGTCACATTCGACAGTGAATTTGAGAAAGACACAAATGGGGCACCAAACCCCAGGGGTAACGTAGCTGGACCCGTTCGTTTGATGATTCGAGGATTCACAATTGCCGATAAGTCCAACAAAAATTCCAAAAATTATTTGATTAAAAAAAGCTAATGAAAAAGCTGTTTAATAGGTTTTTAACATTACCTGTTATTTGATTAAAAGAAAATTGTAAATATTAGTTTAGCTTTTCTATTTTAATTTAAGAGTTTATTTTATTTATATATTTTAAAAAATACCTCAAAACACTCTTCTTGTTAATTATATTAGGTTCCAACCTTTAATTGTTTTTTATAATAATACCTTACAATAATAATCTTAGAGATATTAATGAAAAGAAAAAATTTAATTCATCAAATTAGCCTTAAAATATAAAAATTAATGTAAATTTTTATGTTATTATTTAAGTTTTAGGATTAATTTGGTAAATTAATATTTTATATACAATTATTAGTAAGATTATTGCAATGATATTAAATATTACTTAAGTTGGCTAATATTAATATATTTATAAATAGTTATTAGTAAGATTTATGTTAAAGACCAAAAAATATTAGTTCTTGTAGACTAATATTTATTGGTTAATTTGGTAATAAATAATTAGTTAATTTGCTATTAATTTTTTTAGATAAATTAATTAATATTAAGAATATTATTGTTACAATATTATTATAAAAGTAAAAAATAAGTAAGGATAATAATGTGACATATTTAATAACAAAGGTAAATTAAAATACTTTTTAAAATATAAAAAATAAATGAAAACTTAAATTAAAATACAAAAGATAAACAAGCATTTACTTGATTAAAAATCATAGAAGTTAAGGGTGCGTTTGGTAATGTTTTTTAACTAGTGTTTTCAACTCTTATTTTAGAGAAAGAAAATGATGTTTTTGATGTGATGTTTTTTAAAATGAAAATTCGTTTGGTATTATGTTTTCAAAACGGCATATGAAAATAAAAACAATAAAAATTTGTTTGGTTGTTTGTCTGAAAATGTGAAAATCAGTAAAAATGTGTTTGGTTGTTTGTCTGAAAATATAAAATTTTTATAGAATATCTTATAAAATAAATTTTCTTTAATTTATTTATACATTTTATCTTTTATTATTATAATTTTAATCAAAATGAAATCAAATTTCACAAAACGATAATAATTTTTAGAAACCCTCTTATATTTTATTAATTTTAAGAAAATAAAATGAAAAATAAAATAATAAATGTTTTATAATTAACATAACAAAATAAAAAACCATACTACAATTATACAATGGGGAGGAAGAAGAAAGCTCTATTCACGGTCAAAGAAGAAGAAGAAGATAAGGTAAATCGTAAAAAGAGAGAAAGAAGAAAGCTCTGATCAATGAAGAAGAAGAAGAAGATAAGGAAAATCGTAAAAGTGACACTCTTTTCTAAAAAGAAAGATAAAGTAAAAGTAAATTTAAATAAAGGATTTCTTTATGATACTGTATGTATTTTTACAGCATTGATAGTGGGATTAATGTGGGCCATTAGTTTTAAGTATTTTAATCTCAATCATCCATTTAATATAATGGATAATTAAATCATTAATGAAAATGTAGCACGTAGTCTACAAGTTGTTGGTAAATATTTTTTTAATTTTAAATTAATATTAATTTGAGAAAAAGCCACACACATCCCAAGGTTTGCTCAAATAGTCATATAGATCCACTTAGGTTCATAAATGGTAATACAGACCCTTTAATTTTCATAAATGACTATTATACGTTTTGATTTACACAACCTAAATAAATATACATATAGTAATAGGATAATAATAATAATAAATATCATATGATACAAATAAAATATTAAAATAAGTATAATTAATAAAATAACATGTATAATGAATTTTTTTAATATTAAGTTATTATTAATCTATACCGATGGATTTATTAAAATCTACTAATCCAAAAATTGACTTTAAGATAGATATTAATACATATATAATTAGAAAAGATATTGTAAATAAAACACTATAAATTTTTATAAATTGTTGTGAGTGTTAGGTATAACTATTTCAATATTCTATATCATACATCATACTTAAGATGTTGATTTTGTTGAAGTGTTATGTTATTAAATATTAAGCTTTGCATTTATAATGTGCTACAACTTTAATGTAAAATGTAATAAAAAAATATAAAGACATTTTTTAGTAATCAATTGTATTGTAATATGATCAAATTACGATAGAGTTATCATATTTTCACTGTTGAATATGCATATGATTCTTATTGAATACGAATGTGCATCATTACAGATAGCACAATTTCATCATCATCATCATCTTGCGCCATTTAAAAAAAAAATGGAAATACATACCTAAATTAAGCTAATGGAGGAAGACCAACAGTCTTGAAAAGTTGTTCCATAAATTTAAGCCTACAGTGATACTTATTTCTAAACTGACACTCCAAGTAACTTAGGGTATGTTCAGCATCATTTTGTAGCCCCTATTTTCATTTTCATTTTAATAGTACAGGTGTAATGTATGTTTGGTGAGCCTAAACCTTAAATCAAATTATAAAATGTATTAAACAGAATCTATTTGATAGTAATAAAAGTTAAAACATGTTAAACACGTTTTCTGTAAATTACAAAACGAATTATAAAATAATATACTACACGTCTTCCAAAGTATAGCAAATAAAATATATTTTACAAACACTATTATAGAAAGGCATATGTTAAGTTAGTAGATGTGATTTTTCTTGTATTCATTAAGACATATGAATTGATACACACACACACACACACACACACACACACACATATTAAGTACTTCTTTCTACCCCTATTTATTAATAGAAGGGAAATTAAAATCATAATTACTCTGATATATTATGAATTGATATGTCACATATAAATATCAGTGAAAATTAATTTTTAGATTAATGTTGTAATTTTTAGATTAATGTTGTAAACCATTTATAGGCATTTAATTAATCTAAGGTCAAATGAAATATATCACATGACATTTCATGCAGTAGTCCAATTTTTAACACTTGTATATAGTTTTGTAAGCTAATAAGCCAATGAAATATACTACATGAGAAATTGACGGGCTATTATTTATATTTCACTATTGGACAAATATGGATCTTCCAATTCTCTTCCATGGCCATAAATTAGAATAAAAAAATCACATAGTGGAGACTACATCCATTTGCATCCTCTCAAAATAGATTTTGAAATTAGTTTTGCATGCTTTCAAAATAAATTTTGAAATTAGTTTGGTTACATGATAATCAAATTATCTTATAACATTAATGATATAATTTAAGCACTATTTTAGCAATTGTGAGTTTTATATTAAATCTTCAAATTAATTACATATTGTCACTCTTTCTTGTTTTGCTTGAAATTTCTATTTATTAAAATTACGAAAAGTTGATAATGAATGGTTTAGGATACATAGGTAAAATAAACTTTAAAAGTCTAATGAAACATTTCTATGAATGTGGGTTTCATATGCATGTTCATATATTTAATTGAAATCATATATTTTATTGAATTTTGTGTTATTCTTCTTAATATTCTATTCAAGTGAAACATGTGAGAATTTTTAAAACTGTAGGGGTTGTCATTGAAATTTCGCATACTTCTACCAACTCCACGATCCAACAGCTCACCCCTGTTAACCGGTTATGTTATTTTTTTATTAATAAATATAATATACACTGTTGATTAAATCTAATGGTTAATATTGCTTACACTATTGATGCTGTAAAATAATTACAGCATCATAAAGGGACCCTTAAATAAATAATTAATAAAAAAATTATAATAAATCATAGTTATAGGCCTAAATTACTTTTTCATCTAACCTTTTTTATTTTGTTCTCCACCGAGCTCAAGAACACCAATTTGGCGTTCTTGAGTTTTATTTACAAAACTTGAGAAACAAAAATATTTTGCTCTCTATTTTTTTTACTATTTATTATAAAATGGTTTAACCAAACATGTTTTGTAATTTTCATTTTTAGAAAACAAAAAACACCCATCTAGAAAACTTTACCAAACACATCCTAAAAGTTCCAAAATTTTGACACCCAAGACTTATCTATTAAAAGAGTGTTTATGCGTGCTTTATGTGTTATAAGTTAAGTTATAACATTTTTGTCAATCCATAGCATAATGACTAATTATGACTAATTATGATGACTAATTATGACTTGTAAAGTCAATGTAAGAGAAGACAATCGGATAATCACTAATTATGATAAAACCGAAATTTCCCTCCGCGTGAAAATAAAGGAGTGAAAGCGAGAAAAGATTCCTCTCCACGCGACAGCAGATGTTGGAATGTTTTTGCTATTCGTTTGATGATTCGAGGATTCACAAGTGGCGATAAGTCCAAGTGTCCAACAAAAATTCCAAAAATTATCTTCCAAGATGAAGAAATCAGTGGCCCATCAGTTATTGGTCTAACACTGAAAATATGCTACTTAAAGCGAGAAATCACCAAAGTGATGTCTTTCGCGTAGATTAGTTTATTTGGGGTGTTAGATGTTTGTGTTTGTGTTAATTCTTGCGGATGTTAATCGAACCAAAGGAAGATTAATTTTGGCTTAATTGCACATACACTTGTGTTGGTAAATTTGTGACGATTATTAAGATAACTTAATGTGAGTAATATACAAATCCAAAGATGGGTTTATTACTTGACATGACTTATCATCAAAATTTGATCATTACAACAAGAGTATCATTTACAGTTAGTATTATAATCCAAAGACTTGTTACTAATGTTGTGTTAGGTATCTTCAAAAGTTATAATTTGCTTTTAAATTTTTAAAGATTATTAATTGAGTTGTTTAATGTGAGAATTATTTTTTTATTTATATTTTATTTATTTTTGTTCTCTATTCATTTTTTTTGTCTGCTGCTTCTATATCTGCAAATATCAATCGTGTCCCGATACTGAATGAGACTAATTTTAAGGACTGGAAAAAGAATATGATGATTCTCTTAGGTTACATGGATCTAGACTTATCATTTAGACACCCTAAGCCGGACGAACTCACTGATGATAATACATTTGAGGATGTGTTCTACTATGAGAAGTGGGATCGATCTAACAGGATGAATATTATGATCATGAAGCGCGGTGTTCCAGAAGTATTTAGGAGTGCTATAACCGATGAGGTTACAAGTGCTAGTGAGTTTCTTGGCGAATTTCAGAAACATTTCACAAAAAACGATAAGGCTGAAACAAGTATGCATTTAGCAAGCTTGATTTCAATGAAGTATAAAAGCAAGGGAAACATTCGGGAGTACATTATGAAGATGTCTCATCTTGCTTCTCAGCTTAAAGCATTAAGGTTTGACCTATCTGATGATTTGGTCGTGCATTTGGTAATTATCTCTCTCCCACAACAATTTAATTAGTTCAAAGTCAGTTACAACTGGTAGAAAGAGAAATGGAATCTCAATGAACTGATTTCTTTTTGTGTGCAAGAAGAAAAGAGACTGAAGCAAGAGAAAACTGAATATGCATATATGGTAAGCACTTCTAAAGATAAGGGCAAAAGAAAGAAAAAGGGTGAAGCTGCTGTTTCTAAGGGTCTAGAGCTTAAGAAACCAAAGGCCAAGCATGACTGTTTCTTCTGCAGCAAGCCTAGACATGTGAAAAAGGAATGTAAAAAATATACGCATGACGTGTCAAGAAAGATACATTTCTTACTTTGGTTTGTTCTGAAATTAATTTAGCTTCGGTACTAAGAAACACATGGTGGATAGATTCATGTACTACTACTCATATTTGTGTTTCAATATAGGGTTGCCTGAGCTACCGTCCGCCAAATAATGCTGAAATATGCATTTATGTTGGAGATAGAAAGTCAATAGAAGTTTAAGCAACTGGGCATTTTAGATTGCTTATGAAAATTGGTTGTTATTTGGATTTGTTAGATACTTTTGTTGTGCCGTCTTTTAGACGGAATTTGATTTCAGTTTATGTTTCGGACAAATTTGGTTATTCTTGTTCATTTGTGAACAGACAATTTAGTTTATCTATCAATTCTAATGTTGTTGGAACTGGTTTGCTCAATGCTTATGACAATCTATATTTGCTGGAAACTATTTTAAGATATAATGAAAAA
The DNA here is from genome assembly GCA_039657385.1 of Citrus x changshan-huyou. Classification (NCBI taxonomy): domain Eukaryota; kingdom Viridiplantae; phylum Streptophyta; class Magnoliopsida; order Sapindales; family Rutaceae; genus Citrus; species Citrus x changshan-huyou. Next base: position 16,814,990 of record CM077547.1, on the reverse strand, counting down.
CTGTAATTTAGTTCCAGAGGTATAAAGCGTAAATTATAGAAAGAAAATTCGGCCTCATTATGGTACAAATGCTTAGGTCACATTTCTAAAGATAGAATTGAGCGATTCGTGTCTGATATGATTTTAGGATCTCTTGATTTTTCAGGCTTTAATGTATGTATTGAGTGTATCAAGGGAAAATAAACCAAAACTAAGAAACTGAGTGCGTACAGAACTTCAAACGGCTTAGAATTAATTTATACAGACGCCTGTGGACCATTCCCCACAATTGCTTGGAATGGTCAACAGTATTCATTACATTCATAAACGACTATTCGAGATATGGCTATATATTCCTAATTCATGAAAAATCACAATCTTTAGATGTGTTCAAAACATTTAAAGTCAAAGTTGAGTTACAACTCAACAAAAGGATAAAAGTGTTAGGTCTAACAATGGTGGTGAGTACTACGGTAGATATGACATATCAAGTGAACAACGTCTAGTATCATTTGCTAAATACCTATAGGAATGTGGAATTGTCCCTCAATATACCATGCCAGAGTCGCTTAGCATGAATGGTGTGTGTGAAAGACGATACTAGACTCTTAAGGCTATAGTAAGGAGTATAATTAGTCATTCTACTTTACCGAAATCACTCTGGGGTGAAGCGCTCAAAACAATAGCTTTTATCCTAAATCGAGTGCTAACTAAAGTGACTACTAAAATGCATTATGAGCTTTGGACATGTTGAAAACCCAATCTAAAGCATTTACATGTTTGGGGATATCCAGCTGAGGCAAGGTCTTATAGGCCTCATGAAAAGAAATTGGACTCCAAAACTGTGACCAGCTACTTTGTTGGCTAGGTAGAGCGATCAAGGGGGTTTAAGTTTTATAATCCTGGTATACAATTAATTTTTGAGATGGGAACTACATATTTTTTTGGGATGTTGAGTTTGGGGGGAGAAATCCAGTGAGGAACATCGTCTTTGAAGAGGAAGAAGGATCCACTGTTGCTTTTGACAATGTACATGTTTCAATACATGTCATTAAGCAAGAAGTAAATTTGGATCCTCAATCATCAACCCTTCATTCAAAATGAGATAATTGTTCATGAGGATCAAACTCAACAACCTCAAAAGCCTGTGCAATTAAGACAATCCATGAGAGAAAGGAGAAATGTAATTCCGGATGATTACATAGTATTTCTTCAGGAAAATGACGATGAAACTAGAGTGATGGAAGACGATCCAATCAATTTCCATCAAGTCATGTAAGGTTCCAACTCTCACAAATGGATTGAAGCCATGAAATAAGAGTACAAGTCAATGCAAGATAATAACGTTTGGGAACTTGTCTCATTACCTTCTGGTGCGAAGCATATTGGTTGTAAATGGATACTTAAAAGTAAAAGGGATTCAAATGGTAATGTGGAGAGATATAAAGCACGTCTTGTAGCTAAAGGCTTTACTCAAAAGGAAGGAACTGGCTATAAAGAGACTTTCTCTCTGGTTTCTACGAAAGACTCTTTTAGGACAATTATGGCACTTGTTGCATATTTTGACCTTGAGTTACATCATATGGATATTAAGACAGCGTTCCTCAATGGTGACATTGATGAAACAATTTATATGGTACAACCAGAAAACTTTGTATCAGGAGATACAAAGAATATGGTTTGTAAGCTAACCAAATCCATCTATGGGCTCAAACAAGCTTCTCGTCAGTGGTACTTGAAGTTTCATTAAATAATTATCTCATATTCTTTTGAGGCAAATGTTATTGATGAATGTGTGTATCACAAGTGCAGTGGGAGTAAACATATATTCCTAGTTTTATATGTTGATGACATATTGCTTGCCATAAATGATATAGGTGTACTGCACAACACCAAGAGTTTTCTATCACAACATTTTGAGATGAAAGATCTTGGTGATGCCTCCTTTGTTTTATGAATTAAGATACATCGAGATCATTCTCAGGGTATTATGGGATTTTTACAAAAGAACTATATCGATAAAGTTTTAAAAAGGTTTGGCATGCAAAACAGTAAACCAGGTGACACCCTTGTCGCCAAAAGAGATAAATTCAGCCTTAGTCAATGCCCTAAGATCGATCTTAAAATCAAGGAAATCCAAAAGATTTCTTATTCTTCAGCTATAGGAAGTCTTATGTATGCTCAAGTATACACGCATCAAGATATTGCGTTTATAGTTGGCATGTTGGGCAAATATTTGAGCAATTCTGACATGAATCATTGGAAAGCAGCCAAGCGGGTTGCATGGATCAATAAAGTAAAGTAGGACTAGTTGGGAATAGACATGTTTAAATCACGTTGCATGTATTTTTCATGCTATGTATCCACAATTGATCTATGTCATGTAATTGTATTAATACATGTGTCATGGATGGGTTGAGTTACAATTGATGCAACAAAGGCCGCCATGATCCTATATTTATGTGGTTGTTAGACGAGATTGTCTAGATATACTCTAAGGATATAATAGCAATTTTTATGAGCTCATTAAGTTAAACGCATTTTAGATTTCATTTGTGGCCCACTGGGAGATTGTTAGATTAATTATTTAATTGATTTAATATTTGGAGCCACACATGAAACAAATAAAATGTGTGTGATATTATTTAATTAGCCAATAATTAAGCGATCTATTTAATGTTAATTAAACAGCTAAGGGTATAATTGTTGTGGGTTAAATACATAGATACTAGAGTTTTAATTATTACTTCTATGAGGAGCAGAAGTGATAGTTAACACAAAATAACTGCTAGAGGGTTTAAATTAAACTCGTTCATTAGTTTTCTTATATAAGGAGGTTATGGTCCCCATTCTATATCGTCTCCTTTTATTCTCAAAATCCTCTCAGTGAGAATCCTTTAAAAAAGATAGAGATTAATTTGGAAGTCCATCACCAAGAATCAAGAATCTCTACACTACAATAATAGGTTCAGGTACGCTTCTGAAATTATACTCCTCGGTAATTTAATCTGGATTTAAATAAGTTTCAAGAAATTATTTTTCAATCATTCCATTTGAGCTTGGAGATACACTTTAATGTTGACTTTCTTTTTACTGAAATGAAATAGCTTTCTGGGCAATTGCTTTCTTGGCTTGGAAGGTTTAACCAAATGGATTTGCTCTTGCTTTGTAATTAAGAGTGGGCAAAAAAAGCTGATTAATCAAAAACTGAACCGCTCGATTCGGTTTGGTTTGGTTTTTGTGTAGTTTTTTTGCCTCCAAAAAACTGAATAAATAATATATAAAAGTAATAAAACCAGTCGGTTCGGTTTTCGGTTTAAAAAAATGAAAAACCGAACCGGATATCATATAAACCGAATTTCAAAATTCTAATAAACAAACCCTAAATCTAAATCTACAAAAGTTCTTCTCTTCTTCAGCCAAAAATCGTTCGAACTCGTGACCGTGAGTCGTGACCTTCAGGCTTCAGCCACAGCACCACCAGCCGCTGTAACTCGTCCCTGCTACTCATTACTGCCGATGCTGTCTCGTCGTCGACACTGCTCGTCAGTCGTCGTCGTTGCGCCTGCTCGTCCTTCACGAATCTGATTTGCCGCTGCTGCTCATCGCCGAGTCTCCGCTGCCATTACCACCTGCTGCAGCCGCTGTCATCTGCTGCTGCTACCATTGTCACCTACCGTGTGAAGATTGGTATTTTTTTGTGGATTGTGGAAGTTTATTAATTCACCCTTTTTTTTCAAATGAAAATGATCTGGTTAACATTTTGAAGACAAAATGTAATTTTCATGTTCTCTGCATTATCCCATATGGCATTTCATATTTAATTGGACTTAAATCGTAGGTAATGAAAATGGTAGTTGAAGCTTAGACGTGAGAACAGCCACTCCAAACCCAGCATGCTAAAATTGTCAAATTATAAGGGATAATTATCATCTAGATCTTTTGAGTTTTCATGTTTTATTGAGGGGTATCATTTGGCAAATTTAATTACTCGATTCACTTTAGTTTTGGTTATTTGCCAATCATAATAGTTCTGCTTTTCGGTTGAATGTTGTATGCCTGAAGATGATGAAATAATGAGCATACTACTATATGTTAAGGAATCTCATTGACATTTCTTCACTATATTAAATGCATTCAGGGCTCGAGAAGATTCCCAAATCCCCTAGTGTGAAGCATGGCATTGAGATGAAATATTCATGATTTGCTTCTCATTGAGATGAAATATTCATGATTTGCTTCTTTGTTCTGGTAAATGTCACAAAGATGGGGAATAAAGCAGCTCATTTTCTTCAAGGATCTGCCACAACAATAGAGCTTAATAATAATCGTCAGAAAAAAAATGATTCTGCCTCTTATTTTAATTGCAGATTCTTAATATTCTAATTAAAAGAAACTTAAATTCATTTCTCATAATTTAAGGTTTTAAATTTAAAAAAAGCCCAAAATAGGTCCAATAGAAACATAATCGAAATAATCGAACCGAATCGAATCGAATTATTTCAATTAATCGAGTATTTGATTATTTCGGTAATTTGATTAATTGCGATTATGATTTTAAAATAATCGTAATCGAAAGATTATGAAATATTTAGTAAAAAACCGAACTGAACTGAACCGCGCCCACCCCTATTTGTAATAACTAGTTACTCGACAGAATCCCACCACAACAGCAATTTTTTGTTTGGTTTCATCCCAAAGTAATTTTCTATTGCAGGGTCACTTGTGGAGATTGAACTTGACTGTAATTTGTTTTCTACAACTAGTGATGATGTGTTTTTAGAAGTGTACTAATCTTACTCGGCCGGTTATAGTTTATAATCACATCTATACTTTTAATTTTTGAATCTTCTGTTGTTGGTTCTTGATCTTGACTTTAACAATTTCACTACTAAAATATTAGTGAGATTGTGGAATTCATTAAATTTGATAGAGTTTCATGTAATGAATAATCTCACTAAGCGTCATACAAGTGTGGCATGTGAGATTACTTAAAAACTATAAACCTATGATGTACAGACTTTTTTCCCATTTTATAACGGGTCACCGCCTGAAAAACTATTCGAAAATTCCAAATGAAATTGGTCGTCTATTGAAGCGTGAAACCTTATCTTTTCCAACATTTTTTAGTAGGAAATCTAACCTGAGCTTGAGAACTTGAAACATTTCAAGACCCTCGATTAATCTACTAATGGGTTGAAAGGGTCTATTTGGTGAATTGACTTAATCATAATTCTTGGACCTAAGTGACAATCTTCTCTCAGGCTCACTCCCTAAAATGAGCTAGCTTTTTGGGCCATTACCTTCTAGGCTTGGAAAGTTCAACCCAATAGACTTAGCTTTCTAGGCCATTACCTTTTCGATAACTAGTTCATGGCGAGATCCCATTGAAGGTTGGAAGTTGCTCGAGGTTGAAGTACATCTTCTTGAGTTGGAACAAGTTGTCTGGTTCCATTCAAAAGTAATGTGTAGTTGAAAGTCACTTGAGTACATAGATTTGTTGTATTAAATCTTATCAGAAATATCGATTTTCTAATGAGTCGTTGGAAAAAAAAATAATTATTTCTAAAGTGTTACCTTCGGAAATGGAATTAAATGCTTTCAGAAAAGAGATAAGATAAACCTAGTTATTTTTATTGTCAACTGCAACTTGTCTTCGGAAATAAAAGATACATTGTTGAAAATAAACTTATTTTGTTATTTAATGACCCCTTTTATTTTATTTAATAACTAGAAAATAGAACCGCGCTTCACGCGGCTTTGAAAAAAGAATTTAGTATTATTTTTTTTTACTTTACACTTGATAAAACTGATAAAAAATATGACTTGATTTTTTTAAAAGATGAGGCAGCCTTATAAAAAACAAAAAAAACTATTAGCAAGCAATATAAATAAAGAAGCAACGCAAGATAAAGAATAAAATGAGAGAATATATTATAGAGTGATTTTATTCATTCCAATTGTGTGTGTACAAAATAACAAGATGAGCTTTCTTTTTATAGTTACATAATCACCCCATGAAATTAATGAAAAATTATGGATAATAATTCCTTGTGAGATAGTGGGAGTTATAGGGAAGCTAAAAGTTGCTAATGGGAGACTAAGAGATATATGTTATGAACATCTACATTTATTTTAATAAATTCATAACACTCCCCCTTGGATGTTCATTACAAAGAATATACCTTATTAAAATCTTTATATAATTGTTATTGTGTAATAACAATCAAATTAATTATGAGAAGATGAAAAACCAAATCTAAAAGAAAATTTCTTTATTTATTAGATAATAGAGAATATACAAAGATGAGAAATGGTGATACCACATCACCTCCTCAAGTCCCAGCTTTATGTATATACTAGGAAATAGAACCGCACTTCGTGCGGCTTTAAAAAAAAATTAGTATTATTTTTTTATTACTTTGTAATTAATGAAATTGATAAAAAATATGAATTATTTTTTTTAAAGATGACGCAGTCTTATAAAACTAATGTTATTTATGAAAGTTAATTTTTTTTGTTAGCATTAAAAATATATATTAATGTGTATAGTTAAGTGTACACAACTTTTTTATCAATAAAAATTATGTTCACACTAATCAACTCTCCATTTTTCTTGGTATAAATGGCATTGTTGAGGGAAGATGAAGGAACCATCCTTCCTATATTAATTAATTGATGTATTTTAAGCCACTAAAATTTAATTGTTGGCATACTAAAATAAATAAATATTTCAAGACTTATAATTAATTATTATTAATGGTTACATATTGTTGAATTTAAATAGAAAGAGGAAAATACATGTAATCATTTATAATCTAATAATTATTTTCTATTTTAATATTTTGTAATGTAATTATTTTTTAATTTCAACCAATTTATTAAATAATAGACAATATGAAATGATGAGAAATTGTGATGCCACATCACCTCTTGTAGTCCCAACTTTATATATATGTATAGATAGATAGATAGATTAATTCATGTATTTTATGCCACTAAAGTTTAATTGCTAGCATAATAAAATAAATAAATATTTCAAAAGACTTATAATTAATTATTATTAATGATTACATATTGTTGAATTTAAATAGAAAGAGAAAAAAAAGTACAAAGAATATCTACCAATATTTTAGATATTTTATATAATAGAAAATATAAAAAGATGAGGAATGATATATATTAATAAAGTTACTATTTATTAAATGAGTTAAATACAATCAAATTAATTATGAGAAGATGAAAAGGCAAATCTAAAAAAAAAAATCTCTATTTATTAGATAATAGAGAATATACAAAGAAGCAAAATGGTGATGTCATATCACCTCCTCAAGTCCTAGCTTTATATATATATATATATAGATAGATATAGATATTATTTCTTTAATTTTTTATTTTTATTGTTGAAATATCTATATTAGGGAAGTAATGTAACAAAAGTAATAATAACATATGAAATATACTAAATGTAACTTCATTAATTTCAAAAACTCATAAAATCACATCCATTGCTAAAAAATACAACAAAAATATCAATTTTATAGTTTCTTTTACATAAAAAAAAAATATACCAAATGGATATACAAAATGATATCATCACATCTTGAATACGTTCAATCATCCTCTAAAGTAATTTCTTCAATTTCTAAATCATTTGCCTCAACTTCATCATCCTCATACCCATCATCATTTTCTTCCTTTAAAACAATATCCTAGGTAAAAGAAAGAATTTTAATCACTATTATTATCAAAACAAAAACTGGTATAAAATACAATAAAGAAGCTCAGACTAATAAGAAAAACACTGTAATTAAAAAAAAAAAACAACTCCATATAGATGCTTAGTCTCTATTTCAAAAAATTTAATAATTATTCCATCATCCACCTATATTATAAGCTTGTCCATAATCACTTAAGTTCATCCGCTAAGTGGTGACAAGTCACCAATCATTTTCCATGAGAACTCAAAACATAGAATATACTCATTCACTTAATCTGTTAATAAAATTAAATAAACAACCTATACCTTCTAAGATGGTTCTTGTGCAGACTTTCCAAGAACGAGCTTTATCCCCTTATTTAATGTGTCTATCTATTATACCTATTGCTACACTTAATGCATGGAAATAAGATTTTTTATCCCCATATTTAATGCGTGTATCTATTATAATAATAGAAATATCCAAACATTTCTTTAGTTATTTATTTTAATTACTTTAATGTAAACATTATATATACAATTTAGTTCAATCCTATCTATTATAACGGCCTTGTTTGGTATTAGGTTGCTGTAGTTTTACTATAAATATGAAATAAAAATTAATAGTTTGAGTAAATAAGATTTTTTAATTAATAACTTTCACAAAATTAATAAAGAATAAGATTTTTTAATTAATAACTTTTACAAAATTAATAAAGATAAACTAGATTTTTCACTAAACAAATATAAAATCAAATCAACTTAACTTTCAAATTAAACCATACTTTAGTGCTATAACTACCTCACCTCAATCTCAAATTAAACTATACACCCTGACTTTATTAAAGTCTAGATTCCCAAACTGGAAGCAGACTCTTTAAGTATAAATAACAATCTATAAGAATTTGAAATTCTTGAAGAATTTCAACCTCATCTGAAATGCATATGTGAATCTTGGAAGACTGTTGTCTGTATCTTGTTGCTGTGGAGCCAGATGCCATGCTAATCAATGAACTATGCAGTGATTCGATTGTCCTTTAGTCACTGACCGTTCCTCACGGACAATTGTTGGTGTCATCCTCATTATCAACCACTTCCTAGTTATTTTGGTTCTCGCTTGTTAACCCATCAAAACCCTCTCAAGAACATAAACAAGTGCAGTCTTTACAGAAACCGAGTCGTCCTCCATGAAGTCTGAACTCTCAATTGTATGTCAAATCTTTTCTTATCCAAATCCTTTAGTCTATCCAAAATAAAATGATTATGCATTCGAGTTGAATAAGTGAAAGGAATTCTAGAATGACGGTCAGTATTCATGGCAAACTCTAATTGTGAAAATCTAATGCTAGTGTCACTTATTTATACGAACTATAATTATTTATACGAAGTATAACTCGTTCTTTATTCCTCGGTAGTCTCAACACTCCTAAATAGCACGTTAAATAACTCCTAGAAGTTGTGCTTGAAAAATTAGAGGTTGCAAGTCCAGAAAGGACCCAAAACATTGTTGTCTAAATAATTGTCACTGATAGAAAATTATAAGTAAAAATTCACTAGTCATTGAAAAAACTTTGGTTAATCCTGATATCGAACAAAACTAAACACCCTCCCCTAACTTTTATAATGAATTTGATCACTTCCTTTCATCAAGAAAGTGAATAAATTCCTCTTTACCTTATTCTTTTAGGAATATATGAATATTAGTTACACTATCATAATCTCTTAGGATTATGTGCATATTTATAATTAGTTTATCTCTACTTAAAACTGAATACATGTATATCATTTTTAATTAAATCTTGATAGATGCATGCATGTGAGCCACCTTAGGAATTGTAAATTCTAACATTCACTGTCTGTAAAGTTATTTCAAATTGTGTAATACTATTTTTTTAATGTTATATTGATAAATATAGATTAATATATTTGTCGGGATCTTCCTCGACACATTAAATTTGAATTTCAATCTAGTATATCTCCAGGCCTACTGCTGTTTTAGGACGTATATGAAGCCATCACATATCTTGTTTGGTAAGCAAAACCAAAACGTTGCCAAATTGTTTGATTTTGCATTCTGTTTTGGAATTATGGTACTACCTGATCTTTTTGATTGGGAAGAAAAATCCATAGGCTTGCCCTCATTGTATTATGTGAGAAACATATTTAGAATATAATAGGTATCCTAAATGAGATTGTATAAACATTCCATTGTCTATGCTAAAAGAATTAGATTGAGCCTCGTGTTAATTTACTCGTTCAAGGATGTAAAACAACACAAGAAATTTAAAGAACTCAGCCTAGCTAGCCCTGCATTTATATGACCTATACAGTCATTTCCCTTGTTTTCATAATAAAAATAAGAGTAAGCTAGGCATTAATCAAATATATACAATAAGGCCAAAGAAAATGTTGTTTTTCTTATGGCAAATAAACTAGCTTCTGTAAATATAATCTTCAACTCGTAACAAATTTCCAAAGACTAGAAGATAAAGCAACAAGCAGCTCTTTTTGTGCTGCAACAGCAGGCATGTAGGATTAGAAAAATGAAAACAAAAATAATGCAACAAGCTTTAGCATATTTTGCAGGTGAAAATGCAATGGTTGGTACGAAGAAGACACACTATGCTGCATTACAGAAAGGAAGAAAGCTGTCTGTCAAGACGCGTCAATACAGTCATGTCAATATTGCCACGTCCGCAAATTCTGTTACTGCCAAGTCAGTTAATTCTGTTGAGTAGCAACGATAGTTACACGCGCTCCATACTTGTATATCAGCTAGTTTTCTTAGTTGTTATTCTAATTAGTAATGATTAGCTGTAATATGAATTAGTTATTAATTGCCTTGCTTATGAACTGAATATAAATGATTTGTATTTTACATTGTGATTAATAAGAAGAAAATCTAGAATATTTCGAAGGAAAATCCTCTATCTTTCTCAACTGCCAAAAAACTATTTTACCTCAATATTTTTTGTTTATTTTATGGTATCAGATAAAGACATGGCAAGCTCAAGCAATCTAAACACAAATTCAAACTCAATCACTACAAATCAAATATTACAAACAACATTCTCATTCATCACTCCAATCAGATTAGATCGATCTAATTACATGCACCAGCGAAATCAAGTTCTAGCTTCTGAAAAGGAAATCGGCCTACAGGTTACATAAATTGAGAAAAGTTGCATCGAATCAATTCATTGCTTCTTCAAGCAATACTGGAATAACTGCTAGATCTATTCAACAAATCGAGAAGCCTGAGTATACCATTTGGAGTCAAGATCAGACATTACTCTGCTAGTTACTCAGCTCAATCATTGAGGGTATTCGCGGCCTTGTTTATATATTCTTGTAATTCTTCACTTGATGTGTGGAAAACATTGTAGAAAAGTGTTTGGAGTAGAATCTAAGGCAAGAGTTCTTCAACTTAGGTATGAGATAAATGTTCTGATAAAAGAATCACTAAGTACAGAATATTACTATCTGAAGATGCAAGAAATAGTAGATAAATTAGCAAGTGCTGGTAGTACTATTTCTGATAGAGCTTTGTTACAATAAATTCTTAATGGCCTTGGAGCTGGATATCTTGATTTAGCAACTTTAATTACTGTAAGTAAGCTAAAGTATGATGATGCGTATGCTCTATTATTGACTCATGAAAAAAGAATTGGACAGTGTCAGAATGAAAAACACATGTTATGCTAATTTTGCTAACAATAGCGGTATGATGAATGCTTATTATGCACAAATAAGAGGCAATGCTAGCAAAGGTGGATATACTGGAGGCTTTCATGGCCATTACAACAGAATTTCAGGTGGAAGAAATAATATTCAGCAAAGTCTTTTTAATGAATATAACACTCCCAAAATAATTCAATACACAACCAACTCTAATGATCAATATTCTCGACCAAAATACTGAGTTTTATCAAAATCTCTTCATAATATCAAAAGATTATATTATAACTAATATTAACATATATTGCTTTATTCTTAATCTCAAAAGAATAATACAACAAAATTTATACAATGCCAAAAAAAATGAAATGATCAGGATGTCCTAAAAAAATCATCTATAGCTTCTAATACCATCACGTGGCCAAAATTCAAAATATCTACATTGCTGGATCGATCTGGTATACTTGCAACCTCCTGCTGGGGGGAGGGAATTTAATAAAAAATTGGATGAGTATAAAACTCATGAGCTCAGTGAGTGCATAATACTTTTTGAAAATAAATTTTTACTTTAAAAAAATAATCATATTATTTTTAAACATGATTTCATCAAACCATATACGAGAAAATATTAATAAATCATTTAACTTCTAAATCATATTACTAACCTTAAAGAGCATTTATAATATCGTATATAACAACCATAGAAATCATATCACAATATCGTATAAAATACACAAATCTAAAATCATCATTAAACAGGTACAAGGGGAATAATCTCGTCGTATCCAGACCTCAAGGGACGGGCAATGACGTACTATTACCAAATCGCCCTCGAAATCGTAATTACAACCAATCCTTAATTTAAGAAATGACTAAAATCTCTACAAGGTCAGAAATTACAAAATTGCCCTCAAAATGTGAAATTACTGAATTGCCCTCGCTGGCAACGGTGACCAAAATTTAGTCAATGGTGGTCAGGAAGCTCGGATCTGATAGTTCCAACCACGTTGATCTAATAATGTCGGCGATGACGTCCTACGCGCGACAATGGCTACGGATCCTACTCCCAAAGCTGTGAACCTCTAAGTGGTCGATCGACAACAATCCGGTCCTTTCAGGTGATGGGGCTGGTCGAAAAATGATGGGGGTGAGCTGAGGAATGAAACCCAACTGGTATCATGCCATAAAGAAATCGACGGTGACAGTGATGGGTTTAGTCGCAGTTTTTTTGAGCTAAAACGTCGGCATTTTAGCCATTTTCCGACGACGTGGATAGCTGGGGTATGTAGCTTCTCACGAGCTTTTGATCGGTCCAAGCTTGGTCGATGGGGTAGCCGAAATCGCGAGATTCGATCGGGTCACGATCGCAGGTCGGGTTGGGTTTTCTGAGTTGGTTGACATCCTCTCTGTTAGAGTGCAATTTATGCACTAGTTTTGCATTGTTTACTTCCCTTAATATCGATGTTTTGCACTTAATAATAATGTTTTACTTGTGTTTTACTTTTGTAGGTGCAATTCTATTGATTGGTGATAAAATTGAGCTAAAAGATGATGTTTAAGGAGGATTGTTCTCTTGGAGAAATTATGAGCGTCAGAAGAACTTTGTTGATAAGGCGTGGGCGCGTGCTGTCAACTGCGGACCTGCAGTTTTTAGTTTAACGTGTTTTGTATTTTTGGTTATTTTTGTAATTACGAACTTAATATTTCAGATATTAGTATTTTATTTTAAATAGAATTCTAAAAGAGAAGAGAGAGAAAGTATTTAAGGGAGGAATCTATTGTGAAAAAGAGGGATTTGGATTGGAGAAAAAGAAAGAAACCCTAGATCTAATTTTTCTCTTCTCTCTATGAGGAACTAAACCCATTTTTCTGGTTGAAGGATAATGAAGCTTTGATTCATCACTACTGTGAGATCTTTCTTATGCTTTAATTGTTTTATTACTTTTTGGGTATTTGTTTATTCTCTGAATTAGTTTCATGATTATGTTTGTTAATTAGGTAATTGGCCACTATTTAATTATCAACTTAATCTATTGTCAATTAAAGGATTCATCGTATGAAGATTTTAATGTTTGTGACGAATAACATAGCAGAGAGTTGTGTTATGAGAATAAACAATCTAATTTAAATAAATCATCATATGTGTTGATTAGGATTTGGGTCTCTCTGGTTTTTCAGGCTGTCAATTGATTAAATCCTTTGATCGTATCTAGGGTTGTCTATTGATTAGGGAAATATCCAACTGTCGTACCTTGGTATCGACTAGTTAAGGAGAGATTGGCTATTAGAGGGTTTCAATAGCTATAACCGGTCTATTCATAAGTAATAATAATCTATATTTGAATCAATGATCAGTAGTCGAATCAAGCTGAGTTAATTCCTTCAACCAGAGCTTTCTCCAATTTGAATTACAACTTTAATTTGCATTCTTGTTATTTTTAATTTGATTTTTATTATTGTCAACAATTCCCCCATTTTACGTTTTACGTTTCAAAAGGATTTAAATAATTACCGATCTCTATGGACATGACCCTGTTTAATCACTATACACAATTTATTTAGAGTAGGAATTTATTTTTGTTGGCTTCGACACCCATCAAATTTTGGCGCCGTTGCCGGGGATTGGTGTCATTTATTTAATCCTTTTTACGTTTTACTTGGTGTATGGTTCGTTCTTCTCGTACAGGTACACTTTCGTTTGATCCTGAAATTGAGAAGACAGCTCGCCAGCTGAGACAGCAGACAAAGCGAGCTAAGCAACGATCCTCGTCGCCTTTGCTTTCTGAAACAGATACAGTGCTTGATTTAGTTGAATCATCTAGTGATTCAGAAGAACAAGTGATGGATAGGCCTGCACCTGTAGAAAGAACTCTTAGAGAGTTAGCCGAACCAGACTTGAATCAGCAACCACTCTGCATTCAATATGTAGATTTGGAGGTAAATTTTGAATTAAAGTCTGGTCTTATTCATTTATTACCCAAGTTTCATGGTTTTGCAGGTGAAGATCCTCATAAACATCTTAAGGAGTTTCATGTTGTGTGCTCAAGTATGAGGCCACAAGGCGTGACTGAAGAGCAGATTAAGCTGCGTGCTTTTCCGTTCTCTGTAGATGGGCTAGCTAAAGATTGGTTGTACTACTTGCCTCCTGGATCGATTACAACGTGGAATGGTTTGAAGAAGCAGTTCCTCGAGAAGTACTTTCCTGCTTCAAGAGCTGCTAACATCAGAAAAGATATTTGTGGGATCAGACAACTTCCTGGGGAGACTTTGTATGAGTATTGGGAGCGATTCAAACAATTGTGTGCCAGCTGTCCTCAGCATTAGATTTCTGATCAACTTCTTATTCAATATTTTTACGAAGGATTATCATTGATGGATAGGAGTATGATAGATGCTGCTAGTGGAGGCGTGTTGGTGAACAAGACCCCTACTCAAGCAAGGGAGTTGATCTCAAATATGGCTGCCAATGCACAACAATTTGGCAGCAGACAAGATGCCACTTCAAGAACGGTGAATGAGGTAAATATTTCTTTTGTTGAACAACGTTTAGATAAACTTACTTCTCTTGTGGAAAAGTTTGTTGTAGGTAATGTGCAACAGGTGAAGACTTGTGGCATTTGTTACAATATGGGTCATTCAACTGATATGTGTCCTACACTTCAAGAAGAACCCGTTGAACAAGCCAATGCAGTTGGAGGATTTCCAGGCATGCCTCAGAGGAGGTATGATCCTTATGCACAAACATACAATCCGGGATGGAAGGATCATCCCAACTTCAGCTATGGAGTTAGGCCGTTAGGATTCCCACAACAGTATCCACCAAGACAACCAACACCTCCACAGTCAAACTCCAAGTCAGGTATATCTCTTGAAGAAATTGTTAAATCACTTGCGACTAACACTCAACAATTTCAGCAGGCAACTACAGTAAGCATTCAGAACTTGGAGAACCAAATGAGTCAATTGGCGACTACAGTGAGCCGTCTCGAGTCTCAAGTATTAGGAAGATTGCCTTCACAATCTGAGGTGAATCCAAAGCAAAACGTTAGTGCTATCATCCTTAGAAGTGGGAAGGAGTTGCAAGAGCCTAGTAAGAAAGTGACAAAGCATGTAGAAGATGAGCTTGAGAAGAATGAATTGATACCTAAATCTCAAGATGCGCAACCCACCAAAGCGAAACCCCTACCTATTGTGATACCTCCTCCTTTTCCAAGCCGATTTGCAAAATCCAAGAAGGAGGAACAAGAGAAAGACATCCTTGAGACATTTCGCAAGGTTGAGGTAAATATTCATTTATTAGATGCTATAAAACAAATACCTCGATATGCTAAAGTCCTTAAGGAACTGTGCACCTCCAAGAGAAAATTAAGAGGAGATGAAAAAGTTCACATAGGGGAGAATGTTTCAGCAGTTCTCCAAAAGAAACTACCTCCTAAGTGCAAGGATCCAGGTATGTTTACTATCCCTTGTAAAATTGGTAGTGTTAGAGTTGAAAAGGCTTTGTTAGATCTAGGAGCTTCTATTAATGTCATGCCTCGTTCCATTTATTCATCTTTGAATATTGGTCCATTAAAAGAAACTGGTGTGATAATTCAACTAGCTGATAGGTCTAATGCATATCCTGATGGGGTATTAGAAGATGTCTTAGTACAAGTTAATGAGTTGGTTTTTCCTGCTGATTTTTATGTACTTGATATGAAAGATGATAACTCCTCTAATTCTATCCCAATTTTGCTAGGAAGACCTTTTCGTAAGACTGCTAGGACTAAAATGGATATACATAAAGGGACTCTCACTATGGAGTTTGATGGAGAGGTTATAGAATTCAATATGAATGATGCCATGAAATATCCTAGTGAGGAACATTCGGTATTTTCTGTGGATGTTATTAACCCTATAGCGCAGGAAATGTTTTACAAGGAAAAGACGAAGACATTTCATGATAGAATGATTTTGAGAAAGGAGTTCTCTGTTGGTCAAAAAGTTCTTCTTTTTCATTCTAAGCTTAAACTTTTTCCGGGTAAATTACGTTCTTGTTGGGTTGGACCTTTTATTGTTACTAATGTTTTTCCTCATGGTGCAGTTGAGATTCAGACCCCGACCTCTGACAAAGTTTTTAAGGTTAATGGCCATCGCTTAAAACCTTTTTATGAAGGTTTTTTGGTGAATATTATGGAGGATGTGGCTCTCGAGAGTCCCAATTATGGAGATTGATGCATAAATGTGTCTAGCCAAAGACATAAAACAAAGGCGCTTTTTTGGGAGGCAACCCAAATGATTTGTTTGTTTTGGTTTTTGTTATATCTTCTTTTAATTTTGATTCAAAAAAAAAAAATTTTTGCTTATTTTGGTCAGAAGAAAATTTTTGATAAGGCGTGCCCACGTCTTAGCTAATAAGTACTTCTGTAATTTTTAAAGTAACACAGTTTTAAGGCGTGCTCACGTACTTAATAGAAAAGTACTTCTGAAATTTAATGTGTTTGCTTATTTTGGTCAGAAGAAAATTTTTTATAAGGCGTGCCCACGTACTTATTAGAAAAGTACTTCTGAAATTTTTAGTGTCTCAAAGTGATTCATCACTAAAAAAAAAAAAAAAAAAAAATTATTTATTTTATTTTTATTTTTATTTTTTTTTTCTTTTTTTTTTCGTTCCTTTCTTTCTTTTTATTTATTTATTTATTTAAAAAAAAAAAACCAAAAATCGAAAAACACTGTTCACTATTCACTGTTCACAAAATCCCTAATTTTCCAGAACTTGTTTTCTTCTCCAGCCGCTTGCAGCACACCAGCAGCAAACCAGCCCGCCGGAAAACGCACCATCCCGTGAGCGCAGCACCAGCATCCCGTGTCTCGCAGCCCAGCAGCGCGCAACGAAGTCCCACCAGCGAAAGCAGCCGCGCGCAACGCAGCAAGCCCCAGCCATCACCATCGTGCGAAATCAGCAGCAACCGTGCGCGCAACACATCCCGCGAAGCAGTAGCAGTAACGCCCCGCAACACAGATCCTCAGCTCCAGCCCGCGTGCACAGCGCAAATCAATCCTGGTTCCGTTTTTTGATGGTTGTGTCCAGCAATCACCCTCGTGAAGCAGCAGCAGCAACGCCTCGCAACACAGCCCACGCAGCGCGCAGATCCAGCAGCCCCAGCGCGCGCGCGCAACACAATCAGTGCCATCCCGCGTCCATCAAGCAAGCTCCAGCCGAGCAGCAATCGCAACGCAACCAGCCTACGACCTGCATTCCAGGCGCGTGAATCGAAATCCGTGACAAGATGGAGCAGAATTTGGCCGCATACTTCAAGAGTGTGGGATTTATCCCACCATTCCCGCCAAGCCTATAGACGTTATGAGGATCAAAGCTCACAATTCAGGGAAGTTTTTGCCCTTAATCTTTTATCCTTACGCTTTAATTTTTATGTGAGCTTTGATTATCTTACATTGGGGACAATGTCAGTTCTTGGTGTGGGGGAGGGATTTTTGCATTATTGATGTCTGGAATTATTGTTTTCACTCTACTCATCTATTTTCACTCTACTCATCCTTAAATGATTTTGGAGTTAGTATGCTTTATATATTATTATTTTTCTTTTCTTTTCTTTCTCACTACTTTTTTCCCATCTATCTCAAATTATTTACATCTATTTTTATTCTATCATACTCTTTCATCACTCACATTTTATCTTTCACTTTTCATATTACTACATACATCTTTCTCACTTCTTATCATTTTTACCTTTCCTTCACTCATACCTTCTTCCCATTCTACACCACTATTGATGGTTGATTCATTTGAAGAGTGTACATGATTTGATGGCAAATTTACCAACTTTGTGAGGATTTGAGCCTATGAGCAACCACTTTGCTCTAATATTTTTGTTATGTGAATATCAATCTTAGTTTGTTTATTCTAGAACTTGCTTTGTTATGCATGTTGAAGCCGCATCTATTTTTATTCTATCATACTCTTTCATCACTCACATTTTATCTTTCACTTTTCATATTACTACACACATCTTTCTCACTTCTTATCATTTTTACCTTTCCTTCACTCATACCTTCTTCCCATTCTACACCACTATTGATGGTTGATTCATTTGAAGAGTGTACATGATTTGATGGCAAATTTACCAACTTTGTGAGGATTTGAGCCTATGAGCAACCACTTTGCTCTAATATTTTTGTTATGTGAATATCAATCTTAGTTTGTTTATTCTAGAACTTGCTTTGTTATGCATGTTGAAGCCGCATTACGGGATTTTAGGCATTAAAATGATAAGGGCAAACCATTTACCATTTTTCTATTCTCGCATTTTCCTTTTTCTCTACCCGAAGACCTTTATTTGCTACCTTTGTTTGAGCCTTAACCATTACCCATCTAATTCTCTCCGTCTACTTAACCATTTTTCTTCTTTTTGAGCCTCAATTTAAGGAGATTTTTGGACTCATTGTGTGGATATATTTTGTTGCTTTTTCTACCTTGTATTGAAGTTTCTCAATTAGATCAACAAGCATTATGCTTGAATTAAATTGTGCAAGGTTCGTTTCTTTTGTTTGATTCGAAAAAAAAAAAAACAAAAAAAAATGAAAAAATGAAAAAAAAATGAAAAAAAAAAGAAAAAGAAAAATTGAAAAAAAAATCAAAAAAAAAAATGTTTACATTCTTGGTGACTTGAGTAGAAATAAGCATTTTGATATCATAAGTTCATTCAATGAGTTCATTCTTCTCATTTTGATCTCTTTTTCTTTCGTAAACCTTTCTTTTTCATTTAACCCATTTAACCCCATTACAACCCTTTTAAGACCCTTAGATTTTTGCATTTTATTCATGTTTTGTGGATTGAGATGTGATATATGAGCAAGCTTATGGTAATAGCATTCTTTTATTTGATTTGAGTGGATAAATGACACCCTAAACACTTTGAGTGCATGGAGTGAAGTTATTGAGAGGGCTATTACATCTTGTTGCACTTGAATTTTGAATGGATCTTCTTGGTGGTTGAATGTTCTTATTCTATCTTATGAGATTCTATGCTTTAAAATCCTTGTCTCTCGAATGTTGATCGACTTAATTTCTTGAGGTATGCTTGCTTAAAATTATTTTGGATGAGTTGAGATGAGAATTGAGTGGAGATTTGGGATTAATCTTGAGTTATATGCTTGAGGACAAGCATCATCTTGGTGTGGGGGAATTTGTTAGAGTGCAATTTATGCACTAGTTTTGCATTGTTTACTTCCCTTAATATCGATGTTTTGCACTTAATAATAATGTTTTACTTGTGTTTTACTTTTGTAGGTGCAATTCTATTGATTGGTGATAAAATTGAGCTAAAAGATGATGTTTAAGGAGGATTGTTCTCTTGGAGAAATTATGAGCGTCAGAAGAACTTTGTTGATAAGGCGTGGGCGCGTGCTGTCAACTGCGGACCTGCAGTTTTTAGTTTAACGTGTTTTGTATTTTTGGTTATTTTTGTAATTACGAACTTAATATTTCAGATAT
The DNA here is from genome assembly GCA_039657385.1 of Citrus x changshan-huyou. Taxonomy (NCBI): domain Eukaryota; kingdom Viridiplantae; phylum Streptophyta; class Magnoliopsida; order Sapindales; family Rutaceae; genus Citrus; species Citrus x changshan-huyou. The sequence continues at coordinate 16,795,140 of CM077547.1, read as the reverse complement.
TAGTATTTTATTTTAAATAGAATTCTAAAAGAGAAGAGAGAGAAAGTATTTAAGGGAGGAATCTATTGTGAAAAAGAGGGATTTGGATTGGAGAAAAAGAAAGAAACCCTAGATCTAATTTTTCTCTTCTCTCTATGAGGAACTAAACCCATTTTTCTGGTTGAAGGATAATGAAGCTTTGATTCATCACTATTGTGAGATCTTTCTTATGCTTTAATTGTTTTATTACTTTTTGGGTATTTGTTTATTCTCTGAATTAGTTTCATGATTATGTTTGTTAATTAGGTAATTGGCCACTATTTAATTATCAACTTAATCTATTGTCAATTAAAGGATTCATCGTATGAAGATTTTAATGTTTGTGACGAATAACATAGCAGAGAGTTGTGTTATGAGAATAAACAATCTAATTTAAATAAATCATCATATGTGTTGATTAGGATTTGGGTCTCTCTGGTTTTTCAGGCTGTCAATTGATTAAATCCTTTGATCGTATCTAGGGTTGTCTATTGATTAGGGAAATATCCAACGGTCGTACCTTGGTTATCGACTAGTTAAGGAGAGATTGGCTATTAGAGGGTTTCAATAGCTATAACCGGTCTATTCATAAGTAATAATAATCTATATTTGAATCAATGATCAGTAGTCGAATCAAGCTGAGTTAATTCCTTCAACCAGAGCTTTCTCCAATTTGAATTACAACTTTAATTTGCATTCTTGTTATTTTTAATTTGATTTTTATTATTGTCAACAATTCCCCCATTTTACGTTTTACGTTTCAAAAGGATTTAAATAATTACCGATCTCTGTGGACACGACCCTGCTCAATCACTATACACAATTTATTTAGAGTATGAATTTATTTTTGTTGGCTTCGACACCCATCACTCTCTCACTCTCTCACATGTTTTCCAGCTTCTTTTATTTTATTTTTTTTCCTAACCGCCTTTCTCTTTTTATTTTTTTTTCCACATATGTTATAATCCTCCCCACTTATAAAAATTTCATCCTCGAAATTTACGTACCTAATAAAAAAAAAATGGGGATACTGAGCTTGCATTAAGTCTTTGCGTTCCCAGATAGCCTCTTGTTTTGTGTGATTCCTCCACAACACTTTTACTAAAGGAATGGTCTTAGAACAAAGAACTTGGTGTTTCCTTTGTAATATCTCCATTGGTTCCTCTTCGTAAGTTAAGTCTTCTTTCAAGTGAATCAGTCGCTTCAATAACACATGGCTCGAGTCATATATGTACTTCCAAAGCATTGAGATATGAAACACATCGTGGATTCTGGATAACTCGGGTGGTAGAGCTAATCGATAAGCTAACGGACCAATGCGGTTGATGATCTCATATGGCCCAATGTAACGTGAGCTTAGCTTCCCACGTTTCCCAAATCCAAGCACACATTTCGAAGGAGATATCCAAATGAAAACTCTATCACCAACTTCGAATTTAAACTCTCACCTACGCTTGTCTACATAGCTCTTCTGTCTATCTTGGGCCACATTTAATCTATCCTAGATGAATTGTATCTTCTCGTTAGTATCCTAAACTAATTTTGGACCAAATAGCCTCCGCTCACCAACCTCATCCCAATATACTGAATTTCTGCATTTTCTACCATACAAAGTCTCATATGGTGTCATCTCAATACTAACTTGATAACTGTTGTTATAAGCAAACTCTATCATAGGTAAACAATTGTCCCAATTACCTTTAAACTCCATAACCCAAGCTCGTAACATGTTCTCTAGGGTTTGAATAATACGTTATGACTGACCATAATTCTGTGGATGAAAAGTTGTACTGAAGTTCAATTTAGTGCCTTAAGCATTTTATAAGCTGGTCCAGAACTTACAAGTGAACCAGGAATCTCTATCTGAAACAATAGACACAGGTACTCCGTAAAGTCGAACTATCTCAGCCAAATAAATACTCCCTAACTTGTCATTGAATAGGTGGTTTTGAACAGTACGAAGTAAGCATATTTTGTAAGTCGATTGACAACCACCCAAACATTATCATATCCCCTCTGAGTACGTGGAAGTCTCGCTACAAGATCCATCGTGATGTGCTCCCACTTCCACTCAAGAATATGAAGCGACTAAGAATACCCTACAAGCTTCTAGAGTTCAACCTTAATTTGTTGATAGACTAAACATCAAGAGAAAAATTCTACTATCTCTCTCTTTATGTCCTGCCGCCAATAATGATCCCTCAAGGTACGATACATCTTCATACTTCCCGGATGCATAGTGTAAGCTGAACAGTGAGCTTCTTCTATAATCTCTTCTTTCAGATCCTTAATATCAGGTACACAGACTCTATTGTCCATGACTAAGACTTCATCATCTCTCACTGCAAAATCGGATTGTAAACATTTTCGCACCTCTTCTTTGAACTTCATTAACTATGGGTCTTGAGCTTACATCTGGTAGACTTTTTTAATCGAAGTTGACCTAACTCGAAAATTATCTATTAAAGCTCCACAATTGTTAGGGTTCAACTCGACTCTCAAAGATCACAACTCGATCAACAAAGGCATATACGTCACTCGCAAGTAAGCTATAGAGTTAGAGAACTTTCTGCTTAATGCATCAGCTACCACATTCACTTTGCCTGGGTGATAATCAATAGTGCACTCGTAGTCCTTAATTAGCTTAATCCATCACCTCTGTCTCAAGTTTAAATCTTTCTGAGTAAACAAATACTTGAGACTCTTATAATCAATGAAAATCTGATATGTTGTCCCATATAAGTAATCCCTTCATGTCTTAAGTGCAAACACCACTACTGCTAGCTCTATGTCATGTGTTGGGTAGTTTTGCTTATGTTTCTTAAGTTATCTAAAAGCATAAGCCACCATTTTCCCATGTTGCATTAGCACACAACCCAATCCTTGCGTAGAGGCATCACTGTATACCACAAATTCTTGATTACCAGATGGAAGTGTAAGAACCCGTGCTGAGGTCAAATGTGTCTTAAGTTCTTGAAAACTCTTTTCACAGTCATCATACCATTGGAACTTAACATTCTTTTTGGTTAACTGTGTTAGAGGAGAAGCAACCTTAGACAATCCCTCCACAAATCTACGATAGTAACAAGCTAACCCCAAGAAACTTCTCATCTCTGTGACATTTATAGGTTGTTCCCATTTCACAATTGCTTCAATCTTTTGAGGATCAACATAAATGCCTTCAGCCGATATCACATGGCCCAAAAATACTACTATGTCCAACCAGAACTTGCACTTGCTGAACTTGGCATACAACTACTTTTGCCTTAAAGTTTGCAAAATAGTTCGTAAATGCTCTGCATGCTCTTCCTCGCATTGAGAATACACCAAGATATTATCAATGAATACAATCATAAATTGATCCAAGTATGAGCAAAATACCCATATTCATGAGATCCATAAAAGATGCTGGAGCATTGGTTAACCCGAATGGCATCACTAAGAATTCATAGTGTCCATAACAGGTTATAAATACTATTTTAGGAACATTGGCCTCTTTAATTCTAAGCTGATGATACTCCGAGCGCAAATCGATCTTAGAAAATACGTTCGCGCCTCCTAAAGTTGATCAAACAAGTCATCAATGCATGGATTTGGATACTTATTGCGTACTGTAACTTTATTCAAATGCTTATAGTCGATGCAGAGTTTAAAAGTTTTATCTCCTTTTTTAACAAACAAGACTTGAGCTCCCCATAGGGACACACTAAGTCTAATAAACCGTTTATCCACCAACTCTTGCAGTTAAACCTTCAGCTCCTTCAATTCAACGGGAGCCATCTTGTACGGTGCCATAGATATAGGAGATGTTTCAGGGACTAAATCAATAAACAAGTCAACCTCCCTGTTTGGTGGCATCCTAAGAAGTTCATTGGGAAATACATCTAGAAACTCTTTGAATACTACAATATCCTCCAATCTCAATTCTGAGCTTCTGTGTCTATCACATGAGCTAAATAAGTTGAACACTATTTTCTTAGCAACCGCCTTGCACTAATGGTAGATATGACACATGAGGATAGAACTTTGAGCTCCCCACAAAATAGCATCGAAGTCATGAATGTCTAAGGAAATCAAATTTGCCTTAAATTCATGCTCACCTATTCCAATTATACAATCTCAATACACACTCTTGGTAAGTAATGACTGCTTCCCATAGGTGTACAAAAAACTAAATCACAATCTAGTGGTTCGGGCTCTTGCCCTATAGGCATAGCAAAAGTATGGGAAGCTAAAAATATTAGTGCGTGGATCCAGGATCAATAAAAATATGAGCCTCACGCCTAAAGATAGATAGTATACCTATAATAACTTTTGGTGTAGCACGTGCCTATTGTTGTGTCAAAGTAAAAACTCGAGCCTGGGTATGAGGTGGACCAAGCTGACCTCTCTGACCTGGAGCAGTCATCTGACTCCTAAAAGTATATGTAGAACCTCCGTCTGCACTCCTCTCTGACCTTAAGTCTAGCCAGAGTTAGGCTAATACTGTGAGGCTGTCTCTTCTACAAAACTGTGACCCGGAGATAAAGTAAGGCAGAATCTCCTGATGTGTCCAGGCTGATCATACAAATAACAAACTTTATCTCCAGCACAGCATTGGCCTTGATGGTTTTTCCACATGAAGGGCAATAAGTCTATTAGGTACTCTTAGGATGATCATCACGATGTCTCCCACTACTTCGATCATATTGTCCCTGATTTCTAACATTACTCCCCACTGGTGGCTACATTGAGCTATGACTGGTCAAGTCTCCCCTAAAACTTGTACTCTGACTCCTTTGCGTGATATTAGAATAAATCGTAGGAATGCCCCCTCTCTTTGGTGGCCTGCTACTAGAGCCACCCTCTGCCTAACTCTGGTCATGCTTTTGCTTCAGTATTTGAACTTTGCGTCCCTTTGAAATATTATGTTCTACTCTCTTGCCTGCCTCAACTACCTCTCCAAACTCAATATATCGTGAATGTAGTCACGGTGGTGCAAATCTCAAATCAGAGATCCTCCTCAAATTGTCTACATCTCTTTCTCTCATCACCGACTACAAATGTAGCAAATTTAGAGAGGTCCAAAATTTCTTCTTATACTCCTCAATTGTCATGGATCCCTGAACTAACTGAATGAATTCACTTCGCTTAATATCTTGATACACAGTTGAGAAATAATGATCGTAGAATTCCTTACAGAAAATAGCCTAAGTAATGGTATCATCTTTCTACTATCTGCCACCAATGGTAAGCTTTATCCTTGAGCATGAAAGTGGCGAAGGATAGTTTGTCATCCTCTGAACGCTTCATCACGTCAAAAATACGCTCAAACTTAACAAACCATGACCCAGCTTTAAGTGGTTCTACAGAACCATTAAAGCTTCTCACCCCTAAATTCCTCACACGTTCAATAGTGTTTGTGTTACCAACATGTGCTCGAGTGTAATTATGCACAACTATAGCCATGATTTGAGCCAACCTATTGAATGACTACCCAATATTTGAGACATTTTCTGGTGCTTGTTGTGCAATTTCATGCGTCGAGGATTCAACTATTTCTTCATTCATAGGTTCACTTTCCACTGTAGGTACACTTCCAGGAGTCAACCTAACTACTAGCCTAGTATGGCTACGGCCACTTCTACTGCTACGACGAAGCATGATGGTGCCTATAAAATATCAATTCTCACATTAATAGTAATAAAGCTTATTCTTACTAAGGCAGTATATAGTCTACATAATCTAAAACCACGCTCTAATACCAATTGAAATGACCCACACCAAACCCTAAGGTGAGTCTATCTAGTCTCATCAAAACTAGATAGATAATAATCTAATTAGTAAGAATTCTGCCGAAAATTCGGCTAAGTCTCCTTTATGAATATAACAATCCCAAAATAGTTCAGTGTACAATCAACTCCAATGACCAATATTCTCAACAAAAATACTAAGTTTTATCAAAAAAATCTCCAGAGTATCAAAAGATTATATTATAATAAATATTAACATATGTTGTTTTATTCTTAATCTAAAAAAATAATACAACAAAATTTATAAAATTCCAACAAAATGAGATGATCAGGATGTCTTAACAAAAATCATTCATATCTTCTAACACCATCACGTGACCAAAATTCAAAATATCTACAATCGCTGAGTCGATCTGGTATACCTGCAACCTTCGGTTGGGGGAGATAATATAATAAAAACAGAATGATTATAAAACTCAGTGAGTTCAATGAGTGGATAGTAGTTTTTTAAAATAAATTTTTATTTTTAAAAAAATAATCATATTATTTTTAAACACGCCTTCATCAAATCATATACGAGAAAACATTAATAAATCATCTAACATCTAAATTAGATTACTAACCTTGAAGAGCATATATAATATCGCATGTAGTAACCATAGAAATCATATCACAATATCATATAAAATACACAAATCTGAAATCATCACTAAACAAGTACCCAATGGAATAATCTCGTCATATCCGGAACTCAAGGGACGGGCAATGATGTACTATCTAGGTGCCATCATGCACTAGAGCTATACGGATAGACAGGGAAGTGTCATCTCATATTTTGTCATATATCTCATCATATCTGTGCATGCATAATCTAGTCTCCAAAAGACAAAACGCCTAAGCACATGGCCCAAAGCCTCTATGTGTACTAAGATAGGCCCCAAAGGCTTGTATTACATATGTATCATCTGTATCTGTATACTATTATCATCATATCACATGCATATGCCCCCAAAAAGAAAAAGCACCCAAACACATGACCCAAAGCCTCTAAGTGTGTTCAGACAGACCCCAAAGGCCTCATTATATATGTATCACTATTACCGGGGAACGGTATTGTCCAATGACTTAAAAACAATCTTTGTACTCATATTCGTATACCATTTAACCATACTTTAAATGATATTTTTCCTTTCATTAACACATTTGAATCCATTTATCTTATCTTTAAGATACTATATGGTTTTATTCAAAATCAACACGGAAAATCATTAACCAAACACTTTTTTAATAACAAATCAATATGTGGAATAAAATCCATTTCGAGAAAATCATTAAATACAAGTATTTAAAAAACTTATTTCACAAACGTGCATTACTATCATAATAAACTATGAAAATAGGTTTTGTATATTCCATTCACAGTGATGATGTTCAGGCTTGGTTATCGTCCACGCCTGCGGACCGGTTCTCGCTCATGGATCCTCCTAAATCAAGGAAACGACATAACTATTTTTCGTAAATCGGAATTATGACTAAATTTATGCAATAAACTCGAAACGACCATCTATGCATAATTTACAACTCTCGCGCCGATGAAATTGCTAAAATACCCTCGAGTACGTAAATCATTAAAATACTCTGAAATCCTAAATCACCAAATCACCTTCGGAATTGTAATTACAACCATTCCTCAATTTCAGAAATGAATAAAATCTTTATACGGTCAAAAATTACAAAATCGCCCTTAAAATGTGAAATTACTGAATTGCCCTAGCCGGTCAACGGTGGTCGTGAAGCTCGAGTCTGATAGTCATCAGTGATGTTCCACGCGCAACGACGGCATTGGAACGAGCTCCCAAAGCCGTGAACCTCCAAGTGGCTGATCAACGACAATCCAGTTGTTTCAGGTGATGGGACCGATTGGAAAATGATGGGGGCGAGCTGAGGAGTGAAACCCAGCCAATGGTGTGCTACAAATCCGGCAAAACCCAGCCATCTAATCAAAGCATCTAACAAGAAACACACTTGGGCTAAAAATAATGGACAGTGAGGAAATTTGAGAATCCACGAAAACCTCAAATAACAAAATAAGCAAAGTGACAAGCCTAACAAAAACAATAATAATAAATATAAAAATAAAAAGAAATTCCAACCTGCCTAATACATGAGCCACTTTTGTTGCACATCTTCATCTTTCCTCTCAATTGCCTTGAATGTTGAGTACACTGGTAAAGCAACACCCACAGAGTAGCTGCACAAATACCCAAAAAAAAATAATAATAAGAATAAAAAATTTATCTAGATTATTTAGTACTAGGCATCGTCATGTGGGCTACTCATCGTAAAGTGAGAACCATGTTCACCCACTAGATCATTACTCTAACATTACATTGATATCTGCGTAACACGTTACAATAATAGCCGATGCAAGGTTTAGCACATATGATTCACTGTTAATCAAAAAGCAACCGACCCAATTTTAATTAATTGAAGACACACACACAAACATTTTTGTTAATAAGGAGTTAAAAGTAAGTGCATAAAAGCCATACCAAGCTGTTCGGACTACAATGTTATAACCAAGTGGGCAAAAGTGCAGCTGCAATCCGACCTGTGAATAAAAAAGACAGAAAAGACACATTTTTTGCATTAGATTTTCAATAAAAATGCATTTATTTGAGTGGTTTTTTGTTTTGTTAAACGCAAAATTGACCTCCTTGGTTAAGCTGGATCTGGAGATAGCCATTCAATAATCTTTTGCAGATAATATCTTCTTCTTTTTTTCAATTCAATTAATTCATAAACCTGTGAACTGTGAAGATGACTGACGTGCACTTCCGTGAAGTGACTCATTGGCACAGTTTTGGGTGGCAAGCAAGGAGAACAAAACGGTGTCGTTCACCATGAAACTTGGGAAATTTATCCTTAGTGGCCGAGAAGAATAATTGTCGTTGGATCGGGTTGTGGGCCTTTCTATGGTTTTCACAAAGCCCACATAAATCAATTTCATTTTTTTGTTCTTGTAAATTCTAAAAATTCTTCAATTTTTTTTTTTGTTATCACTTATTGATGATATTCTGATCAGTGAAGCGATTTCTTTTAATCAATTTAAAAATAGTAGTACAAATACTCATGTGTTAGCACCCTGCACTGCTCAAATCTAATTACTAAAGAAGAAAAATTTTAGCTTTAAGTTATTACCAGTATTAAAAGTTAATGAGAGTAATTGTCAAATCTAAGTTGTTTGATATTAAATCTCTTTAAAGTTCAATTCATGATCTAATGAAAAATAGTGCAACAAAGTTAGAAATAATGGTATGTTTACTTCATGGAATGGAGAATGGGAATGAAGAAATGAGAATGAAAGTCATGTTTATTTAACAAAATGTAATTTGAGAATGGGAATAAAATGTGTGGGTCCCACACAATTTGAGAATAAAGAATGAGAATCTCATTCCCATGACAGGGTTGGGAATCAAAATGAGGGAATTGGAATGGAATATATGTTTACTTTTGTATCCCTCTAATTTTTTCATATTTCTCAAATGACCCTCGTTCAAATCACAATTAATTTTATTATTTTAAATGTCATTAATAATAATAATAATTATTATTATATTTTATTAAATTTATTATTTTAGTTATTATTAATTATTATTATTTTATTAATATTATCATTATTAACAATAAAAATAATGATAAAATAATAATTAATAAAAATAACTAATTTATCATTATTAAAAATATTATCATTATTGTTGTTATTATTATTATTAAAAATAATAATAACGATAATTAATAATAAATAAAATAATAAAGTTAATAAAATTTAATAATAATAATAATAATATAATTTTCATTATCCATATACATGTATAAATATTATTATGAAAATGATAATAATAATAATAATAATAATAATAATAATAATAATAATAATAAATGTTAATAATGATAATATTAATAAAAATAATAATAACAATAATTAATAGTAACTAAAATAATAAAGTTAATAAAATTTAATAATAATAATAATAAATGTTAATAATGATAATATTAATAAAAATAATATTAACAATAATTAATAATAACTAAAATAATAAAGTTAATAAAATATAATAATAATAATAATAATAATAATAAATGTTAATAATGATAATATTAATAAAAATAATATTAACAGTAATTAATAATAACTAAAATAATAAAGTTAATAAAATATAATAATAGTAATATTAATAATAATAATAAATGTTAATAATGATAATATTAATAAAAATAATATTAACAATAATTAATAATAACTAAAATAATAAAGTTAATAAAATTTAACAATAATATTATTATTATAGTAATAAAACAACAATAATGATAATATTGTTAATAATGATAAATTAATTATTTTTATTAATTATTAATACTATGGGTATTTTGGTAAATTGATTCTCATTCTCATTCCTTATTCCCATTTATTTTGTCAAGTAAACACATCAAGGGCATTCCAGCATATTCCCATTCCCATTTATTTTTGCCAAGTAAACATTGAAATCTCATTTCCATTCCTCATTCTCATTCCAACCCATTCTCATTTTCAGCCTATTCCCATTCCACCCCATTCCCATTCCATGAAGTAAACGCACCATAATTTCTGATATTTGGTTGCATGTATATATCTGAAGGTTTTTGGATTAATCGTGATGATGGAGCGGGATAGCGAGAGCGGAATTGATACTTCATGGTGACAAACCAGGATAGCAAAAGTGGAATTAATAGCGGAATTGATAAGATAGATAACACCGCCTACACATTTAGGTTACATTCTAATTGAGGCAGATTAGATTTCATTCTAATGCAAACGACTCAATGAGAATTTAATAATGTGTTAAATGAGATTAGATTATGCTCTAACCAAAATGATTCTATAAGAGAGATTTTAATAAATAATCCCAAAGGGAATTGTAAAAGAAGAGTTTTATTGAATAATTAAAGCTGAAGCTAAGAAAATAATAAAATAATAAAAAGACCTCTTTATTTATAATGAAGTAAAAGTTAAGTTAAAAGGGAAACTAAATAATAATTATAATAAAAATAAAAGACTAAAACATGGCGCTAATTAAAATAGAAAATAAACAAAATACCTATAATAATAAAATTCTAAAATAACGTCCTATATCACACAATAATATTGAATGATAAATCCATAATTCTTTATTAATAATTGCATGTTTGTCAACTTTGACATGTCTCCGGCCATGTAAAAATACATGAAGCTCACACGGCACAAGTATAAAATCTCAACTTATATACCCCAAATGGCCTTAATAAAGTTGTTACTTGAAACATATACATGCACATTTTTTAGACTGATATTACAATCAAACAACTATTGATCTATTTATATTTTCTATGTTTGTTAATTTTTGAAAAATATCTACTCTACTTAAATTTTATAACGGAGAAAACAGTCTCCACTTAATTATTTTTTTATTTGATGGAGAAATTGAATCTCCATATTTCAGTATGGAATCTTTCGGCCGAGTGGCAAATACCCATTTTTCGAATTCCAATAAATAATAAACCAACGAGACGTATAATAGTAAAAATATATATACAGTAAATTGAGATCAAGATTTTGGCGCCAATAAATTTGTTTCCCTCAGGGTCTTAACGGTGAATTCAACATTAGTAGTTAATTTCAATCACTATCATCATCAAAATTTTGTAATTATTATTATTTACTCATACGGTGTGGGTGTGACGCTCGTCACTGTCAGTGGGCTGGGAAAAGTCGAATGAAGTCACCGCTTGTGCATCTTTGGGTAGGGAGCATGGAGAACAAAACAGCGTCGCTCACAATAGAAATTTAGCAAATTTGTCCGTGGTGACCAAGAGATGATACAGTGTCGTTAAGGCAAGAAATTTACGAGGATTCCACTACCATAAGGAGGTCTTCTTTTTATACCATTTTCTTATTAAATATAATATAATTATATTTATTAAAATAAAATAATGTTACATTTATTTAAAAGTAATAATATCATTTTTTAAATAATATTATATATTATTTAATAATAATACATTTATTAAAAATAATAATATTAAGCTTATTAATTATAATATTGTCATATTTATTTAATTTTAATATTATTATATTTATTTACTTTTAATTAATTAATAATAATAATAAATATTTACTCTAAGAAAATTTAATTTTGCAGTATATTATTAATAATGATGTTTCATTTGTGTTGCCCTTTTCAATAATTTTAGTTACTTAATTAAATTAAAATTAAATAAAAAATTATGGTTTATATAATTAAAATAAATAGTTTATTTTACATATCTTTAAATAATGGTAAAATTATAATTTAAAATAATTGACTCCCAATCTAAGACAAATAAACACATAATGAAATTTTGATTCCTATTCCATACTCTCATTCCAGTGTAAGTAAACAACTTATTCTCATCAATTAAAGTTGAACGTAACAATCATCATATCATAGTTAATATTTACTTAAAATTGAAAATGATTTTTAAAAATTATTTTAGAATAAAATGCTACATGTTCATTTAGAGCTAAATAGTTAAAGTATCTTTTTTTTCTTCCTTAAAAATATGCTGATGATAGAAAATAAAAGGGGCTATAGGGGATAGGAGAAGGGGATGGATATCTCTAATTTTTATTAGAGAATCCCGAATCCATGTCCATTCAAGCGCGTAATAGATAAGGGTCAATGACATGAATATTCTCTACCAAATGGATAGATGTATTGTATCGACATCCCTATACAATACCTAACCCATTGCCATTTGGTAGTCCCACCAAGGTTCAAATACTAGATGAACTTGAAGGGCTATTAGAATGCAATAACAGAGTATAACTTATTTTAAACTCTTAAAAAAATCCTCATTTCTTATTTATAGCTTTTTCTTTAATGAAATTATAAAAAGGATATAAAAGTACAATAATGTTTTAATTAGATTTTTTTATCATTTAGAATGAATCAATTAAAATTGTAAACATATTTTTTCATAATAAAAATAATTACTAGGTAATTTATATCTTCATTGTTTCGAAATTATTTTGATTTCATCAATAAAAATTAATTATATCACATATTAGGATAAAAAAATAGTTCTTGGTTCATGATTTCCAAAGACATTTTAGTTTAATTAAATTCATATTTATTCTTTTATGTAATTTTTAATAACAGTAGAACTATGATTACAAAAAAAAAAAGGCTGTTATAAGGATATCACAAGGGTGTAAAAAGCATTAGCCCAAATGTAATACATATTGTCGACGAGATTTGGACTTCTTTTTTTTTTTTTTTTTAACATTTTGGAAGGAATTGCTTGGACCAGAAAATATTTTTCTTCCTAAACATAGCAGAGGTTTAGAATGTATGCAGACAAATTCAGTATTTTTTAAAAATAGAAAAAGTGACGGTCATTTTTTGGGTAAAAAAATAAAAATCTTGCTGGAGAGAAAAATCAACTAATTAAATTAAAGTTCTTTATTTGGGCAATTCTGGATTAGAAGATTTAATTTGTTTGTTAATTACTATTTACTCCCAAAAGAAAAGAGGAGGGAATGTTGGATATATTGATGTGGAAGAGTTGAGTTGGATGAATGTAATTGGTAATGATTTTGCTGAATTGACTTGCATTTGAGCTTGTAATTTTGTTTATAAATGGAGTACCATCTCCAATGTTAGTTTATAAATATGTTTCAAAAAGCTAACTTGATTTTTTGTTGGATTATCAATGTCTATAGTATGGCTCTTGAAGGTTAGGTTCTAATTGTAATTACACCACCGCCTGATTGTTGTATTTTTGTGGCATTATAATGCAACCATCGCATTTATAATTGGTTTCAGTTATGCTTTTTCCCGTTACATACATATCGATACATACATATATATATATATATAGATTCTAACAGGAACCTCACCGCCTGCTCCCCTTATAAGATACTCGCTACTAAGGTTATGAAAGAAGGCAGCTAAATCAGCAATAGAAGATAACTCCAGATTTATGAATAGCCAACAAAGAGCCTAGCTTTATTATATATATGTATATATATAGATACATACATACATACATACATACATACATACATATATATATAACACTCATGCATCACAATTCTTTCTATCTATATATATATATATATATATATATATATATATATATATAACACTCATGCATCACAATTCTTTCTATCTATATCTTGTTAGGGGTGGGCAAATTACCCGACATGAAAATGGTGAAACCCGATCGGGTTGCTATAAAAAAAAAAAAAAAAACCTAAACCTAAAGCACACACGCCACGCACACAAATCACAAAATTTCCTCTCACAATACACGATTACACGGTTACATACACAAACACTCACTAGACTCACAACTCTCCTCAATCTCATTACACAAAACACATACACAGCTACAGACAACGGTGTTGGGCCAATGCCAATTCGCCAATAGAGGCCGCCACACAAGTCATAGCCTCACCCTCAAGAAGCACCCGATCTGCTGCGCGACTCCAAGCCGATTTGCTGCGTGTCCGCCGATCTGCTGCCAAGTGCCACCGATCTGCAACTGCTCCAAGCCTTCAAGGCTTCAACCCGAGTTACCCGACCCGAGTTTCTCTCGTTTGAAACTTTGAGTTTTATTTTCTGAAGCTTTTTTTTAAGCTTTGAATTGATGGTATATATAATTTATATATAGCAAACTAGATAATTAATAGTTATTTATTGTGTTTTACTCGAAATGAAATCATTTACTGTAAAAAAAAATATTAGTCATAAAATCAAGAAAATTGGCTAACCTGAACCGATCCTACCCGAATTCCACCCGACCCGACCCGATCCGAATATAAATTGGATCGGATCGGGTCGGGTTGTAAGTTCGAGTTCTATCGAATTAATTTTCATCCCACTCGAACAGCCCAAAACCCGATCGGGTTGACCCAAACCCGGTTTTGCCCACCTCTATATCTTGTAAACTTTAATAACATCAATAATGATGGAAACTATCTTAGTTTTCCATAAGCATCATTGAGTCTGGTAAAAAAAATTCCATGGTTTATTGTTAATTTCACATTTTGGGTATTTTGATTTTCTTATGTGTATTTTTTTTTTTTAATTTTGAATAGAATATATATTGACTTAATGATCTACTGCTAACTTTTTAGTCGAACACATTCCTTTGTGTTTCCATTTTGGCACTTTTTATGATGAGATGCACTCATCCACGAGTGGTCAGGTATAAATATTTCAAGTTGCCTTAAGCATCTTTTTATATTTGTATGTCTATACTAATATGATAAGTTGCACTCTGTTTAACATTATTTCGTTTTTGCTTTGAAAAAATGTATAATCTAGGGTGAAAAGTGTGGAGTATATTGAGAAAAGTTGTAGCATAATAGCAATTTTTATTGCCAACTTGGAACTGAACCTTGCAACTTAATGCCCTTCCCCACATTTCCTACATCTTACCATATAGTAAAATATATAGACTGCATACGTATCACCTCTATATAGACTACATTTCCTTTTGTGTTTCTTAGGAAAAAAAAATGTTTGTTTTTTTAGTAGATAGTCGATGCTTCCAGTGTGTGTCAACACCGTCACGCACATGGCCCTATCATTTCCAGTGTAAAGCAAATCATCTATGTATAAGCAAACTATGAGCATTTTTCCTCCGTCTTCAACTTTTATAAAGAGTATATGTTCATAAGGACATTGTTTGAAACCCTCCTTCGGAAAATAAGCTTCTATACAACTATACGAAACTCGTGGAGCTTATTTTAATCCGTATAAAACTTTGTTTAATTTATACACCTTACGCTCACTACCATCAGGGGCTTGATCAATAAATATCTGCTCCTCCAAATTGCCATGTAAAAATGCTAACTTTACATCCGAGTGATGGATAGGCCATGAATTTTGCGCTGCTATTGATATAACTAGTCTGATTGTATCATGCCTTGTGATAGGAGCAAAACCTTCGTTACAATCAACGCTATACTCTTGTTTATAGCCTTTAGCTACCAACCGCGCTTTGCATTTGTCAACTTCGCCATTTTCTTTTAGTTTTGTCTTGTACACCCATTCAATCCCAATGGTCTTTTGCCCTTTAGGAAGCTCCACTAAATTCCAGTGCTGTTTTTCTCAATGGCTGCATCCATGGCTTTCTGCCACTTTGATTCTTTGATAGCATCTTCAAAAAACTACTGGATCACAATCTAAAAAAAGAGCAAAATGTGAAAGTGGATCATCTGAATGATCAGCCCCAGTTATCCTATAATCTGACATCCATGCTGGTCTTCTTTTAGCTCATTGACGTCTTTCGCAATTTGTTTCAATAATGGCTGGACTTGGAGGATCTATAGGAACTGTTAGTATTGGTTGTTGCTCAATCATATCTTGTTGCTACTCAGCGACATCTTGCTGTTGCTCAACTTCATTTTCTGCATGAGAATCAATAGAAATTTGTTGCCCAACAGTGTTATTGTTCCATAACCAAAATTTTTCTTCATCAAATATGACATCACGACTGACAACAATCATCTTGGTGATAGGATTGTATAATTTGTAGGCTTTTGACAGATCACTAACACTAAGAAAAATGCATTTTTCTCCTTTGTCATCTAGCTGTCTCCTCTTTTGATCCGAAAACAAGTGTAAGCAATACTCCTGAAAATTCTGAAATGATGAACTGTAGGTTTGTTTCCATTCCAAGCTTCTTCAGGGGTCATATTTTGAACAGCAAAAGTTGGGCTTTTGTTCAAAATATGAATGATCCAATTAATAGCTTCAGGCCAAAATGTTTTTGGAACTCGACTTGTTGCTTGCATGCTTCTCACCATATTTAGGATCGTCTGATTCTTTTTTTCACACACACTGTTTTGCTCTAGTGTATAGGCTGATGTAAGTTTTCTTTTGATGATGCCATGTGACACACAAAAATTTACAAATTCATGTGAGTTGTATTTGTTGGGAAAATATGCTCTTTAAAAGCATATGTATTTATTTAATTGTAATAAATATTTTTCTGATTAATAAAATTAATGAGGTATTTTATTCAAATATCTTAATTGCATTAATATTTTTATTAAAGTCCATTTAATCATATTATATGTATTTATGTGATCACTATGTGGATTCACAGAAGACATAAATACAAGTTATCTTATGATTAAATAAATTTAGTTCGCAATTGATAAATAAAGTTGGGCACTTTATTTAGGTATAGACTGTAATGAATTCATTGAATGATTTGTCTTAATCATGTATGAACTTATTGATGTAGTACGACTACATTGAACAGGATCACATATGAAATTTAATTAACCTTGAAATGACTGTCAGACTTATTAAATCTCATAGGCATTGATTTTACTATAATCTTAATCTTGAGTTAGTTATGATTTCATGATTGTAATTGTTATTCCATTTGAGTTACCAATGGGCACGACACACAATTGTGGCAAGATTACCCGGTATCTTGGTGTGAGCAATTATGAGTATTGGAGTTATAGATTAACAATATAGAATTTGTACAACACATCTCTTGATGGGTTTTCGGCACTTGATCATAGAATTCTCTGGCCAGAGTGTGTCAACATATTTAGTATGTTGAAAATGATCATTAGAGAAAATCAGTAAGTATCAAGGAATAAGATGTAGTTAAATCGATTGGACAGTTGAGATATCGATTTAATTAATGATGTGGTACAAAGGATTGTGCAGTAAAGAAATCAATGTGGCTTGGGACGAATTATTATTCGAGCATACAATTATGGAGGTCAATTCCAATCTTTTAGTGGAGTAGATTTGAAATTAAATAATTAGGCTAGTTTAATTACAGGCCTAA
Source organism: Citrus x changshan-huyou (assembly GCA_039657385.1). Lineage (NCBI taxonomy): Eukaryota > Viridiplantae > Streptophyta > Magnoliopsida > Sapindales > Rutaceae > Citrus > Citrus x changshan-huyou. Next base: position 16,777,507 of record CM077547.1, on the reverse strand, counting down.
TTGTTATAGCCACTATTGTATGTTCTCAAATGATCCCCAGGTTAGCTCATTTAATTGACTGCGCCACTATTGGACTAATAAGCAAGATAACTAGCTATTTGGGTCAAAAGCCTAAATATATCATTTAGTGGGAGGCTCCATTTAATTAGCTTGTGCGTAAGGGGCCTTATGTTATTTTACAAGGTGGGTCCCCTATAGAAAAAGCAAGTAATGTGAGTTTTGATTTTCATTATTTGGAGCCTAGGGTTTTCACTAAAGGGGTGATATAAAAAGACTTATTTTTTCTAAAGAAAAAGATAGAGCAGCCACTTTATACAGATCAGAAAAAAAGATTTTTCTCTCCATTGTTGAGAGAAAATTTTTCTCGTGCTAGTTACTTTGGTAGTGATAAAGGCGCTCACACGTCAAGTGTAGATCAAACCTGAGTCATAACTTGGAAGATCATTGGTGCCAGTTCGTGCTTTAACAAGCGTGGTGGTGACGGATCTTGATCTAACAGGAGTGGTGGTGATGGATCGTGATCTAAGAGCCTAAATCATTTCAATAGAAAAAGCCAAATCAGATTTTCAAGGTACAATTTTTACATTACAAATTCCTATATATTATATGAGAGCGGTCCTTGAAAGGTTTTATAAAAAATTTAAAACCTTGAGTTTTCCCCAATAGTATTCTCTTCTATGATCAGTGCGAAGTACTTTTATTTGGCTGCTAATTTCTTTCTCAACAAGAACTTTATAGTAAACCCATGTTTTGCGACTACAATCATCAATGAAAGTAATGAAATAACATTTACCTCCATTAGATGCTGGTTTTATTGGCCTGCAAATATCATAATGAACTAGCTCCAACAACTTCTTTGCTTTCCATGATTTTCCTTTGGGAAAGGGATCGCCTTTTTTTTGCCAACAATGCAATCTTCACAAACATTTGAGGGACGATCAAACTATGGAAGATCAGCAACCATCTTCTTTTATTGTAGAGTCTTCAAACCACCAAAATTTATATGTCCATAACGATAGTGCCAAACCCAAGTCGCCTCCTTCAGTCTTACTGAGAAACATGAATGAACAATATTGTGCAAATAGAGAGGAAACATTCGGTTTGCTGTCATGCTGACTTGAGCAACTAAGCCCAATTTTTCATCTCGAATTCGATAAACACCATTTTTGATTAAAAAAATTGTACTCTTCTCTTGTAGTTGATCCACACTAAGCAAATTAGTCTTTAACTTTGGAACAAAAAGAACATTAGAGATAGTCTATGTTGAGCTTCCCTTAGTATAGATAGAAACTCTTCATTTTCCCATAATAGAAACTCTTCATGAAAAGTTTCATCCAAATAAGAGAATGCAGACTTAGTATGGAGTATAGGATTTCATATGATATCGAACTAAAAATTTCTGGTAAAAGTAACACCCCTAGTCCATAGGCTCAGGCATTTGCAGACTTCGTGGTCGAATGTACTGAAGCGAACCAGGAATCAACTCTACTTTAAAGGCAGCGTGTTTCTGCTTCAAGGTGCTGCTCGAAAGTACGCCTCTGAGTATCCAGATCTTTCCTAGTGTTAATCAGCTCATTTCTTACGCTTGATAGCTCATGCTCGAGCTGAGAAACCTTGGATTCAGACAGAGCAACCTTCTCCTCGAGCTTCTCGATTGCAGCATTGAGTTTGGATGATTCCCCTTTCTCCTACTCTAACTCATCATTTAAACTTTGAGTTTCTGCCCTCAATCTCCTGTCGTAATCGACAATTCTAGACCTGTAGATCGAAGAAGCAGTAGAAAGCTGATACGCACACTGCTGGATGGTGTTAAAGAAGTCAGGCAGGCTGTAATCATTCTGTTCAGCAAGAAACTCTTATTTCACATGCCTGGCGAGATCCCTCTAGAAGGAACTCAGGAAATCATAATCCTCAGCTCGCTGAGAAGATCTTGATTGACTTCTTGCAGAAGCAGAAATTACCGGGACTAGGGCCGAAGACTTTTAAACTATTCCCTCAATCTCGTCAAGAGGAGGAGGCAGTGCTCGAATAGGTGAGGCATCCCTGGTAGCACCCTATTTTTTGGGGGTGTAGATGAACTACTTGGGTACGACCACGTTTCTTCATCAGCTCGAGTATATTACTCATCTCCTCAGATACTGCAGAAATAAGTCGAGAGTTAATCAAGCTAGTAGTAGACAATGAATCTTTGTATGAGCTCACGTTAACTAAAGCTGTCTCGACCGCAATTTGGGCTTTTCTTTTATTTCGTAAACCAGGCTCCAAGAAATTGAAACAAAAAAAAAGTAGGAGAGTCAGATCAGAAGAAATACCAGAGGTTGTGGAGCAAAACGCAGTAAGTAGCAAGTGACTTGGGGTGCAAAGGCGAGAAGCAACACATATCTCCCTCTTTGGTGTAGAAATTTTCTGACCCCACTTACTTCCTACAAAGAAAAACTTGTTCTTCCAGTTTCCTCCGGAGGTGGGGAGATCTATAATAGGTTTCTTTGCTTCGAGCTGCTTATAAAATAATATCAGCCTGCATATTTTGGACTACTCTTGAGCTGATATAGATGTTTTATCTCCTTCACGTAAGGCGCACCCATCCCACACCTGCACATATAGACCAAAGAGAACCCTCCACCCATTAGGATTGAGTTAACCAAGAGATAGTTTTAATTTTCCCAAAACTTTGATAAAGTATGGCTAAAGTGGTAGCCTAACACCAAGCCTGAAACACTCCAAATATAAGGTTACATATCCTCTTGGGGGGTGGCTAGGGGTGTTACTTTTACCATGAATTTTTAGTTCGATATCATCTGAAATCCTACACTCCATCCTAAGTCTGTCTAAGTCCTCCTGGGTGGCTTCACAGTCCATAAGGTCAATAGGATACAATTCAGCCTCAGTCTTATGACTAATTTTAGTTTTCGTTGGCTGAGACTCCTCTGAAGAACTCTCATCGTCACTCTCATCATCATCAATAATCGGCACTACACTAGCATTAGGATTTTCATCAGTATGGGTCTCCTCCCCTGCAGCTCCCTCATGGGATCTACCTTCTCAATAAGAAGAAGAAGTTTATGAGGACATTCTCCTAAGAAGTTCCCTAGTTCTAGAAGGCCCAACTTCTTCTATGGGTTCTTGAAGGTTAGGGTCTCACCTGGTAGAATAAAAAATGTTGATTTCGAAATCTGGTGGAGCTTCTGATAGTGGAATTTAAATTGTATTGATGCTTCCAATGATCTACAATAACAAGAAACAGTCAGGAAAGCTGAATTTTTTCCCGTATTAACCCTCCAACGCTCAAGTCAGCTATTAGGTTTTTTTTTTTTTTGGAAAGAAGAATAAAATCTCACACACTTATAATTCCATTTTCTAAATTTTCTTTTTTTTTGGAAAAGACCCCCCTTTCAAGATCTTTCTCAATTTTTATAGACAATCGCTGGTATCAGTTGCTCTTCAATGTGTGACCGTTATCCAATTGAATGCGTCATTTGAATGTAAAAGTTAATACATCCATTTGTGTAATTATTGTGCTACTGTTATAATGTCTGATTGTATTAATCATCATATCGAATTATACTTATGCGTTACGAACGTACTTTTAACTAAATCTCAACGATCTGAAGTACGAGGCAAAACAAATGTGACCTAATTCTAATCTCCTCACTGAACGCTGGTCGAGTTGGAACATGCAACCAAATGACTTCCTCCTCGAGCTCATGTAACTTGTCTTTTTACGCCCTAAACAATATAAATTTTGATATTTCATATAAAAATTAAAAAAATATAAATATAAAAACTTTGAAATGGTGGATTTGTTCTAAGGATTTTAATATTTGCATTTTCTTAGTTTTTCTAATTAATTAATTTATTTTTGTTCAGTATTTAATTAGACTATAAAAATTAACTTTTTTAAAAACCCAACCCAACCCGACCCAACCTGCAAAACCATGGGTTGGGTCGAGATATGTAATGGGTTAGGTTGGGTTGAAAAATTAAACACGTTCTATATATTCAACCCAACCCGTGCCTACCCCTACTAAATACCAAAAGTTTTTATGGGTTTCCTCCTTCGAATTACACACCATTAAAAGGGATACTTCTTCTTCTTCATTTTCTCAAAAATTAGATCTTTCCCCACAATATTTATTTTAATTTTTACGGCATTTTGAGCGATAATGACCGTACTTGTGACAATGATAACATTCAACCTTACTTTCGTCTACTGAATTTTAGTTGTCTTGCAAAACTTTGAGCCTCACGACCCTTCCAGCTTCCTTGAGTCTCAGGACCTCTATTTTCTCCATTTCTCTAGTGTGTATTCTTGTGTTTCCATCCACCTTTTCCATGCCCTTTTGAGTTGGCTGCTGTCTACAATGCTTGTTCTTCACTTTCTTGCTGCGTTATCTTTTGCTCATGAACCTATAAGGAATTTTGTAATTCATCTATTGAAAGAGTATCTCCTTAATATAACCAATCACAAAATTAAACATAGAAGTCATTGAACAAAGAATATTTTCAACAATGGTGACATCCTGTAGATTCTCTTCACGATTCCGCATCTTGTTTGCAATTGCCATTATCCTCGAAACATACTCCGAAAACACTCCCCTGACTTCATTTGAAGAGCCTCAAATTCTCGATGAAGAGCTTGAAATTTCACATGCTTTGCCCTCACATTCCCTTGATACTTCTTCTTCATGGAGTCCCAAATTTGCTTAGAAGTATCCTTGCAAAGAATGGTTTCCATGATTGAACGATCAATAACTTGAAAGAGGTAACTCCACCTTCGATCACCTGCCAATATTCTTTGGACCTTAAGAAATTCTCCATCAACATGCTTCAATGATCATAATGACCATCAAAGCATGGGATTACATGCTGAACATAATTGTCAGAAGCCATGTAGAATCTGCTGCTGTAATGAAAGAAAAATTGTTGCTGCTGCACATTGTTTTTTCACTTTTCCTTCTTGGTGGCTCTGATGCCACTAATAAGAAATTAAAAAGAGGCTAAACTTATGTTGAATGAAGACTTTTATTGCTCACTCTACACTTTAAGCTTACAATTTTGAAAATATAAAATAATGAAACAATGTAATAATTCATAATCGGGTAGGGGCTATCGCAACTTAGGAAAAAGTACCTTTAGCACCCACAGTTTCAATTTTAATATAAAAAAAAAAAGTATTTATTCACCGACCACCTAATTTTTCTAATTTTTTTAAAAATGCACAATTTTTTTTTTGATAGTACTCCACCTTAAGTTAACATTTTTTCACTAGTCCACTCCCGTTATAACACTATTTCTATAATACCGTAATAAAAATTACTGCATTAATGCCGTAATTACTGTACACCGTTGGATTAAAACAACAGCATGCAATAACTATAACATAATAAAAAAATTTGTAAATTTTTTTCATTAACCGGTTGTTAACCGGCTAAACATTTATTTAAAAAAATTAACTGGTTAAAATTTTCAAAATTATATACATACATATATATATATATATATATATATATTTTAAAACCGAATCTACAAAAATCCAAATAGAATCTCATAATTCGAAGGGCACAACATCGAGTCTAAGAAATTGCAGCACGCCGGATCTTGTATTTTCGAAGCGATTGGGCTTGCTGGCTAACCCAAATTTTGTTTTCCTCAATCGTTCCTCTTTCCTGCCAATCATCGCTTTGAAAACTGCCTGAAGCCAAAAAGAAGCGAGAAATAAGAAGCTCTACAACGGTTCATGTTGGTGAAGGGGCTGAGTTTGTGTTCCTGCCCATCACCGATTTGAAATCTGCTTGCAGCAAAACAGAAGCGGATTTGAAATTTGCCCATCGCCAAGGCGTTCCTCTTTAAATCCATCACTAAATACCAATAGATTATTTAATCGGACAAGAAGAAGCTCTACAACAACTTGGTTGAGGAGAACCAGGCTGTGTTCGTATTCGTGAAGGGGTTTCGGAACAACGATACCGGCTGGGCATCAGTGATTCAGGAGGTAAACTCTTCTTAAGACTTTTTTTAACCCTTTTTTAAGTTTTTTAAGTGGATTTTTTTATAATTTTTGGATACTGTGCATCTGGATTGGTTGTGGTATTTTGTTTGGTTTCCAAGAGAATTAAGGGATAAAGAAATTTTGATGAGATTTGACAGTGCCTGAAGCGGAGTACCAGGTGTTGATCATAAGTTGTTGCTGCTGCCCTCAATCTTATTGATTGGAAGAGAAGGCAAGGCACGTTCCAGCCACTGATTCCCCTCCACCGCGTTTGCATTGTTGTTAATTCCACCAAGTAAGCCTATTTTTGGTATATTTGTTTGTTTGCTACAAATAATTTCAACATAAAATTTAATAGAATTGTTTTGTGTCACTTGGGTTAATGAAGAAATAGAAACTGAACCTTAATTTGGTGCGATGTATAGGTTTGGACGAAATTAAAAATAAATTTCGTTAATTGTTGTGCCCTTGATTTTGTATTCTCATGTGCATTGATTTTGGTTGGAAGTTTAATAGAATACGAGGTTCATCAACTGCAAATAATTTCAATATCAATGAATTTCATCAACTCTTAGTTCAATAGAAAGTGAATTATTGTTTGTACAAATAAATTTATCAGTTAGAATGAGTTCCACTGTGGTAATGAAGGGAAAATTAAGTCTAGAGTTAGCCTAGAGAAGCATGTTTGAAACGTAGGGATGATTTGCTGCTGTATTTGGGATGATTTGATATGCTTTTTTTTTTCTGGGTAAATTTTATGCTGTATTTGGGATGATTTGCTGTTGTTCTTGGGTTAAATTTTTCTGGTGTTTTGGGCTTCATTTGCTGCTGATTTTGGGTTAAATTTTTTGCTGTTTCTGGGTAAATTGGCTGCTGTTTTTAGTCTAATTTTCTGCTGTTTTTGGATCAATTTACTACTGTTTTTGGGTTATATTTTCTACTGTTTGGAGGTAAATTTTTCTGGTGTTTTGGGCTTCATTTGCTGCTGTTTTTGTGTTAAATTTTCTGCTGTTTCTCGGTAAATTTGCTGCTGTTTTTCAGTTAAATTTTTTGCTGTTTCTGGATAAATTTACTGTTATTTTTGGGTTAAATTTTCTGCTGTTTTGTGGTTAAATTTTCTGCTGTTTTGGGCTTCATTTGCTGCTGTTTTTGTGTTAAATTTTCTGCTGCTTCTGGGTAAATTTGCTGCTGTTTTTCAATTAATTTTTCTGCTGTTTCTGGATAAATTTACTGCTGTTTTTGGGTAAAATTTTCGGGTGTTTTGGGCTTCAGTTGCTGCTATTTCTGTGTTAAAATTCTGCTGGTTTTGGGTTAATTTGCTGCCGTATTTCAGTTAAATTTTTTTTCTGTTTTTGGATAAATTTACTACTACTTTTGGGTTAATTTTTTTGTTGTTTCCGGATATATTTGCTGTTGTTTTTGTGTATGGAGCTGGCCGGAAAATGGTCATGATGCATTTTGAATGGAGAAGGATGGGGATTGATAGTAAAAGTTGCTTGTGTTGTTCCTGCTGCTACTTGCTTCATTTGAGCTTCTACAATCCATTGATAATAGAGGGAAGAAGAAAGAGATGATGAGAAATGCAAACTGTTTGTGAGCTTTAGATTGATGTGCCAAGCCAACAGTCATATTGTAAAACGTCTATATATTTTTTTTTGAAGTTTGTTATTTCTTTTTAAGGATTATAACTAATGTTGTAAATGGTTATTGTCTGTCACTGTTATGGAAGCAAATACCAGTTTAACTTTCCAGGTGTTCCTAATTATTGCTCGGGCGATTGAATTTTGAATTGAAATGTTTATCTGTAAAATATTTTTACAGGATCCAAAACTTGTGATCTTTGACATTTCTTTTTGTGCCTAATATCTTCATGTACATGTTCTTGTTATAAACTCGAAAATGGCTGAAAATGTAGATAAGGGTAACGAGAATGATTTCAAGGATAACGTGAACCAAGAAATTGAAATTTTAAGAAATAATCGGTCTTTCGTTAAGTATTTGTAAGTCTAATTACATTAAATATTACGTATTTGATTGTTGGTAAATTTATGAATATTTAGTAAAGTCAAGCATAATAATGTGACAGTGCACTGATTATATTTTTTTTTCAAAATATTTAATTGACTGCAGCAAGCAAGAAGCAAAAACATTACGGGAACAAGGAAAAAAGTGACTTAATTCTATAAATATGACATAATTTGTCGTGAGATTACAATCTTTAGTTGGAGCTATTGAGATTACATAATTTGTCGTGAATGTAAGAAAAAAGTACTGTAATATTTATTTAAAAAAAATTGAAATAAAAAGCGTGTAAAAGTGTTAAGTGAAATTTGATAGCAGATTAAAAAATACCTTGATATTTTAAAAAAAATTGTAACTAAAAAGGACCATAAGGTTTAAATTAAACATGCCAATGATTCGATTTTAAACTAGTAAAGAGGTCCATCCAAAAAAAAAAAATTAGTAACATATCAATCTTTAGTTGAACCTAATATTTTTTGAGAAAATTATATTGTTTATGCCATAAAAGTGACTTAATTCTATAATTATGACATCATACTAAGTAATCCCAGTAATATGACAATTCATTAAAAATAATATATATATATATAGAGAGAGAGAGAGAGACACACACAAACATTTATATATATACCTAAAATATATATAGAACCACTTATGTTACGACTTTTTTGGGGTTTAGATTTATGATTTTTAGTTAAATTTTAAATTTATGATTTTATACCCAATTTCTCATTCGGGAAAGAGACAAGGTCGATTTTTATAAACTAATTTAAAGAAAAATGATAGATTTATGATTTTATTAATTATTAATATATATTATAATTATTAATAATAATAATTTTTGAATAAATAATCAATATAATTAAAATATAAAATAATAATTATGATAATAATCCATTAAGTACTTTTTAGTAATTTGTTACAATTTAACTCATTCCGAAGCCAATTCCAAGATAAAATAAACACATTAATGGGGTTCCAGTCCATTCCGATTTCGATTCTTGTAGATCAAGTAAACAACTTATTCTGATTCTCATTACCTATTCCAATTAATGACAAGTAAACGCAGCATTCTATATATACCTATAAATTTATAGAAGAGTTTATATGATATATAAAAATAAAAAATCAAGATGCAAACATATATACATGCAAGGAAGACTCGGATCGACTTTTAGTCTAATTGACTTGACCTGAATTTTCTATCCTTTGACTCGAATTTAATGGTTAGGCTCGGGCCTAAATATTAGAGCCCAATTAAATTGAAATCAGGGTTCGAGACCTACATGCTGCTCTAGACTACAATTCCAAAACCAAAATCACACTCTCTTATAAGTAAATTTATTATTTTATAAGATTAATATAAAAGTAAGTTGGTTTTAATTTCTTTTTATTTTTTTAGTGAATACTTAACGGCACATAATTATATATCACTTTCATTTTATTTTTGTATATGATGCTAGCTAATTATCTAAAAAGTCTGAATTTGGAATTGGAAAAGGAGATGTAGGAGAAATAAAGTCTATATGCTTTTTGTGGAAATTTTCTTAATTTAAAGATAGTTAATTTATTAACTTTCTTTACGTACACTAGATAGTGAATGAAAATTTCATGTTATAAAAGATTTATATTGGATTTTAATAAGTTTCATTTCAAGTTTCATATCATTTTCATTGTTCAAATTAAAATTTTGATTTGACCTTCAACCTAATCAACTTAACTAGACGATATAAGGTTTGGGTAGAATTGGGTTAAACAAGTTTATTTAGTTAAGTTGGATGGATTTTATCTTAGCTCATTAAAAAGTAGATCAGGTTAGAATTTCACTAACCCTATCAAACCCAACTCATGCCCACCCTTATATCATTCTATCTAAATCATAAAATGCCAATAATCCAACTCTTTAACAATTTTCACATTGGATTTAAGTTGAGGCAATTGACCTAAACTACATAACCTAAATTCCAAATAAATGTGAAATAACAAAAAAAATTTCTAAACCACACGTATGACTCGTAGATTGAAGGTAAAACGGGTAAATCAACGTTAGAGTGGTAAATTGGTCTACAAAATTTAAAAAAATAAAAAATAGAAAAAAACTAGTAAATTAATGTTGGAGTTGTAAATTAAACAAAACAAAAACTTAGAAAAATGACATAGAACTTGTAAATTGACATTAAGTGTGAAATGAAACAAAAAATATGTAAATCACACATAAAACTAGTAAATTGATGGAAAAATTGGTAAATTAATGTTGGAGTTGTAAATTGCAAGAAGAACTTGTAAACAAAACAAAAACTTAGAAAAATGACATAGAACTTGTAAATTGACATTAAGTGTGAAATGAAACAAAAAATGTGTAAATCACACATAAAACTAGTAAATTGATGGAAAAATGAGTAAATTAATGTTGGAGTTGTAAATTGCAAGAAGAACTTGTAAACAAAACAAAAACTTAGAAAAATGACATAGAACTTGTAAATTGACATTAAGTGTGAAATAAAACAATAAATTTGTAAATCACACATAAAACTAGTAAATTAATGGAAAAATGAGTAAATTAATGTTAGAGTTGTAAATTGCAAGAAGAACTTGTAAACAAAATAAAAATTAGAAAAATGACATAGAACTTGCAAATTGACATTAAGTGTGAAATAAAACAATAAATTTGTAAATCACACATAAAACTAGTAAATTAATGTGAAAATGAGTAAATTAATGTTGGAGTTGTAAATTGCAAGAAGAACTTGTAAACAAAACAAAAACTTAGAAAAATGACATAGAACTTGCAAATTGACATTAAGTATGAAATGAGACAAAAAAATATGTAAATCACACATAAAACTAGTAAATTAATGGAAAAAATTGGTAAATTAATGTTAGAGTTGTAAATTGTAAGAAGAACTTGTAAACAAAACAAAAACTTAGAAAAATGACATACAACTAGTAAATTGACATTAAGTGTGAAATGAAACAAAAAATGTGTAAATCACACATAAAACTAGTAAATTGATGGAAAAATGAGTAAATTAATGTTGGAGTTGTAAATTGCAAGAAGAACTTGTAAACAAAACAAAAACTTAGAAAAATGACATAGAACTTGTAAATTGACATTAAGCGTGAAATGAAACAAAAAATATGTAAATCACACATAAAACTAGTAAATTAATGAAAAAATTGGTAAATTAATGTTGGAGTTGTAAATTGTAAGAAGAACTTGTAAACAAAACAAAAACTTAGAAAAATGACATACAACTAGTAAATTGACATTAAGTGTGAAATGAAATAAAAAATGTGTAAATCACACATAAAACTAGTAAATTGATGGAAAACTGAGTAAATTAATGTTGGAGTTGTAAATTGCAAGAAGAACTTGTAAACAAAACAAAAACTTAGAAAAATGACATACAACTAGTAAATTGACATTAATTGTGAAATGAAATAAAAAATGTGTAAATAACACATAAAACTAGTAAATTAATGAAAAAATTGGTAAATTAATGTTAGAGTTGTAAATTGTAAGAAGAACTTGTAAACAAAACAAAAACTTAGAAAAATGACATACAACTAGTAAATTGACATTAATTGTGAAATGAAACAAAAAATGTGTAAATCACACATAAAACTAGTAAATTGATGGAAAAATGAATAAATTAATGTTGGAGTTGTAAATTGTAAGAAGAACTTGTAAACAAAATAATCAAATAGAGTTTATTTAAGTAAAAGTGTTATAAATAGAGATTTCATAAGTAAAACTTTCACCAAATTTTTTTTTATTGTTTGGTAATTGGTTGTCAATGAGAGCTTTCATGAAAAATTATAAAATTATTTAATGGGTAAATTTTTTTAAAGTTATATTATAAAAAAATGAAATAAAATTGTCAAATATGTAAAAAATATATTAGATTTTTAATATTTTTAAAAAAAATTCAAGCTTTACTCCTGAAAAGCCCAAAATTTGAGTTTTGCTAATAAAGGTAAAATAACTTATTTAATATTCAAAAACTCTATTTAAAAAACAACCAAATAATAACAAAAATTTTAAAAAGAACATATAGGATTTAAATAAGCACTTAGAAGCATTAGATAAACCATATGAAACTGTCACTTACAATAACACGATTTTGGTATTAGGTTTGTTGACCAATGGTACTTATGACCTCCACAAATATTGAGAAAATAAGCTCGAGCCTATAAGGGCTCTTATTCCCTTTAATCTCTTGTTAGCAGACTTCCGAGCTTAATGCTCGATCGGTAGAACTTTGTGTAGACTACAAATGTTTGTATCTAGGAAAACTATAGTATGATTTTGGGCCCCTTGACCCTTTCATTTATTTAGCCAAGCATGTGCAATTATTATTATTATTATTATTTTGGTCATTTCCAAACTGTGGATCGATTGCTTAAAAATAAAAATTTTTCCAAACTGTGGATCGATTGCTTAAAAATAAACATTCATAGATTATGATCTATGGCCATGGCTTTTAAGCCTTTTAACAGTCAATTTTGAAAAAAGAGTTTTTTTTCCCCCCTTATTAAAGCAAAAGAGAATCTTTCATTAATCTGCAGTATCAAGGAGTGATTAAGGAGATGCACTACAGAATTACAATTAGACTCAACAACAAATGGTGAGAAAACTGTATCAGGTGCAGTGTGAATATGAATAGGGCATGCCTCTACCTCAGCAAAGCACCCAAACCCACTATATTATGCACAGAATCAACGACACATCTGCAGATGTGTTGTCTATTCCTAGAGAACCACACAGCCACATAAAGCATGACAATTGTCAAAACAATTCAAGATCAATCCTCCGAAGAGTGTCAAAAGCCTTCAAATACATTTGCCAAATATCCATAGAAGAATAGTTCAACACAAAATCTGAAAATAGAGTTTGACATAGAACACCCTTGGGTAACACATTAAATTGTGATCAACCGCCAAAGGCATTTGTAAGAACCATTTGAATCAAGCAGTGCGGGGATGCAAGAGGTTCTTGACATCTTATACTAACGCCAAGATTCAAAATGTTCTCTTTGCTCTGCTTAATTCATCTCTTAACTCTCTTATCTCACGATTATATATTTTCTATATCCTACATTTCTCTATGAATGACCGAAAGTTAAAATTCCCAAGAAAGGTTCTTGAGGCTATTTGAAGATTTTATAGGGTATATAAAATAAAAATCTAATGTTTGAAATTCAATAATGGTTTTATTAAGAAAATGGTTTAGATCAAAATTTGATATTAAAAAAATAAAAAATTCAGATTATTTGCACCAGTATAGGAAAAGAGTGAATCGCGTTGGAGATTTTATACAGAAATAAGCAATTTCTTCTCGTATTGCTTGCTCCACTGCATATTTTATAAGAATGTTAATACAGGAATTGATATCGATTATAGTCATGATCTATCATAAGTCTCTGGTTTTTCGCAACTGAATGAACTGATCATAATTCATCAAACAATTATCTTGTTCAAATATTTTAGGATTTTCATTTAATTTTATGTAGATTAAGCCAAATATAAGCCATTATTCAAATGAAATGGAACTGAGAAATAGAAATAAGATAACATTGCAATTTAGATAATATGGAACTGAGAAATAAAATAATATGACAAGTTTTTAATTTCTAATTTACCCACTTTTGCAAATAGAATAAGAACACAATAATGTGGCATGTAGGCCAAAATTTTATTAGTTTCAATCACTCTATTCTACAAAATATTGCAGACTTGTCATAGCAAAGAAAACTGAACATAACTTCATGATTTGATTGCATCATACGCACTCAACTGAAGCAACTGAGAATTTGTACATGAAGTTGGTACTGTATTCGAACAAGACCGCAGCTCGAAACTTTAATGGTTGATTGTTGTTGATGATACAAATATTTGAGTTTTTGGACTGCATAAGAATTTTAGGATCAATGACGTTTTCATGGCTGAATCCTGCACAATTTAGGTGAATTTCGGCAATATCGCATCTTGTGGGACAAATGTTGCGTACTTCCACTGCAAAAGTTGGAAGTCCACCTCGTCCAGGAAGTTGGCTTTGGGAAATCTGAATATCGCCTACTGAACAGTTTCCTGTAAATGAAGAATATGAACGTTGAGATTCAAAATATACTAATTCAAAAGGAGTCATACTCCCAATATAGGAGTTGCCTCGCCTTAAACTGTAAATTTTTAGGCTCGGCAACGGCTTTTTTAGCCATAAATCAACCTCAGTCAGCGACAAAATAAAATGCTGTATATATATAAATTTCTTCTCTAATAAAAATATCTTTACTTAAAGTGAGGATGTGATTAAAATATGAAATAAGTTCATATTTTAATGTATTGAAGAATTTTAATTTTTTTTTGTCTGTAAGTGTATTAAAATGTATATCTAATTTTTTTAATTTATTAGTGTCATCCTCACTATGCTAAAATGAGGATGTCCTCATTAGAAAATTATTCCATAAAAATTATTTTTTTATAGCAGTCTACAAAACCATTTTTAATAATCAATAAATTCACATTCTAATAATCAACCTCAGTTCGCAACAAAAAATAATGCCCTCTCATGCAGGCACCATTATTATTTTTTTTCATGCGGATGCATTATAAAGCCATATGGTTTAATAGAGTCAGTATTTAATTAACTATAAAGTTATATGGCTTAATAGCGTGTCCACAAGAAAAAAAATAAGGGCGCCTGCATGAAAAAAAATGAGGCGCCGGCATGAAAAAAAAAGGGTGCCAGCATATATGTACACACACACACACACACACACACACATATATAGAGAGAGAGGAACAACTATATATCAGTAGTTTTTTTTGTCTAGAATTTTAAAGTTTGAGAAAATCAGGGAAAAATTTAAAACCGTAGGGTTTAAAAAGTTTAAAATTTAAAGCACATAAAGCACATAATTTATGTGTTTTTCTAAATTTTCCCGTATTTTAAAATCCCAGACCAAAAAACTAGTCTATATATATATAGTTTTTTTATTTTTTGTATAGCAGTCTATAAAATCTTTTAATAATATCACAAAGTCATTTTAAACTGAAAAAAAATTAGTAAGTATTTAAAAGTTAATATGACAATAATAACAACATTAAACGAAAACAATTCAAAAGAAAAAGAATCGAAAAACAGTACGGGAAAGAGGAGGATGCGGGCAATCATATGAAGTTTTTGTGATGCCATCTCTAATTTTTGCTACAAATTCTTACAATGCCAGCTTTTGCAATGATGATGGTTAATTTGTTTGTTCGGTTGTTTTATGAAACCTTATTATTCCATTTGTCAGTTGGTTTTTCTTGTTTTCTCTTTTGTTCTCTAGTTTCTCTATTTTTCTTTGTTTTTAATGAAGATAATTAGGGGAAGCATGTGGCTTTTTTATAGATAGGGTGGAATTGCTTTGTCCCAAAGAAAAAAAAAAAGAAAAAAATGAAATGAACTGAAAATTTACCAATTCTATGCATATTTTGCTATTATCCTTCTCAATTTACATATTACATTTTATGTTAGGAAAAAGGACACATCCTAAGATTTGGTGAAATAATCACAAAGGCTACCAAGTTTTTAATAAGGGACACCAAGATCCTTTTTTTATTATAATACCCTTTGACTCTATAAACCTAAAAAAGTTACGACACCTTCTTGTGCCAAAGTCAATTCAATGTCCATCGGTCAACGAATGTCCATTTGCGGATCTAGTCTTAAAATCTATTTACATTGCGTGAAGGTTTGGTTTTGTAGTTGTAGCTGTTTCCGTTTATGAAAAATTATAATAATCACTATCAAACAATATATACAAATGTACAAAATCAGTACATTTATATAGTGTACTGATTTAACTTAGGATCATAAACTTAATTATTAAAACCCAAAAAACTATTAAGTTATATGATTTAATAATATAGCTTTTCAAATTTTAATTAAGTTTAGAATCCTATAAATTTATATATACATATAGATAGAATTATAAATATATGACTCACCAGCATTTAAAAGTTTATGAGGCAAAATAGGCAAGGTAATATTTTGAAATGAAATTAAGACTTCTGAATCAATTGAAGATTCGTTGTACTGTAGGCCTGAAACAAAAAGTTTAGGAAGAATAAGGTCACAACAACAACAAAGAAGAAAATAACAATAAGATTGTTATGCACTGCAAACCAAAATTCACATCTGTATGAGAATTTAAAATATTTAAGACAAGATTGTAAGTCAAAATTCACATCTGCATACGATTAAAACAGTTAAGTATGTAAAAAGTAATTTAAAAAAATAACACTAAGAAAACATAATTAAGTGAAACAGAGTACATACCGCAAATAATTTCAAGAGAGAGAGCGAGAAAGAGGATGAGGGCAACCGTTTGAAACTTTTGTGATGCCATTTTTAATTTTTTTTGCTACAAATTCTTACAATGCATGCAGATTAAGGGAGCAAATCTGGTTATTTATATAGCCTCACATGCCACAAATCAATTAATGCAATTAATTAAAATAACGTAAATAATAATTGGCTATTTACGGGTATTTTGATAACCGAAATTGATGTGCATGTTTTGGGAAAAAATTTGTATTTTCCTTAATAATTAGATTCTCGATAGTCAATAATTATGATCGATGATTTGAAGAAAGAATGTCACGGAGCAGGTAACAGAAGTGGTTGATAAGGTAAATAAACAATAAATATCATTCTAGTATCGGAAAAAGACAATGCGATTAGGTTACACTCTATTGAAGTGCGATTATATATCATTCTAATCCGAACGACTCAATAAGATTTTGATTACCCGTTAAGCGAGATTAGATGATATCCTAAATTAAATGGCTCTATAAGAAAGATTTTTATAGGTAATCCTAAAGGCTAAAGAGAATTATAAAGAGGGATTTTTTATTAATAAAAAAATTTTGTGAAAATAAAAATAAGACCACTCTACTTATAATTAAATAAACCTACATCACTAAGTTAACTTAAAAGAAGAAATTATATCACAGTTATAATGGAAATAAAATACTAAAACACATAGACTCTTAATAAAATTTTAAAAATTACCCAAAACCTTAATTTTATTTATTTAGACTTCATTCAAACTTTTCTAATAAAACTTTCAATATAAGTAAGAAAGTCGCCTAGTGTCATGCACCGCTTGTGCTTTAAGAAGCATAATCGCCTAGTGTCATGCACCACTTGTGCTTTAAGAAGCATACGTGCCTTATTAATTAAGAGGCAATCAGGTACCTACTTCATAAAAACAAGCACATGCATGCTTACCGTTTCGTCTGTATCCTTCACCACCTTATTGACATTCTTGCCTCATCAATTTCACATGCTAGCTTCACTTGGTTTATATATAAAGTTTAAGGAATTTGAAAGCAATCTGTCTATATTTCATTTTGAAAAGCCGAGATAAAAACAGAGATCAAAGAAAGAGATGAGCGTAGAAGAGAGAAAAAGAAAAGAAAAAGAAAGAATAAAAGAAATAAAAGAAAACAGAGGAGATGGGAGTGAAGAAAAATAGAAAAAGAGAAAGGGAAAAGGGTGAAAGGAATTAAGAAGCCGAGAGTGGAAAAGAAGTTGAAAAGCAAAATTAAGAGGAAACATTACAAGAAACGGAATTGAGTAGTTAGATTAATATCCAGTGAATTAGTCGGTAAGATTTATGAAGTTTGAGCAATTATGTTACGGTTTTCATGATATGCATCAGTTTTCATATCAGTTCTAACAATTAATTTTTTAATCTTGTATTTTAGGATTTTTCAAGAACCCATAACGAACTCCGGAGTGAATCAAGATATGTCAGTAGATACTATTATTAATATTAAGTATTCTGTGAAACATTTATGTTTGATAGTATGATTTAATATCACGTTATGATTATATGTATGCATATTATATATTTCATTGAGTCATGGAATGTCATTGTCAGTTACCATATGTGTAACCTTCCCCATAAACTCTGCGCATGCATATTGAGAATTAAATTACTCGGCCACTATGATGCAATTAAATTCCGCTTGGTAATAAGAGGTTTCTCCCCCGCTCTACCCATGCGACGATGATATTAGCGAGTATTGAGAGTTAAATTCCTTGGATACTATTTAGTGCAATTTTATCATGGATGTTTGTATGATTTCATGTTTGCTTATGTAAATATGTTCAGTATGGAATTATGTTATACAATTATGCATAAGCAATAGTGCACTACTTTCTTTTTGTATATAATTCACTACTAGAAAAATGAGTTTTACTGACACCAATTTAGTGTCGGTAATTACTTTTGCTGACACTTGTTAATTGTGTTAGTGTTAGTGATTTTTGTGTCAGTAAGTCTTGTGACTATAGTTCACCAAAATAATGACATCATAGTATTAATATTTAATAATATTATTTATATGTCAGTAATTTGTATTACTACAGTATCATTAAAATAATAACACAATGATTTTAATATTTAATAATACTATTTACATGTCAGTAATTTATATATTAGTATTTAGTGATGTTATGCTGCATTTGGTTAATAGTGTATTTTTATTTTAATTATATTTTTCCTTTTTGTTTTACAATTAAAAAAACTAAAAATATATTAAATATACTGAATCTTGCAACACAATTCACATAATAAACATCGCAAACACATCACTTAAATTAACAAAGTACAAAATCAAGTTTCAAAAACATTAACCAACAAGAATATGCTCAATAATATCATTGAATAGCCATATGTGGCTTCATTTGTTTTCCCACCTACAAGTACATTAAATCAATTAGTACACCACAAAAAAATAAGTCTTGAAATTTAAAAGCAAAAATAATCATAAATTAGTCATGCGTTACCTCACGATTACAAGTTGTAATTAACTTGACAACATACGTAGCCCCTTGATCACGAAGTTGTGAGAGCTTTTTCATGGTGTATTCATCAATTCCCTTGAACTTTAATTTTAAAATGGCAAGTTATTTACCAAAAACAAATTGTAAACTACTTAATTATCATTAATTTAATATATCCACGTGATAGCAATTCAAAACACTTTATGCACTTTAAATGAGCTCCAACAATATTACTCTTTTATCCAAAATTATACAGGAAGACTCTTAATATCTTGAAGACCATGCTAATAAAAAAAAAAGATATTTCAACGAGTGTTGATCTACATTATTATATGAATTACTATTGTTTACTCAACTTATATAATAATCTTTAAAGCCGAAGCAACTTGTGAACACCAACACTAACCACTTTAATGCAAATATGGATGTAGATACAAAGCCTCAATCCCTGTGCCTACTATACAACTCCTCATATGAAATATATATATATATAAATTAGTATTGCCTTTGTAAATTAAAATTATTTACGGAAAGGATAGCTAATCATTATTTTACACCATCCATTTTAAAATCACACAAGCAAATTTCATTATCCATTTATTATTCTACTGGAATGTAATTTCAATAAGCCAAATTCATATAAAACAATTTAGATATAGATTCAAGTAGAAACCATAAGCCTTTCCTCAAGCTCTTTAACTCTATATTCCTTAGATCCTCATAGGTAGAAATGGGCTGCCAGAAATGAAGTGCCAAGATTCATTCAAGCATTTTATCAAACAATTGGAGGGCATAAAAAATTTGAAGACAATGAACAATATGGCAACATGCATGTGATTACCTACATTCAAGAACAAAACAAAAAGAAGAGGAATAAAGATAAAGATAGAAGATTGGTCTAATTATCACTTATGTCCTATATAACATGTACACATTACAAGTCATCTCACTGCTAAGTCAGTTACGAATTGTCACTCATTTGTAAGCCATATTGTTAGTGTCTAACATATGAACATAACCAAGTACTCATTTGCTTCACATTACACAGAACATCTTCAAGAGACTTAAATAACCCATGCATGAAACAACTACCAATCAACCTACTCTTCACATGTTGAGGAAAAAAGATAACAGATTTTGCATTACACAAATCAAAAGAGCAATTCAATTCATGTACTTACAAAATTTTAAAATCAAAACACTGTCAAGCACTTATATATTTTAGTCCATAAACATTCACCTACAAACTCCATTTTGCAGCAACTAGCATATGGCCTTCCTTCACCAGCAACATATCTTATAAATGAATAATGAATGGACAAGAAAATCATTTGCGGCTTGCTTTTAACTTGTGAACAATTCACTGCTTAACTGTAGGTAATAAGACAAATCAGTTCTTTATTTAGTAACAAGGTTAAGAGTAGATTTTTACTAAACCAGTTCAAATATTAATTCAATACTTCCAATCAAAAACATGGGTAAAAAGGCATAGTAGGTCATGAAGAAATGAACTTACGGGAGCAATAATAAAAATTTTGGCTT
This sequence comes from Citrus x changshan-huyou, assembly GCA_039657385.1. NCBI lineage: Eukaryota > Viridiplantae > Streptophyta > Magnoliopsida > Sapindales > Rutaceae > Citrus > Citrus x changshan-huyou. The sequence goes on along the minus strand of CM077547.1, from coordinate 16,757,114 downwards.
TATTCTGTAAGCATCATAAACTTGGAAATAGAGAAATTAAAGATGTTAGAGTCATTAAAAAAAAGAATGAAAAGCATAAGAGAATTATATAGGCATAAGGGTTCCTGTTAGCAAGGACTTGGGGATAATCTTTACAAAAGATGTATTTTTTAACATATAATGCTATGTTTAAGCCCATGATTCAAATTAAGAACTAAATTTCAATGACAATTTCACTATATATACAACTCAAATTTTCTAGCATTGAAAACTACATAACTTGAAAAACTGTAATCAAATTCTCTTTTTTTTTTTCCTTATTATAGGAATCTAGCAAAATCTAGAAGTAACAAGTCTCTCACCACATCAACTTCTTACGGCGAATCAAGCGCGATTCAAGCACCATATATAATAGATTAACTGCCTCTCTTGGCAGAATCATTGCCCATGAAATCTAATCCCAAATATATTGTCGCCCAAAATAGTGACATACCTGGTTTCATCAACTGTGATCTTTGAACAATAGCAAGTGTTTTCTTCAGTGTGTGAAATGGCGAATTATAGCGTGGCTAGGGTTTGTTTGGCACAACAATAAGTTATAGTGGATGTCTTAATTTCAAGCAACTAGGGTTTGGGTATTATCTAACGACAAGGGTTTGGGTTTCCTGGGTTATGAAGGGTTTATTGGTGGCAGAGAGTGTCGGTGGTGAGTGAGTGAAGTTTTGGGTCTCGATTTGTGGGTGGGTTTTGGATATTTTCAGTAGCTACGGTTTGGATTGTGTTGACAGGTAAGCAGAAGTTTCAATTTAGGACTTACTTCAACTCTGGTGCAGTAAAGAGAGATGACTGCGACTCAACGGCGAGCCAGTGCCAATGAGCTAGGTCTGTCACAGAGAGAGAGAGAAAAAGAAAAGCTTGTACTTTGGACTACCGGTGAATGAAAACATGGAAAAATAAGAAAAAAACAAATTCAAATTACAATTAAATAAAAGAAAAAAAGATATAGAAGACAAAACCCATTAGCATCACACTATTGTTAGAATTTCTCAACATCTAAAACAACCTAAAAAATTAAATAAAAAAATTAATCATAAGCTAAATTAAAATAAATCCATCAATTAAATTGACGAAAAATAAAATATTAAGTCATTACCAGCTGACAACCCCCTTAGTTCTTTCTCCAAACTTAGCTTGTGAGGGAGAACGAGATTACTTGAATATGCAACTTATGGTAGCCACTTCATCCCTTGTTGATGGTTTTTACTTGCTTGCCCAGTAGAGGCACTAGATGTTTAGTTGGAGAAAAAGCCCCTTCTATAACAAGCAATTAGGGTTTTGGTTCGTTTTTCAATTTGGGAAAATGGAAAAAAAGGAAACAAAGTTTTAATTTTTCATTATCTATTTGGATTAATTAAACTTAATTTGTAACTAGACAACAGAAAACAGAAAAGATTGAGAAGAGGAAAACAAAAGAGAAAGAGAAAGAGAAAGATAAAGGCAAGATAGCGATGGAGTTTAGGAACGATAGCTAGATGGGGAAAATTGCTTAAGTGTAGGTTTTGTGCTGTAGCTATTTATAATTTTTGTTTGTAAATATCATCAAATGTTGTTTTGGGCTTGATTCAACAGGGTTTGATGGTTTGTGCTGTAAATGTTAAAGTTTTAAACCTCAGAGGTCTTAAATTCGAGTCGGAACTAAAAAAAGTTTTAATATTTTTTTAATCTCTAATACTTTAGTATCAGTAATTTTTTATGTTTAATTTACTAACACACTAGTATCAATAACTTTTGATACCTATTTGTCAAAAGCGGAAAATGGTGCATATGTACATAATTACTGACACTTTTTGCAAAATGTTCGTAACTAAGTGTCAGTGAAAGTCATTTTTGTAGTAGTGATTATATCCACTCACTGAGTTGCAAGGTCACTATTTTCTTATTTACCACATCTCTCTAGGTTTTCACAATATTTTGTGTAGTTCAGTTTCTAATCAATTGAGGTTGGGCCACAAGATGCATTGCTTCATTACTTGCATTTTGAGCAAGTTAATTTATGTTTATATATATATATATATATATATATATTTAAAGTGTATGTATGTATAATGAGATGTGAATTGTGCAAGTTTTGAATATATTTTTGGATGAGGTACATATATTATCATATGATTATGGTATAGGCATGAGGTCAATTTTATATATGCATGAATTAAGTTTATATCATGAGTTTTAGATATGAGATCACATGACTTGACTCGAATCCGACGAATGGGTCGGGGCGGGTTGTGTCTTATAGAATGTGTATGGTACTTTCCGGAGGTTATAACTTGGCTTATAGGTATCCTTTTTGGGCATATAATATATCGTCTCGATACTTGCGACTTTTTTCCCTATGCTCAAGCTAGAAATTTTGCTTATATCCTATTGTTTTTCAGTTTTAAGTTATTTTCTTATTTTTGTTGTTATTTTCAAGATTTTTATCTTTTTTTAGATATCAAATTTGGATGATGTTTGTATTTTTTCCTTATTTTGATTAGGTATTTTTATTATGAAATAATATTTCAAATTTATTTATTTTGGTAAATTCATGATATCTAGGGTTAGTATAAAAAGACTCTAAAATTTTAGCTTATTCATTTAGACTTTTCTAATAAAACTTTCATTATTTAGAAACCTAATTTCTTTTACCAATCAATCTTTTATGTTTTTGCATCGTCATTGTCTCCCACTTTTAAAAGAAAATTGTACTTGAGTTTATCTAGGGGATATAACTTATAATAGAGCATTGATGTATCTTGGAGCTTGAACTAATAACCTTGCTCATCAATTATGCTCGAAACTCGAAATACTCCACTCCATGTTTCATCTTTTTCTTGCGCTTATGAATAACTTTTTGAGGAGATGAGAGAAGATGAAGCCTTGTGCGAAAGATTCACTTCTAAGCCTCTCAAGTCTTTTGCCAAATCTCAGTCTTCTCACCAATTAACTTTATCTTTATAGCCAAAAATCTTCTTCAAGAATAACCTTTATGTCTTCAACATGGATAGGCATAAACATGTCAATCATTGCTAGGGTCTCTTCAACTTAATTTTACTGCACAAACTCAATCATATTATTAGACTCAATGCTCAAATCAAGAGTAGGTTATACCTCCTTTTTTAAAATTTCACATAGATGAACAATATCATCATCTTCTAGTTTCATTGGTGTAAAAGGAGATGGTTCGACATCATTGTGACGAACTAAATGTTCTTCGATCAATTGTCTAATATCAAACCATTCTTTAATTTCATCTAGTCCATGTCGAATCCTTAATTCTTGTAATTATTCCAAAAAATTTTAAAGCGTCACATGTTAACCTAAATAATGCATGAGAGACAACAACTTTTAGAGAGACAGTTTGAAGAAAATCATCCATTATGCAAACCCAATAAAAAATATCATCCAAATTACCATCAAAATTTAGGATATTTTCAAATTGAAGCACCCAATATGAACCCTGATGCTTTATATTTGTCATTTTTTTTCTCAAATAAAAATACAACCGATGGCAAAACTGTAAATAACCTTACTTTTAAGGGTTTGGTGTTGCTGGCGGCTGGTGGCCATGAAAGGGACCAGAGGGAATCGGATCTAGACGGCAGCTGGGAGCAAGTTGATATGAATGGTGACAATCAACTCGTAGCCGCAACAGTTGGTCGAAACATTAAAGTTGGGCCGCAACTTTGGTTTGATTGCAACCATTCCAGCGATTTTTGGACTCAACACTATGTGGCTAGGGGTAAGTTTGATGATGGGTGCGAGGTTAAATCACAATTATAATGAAAATAAAAGAGTAAAATATATATCATAATATCTTAAATAAAAATAAAAAATATTAAAATAAAATTTTAAAATCTTAAAATAATGTCTTATATTAGGATGTCAAGGATTTTTTTTTTTTAATAACGGAATGTTTCATAACTGCTACGAATGAAGAAAGATTATATTCTCTCTTTTTTTTTCCTTAAATTTTAAGATCATCAAATAGGAATCTTGACAGTATAAATTAATGAAACGAAGTAATAATTCAAAATTGGGTGGGGGCTATTGCAGCCTAAAGGAAAAAAAAAACATTAATTAGCACCACGTTTCAATTTTAATAATAAAAACAACAGAGTACGACAATTTTTCTTTGAATAGATCACTAACGACCTTTATTAATACTAAAAACAACAAAAATTATTGAAGCTCGAATCCAAAATCTGAGTGTTAAGAAGGCTGTTCTTTCCAACTGCAGCTAGAACATTTTTTTTTAAAATTTCAAACCATTTTATCGCTAGGGAGTTAGGCAAGACCCCTACCCATCATTTAGAATAAGTAATGAAATTTTTCTACTTAATTTATTCACGATTTTTTTATCTGATATTGCTATTCATGTCAATTTAATGTTTACTAAAAATTCTATGATATTAGTATAAGATACCGATATAAAAAATGAGAGTTTTCAATTCTTGAAAAAAAAAATCTCCAATTAATTTAATTTAATTGATAAGTAATTAAGTAAACTGTAATATTCGTGCTGTAGGTTATATCTTGACACTATAAAATAATTCTTATCAAAGAATATTTTTTACAAATATGAAAGCACACATAGCCAAATTAATTTAGATGTGTGCACGATGAAAATAAATTTATACATAATGATGTCATAAGATTGTTCAAATTAAATATGTTGCATAAGATCTCACTTTATTTAACAAAAAAAAAATTGTCAACAACTACTTAATTGAGTTAATTAAATTTTTCATGGGGATTACAATTTTGTCTGCAAACCCACAAACGGTGACAAACCAACTGATACCCGTTGGTAAACAATCTTTTACTCAAGACACCTTTGTGATAAATTTTAGAAATTAGCCTTTTGCCTCCACACCATTGAAATACCAAAGTAGGTAGCTCTTCAATTTTATTGCTCCACACAAATTTTTATACTCAGTAGAATTCTATGCAGTGCTACAAATATTCGTATCTGCACAACCTAGGCTCTCCCATCTCATTCCCCTTCGACTGCGTGAGATAAGGAAAACGGGATATCAAGTGGGAAGGATGTGAGGGTTCAGACAAGTCAAAGTAGTAGCAGGAAGCATAGGAAGCAGCGGTAAGAGTGAGAGCAGTCTGTAAAGAAGCGAAGCCTTTGAATGTTGAATGGGAACTGTTGTGCGCGGAATGCGGAATCAAACGCACCAAATAATTATAGAAAAATAAATGACACAAGAATTACGTGGTTCGGTAATTAAACCTACATCCACGGTGGTAAGAAAGAATAATTGTTTATTTAACAATTAATAGAGTACAATATTTGAGTAACGAATCTCACTTCCCAGAAACCCAAATATACCCAGTACTCTCATACTCTGTAGGAAAAATAAATTCCCCAGACACACTTCTCTCACTTCTCTCAAAAGCTTAGAAACTTATAAGCTTAACAATTTTTTTGGGATGCAAAAAAATGGAAGAAGTGCCATCTATTTATAGGGAAAACAATGGCACTATTGCACCAACCCCTTTACTATTCCACCTAACCTAAGCAAATTGTCAATGGTGTCCATTTGGCAAATTTGACAAATTTACCAACTTTCCATTTTTTCTTCAAATGTTTGGTAGCTCTTTGAAAAATTGCATGCTTTCTTGAATTTGCATGCCACGTGCATGTTTTTTCAACAATTCTCTACCTCGGCGAAATTTGTCCAAATCTGAGCCGACTACCAATGAACCATCATCCCCAAAAGTGGCTGCATCTCTGTGACTGCCTACGTACCCAAAATTTGGGATCAAGCCAACTGTAGTTCAAAATTCCCAAAGGACATAACTTAACACAATCGAAGGATTTGAATTAGTTTCAAGCAATATTGAAACTTAACTCCAGAAACTACCTTCGTCAACATATCTGATGGATTATCTTTGGTATCAATCTTTCTCAACAACACAACACCGCTCTCGATAATCTCTCTCACATAATGATATTCACATCTATGTGCTTCGTCCGAGCGTGATATGTTTGATTCTTCACAAGGAATATCGCACTTTCATTATCACATAAGACCGCAATGTTCTCCTGGATGACTCCTAAATCACCTAACAAGCCTTTCAACCAGATAGCTTCTTTTATAACTTCAGTTGTTGCCATATACTCTGCTTCCGTAGTGGACAGAGCAATTTTCGATTGTAGAATCGACCTCCAGCTAATCGGACCTCCACCCAATGTGAATACGTAGCCCGTTGTTGATCTTCGCTTGTCAAGGTCTTCAACGAAATCAGAATCACAATACCCAACACATTGTTGACCACAATCCTTGTACAATAACCCAACATTAACTGTCCCATACAGATATTGGAGAATTCACTTTACTGCAAGTCAATGACTTTTACCCGGATTGTGCATGTATCTACTAACCATGCTCAATGCTTGAGATATATCGGGCCTTGTACATACCATAACATATATAAGACTACCCACAACACTAGCATATGGAACACGAGCCATGTAATCGCGCTCCTCTTGAGATTTAGGACATGAAGAAGAGCTTAATTTGAAATGAGGAGCTAGAGGTGTACATACCGGTTTAGTTTTGTCATCCATACCGAATCTTTCTAGCACTTTCTTTAAATAAGACTTTTGAGTCAACCATACGCTCCCATTCTTTTTGTCTCTATGAATCTCCATCCCAAGTATTCTCTGTGCATCAGAAGCCAGCTGCTTCTTTAATCTTTCGATCTCATCTCTATTCTTCAAAGCTATAAGCATATCGTCGACATAGAGTAACAAATAGATGAAAGCTCAATCTAATAGTCTTCTAAAGTAAACACAATGATCGTGTTCACTTCTGGTGAATTTCTGCCCTTGTATAAATTGATCAAATCTTTTGTACCACTGCCTTGGCGACTGTTGCAGTCCGTACAAAGATTTAATCAACCTACACACATGATTCTCCTTTCCAGCAACTTTGAAACCACAAGGGTGAATCATATAGATTTCCTCCTCCAAATCTCTATATAAGAACGCCGTCTTAACATCCAATTGAGCCAACTCTAACTCATATTCTGCAACTAAGGCAAGTAGAATACAAATGGAAGTATATTTTACAACTGGAGAGAAAACTTCATTGTAGTCAATACCTTCCTTCTGAGCAAAACCTTTTGCCACGAGCCTTGCCTTGTATCAAGGAATTGATTGATTCGGAGATCCTTGCTTTTTAGTGTAGACCCATTTATTGCCAATAGCCCTTTTCCCTTTTGGTAACTTTATAAGTTCCTAAGTCTGATTTTGATGGAGAGATTTCATTTCTTCCTCCATGGCTAACTTCCACTGATCATTTTCACTGCTGCGTAATGGTTCGCCGAAAGTGTTGGGGATGTCATCATCAATAACTGGAAGTGCATAGGCTACCACCATATCTTTAGTAAGTCATCCGGGTTTCTTTATCTCTCTTCTTGGCCTCCTTGTTGCTATAAAATCATCATTATCTACATCAACAATTGTTTCTTCATTTTGTGGGACATCAGAAGAAATAATCTCTTCTTCAACTCTAGGTGTCACCTCCATAGTTGAACCCTTCTTTGATGTAGAACTAACTAGTACATTTGGAGTTGCATTAAACTCCACCCGCTGCAATACCTCTTTGGTCTTGTTCTCCACCTGCTTGAAGCTTTTATCATTGAAGCTTCATCAAATGTGACATCTCTGCTACACACAAACATTTTGTCTTCAAGATCCAAAAGCTTGAAGCCCTTTACTCCATCTTTGAATCCCACAAAGATAGCTTTTCTAGCACGAGGATCCAATTTACCATCTTTGACATGATAATAAGCTAGACACCCGAATCTACGAAGGGAGTCATAGTCTTGTGCATGCTTTCCAGACCACATTTATATAGGAGTTTTACCTCCAATTGCAGCAGAAGGCAACCGGTTTATCAAGTGATTTGCGTAACTCACAGCTTCAGCCCAAAACTTTTTATCTAAACCAGCATTAGATAACATACACCGTACCTTCTCCAGTAAAGTACGATTCATACGCACAGCTACACTGTTCTGTTGCGGAGTATGTCTCACCATGAAATGTCTTTTAATACCCTTGTTCTGGCATATTTGCAAGAATGGATCAGAAGTATATTCACCCCTATTATCATATCATAATACTTTGATTTTTCTGCCAGTTTGGGTCTCCACCAATTTCTTTTATTTCACGAAAATTTCTAGAACCTCATCCTTTGCTCGCATGGTGTACACCTACACACGTCTAGAGAAATCATCAACAAATGTAACAAAATAATGGCTTTCACCAATTGATGCAGTCTTGGTTGGTTCCCATACATCACTATGAACATATTCAAGGATCTCATGAGTATCATGATTAGTTGTACCAAACTTGACCCTTGTTTTTTTACCTACTACACAATGCTCACATAAATTTAATTTACGGGTTTTAGTACCTTTTAAGAGTCCATGCGTCATTAGAGTTTGCAAAGACTTCTCTCCAGCATGTCCCAGTCGTATATGCCATAGCTTGGTGGTGTCACTGTGTGCTTCAACAACATTTGCTTTATTAGTTGTACCTCCCTTCAAATAGTATAGATTATGACGCCAAACCCCTTGCAGAATCACCATAGCTCCATATGTAAACTTCATTATATCATCTTCAATTGTAACCTTGTAGCCTTTAGCTTCCAAAGCACCCACAGAAATTAGTTTTTTCTTTAAAGCCAGAACAAATCTAACCTCTTTGAGTTCTCTAACCATTCCATCAAATATTTTGAGCCGAATTATTCCTATCTCTATTGTGCGACAAGGTTGATCATTCCCCATCACAACTTCACCGGATTCCAAACTACAAAAATCTGTAAACCATTCCTTAATAGGACACAAATGATAGGTTGCTTCAGTATCAAGTATCCACTTGCTCGAACTAGCCACATATGTTGCAGGAGTGATACTTAGTGAATAATCAGAGTCCTTATCTTTCCGTGCCATGTTTACTGCTGCTGGTTTCTTCACATCTCTCTTTTGAGTCTTTGGACAATCTTTCCTCCAATGACCCTTTTCATGACAAAAGGCACACTCATCTCGAGCTAGATTTCTGCTTCTCGATTTGGATCGAGAATTCTTTCCACTACGCTTTTTCTTTTTCTCCATCGCCCAATCTCTGCTCACCAAAATTTTAGACGATGCTCGTTTGGAATTTTTATCATTATTCTGAATCTTCAAGTTAGTCAATGTTGTACAAACATCTTTGAAAACGATCACACTATTCCCATATATCAAAGTAGTCACAAAATGGCTATATTCCTCTAGTAGTGAGTGTAACAAAATCATAGCCTTGACTTCATCCTTAATATCTTTATCAAGATTCTTCAAATCAGCAAGTAACTTTTCAAATCTTGAGACATAATCGTGCATGGACACCCCAGGCTTCATTCGAAAACCATATACTTGGCTCATTGCATGAAAATGATTTTTAGGACTTTTCGGCAGGTACTTCTCCTCCAATGTACACCACAAAGTCACCACACACTCCTCATCTTTCACCAAGTATTTCACCTCCTTAGTCAAACAAGATCTGATCTGACCACAAGCTTTCTCGTTGATACGATCCCAAATTTCTTCATTATATAAGTATCTTTTATTTTTCAGAACAACATCGAGATCGATTTGAATAAGGGCATCCATAACTTCGCGCCTCTACATGCCGAAGTTGATTTTCTCATCAAACTTTTCAACATCGATCTTCTGGCCTCTTGTAACAGGTGCTGAATAGCGATTTGACAAATCTCGCCTCCCACTTGAAGTGTCTCCTGAAATAGTCTCGGTAGATCTCTCCCCAATTCTGGAAGTTTCACCTTCTACCATTTTCTCAACAAATTATTTCCACTTTAAAAATAGTCTCTATAATGTTAATTTTGTGTGAATAAATACACCAGGAAAGTTCATAGGAGACTGGACGGAAACTCGGTCCCAATTAAAAACCAAAATCCTTAGACTCTTATCGCCTTTGTTGACAGAACTTTCTTAGACATACAAAAATACACACTACTTACAATAGACTGTCTCCCAAGTACAAATGGCCGTCTCCATCGTATTCGTGAACAGTACCATATACGTGAATAGTACCGTATACGTGAATAGTACCATATACGTGAATAGTACCATATCCCCCAAGTACGAACCGTCGGCTCTGATACCACTTGTTGTGCGCGGAATGCGGAATCAAACGCACCAAATAATTATAGAAAAATAAATGACACAAGAATTACGTGGTTCGGTAATTAAACCTACATCCACGGTGGTAAGAAAGAATAATTGTTTATTTAACAATTAATAGAGTACAATATTTGAGTAACGAATCTCACTTCCCAGAAACCCAAATATACCCAGTACTCTCATACTCTGTAGGAAAAATAAATTCCCCAGACACACTTCTCTCACTTCTCTCAAAAGCTTAGAAACTTATAACCTTAACAATTTTTTTGGGATGCAAAAGAATGGAAGAAGTGCCATTTATTTATAGGGAAAACAATGGCACTATTACACCAACCCCTTTGCTATTCCACATAACCTAAGCAAATTATCAATGCTGTCCATTTGGCAAATTTGACAAATTTGCCAACTTTTTATTTTTTCTTCAAATGTTTGGTAGCTCTTTGAAAAATTGCATGCTTTCTTGAATTTGCATGCCACGTGCATGTTTTTTCAATAGGAACTGGGAAATGAACTGCTACTGGCGGATCCTTGCCCTGAACCAAAGCCTTTAGCTAGGTGACCTTGTACCATAAGTCTATATAACCATGTCTTTCAATAGGTCAAGCAAGTTTGCTATCAACTCTTGTAGGCTATTGAATCCATTTTGCAAATTCATGTGCCTAGTCTCCAAGGGTTGATGAGGTGTTATGACATTTTACGAAGGATGGCAATTATACCGTTAAATTAGTGCATCTTATGTCTCTGGCTTGGGAGAATATGGATGCTGCAAAAAGTTCTAGTAATTCTTCAAGGGATCAGAATAAGATCTGGCATCTCAATGTTCCTCGTGAGGTCAAATTCTTTTTGTGGCAGCGTTACACGGTTATGGTTCATTTAGTTAACACCTATTTGAATTAAAGAAAGGGTTTGATGAATACAAATAAAGGACAACACGGAAATCGAAACGAAACTTAATGTAACTGTGCAAGTCTATAAGATGCTGACAACCTTTTGAATCCTCACACTGCTTGATTCAAAAGGTTCTTACAGATGCCTTTTGGCCGAGGGTCACAATTTAATATGTGGTTCTAGGAATGGACATCACATCTGCAGGGGAATATTGGACATGCAAAGGCACAAAATGCTCCCGCAACAAAGAATCATTCCAACGATTACCATCCAACGGTATAGGAGAGACTTTTTTATCAAAGCGAGGCACTAGAGACTGCGTGAAAAGAATTGAGCAGTGGAATCCAATTGCGATGATAGACATCCACTTGTGAGTTGTGACCCACACCCAATATTTCACCGAATACCCCGTTCAAGAACACCATGTACCCATAAAAGACTTCACCAGATATAAGATAAGGGTTATGACCATGCTTGGCAGTAAGAAAAGACCTGTGTTTAAAGTATCGAGCTTTCAACACCCGAGCTACCAAAGAATGTTCAAAGACTAGTCACCAACCTTGCTTAGCCAACATCGCTCTATTTTCTTTTTTTCTTTTTTCCATTTTTCCCCGAAAGGAACACCCCTCTATTCAAACAACAAAAATCTCTGAATCCATTACAAGTCTACAAATCAAAACGACCAAGCAACCAAGCCTACAAAGTGTTGAAGATGACTATGCAAACCAATTGGGAATCTTGAAAGACTAATCATCGGCAGCTGCTAATCCTTAGCAAGCTAAACCAAAAGTGTATCCCACTGCAATACCAATAAGGAGGAACTGCTATAATATTGTCAACTTGTTTGTTCCTAGAAAATGGAAAGTAAAACTGGTCATGGATAAAAGAAACTTGTATAACTTGACAACTTGGATTGATGTCTACTTACCCTAATGAAAAACCAGCAGTTGGTTAAAGCAGCCACTGAATGTTGAACAAGATTTTCATTTTAACTTTATTTTTCTCTCCTTCTAGTCTTGCATGCTTATGAATTGTAAGAACTCGATCGTGTGAACGATAAACGAGGGTCTAGCAAAAGAATGGTATTATGACTGGCATACGAATATGAATGAACAAAAATATGAACCTAACTAATAACATTTCAATGTAAAAGAATGGTCTGTTTTAAAAAACTTACCAATTTTAGAAGAGCGGTGATCTTACCAATTAGCTTTTGGCTTCTCCTTACTGTTACCTACAAAGAGAAATGCGAAGAGATTCAAAATTTGAAAACTTAAAACCTGCATTTATTTCATTAATTTGCTAGCTTGTAGCTGTTATGAGCCATCTTTTGATGATATAGTTTGAGAACAGGCCATTTGACTCCAATTATGGAGCAGTATCCGAATAGGAGAAATGGAAACAACAAGAACGACCAAGTGAAATAAATTCATGCACCCTACAGCTAAGTCCTGTCTTGTTTTACTCAAATTGTATTAAAAAAAATACGTAATGATTCACCAACAAAAACATAACTACCAGAATCTATCCTTTAAAGATGATTTATCGCTGCATAGTTCATCCACAGTTTCTAACTAAGTGTCTGAATCATAGCAACTTGCTCTAGCGAGAGAAATATTGAAGATCCAGATAAACATTATAACAATAGCATCAAGTTAAGCTGATGCCATCCATTATATTATGGATTCCCCCTAATGTGTGCTCCCCTACATTAAAGTCTCCAATTAGGCAAGGTGGTCTACAGTTGATGCATCTGCATGTACTGCCCTACAGTCTAAAAGCACATGATGATATGCACATATCACACTTAAAAGCTCAATAACATAACAAGATGAAGAAAAGAAATACTCACTTTCCAAATGGCTCTAGGCGATGAATAATTGCACCATTACCAACACCACTCCTCTATAAAACTGATTCTAAAATTTCTTATTCCAATTAAACCTGTATAAAATGAAAAGGCCACCAAGAAACCAAACGAATAATTCATAAGTCACTGTCAATATCTTTCTCCAATTAAAACTTCAATCCTTCTTATTCATATTCTACCTACTTCTAGCCCACATCCCCTTTACTCCCAAAACTAAAGTCATTATTAATGCCAAAAGCATCTATAAAGTCATGCTAGATGCAAGCTGATATTTATTCTATATTTACAGGATATCCTATTGCTGGTGGTGTAGTCATTTTCCTGCTAACCTTACACAGATCACTATTCTCCAAACTGTTATGAATTAGGCTACAGTATCAATAATTTTGGCCTAAATGCTGAAATGTGATATTGCAAAGTATAGGTAACTATATCATTCTTAAACAAATCTGTTCGGCCATATGACATAACAGGTTTTGTGAACTTGGTTAGTGTTAGTAACAAATGTTTCTCCCATCTGATCTCATTATGTCATATTTCAGGCTAAGAGGAGACAAAAGACACAAAGACATTAATGGCCATTTTTCAGGTTGGTTGCACTAATAGAGTAGTAGTCACAATTCATTGACACTAGCAGTTTACATTCTCAAACATAAATATTTTGATAGGGTTTACCTCTGTTGACTCTATCATATTCACTACACATTAGCATAGATATTTCTTTTTCGCTCTCAATCACAGCACTTTCTTGCACAATCAACTCCACTGAAAACGAACCAACTCGGGTATCTCTGGTAGAAGCAAAATAACATCCACACTTTTAACCTGCATGTTTTAACATAACAAAAACTTCAGCAAATAGAGCTTATACTAAGGGATTTTTTTGTTGAGTAGTATCTAGTTAGGACATTGTATATGTGAGTAGATTTTTTGTATAGCTTTCAGGGGAATTGCGAAAGTTCCCAAGCTCCCAAGTAATGACTTTAATTGACAATAAAAAATTTTTGAAGCTAAATTATTATTAGATTAGCAGCGAGAACTCTGGTGCTTATCATTCTAAGTTCATTCTACATATTTTGCAATTTATTTCAAACTTACCTCTGCTATATATATCTTTAGTACCAGAGGATTCTCCCCTTTCTATTATAATCTCTTCTAAAGGTTCTTCCACTATAATATTTTCAAGAAACTCCTGCACATGAAGCATGCTAGGCCTCACAGTAGGATTATCAAAGACGCAAGCAGTGGCAATATGCAACATTTTAAACATCATTGGTTTTGAATTTGCATTAAGTACTGTAAGGTCCAGAACATCATCAGCCTACTCCTTCTTCATCATCAGCAACACCCAATCAACCAAGTTCCCACCATCTTTATCTTCAAACTCAGGTCTTGTGGGCTGTTTTCCAGTCACCAATTCAAGTAGGATAACACCGAAGCTATATATATCACCTCTTTCGTTAGCCCTCCCAGCTCGCCCATACTCCGGGGGAACATAGCCAATCATGCCTGCTGTATCAGTGCTTACATGACTCTCGAAACCACTGATCAGTCGAGCAAGCCCAAAATCTGAAACTTTTGCTTCAAAGTAATCATTGAGCAAGATGTTGTTGGTTTTGATATCCCTGTGGATAATATGAGGTTTGAAGCCATGATGAGGAAATGCTATGCCACGAGCAGCGCCATATGTAATTTTACAGCATTGGCCCCAATCAAGAGATGCAGCCCGATTTCTTAGCCAGTCATCTAAGCTTCCATTGACCATGTACTCATAAACAAGTAGCTTCTCCTCACCAACTGAGCAGTAACCAAGCAACTGCACAAGATTCTGGTGCTTTACCATGCCCAAGGTTTCTATTTCAGCAGCGAATTCTCAGTCACCCTGTCCGGTAGCCTGACTTAGCTTCTTGACTGCAACTGTTTTATGATCAGGCATAGTACCTTTGAATACAGTTCGAAAGCCACCACCTCCAATAACATTTTCCTCGCAGACTTGGCTCAAACATGGCTAAATTGATGCTCAAATGCTCCATTAACGCGTTGTTGCTACGATCTGAGATACTCTTTCTATTTTGCTTAGAGATACTGTTTCGCTTGCTTTCTTCGGTTTCCTTAGGATCACTTTGCCTGTTGCTTCTTTGAATCCACCACCGCAGCACAAAGACGATAATTGCAATGACAAGAACAGAGCCAACAACAGTTCCAACTAGGGCCAATTTACCAAAGGTCAAAATCTGACAATCTGAACCCATAGTTTTCCCACAGAGATCTTTGTTCCCAGTGAGTGAAATTATTAAGAGGTTCTGAAATATACCACTTCTCGGCACCTCACCTTCCAATCTATTATCTGCCAAATTCAGGTATAACAGATAGGGTAAACTGCATAACTTCTCTGGAATATGTCCATCTAGCATGTTCATTGAAAAAGCCAGGTACTCCAGTTGCACAAGATTACCAAGTTCAGGAGGAATCTCTCATGTAAACTTGTTTAGATGAAAATCCACACTTGTTAAGAATGGAAGGTTATTCAAAGACTGTGGCAAACCCCCATCAAAGAAATTATTACTCAAGTTCATTATTGAAATCTTCCAGGCAACTGAATTTAAAAAGAGCTTATTTAGTGGACCATAAAACTTATTGGACTGAACATAAAGCCCCACAATTCCCATAATGTGTGACAAAGATGAAGGAAGCTCACCATCAAGCTCATTACAGCTTAAATCCAGATGGGTGAGCCCGTTCAAGTTCCCAAAACTAGTTGGCACTGAACCATATAACTTATTCCCTGACAAATTCAGCCTTACCAAACTACTCAAATAACCTAAGCTTTCAGGGATAGAACCCGTAAGCTGTTATGTCCCAAATACAAGCCTTGAACCTTGAGAGAGTCACCAAATTTCGGTGGAATAGAACCTGTTAATAAATTCCCAGACAAGTTCAAGGTTGTAAGGTTTGTTAGTCTCGAGAGTGATCCAGGAATCTTACCAGAGAGCATGTTATTGCTGAGTAGAAGATATACCACCACCATGCAGCTCCCCAGTTCTTCAGGTATTGGACTAGACAACGTATTGTATGAAAGATCAAACTTTCTGTGATTCTAGCTATAACTTAAATCAGGTATATTGACCTCATGAAAATAGGATGAAGGCTTTGAAGGAATCGGCCCTGATAAATTATTATGAGAAAGATCTAAGAATTGTAACTGAGCCAGGTCTGCAATCTTCTCTGGAATTGACCCATTGAGATTGTTGCTTCCCAGGTCCAATGTGTTAAGTGAAATGCAGTCTCCAAATTCCATTGGAATAATCCCATCAAAAAAATTTGAATTCAACTTAAGAATTTGAATATTTGTGAGATTCCCAATTTTCTTAGGTATTTGCCTTGTTAACATATTGCTACTAAGATCAAGCTTCTCCAAAGCAACATCATTACTTATCTCCCAAGAAAGAGAAACCTCTAACAGATTACTGGCTGCATTAAACTCCATCAAGTTCTCCGAGTTCCACAGACTCACTGGTATTACACCAGTGAAATTGTTATATTGAAGATCAAGAACCTTCAATGGCAGCTCCGAGATATACTCAGGTATGGAACCAGAGATGCGATTATTTACGAGTACCAACTCACTCAGATTGGTACACCTGTCAAAAACATCTTCAATAGTTCCTGAAAGCATATTCCCATCAAGATTAATCTCCACAAGGGATCCTGAATCACACAATTCTCTTGGTATGGGACCAGACAGCTTGTTATTGCTCAAACTAATGTACTTCAACATAGAACAATTTCCAATCTCTGGTGTGATTCGGCCAACAAACTGGCTATTATTGTTGTGCAAATTTTATTGAACTCACAAGTGCACGAATCTATTGTAGTATAGATCAATGGTGACGAGTGTCGATCCCACGAGGAGATGAATTTTAATTATATGTAGAATTAATTTTATAAATGGGTGGTTGGATTTGTGATGAAAATGATTTGGACTATCCTAAAATTGGAATTGAAATGACGAGAATAAATTGAAGATAATTCTATTGAAATGACATACTTGGGTATCTGGATCCGTATCAACATGCATCATGGGCTAAATATTCTTTATTAATATCAATTAAATCATGAGGGGGGAATCCACACCTCATGAACCACGCTCTAATCAATATGGTGCTAAGGGCTTATCGTGCCAAATAATAATAACCTTATACTAGGGAGCCGGTAAAACCAGGGCGGTACTAGACAAGATTATTATTATTTGTCGACGAGAAGTCAAAACATCCACAAAAACTAGAGGGGAAAAGAAAATAAATTTACCAAATAAAGCTCATGACACATGTTGAGACTTCCCCTTCAACCCAAGCTTGAAAGAAAATTAACCACTCATAGTTGAACTAGGGGCAAAATAGGAATTTATTAAAATATATAGAAAATACAAGATGGAGAAGGAATTACAGAAAATAGAGCCCAAAAATGGATTCAGAGGTGCCAAATTAGAGGGGGGAGGTCCCTTTTTTTATAGATACATCGAGTAAATCATGGCCATCGGATTAAAAACAGTTTGGACGCTCAGGATTGCGCCACGTCATCAGTCAACAGTACGAGTCAACAGTACGCGTGAACAGTACGTGGCTTGACTATGCGGCTTGAACAGTGACACGGTTTGAACAGTAACGCGGTTTGCACAGTAACGCGGTTTGGTTGAAAATAATCCCATGTGTTGCATGTACTGTACGCGCGTTTTTTAGTCCACTAATATGCTGCCACGTCACCATCAATAGTACATAAGAATTTTAGTCCAACAGGATCATGACACCTCATCAATCAATGCCACATCATCGGTCAATGCCACGTCATCGATCCGTCTATGTGAACAGTAACGTAGACAGTACCCGTACATGTGAATAGTACCGTACATGTGAACAGTGCTATTTTTCTTTTTATGCTCCTCCTAAGGTTTTCGACCGTCCTGAGTTCAAAAGTGATGTCCGTTTTGCCGTTTGATCTCTCCTTTATTGTGAAATGACTATAATGTCCCTAAAATACATAAAATACTTAATTAAAATAAAACACACATAATTAAATTACAAGAAGCTTAAATATATAAAAGTAAGGGTTGTTAGTAACAGGTGAAATGTAAAATAACAATTTCTCCTTTATAAATATGCATTTTCTAACACTCAACACACCCCCCAACCAGCTTATTGCTAGTCCCTAGCAAATAAAGCAAAAACAAAATTCAAATCCAAAATGATTCTTTTTTTTTTTTAAACACTCTTGTTTATTCAATCAGACTAATGATAACAATCAAATAAAAGTATAAGCATTATCTTCAGTCTAAAGAAACATCACACCCACATCAATCATCCACATGAATCAGCCCGATAGACTTTGTCATAGCTACTTTCAAGAATGACATGTCAAACCCCAAAATCTCCCTGGAAGTAGTGACACTCTCACAAAGAAATTAAACTCAATAAAAATAGTCACTCCAATGAATGGTAATTGAGAGAAAATAATCAAGAAGTGATATCACATGCTCTCACCAAGATGAAAGAAATATGCCCTCAGCTTAGAAATAATACGATCTCAAGTCAAATAAAAAAGATAGTCAACCCAATTTATTTATTTATTTATTATTTTTTTATGCACCACTACATCTTTTTAGCAAATATAACTAGCTTCTGCTTCAGATTATAGTTCCCTAAAATCAAGAAGAACTTTTATGAGGACGTAACGTAGACTAGGGACATGGCTAACAAAGAAGGGAAATAAGGAAAACAAAGTATATGTTTGAGAAAAATGTAGAGATTTTTTTTTTTGGAAGTTGCAAGGTGGATTTCACCTATTATTATTTTTTTCTTCCCCTTTTTTTTAATAACAATTTTTTTTTAAGCAACAATTTTTTATTTTTTTGCTTTTGTTGGGCATAACTTCACTATACAAAATATTTATTTACATTTTTCTCAAACATAAATAAGTGATGGAACTTGTAAGATATTGGGTAATACTCCAAATCGGAGTGGGTCAAGATGATAAGCTGACAAAGAAAATGTTTTTTTTTTTTTTTTAAGGCTCAAAAGGGTTAACTATGGATATTTCATAAAAGGGATGGCTAGAAAGGCTCAAACGGATCAAAGATAGCCTTTTCATCATTTTTTAGGGCTCTAAATAATCTTCCATATCTACTAATTAGATGGGCCTCCAAATGTAGCAACACACATTTTTTTTCTTTTTTTTTAATTTTACTATTTTTTTTAAGGGTTAACTCAAAAGAATCTAGAGATCGTGTATACAATAATAAACTGCTAAGCTGTATAAAGAATGGGCAAAAGGGTTGCTCTCCAAGGAAAATGATAGGCTCAAAAACTCACTTGGTACTTATTATGACATGTTCATTCCTTCAAGCAACTTATATTTGTCTCCGACATTAACATGTAAAGTAGTAAACATAGCGTAACATCACTTCAGACTAAAGATAATATAAATACTAAAATTTGAAATTCATCATGTCATCCAATGTTAAAACAAATCACAATTTTTTTTTTTTAACAACATCCTACCCCCAACCTATTCTAAACATGAAAGGAAAATATACATGCAAAAATGTAAAAATGATGCAGAAAAACTAATTAGAAAATGATAGAAAACGAAAATGGTTTTTTTTTTTTAACTTAAGAAGATGCGTTTCTAGAGGCACTACACTCCATATTCAGCCATCTTCGACTCAAATATTTGAAAATGTATATTTATAAAGGAGAAATTAAAAAGAAGAAGAAAAATGAACATCAAAACATAATAAAGAAAAAGAAAATGTCTGATTTTTTTTTTAAACGATGAAGATGCGTTTCTAGAGTTACTACGCTCCATATTCAGCCATCTTCAACACAAAAAGTTAGCAACAGTTAGTTTCTACAACAAAAAATTAGTAAAAACTTAACCAAGATTCCACAATTGTCGACTATTCCCTCCCCCCAACCAGAACGAAACATTGTCCTCAATGTTTTAAAGGAAAGAAGTAGAGTTTAAAGACATCATCTGGGTAGTGCAACACAGAAGAAAATATTTGCAAGCGGAGAGTTAAATCTAATTTGCACTTCTTATTGCAGCTACTGTTACCGTCATCATTTGGTCGCTCCAACACAAAGCTCCAGGGGTCTGGCTCCGATTTATAAGCTTGTAACATATCAAGTAGCTCATTAGCATTGTGAGCACAAATAAAAGGCTTTTTCGCATTGGAAGGAACGAAATAGTTTTTTATTGCATGGTTAAGAAATGCGATAAAGCCATCATAAAAATTATTGATATTTAACAAACCGATGGGTTTCTGGTGAATGTGCAGATGGGCCCAAGATGCTAGTGTAATAAGTGCCTCTAGTGTTGCAAGATCTCCTAGAAGGAAAATAAAAGCATCAGCATGATTAAGCATTTCAGTTATTCATTCCTGCATACCTGAGACGATTAACTCTTCTCCAGTCGATGAGTCAGACAAACTGCCCAAAGGTTTTAGGACTCTTGGGATGATGCCTAACACTTGGCTTCCTCTGATAAAAGCAGCTTCTGAGACCAATTTTGATAACCCTCGGTTACCTCCTCCATACATCAAGTGTAATTTTCTCTCTGCTATGCTTCGACCAAGATCTATGGCTGCATCAACGAACTCTTTATGTTTGCCATAAGTAAATCCAGAAAGCACAAATGTTCTTGAATTGTCTATTGGGAATAGCTGCCATTGGAATATTTCTAAAAAATAATTTGTGAGTGCTTAACAAAAGGTTATATTTAAGAATCTTGGTGACAGTGGATCACAACTGTGTATGAGGTGGCATGTCAGTGTCAAATAATGCGTAAAGCACATGGCTAGCGAGTCAAAAAAGAAACAGTAAAAAGAAAAAGAAATAATGATAAAATAAAATTATTAAAGACAATAATGCAAGTGATAAAACAACAGTGAAATAAAATAAAATAACAGTGAAGTAAAAGGATATTTACAGATAGTTGCGACTGTGGCTCACATCTTCCTCTGGTTTTACGTCCAGAAACGGCTTGAACGCCCTCTATGGGTCGAGAATATGCTTCCCATCCAGTTTTCTTATAAACTGGCAAACAGGGTCGTTTATAGTCAGATTCCCGAGACTATATCGTGCATGCTCTTTCTGGAATAATGGCCATAACTGGAGAATCGCTCCTTGCACATATCCACTGGGATGCGTTTCAAGAGACAGAAGGATATCATCCAGTGACTCCTTATTCAAGTCATCCCTAATGAATTGAATCTTATCTTCTCTGTTATCATACACCATTCCTAAAGAACATGGGTTTTTATCGCAACTCATTCCGGCACACTTATGACAAGCAACAGAAATTTTTCGAGCTCGCCGTTTTCTTGCATAATTTCCTTTACCACAACCAGGCATGTATGCAATAAATTTTGGAGGTAACTCACTTGCCAATCGTACTTTAGCCTCGATTAACCAACGGATGTCAGCAGGTATGTTATTCCTCATGAGTAATCGCATGCGCTCGGACCGGGCCTTATAGATCGTAAGGAGGGCATTCTGAGGAAGTGAAGGGAATCGCTTGTGAAGCTTCGTTAGAATCTCAGTTCTGTCCATACCTTCGCCTCAGAATATCAGTTATTATGGGAAACTGAAGTAACCGACTTGATTGTCACGGAGTACCATTATCCGCCACTTCACCGAGGTAACAAACTAAAGCACACAAAAAGAAAAACAAATTAAAACACACAAGAAAATTAAAATCGTCCTTTTATTGAATTTACCTCAAGCTCCAACTGGATGTCGTGAACACTTCTCTCAATGTCTCTGAGTTGGCTTTCTAAACCCTCCATATAGGATACTAACTCTGGTGGTTGCAGAGCCCAAATACGATGTGTTTTACAAAATTAAATCTGCCTTTTGAGATGAGTTTTGACACGTTGAAGTGGTTTAAGAATGTTCAGGAGGAACGGTCTAAGTATAGTACTCATGATTAACAATGATAAAAGAAAACTTAATAGTTAAACAAACACACTTATGCAAAAATAATTCCAATTAGGAAAAGAATAATAAAAAGAAAGAAAAAAAAGAAAAAAAAAATCAAATCACCAAAAAGAAGGAGAAAAAAAAAATCAATTCAAATCTGGTGGGTCATTCAAATTTATTTCGGTATCTTCTCCATGTGGTTGGTACTCTAGATATGGCTTTAATCTTTGACCATTGACTTTAAACGTAACACCGTTCTTTGGGTCCTTAATTTCAATTGCCCCATATGGAAAAACAGTATGAACAATAAAGGGACTAGACCATCGAGAGCGTAACTTACCTAGGAATAGGTGCAAGCGAGAATTGAATAAAAACACTTTCTGACCTGGAGTGAAAGATTTTCTCATAATTTGCTTGTCGTGAAAGACTTTCATTCGTTGCTTGTAAATCTTGGCATTTTCGTATGCATTATTGCGATTTTCTTCAAGTTCTGCCAGTTGTAATCTTCTTTCTGAGCTAGCTTGCTGCATGTCAAAGTTGAATTTCTTGATGGCCCAATATGCACGATGCTCGAATTCCACAGGTAGGTGGCAAGCTTTTCCATACACTAGCCTGTAGGGTGACATCCCAATCGGAGTCTTGAAAGTCGTTCTATATGCCCATAATGCATCATCAAGTCTTAATGACCAATCTTTTATGTCTGGCTTCACCGTTTTTTCTAATATGTGCTTTATTTCTCGATTGGAGATCTCAACTTGGCCACTGGTTTGCGGATGATATGGGGTTGCCACTTTGTGAGTGATTAAATACTTCGTCAAAAGAGCCTTGAATGCTTTATTACAAAAGTGGGCACCACCATCACTGATTATCGCTCGAGGGAATCCAAAGCGTGAAACAATGTTGCTTTTTAAAAATCCTATCACCACTTTGTGATCATTGGTTCTGCATGGAATTGCTTCTACCCATTTTGAGACGTAGTCAACAGCAACCAATATGTATTGATGGCCAAAAGACGGGGGAAAGGGTCCCATGAAGTCGATACCCCATACATCAAAAATCTCAACCACTAAAATTGGATTTAGTGGCATCATGCTCCTTCGTGCAATGCTCCCTATTCGTTGACACCTATCACATGAAGAATAGAAAGTGTAAGCGTCTCGAAATATAGTTGGCTAATAGAAACCACATTGTAAAACTTTAGTCACTGTTTTCTTAGCACTGAAATGACATCCAGAAGCTTGTTCATGGCAGAATGAAAGAATATTATGAATTTCACTTTCTGGGACACATCGTCTGACAATTTGATCTGCACAATACTTGAACAAATATGGGTCATCCCAAAAGAAATTATTTATTTCTGCAAAGAATTTAGCCTTGTCTTGCTTGGTCAAATGCTCTAGAAGTTGACCTGTAACAAGATAATTAACGATATCAGCATACCAAGGTAATACTTCCACACTCATTAATTGTTCATCTGGAAATGACTCATTCAATGTTAATGGCTTTGTAATTATGTCAAAATGGAGACGAGAGAGATGGTCTGCCATAATATTTTCTATGCCTTTCTTATCTTTGAATTCCAAGTCAAATTCCTGCAAAAGTAACACCCAACGAATTAGTCTAGCTTTTGCATCTTTCTTTGTGAGAAGATATTTAAGAGCAGCATGATCTGTGAACACAATTATTTTACAACCAATGAGATAAGATCGAAATTTCTCTAATGCAAACACTACTGCTAACATTTCTTTTTCAGTAGTTGAATAGTTCAACTGTGCATCATTCAATGTCATACTAGCATAGTAAATAACATGGGGAATTCGATCAACTCTTTGTCCTAATACTGCTCCTACTGCATAATCAGATGCATCACACATGAGCTCGAATGGTAAGCTCCAGTTTGGGGGCTGAATGATGGGTGATGATGTCAATAACTGCTTTAATTTTTCAAATGCCACAAGAGATGAATCATCAAAGATAAAAGGTACATCCTTAGCAAGTAGATTGCATAAGGGTCTAGAAACTTTGCTAAAATCTTTAATGAAACGTCTATAAAAACCAGTATGCCCAAGGAAAGATCTTACTTCTCTGACTGTTTTGGGTGGAGGAAGATTAGAAATGAGATCCACCTTGGCTTTGTCAACCTCAATACCTTTACTTGAAATGATGTAACCAAGAACAATATCTTGTCTTACCATAAAATGACACTTCTCCCAATTTAAGACCAAGTTCTTTTCGATACATCTCTGCAGAACTAATGTTAGATGATGTAAACATTGATCAAAAGAGTCACCAAAAACAGAAAAATCATCCATAAAGACTTCAAGGAATCGTTCAACCATATCAGAAAAAATGCTCAACATGCATCGTTGAAATGTAGCAGGTGCATTACATAATCCAAATGGCATTCTCCTATATGCAAATGTGCCAAAAGGGCAAGTGAAAGTAGTTTTCTCTTGATCTTTTGGTGCTATGGGAATCTGATTATATCATGAGTAGCCATCTAGAAAGCAATAAAATTCATGGCCTGCTAATCTATCAAGTATTTGATCGATAAATGGTAAAGGAAAATGGTCTTTACGTGTGACAAAATTTAACTTTCTATAATCAATGCATACACGCCATCCTGTAGTTACTCTAGTAGGTATCAATTCATTATCTGCATTCGTAACTACTGTGACTCCTGACTTTTTGGGGACAACTTGCACAGGACTGACCCATGAACTATCAGAAATGGGGTAAATGATACCTGCATCTAATAGCTTAAGGACTTCAGTTCTAACCACTTCTTTCATATTATGATTTAACCGACGTTGCATTTCCCTAATAGGTTTAGTATTTTCATCAAGGTGAATGTAATGCATGCATTCTACTGGGTTTATACCTTTTATGTCCACTATGGTCCATCCTAATGCTCCTTTGTGCTCTTTTAAAACATCCAACAATTTACCTTTTTGTTCGTCATTGAGGGATGATGAGATGATTACAGGCAGAGAACTTTCTTCTCCCAAAAATGCATATTCCAGAGTGTTGAGCAATGGTTTGAGCTCGAGTTTTGGTGGTGATTCTGCTGATGGGATGAGTTTTTTTTCTGATGGTGCTAGTTGTTCAACTCTTGACTTCCATTTATTAGTGTCTATGGATGGTGCTGAGTTAAGTAGAGCGTTGACCTCATCGACTGATCTGTCAATATCAAAATCCAAACCAAAGTGAGTTAAACATGTTTGTAAAGGATCATCACTAAGGTTTGAAAGAAAAGTGTCATCAACTAATGTTTCTATTAAATCCACGTCAACAATTCCATCATCTGCACTGTGAGGTTGTTTGGCAATGTTGAAGATGTTCAGCTCCAGCTCCATAGTCATGTTGCCGAAGGACAACTGCATATTTCCAGTCCTGCATTGAATGTGAGCATCCGCAGTTGCCAAGAAAGGTTGGCCTAGAATAATGGGGATGTGCTTCCTTGAATCCTGTATTGGTTGAGTGTCAATTATAATGAAATCAACAGGAAAATAAAACTTGTCTACCTGGATAAGCACGTCCTCCACAATGCCACGAGGTATTTTCGTGGACTGATCTGTAAGTTGTAACACCACTAGAGTTGGGTGTAATTCTCCCAGTCCAAGTTTCACGAAAACAGAGTAAGGCAACAAATTTACACTAGCTCCTAAATCCAACAAAACATTCTCAATTGTGTGATTCTCTATACTACATGAGATAGTGGGGGAGCCTGGGTCTTTACATTTCAGAGGAATTTTATGTTGGAGTATAGAACTAACGTTTTCTGTCAAAAATGCCTTCTTTTGAACATGAATGTTTCTCTTTTTAGTACAAAAGTCTTTAAGAAACTTGGCATAAGATGGAACTTGCTTTATTGCATCAAGCAAAGGGATATTAACATTTACCTATTTGAAGATTTCAAGAATCTCACCTGTGGATTTTCCCTTCTTTCCTTTCGCTAATTTTTGAGGAAATGGAGCTTTGGGAACATATGCTCGTGGGTTGGTTTCTTCTTTCTCCTCCGGTGATGAGTCCTCAACATTCACAGGGACAATTTGATTTTCTTTTATCACCGGCATCTCCACTTTGTTGTCGACTTCTTTTCCTTTTCTCAAGGTCATGACTGCTTTGACCTCTCCATGCTGTTGTGGTGAACTGGTACTTGCTTCATGCACTCCTTTAGGATTAGGCACTGATTGACTTGGAAATTTACCTTTCTCAACGGTCATTGCCAAGGTCTGAACTGAAGAAGCAAGTTGTCCCACCATCTTCTCGAGACTTGAAACTGATTGAGCTTGTGAGTTGAAGCCCGCTCTCAACTCATTTCGTAGTTCATCAATGGTGCGATTCTGTTGCTCAATCATGGAGTGAGTAAGATTCTTGAGATTCTGGAATGAATCCTCCCATGGTCTGAGTTGAGAGTAGTTCTGGTTTTGATTATATGGTCTAAATGGTGGCTGAGAGGCTTGAGGAATTTGAGGAATTGGTTGCATTGGTGGAGCTGGAGCTGCTGGTCCATTCTGTTGGAATCCTTGAGACCATGAAAAATTGGGGTGGTCTCTCCATCCAGGGTTATATGTGTTGGAGTATGGGTTGTAATTTGATGGTTTTCTCATTATACCTATGGCATTGGCTTGATCTGAGTATGAGTCATGGTCATGTGATTCTGTTGATTTAGTAGTCGATAACGATGCTATTTGTTGAGCGAGACCTTCAATCATCTCCTTGACTTCTTTGATTCCCGAAGTTGACTCGCCAATGTGAACCTCATTTACTCCTTTAATTCTTCTAGTATTCCTGAGTGATTGACTCCGTTGTTGGGAATTATCTGCTTGTCGCTGGAAAAATTCCCAAATCTCTGATGCACTTTTTGACATTAGCTCTCCTCCACTTGTTGCCATTAGCCATTCTTGCACATTCGGCAATAATCCCTCCAAAACGTATTGGCATTGGTGTCATTTCTTATACCCATGATGTGGACACTTCAAGAGTAGCCCATTGAATCGCTCCCATGTTTCGAAAAACTGCTCGTCCTCTCTTTGGGTAAACTCTGAGATTTCCCTGCGAATAGCATTGGTTTTATGCACTGGGAAATATTTATTTAAAAATTTTGTAACCATTTGTTCTCATGATGCAATACTATTAGCAGGTAATGTATTAAGTCATGAACGAGCTCTATCCTTTAAAGAAAATGGGAATAATCTGAGTTTAACATCATCGTCTGAAAAATTCTCGTATTTAAAAGTTTGACAAATAGCATGAAAATCATTCAGATGATTATATGGGTCCTCATTTTCTAGGCCATAAAATGTGGGAAGACAATTTAGCACACTAGGTTTTAGTTCAAAACTCCTAGCAGCTACATTTGGGTATCTTATGCATGATGTGCTCAAATTAGCTAAAGGACTGAAGTAGTCCTTAAATGGCCTCTCTTGTGGTGCTTGTAAATCCATTCCAAATTTATTTTTAACGTGCTTGTGTGTGCGAAGTGTTTTTTCTAGTTCAAGATCTATAGGTTCAAGATTAGGTAATAATAACCTACGACCATGCATACAAGAAACACAAAAATAAACAGGAACAAAACAAATGAAAATAAAGAAGAAGAGAAATTATGATACTAACATTTTCGCGCAATTACAACCTTACTATAAAAGTACACAAAAAAATACATGAAATAAATTAACTTAAAAAAAAATAGTAAGATAAATAAAAATTACAAAGAAGAAAAAAATAACTTGAAAATTAAATTACGGAATTTTAAAGAAGAGAAAAAGAAAAGAAATACTAACCTCTAAATGCAGATTCACTTTTTTTTTTTAAATACAAGAAAACAATTTAAAAGAAATTATTCACAAAAATTAATTCTATGAATTAAAATTACTTACCTCCCCGGCAACGGCGCCAATAACTTGTTGTGCAAATTTTATTGAACTCGCAAGTGCACGAATCTATTGTAGTATAGATCAATGGTGACGAGTGTCGATCCCACGAGGAGGTGAATTTTAATTATATGTAGAATTAATTTTGTAAATAGATGGTTGGATTTGTGATGAAAATGATTTGGACTATCTTAAAATTGGAATTGAAATGACGAGAATAAATTGAAGATAATTCTATTGAAATGACATATTTGGGTATCTGGATCCGTATCAACATGCATCATGGGCTAAATATTCCTTATTAATACCAATTAAATCATGAAGGGGGAATCCACAACTCATGAACTGCGCTCTAATCAATATGGTGCTAAGGGCTTATCGTGCCAAATAATAACAACCTTATACTAGGGAGCCGGTAAAACCAGGGCGGTACTAGACAAGATTATTATTATTTGTCGACGAGAAGTCAAAACATCCACAAAAACTAGAGGGGAAAAGAAAATAAATTTACCAAATAAAGCCCATGACACATGTTGAGACTTCCCCTTCAACCCAAGCTTGAAAGAAAATTAGCCACTCATAGTTGAACTAGGGGCAAAATAGGAATTTATTAAAATACGTAGAAAATACAAGATGGAGAAGGAATTACATAAAATAGAGCCCAAAAATGGATTCAGAGGTGCCAAATTAGGGGGGGAGGTCCCCTTTTTATAGATACATCGAGTAAATCATGGCCATCGGATTAAAAACAGATTGGACGCTCAAGATTGCGCCACGTCATCAGTTAACAGTACGCGTCAACAGTACGCGTGAACAGTACGCGGCTTGACTATGTGGCTTGAATAGTGACACGGTTTACACACGGTTTGAACAGTAACGCGGTTTGCACAGTAACGTGGTTTGGTTGAAAATAATCTCATGTGTTGCATGTACCGTACGCGCATTTTTTGGTCCACTAATATACTGCCACGTCACCATCAATAGTACATAAGAATTTTAGTCCAACAGGATCATGACACCTCATCAATCAATGCCACATCATCGGTCAATGCCACGTCATCGATCCGTCTATGTGAACAGTGCCGTGAACAGTAACGTAGACATTACCCGTACATGTGAATAGTACCGTATATGTGAACAGTGCCATTTTTTCTTTTATGCTCCTCCTAAGGTTTTCGACCGTCCTGAGTTCAAAAGTGATGTCCGTTTTGCCGTTTGATCTCTCCTTTATTGTGAAATGACTATAATGCCCCTAAAATACATAAAATACTTAATAAAAATAAAACACACATAATTAAATTACAAGAAGCTTAAATACATAAAAGTAAAGGTTGTTAGTAAGACGTGAAATGTAAAATAACAATTTCTCCTTTATAAATATGCATTTTCTAACACTCAACAATTATACAGCCAGAGGGAGTCCATTTGGTTCCACTTCCCCAGCCAAGAAGGCAATGGTCCAGAAAGTTGGTTCATTGCATCAGAAAACGTAAAAATTTGTAGCTCGGCCAGCTGCTCAGGCAACGACCCAGATAATGCATTGAAAGGAAGCACCACTGCTTTCAAATTCCTATAGTTACCAAGCTCAGCTGGTATGGACCCGGTGAATTGGTTTATGCCAAGATAAAGGTCACTGAGCTTTTTCAAGTTGCCAATTTCAGGGGGAATGTTACCAGACAGTAAGTTATTTGAAACATCCGGATAACTCAAAGACTGTAAATTTTTTAAGAGACTTACAGGGAGTGAACCTGAGAGAAGATTGTCACTGAGGTCCAAGTCCTGCAACTGAGCCAAGTCACCGAGTCGACTCGGAATTGTTCCATTCAAGCCATTGCCGGAAAAATCGAGGGACTTGAGCTGTTTTATGTCCCCAAGCTCAGATGGCATTTCCCCGGTGAAAGAGTTGGAACGAAGCGAGAGAGTTTCGAGCCGAGTCAGCAAACCGAGTTGACTCGGGACAGAACCGAACAGCTGGTTTTCACCCACAGACAGCATTTTCAGACGTTTAAGGTTGGAGACT
Source organism: Citrus x changshan-huyou (assembly GCA_039657385.1). Lineage (NCBI taxonomy): Eukaryota > Viridiplantae > Streptophyta > Magnoliopsida > Sapindales > Rutaceae > Citrus > Citrus x changshan-huyou. The sequence goes on along the minus strand of CM077547.1, from coordinate 16,727,267 downwards.
TGAGGAGAAAGTTGACCAAAGAGAAGGTTTTTGGAGAGGTCAAGGATTCTGAGGCTCGAAAGATTAAAGAGGAAAGGAGAGACAGGGCCTTTGAGTGACTGAGTTTGGATAACAAGAGAGACGACTCGGCTGTGTCTACATTTCACTCCAAACCAGTGACAGTGTCGAGTTGTTTTGTTCCATCCAGAAAGGACTTGAGGATTTTGAAGGGAGTTTTTGAAATAAACAAGACTTCTTCTTTCTTGTTTTGGCTCATCAATGGCGGTAAAAGTTCCAAAACTTAAACAGCTGAGAAAATGAGATCACAAAACAAACACTCATTCTCTCTCTTTGACTATAAACATCACTCCCTCATAGGGATGGCAAATTTTTCCGGACCCGGATAAACCCGAATGATCCGGTCCGGGTTCAACCCGGACCGGATGTATAAAAATACGGAATCCGGAACCCATTTTAGAAACCCGCACATGTCCGGGTCCGGTTCCGGTTTTAGGCGAACCTGTATGTCCGGAATCCGGACCCGGATATTTATTAATTTTTTAAAAAATATTTTTAATATAAATAGAAAAAAAAAAGAACCCAAAGCCAAAGGTGCCCTAGGGAGATTCATTTACAATTTCACAGCCGCAGCAACACATTTCCTCTCCCTCTTCAGCTCGTCTTCATCAAATCAAATCAAATCATCGTCGTCGTCACACTCACTTGCCCACCTTTGCGGCTGTTCATCATCATCATCAGCTTGTCTTGGCGTCTTGCCCACCTTTGCGTCGCAGCTGTTCATCATCATCATCATCAACTCGTCTTGGTGTCTTGCCCACCTTCGCGTCGCGGCTGTTCATCATCATCATCAGCTCGTCTTGCCAACTTCGCAGCTGTTCATCATTAAATCATCGTCGCCGTCACTTGTATCAGCCGCCGTCACGAACAATAACTAGCTCCAATACAATCAGAAGTAACGAGCTTGCCTTCACTGTTCGTTGTCTCACCAGATGCCAATCCTTCAAGTTCGTGAATGCCGAATCGTGAGTTCCTATAGGGTTCGAACCAAGCTGATTTGTATTTGGTTTGTTTAGGCCATGGATCTGTATTTAATTTGCTGAAATCCTAGAACTAGATTTGAATTTCCATTTGATTTGTCAGTTGAATTTAGTTTTTTTTTGTAAATTAGATTCATCAATCCGGGTTGGAAACCCATAATCCGGAAACCCGGATTTTCCGGGTTGAACCCGGACCGGACCCGGAGTGGAAAAATGCGGGTTATGTCCGGGTCCGGTATAGAAAAATATTCGTCCGGGTCCGGAAAGGCTAAACCCGGACCCGGACCCGGATTTTGCCATCCCTACTCCCTCAAGCTTGAAACGCCGCCGTTGGCTACTAAAAGGTGCTGCATTTTGGCACCAAATTGTGTGTTATATGATAAAATGACAGAAGTACCCATGGCAAACAAAAATAATAGAACTGCTCATAAAATAATTATGCCAAAGAGAAGGGGACTATTGTAATTTAAATGATTACCTATAAAGAACTATTATTTCAATTTTTTTTTATTGACAATTTTACAATTAAATTATATTATATTAAACAACAGAAAATGAATTGATTTTAAATTTTTAATGTTGGATCAATGATAAATTTCTTATATTTTTAATAAGATAAAGAAAACTTAAGACTTAAAAATACAAAGGTTTAAATGGAGTATGTACTATATTAAATTTAATTTATTATCAACAAATATTTTGCTCGAGAATTAAAAAATAAATTTAAATTTAACGATTCTTTATCTTTTAATAAATAAAATTAAAAAAGGAGTATTTTACTCTTCTTATTTCTTATAACAAAATAATAAACTAACATGCATAAATAGGGCGTAAATGCTCCATATGACTCTTGAAATGTTCGGACACGTGATTTGTAATTATTATAAATCATATTATATAACGGGTCTGCCTACCGTGCAACAGTTATACGATACCACTGAATTTTGTCTTTTTCCAACAATTACACTACACTACCCTATATTTATAAGAAAATTGAATAGATACTATAAGTTACAAATTTTTATATATAGGTCCTTTTCTCTGGATAAAATTATAAAATGACTTTTGAAAAAAATTTTAACTGTTATTATTATTATTTATTAATGTCATTATTATTATTATATTATTATTATTATTAAAATTTATTATTTTAATTGTTATGATTGCTTTAATTAGTTATCATTATTATTATTATTTATTGATTTTATTACCGTCACTATTTTTAAAATATATTAAATTTATTACTGAATTATTATTTTATTAATATTAATAAATTTATTAATCTTATTATTCTAGTTATTATATTTATATTAATGTTGCCGTCGTCGTCGTCATCATCATTAAACTTTATAATTTTTTTTTGTTTTGACTATTAAATAATACCACTGTCATTATTATTATTTTGCCTTAATTAAGCATTACATATATTTTAATTATTTTTTTATTTTTTATTATAATAAATAAAAAATATAAAAATAAATTATACTATAATAATATGTTATTAAATCATATTATATTTATTTAAAATAATTAATATGAAAAAAATAATTTAATATAATTAATAATATATTTAAATAATTTTAGTTTAATATTAGTACAAAATTAATGCATTACAGGATAATACCAATTACCAAATGTTGTATAATTTTATTATAATTATTAGGGTTATTTCCACCCAACCCCCAAATCTTTCAACATTTTCCACCGTGCACCCAAACTTTTCGACATTTTCCACCACGCACCCAATTCTGTTAATTTGACCGTTATTTTTAACGGAGCTATTTAAAAGTTAATGAAATGTCTGAAATACCCCTTATCTTGAATTAGAAAAGAATTAAATAAGATAAAATGTTAATCCAATAATCAATATTTACATTAAAAATTATTAATTAAAAGTAATTAATAATAATCCCATCAATTAATTTATCAAATAAATTTAATTTATCATTATCAAATAATATTTAGGGCATGAACTTCCAAATTTACCCTTTGACTGTTAGAATAAATGGTCAAATTAACGGATTTGGGTGTGGATTGAGCATTGTTGAAACATTTGGGTGTGCAGTAGAATATGTTGAAACATTTGGGGGCAGGACGGAATTAACCCTAATTATTATAATATAATACATGTGCATTACATAATAAAATATAATATAATATAATATAGTGTGCCAAACGGACCTTTAACTTTTTGAGTGATGATGGTCTAGAGGGATGTAGAGAAAGTAAAAATAATCGTGGTAGATCTTTTACAATGGTTGATTAGCTATAATTACAAAGTTTAGGCTAATACAATAAAAATTAACCAACTACCCTATATTTGAAAGAGCATTTGGAAATCAATAAATTTACTATTCAATTATTTTTAATCAAGAATAAATAATAAATTATCATTACAACAAGATTCACAAGCTCAAATATCTTAAAAAAATGATAATTCTCAAGAAATATGAAGCTCAAATGCTTTTGAAATATTCTTAAAAAAATAAACTAACTTCCTTTTATGTTATTCTTTATTTATCTTTCTATAACTTTGTTGGGCTATATATATATTGATATTTTATAGGTAAATTAACATATTGTATGTATAAATAAACTAACATGTCAACTAATGCTAAAAATAAAAATGTAATAAAAGAGTAAAGTTTTGTAATATTAAAATAATAAAATTTTATAACCTAAGACTTTTTACATGTTTCTTATTTTGAAATTTGACCTTTTTATTTTATAATTTTCTAAAGTATCAAGGTTAATAACCTATATTCTTAAAACATATTCTATTTATTTATTTTACATTAAATATATATTATATAACAAAAAATATTATTTACATTTATCAAATTTTCATGTGTTTAAAAATTTTATGTGATATTACATTATTATATTTACACCATCAATTATTTTTATGATCAAATTAAGTCAATGGATCAAACTTTAAAAAATTTAAAACAACAAAAATTATGTAAGTGAATATTTAAAAACTTTTAACTTTTATGATTTTGTAATAAACAGTAGGGGTTTAAGTGTTAATAACCAATTGAACACATCTTGACCGTTGAACACTTTAACCATTGATCCATTGGCTGAGTTAAAAAAAGACAAAAAATAGGATACCGTGCACCTGTTGCACGGTAGGCGGACCCTTATATAACAGCCTAATATGATTTTATTTGTTATTTTTTTTACTTACAAAATTTAAATTTTTAATATTAATTAATTAACAAAATTTTGTGCCTTATAGATGCACTTGTCAAATGTCAAGTGGAGCCTGTCAAAATCGCTTGTACGAGTGGTTATGCCTCCTGTAGACAATATGAACGAAAAGAGTAGACTTTGATAGTTATAGATAGCTTACTACTATAAGCTAAAAAGAAAAGTTGCAAGAAATTTTTTAAGTCAATTTTACCTGTATTCATAGAAAAAGAAACTTCATTGGATAATCACTGTAGTATGGCAGCACTAGCAGCCTTTGGAACTTGGAAGCGCAACGTAATGAAGTGTAGCCAGAGCTTTATGTGTATGTCACCGTATACTTATATATTGTCATGACTCACGAGATAATTACATGCAATGGAGTAGGTGTAGATCGGTTTGGATTGGTTTAAATTAGAGATGGCCAAGGGTCATGTTGGTAAAGGAAGGCCTATGAACCACTTGGGCTTAGCCCAGGTGGCTAGAACCACTCCCTCACATTTGTGAGGGAAGAGGTTCGAGCTCCTGCAGGCGCATTATAGAGATGTTCTTCCTTAGAGTCTCAGAATTTAAGTGAAAACAGTCTTTTTCCTAGGAGTAGAGTTGGGCGTTCCTCGAATATTTGAGAGCGTTAAAAAAATATGAGCGGTGTTATATCAGAGTTGATGTAAACGAGTTTCAGTAATTTGTATGATATAAATAACATGAGCAATAGTTCTCTTAAAAAAAAAAAAAAAGGAAGGCCTATGAGGACATGTGGGTTGGCACGACAAGTATAATAATTTTTTTTCTTTTTTTATGGAGGCATATCAAACTGTTAGTGCGTTTTTTTCTTTTTAAATCTATGTACTTTTTTTGAGTCAACATGTTTTTAGTCAAATTCCATATAATCATTTTAAAATTAAAATCCATATTCAATAATAAGAAACTAATAATAATAAGATAATATAATACTAACTATTAAGTTAAACTTTACAGTATTATAATTCTTTTTTAATAAACAACAACAACAACAACAACAATAATAATAATTTTTTTTAAGGGTTAATTGTTAACTTAAACTTGCATAGAGTCATCAATAATAGATCATAGTTCAAAATAAATTAATGCATACATATATAAAATCATGGTATATATAATTTTATTTATTAAAATCATGATATTATCTATAGATTATAAACATAAAACAATTAGAGTATTTTTTATGAAACAGAGAATTAAATGAATTTGAAAAACTTATGCTAATAATATACATTAAAAGATTCAATTTGAAGTTATTTGCAAAATCATAAAATTTTAAATTTATTTTTCATAATAAGATTTTACTTTAATATACTTTGGCCAGCATGCTATTGATACCATGAGAGCCATGTGTTAGCCCACTAATAAAACGTGCTTATTTCTAACCTTCTTCACGTGTCGCTTTAGCACATTTCTAAGAGCACAGTGCTTTCAAGGCCCACGTACTTAAAATTCTCAACCTAACTCAGTCGTGTGTATGCCTGCCACGCCATGCGTCCTATCAAAATGTGCTTGTGCCATATGGTGCTATTTGGATGTGTGACATGCCCATGCCATGCCATGTGGAGCTAGCCTACCAGCCATCTCTAGTTTAGAGAAAAATTGAATCCAAATTAGTTCAATTGAGTTGGGATATTTTGAAACTAAAATCTGACTAAAACTTCAAATAGAGGTGAGGCAAATTAGAAATTCCAACTTGATTCGGCTCAATTAAAGCTTGCTTGGTATTGAGGTTGGACAATTATAGTTTAGAATTTATTTAGTAAATAGTAGCTACTGTAACTTAAAAACTAAGTTAATTTGATCCACCACTTTTATGATTAAAAACTTCTAATATCTTTACTTTTTTAAAAAATTATTATTTAAAAATTATATTTACTACATATTATTAAGTTTTACTTCATAATTAAATTTTTTTAACAAGGGTAATTTAAAAAAAAACACCTAATTGTGAATTTTCTATTTCTCATTTAATTAGTGTTCAATCTTGCAATTATGAAAGAACATATATCCAACATATAAGCACCCAGACAAGGGAACAAATTCATTAATTTATGCATATAGACGAAAATGACTTGCATTTGAAGACGATCCATCCAGCATATAAACATCATGTTTTAAATAAGGGAAATTCTACGGTTCCATGACTAAAATTATGGCATTAATATTGAGATAAACATAAATTTTATAAATTACATAGATTAGTATATAGAATATAAAATAAGTAAATTAATATAAGAGTAGTAAATTGATGTTATAAAATTATAGAAAAAAATAAACACATGCCAAAATAACATAAAACTTATAAATCCATATTAAACTATCATTAAACAAAAACAATTATTCATTTAATTTAATTAAACAAAGAAAAAAGTCAGCCATCAACTAAAAACAAAGTAATCGTATTGAAAATAATTGGAAAAAATTATATTGCACTGGTTTAATCATAAATTCTATATTTGTTCTAGGATATTAATAATTTTTTTTTTGTTTTCTACCATAGTATTGTTTAATTCACAGATTAGTTAAGCAAAATAATTTTTCTTGATGTGGATCAAGGAAAAACAAAATAATAAAAAAAGGATCAAGGGAAAATAAAATAAAAGTATTTTCTTGAAGATTAAAAATCGTATCCTATATATGGATGAGCATTGACAAAACTAAGGTAAAAAGAAAAGCAAAGTTTAAAGGACACATAAGTAGTAAGGGTCAATTTCCCCATACCTCTCGTGAATTGACAATATCAAAACTATCCCTTTACTTTTAAATACATCAAGTTACTCACTAAAAGTTGTTCTCTCATTTATTTTTAATGCCAAAAAGGTAAAATGATATTTATACATTCTCATATCAGTCAATTAACTAAAAAAAAAAAAGAAGTCAAATCTCTATGTAGGCTAATTTTCAATGGCCTAAATATTTCTAAGTTTTCTAAAATAAAAAATAAAAAAATACCATTTTGCACCCATAAATATCAAACCCTTGGCTTCTCTCCCATCTATGGCCGTACGCTGCCAACACAATCAAACCCATAGCCACGCGCAGCCAAGGCAACCAAACCCTTAACAGTACGTGGCCATAGAAACCAAACCCGTGGCCATAGAAACCAAACCCGTGGTTGTGCGCGGCATGGTAGCCAAATCCATGTTCACGCTCTGCCATGGGAACTAAATCCATGGTAACTGCAACACCTGGCGAGCATATTGCTTTGGTTTTAGTTATTCCATTGAGTGTTTCATAATTCAAGCCGCTTCAATAGCTCTGTATTTGTTGTACGAGACGGCTTCTAATATACTCTCTGTTTTTGGCTTATGGTCTCGACCAAATGGGGCAAAGCACGAAAGCTGTTCGAAGCTCTATTTCTGATATGAACTGCTTCAGTAAAATCCTTCAGTTCATGGCCTTTCACCCATTCGAGTTAGCTCTCGATGCTCTTAATTAGCGCAACTATGTTTCTTAAAACCCATAACCGATGAATTAAGGAACCTTTTTGAGCCTAATCTCCTTAAAGTTTGGGAGTATCTGAGCCTAAGATCGGGTCCGATATATTTGAAGAGACCATAAGTCTGGTGGCTTAGAACCAAAGCCTTAGCCGCGTGCGGCCATGGCCATGGCAACCTGGGAGTCAAATCCATGGCCGCGTGTGGCCAAGGCAATTTTCTTTTTTGAATTTTAAGGACTGCGTCATTTTTTTTTTATTATTTTTGTTAATTTAAAAAGTATTTCTTTTAGAGTTGAAATCTTTAGTCAACAAAAATATTAAAAAAAAGGATGTTTTTATACTTTAACAAGTGGACGATGGTCAATAATTAAAATTAATTACTTTTTTGAGTAGAAAGTTAATTACTTTTAGAATTCAAAAGTAAGAAAAATGATTTAAAAATTATCAAAAAAGGTAAGGCGAAATTATACTATGTAAGCACACTAAAAAGCAAAAGCAGAGATTTCAAATCCAAAACTCCAAAACCAGCAAACAAAATCAAAATCATCGTTCTTTTTATCCTAGAGAGATGTGAGCACACATGTATGGATTAAGCAGAAGCAAAGATAATAATTGATTAAAAAAATGAAATAAACTAAACAAATAGAGAGAGAGAGACGGTCACACGAACCAAAGCCATCTAACATGCCCCACCTTATTTTATTCTCCAAATCTTTGTTGGAGTGTGGTTATTCTTAAGTCTAGCTGTTCCATGCGGTTGGTGGAATTGATTCTTGCACGTTGGCTTTTGGTGGGATTTTGTTTTTGCTTCTCTTATTTCAGTGCTTAAAGGGGAAAAGCAAAAGCTAACAAAAAGTGCTTCTAATGGGTTCAAAAAGCAAAAGTTGACGCCCATGCCTTTGCCCTACTGTTCACCTTTCGAAGCCCTCCACTGTCTAGCTCTATTACCGTTTTGGTTATGAAAAATTATCACAAGTTTTCTACAAAAAATGGTTCTTTGCCATCTAAATTAGTGTTCGATAGTGCCACACTCATAAAAACATGTACGGAAAAGTAAGTAGTGTTGACAATGCCGCTGGTAGTGAACTTGCAACAGACAAAAAAATACACTTAAGCTCCCCAACAAATGAGGAATCATATCTTATGCCTTTTTCTTTTTCATTACAAGTGCATTTGGCACACTTTGTTATATTATACTGTATCGCATTATTTTAATATAAATATATTATATTATATTTATTACATTAACACTATATTATAACAATGTTATATAATATTTGATGTTACTCTATACGGTATTAATTTTTAATGAAAAATTATCATTACACCACCTTTGTTTTGCCTTATATTTATTCAACCACCACAAAATTTTAACATATTCTTTGCACCACTTTTTTTTTTAAATTTGTATCAACTAGCCACTTTTGTACTAACACCGTTAAATAATTTAAATGAAATAACAATTTTACCCCTAAATAAATTAATATAACACCTTTGTTTTGCCTTATAATATAATATTATTAAATAATAAATTTATTAATTTATATTAATAATTATAATGTAAAAATAAAAAAAATATAATATAATGTTATAATAAATCAAAGAATTATACTTATTCGTTATTATTACAAAGTTAAAAAAATGGAAGACATTATCTAAACTCGACTTTTGGCGCTAAGTTGCAGTATTATAATGCAACCTAATGCAGCAATTTGGTGCCTCAAATATGGAACACAATGCAACCCCATGTAATGAGGGAAACCAAACACCCCCTCTATATATAATCCACTTTATGACCAAATTCCATTATTCAAGATCCCACGTCCCTAGTAGGGTTACAATTTTACATCATTAGTTCAAGAAAATTTGTATAGTTCACATTGAATATGATCCACCACGAAAGGCTTGCATGTAATAGTTGGATCACCATTTCTCAATGGACCCAAACTTGGAAGCCTATGAATTTGAAAACCAGTAGCATGTTTTTATGCAAGCCCTTACTCACTTCGTAAATCACAGTGACTCACGAGATACCACCTCCTTAAGATAGTCTATCACTCAGCTTTTATATCCTAGAATGGTCAACAAAGTCAACCTCTAGACCTCTGAGTTAGGTAGCACATTAAACGCTTTTTAAAAAAAAAATTAAATCACCAAAAAGGTAGGGATTAGGTTGGACCCCTACTTGTCATATAAATTCGATAAAGATAAAATACATATAAAAGGGAACATAAACTAAAAACTCCAAGCTAAAGAACAATACAAAAAATAATTTAGGGCAAAGTCTAACAAATGGAAACATAATAAATGACTAATTTATTTGGCCATAATATTTCTTACGATACTTACGACTAATGATTAGTTTGATACCCTTCCTTGATTGTTGGCCATCAACACTAAAATCTCAACTAGGATCGAGCCTTCTAGTATCCTCAGGGATCGATAACAAATATCCATTATTCACAATATGACTAAATCTGGGTAGGGATCATCACTAATCTCCTCGCCAGGCTGAACAAGTATCTCCGTAGTGTGGGAATTGAAATCCAAAACCCCAGTGCGAATATCATCCATCACATTTTAGAAGAATGTAGTGCCCGTGGATGTCCTCTATGGTGGAGCACTAAGATAGAAGGAAGGATGACAACGCCCTCAAAGCACTCTTTTGTATCACCACTCAGAGCGACAGAATCCCTTAAGACACAATCGTCTTGTCTAGGCTCAGAAACCGAATTCTAAACCCCAATGCCTGAGCAAGAGGGGCAATACCAGTAACAGGTGGGGAAGTCGTGCCAGAAATCTGAACATGATCAATAAAAGCATGGTCGCAACCTCTTGTCGCATGAGTTTCTCCACTAGGCTGTCGGGGCTTCAGAAGCCTACGGTTAGCAATGAAGCACTTTTCAATGGAATGGCCAAGGTGCTTGCATGAGGCACAATAGATAGGGATCTGCTCGAAAATTAGAATCGCCCGCCCCAATCCAGATCCGAGGAACTAGAGGTTGTTAGACGTCGTACTCAATCAAGACTCGTGCCACCGATGGTTTGATGACGGCAACGGTAGCATGATCCACCCTTAAAGGTTTACTAATAGCACCAGCAATAGAGATTAGAGCCAGTTTGCTTCGGAGATAGTGTATCGATAGAAATGGTGGGATACCCAAACTTGAACAATCAGAGACTCCTTAGAACACTAGAAATTAGTGGTCCATTTAAATATGCACATTGTGCTACTACTAATATATGATTATTGTCTTACCCAAATGCGAGAATAATCTTCCTCAAGCTCGAGATTAATCAAGATATGTCTTAGATCGAGTAATAAGACCTAAGCATTTCCTTTCAAGGCCAATAATGTAAACAATTACTGAATAATTGGCATTTTAGGTCACCCGAAAGAAAACGTACGGACGAGTGAGAGACTACTCTTCTAACTTAGAAAAAAGCATTGCTGGCTCTTCATGGTGGATAGCAACTGGCTTGATGGGGATGTTCAATGTGGGTAATCTAGACACAGAATCCAAAAAGGATTTCGATTATTGTGTTGATGCATTGTTCTTTCGAACTGTTGTCGATATTGTGATATTGGCATATGATGGCTTCGGAAGGGATTGAGAGGCGTTTTATGTTATTGGTCATTATTAGGAGTGTTAAGAATCTGAGTGGGGGGCATTTGTGCATGGGTGGTGGAAGCCAAATGGGCTTGAGAAGCTGAATGGACTTGAGAAGCCGAATGGGCTTGACGTGAGAAAGTGTTTCATGCGTGATTGTTGTGGCTACCACAGCATGTGCTAGAAAGTTGGACGAATGTGTGGGAAAGAGGGATATGGGCGGCAGCCCATCATGGGATGCCAAAAGTGGCTCATTTGTTGCCAAACTTCTTTGTTGGCAGCGACATACGTGGAAAGCACACTCAATTGGACTTGGCTATCTTTCACCATGGGTTGCATGGTTGGTGACAGCTTGGAGTGACTTTGCATGATCAGCAATGGCGGGCTGGTCGGTGACGGTAGACTGGTTGGATAATAGGTTATTGCTTGACAAGCTATCCAACCTCTCATGGTGAAATTCCCTATGAATTTGGTCATCTATTCAACCTTGAAACCCTCGCACTCATTTCCAAATCCCACATATGCTTGAGAAATTGAAACATCTCAGGGCAAGTGAATTATCTAAAAATGGGTTGAAAAGGACTATTTTGCGTCAACTGTGTGAATCCTTTCAGTTGCATTTCTTAGACCTGAGTAGAATCTTCTCTTAGTTTTACTTTTTTGAAGAGTTATTATGCTAAATTGAACCAGCTTTCTCGCCGTTTGCCTTCTGGGCTTAGAAAGTGGAACCAATTGGTCTCGCTTTGGCTTTTTAGTAACAAGTTGGTAGAATCCCACTAGAGATTAAAAGTTAATCAAGGTCGAAGTATATCAGTTTGAACAACAACCAAGTTGTTTGGTTCCGTAACAAGAGAATTCTCTAATTCAGAGTCAATTTTAGAGATTGATTCTTATTAGGAATTTGCTGTCAGGTGCCATTGAAGATATGTTTGACAAGTGGATTAATCTTACTCAGCCATTTTTCTCTAATAATAATAATCTCTTTAGTTCAATTCCTGCCATTGATGTATCTTGATCTCCAGTCCAGTAATCTCACAGGTATAATGCAAATGGGAGAGTAAAACCCGGAGAACCTGATAGAGCTTTCTGCATCTAGTAATTTGTTAGAAGGTTCTCTTCTTGGGAGATTGGTAACATTGTTGCTGCAGAGGGTTATTCTTAGTAACAATTTGCTATAGGGGCCTATATGTAAAGGAATTGGGAATCTCAAAGGTCTTCAAATCCTTAATGTGAATCCAACTTTTTTTTTTTTTATGGGATCATTCCACTTGAGCTTGAAATACATTTTAATGTTGACATTTTTTACCGAAATGAGATAGCTTTCTGGGCCATTGGCTTCTTTGTTTGGAAAGTTTAACCAAATGGACTATTGTAATAACTATTTCGTTGGCAGAATCCCACCACAACAACTTTTGTCTGGTTCCATCCCAAGATAATTTTCTAATGCAGAGTCACTTGTGGAGATTGATCTTGATTGTAATTTTCTTTCTACAACTAGTGATGATGTGTGTTTTAGAAGTATACTAATCTTATTTGGCCGATTCTAGTTTATAGTCACATCTATGCTTTTAATTATTGAATCTTCAATTGTTGGGTCTTGATCTTGATTTTAACAAATTCACTACTAAAATACTAGTGAGTTTGTGGAATTCAATAAATTTGTTAAGAGTTCTATGTAATGAATAATCTTACTCAACGTCATACGCATGTGAGATTACTTAAACACTAAAAGCCTACCATGTATACATTTTTTTTTCTCATTTTATAATCGGTCATCGCCTAAAAAGCTATTCGAGAACTCCAAATGACATTGGTCGACTATTCAAGCTTGAAACCTTTTTTTTTTTATATCAATCACGAGGTATCCTGGGGAGGGCCCCAACTGTGGGAGACACCTTTAAGCCTGTACCACAACCCAGATTAGAAGTCCCCGCTCGAACCGGGAGGTACAGGTTCTCTCAACAAATGCGACTTCCCTGCGACTCGAACTTGGGAGCAAACCCAGTCGAGCAAACCCAGTCAAGCCACTTAAGGGGACTCCATTGCCAGTGGAGCCAACACTTTGTTGGTTCAAACTTGAAACCTTATCACTCTTTTTCGACATTTTTCACTAGGAAATCTAACCTGAGCATGGGGACTTGAAACATTTCAAGAGACTCGATTAATCTACTAATGGGTTGAAAAGGGCTATTCGGTAAATTGACTCAATAATACTTTATACCCAAGTGACAATCTTCTCTCGGGCTCACTCCCTAAAATGAACTAGCTTTCTGGGCCATTACCTTCTCGGCTTGGAAAGTTTAACCAAAGAGTTGGACTATTGGCACCCCTTGATCTCTTCGTAAAACTCCATTTTATTTTCGAAAATACCCATTTTTTTAGATACACTTTTTAAAATTTTTAATTTTCATTGGATTTGTTTTATTGTTAAAACTCTTAACCAAATTGACTTAGCTTTCTGGGCCATCACCTTTTCGGTAATTAGATCATGGCCCACCAAAGTTGAAGTACGTAGATTTGAGCGACAACAAGTTGTCTGGTTCCATACAAAAGCAATGTGTAATTGAAAGTCACATGGGTACGTAGATTTGTCTCGCTAGGAATTCGCTTCAACGTAATGTCAAAGATGTGTTTGACAAGTGCACTAATCTTAATTAGTTTGTTCTTGTTGATAATCATATCTGTAGTTACAAACCTGAGTGTCTCTCGGAGATGCCATTGGTGACTCTTGATCTTGATTCTAACGATTTCACTGGTATGATGTCAATGAGTCTATTCAACTCAGAGAACTTGATCAATTTTTCTGTAGTAAGTAATTTGTTAGAGGGTTCTCTTTTTGGGGAGATTGGTAATATCATTGCTTTGGATAAGGTTGTTCTTAGTAACAATCTATTGACGGAGGCACGGAGCCAATGCCTAAAGAAATTCGGAATTCCATTGATGCTTCATGATCTTGATTTTAACAATTTCATTGGTGTAATACTAGTGAGTCGGTTCAATTCGAAGGATTTGATAGAGTTTTCTATAGTGTAGAGATGGTAATGGGATAAATATGAGTTGGATCTTAACAGCTCCATATCTAGATCCATAATAAAATTTAAGATTTATATCTGCTCCATATCCATCATAGATACATATTGTTCGCTCCATATCTAGATTAAAAAAAAAAAAAAGATCTATATTTACTCTAAATCTTAAAAAAATTAAAATTCAAATATGCACTAGATCCGTCATAGATACTAAAACTCAGTAATAAAAGAAAAATAATTTTTTAGAAAGAAAATTAAAGACTAAAATGTATTGATAACAATTAAGTTATCTAATTTGTCTAAAAAATGTAAATATTGTAGCTTATGCTTTTACACCAAAACAAACAAATAAGAGCAAGATCAATATAATATTCTAATGTTTCCATGTTTCTTTTATCTTCTCGATATCGACACACCCATCATCATTGCTACAACATTAAATAATGACATATAAATTAAATATGATTTATATTTAGTGCTTTATTATTTTTATTATGACTATATTTAATTAAATATATGAATAACATAGTTATTTTATGATAGATAGCCACCACTAATTAGTGATTACATAACATGAATAAGATTATTACAAAATAATAGAAAGGGAAACTCAAGTTTAGAGATTTACTTGGCAATTAAAGGATTGATCTAAGCATTCAAATGGAGTAGAGAAACAAAAGTAGATCAAAGAGAAATTAGGGCCGATTGCCCTAATTTTACTTTACACTTAATTATTTTTCTTGTATTATCATTTAAATTTACGAAGCTAACTTTGATAATCTTTTTATAGAAAATCTTTTTATAGAAATAAAATAAAACAATCACCAGATCATTATAATATAACACAACCTCCATTAATAAAATTATAAATCTAACATAAGAAACTTCTAAAAAGATGCAGATAAAAGCACAATCAGCTATAACTGCAGAAGTTGATACCTTTTATCAAGTTTCTCATCTCTGATCACATCTAGCAAAGTAACAGCCACTGCACTTGCCAAAAACTCATTAATATGTATTAAAGAAGATAAAAAATTCAAATTCAAATCTAGTAACAAATTAAGAACTACAACTAACATTCAAATCCATTAACAAACTAAAAGATTGAATTTCATTTTATACATGTACCTTTGATTGAGCAGAATTGAAAGAAGAAGAACCATTAGTTCTGTTATTCCTTTTCTTGTCCATATGAGTAGTAGTCACAGTAATTTGATGTGTCACCATTCCCTGTACATTTCTAAGACGCTCCTTGTCGGAAAAGTGTTGCTGTCGTTCATTGGGAGAGTCATCTGGAAATTTAAACACAACCATAAGCTATACAAATAGACAAGACAGAGAGAACACCACTGAGATTATAGAGACAAAGTGGCTCACCCCCATATGAAATATCATCAAGTTTATCGAGTGCTGCAAGGATAGCTCTTTCATGCTTTCATAGACAATTTTGAAATTCACAATTATTGCTACAATTTAAGAATTCAAGTTAAAGCTCTTTATCAAACAGTATAACAATTTGTGCAAATAGAATAATAGCAAATTCATTGGTTAAAAAAAAAAAAAGGAATCAGAAGTTACCCTTAAGAATGATTTTGCCTTCTCGACTTGACCTGGACTAGGATTTTTTGTGCCATAGATTGTCCTCTCAAGCTACCAGAAGCAAATGATTCAGAAATTCAGAAATTACAAAAAAAAGAAATTCTCATAAGAATCAATACCAGTACTATATGTTAATTAGCATTTGGCATGTATAAAAGCATTTATTATCTCAAGTAACTCTTCAAAACCAACTTAGCCCATTGTCTGGACATCTTATAAACTATTTATTCATCAGTAAGTTGAGCATCTTGATTTAGAAGGCATGCTTCACTGTAATATAAATATCTACCACATATTTATGAATGAGAAAGCAAACATACTTCAATAATTTGTTATAGAAGGCATTAAATCTTTTTGTTAACATGGGGGAGCGAGAATGACCTAGAGTCACCCTTAGAAATTGTTTTTACCTTTACCATCTTTTGTGCATTTTACCATTGGTTTTTGGCTTAATCAATTAAGTAATTAAACCATAACTCAATAACGAATTAGTTTGATTAGAAAGCAAGCAATTTTCAAGTGCACAAACCAATCAATCTAAAAGCATAACCAAACTTGTAGTTCCATAATAGCTACTTTGAACTAATTTAAGAACCAAAGAGTTCAATGTTGCCTCAAGAAAGTAGCTGTTCTAACAGAATTTAACTAAAGAATGAAACCACGCTTTATTTCATTGTCAGCTTCAATCCAGGCAGTTCAGTATAGTTTTAAAGACTGAAAAATTCATTAGAGAAGCTCTTAAGATTGTAGGACCCAAACACATGTGCATAGTAATCATACCACAGTATGATGAGCTCTTTGTCTTTGCAAGCACTTGCTTTGAGTGGAAGCTAAAGAGTCCAATCATCCGCCTTGTATGCTAGTGCAATCATTCTGTTTTCCACTTAAAAGTTATTAGCATTTCGTCAACTACTATGATTTGATTTCCTTAATCTGATCATATCACAATAACTGCAGATGAGTTAAGTGAAAATTTTACTTCTTTTTCCTTCATCTGGTAATGCTATATAACATGTACATAGCTCCATCTTTTTTTTTGCCCTCTCTCGGGGTGGGTGAAATACTAATAATTTAAATACATATGTAATCATATCTCAGACTTCTTTCATTACTTTGATGAAGAAAATAACAATTCCTTTCCTATTATATTCATTTATAAAATCAAATAAAACATATATGTAACTACTTAACTGTCAATTTTCTCTGTTAAGATAAAAGTGCCAATGATTCAGAATTTCAGATATAGATAGTATACTTCAGCTAAATGTAATGATAGTCTATATATGACGGAGATTTGGCATCCAAGTTTCATAATTTTCCATCAGCAACTAAGCTAAATCCTATAGACTACATAAATAAGAAAGTACCAGATATCCAGACTACTGTTGCAAGTCCATAATGGCATTTTAACATTGTAAACTAGGTTTCTGACCTTGGATTGAAGAAAATGCAGTAATTGAGCTTCTGTTTGTCTTTATGGTTTTAATATTTCCAAATTTGAATATTTGTTTTGCCTACACCAAATAATAAAATAAGACAAAGTAGGACATTTAATATTCCAATTGACAACAAATAAAAAAAAAGTAAAAGCAATATTACATGAAGCAACAAGCAGAGGCTAGCATCAAAACTGTTGAGAATGGTGGCTTCCTCATAATTCCATATCCCACAAAGAAGCAAATACCGAATAGTTAATGCATTTGAGAGAGAGGCAATTACAAGAAACTAGAGGAACCGTCTTACTACACCTAATAAACAACAAGAACAAAATTTACTAAACTATCTCACAGTGGAGAAACCTCGCGAGTGGCCAAATCAATTGATAGTAAGAACGATTCAACCTCTAAATAATTGCCGAAAATAGACTAAAAATCCCCAATCGAATTACGTCTTTTCCGAAATGGGCTTTTCTCTTCTCATTGAGAAATTGATTCCTACCATGAAACAAAGGCTTCATGAAGAATAAGAACAAGAAATGGAAGCAAAACGAGATTCTCATAATGGGTTTTGGGTTTAAAAGGAAAATCTGAAATGTTCGAATTTGACAATTTGATAAGGGAATAAGAACAAGATGGAGCTACTTTTATGAAGAACGAAAGATTTAATAAGAGGTGAAAAACCCCATTCATTAACTAAGGGCTTTGGTTCCTTTGGTGGTGCTTCCAGGGAGTAGGTGACAGTAGTTGAGGAATTTGTTTGGTCTTACCTTTGGTTGAATACTGAGATGACGATGGTGATGATGATGATGATTATTATTATTATTATTATTTGGTAAGATCAATTAATAGTTTATACAAACTTAAAAAATAATTTTATCCAATCTTTTAATTACATTTTATTATAAGTAATTATGTATAAACTAAAGTTAGTAAATTGCTTACAATTTTTCTTTTAGAAAAAAAAGAGTCCCCCGCACACATGACAATACTAGTATTAATAGAAATTAATTTTCATAAGCTACTCGAATTTTGAGATGGCTAAATATTTTCAAATAAAATTAAATTTAAAGGCTTGTAATTGGTCAATTTGTCAAAATAATAATAGATTACAAACAAGTTATGCAAATTTGTCTATACAAAGAATTGTGGATGAGAGAACTATTTAAAAAGTCAGTCAATCCCTTTATATGCAAATTGATGTGATAAAGTTGCTTATATAAATTCTAACAAAATGTTTGTAGTTCTACTATTACCTATTAGTAATCGTGTTCAATTCTTTCTGATCATTTTTTAAATTGTTGAAAAGTAGCAATAAAAAAAAAATATAGTCATGCGAGTTAAAATTTTACCTAAATAAAATAGTAATAACAAAATATATCGGTTAAAATTTGTGAAGATAAAATATTCAACTACTATTTTTATGTTGCCATTGTAGCTACTCATATGTGACAAAAAAAAAAAGGTCTTAAAGTTATAACTTTATGAACCAATATTACGTGTCAGTAAGAGTTTCCCTTAATTTACAATTATTTTCTAATTACGAAATAATTTCATCACCTATGATTATGTTTTGTGACATTAATAATATTGTCCTGGCATGTTTATTTTTTTAAGGAAACTTTTGTGCAGTAAAGGAAAAAAAAACTTGTCCTTTTGTGATTAAAATAATGTTTATTACAAAAGTTGAATTAGAGACGAAGTAAGAAATAAATAACTCAGTCATAAAAGTATAATGTTATCTAGTATAAAACTTTTAGTTACTATTTTTAATTTTGTCACCATAGTGACTCATTTAGGACTAAAAAATGAGGTCTTAAAATTATAAGAAATTAGAATATCTTTAGAGACTAATATTATGCGTCATTCATGGTTTGCCTAAATGTATACCTGTTTTTTAGTTTCAAAATAATTTAATCACTTAAAATTATATTTAGTGGCCATTTATTTTGTCATGAATGATAAAATATTGTACCAAACTGTACAATTTTTCAAGGAGATTTTTGTGCCAAAAAAAAAAACTCACTTTTTTTTATTACAATAATGTTTGTCACAAAAAAGTTGAATTAGATACCAAATAGTATGTCTCAAGAAAGAAATAACTTAGTCACATAAATACAGATTTATTCAAGACAAAACTTTCGGCTACTACTTTTAGTTTTGTCACTGTAATTACTCATCCACGACCACAAAATGGGGTCTTAAAATTATAAAAAAATAAAAAAAGCTTTAGAGACAAATATATGCGTCACAGATAATTTGGTTAAATTTACACTTATTGTTTAGTTACGAAATAGTGTTGTCGCCTATACTTATATTTTTGCAACCATTTCTGTTGTCATAAATGAAAAAATATTGTCGCAAACTGTTTCAAATTTGGAGGGAAATTTTTGCGCCAAAATATTATGTTCTTCAATGACTAAAATAAAGATTGTCACACAAAGGTTGAATTAGAGACCAAATATTGTGTCCCAAAATAAAATTATTGGTAAAAAAATATAACACAAGTCAGGACAAAATTATCGGATACGATTTCATAAATTCGTCACACTAAATATCATTTCGTGACCAAATTTCAAAGCGTTGTAAAAAATATTGTCTTAAAAAGTCAAATTTCTTGTAGTGGGTAAATCTAAATACCACTAATATACTATGAATAAAATTTATTATCATTTATAACTACACAATTTTTTTGAAATTTTTAAAATTAAATTAAAAGTAAGTGGATATCGATTTGGATCTAGATATTAAGATAGATTTAGACCTACTTCAGATATGTCTTATATCTACACATCGATATTCAAATGCAATTCAAATTCATTTTAGATAGACTCAAATATGATTTGATTGAATTTGAATCATATAGATCTTAGGTCAAATCCAATCTATTACCATCCTTACTATAGTGAGCAATCTTACTTAGTGAGGCATGAGCATCGCACTTGAGATCAACTAAACATAGGATGCGTTAGAGATTGAGGTGCTCTACTGCAAAAAAAAAACTATAACTATGAATAAAAGTTAATAATATGTAGTAAATACAAATTTTAAATAATAAGTTTGACAAAATTATTAAAGATATAATATGTTCTCTATTATACGAGTGAAAAATTATATCAACATAACTTTTAAGGTACAACAGTTAGTATTTACCAAACACTTTATTATTGTAACTTTTAAGTTACAGTTGTTCAATCTCAATCCCAAATACACCCATAAAGTTCTCCATTTTATTATGCTGTATAGAATATGACAGGTTGGGATGTGATATGTTTACAAACTATCATTCAATGTGAAAATGGCAATTTGGTGTTGTCTCATGTTTATGGAATATATAGGATTGAACTAAATTGTATATATAATGTTTACATTAAATTAATTAAAACAAATAACTAAAGAAATGTTTGGATATTTTATTATTAGTTATTTATTTCACATTAAAATTATAATATTTATAATAATACTAAAATAAAATAACTATAATAATGAATAATAAATTTAAATTAAGTAAAAATTTTGAATATTTTATTTTTGTAATCAATTAATAATTTATTTTTTATTCTTAGTTATTTATTTCACATCATATTATAATGTTTGTAATTATACTTAATAAAATAATTATATCAATAATAATAAATTAAAAGTAAGGGAAATTTGTTCGATATTTTCTTTAAATATAATCAACTATAAATTTTCTTGTATTATTAGTTATTTACATTTTTAATTGTAATATATATAAACATTATATATTGATATAATATTAATATTGATAAATTAGTAAATATACTTGAGCTATAGAATTGTCCCATGGATAAGGATTCAGTGCCGAATTGAGTTTTTGCTAACCACTTAATCAATGATTATTAGGTAAGAGAAAACACAAAATTAAAATACAATATAAAATTTGACTCTTAATTCTTTTCTTAGTAAAAAATAAGCTCAGTACTGAACCCTAATTCTTATCTCAATAAATTTATGTCAAGGGCTCATGGGATTAATTTTCTTAAGTTTATGAGATAATTCTGTGGGCCCTAATTTATTCCAAAGCTATCTATGTACCAAACATAGGATAGGAATTAGTCCTATCTCAAACTTATTGACCACCAAACACACCTTCCAATTGTGATGTTGCGAGAGTTAAGTGAAGCACAGAGAAATCATGTACAGTCAGGACAATCACCAATGATATGATGCACCTTCATAAAACCCAAAAAAAAAAAAAACTAACAATTTTTCTTGCATCCCAAGAAACAAATATTTTCTCAATTTGCGCTAACCGTACCTCTCAGACTGCTGCCATAGGGTCACTCATAAGAATCACACGAGTAATCAAGGCCATTTGCAGCTGTGACTTGCAGATTAGCACCGAATGATGTATACATATTAAGAGTCAAGATCGTTATGTGATTCAAAGATGAACGATTAATATTAAAGAATTAATATTAAAGATGAACGATTTTTTTATTATAAAGAATTAATAAATCAACAAAAGAAGAATATTATTAATATTAAAGATGAACGATTTTCAGCTTTATATTATACTAAAAAAATTGTTTTCTAAAACCAACATTATGATTTTCAAGTACAGTAACAATATATTTATTTTTTAACCCAATTGTTATATTTATGGAATATAATTTTTTAATAAATAATGTTGTATTTGTTATCATTGGCTTTCAAATTAATTGGTCAGATCTTAGAAATAACAGATCTAAAAATTCATAATTGCTTAATGTTAAGATTCTAGGTGAGGTTGGACTAATTAATGCAAATTATTAAGAAAAATGACAAAAAAATTCTAAAAAAAACAACTATTAGAGTGCCAAAAACTACAAATCATACAAAACAATTTATGATCACGGAAAATGATAAATACATATACAGTATATATTTATAATATAAGACAATATATATTGAGGATTTGTGTGATGTTAATGCATATGCATTGATGAATGAAATGCTTGACTTATTCGTTGTAAAAATTGGATGAACATATTTTCGGATGGTGGTCGACACACGTGAACATATTAATGTGTAAATTAACCAAACATTTTACTTGAAGAAGATAAATTATAGGCAAGTAAAGCAGAAATCCAAATTAACATGCAAAAAGTAGAAGAAATTCATTCCATCATCTTTCTCCAAAAGTAGCTGGCCATGGACGCTAAGCATATTTCCAATCATATAACATCTACAACAAGGGGGAATCAAAACTATGCATACTAGCATATATTAAACTCAGATACTTCTAGGATGTCTGTGAACACACATAAATAGTTATTAGAAGGTAAGAACAGCGACACGTTTCTATTTGAGAAAGACATTGGTAAGAGCTATCTTTGACTTCAACGAGTTCTCCAACAGTTCTGGGACCTGAAGGAAACATAGAACATAAAGCTAAAACTCAACATAAATACTTACGCTATGAAATTAAGTCCATTCATGCTCATATGGTTTAACACTTTATCTACATCATGTTGTTAATTTCAAGTTATGATGGCAAATAACATTGCGAAAGTTTGAGAACACGTGCCTCAAATATCATCAAGACATAGCTTAAAGTTTTGAACAAATGGTTTAGGACGTTATTTCATCAAAATAATACTTATAGGATGTCATTGAAGACTAAAAGAAAAAAGAGATAAAATAGTAGGAGTTTAGCAACATGCATGCTAAACATGTTAAATATGGTATTTAAAAATGTTCTAAAATCGCGTGTTGCTAAAAGTTGCTAAAAACTTACCTTTTACAATGTGCTTCATGGTGTGTTGTCAAACAAAATATCACAACAGTTTTATGAGTGTGGTTAGGGATGGCAATGGGCACCGCCCGCAGCGGGTTTGCCATTACCAAACCCAAACCCGCACAAAATTTAAATTACCAAACCCACCCGCAACCCGCCGCGGGTTTTAACAATTATCAAATCCGCAATGGTACCCGGCGGATTTTTTGCGGGTTTCCGTATTTAAAATAAAAAATGTTTAATATATAAATTTATAATAATAACCTCAAATTCCATATAACATACTCAATTTTATATTTAAACAATGTAAATAAAAAATTAAAATTTCAAAATCAATCCAACACAAATTCTCAAATTTAAGTATAAATTACACAATTCCATTTAAAAAACACAAACTAGTATTTAAAAATAATAATTACATTTCATATTATCATTTAAAACAAGCTCCGAGAGAAGATATTCATTTCATTCACCACCATAAGCACCCATCCAACACAATGCCTATAATAATAATTAAGATTAATATTTTTAAATACTAATTCGAAGGAAATGCCTTTAGTTTTCTTTAGGTTATGACTTTAGAATGGGAGATGGGCCACATACACACATACACAACTTTGAACCTTTGGCTATTTGGTAATTTGAATAATGACATTATTTTCTTTATACATTTTTAGATTAAAATTAAATTAAAAATATTTGGAAAAAATATTATGGGTTTGGTGGATATCCATGCGGGTATCCACTGGATATAAGGTTAATACCAAACCCGCCCGTAACGGGTAAAATTACCCGCAGCGGGCGGGTTTTGACGGGTGGGTTTGGGCGGGTTTGCGGGTACAATTGCCATCCCTAAGTGTGGTGGATTCCATAGGCCAAATGACAACGTGCAAATGAAGCATGTTGTTAAATGTAGAGATGGCAATTTGACCCAATCCAAATTTCGGCCCGATTGACCCTACCTAAATTTTTTTAGATTTGACCCGAATTTCAAGGTCTCAAGTCGAGTTCGGGCCAAAAAATTAGGGCCTAATTAAATTCGGGTCAAAACTCGGGTAGAATAGGGACCGACTTAACCCGACCCGACCCGACCTATAAAAAAAAAAAGAGGCTAGCACATGCACATCATAGTTCACACGCACACATCACATTATCAACTTGCACGAGCACATCACATATTCACTTTCTCAATTCTCAAATCTCAATCGCAACTCACAAAACCCATCAACCAAACTTACAATTTACAAACCTTAAGTCAAAATCCAGCCACCACCAGCGTGAATCTGTTGTAGCTCGTCAACGTATCGCATCTTCTCCAAGGCCCAAGTTGCCCCGCACACGACGTGACTGCACAAGCCCAGCGCCAGGCACCAACCAACCATTTGTGCAAAAGACATCTCTATTATCCTCTGCAGCACCACCGCCAACCAACCACCACAAAATTGATAGCCAGACAGCCATGCTCTAGGGGGGAGAAAGGGGATCGAGCCGCTACCACCATTAACTTGGTAATTTATAAATAATAAATAATTTTTTCATTTAAGCTTATTGATTGTTTTAGAATTTTAGTTAAATATATTCATGATAATTAATTCAACTGATGTGCAAAAACGTATTGTGCTTGTACCGTATGTTCTGTTGTTACTGTAAATATTATATTTTAGTTAAATATAAGGTTATGAATATTAATCATTATGCTGTAATTGTAAATTAAGGTTAATCATGTTTTAAGTTTATAAATTAACTTAAAATTTATAACTTTAATCATGTTTTAAGTTTAATCATGCGTATAAATTAACCTAAAATTGTTACACATTTAATTTAGGTCATTATGTCAAATTCGGATGCACGAAAATCGAATTCGCATGAAGATTTTAATGTGGGTGAAGAGAATAAAGATGATGTCGTTCAAGCGGTTGAAGCGGCTAAAAAGGTTGAAGAGCCATCCCTTAGTGATGATAAGGTACAACAAAGTACCAATAAAAGAAAGCGAGAAGGGGGCCGACAACCTTCTCATGTCTGGGGACATTTCTCAAAGGTAACATTAATGGTGAATTGACGGCGAAATGCAACTATTGTCTCGCTAAGTTTGTAGACTTTAATACTAATGGAACCTCTCATTTGAATAGACACTTGAAAAGATGTAAGGTAAAGGGTGTTCCCAAAGTTTCTGATAGTCTTCAAAAAACTCTTAGCATGTCGAAGAAAGATGATGGAAAAACTTATGTTGAGACAAGATAATTTGATCTAATTGTTGCTCGGCAAAAGTTGTAACATTGGTTGTAAAGCATGAGCTACCACTTAATTTTGTGGAGTATGATGCATTTAGGGATTATACCAACCTCGTGGTGAAGATGATGAATAGAAACACTTTAAAGAGTGAGATCTTTAAATTGTATCAAGTTGAAAAGGTAAAAGCAATGGCTTTGTTGGAGAATTAATAATCATAATAGGGTGGCAATTACTACAGATATATAAAATACTAATAATCAAAATAAGGGATATATGATTGTTGCAGGACATTTTGTGGACAAGTCTTGGCGATTGCAAAGTTGAATTTTAAGGTACTTGACAACTCTACGAAATGAGAGTTATCATAATATTTTTAGGCTTAAACTAATATTACTTAGAGAGTAGATGATGATTCTTTATCCAATTTTTAGCTACATTTTGCATAAGTATCTATTTAAGTTTAATTATAATTGAATATGTTTTGGACCATTTTGTGCTCTAATTTAGTGTACTATTGCAGGTGACTCAAAAGCACATGTCTTGTTGACAGATGTTGAAGAAGAAGGACTGCATTGTTACAGTAACAAACCTGCAGAAAACGACAAAAGACTTATCTGCATATGAACAAAGAAAAATCTAAACTAGAGAGAATGTTGTAGTATTTGTTGTAGCAATCCAAGATCAAATACAAACAAAACTATCCAGACTATTCACGTGCTAATCGACAAAGCCTATTGCAGCGTTACTGCATTGCCACTATCATGTGCAGGCAAAATAGTGACAGACAATACAAAAAAAAATGTGGTCCTAGGATGCCAACACCTAATGCTTTTTTGGTTGCCCTAATCTCAAGATATAAAAGAGCTTATTTTTAAGGAGAGACTTCATCAATAGTTGACGTATGCAAAGAGAAAAAAAAGGAGAGATTTCAAAGCTGCAATAGAGGCATTCTTTCGTGGAGAAAAAAGAGAGATAACTGAAGATCAAAGTGTGACACTTTGGATCTTTTGTATCTCAACATTTATATTGTATTTTCCTTGTTTTATTCTCTTTTTGATAGTGTAACTAATGGCAAACACTTGTATTATTACTATTTCAAAGCTCATCATGAGCTAAACCTTAATTTAGTGGGTTTTGAATAAGCTTAATGATTCTTTGATTTACATGTATGTGTTACTCATAATTTGTAGCATTTTGTTTTAATTTTACTTATTGCAATTTTTCTATTTCAATTGACTACTTATTTAGTGGATAATAGCCAAGAAGGGGCCTTAAAAATGTATGATTTAGTGGAACAAATTAAGATAATACACATTTTAGATTGAGTTTCCCAAGTTGAGTTAATCTTGATTTGAATAGGGCCATTCTTAATATAAAATTAGTGAAAACTTGACATAGGAATTCCCTTTGTAGGGCAAATGGAGTCTAAAACGTATAATGTTATATCTAAAGTTAGTTTCATAAGTAATCACCTTTAGACTGCATATAGATATAAGACATCCAAAGTGCGACAATTGAAGATGCATTCGCGATTCTGTCTAGTACTGTAGTAGATGTTGTAGCAACTGTGCTTCAAGTGAAAGATAGTTAATAACTAGTAAGTGAGTTTAGAATGCAACTATCCCTTTGTAATTGAATATATCTTTGTGCTTGACTTTAGATACTCTTGATTGTATTTTGTTTATTGCCTTGTTCATTTCATTAGATCATTCATTTCTTCATTTATTGTGTTTTATTTAGTTTACTAAAATTGCACTGATAAGATTGCTGTAATAAATCCTCTAACATCAATCTTTATAGAGACGATCTTGATATTCATCATTATATTACTTGTTGTGTGCACTTGCACATTGACATGTAACACCAAACCAATACTTTTATTATTATTTAATTATGTTTATTTAATTTTACTTCAATCTAATTATTTCTAAAATTTAGTTTTTGGGTGATGAATATGTTTATATATTTGCCAGCTCCACGTCAAGTGTGAAAAAAAATTAGTGCTTGATTGTGTAACTAAATGGAATTCTACGTATGTGCTTGATGTTGTTGTGAAATATAAAAGTGTCTTTTCTAGATTGCAGTAGCGCGACAAATACTACACTTCTTTGCCAACGGATGAGGAATGAGAGATGGCTGAAAAGATGTTGGAATCTTTGCTACCGTTTTACTCGATGATAGAGCTATTTTCAAATGCACAATATCTGACATCTAATCTTTTTTTTGCCAATGATATGTGAAATGATGATTAACCTGGATCAATGGGAACCTGTGGTTAGAGAAATGGCTGGTCAAATGATTATGAAATTTGATAAATATTGGGCCCAAATACATGGGATTTTGGTGACGACTGTTATTCTTGACCCGATGTTTATGATGCAATTGGTTAATTATTATTTTCCACAACTTTATGGTGAGGGTACTGCAAATAAAATCCAAAGGATACGCAATCTAGGTAACGATTTGGTTAAATTTTATGAAGGTAAGAATGGGAATGTGAGTAATGCAATTGTTGGTGAGTTTTCTTCAGTCGATGCTCGCTTTAATTTTAGTATAGGCACTGGTGGTAAATTTTTTAATATACGTAAGTTTGAGACATTTGCGAGCCAAAATAGTGAGACCATGGTATCGAAGTCCGACCTTGAGAGGAACTTAGAAAAGCCTTTAGTCAAATCCACTCCAGACTTGAATATTTTGAATTGGTGGAAGGAAAACCAAGGTAAATATCCTATCTTGGCTTAGATAGCGAAGGATATCTTAACCGTTCCCGTAACAACCATTACCTCCAAATCTGCATTTAGCACTAGAGGTAGAGTTTTGACTCCACATCAGAGCAGACTTCATCCTGCGACATTGGAAGTGCTTATGTGCACTCAACATTGGCTACGGGCGAATGTTGAGTGTTAGAAAATGTATATTTATAAAGGAGAAAATTGTCATTTTACACTTCAAGTTCCATTAACATTCCTACTTTTATGTATTTAAATTTCTTGTCATTTAATTATGTGTGTTGTATTATAATTAAGTATTTTATGTATTTTAGGGGCATCATAGTCATTTCACAATGAACGAGAGATCAGACGGCAAAACGGACATCACTTTTGAACTCATGACGGTAGAAAACCTTAGGAGGAACATAAAAGGAAAAATGACACTGTTCACATGTACGGTACTTCACATGTACGGTACTGTCTATGTTATTGTTCACGACACTGTTCACATTGACGGATCGATGACGTGGCATTGACCGATGATGTGGCATTGACTGATGAGGTGTCACGATCCTGTTGGACTAAAATTCTTATGTATTGTTGATCGATGACGTGGCAGTATATCAGTGGACTAAAAATCTCGCGTACGGTACATGCATTACACAGATTATTTTCAACCAAACCGCGTTACTGTTCAAGCCGGGTCAAACCATGTTACTGTTCAAACCGCGTATTGTTGACTGATGACGTGGCGCAATCCTGAGTGTCCGAAATGTTTTTTATCTGATGACCATGATTTACTCAATGTATCTATAAAAAATGGGCTCTCCCCCCCTAATTTGATATCTCTGAATCCATTTTTGGGCTCTATTTTCTGTAATTCCTTCTCCATCTTGTATTTTCTACGTATTTTAATAAATTCTAATTTTGCCCCTAGTTCAATTATGAGTAGCTAATTTTCTTTCAAGCTTGGGTTGAAGGTGAAGTCTCAACATGTGTCATGGGCTTTATTTGATAAATTTATTTTCTCTTCCCCTCTAGTTTTTGTGGATGTTTTGACTTCTCGTCGACAAATAATAATAGTCTTGTCTAGATACCGCCCTGGTTTCACCGGTTCTCTAGTACAAGGTTATTATTGTTTGG
Organism: Citrus x changshan-huyou; assembly: GCA_039657385.1. Classification (NCBI taxonomy): domain Eukaryota; kingdom Viridiplantae; phylum Streptophyta; class Magnoliopsida; order Sapindales; family Rutaceae; genus Citrus; species Citrus x changshan-huyou. The sequence continues at coordinate 16,698,071 of CM077547.1, read as the reverse complement.
CACGATAAGCCCTTAGCACCATATTGATTAGAGTGTGGTTCATGAGGTGTGGATTCCCCCCTCATGATTTAATTGGCACTAATAAGGAATATTTAGCCCATGGTGCATGTTGATGCAGATCCAGATACCAAAGCGCTTCAATTTTAATAGATTTATCTTCAATTTATTCTCGTCATTTCAATTCCAATTTTAGGATAATCTAAGTCACTTTCACCACAAATCCAACTACCCATTTAGAAAAATTAATTCTACACACAATTAAAATCCACCTCCTCGTGGGATCGACACTCGTCATAATTGATCTATTCTACAATAAATTCGTACACTTGTGAGTTCAATAAAATTTGCACAATAAGTTTTTGGCGCCGTTGCCGTGGAGGTAAGTAATTTTAATTTATAGAATTAATTTTTGTGAATAATTTCATTTAATTGTTTTCTTGTATTTTTTTCTTTAAAAAAAAGAAAAAAGAAAAAAAAAAGTGAATCTACATTTAAAGGTTAGTATTTCTTTTCTTTTTCTCTTCTTTAAAATTCTGTAATTTATTTTTCAATTTATTTTTCTTTGTAAATTTTTTTTGTTTATCTTATTAATTTATTTTTAGTTAATTTATTTCACGTATTTGTTTTTGTGTATTTTTATAGAAAGGTTTTAACAGCGTGATAAGGTTAGTAACGTAATTTCTCCTTCTTTTTTATTTTTATTTGTTTTGTTCCCATTTATTTTTGTGTTTTTTGCATGCATGGTCGTAGGTCATTATTACCTAATCTTGAACCTATAGACCTTGAACTAGAAAAAACATTTCGCACACACAAGCACGTTAAAAATAAATTTGGAATGGATTTACAAGCACCACAGGAGAGGCCATTTAAGGACTATTTTAGTCCCTTAGCTAATTTGAGCACATGATGTATAAGATACCCAAATGTAGCTGCTATGACTTTTGAACTAAAACCTAGTGTGCTAAATTGTCTCCCCACATTCTATGGCTTAGAAAATAAGGACCCATATAATCATTTCAATGATTTTCATGTTGTTTGTCAAACATTTAGATATGAGAATTTTTCAGATGATGATGTTAAACTTAGACTATTCCCATTTTCTTTGAAGGATAGAGCTCGTTCATGGCTCAATACATTGCCTGCTAATAGCATCACATCATGGGAACAAATAGTAACAAAATTTTTGAATAAATATTTCCCAGTGCATAAAACCAATGTTATTCGCAGGGAAATTTCAGAGTTTACCCAGAGAGAAGACGAGCAGTTTTTCGAAACATGGGAGCGATTTAATGGGCTACTCTTGAAGTGTCCACATCATAGGTACGAAAAATGGCACCAATGCCAATACTTTTTGGAGGGATTATTGCCGAATGTGCAAGAATGACTAATGGCAATAAGTGGAGGAGAGCTAATGTCAAAAAGTGCATCAGAAATTTGGGAATTCTTCCAGCGACAAGCGGATAATTTCCAACAACAGAGTCGATCACTCAGGAATACTAAAAGAATTAAAGGAGTGAATGAAGTTCACATTTGCGAGTCAACTTCGGGAATCAAAGAAGTCAAGGAGATAGTTGAAAGTCTCTCTCGACAAATAGCATCGTTATCGACTGCTAAATCAACAAAACCACATGACCCTGACTCATATACAGATCAAGCCAATGCCATAGGTGTAATGAGAAAACCATCAAATTACAACCCATACTCCAACACATATAACCCTGGATGGAGAGACCACCCCAATTTTTCATGGTCTCAAGGATTCCAACAAAATGGACCAGCAACTCCAGCTCTATCAATGCAACAAATTTCTCAAGTTCCTCAAGCCTCTCAGCCACTATTTAGACCATACAATCAAAACCAGAACTACTCTCAACCCAGACCATGGGAGGATGCATTCCAGAATTTCAAGAATATTACTCACTCTATGATTGAGCAACAGAACCGCACCATTGATGGACTACGAAATGAGTTGAGAGCGGGCTTCAACTCACAAGCCCAATCCGTTTCAAGCCTCGAGAAGATGGTGGAACAACTTGCTTCTTCAGTTCAGACCTTGGCAATGACTGTTGAGAAAGGTAAATTTCCAAGTCAACCAGTGCCTAATCCTAAAGGAGTACATGAGGTAAGTACTAGTTCACCACAGCAGCATGGAGAGGTCAAAACAGTCATGACCTTGCGAAAAGGAAAAGAAGTCGACAACAAAGTGGAGATGCCGGTGACAAAAGAAAATCAAATTGTACCTGTGAATGTTGAGGACTCACCATCGGAAGAGAAAGAAGAAACCAACCCACAAGAATATGCTCCTAAAGCTCCATTTCCTCGGAGGTTAACTAAAGGAAAGAATGGAAAATCCACATGTGAGATTCTTGAAATCTTCAAACAGGTAAGTGTTAACATCCCTTTACTTGATGCTATAAAGCAAGTTCCATCTTATGCCAAGTTTCTTAAAGACCTTTGTACTAAAAAGAGAAACATTTACGTTCAAAAGAAGACATTTTTAACAGAAAACATTAGTTCTATACTCCAACATAAAATTCCTCTAAAATGCAAAGACCCAGGTTCCCCCACTATCTCATGTAGCATAGGGAACCACACAATTGAGAATGCTTTGTTGGATTTAGGAGCTAGTGTAAATCTATTGCCTTATTCAGTATTTGTGAAACTTGGATTGGGAGAATTACACCTAACTCCAGTGGTGTTACAACTTACAGATCGGTCCACGAAAATACCTCGTGGTATTGTGGAGGATGTGCTCATCCAGGTAGACAAGTTTTATTTTCCTGTTGATTTCATTGTAATTGACACTCAACCAATATAGGATTCAAGGAAGCACATCCCTATTATTCTAGGCCGACCTTTCTTGGCAACTGCGGGTGCTCACATTCAATGCAGAACTGGAAATATGCAGTTGTCCTTTGGCAACATGACTATGGAGCTAAATATCTTCAACATTGCCAAACAACCTCACAATGCAGATGATGAAATTGTTGATGTGGATTTAATTGAAGCATTAGTTAATGACACTTTTCTTTCAAACCTTAGTGATGACCCTTTACTAACATGCTTAACTCACTTTGGTTTGGATTTTGATATTGACAGATTAGTCGATGAGGTCAACACCCTGCTTGACTCAGCACCATCAATGGACACTAATAAATGGAAGTCAAGAGTTGAACAACTAGATCCATCAGAAAAGAAACTCATCCCATCATCAGAATCACCACCGAAACTCGAGCTCAAACCATTACCTAACACATTGGAATATGCATTTTTGGGAGAAGAAAGAACTCTACCGGTAATCATCTCATCATCCCTAAACGATGAACAAAAAGGTAAGTTGTTGGATGTTTTAAAAGAGCACAAAGGAGCATTAGGATGGACCATAGCAGACATAAAAGGTATAAACCCAGTAGACTGCATGCATTACATTCACCTTGATGAAAATGCTAAACCTACTAGGGAAATGCAACGTCAGTTAAATCCTAACATGAAAGAAGTTGTTAGAACTGAAGTTCTTAAGCTATTAGATGCATGTATCATTTACCCAATTTCTGATAGTTCATGGGTCAGTCCTGTACAAGTTGTCCCTAAAAAGTCAGGAGTCACAGTAGTTACGAATGCCAATAATGAATTGATACCCACTAGAGTGACTACAGGATGGCGTGTATGCATTGATTATAGAAAGTTGAATTCTGTCACACGTAAAGACCATTTTCCTTTACCATTTATCGATCAAATGTTTGATAGATTAGCAGGTCATGAATTTTATTGCTTTCTAGATGACCACTCAGGATATAATCAGATTCCTATAGCACCAAAAGATCAAGAGAAAACCACTTTCACTTGCCCTTTTGGCACTTTTGCATATAGGAGGATGCCATTTGGATTATGTAATGCACCTGCTACATTTCAACGATGAATGTTAAGCATTTTTTCTGATATGGTTGAACGATTCCTTGAATTCTTTATGGATGACTTTTCTGTCTTTGGTGACTTGTTTGATCAATGTTTACATCATCTAACACTAGTTCTGCAGAGATGTATCGAGAAAAACTTAGTCTTAAATTGAGAGAAATGTCATTTTATGGTAAAACAAGGTATTGTTCTCGGTCACATCATTTCGAGCAAATGTATTGAGGTTGATAAAGCCAAGGTGGATCTCATTTCTAATCTTCCTCCACCCAAAACAGTCAGAGAAGTAAGATCTTTCTTTGGGCATGCTGGTTTTTATAGACGTTTCATTAAAGTTTTTAGCAAAGTTTCTTGACCCTTATGCAATCTACTTGCTAAGGATGTACCTTTTGTCTTTGATGATTCATGTCTTGTGACATTTGAAAAATTAAAGCAGTTGTTGACATCATCACCCATCATTCAACCCCCAAACTGGAGCTTACCATTTGAACTCAGGTGTGATGCATCTGATTATGCAGTAGGAGCAGTGATAGGACAAAAAGTTGATCGAATTCCCCATGTTATTTACTATGCTAGTATGACATTGAATGATGCACAGTTGAACTATTCAACTATTGAAAAAGAAATGCTAGCAGTAGTGTTTGCATTGGAAAAATTTCGATCTTATCTCATCGGTTGTAAAATAATTATATTCACAGATCATGTTGCTCTTAAATATCTTCTCACAAAAAAAGATGCAAAAGCTAGACTAATTTGTTAGGTGTTACTTTTGCAGGAGTTCGACTTGGAATTTAAAGATAAGAAAGGCACAGAAAATGTTGTAGTTGACCATCTCTCTCGTCTCCATTTTGACACAATTATGGAATCATTACCATTGAATGAGTCATTCCCAGATGAACAATTGATGAGTGTGGAAGTATTACCATGGTATGCTGATATCGTTAATTATCTTGTTACAGGTCAACTTCCAGAGCATTGGACCAAGCAAGACAATGCTAAATTCTTTGCGGAAATAAAGAATTTCTTTTGGGATGACCCGTATTTGTTCAAGTATTGTGCAGATCAAATTGTTAGGCGATGTGTCCCAGAAAGTGAAATTCAGAATTTCCTTTCATTATGTCATGAACAAGCTTGTGGAGGCCATTTCAGTGCTAAAAAAACAGCTACTAAAGTTTTACAATGTGGTTTCTATTGGCCAACTATATTTCGAGACGCTTATACTTTCTGTTCTTCATGTGATAGGTGTCAACGAATGGGGAGCATTACACGAAGGAACATGATGCCATTAAATCCAATTTTAGTGGTTGAGATTTTTTATGTGTGGGGTATCGACTTCATGAGATTTTTTCCCCATTCTTTTGGTCATCAATACATATTGGTTGCTGTTGACTACGTATCGAAATGGGTAGAAGCAATTTCATGCAGAACCAATGATCACAAGGTGGTGATAGAATTTTTAAAAAGCAACATTGTTTCACACTTTGGATTCCCTCTAGCAATAATCAGTGATAGTGGTACCCACTTTTATAACAAAGCATTCAAAGCTCTTTTGACAAAGTATTCAATCACTCACAAAGTGGCGACCCCATATCATCTGCAAACCAGGGGCCAAGTTGAGATCTCCAATCGAGAAATAAAGCACATATTAAAAAAGACGGTGAAGCCGGACAGAAAAGATTGGTCATTAAGACTTGATGATGCATTATGGGCATATAGAACGACTTTCAAGATTCCGATTGGGATGTCACCCTACAGGCTAGTGTATGGAAAAGCTTGCCACCTACCTGTGGAATTCGACCATCGTGCATATTGGGCCATCAAGAAATTCAACTTTGACATGCAGCAAGCCAGCTTAGAAAGAAGATTACAACTGGCAGAACTTGAAGAAATTCGTAATGATGCATATGAAAATGCCAAGATTTACAAGCAACGAATGAAAGTCTTCCATGACAAGCAAATTATGAGAAAATCGTTCACTCAAGGTCAGAAAATGCTTTTATTCAATTCTCACTGGCACCTATTCCTAGGTAAATTACGCTCTCGATGGTCTGGCCCCTTTATTGTTCATACTGTTTTTCCACATGGGGCAATTGAAATTAAGGACCCAAAGAACGGTGTTACGTTTAAAGTTAATGGTCAAAGATTAAAGCCATATCTAGAGTACCAACCACATGGAGAGGACATCGAAATACATTTGAGTGACCCACTAGATTTGAATTAAGTTTTTCTTTCTTTTTATTATTTTTGCTAATTGAAATTATTTTTGCATAAGTGTGTTTATTTAACCATTAAGTTTTTTTTTCTTATCATTGTTAATCATGAGTACCATACTTAAACCGTTCCTCCTGAACATTCTTAAACCACTTCAACGTGTAAAATCTCATCTCAAAAGGCAGATTCAATTTTGTAAAACACATCGTATTTGGGCTCTGCAACCACCAGAGTTAGTATCCTATGTTGAGGATTTAGAAAGCCAACTCAGAGACATTGAGAGAAGTGTTTACGACATCTAGTTGGAGCTTGAGGTAAATTCAATAAGAGGACGATTTTACTTTTCTTTGTGTGTTTTAATTAGTTTTTCTGTTAGTGTGCTTTAGTTTGTTACCCCGTTGAAGTGGCGGATAACGGTACTCCGTGACAATCAAGTCGGTTACTTCAGTTTTCCTATAATAACTGATATTCTGAGGCGAAGGTATGGACATAAATGAGATTCTAGCGAACTTCACAAGAGATTCCCTTCACTTCCTCAGAATGCCCTCCTTACAATCTATAAAGCTCAGTCCGAACGGATGCAATTGCTCATGAGGAATAACATACCTGCTGACATCCATTGGTTAATCGAGGCTAAAGTACGATTGACAGGTGAGTTACCTCCAAAATTTATTGCATACATGCCTGGTTGTGGTAAAGGAAATTATGCACGAAAATGAAGAGCTCAAAGAATTTCTGTTGCTTGTCATAAGTGTGCCAGAATGAGTTGCGATAAAAAACCACATTATTTAGGAATAATGTCTAATAACAGGGAAGATAAGATTCAATTCATGAGGGATGACTTGAATAAGGAGTCATTGGATGATATCCTTTTGTCTCTTGAAACACATCCCAGTGGATATGTGCAAGGAGCGATTCTCCAGTTATGGCCATTATTCCAGAAAGAGCATGCACGATATAGTCTCGGGAATCTGACTATAAACGACCATGTTTGCTAGTTTATAAGAAAACTGGATGGGAAGCCTATCCTCGACCCATAGAGGGCGTTCAAGCCGTTTCTGGACGTAAAACCAAAGGAAGATGTGAGCCACAGTCGCAACTACCTGTAAATATCCTTTTACTTCACTGTTATTTTATTTCACTGTTGTTTTATCATTTGCATTATTTTCTTTAATAATTTTATTTTATCTTTTTTTTATTGTTTTCTTTTTACTCTCGAGCCATGTGCTTTACACGTTATTTCACACTGACATGCTACCTCATACACAGCTGTGACCCGCTGTCACCAAGATTCTTAAATATAATTTTTTGTCAAGCACTCACAAATTATTTTTGAGAAGTATCCCAATGTCAGCTACTCACAATAGACAATTCAAGAACATTTGTGTGCTTTCTGGATTTCACTATGGCAAACATAAAGAGTTCGTTGAGGCAGCTATAGATCTTGGTCGAAGCATAGCAGAGAGAAAATTACACTTGGTGTATGGAGGAGGTAACCGAGGGTTATCAAAATTGGTCTCAGAAGCTGCTTTTGTCAGAGGAAGCCAAGTGTTAGGCATCATCCCAAGAGCTCTAAAACCTTTGGGCAGTTTGTCTGACTCATCGACTGGAGAAGAGTTAGTCGTTTCGGGTATGCAAGAAAGAATAACTTAAATGCTTAATCATGCTGATGCTTTTATTTTCCTTTCAAGAGATCTTGCAACACTAGAGGCACTTATTACACTAGCATCTTGGGCCCATCTGCACATTCACCAGAAACTCATCGGTTTGTTAAATGTCAATAACTTTTATGATGGCTTCATCGCATTTCTTAACCATGCAATAAAAAACTACTTCATTCCTTCCAATGTGAAATATTTTTTTTATTTGTGCTCACACTGCTAATGAGCTACTTGATCTGTTACAAGCTTATAGACCAGAGCCAGACCCCTAGACCTTTGTGTTGGAGCGTCCAAATAATGATGGTCACAGTAGCCGCAGTAAGAAGTACAAATTAGATTTAACTCTCCGCTTGTAAATATTTTCTTCTGTGTTGCACCACCTAGGTGATGTCTTCTAAACTCTACTTCTTTCTTTTAAAATATTGAGGACAATGTTTCGTTCTGGTTGGGGGGAGGGAATAGTCGACAATTGTGGAATCTTGGTTAAGTTTTTACTAATTTTTTGTTGTAGAGACTAATCGTGGCTAACTTTTTATATTGAAGATGACTGAATATGGAGTGTAGTGACTCTAGAAACGCATCTTCTTTGTTAAAAAAAAAAACAAAAAAAAAATAAAAAAAAACAAAAACAAAATTCCAGACATTTTCTTTTTCTTTATTAAGCTTTGACAATTATTTTTCTAACTTCTTCTTTCTAATTTCTCCTTTATAAATATACACCTTCAAATTTTTTAGTCGAAGATGACTGAATATGGAGTGTAGTAGTGCCTCTAGAAACACATCTTTTTAAGTTAAAAAAAAAAAACATTTTCTTTTTTCTATCATTTTAAGTGTAACTTTTCTAATTAGTTTTTTTTTTTTTTTGCATCATTTTCACATTTCTGCATGCATATTTTCCTTTCATGTTTAGAATAGGTTGGGGGGGGGGGTAAGATGTTGTTTAAAAAAAAATTTGTGTGATTTGTTTTAACATTGGATGACATGATTAATTTCAAATTTTAGTATTTGTATTATCTTTGGTCTTAAGTGATGTTACACTATGTTTGCTACTCTACATATTGATGTCGGAGACAAATATGAGTTGTTTGAAGGAATGAACATGTCATAATAAGTACCAAGTGAGTTTTTTAGCCAATCATTTTTCTTAGAGAGTAACCATTTTGCCCATTCTTTATACAGCTTAGCAGTTTATTATTATATACACGATCTCTAGATTTCTTTTGAGATAACCATAAAAAAAAAATTGTAAAATAAAAAAAAAGAAGAAAAAAAAATGTGTGTTGCTACATATGGAGGCCCATCTAACTAGTAGATATGTAAGATTATTTAGAGCCCTAAAAGACGATGGAAATGCCATCTTTGATCTGTTTGAGCCTTTCTAGCCATCCCTTTTATCAAATATCCATAGTTAACCCTTTTGAGCCTTTAAAAAAAAAAAAAAACTTTTCTTTATCAAACTTATCATCTTGACCTACTCCGATTTGGAGTATTACCCAATATCTTACAAATTTCATCACCTATTTATGTTTGAGAAAAATGTAAATAAATATTTTGTATAGTGAAGTTATGCCCAAAAAAAAAAATTGTTGTTTAAAAGAAAAATAGAAGAAAAAAATAATAATAATAGGTGAAATCCACCTTGCAACTTCCAAAAAAAAAAAAACTCCCCTGCATTTTTCTCAAACATACACTTTATTTTCTTTATTTCCCTTCTTTGTTAGCCATGTCCCTAACCTACTTTACGTCCTAATAAAAGTCCTTCTTGATTTTAAGGAATTATAGTCTGAAGTAGAAGCTAGTTATATGGGCTAAAAAGATGTAGTGATGCATAATAAAAAAAAAAGAAAAAAAAGATAAATAAAGTGGGTTGACTAGCATTTTTGTTTGACTTGAGATCGTATTATTTCTAAGCTGAGGGCATATTTCTTTCATCTTGGTGAGAGCATGTGATATCATTTCTTTATTATTTTCTCTCAATTACCATTCATTGCAGTGACTATTTTTATTGGGTATAATTTCTTTGTGAGAGTGTCACTATATCCAGTGAGATTTTGGGGTTTAACATGTCATTCTTGAAAGTAGTTGTGACAAAGTCTACTGGTCTGATTCATGTGGATGGTTGATGTGGGTGTGATGTTTCTTTAGACTGGAGATAATGCTTATACTTTTATTTGATTACTATCATTAGTCTGATTGAATAAACATGATTGTTAAAAAAAAAAAATCATTTTGGATTTTGGATTTTGTTTTCGCTTTATTTGCTAGGGACTAGCAATAAGCTGGTTGGGGGGTGTGTTGAGTGTTAGAAAATGTATATTTATAAAGGAGAAAATTGTCATTTTACACTTCAAGTTCCACTAATATTCCTACTTTTATGTATTTAAATTTCTTGTCATTTAATTATGTGTGTTGTATTATAATTAAGTATTTTATGTATTTTAGGGGCATCATATTTATTTCACAATAAACGAGAGATCAGACGGCAAAACAGACATCACTTTTGAACTCAGGACGATCGAAAACCTTAGGAGGAACATATAAGGAAAAATAGCATTGTTCACATGTACGGTATTGTCTATATTACTGTTCACGACATTGTTCACATTGACGGATCGATGACGTGGCATTGACCGATGATGTGGCATTGACTGATGAGGTGCCACGATCCTGTTGGACTAAAATTCTTATGTACTGTTGATCGATGACGTGGCAGCATATCAGTGGACTAAAAATCTTGCGTACGGTACATGCATTACACATGATTATTTTCAATCAAACCGCGTTACTGTTCAAGCCGGGTCAAATTGTGTTACTGTTTAAACCGCGTGGTCAAACCGCGTACTATTGACTGATGACGTGGTGCAATCCTGAGCGTCTGAAATGTTTTTGATCCGATGGCCATGATTTACTCAATGTATCTATAAAAAGGGGGCTCTCCCCCCCTAATTTGATATCTCTGAATCCATTTTTAGGCTCTATTTTCTGTAATTCCTTCTCCATCTTGTATTTTCTATGTATTTTAATAAATTCCCATTTTGCCCCTAGTTCAATTTTCTTTCAAGTTTGGGTTGAAGGTGAAGTCTCAACATGTGTCATGGGCTTTATTTGGTAAATTTATTTTCTCTTCCCCTCTAGTTTTTGTGGATGTTTTGACTTCTCGTCGACAAATAATAATAATCTTGTCTAGATATCGCCCTAGTTTCACCGGCTCTCTAGTACAAGGTTATTATTATTTGGCACGATAAGCCCTTAGCACCATATTGATTAGAGTGTGGTTCATGAGGTGTGGATTCCCCCCTCATGATTTAATTGGCACTAATAAGAAATATTTAGCCCATGGTGCATGTTGATGCGGATCCAGATACCCAAGCGCTTCAATTTCAATAGATTTATTTTCAATTTATTCTCGCCATTTCAATTCCAATTTTAGGATAATCTAAGTCACTTTCACCACAAATCCAACCAACCATTTAGAAAAATTTATTCTACACACAATTAAAATCCACCTCCTCGTGGGATCGACACTCGTCACAATTGATCTGTTCTACAATAGATTCGTGCACTTGCGAGTTCAATAAAATTTGCACAACAGCGAACTCCAAAGGTACGAATACAAATAATGTATAAAATATTAAAATAATTAGTTTAATAATAATTTTACATACTTAAATTATTTTTTCACTTTCTTTTTCTTTTTCTGTTGTAGGTAAAATTCTTGAAAGTGAAATTTTTACTAGAGAGGAATTTTCGAATGAAGAAGAATGTGGCTTTCAAGTATTAGAGTAGTTTGTTTCTTTTTCTTTTTCTTTTTTATGTTGGGTTGTGGACTTGTAGAATTGAATTATGTGTTTTTATTTGTATGAGACATGAGTTCTTTTTTTTTTTTTTTCTATTTGGCTGGGTTGTGGAATTAAATTGTGTGTCATTGAAATGGTTGTGGCTGTGGAATTGAATTGTGTATTTTTAATTTGGTATGTGTTGATTATAGTCTTATTAAAAAAAATTTCCCAGTATATTTGGTTGCTTAATTTCCAGTTGTTAATTTGATTACAATCACAATTGCCATTCTACAGCTAAGCATATTTTCATTTGATCTTTAAATTGACTAAGGCATATGTTAAGGTCATTTAACCAAGTGGAAGTGGTGCATCATTCAAAATCAGTTTACTTGAGGTGACAGTAAAGATGAATACATGAGGAACAATTATGGTTGGGTCGGCCTAACCCGACCTTGACCCGAATCAGGCCTGACCCAATATATAAAAATTTGTGTTTTTAATTGGGCCGGGCTTTTTATTTGAGCAATCAGGGTCGGGCTCAGGTATGGCCAAGCCCGAGCCCGAGCCGACCCATTGCTATTGCCATTCCTACTCCCTTATCAAATTTTCCCTCACATTATTCGAAGGTTTCTCTGAAGTCGTGAGGAACCAAAGGTTGTGGAACAAATATTTTTCTTCTTTCCAGCAATAAGGTTATTTACACTAGAGCTCATAAAATCATGAGTTATTTTTTTATGGCCAACCACCGATAAAATCAGGTTCACTCATTCTCTCATCACCATCACTCTTCATTTTTTAGGCCATGATATTGTATAAGTATATCTTTAATCTATAATGTAATAAACTAATTATGTGCATATCTACATTGTATTATTGTCAATACAGTCAGCAATCAACCAGTTATAATAAAAACTATATTTCATAATTAGTTGAAGGTTTCTTGAATCTGTTGTCAAGGCGACTCATGCTTCTTTTTCATTTTAGTAGGCTCCAAGAAATTTAAATCAAGAATCAACTGCTCAAATGTATTTGTGATCAAATAATTTTAAATACAACTTATTAAAAATAAACTATGTAAAAAGTCTTAATTTGTTGTCAACAAAGGTTATCCTCATCCCTTTGTCAGCATGACGCTTTGGTGATGGTAGTGGGGCGGGTTCGGGGCAGAGATCATGATCCCTGAACCAAAACCCAATTTGGAAGCAATCTCCAAACATGCCCCATACCCAAAAAAAAAAAAAAATCTTAATTGGGGATAATTTAGGGATGCCCCCGATAATCCCAAAGTAAGTAGGGATTAAAACGGGGACCGATCCCCATTTAGTTTTTTTTTAATAATAATTTTGAATATTCAGATTTTGTTCTAAAAAAATAATCATTATATACAGATTTTGAAACATAAATTTATCCTTGTCTTAAATTGTTGGGCTGATTGCAATTCCATTGAAAAAAATTATGGAAAAGTCATGAATCTTGCGTATCCATAAAGAGATGAAAGAAATTGTGTAGAAAGTAATGAAATAATAATATAAATCCTATAATTGAAAACTATGATCAGATTAGATCAGAGACAGACCAAAGCTGAAAGCATAACTAGAGTAGGACATGAGCTACTTGTCGGCCATATTAATTCCAATGGAGCTTATGACATTCATGGCTAGGCTCTGACATCTAACACCACTAATAATTTCTTCACGGTCTCCATCACTACTTCTTATTCTTAATATCAGAGATCTCAAATTCATGCTAGGTTCTCCTTTAAAGCCTTCATCCTATTTTCATGAGGTCAATATACCCGATTTAATTTATAGTCAAAATCGTGGAAAGTTTGATCTTTTATACAATATGTTGTCTGGTCCAATACTTGAAGAACTAGGGAGCTATGTGGTGGTGGTATATCTTCTACTCAGCAATAACATGCTCTCGTAAGATTCCTGGATCAATCTCGAGTCTAACAAACCTTACAACCTTGGACTTGTTTGGGAATTTGTTAACATGTTCTATTCCACCGGAAATTGGCGACTCTCTCAAGCTTCAAGGCTTGTATTTGGGACATAACTAGCTTATGGGCTCCATCCTTAGAAGTTTAAGTTGTCTAAGTGGTTTGCTAAAGCTGAATTTGTCAGGAAATAAGTTACCTGGCTAAGTACCCACTAGTTTTAGGAACTTGAATGGGCTACCCCACCTGGATTTAAGTTGTAATAAACTTAATGGTGAGATTTCTATGTCTTTGTCGCACATTCTGGGCATTTTAGGGCTTTATGTTCAGTTTAGTAAGCTTAATGGTCCACTGGATAAGCTCTTTTCAAATTCAATAGCCTGGAAAATTACAATAATAAACTTGAGTAATAATTTCTTTGATGGGTGTTTGCCACAATCTTTGAATAAACTTTCATACTTAACAACTATGGATTTGCATCTAAACAAGTTCATATGAGAGATTCCTCCCGACCTTGGTAATCTTGTGCAACTGGAACACTTTGATTTTTCAATGAACATGCTAGGTGGACATATTCCAGAGAAGGTATGAAGTTTGCCTATTCTGTTATACTTGAATTTGGGAGATAATAGATTGGAAGGTGAGGTGCCGAGAAAGGGTATTTGTCGAAACCTCTAAATAATTTCACTCACCAAGAACATAGATTTCTGTGGGAAAATTATGGGTTTAGATTGCCAGGTTTTGACCTTTAGTAAATTGGCCCTAGTTGGAACTGTTGTTAGCTCTGTTCTTGCCATTGCAATTATTGTCTCTATGTTGTGGTGGATTCAAAGAGGCAATAGGCAACGTGATCTTGAGGCTACTAACGAAAGCAAGTGAAATAATATCTCTGATCAAAATAAATAGAACCCGTTGATAGAGCATCTGAGCATCAACTTAGCCATGTTTGAGCCGAGTCTCGGGAAGTTAGCTTATGATCAGATTGTTGCAGGCACCAATAAATTCTACGAGAAAAATGTTATTAGATGTGATGACTTTGGAATTGTATTCAAGGTACTAAGCTTGATAGGAAACTATTACAATAAAAATTAAAGCCAGGCTATAGGCCAGGGTGATTAAGGATTCACTACTGAAATGGAAACCTTGGCCATGGTAAAGTACCAGAATCTTGTGCAGTTGCTTGGTTACTGCCCAGTTGGTAAGAAGAAGCTACTTGTTTACGAGTATATGGTTAAGGGAAGCTTAAATGATTGGCTAAGAAATCAGGTTGCGTCTCTTGATTGGGACAAACACTGCATAATTGCATGTGGCACTGCTCGTGGCATAGCGTTTCTTCATCATCGCTTTCAACCTCATATTATCCACAGAGATATAAATGCTAGCAATTTCTTGCTCAACGAGGATTTTGAAGTAAAAGTTTCAGACTTTGGGCTTGCTCGACTGATCAGCGATTGTGAGAGTCATATAAGCACTGATGTAGCAGGCACAATTGGCTATGTTCCCATAGCGTGTGGGTGAGTTCGGAAGGCTAATGAAAGGGGTGATATATATAGCTTTGGTGTTGTCCTACTTGAATTGGTGATTAGAAAACAGCCCACAGGACCTGAGTTTAAAGATAAAAATGGTGGGAACTTAGTAGATTGGGTATTGCAAATGATGAAGAAGGAACATGCTAATTAGGTTCTAGACTTTACAATACTTAATGCATATTCAAAACCATTGATGCTTAAAATGTTGCAGATTGTCGTTGGTTGCATCTTCGATAATCCTACTACCAGGCCTACCATGCTTCGCGTGCAGGAATTTCTTGAAAATATCATACTGGAGAAAACTTCGGAAGATATTAAAATAGAAAAAGGGGAATTCGCTGGTACAAAAAATATATAGCTGAGGCAACGTTGCAAGAGTTTCTACTGCTAATCTAATCATAATGTAGCTTCAAAACATTGTGATTTTCTATCAAATTCATTGCTTGGAAGATTCGATATTTTTGCAACTCATCTGGAAGCTACACTAGATTTTCTTTGGCCATGTGCTAGAGCTTGCTATTTTATAATTCGTTTTTCCAAAGTTGTTTATTATTACTTCATGTTCTTTTCTTTTTTTTTTTTGGCCTAGTTCACTTGCTGCTAACATGTGGATTTTCATCTGCAAAAAATGTTGAAGCTTCCTACACTATTTGCTAAAGTTTATGAAAGTCTACTAATTTCAACTTAATTATAAATTACCTCAACAAAATAATCCCTTAATATAAACTCTATTTGCTAAAGCTTTTTGGTTGGTTAAATCATGCAGGTTACGTATATGAATGTAACATATAGTAACTGCATGATTTAATTGGCTGAAAAGCTTCAGCAAATTGAGTTTATATTAAGGGATTTTTTTGTTAAGGTAATTTATAATTAAGTTGAAATTAGTAGACTTTCATAGCCTTTAGCAAATAGTACAGCAAGCTATTTGCAGATGAAAATCCACATATTAGCAGCAAGTGAACTAGACAAAAAAAAAACATGATGTACTAATGAACAACTTTGGACAAGTGAATTATGAAATAGGAAGCTCTAGCATATGGGCAAAGAAAATGAATAATATATTTTATATGTGAGTAGATTTCTACTGTAGCTTCTAGAGGAGTTGCAAAAATGTCGAAGCTCCTAAGCAATGAATTTGATAGACAATCAAAAAGTTTTGAAGCTAAATTATAATTGGATTAGCAGCAAAAACTCTTGCAACCTTACCTCAACTATATATCTTTTGTACCAGAGGATTCTCCCCTTTCTATTTTAATAGCGTTCGAAGGTTCTTCCAATATGATATTTTCAAGAAATTACTGCACACGAAGCATACTAGGCTTGGCAATATGATTATCGGAGACGCAACCAACGGCAATATGCAACATTTTAAGCATCAGTGATTTTGAATATGCATTAAGTACTGTAGGATCAAGAACCTGATCAGCCTGTTCCTTATTCATCATCTGCAACACTGAATCTACTAAGGCGATTCAAATTTATCTTCAAATTTAGGTCCCGTGGGCTGTTTTCTAATCACTAATTCAAGTAGGACAACACTAAAGCGATATATATCACCCCTTTCATTAGCCTTCCTGGCTCGCCCATACTCTGGGGGAACTTAGCTAATTGCACTTGCTACATCAGTGCTTATATGACTTTTACAATCGCTGATCAGTCGAGCAAGCCCAAAGTCTAAAACTTTTGCATCAAAATCCTCATTGAGCAAGATGTTGCTAGCTTTTATATCTCTGTGGATAATATAAGGTTAAAAGCGATGATGAAGAAACGCTATGCCACAAGCAGCGCCACATGCAATTCTACAACGTTTGCCCCAATCAAGAGACGTAACCCGATTTCTTAGCCAATTATCTAAGTTTTTTTTGACCATATACTCATAAATAAGTAACTTCTCCTCACAAACTCAGCAATAACAACAACTGCACAAGATTCTGGTGCTTCACCATGCCCAAGGTTTCCGTTTCAATAGTGAATCCTCAGTCACCATGTCTTGTAGCCTAGCTTAACTTCTTGATTGCAACAGTTTTCCCATCAGGCATAGTACCTTTAAATACAGTTCCAAAGCCACCACCTCCAATAACATTTTTCTCGCAGAACTTGTTGGTGCCTACAACAATCTAATCATAAGTTAACTTCTAGAGACTTAGCTCAAAAATGACTAAAACATGTCTAAATGTCAGATGCTGCATCAATGGGCTATTTTTATTTTGATCGGAGATACTGTTTCACTTGCTTCCTTCAATAGCCCCAAGATCTCATTGCCAGTTGCTTCTTTGAATCCACCACAGCACAAAGACAATAATTGCAATGACAAGAACAAAGCCAACAACAGTTCCAACCAGGGCCAATTTACTAAAGGTCAAAACTTGCCAATCTTAACCCATAATTTTCCCACAGAGATCTCTGTTCTCAGTGAGTGAAATTATTAAGAGGTTTTGACAAATTCAATTTCTCGACACCTCACCTTCTAATCTATTATCTGTCAAATTCAAGTATAACAGATTAGGCAAATTGCATATATTCTCTGGAATATGTCCACCTAACATGTTCATTAAAAAATCCACGTATTCCAATTGCATAAGATTACCAAGGTCGGGAGGAATCTCTCTTGTAAACTTGTTTAAATGAAAATCCATAGTTGTTAAGTATGAAATGTTATCCAAAGACTGTGGCAAACCCCTATTAAAGAAATTATTACTCGAGCTTATTAATGCAATTTTCCAGGCCACTGAATTTGGAAAAAAGCTTATCCAATATATCATGAAGCTTATTAAATTGAACATAAAACCCCACAATGCCCAAAATGTGTGAAAAAAAGGAAGGAAGCTCACCATCAAACTCATTATAGCTTAAATCCAGGTTGGTGAGCCCATTTAAGTTCCCAAAGCTAGTGGGTACTAAGTCAGATAACTTATTTCCTGATAAATTCAACTTTACCGAACAACTCAGATAACCTAAGCTTCCAGGGATGGAGCCCGTAAGCTGGTCATATCCCAAATAAAAGCCTTGAAACTTGAGAGAGTCGCCAAATTCTGGTGGAATGGAACTTGTTAACAGATTCCCAAACAAGTCCAAGGTTGTAAGGTTTGTTAGTCTCGAGAGTGATCTAGGAATATTACTAGAGAGCATGTTATTGCCGAGTAGAAGATATACCACCACCACGCAGCTCCCCAATTCTTTAGGTATTGGACCAGACAACATATTGTATGAAATATCAAACTTTCCATAATTATGGCTATAACTTAAATCGAGTATATTGACCTCATGAAAATAGGATGAATGCTTTGAAAGAATCGGCCTGGATAAATTATTATAAGAAAGATCTAAGAATTGTAGCTGAGCCAGGTCTGCAATCTTCTCTGGAATTGACCCGTTGAGATTGTTGTTTCCTAGTTCCAATATGTTAAGTGAAGTGCTGTCTCCAAGCCTCATTGGAATACTCCCATTAAAAAAATTTGAATTCAACTTAAGAATTTGAATACTTCTGAGGTTCCCAATTTCCTTAGGTATTCGCCCTGTTAACATATTGCTACTAAGATCAAGCTTCTCCTAAGCAACAGCATTACCTATCTCCCAGGAAAGAGAACCCTCCATTAGATTACTAGTTGCATTAAACTCCATCAAGTTCTCCGAGTTCCACATACTCACTGGTATTAAGCCAGTTAAATTGTTATATTGAAGATCAAGAATCTTCAATGGCAACTCCAAGATATACTCAGGTATGGAACCAGAGAAGCGATTATTACTAATACCAACTGACTAAGATTGGTACACCTGTCAAAACCATCTTCAATAGTTCCTGAAAGCATATTCCCGTCAAGATTAATCTCCACAAGGGATTCTGAATCACACAATTCTCTTGGTATGGAACCAGACAACTTGTTGTTGCTCAATCTAATATACTTCAACATAGAACAATTTCCAACCTCTAGTGGGATTCGGCCAACGAACTGGTTATTATTCAGCCAGAGGGATTCCATTTGGTTCCACTTCCCAAGCCAAGAAGGCAATGGTCCAGAAAGCTGGTTCATTCCAGCAGAAAATGTAAAAATCTGTAGCTCGGCCAGCTGCTCAGGCAATGACCCGGATTAATATGATTATGACACGTGGCGACTATAACATTATAGGACTTACATTCATTTATTTATGTTTTTTTCCCTTAATAATAACGTAAAGAATATTTTTAAAACAAAAATCTAATAGCAAAAAAGAATCCCACTTTATGTAAACTCTAATCTTCTTCTATATCTTCAAAGCTGGCAACTTCAACCCATTATCAACATTTGTAATATAAATCAAACATGAAATTTCGTTATAGTTTCAATATATTTTCAAGCTTTCTTTCAGATTTGTAAATTTCAAATTAAAAGTATTTTGGATTGCTCAACTTTATTTGTCATCGGTGAAAAACTAGTAAATCTTTTATGACAAAAGAAGATAATGTTCGATTTATATATATTGAGTTTCTTTTTATTCAACATTTGTCTTTAGAGAGAAAATTGGTAGAGAAGAAGAAGAAGCTCTCCTTTGAATTTCATTGATCTAAAACCATTAAATAAATTACAATCAAATCTAAAATCATTCGATCATTAAAAACTTTTTTGTTTTTTATTTTTTCTGTCCAGAAAATATATCAAACATACATGAAGTAAAAATTTATGTGATGATAAAAATTTTTAAACTTAAATGTGGAAAGTAATTTATAATTATGGAAGCAAAAACTTATTTGTTTCATTACCTAATAAAGAGAAAAGTAAAATGAATAGATATCAACAATTCAATGTCATGGTTGACATTTATAATAATGTTATTAAAAGTTTAGGAAAAATTAGCTTTCAAGAAAGCACCACTGACTTAAAATTCTTACAGTTACCAAGCTCAGCTTGTATTGACCCAGTGAATTGGTTTATGCCAAGATAATGGTCACTGAGCTTTTTCAAGTTGCTAATTTCAGGAGGAATGTTACCAGACAGTAAGTTATTTGACACATCCAGATAACTCAAAGACTGTAAATTTGTGAAGAGACTTACAGTGAGTGAACCTGAGAGAAGATTGTCACTGAGGTCCAAGTCTTGCAACTGAGTCAATTCACCGAGTCGAATCGGAACTGTTCCATTCAAGCCATTGCCGGAAAAATCGAGGGACTTGAGCTGTTTCGTATCCCCAAGCTCAGATGGCATTTCCCCGGTGAAAGAGTTGGAACAAAGCGAGAGAGTCTCGAGCCAAGTCAGCACACCGAGTTGACTCGGGAGAGAACCGGACAGCTGATTTTCACCCAAAGACAGCATTTTCAGACGTTTAAGGTTGGAGACTTGAGGAGAGAGTTGACCAAAGAGAAGGTTTTGGGAGAGGTTAAGGACTCTGAGTTTGGAAAGATCGAAGAGGAAAGGAGAGACAGGGCCTTTGAGTGACTGAGTTCGGAGAACCTGAGAGACAACTCGGCTGTGTTTACATTTCACACCAAACCAGTGACAATGCCGAGTCGTTTTGTTCCATGAAGAAAGGACTTGAGGATTTTGAAGGGATTTTTTGAAATAAACGAGGCTTCTTCTTTCATGTTTTTCTCATCAATGGTGGTAAAAGTTTCAAAACTTAAATAATTGGGTCAGAGTAGGAGCTTAGCCATTTTCAGAAAGCAAAATGAAAGTTGCAGAGAGGTTGAAGAAGTGAACATGACAGAAAATGGGACCACAAAACAAACACTCACTCACTCTCTTATTATAAACATCACCTCACAAGCTTGAAACGCCGCCGTTGGCTACTAAAAGGTACTGCATTTTGGCGCCAAATTAGAATGAGTTCCACTGAGGTAATGAAGGGAAAATTAAGTCTATAGTAAGCCTAGAGAAGCATGCTTGAAACGTAGGGATTGCAGTGTGGACTACGTTTAGATGGTCCCAACAATCACTCTGGAAATATATCTGGTTCAAAACTTTTGAGTTAGATATTTGATTTTTTTTTTTTAAATAGCTGGAAGTTAATTTACTTCCCGTATGTGATCACATAATTACTCACTCAGTCGAAGCTTTCCCATCATTAAACTACTGCAAAGTAGAACCAACCGCTTAGGTGCATAAGCTAAAAAGCTGCAATGAAGCAATGCGACAGAAAATTTTTTAGTACTTGAAGTTGAAGATGATAAAATCAAAAGCTTGAATGGCATTCTTGATATTAAACTACAACCAACAAGGACAAAAGTTTAGAAACTATATAATTACTCAACCCACCAACTCAATCATGGATCACGAGTCATTCCCATTAACTTTTGTTTTCATGTTGTAAAATCTGTACTTTCAATACTTTTTAACAACACGTGCATTAAGCGCCTTGCCAAAAAGTGGATCTCACAACAATCATCTGGTGAACGTGGTTATATTCTTCTTGTTATATCCTATTTTTCTTGTAGTGACGATGAAGAACAAATGAAGATATAAATCAGACACAAGCAAATAAATTAATTTTAAGGCACCACAATCTGAAACGGCAAGTGAATTTTTGTCTCAAATATAAATGCGGGGACAGAGAATTATGTGAAGTTGCAGAAAACTTTTACGACAGTAATAAAGATGACAGCAAAGGTAGGTTGTGATGCTTTAAGAGTTTGCTATTTGCATTTTGATAGACAGAATTTTGACCAAGTTATTTTGAGATTATGATGTAGTCTTATATTTTATTGCACTATCAGAGAATAAAAGCCATACATCTCATGTGAATATTACGGCCTTTCAAGAACCAATTTGTTTCTTCTATTTATTACTTGGGAATCACAACCAAATTAGACAGATGCTCGAAAAATAAAGACATCTAGAGGCATAAGAAATGAATTTAGGAATCAAAATGAACTCGGGCTGATTGCCTTACCTGCTCCTTTGACCTCATCGGATGATTTTGAAGATCCAAGGGTACAGACTTTGCCTCCTGTGGACTTCCCTATTATTGATCAACAATGGAGCTCAGCTAAAATCAAATTTTGCAATAGAAAAATTATCATTGCACCATCTTTATTTTGTCTTATGTTCATCCAATCATTACAAAATTTTAACATGTACTTTGCACTATCTTTTTTTCACATTTGTATCAACTAGCCACTTTGCATTAACACTATTAAATAATTTTAATAAAATGATAATTTACCCCAAATAAATTAAAAGACTATTTTATTTTATAAAAACTTTAAAAAATATATAATGATAAAAATATCCCCAAATTTAATAAAAATAAATCCCAAAATTAGAATTTTTATTTTAAAAAAATTATTTTAATATAAAATTATAATTATAAAAATAATTACAAAATTTTGGGATTTAATAAAAATCCCCTAAATTATTAAAAATTTAGGATTTATTCTTTTAAGCAATAAATTCAGTTATTTTAATAAAATTTTACAAAATTATAAAATTTTATTAATAAATTCATTTATTTATATTAAAATTTTGTAAAATTATTATTTTTAATAAAAATAATTATTAAAATTTTGTAAAATCTAAATTTAGTAAAAATCAGTTGAGCACCTCTATTTGGGATTTATTTTTTTATTAAATTTAGGGATGTTTTTATGATTATAATTTTTAATTTTAAAAGTTTTATAAGATAAAATAGTCTTTTAATTTATTTAGGGGTAAAATTATCATTTTATCAAAATTATTTAATATTGTTAATGCAAAAGTGACTAGTTGATACAAATGTGAAAAAAAAAAGGTGGTGCAAAGTACATGTTAAAATTTTGTAGTGGTTGGATGAACATAATACAAACTAAAGGTGGTGCAATGATAATTTCTCTTTTACAATATTTCAACATTTCTTTTCTGTTACACTAGTATAAAATTGTATTATTTTCTACATATTAATTTTACTAATTCTAAGAAGTTAAATGTTCAAAAGAGAAATGTACCAATTTTTGAAAATGTAGGACTAACAATGTGATGATAAGGTGTATAAAACATAAACCACGAGGTAAAAAATGATGGCAATTAAGGAAATATTTGCTAGTATCGTGATTATATACTCCAATAATGTGAAAGCAAAATCCAAGCATTGGAGCAAGAAGCCCAAATAGGTGGAGTGGTAAATTGAAGGAAAAATTGATGAATTAATATCGAAGTGGTAAATTGGTCTTTACATTATAAAAAAATTTGAAACTTAGAAAAATAATATAAAACTTGTAAATTGAGTGTGAAATAAAATAAAAACTTTTACATATAGAATTAGTAAATTGAAGGAAAAAAAGGATAAATTAATGTTGTTAGTCTTTAAAATTGTAAACAAAACAAAAACTTGAAAAATAACATAGAACTTGTAAATTGACATAAAATATGAAATGAAACAAAAAATATATAAACCACACATAGGACTAATAAATTGAAGGAAAATGGGTAAATTAATGTTAGAGTAGTAAATTGGAATAAGAAATTATAAACAAAACAAAAACTAGTAAATTGATATCAAGTGTAAAATGGAACAAAAAATTTATAAACCATACGTAGGACTAGTAAATTGATAGAAAAATAGATAAATTAATATTGAAGTTTTAAACTGGAACAAAAAATTATAAATTAAATAAAAACTTAAAAAAAGAGATAAAACTTGTAAATTGACATTAAATATTAAATGAAATAAAAAATTTAAAAACCACACATAAAATTAATAAATTGAAAGAAAATTAATAAAATAATATTAAAATAAGAAATTATAAATAAAATAAAATTTTAAAAAATAACATCAAACTTGTAAAAAAAAAAAAAAGGCTTTTCCTTCTTTTTCCCTCTTTCTTTTACGCAAAATATTGGGTAAAGAAGCGGAAGCTGGTAGCGGTAAGCAAAAGAATGAAGAAGCAAAATTTGAGCTTCAGACAAGGGGGCCCTGGCAAGTTCCAGCAGCTGATCATAACCGTTGAGTCAGAAACGGTTTTGCTGAACAGCTTTAAAAATAATATTTTATTTTAACTCTAATCTTAAATTCTTATTTGAAACAGAGACAGAAATAATAATAATAATAAATTTTCAACTCATTTTACGAGTCTAAAACTCACATTAACTGGTCTTTTCTTTCTTTAATTCTCTTCTTTTAACAGCGTGTGCAACCCTCGTGAATCGTGATTGCTCATTTTTTTTAATCCTGCAACTGTTGAATCATACCATAATTTTTGTCTTTATTCGGCAAAGTCGTCGGATGCTTTCTTATACAATCTAACGGCTGAAATTAATTCTTTGAAAATTGATGTAGCTATTAGTAACCGTTGCAGCCGATTGTGTATTTATAGAGCAGTTCAGTGAGCGTGGGCTCTGAAAATTTCGTAGTACTTATTACAGTTTCGCTGATTTCATCTTAGAATTAGAGGATTGCGATTTTTGTGGGAATTAAAAAATTTCTGATGATTCCTACATGAATGTGGCCTCTCATTTCTGGGCAATCGACGGTGAAATTATAATCATCTCGGCAAAATGCAATGGGAAATTAGCAGTGCTGAAAGTTTTGGGCATATGTCAAATCAAGTGATCCTCGCCACTTTGATCTTTTCTTGTGCTGATCGAATCACTTAAACCCTCAATTCAATTCTCTGAATCCGCAGTTGAATGCCGCCAAATCCACCGCGTTTTGGTTGCTCCGCCGCTGCAAACACCTCCATCGTTTGAGAATTCGCTTGCGGCTGATTCTGTTATTATCGTTGCCCTTATTTTATTTTCTCGTTTCTCATCCGAGTCATTAGTTTTTTTCTCGATTTCTTATCGGCTTTTGCCTTCTCCGTGGCTTTATTGTTCTCTCTCAATCTCGCTCTGCCTTGTTTTGCTTCCATTTGTTTGTTCTTTGCCTGTTCTTTACCAATTAAGCTCGCTAATTCTTCCAAAATCTCGAGGCCGCCTCTGCTTGTGTTTTGGTCAATTGGGTCAAGGCCCAAGCTAGTAAAGATGGGAAATTCGGGTTGCTCGGTGAAAGTCTACCGCAATGGCAATGTTTATAAGTGTGAGTATCACAATGAAATGTTCTGGGAGTGGTGTGTATTATCTGAGTGGTAGATATGAGGGTGACGGGGGCTGATGGCAAATGTGACAGATATAGAGTCGAGACTTGGCCAGAGGGAGCCGAAATAAGCCAATATAGGCAACGCCTTAGGCATGGTTTTGTGGTTTATAGGTATTATTACGGGGATGCTTATATAGGTGAGTGGTCTATTGGGAAGAGTCATAGATATGGAGTTCATACTTGTGAGGATGGGAGTCGATATGTTGGCAAATTCAAGCATTACCATTTCAGGTAGTTTCTTTTTTCTTTTTTTTTTTCCTAAGTAGTATGGATTTAGTTTTATTAATTAATTGGGGTGTCTCGGGTTAATATTTATAAAGTTTTTTTTTATTGGATTGTGCTATTTGTTGCCAGAATTGAGGATTGGTGACCTTTGTATGTGCATTAGTTTCCATGCTTATTGATATACTTTTCTGGTTTTTACTTCAATTTTGAGGACCTTATTGAGGACATTGAATTGAATTAATGAAATGGTACTTGCATGGATGGGAAAAGATGAGGCACTTTATCGGCTAGAATATGGTCAACAAGGCTCATAATGTGAGCCATGTAGTTTTAATTTATGAAATATGTTCTTTGTATCATTTATGAAATCTGTTCTTTGTATCATTTGATTTCATCACCGTGAGTTTACTAGTGATATTGATCATGTGATTATGTTCCATTGGTTTTAAATTAGTGTTCCTACATTAGTACTAGACTGTTACTCCTTATTGGATTCGCTGACAACTGTTCGATGATAATGCAAGTGAGCTTAGGTTCGATCGTTATTTTATTAATCGGTGGACAAAGGTTATAGGGATCTCGAAGATGTCATTCATAAGGATAATTGGTGTTCATTTTGTTGGTTTGGATACTTTGCTGAACTTTATTAGTTTGCGAGTTTAGTGGTAGATTGTAGTAATTGTTTGTTCTGGTATTTTTTAATGCATAGGCATTTGAATCTTTTTCTTCCCATATTGACATCCAAGATTTTTACTTAGAAATGGGGACACATATGCTAGAGAATATTTTGAGGACAAGATACATGGATTTGGTGTCTATTGTTTTGCCAATGGGCATCAATATGAAGGAGCCTGGCATCAGAGTAGAAGATAAGGGCTTGGAATATACACATTCAGAAATGGGGAAACCCAATCTAGTCACTGGCGAAATGGAATTCTTGACATTCCAAGCACACAGAATACGACTCATCTTGTATCACCTATTGCAGTTTACCACTTCAAAGTACTCAATGCAGTGCAGCAATTTGAACCTTTTAAACCAAACTTTTATTTGTTACCACTCGGCAGCCGTTGATGCCTAAAATTTATTACAGCTTTATTGTTTTATTGCAGATGTTTCAATGTTCTTTTTGTAATATGATTAACGTACGTTTTCACTTTCAGCATTTTACTGATGTTGGAAAGATGAATGAAATTTAGGATAACAGTCAGAAGTTATTTTTGAATTTGGTTGTATGTGAGAAAACCACACTGAGTTACACAAAACTTGTTAATGTCATAATAACTTTCTTCAAGTTAATTGTTGTTCGGAGATTTTTTTTTTTCTTATTGCTGTTGTCTTGCAATCAGGAAGCGCAGCAAGCAGCAGAAAAAGCTTGTGATGTAGCCAAGGTAGATGAGAAGGTTAACAGGGCTGCAGCAGCAGCTGGCAGAGCTGTAAATGCAGCTAAAGTTGCTGCATTTAAGGCTGTCCAAAAACAAACGCATCATAACAACAGCAAAGATAACATCTTCTTCCTATTGTACGATATATACCTATGTGCGTCTCATATAGTAGTACAATTGTCTTGACAGCCTTAAGAGAATGATGACTAATGAGTCATCATCCTCTCTTCACTATCTTTCTGTATCGTAAGGGCTTCAAATTTTTGAAGTCCCTGCTTCAAATTTTTGAAGTCCCTACATTAATAATTATTTGCTTCTCGGAGTAAGATGGTGGAAGAGGGTTGTATTAAGTCTATCCTTCTAAAATCATCTATTTAGATGAATTCCCAGACTAATAGGGAATGGAGGGAGAGAATAGAGGCGATGACAATAGCTTGTGTTTAGATAATACTTGCCTTTTCTATCTTATGAGTTTTGTAAAGTTAGATGTAATGAAAGAGCTGGAGCGTTGGTAAATGAACTCACTGGCTCTTACAATGACATACGGTCAATGCCTGCCTATATCTTGGGGAGTTAATGGGTTTTAATCCAAAAGGATAATCAACCTATACCTTTGAAGGAATTGATTTCATTTCGTTAAAATACAATAACAAAATATTCAATTTCAATTGGAGCTAGTTTCTTATGAATGATTACTAATGGCGGAAATCAATTTTCATTGTGGCCTATTTAAAAATTATAGCAATGATGTTTAACACCACAATTGTGAAGCAACAAGCCATGAAGTTAACATCACAAAGCTAAAATTCTATTAAAATCTATTTAACAAAGAGATTCAAATTCAAAACTTTCTAAACCAAATATCCAAGCATAAAAATCCATTTAGACAATCCTGCCCCCAGGAATTACTCCCATCACAAATAAATGAAAAAAAAAGAAAGATAGATTGGCAAAAAAATTAGCTCTCAGTCTGCTTCCTACAGCCTTCCTCTTTACAGCATACTACCAACAGCAAGGAATATGTAAACATTTAACACATCCACATTCAAAAGCGAAGAGTCATTGATCCATGAGCATAAAAAGAAATGAAAAAGGATAAAGAGCAGGAAAAAGGGGAATGTATTACCTTCCCACAGAATTCACTGAAGTACTTACTCTATTGACTGACCTCCATCTTCTTAATCTGCTTACGCAAACTGGGACCATAACAGGTACGTGGAAAAGAATAATACCTTATAATTCCAAGATCCCAAGGCCACACATGCAAAAACAAAGTAAAACATCAAAGCAGGGTTAACAAAAGGCTAGAGAGAGCACCACAAGGCTTTTCATGATATGGTTCCTATCATAAATTTCTATTTGTAGAATACCAGTAGCAAGCTTTCTCGAGTAACAATGTGAACAACCCACAATTCATGCTCAAAGCTTAATGAGACATAATATTTCTGCCTGCTACTGATGTAAAGATATCCCAAGGTTAAAAAAAAATGAAAATCTAAGTCTACGTTACCATAACATCTATACTTGAGGACACTAAACAAACCCAAAAAAAAAAAAAAGAATAAAACTAGCTTCAATACACACCATACTTTCCAACAATTCATGCCTTCTTGGTCCTCTTTCTCTGCAAAACCCGATAGTATGAAACCATGATCAAATGCATGGGCTGGCAAAGTCTTAAACAACAAAGCAAGACCAAAATCAAAATCATCAGTATTGGAAAGAGAAAAACAGTGATTGAAAAAAGAAATTGGAAGAATTTAAAGCCTTTCGACAGTAAAAAATCTAATGAGGAAACATAACAAATTGGGAGGTGTTACATTAAAGAAAGAAGCAGTGCAGCTTGAGAATATGAGATAAGTATTAAATAAACACATCTAAATTCTAAAAGCTCCAACACCAGATTCAAAATCTCGCTGTTATCTTATTATCAAGTTAAAATACTTCGCGAATCTAGTAATTTATATATTTATGTTTAAAAACATAAATATATAAATTATTTCAAACCCCTTATTTCAATTGTAAGTTTTATTGAATTATACCATTGAAATTTCTACATATGATTTTCACAAATATTAGATGCACAAAAGTTAATTTTACAAGAAGCATTGACAATCATTCATCTACAAAAAACTACATCAAATTTCGTACAACTTTTCAATATCTGCCAAAATGAATCCATAATACTAGCAACCAACTAAGTTGATGTAATCATCTACCGCATTTTTTTTCTCGTGAAATATTACGAATCTCACCACCGCTATCAATCTAAATCATTATTACAAAGAAAGAGAAATGAATACATCAAATCAATATGTTGCAAGTCACAATTCAATCATTTTAGCAATATAAAAAGTTAAACATTACTTTAAAGTACCAAACTATATATGTACACTAATCTCATCAATCTCTCCTCACGTGGAGCCTTGTTCCCCAAGAACTATAAAGGGAAAAATATATTAATTATTCAGTACTAGAAAACATAAGTAAATATTTGATAACAAATGCTTATAAAAAAAAAAAATTGATAACAAATGGAGAGACTATAGCAACGACAAGGCATGTGATTCAGATATTTCTAGCAAGGACTAAAACAAAACATAAAATCTCATAACACCATCCTTATATATTCTTGTGATCTTCTATCTGATGACATCGAAGATTTATCCACTGTATACTCGAAGAAAGGAAAAAAGAAAAAATTGAAGCTCGAAGTTTAGATTGCTACCGCATAACTACAAGTGCTTGGATGCTGCCTAGCAAAACTTCTACCTGCTTATTACCAAAAAACAGAAAAAGGGAATTTATATGGACATAAAAGCATATATGCATATATATATATATATATATATAGCACCTGCAACTTCTAGGCGTTGTTTTGTAGCAAAAACATCTATAAAATGTTCAGCTGGAGCTATCAAGCTGCTGTTTTGCAGCTAATAGCAACTGGATTTTTCTGCGTGCTGTTTTGCTGCTAGAACAGCACCTGCACATTTTCCAAGTGTTGTAGCAAAACCAATTCTTTATAATGAATGATGATCTTAGTTGTCATTGTTGGTGGTGGTCAGCTCCCATTCAATTTAGAAACTTCTGCTTCTAGATCTTCGGGTTCCTAATTTCATTTTATGCAACTTTTTTCACTCTTTTATCTTCTTAATAATATTTCCTTTTATTTAAAAAAAAAATTCTTAGCACCGCATAAAACAAAAGTAATAATATATTAACTATAAAAATTATTTTATTTATCCGTCTTTCCATGGCTTCCCTTAACAAGCACTAAATGATTTATTGTAATAAATTAATACAAGCTGCTAAAGTAAATAAATTATAAGTATAGACCTAAATTTTAAGGTGTAGGAATTTAACCTCTTCGTATGGCCTATCACATCAATGAATGTCACCAACCATAGTTGTAAATTCTTGACTTGCGATCCTAAAATCACCACCATCTGGTAAACTGAAATTTTAAAAGAGCACATAATATTACATGTGCACATTCACATTTGTACTACATTAATTAAATATAATATTTCAGTTTAGTCGTCCAAGAGCATTAATACGTATACACTGTAAACAAAAATTCAGACTACTGAGTATGTTTGTGGGGGGAATTTCACCAGCTTACGTGTTACAAAGATAGGTTATTTCTCGATTAAAATAAAGTTGGGCTAAAATTGGAGCTTAGTGGTCTGTGATTCGTTTGATTTTATTGTGTGGTTTAAAAAGTAAGGTCCAAAAGCAATTTAGGCATTGACATGTCCAAATAAACTCTTATTGCAACTTTGACTTTAGTTTTTGTTTTGTCGAATAGCGAGTTTAAACTTAAACAATAATGACACCTACTGTAAATAGTAATATGGGAGCAAAGTGCACTGGTGAAAAATAGAGAACCAGTAACTTAATATTAATTATTTTATGAGATTGTAATAGCCTAAAAAAAATTAATTAGGAAGGATACGAGAAAATGGAATATTTTTGGAAAAGGAATATGGAAATGCATTTGGGAAATATACTTAAAGAAATAATAATTGTTTTAAGTACTATAAATTATTAGTTAATATATAATATAATTACCATTAAAACGACCGATGTTGCAGAAAGGACATACAACATGCATGTAAGCATCTTCTTTCAGGGAGATCAAACACATGGTTCAGTTCAGACATGTTGTGAGAGAAAAGAGAAGAGAGTGATAAGAGATGAAGATGAAGGACGTTTTTGTCCTCATTGAAAGGCGATACTTACATATAGTAGATGTTTAAGTGTGAACACAAATTAAAGGACACAGCTCTTTAAATTTTTTTAATTTCATATCAATCGGCTTGTTAATTGCTCATCACTTATTATTTAATTATTTGGTGTAATCGAAGAGAATCGATATTTATAGATGCATGTTGAAGGCAATCAATATTTAAGTTTTTTCATGGTTCGGTCAGTTCAGACATGTTAAGTTTTTTCATTTCATATGACATGCATGCAAGTTTTCCATTTTTGCGTTAATTTCTTTCTCTTTAAATTTCTTTTCTTTTCCATTTACTTTCTTTTTCTTTTTCTTTTTCACACACATACGTTTCCTCTCGTCTCTTATTTCTTATGGTTGCTATTTTAAAATTGCTTTCTCTCTTCTCCTTAATTGCATGCTCTCTAGTTCTATTTGTGTCGGATAAGGATTTAATGTTGAACTGAATTTTTATTGAATATTGAATCAATCATTATTAGGTAAGAGAAATAAAAAAAAGTTAAAAACACAAAATAAATTAGAGTTGAGCATAAATCATCTAAGCACTGGATCCAAATTCCTCTATC
The DNA here is from genome assembly GCA_039657385.1 of Citrus x changshan-huyou. Lineage (NCBI taxonomy): Eukaryota > Viridiplantae > Streptophyta > Magnoliopsida > Sapindales > Rutaceae > Citrus > Citrus x changshan-huyou. The sequence goes on along the minus strand of CM077547.1, from coordinate 16,666,601 downwards.
AAATGATAGTGAAAGTTTAATGGTGCCCACCACGATGATGCCATACAAATGAAAACACCATGCACGTAGAAATTGAAATCTTGGTTGATCATAATACATTTCAATAACTAATGTGGCGGCCGAACTCAAATATTTGACTAGCCACCACACGTACATGCCACCGACAGAAACCCTAATATTTTGAAACCCTAAAATCAGGAACAGAGTGATAATTCAGGATAACATAGAGAGCCTTGCCGGCCCCTCAAATTCGTCAAGAAGCTAATACAACCAAGCAAAAAGAGAAAATGCAAAGACAAGTAGACAACTAATGAAAGCGAAAACAGAGAAATTCATTAGACTTCCAACAGCGCAGCTCTGAAGGGTGGATGATCCAACCAAGTAAATTCTCAGTAGTCCCTAATTAAATTAACAATGTAATGTGCAACTCTATGGGCCTCACGATGACCACAAAATTTGAACATTCATGCCTAGCTTAAAACTTTCTGAGAAATTAATTGAATATGTTTATCAGTTCATTTGCCAATTTTGGGAACTTGTGAATATGTACAGTTATACATATATTAAGATGAATTTTTTTCCTTTTGCCAGTCACAATGACAATTCCATGGGATGGTTACACCGTGCATTTAATTAGTACGTATATATGCATGTTCTATTGAATGTGCCCAAAAAGTCCATGTGACAATTAAACAGGTCTCAAGTGTTTCACAGTATATAATCTTTGTGCCCATTTATGAAAGAGAAGAAAAAATTAAACTGACATTTTTAATTAGACTGAAAATAAGTAATGTATTATCTTTAATTAATTAAGTTTGCAGTCAAACTTGTACTTTTGCTTTTGTTACTATTTGAGATAAAGTCAGCTCTAGGTCTCAATTAGAATTGTCAAATTCTGAATCGCAGTATAATGTCGTAATTTTATTTGCAAATTAGCAAAATTTGATGAGATAAATTACTAAAACTTGTACAATTTTTTTACAGTGTTTTTCCACTTAATTTTTGTTATATTTGCCAATACAATCATGATACACTTTGTCCCAGACTCTGCTACTGCATACAATAAGAAAGTAACTCACAATTAATTCTTGTTCTTCATGACTCAATTCTCATTACATTATTACTTTTAACGATCTATAATAGCATTTTTAATAACATCAAGAAGTCATTTTAACTGGAATCTTAAAAGGAGAAATTGTTCTATTAAATGTATTTTAAAATAAAAAGAATGATAATAACATTAAAAAAACAACTATATAAAGTGAAAGAGAGTAGTCCATAGCGCAAATAAATTCAGAAAAGAGAGCGAGATAGAGGACGAGGGCAACCGTTGGAAGCTGTTGAACCCGAGACCTCTTAGCACTTATATCTCTGCTTATGATCTCGATCAAAGAGCTGAGCAAAATGCCTTTTATATGTAGAGAGAATGTGTAGCTCAACCAACCAAATCAAAGAGCTGAGCAAAATGCCATTTATATATAGAGAGAGAAAAGGATCTGGAAAGATCCTTATTCAACCAGTCGGCTCTTAGTTCTGGGAATGTTATCAGAACCCAGAAACCTCCCACGCCTGTAACGGCTTTAACAGCCTTTTGAACCACTGATGGACACGTGTCAAGAACCTTATTCAATCTGGTTTTCAAAACGTCAAACACAGCTGCCGTTTTGAGTGCGTGATGCACGTGAATCATGTGTTTCACTTTTTCATCCAGCCGACATTACAGAGATGTTATACAGCTCCCTGAACTTTAGCAACCGGCATGTCAGACGCATGTGAATGATATGTCATACAAAATCTGAGAATACATCCGGTATGTCATGCTTGAACATGAACCCAGATTTGAGCTTCATCCTCAACAGAAGCTCTTGTGACGCGTCTTCAAAACAATGCAGCCAATAAATTGCAAATGAAATTTGAAAGTAGAAACTGCAAGCACTCACGAAAAGGTCCTTTAATTGACAGTTATGGATTGATTGTATAGAAATTTAATGCATTAATTTGATGTCACATACAATATAACAACTAATATTTATGTATGTCATAATAAAAATTAAAATGCAAGTAAAAATAAAATAACTAACACATCGAAATCCGGAGACGAACCCCCTCACTCTAAAAATGCTGTATGAGTGCAAACAGAGTAATGAATTTTAATTAATTACTTTCCAGGTTCACTTTTGTAACTGGCCTTCAAATCACACCACAAAAGAGTTATTTAAACAAAATATCAAATAATTTAATCAGAATCTATGCACGTGTGCATGTACTTAGTTGAACTAATTAACCTGAGTGAGCAAACTGACCAATAGAAAAGCAAGGGATGCCGGTCGGTTGTTGATGAAAAGGGAAAAATTTGATGTGGGTGACGGTGGGGTTGGGTGTTATTGATAAAATTAGGAAACAGAACTGTGCTTCGCGCGGCTTTGAAAAAAGAATTTAGTATTATTATTTTTTTCTTATTTTACTTTTAACGATTTATTCTATTCGATTAAGAGACAAGACTTCCAAAAAAAAAACATGAAAAAAATAAAGCAAAGTTAAAACCAAAAAGACTTTTTTAATTATTTAAAATTGCATTAGCTAAATTAACACCATAGAAATAAAAGTGCCATAAATGCACCTTATCTAAGCCAAAACCTTGGAAACCTGAGGCTGATATATCACCGTGAGGCCACCTAGAGAAGGAGCAGAAGATGCATCACAGTAGCCTCTCAGTATGTTCCCTTCTTCGGCAATGAATCCGAGAGAGGTGACTATTGCAGACCAGCAATTACGGGTGATGATATCAATAGCGCGGCAACAGTCAGGGCCAATATCAGCCTGGCTATTAAGGAAGAATATAACAATCTCATTTGAGTATGATTTCAGCTCCATTAACGCGTTCCAACACTCCGTTAGGCCTCTACTAGCTTCAAGTCGTGTTGCAAGATCGTAGCTTGGTTTCATATTGTTGTTGAGGCAATCATTTCTGCTGGTTGCAATTATTGCTTAATTTATGATCAAGAAGGTTTCAATTAGAGTAAGGTTTCAATTAGAGAAGATAGTGGGTCTTTTGATGAACTGTTACACATTTATTGTATAATAACATTCAAATTAATTATTAGAAAATGAAAAGTCAAATCTGAAAGAAAATTTCTGTATTTATTAGATAATAGAGAATATACAAATATGAGAAATGGTGATGCCACATCACCTCTTGTAGTCCCAACTTTATATACCGTCGAGGTGAAGCAGGACCTAAAAGATCGAAAGGAACGATACATAGACAAAAAAATCCCTTATGAATTCCAAGGCACTTCTTTCCTTTAATTTATTTAATTTAAGGTAAGGGGATTTGTCATTCGGGGGGAAGTAGACTACTCAAGAATTTCACATTTCAGTTTCGTAATTTATAATTGAATAAAGAATTTCGAAAATCTCAATAAAAGGAAAAGAAGAATGAATCAATGAAATGTTGCTTTATGGATATTGTCGGGGGGTTCACGCAGATCTAGTGTAGTTTCTTTTTCACTCCACAAGGATCAAGATCAAATGAATATTCATTCTCTTTCTGTCGAACGAAGAGAGATTTCTAGCCTCTCGCTCTCAGTGAATAATGATCAAACGGGACACAAATTTTTTAGTTCTGATTTTTCTGCTAAAAAAAAAGGTCGAATTCTTGAGATGTCTGATTATTCGAGATTATGAGAAAATGAAAAGTCAAATCTGAAAGAAAATTTCTCTATTTATTAGATAATAGAGAATATACAAATATGAGAAATGGTGATGTTATATCACCTCTTGTAGTCCCAACTTTATATAAATATATAGATAGATAGATATATAGATGGTTGGTGTTTTAAGGAGCAAGTTAAAATTGGTTATGAATTGAATAACTAGAGATCTGATGAGTGGAAATGTGAGGAGTCATCAACTAAGTTTTCACAGTATTGTTACATATATCGAATTATGTCTACTAAAACTACAAAATTAATAGTTGCTGTTAAAATCAATTTGAAATCGGGCGATGATCCCAAGTCTTTTTTGTTGTTAAACTGGGTAACAATCTATTGTTTATCATTTGCCCAGCCAAAAGTAAATTTCTGTAGATTCGGTTTAATGAATTCTCAGTACATATATGATTTTTGAACTTTTCAAGCTTGTTTCCCAAGGGCATTTTCTTGTTTAATTTTATTGGTGATGTCTGGCTTAAAAGGGTCGATGGCTTGGAGCACAACTTACATCACTTCAAAATCTACTATTTTGTTTCTTTTGGTTTCTCTTTTTTTTTTTTTCTTTTTCAAATTTTCAAATTAGTGTATTATTATAATAAACTATTGTTACAATCAGGATCAGGAATGATATGTTACTCGAAGTTTAAATAACCATACATACAAATACAATGATAGCCTAGTATATATATGGGTGCATCAAACATAGCTCAAAAGATTTAAAAGTCTAAATATCAATGATAACATAATCTGAGTGTGAATCAATCATAACTACAGAATATGTGCTAATACAAATTATTTTTACTTTGTAAATGCTACTTATGTCTGAAACCATCTTGTTAGATCATTATGCTTCTTTAAGAGGACATGTCGTACACTTCTTGTTTTCCATATTTGAGATTCACTTTACAATAAATCAGCATTTATAGTCATAATTATCTAACAGTATTTCATTTACTTTTAGTTCATATACAAGACTGGAATAGAGAATATTAGAGATTAGAAAGGTAAAGAAAATCACTTAATATTTAATATGGTAGCAAATGGTATAGTTAATCTAACGCCATAATAGAATATAAAGCACCTAGTAATCAGATTTCATGGCAAAGACATGAAAACAAGTTAAATAAATACAAAGAACCATAAATCTTATCATTTGGGCATAATTTTCTGCATCACAAAATTTTCCAGATTAGTTGTGAAAGCTTCCTTCAATTTTACTTTAGAGCATTTCACCATGATGTGCACTAAAATTTATCAATTGATGTGTAATAAAAGGTACACTGACCATGCAAATTAATAAAAATCTACTAAATAACTTGAAACAAAATAACTATTGTACTCGTTTTGCATCATATTATTACTTGCTCAATTACTATACTTGTGGCTTGGAACTGATGCGTTGTCTTTGGGTAAGTTTACAGTCACCTAATTGAAAAGTGTTCAGCCACTGACAATTCAAAGTTTAACGCATGGGATGAAAAAAAAAAAATAACTCAATAATTCTATTATAGCTCTAGAATTCAATATAGCCTTAAATTAGGAAGACATTTATGTATCTTCCAACTTCTCAAGAGATATGGAAAGTTTGTTAGTCATACTCTATGCATCTTTAATTTTTGAGATTGGGACCCCAACCACGAAAGGGAATGACTGACTTTATCTCCATATTCACTTGTAAATCACCTTCACTTGGAAAGTACAGAATAGCTCTAGATCTAGTCTTTCTCTTATGTATCTAGTGTAGAGATGATTGGACAACTCTACGTCGTCCCTGATCGATGGCTCACCATGGTTGCATGTAGTTATCCTGGTCCATGGCTTTCAGTGGTTGGACACAGTTGCCCTAGTTCATGGCTCCTTATGGCTAGACGACCTTGCTATTTCTCTGATGCCTCTGATCCATGACAGTGAATGAGAGTGAATCGGGTGACCGTGAATCAAGAGCATGAAGGCTTGAAGATGGATCTTTATCCCTCTGTTTGACCTTTTTTTTTCCTGTAATGAACTGGGATACTTCAAATTAATAAAAACTATTGTTTTTGTTAATAAATACCTCAAATAATGGTATATTTGTAAGTAACCATTATATGCCTTTAAAAGTATATATAATAAAAAATCATTTTACAATAAAAATACTTATATGATCGGTTTCATCGTTTCAGCAGTATGTTGAAGTGGCGAGATAAACAAATCACGACTTACTATTTACTTATTTAGCTCAGTCTATGGGTTTCATTATGGGACCAAAATTTTTTTATTTTTAAAAATAAAATATTAATTTAAAACTGTGGGCCTCTCTGGACGACTCACCTCTCTTACAGTTTTTCTCCCTTGAAATTCTCTACTTTTCAGATGCAATATGAAAGTTTTTCTCCTTTGATATTCTCTACTTTTCAGATGCAACTAGCTAGTTGTTGGATCTTTTGACATTTTGTAATTTCATCATGGAAATGTTGTTTCAATGGTTGGGATGTCTTTATTTGCTTATTGACAGTGTAATCTTTCTTGTTTGTTAAAAAATGAGAAATTCAAGGTTGCACAATTTTGACATATAAATCTGGATTGTTTCTAATTTTTTACACAACCAATCGAATTGAAAATTTTAACTTTTATTCTATAAAATGACCATGACTCATTAAAAATTAGTATAAATAAATCCATTATTAAATAATAATTTCTATCAATGAAATAATAATTTTTTATCAATTGTTATTAAAATGTAATAGGTCATCAATATAAAAAAATAATAATTTGTTCAACTATATTTTAATGAACAAATTTTTTATGGTCAAATATTAATGACCCAAACAAGCATTCATATAAAATTAAAACTGCATATTTCTGAGCAGAAGAGCCGTTTTCAAGTAGTGTTCGATCGATTACGTATTAATCAATATTCGATTGATTGGTCTGAAGTTATCGACAAAAAAGATTTGTCTAAGCCACTTCCTTTCTTTTTGTCCAAGTTTCTTTTCTTTTTGTCTAACTCACTTCCTTTTTTCTTTGTGAGTTTCGGGAATATCCCCATTCATAGGTCTGAGATCCACATCTATGAATTGAAAGGTCCGAATGATCAACTCTGCAATCAGTTGTTAGAATCAATAGGTCTTCAAATCGTTCATTTGAAAAAATAAACCATTATGAGAAAAATTCGGAGAAGCGTTTGACAAAAGATATGCAGTTAAAGATATTGTAAGGACGATAACTATCTTCAAGTTTTTGGAAGTTTGAAATTTTATTTTAAATAAGAGATAGGTTCCAAATAAATCAACATAAAGAATTTATTTTCTAATACTTGTGCTTTTTTTGTAGGAAGCTTGATCAGCGGTATAAATTCAATTAGGAAGTTGATCAACAACGTTCCTTTAGCAAAATCCTTCGGCAATTTGTACATTTGATTATTTGATTTAGAATAAAATATAATACTTTTGAGGTTTTGGCGAGATATATGCATTGAATTAATGCATTTAAAAGTGATTAAAGAAAGATTTAGAAAATAAAAAAGAATTCATTTAATTTTATTATCTTGGGCACATTAGTAATTTATAGTTTAGGCATTTTTGTAATATATTCTTTTAATTAAAAAGTGGGTTTATAAAGTATTTTGATATGTTTAAATAATTTCACATGTTTTTTTTATTATGTCTTTCTCTAAAATACATTAATAGTATATCTCTTTGGACTATATCATATTATGAAATATATTGGCCTGAAAAGGGCGGGTAATTAAGTTAAGGTGATGAAATATTAGCATAAGATGAAGGGAGATTGCTAATTTCTCTCCTACTGTAATCAATATATATCATTTGCCCCCTAATGTTTTTATAATAGCCATAACCCCCTGAACTGCAAATTTACAATATTGCTGTTATTTTCAAATACACTCTTTTTCATATTTATTATATATTAAATAAATCACATGAATGAAAATTAAAATAAAAAATTAACTATTAAAAATAATAAATATATGTTTTGATGTGATATAATAATTACAATAGGGGGAAATTGGCAATCTCCCTAAGATAAAACATGGAAAAAAAAAAGTGATTTTCAGTTGTGATTCCACAAAGATAAAATTTTATGTGTACGATTGAATTTATAAGCTTCACTAACACAATGATTGATTGCGACAATTTATGGAAAGGGAGAAATTATGTAGCAAAGTGAAAGTTTAGCCATGGTGAGTCAACATGACTCAAATATATCTATTTATAAAGTAAAAGAAGTCTAAATATATTTGTTAATTTTTTTCCCAACTCTATAATAATTAAACATAATTGTTTTTCCCTTTTTGTGTCAATAATGTCCACTTATGTAGTATGCATAGGGGTGGGTAACTGTTCGGTACGGTTCCGAATCGAATTGAACCATCGTTTTTTTTTTTTAAATAACAATCTAAATAGAACTAATTATTTTTTTTTAGTTTTTAGTTCGGTTCGGTGTTTTGGTCTCTAAACTGTATTTTTTTTTTTTAAATTTTTTCTAATTTTTTTCTCATATAAACCAATCTTTTTTTTTTCTTTTAATTCTAAAAGCCGAGTGAAACCGAACTGTCGGTTCCATTTTATTTATTGGGGCAACGGTTTTTTCGCCCACACGCAAGTGTACGTGTGATTCAGATTACCCTTTTGCGCCCGTCTATGCGTGATTCAGAATACTTTTTTGCTTGATGTTTTCTGAGGAACCATTTAATAGTATAAAGTCGTCTTGTCGTTGAAAGTTAGCTCTAGAGCAGCAAGTCTGTGGAGCCATTTTCTTGAGGAATTGAACTCAGTGGCTAGTAGCCAACAACTACAGGTACAGCCCGCAACTAAACAGCTACATGTATCGCTAAAAATGAACATTATTTACAAACATTTTACCCAGTGACAATCAGTTAATAACTAAGAGAGAATAGCGTAAATGAAGCTTATTATAGCACTTCAACAATTAATCAATGAAACTGATTTTTATTTTATTTGAAAATATGTTTCTGGAAATCGCAAGAATAATATGTACTTCTTTACGCACGCAGCTTGTTATTTCTCCTTCCTCTGGTAGAGATCTCCATCTTGCTTGTAAGTCTCAGTTGTTATCATGGATGGTGCTTGGAGTCTTCCCACAGATTTCGGTTCTCTTTTTTCGAATTTAGTTCAGGATTTGAATCAAATGGTTCTACTAATTGTGGGTGGTGAAGATAGAAGGATCTGGATTCCTCCCACGGATGGTCAGCTTACTTTAAAGGAGAGTTACAATTAATTTTGTAAAATTGTCTTGGGCCCCAAGGATATGTTTGATTGGTTTTGAAGCAGTTTGATTTTGTTACTCACTCAAATTCGAATCTTGATTTAGGTGGCTAAATATCAATTTAAAATTTTATCCACCCTCCCATTCCTTTTTTTTTTTTTTTTAACTTCTTCGAAAAGAACTCACAACAATGCAGCTAATTTACATGCAAATCTTGGCGATCAGAGTTTTACTTCTTGATGGTATCTGCCTACTACTGCGGCCTGTTGAACCAAGATCAGATTTAATATCCAATCAAGAATCACCAAAACCTAGCTGAACTCTCTAACAATGATCTAGAAAATGGCTAACTGAATTCACACAAAAGAATTACCCAGAAACAGTAAGCAAAGAACAACAAATATAAGTGGTTCGGCTGGACACAGCCTACATCCACTGAAGAACATAGCAGCAGCTTTTATTCAATCACCAAGAACAAGATACAAGTTTTGAGACGAAGTAACAAGCAATACAATGCCAGATTTCCTAACCCTTAAGACTATTTATACAAGCTTAAGGACCTCTGCGAAGATCCCCTGTCAACCAGCTGTGTTCTGGGTTGTTTGCTAACAAACCCAGAATTCTCCCGCCTTTTGTAACCGTAACTAACAGCCTTAAGGACACGTGCTGATTTCTTAGAAACAAAGCCTCCAAACGGCAGCCTCCAACGCGGTATAGAATAAGTGAGAGCACGTGACATTTGTGTGCTTTGCTTATTAGTTAACAGATGACGATACAGGTTTGTCATACAGGCTTGTATGCTTATTAGCTGACACGTCGTATACCAGCACGACCTCAAACTGACATGACGGATGATCTTCTGGAAATCAGTTTAAAGCACACACTTTAACATTCTCCACCTTGAGCTTGAAACTCTCATGACCTGCTACTCTTCTCTTCCACCATCTGGAGTAACATTCTCCACCTTGAGCTTGAAACTCTCATGACTTGCTACTCTTCTCTTCCACCATCTGGAGTTTAGTTACCACAGATGCCAGCCAAGTCCAAACAGAATTTGAACTTAGCTTCTGGAACAACTTTAGTCAACATTTCTGCAACATTGTCATCTGTATGGATTTTCTGAAGCATTATAGTTGCTTTTGACACTTCCAGCCTGATAAAGTGCACCTTAATGTCAATGTGCTTGGTCTTTTCATGGTGAGTTTGATTCTTGCTTAGACATATAGCACTTTGGCTATCACAATGTATCACCACAGACTTCTGATTGACTCCAAGCTCCTTCAACATACCCTTCAGCCATATTGCTTCTTTTATGGCTTCAGCAGCAGCTGTGTACTCTGCTTCAGTAGTTGACATAGCTACTACACTTTGTAACTGAGATTTCCAGTTTATTGTGCAGTTGTTGTATGTGAACAGATACCCAGTTAAAGACCTCCTTTTATCCAAGTCCCCTGCATAGTCAGCATCCACATATCCCACAATTAAACTGTCATCTATTTTCTGTCCCCCATACATCAGACCATGCCCAGAAGTTCCTCTTAGATACTTGAGTATCCATTTTACAGCCTTCCAATGTTCCTTTCCAGGATTAAACATATACCTACTAACCACACTGACAGCATGTGCTATATCAGGTCTGGTCAGTACCATAGCATACATCAAGCAGCCTACAACACTTGCATAAGAGATTCTTATCATTTCAGACTTATCAACATCAGTTTTAGGGCACTGCTGTTCTGATAATCTGAAGTGGGCTGGTAATGGTGTTTGAACTGGTTTTGCAGTAGCCATATCAAACTTGTCAAGTACTTTCTCGATGTATTCTTCCTAAGTAAGAAACAAAATACCAAATCTCCAATCTCTGATTAGCTGCATTCCAAGTATTTTCTTAGCTGGTCCCAAATCCTTCATCTCAAATTCACATTTTAGTTGTTGTTTCAGAGAGTTTATATGTTCCATGCTCTTGTTGGCAATTAGCATGTCATCCACATACATAATCAGATAAACCATTTCCCTGATATCTCTTTGTAATATACACAGCAGTCTAGACTACACCTTTGAAAACAAAGTTTCATCATAAAGTTGTCAAACCTGAGGTACCATTGTCTAGGGGACTGCTTGAGGCCATAAAGTGATTTTTTCAGAAGACATACCCAATTACCTCTTGACTGGTCTTCAAAGCCTTCAGGTTGAGACATTATTATTTGTTCTTCAAGCTCACCATGTAGAAATGCAGTCTTAACATCCATCAGTTCAAGATGCATGTTGTTGACTCCTACAAGTGCAAGGATCATTCTTATTGAGGCGTGCCTAACTACAGGTGAATAAACTTCAGTAAAGTCTATCTCTTCCTTCTATATGTACCCCTTGACAACAAGCCTAGCCTTATATCTCATGGATTCAACCCCTGGTATACCCTGCTTGACCTTGTAAACCCATTTGCAGCCTACTACCCTTTTATTTTTTGGTCTTCTTACAAGCTTCCAGTTATTATTTTTGTATAATGACTCAATTTCATCCTTCATGGCTTTTATCCACTTGTCTGCATTCTTCCCTGAAACAACTTCCTTGTAGGTTTTAGGTTCGTCATTGTCTAATTCATGGGCTGCTGTTAAAGCAAATGCTATCAGATCTGCCTATGCAAACCTCTTAGGTGTTTTGATAACTCTCCTTTGCCTGTCTCTTGCCAGCTGATAGTCTTGAATTTCTGTATGATCTTCAGAAGTTTCACTGATATCTTCAGCTTCTTCTCTGTCCATATATTCAACCTCATCATGGTAGTACAGAGCTGTTTTACCTATAAACTCCACCTTCAAATGTTGTGCTTGTGAATCCAATCCTCATTTTGTTCCAGCAGGATCTGTCTGATGTCTCTTTAACAACATTTCTGACTCATTAAAGACAACATCTCTGTTAACTATACACTTTGGTGGCCTTAGTTCAGTGCACCAGAGCTTATAACCTTTGACATATTCAGGATAACCTAGGAATACACATTTCAGAGCTCTTGGCTCCAGCTTCCCTTGCTTGACATGTGCATATGCTGGACAACCAAAAATCTTTAGATTTGAATAATTTGCTGCCCTTCCTGACCACATCTCCACTGGCGTCTTGAAGTTTAAGGCACTGGATGAACTTCTATTTACTAGATAGCATGCTATCATCAAGGTTTCTGCCCACAATGTTTTAAAAAGCTTTGAATGGATCAGTAAGCATCTAACTTTATCCATCAAAATCCTGTTCATCCTTTCTGCTAACCCATTTTGTTGTGGGCTGTAGCTCACTGTTTTGTGTCTTGCTATGCCATTGAATTTGCAGAAATCATCAAACTGTTGATTACAGAATTCAAGCCCATTATCAGTCTTCAGTCTCTTGATCTTCCTACCACTTTGAGTTTCTACCAATGCTTTCTATTGTTTAAACCTCTCAAAGACTTCATCATTGCTTTTTAAGACATAAACTCATACCATTCTCAAGTAATCATCTATAAAGGAGAGAAAGTATTTGGCTCCACCTAGAGAAACAGTCTGTGATGACCCCCACAGATCTGAATGGATATAACCTAGAGTCCCTTTTGTGTTATGCACTGCAGTTTTGAAACTAGTTCTTAAGGATTTACCTAGGACACATACCCCACAGAACTCAAGAGACCCCAACTTATCATCCCCTAAGACTCCCTGTTTTTCTAAAACTTTTAGCCCCTTCTCACTCATATGTCCTAACCTTAGATGCCACATAAGAGTTTTATCCAAACCCAGACTTGTTGAAATACTGACATCTCCAGTTACAGCAGTGCCTTGAAGCACATATAAGCCATTGTGCTTATTCCCCGTCATTATCACAATAGACCCTCTAACCACCTTCATTACACCATATTCAACCTTAATGGAGCAACCAACTTGATCTAGAGTGCCTAGAGATATTAAATTCCTCTTAAGGTCAGGAATATGCCTTACCTCTCTTAGCTCTCTAATCATCCCATCAAACATCTTAAATCTAATGGTACCTAATCCAACAACTTTACACATTATGTTATTCCCCATCAGAACCTCACATCCATTAAAAGAATTATAGGTAGTAAAAAGTTTTTGGTCAGGACACATATGATATGAACATCCAGAATCAAGAATCCACTTATTATTTGTCTGAGTTTCAGAAGCCAAAAAGGCACCAGCTGAGTCATAGCCTTCATCCTCGGATGCAACAGCAGCATCACTATTCTTTCCATGCCCTTCTTTACCCTTGTTCTTTCTGTCTGGATAGTCCCTTTTGAAATACCCTTCTTTATGGCAGTGAAAGCATTTCAAGTTCTTATTCTTGGACTTTGACTTCCCTCTTTTCTTCCCTTTGTTGTTTTCTCTCTTTTCAGGCCTTCCTCTTACCATCAGACCTTCCTCATCTTCTTGTTTATGCCTTCTTTGTAACTTCTTTAGAACTGAAAGAATCCTTTACATCAGCCATCGATATTGATTGTCTTCCATACAACAGTGTATCTACAAAGTGTTCATAGGATGGTGGGAGAGATGATAACAAGATTATAGCCTTGTCTTCATTTTCAAGTCTCACATTAATATCTTTAAGATCAAGGATAATCCTATTAAAGTTATCAATGTGAGTTGCCAGAGAGCTTCCTTCCTCCATTTGCAGAGTATACAACCTCTTTTTGGTACAAAGTCTCTTAGTTAGAGACTTCTTTGTATATAAGTCTTCTAATTTTTTTCCAGAGGCCTGCAGCAGTTGTTTGACCTCCCACTTACCTAAGAACCCCATCCCCCAGACTCAATATTAGAGTGCTATGAGCTTTTTCCAGAGCATCTTGCATTTCTTCATCATTAAGCTTGTTGGGCTTCTTTTCAGACCTTGGATCGCCTAAAGTCTCTTCCGGCCCCTGATGAACCAACAAAGCGCTCATCTTGAGCTGCCATAGATGAAAGTCATTTTCTCCAGTGAATTTCTCTACCTCAAACTTAGAGGTTTCCATTTCTTGGATCAAAAGATCAGAGATATACAACTCTGATACCAATTTGTTGAACCAATATCAGATTTAATATCCAATCAAGATCACCAGAACCTAGCTGAACTCTCTAACAATGATCTAGAAAATGGCTAACCGAATTCACACAAAAGAATTACCCAGAAACAGTAAGTAAAGAACAACAAATATAAGGGGTTCGGCTGGAGACAGCCTACATCTACTGAAGAACAGAGCAGCACCTTTTATTCAATCACCAAGAACAAGATACAAGTTTTGAGACGAAGTAACAAGCAATACAATGCCAGATTTCTTAACCCTTAAGACTATTTATACAAGCTTAAGGACCTCTGCGAAGATCCCCTGTCAGCCAGCTGTGTTATGGGTTGTTTGCTAACAAACTCATAATTCTCCCGCCTTTTGTAACCATAACTAACAGCCTTGAGGACACGTGCTGATTTCTTAGAAACAAAGCCTCCAAACGACAGCCTCCAATGCGGTATAGAATAAGTGAGAGCACGTGACATTCGTGTGCTTTGCTTATTAGTTAACAGATGACGATACAGGTTTGTCATACAGGCCTGTATGCTTATTAGCTGACACGTCGTATACCAGCACAACCTCAAATTGACATGACGGATGATCTTCTGGAAATCAGTTTAAAGCTCACACTTTAACACGGCCACTAATTTTCTCTCTAAAGATGATAATGGATTTCCAAGCTATAGCCCAAACTAATTAATAGTGCACCAATATCTTTTAAATTCCAAACTTACTCAAGTTCCTTAATTGCTCCACTGGGCTTAACTAAGTGATTTTCAAGTAGTTTTATTTAGCTAACTGCTGGATTTCAAATCTTAAATGAAATAGAAGCTAAAATATTGATTTGAACTTTGCTCGAATCTATCTTCTAAATAAATATAAAATTGTAATAATTTGATGTTTAAATTGAAATGATTTAACATAGTTAAATCCAGCGGGTAATGTCTTTTAAAGAAGTAATTGCTTAATATTTTTTTTTTAAAAGAAAATTTTATTTTTTAATTTACTTTGAGAAATATTATATTATAACATTTTATTTTGGATTTTTTTTAAAATATTAAAATTTAATAAAAATAAAACAACGATTACATGATCATAGTCGAGCAACATTGGACAATGAGATTTTTTTTTTTTAATCCTTTTTGACACAAGCAATGCTAAGTGAACAAAAATATGATAAAACAATGACAAAAACTTTTGTCTTTTAAGTCAATTATGAGGATTTAAAGAAAAAAGAAAATTGTAGAATTATTAAGAAAAATTTTAAATGTTCACTAAACAACAAATATTTTTATCGTGGTTTTGTCATGCTTTTATTCCTTTATGATTTTCCTTTTGACCCCATGTGGATAGTTAGAAATTTGCCAGGAAATTATGCTGACGTAAACTTCACTGATAATCCATTTACTGATACTTACTATTTTCATATTTTAGGTATTTGCAATATTTGAACTTGCAAAACACGTTGATACAAAATAACACCTAGTTCATTTCTCTGTTCCATTTCCCTGACAACCAAACAACTCTTTAATTTGAGCTTATTTTTTCAATCTAGCTAAAAAGAAATTGTATGCTTAGCTTTTTGCTTAATTTCTTCAATTTCCAAAGGATCACTTGGCCTGCTGCTTCTTTTAATCTGTAAGAAAATAATGACAGTGAGATAACAGTTTAATGCAGTAGCCAATTTAAACAACAATGTAAAAACAACAATTGGAAAACATGAATGAAAACAGCAGTAGGTAACAACAACTGAAAGAGAAGAACAGCAGAGAAGAGAAAGCTGAAACAGAAAATAAACCTGAGGCCTGTAGGACAGTTTCCTTAAAACAGATTTACCACCTACTATTAGTGTTTTAGGTTTGCTGGTAACTGTTTCCCAGGATACAACGGGCACGAATTTTCCATCAAGCACAGACAGATAATTCCGGCGAACCACAACAGCGGCTAACTCGATCATAATCAAGACAGAAGAAGGAAGAAAGAAATTTTAGAGTGCTCTTTGTGCTGGTTTCGGTGCATATAAAAACAAAAGAGGAGGTGTCTTTTTATACCCATGTGAGGATGTAACAGCAGCATTGTATTGAATTTCCAAATTCAATATATGCCATTAAATAGTTATAACAGCCAATTCAATTCAATCAATTGATTTAAAAATTGAATTAAAAAACGTGAATTGTATAACAGCTAAAAAATAATGGTTGTGAAGCTGTTACAAATCCTTTGAATTCAAAACGTGAAACTGTTACAACAAAAAATTCAAAAGGAAATTAAAAACGTGTCATGCAAGCTCGGATGATTTTGGGCTGACATTTGCGTACGTAGGGGCGCACACGAGTTCAACCAAATCGGTCTTGGATTTGCACCCCCCCTGCGCACGCACGTGTGGAGAGAGCCTATATCCTTATATTTCTTACTCATGCATGGTTAAGTATTTATATATAAACACTAATCCCTTGGCTTCTTTTTCCCATGTGGGATAAGCCTCATTTCCTTTCAAATTTCCAACTTCAAGGGTGAACTTTGAGAGACAATTTCTCATTCACCCAAGCACCATTTTGAGAAAATAAAATTATACTTTTGAAGTATTAACGGAATAGAATCCGAACCTCATAAGATTTCTCACTTTCGCTAAGTGGGACCCACTCAAAATGTGCCCTCAAAATAGCATATAGATATGCTATTTTTTCAACAATCCCCCACATGAATGAAAATTGGCAATAAAACAGAAAAACCGCTATATTTTTTACATCAAAACCATTTTTGACCTTAATGATCGAGTTTATTGGATCGATACCTAGCACATGATAGGTAGGTGTTATCCTTTGAACCTTCCCTTGTAATAGTATAATTACTTTACTGGCTGATCAGTAGACGCGATGTCTTTGAAATGTTCTGCCGTTAGTGTAAACGATCATTTACTACACATATGTATTTCTCCTAACACTGTTGAGTTCTCATGGTTATGTTCGTTTTGGCCTTGAACATGTACCTGGTTTTGCAAGAGTTTCTAAGAGCTGAACCCTTAATAGCTCCCTTTGAAGCGGCCCCACTTCTCTCTCACATAGGTGATATCTTAATTAAGAGTAACCCACATTACTCCGCTCGAATTTCCGACGCATAAGAATTATTAAGAGCCTAGCTCAACCATGGGCATCACTGTTTTATCATAGGAATGGTTAATGAGGTAATCCTCTTAAGAGAATGACCCCCACAGTGATCCAACTTTACTCTTTAACAATTAAGTTGTCCCATTGAACCTAGATCTAGGGATCTCCAGTCAACTAGGTTGGGTTTTCCTTCATTATTGACTAATCATTTTATGGGTTTTAATCCTATTCCCCTCGATGATTTTTCTATTAGCTCTCTATTTAATCCTTTGGTTAGCGGATCCACAATGTTATCATTTGACCTCACATAGTCAATAGAAATAACTCCAGTAGAAATAAGTTGTCTAATGGTATTGTGCCCTACCGATAGCTGATTGACTATCGCAATGTATACAAATTGTAAGCACAGGCTTTGGCCACTTTGGAATACCTTCTAAAAAATTGCGTAGCCATTCTGCTTCTTCACCACATTTATCTAATGCAATGAATTCGGATTCCATTGTAGATCTGGCAATTACTGTCTGTTTAGAAGATCTCCATGATACAGCTGCACCTGCTAGTGTAAACACATAGCCACTAGTGGATTTTGAATCTTTTACATCAGATATCCAGTTAGCATCACTAAATCCTTCTAATACTTCTGGATACCTAGTATAGTGCAGTCCATAATTACGAGTGTATCGAAGATACCTAAGTACTCTTACGATAGCTTTTCAGTGATCAGTTCCTGGATTACTCGTATATCTACTAAGTTTACTTACTGTATAGGCTAGATCTGGTCTGGTACAATTTGTTAAGTACATCAGACTGCCTATTATTCTAACATATTCTACTTGAGAAATACCCTCTCCTCTGTTTTTTGATTGATGGATACTCGTATCTAATGGAGTTTTAGACACAGTATTATCATCTTTATTAAATTTCCCAAGAATTTTATCTACATAATGAGTTTGACTTAGAATAAGTCCATTAGAAGCCCTTGAGATTTTAATTCCCAAAATGACATCTACAAGACCCATGTCTTTCATGGCAAACTTAGACTTCAACATATTCTTGGTAGATTTAATCATGTCATCATCACTCCCAACAATGAGCATGTCATCAACATATAAACATAAAATGACATAGCCATTTTCTGTTTCTTTGACATAAACACATTTGTCACACTCGTTGATCTTAAAGCCACTTGTGATTATCGTATGATCAAATTTCTCATGCCGCTGTTTCGGTGCTTGTTTCAAGCCATATAATGACTTTACCAATTTACAAACTTTCTTTTCTTGTCCTGGAGCTATAAAACCTTCAGGTTGCTCCATGTAGATTTCTTCATCTAAATCTCCATTTAGAAAAGTCGTCTTTACATCCATTTGATGTATCTCGAGATTGTGCAAAGCTGCAATTGCTATTATCATCCGAATGGAATTTATTCTTGTAACAGGAGAATAAGTATCAAAGTAATCAAGGCCTTTTCGTTGCCTATAACCTTTAATTACAAGCCTAACCTTGTACTTATCGATTGATCCATCGGCTTTCATTTGCCTTTTGAAAATCCACTTATACCCCAAAGGTTTACATCCTGGAGGAAGATCTACTAGCTCCCAAGTATGATTTTGTAAAATGGATTCAACTTCACTGTTAACGACTTCTTTCCATAAAGCGCCTTCAGCTGAAGTTACAGCTTCTTTGAAGCTTTGAGGTTCACTTTCTAGCAAATACGTCAGAAAGTCTGGACCAAAAGATTTTTCTACTCTAGCTCTTTTGCTACGTTTGACCTCAATTTCTTGTTATTCTTCTTCTTATTCTGGTGCTTCATCATTTTCTTCATTTTCAATTGTTATTTCATGAAATTGACGTAATTCTGTCGATTCCACTCTAGAATTGCAAGGAAACACGTGTTCAAAAAACGATGCATTTCTTGATTCTATTATCGTATTTTTGTGGACATATGGAACTTTAGACTCATGCACTAGAAATCGATAAGCACTACTGTTTTGTGCATAACCAATGAAAATGAAGTCAACAGTTTTTGGTCCTATTTTCACTTTTTTATTTGAAGGAACCACTACTTTAGCAAGACACCCCCACACTCGTAAGAATTTATAAGAAGGTGTTCTGCCTTTCCACAGCTCATACGGGGTTTTATCTTCTTGCTTTCGGGGTATCTTATTTAATAAATAATTAGCTGACAAAACAACTTCTCCCCACATATTCTGGGGTAACCCAGAACTTATCAACATTGCATTCATCATTTCCTTTAAAGTTCGATTCTTTCGTTCTGCAATCCCATTAGATTGAGGTGAATATGGAATCGTGACTTGATGTATGATTCCACTTTGTTCACATAGTGACATAAACAGAACAACATACTCACCACCACAGTCGCTCCTTAATTCTTTAATTTTTCTATTAAGTTGATTCTCAACTTCATTTTTGTAGAGAATAAACTTTTCCAAAGTTTTATCTTTACTTTTCAATAAATATACATAGCAATATTTTGTGCAATCATCTATAAAGATAATAAAATATTTATTACCACCTCTTGTTTGAATGGATTTAAAATCACAAATATCACTATGTATTAAATCAAGTGGTTCGGTGTTTCTTTTAATTATTTGGAAAGATGTCCTAGTTAGTTTTGCCTCAACACAAGTTTCACACTTATATTTCAAATTAATTTAGAAATTGGGAATATGCTTCATGTTAATTAATTTACGCAAAGAATTAAAATTAACATGTCCTAATCTACCATGCCAAAGATTAGAAGACTCAAGCAAATAAGCAGAAGAACTAGCTTCATTATTAATTTTTGGGTTTCAGAGCCATTACATTGAGCTTAAATTGCTCATCATTAACATAACCCTTTCCCACATTCATCCCATTCTTTGACAAAACTACCCTATCTGACTCAAACACTATTCGGAAACCATGTTTGTTCAACAGTGATCCAGACACCAAGTTCTTTCGAATTTTTGGCACATAAAGCACATCGTTTAGAGTCAGCTCTTTTCCAGAAGTCATCTTCAAAATCACCTTCCCTTAACCCTCAATCTTAGACGTAGCAGAATTCCCCATGAATAGCTTCTCTCCATTGCTAACTGCTTCAAATGAAGTGAACAACCCTTTGTCCGAACAAACATGTCTGGTTGCTCCCGTATCAATCCACCATTCTCTCGGATTAGAGCCAACCAGATTCACTTCTGAAACCACTGCAGAGAGGTTTATGTCTGAAACATGTTGAGTGATGTTTTCCACCACATTCGCCTCTCGCTTCTTTTTAGGCAACCTGCATTCCGAAGCCTTATGACCTATCGTATCACAATTAAAACATTTTCCTTGAAACTTTGTTTGCTTCTTGGAAATTCCTCCTTTCGGACCCAATTTTTTTTTTTTTTTTTTTAGGTCCATGTTCAACAACATTTGCCTTTGCCATAGAAATAACCCATCTTTCTTTCTGCAATTCTGTTATCTTCCTCAATTCGAACCTTAACAACCAGCCCCTCAATATTCATTTCCTTGCGTTTATGCTTCAAATAGCTCTTGAAATCTTTCCAAGCAGGAGGCAATTTTTCAATAATTGCAACCACTTGAAAAGTTTCACTTAGCATCATCCCTTCTGCAAGGATTTCAGATAATATGATTTGAAGCTCTTGTACTTGACTTATTACAGTTTTAGAATCAACCATTTTATAGTCTAGGAAGCGACCAACAACAAACTTTTTGGTACCCGCATCCTCAGTTTTATATTTCCGGTCTAAGGATTCCCATAACTCCTTGGTTGTTTTCTTTCCTATGTATACGTTATACAAGGAATCACTAAGGCCATTCATTACATAATTTTTACATAAAAAATCAGAATGGTGCCATGCATCAATTACACTTGCAACTTGAACATCCGTTTCAGCCTCTTTGGGTTTCGGAGCATCCTTCGTCAAGAACCTCGCAAGGTTCAACGTGGTCAAGTAAAAGAACATCTTTTGCTACCAACGTTTGAAGTTCTGGCCATTGAATTTTTCTGGCCTTTCCGCATGATTCACAGGAATTGCCACAGAGGCTGGTTCCTTCACAACAGATGGTGCAGTAACAGAAATTGAAACAGGGACATACGGAACTTCATCAATGGTTTCAGTTGCCATCTCAATGATAGTTTAAATCAGTTTTAAGCTTGTAAGAAAAGAATGACATTGAGATAACAGTTTAATGCAGTAGCCAATTTAAACAACAACGTAAAAACAGCAACTGGAAAACACGAATGAAAACAGCAGTAGGTAACAACAACTGAAAGAGAAGAACAACAGAGAAGAGAAAACCGAAACAGAAAATAAACCCGAGGCATGTAGGACAGTTTTCTTAAAACAGATTTACCACATACTATTAGTACTTTAGGTTTGCTGGTAACTGTTTCCCAGGATACAACGGGCACGAATTTTTCGTCAAACACAGACAGATAATTTTGGCGAACCACAACAGCGGCTAACTCAATCATAATCAAGACGGAAGAAGGAAGAAAGAAATTTTGGAGTGCTCTTTGTGCTGGTTTCAGTGTGTGTAAAAACAGAAGAGGAGGTGCCTTTTTATACTCATGTGAGGATGTAACAGCAGCATTGTATTGAATTTCCAAATTCAATATATGCCATTAAATAGTTATAACAGCCAATTCAATTCAATCAATTGATTTAAAAATTGAATTAAAAAACGTGAATTGTATAACAGCTAAAAAATCATGGTTGTGAAGTTGTTACAAATCCTTTGAATTCAAAACGTGAAACTGTTACAACAAAAAATTCAAAAGGAAATTAAAAATGTGTCATGCACGCTCGGATGATTTTGGGCTGACATTCGCGTACGCAAGACGCGCGGGCGCACACGAGTTCAACCAAACCGGTCTTGGATTTGCACCCCCCCTGCACACGCGTGTGTGGAGAGAGCCTTTATCCTTATAATTCTTACTCATGCATGGTTAAGTGTTTATATATAAACACTAATCCCTTGGCTTTTTTTTTTTTTCTATGTGGGATAAGCCTCATTTCCTTTCAAATTTCCAACTTAAAGGGTGAACTTTGAGAGACAATTTCTCATTCACCTAAGCACCATTTTGAGAAAATAAAATTACACGTTTAAAGTATTAACGGAATAGAATCCGAACCTCACAAGATTTCTCACTTTCGCTAAGTGGGACCCACTCAAAATGTGCCCTCAAAATAGCATATAGATATGCTATTTTTTCAACATAATCCACCTCTGCAGATCAAAGACAAGAGTTAAAACGACAGAAACACAACCAAAGACAATTCCAGTGATTCTAAAGGCATGTAACAATATTGATAATTTACAAACAATCTAAACCAGTAATTTTCCCACAGAGATGTTTGTTTTCGAGCGGTTTTGGCCAATATCACCTCACGGCAGTGGACCTTCCAATCGATTATCAGCCAAACTCGGGAACAACAGATTGGACAGGCTACACCTTTTCTCTGGAATATGTCCATAGCATGTTACTTGATACATCCAGGTACTCAAGTTGGATAATGTTATGAAAGGTTACCCAAAGACCTTGGCAACCCCCATCGAATAAATTATTACTCAAGTTCAATGTTGCAATCTTCCGAGACACTGAATTTGAGAAGAGCTCATCCAACGGACCAGAAAGTTTGTTTTGCCAAACATAAAGCCTCACAAGGTTGAGAATGTGTGACATAATGAAGGAAGCTCACCATCAAACTCATTAAAGCTTAGATCAAAGTGAGTAAGGCCTTTCAAGTTCCCAAAACCAGTTGGAAATGAGCCATGCAGATAACTTATTCCCAGTCAAATTCAGCTTTACCGAACCATCCAAACGACCTTGAAGCAGCTTCAAGGGATAGAGACTTTATGAGCTATTGTCTAGTAAAACAACACTTGATGCATGTATAAATTATTATGCATTAAGAGACCATATTAAGTTTAAAAGAAACTTAGAAATACAAAACAACTTTATTAGGGCCCGAGGTATAGTTTCCTATAAGGCTTGCACTTTTATTCTTTAAAACAACATGCCCTTAGGCCTAACTAGTTGATCTTTTGGGAGTTACTTATCATCGTCCCTAAAAGATTACCTTTTATTAAGTCTTTGGGAACTTACCACCTTGTAGTACAACAACCCATTTTTCATAATTTCATTTTCTAAAATGTTTTCTTATAAAGTAATCCATGAAATGCATGTGTTCAATGCAATTTATATCATAACATGTGAAGTTTTTAGAGGTATAATAACATGTTAAGGACAATACACAACGCTATTTAAGGACAACAATCTTTAGTACAGGTAGCAGTGTCGTCCATATAAAGATTAAACAAATGAGATTATAATATAGACAACAAACCCGACAATAGTATAATTAAGTAAAAGTATCACAGAATAAGCAGCATAGCCGACCATACAAGGAGTAAATAATAAAATATCATAATATATGCGACATAGCTGACTATATAAGGATAAGTAAGAAAATACCATAATATAGGCAACATAGTCGTCCATATAAAAATTTAGATTATAACCAATCACATCATAATAGCCATCACAAGATAAAAAATTAGTTAAAGCTGAAGTTAAGCATGAAAAGAATTTTGTCCCTATATTGCAATTGAAGTGTTGCTTACCTCTTGACTTTTCTATACCTTTTTAACTTGAGATTTCTTTACTCTTGATGTTATGACTTAGAATAAAAGAGGATTAAATTTCTCCGGTTATATCGAAAATGAAAGGGTTAGGGGATATTTATAGGATTTCTTAAGGCTAATAGATGGCTAGGATTTTGCCACCATAACTCTTGTTTAATGGTTGAGATTATTCATCCATAAATATCTTAGTGAATTCTAGAATTCCTATCCCTACAAACATCTCTTATTGCATCATCACTTATGTCATTGTTTATGTCATCCTTACTTTTATAATTAAATATTTATATTATTGTTATTATTATTATTATTTTAATACTTAAAGGGCTTGTTAGCTTAAGTTAATTTTATTATATTCAAGTAAGAAAGTTGTACCTCACACATTTATCTTTGCACATTTCCAAGACTCTTTCTACATTATCAAAACATTTATAAAAAAAATTTCCAAATGCAGTTAAATCATAAGTAAAAACTTCCAAACAAATTTCAATCATGTCACTAAAAATACTTAGCGTGCATCTTTGAAATGTTGCAGGAGCATTATAGAGTACAAAAAGCATTCTCGTAAATGCAAATGAATCCTTGCAATTCAATACACATGGTATAAAGAGAAAATTAACCAATGAGAATTTAGCTGTGTTATGGCAAAAGAGATTAGATCACATCTTTAGATGGAGAATAGAGAGACTTAGTTAGCAGAAATTCTCGACCCCTTAAATTTTACAAATTTTGATGTTTATGTTAACCATGTAATAGGGAAACAAACCAATAAAAAAAAAAAAATTTGAAGCCAACAGATTCGGGAGTCTTGGAACTTATGCATAAGGATATCTATGGGCCATTCCTTATTACTTGGAATGGTTATCAATATTTTATGACGTCCATAGATGATTTTTTCTTGATATGTCTATATTTATCACCTTCATGAAAAGTCATAGTTATTATATGTATTTAAAAAACTTTTAAGGCTGACTAGTAGATATGACAGTTTAGGCGAACAAGGTCTAGGGTTATTTACTAAGTCCCTTGAGGAATGCAGTATATTTCCAAAGTACAGTATACTAGGTTCACCCACTATGAATGATGTTGCTGAAAAATGAAACAGAACGCTTAAAGACATGGAAATGAGTATTATTTGCCTTCAACTTTACCAGAATTACTCTGAGGAGAAGCACTTATGACCGCATCATATATCCTTAATAAGGAGCAAAAAGCCTAGTCTAAAGCACTTGCATGTTTGAGGATGTTCAGCTGAGGCAAGGCCTTATAGGCTTAATGAAAAGAAACTAGATTTAAGTACAGTGGATTTCTATTTTATTGGATACTTTGAAAGGTCTAGAGGGTCCAAGTTTTATGATTCCACGACTAAATCAATTTTTAAGTTAGAAAATGCTCGATTCTTTGAGGATGTTGAATTTGCAAAGAAAAATACATTTAGGGACTTTATTTTTTAATAGGAATATGTTAACATTCCTATAGGTGTATCAGCATTGATGAGGGTCTCTTTCCTGACTTTGTTGAAGATACAACAAATCAAGACAATATTGGATTATTCTCCACACAAGAAATTGTTCCAAATGAACAAAATCTACGACATCAAGAGCCTATGCCACTAAAGAGATCGAATAGAGAAAGGAGAAGTGCAGTGCCAGATGATTGTGTTATATTTTTCCAAGAACATGAGGTCGACATTGGAGTGATAGAACATAATTCAATCAAATCCTGTTACTAAGGCCATACCTGGGAAACCTTTTAACTTGCACTTAGAATCCATGGGCATGTGTGAGATGCCAAATATGCTTTGAGAGCTAGTAGAAGATTATTGAAAAAATATGCTCTTTAAAAGCATATATGTTTATTTAATTGTAATAAACAATTTTTCTGATTAATAAAATAAATGAGGTATTTTATTCAAATATCTTAATTGCATTAATATTTTGATTAAAGTCCATTTAATCATATTATATGTATTTATGTGATCACCATGTGGATTCACAGAAGACATAAATACAAGTTATCATATGATTAAATAAATTTAGTTTGCAGTTGATAAATAAAGTTGGGCACTTTATTTAGGTATAGACTGTAATGAATTCATTGAATGATTTGTCTTAATCATGTATGAATTTATTGATGTAGTACGACTACATTAAACATGATCACATATGAGATTTAATTAACTTTGTAATAACTGTCAGACTTATTAAATCTCATAGGCATTGATTTTACTGTAATCTTAATCTTGAGTTAATTATGATTTCATGATTATAATTGTTATTCCATTTGAGTTACCAATAAGCACGACACATACTTGTAGTCAAGATTATCCGATATCTTGGTGGGAGCATTTATGAGTATTGGAGTTATAGATTAACAATGTAGAATTTGTATAATACATCTCTTGATGGGTTTTCGGCACTTGATCATAGAATTCTCTGGCTAGAATGTGTCAACATATTTAGTATGTTGAAAATGATCATTAGAGAAAACTAGTAAGTATCAAGGAATAAGATGTTATTAAATTGATTGGACAGTTGAGATATCAATTTAATTAACGATGTGGTACAAACGATTGTGCAGTAAAGAAATCAATGTGATTTGGGACTAATTATTATTCGAGCATACAATTATGGAGGTCAGTTCCAATCTTTTAGTGGAGTAGATTTGGAATTAAATAATTGGGCTGGTTTAATTACATGCCTAATTATTGTAGCCACTATTGCATGTTCCCAAATGATCCCCGAATTAGCTCATTTAATTGACTGCGCCACTACTGGATTAATAAGCAAGATAACTAGCTATTTGGGTTAAAAGCATAAATATATTATTTAGTGGGAGGCTTCATGTAATGTACTTGTATCTAAGGGGCCTTGTGTTATTTTACAAGGTGGGCCCCTATGGCGAGAAAGAAGTAACGTTAATTAATCTTTATATTTATGTATTAGAATGACACAATTTATTCAGATATATATTATTTGTTTAATATATGAATAAAGCATGCTTATGGTTTGTCTTAATTCATGGTTAAATTCTCTAATGTATTTTTTGTTTGGATCTGTAACAAGAGTGGTGGTTTTTTATCACCATGTTTCCCTCTTGATTTATTTTACTGTTATAAAAAATTTGTAAGGCAAAAATTGGCGTAGGAAATTTGTAAGTCACTGGAGTATAATCATGGATGTCAGATCAAAGCTACGAAGGCTGAAAATTTCAGCGGCAACCAGCGGTGCACGGCGCACGCGCAGCGGCCAGCAGCACACGCTGCCAGCAAGCGCACGTTGCACGCGCAGCTGACTGTAGCACGCGGCTAGCAGCACATGCTGCAAGCAGCTGCAGCGCGCGTTGTACAAGCAGCAGGTTGCCCGCGCAGGTTTGGTGGGTTTCCGGTGACGTGGTGACGATGGCTCGGCGTCGGAGACCAGTGGAAAGAGTGAACAGTGAATGGGCTTAGTGGTGATGGCGGTTAGGGAGAAAAATATGGATTTTAGGGTTTTTCAATGGTTTCTATCATTGAGATCCCTATCGTTATGTAATTTTTCTTTTGGGCAGAAAAGTTTTGATATTTTGCGTTTAAGTCCACAAATAGTTTTGGGCTTAATGAATCCTAGTTTTAGGCACAATTTCAATTGGGCTTAATGGATTAAAATGCATAGATAAAATTGAACACATTAAATTTATTTTTGGTCCAAAAGTTTTATTTTAATAAAAAAATTTAATTATTTATTTATTTCCTTTCAAAATTAAAATTGAACCAATAATAAATTTAAAAGCCCAATTTCCCCTAGTCCATTAATAAAGACAAGCTTATGGAAGATGGACATTGACAAGAAACCCAATGAAGATTACACTTAGGGTTAATGTATTTTTTCATTTTAGAAAAGTCATGAATTAAGATTATTTAATTGTTTTTCTATATGTTATGCTTTGGATGATAACATGCCATGATAACATGTCATGTAGAATATGTAGTGTCACTCTATGCATAATGATACATGTCATTCATTAATTATGAATCTTATTATATTGTTTGAAATTTGCGTCTGCTTAATAATATTGTATATCATCTAGATAATATTATAAGAAGCATGCAATTAACAATATGTATGTTTTAAAAGGAAAAATCAATTTTAAAATATTGAGTCGGAGAGGGAAAATTCAAGATAATTTTCCCACGGGCTCTATTGTTAGTTCAATAATAAAATTATATATATACCTCGACTTCATGATATGGTGATGCTCCCTTCGGAGGGTGTATATATTAGATATTTTATTTGATGAACTTCTTCAAAGATAAAATTGAAATATTTTTCAATCGATTGTTCACCCCAACAGTGACTATTGATATGAAAAATACGTAGATTGAAACAATGGTTATACACTCAACTAAAATTTGTTATTAACATTCCCAATGAAGCTCTATTAACAAATTTAGGCCCAAAAGAATAACGATAATTATTTATCATGTCTCTACATGAAAGTAAATAATTCAATCGGTAATTGGGTCTAGTAAGTGTAGACATGATTTTCCCAACGGATAGCTTGTCAAAGCGGTACTAGATTATCGTTACAATAAATTAAAATGCATTTATGGTTTTATACATTTTTGTCATTTATTGTGAATATTATTTCAAATTATTTATGCATGGATGTTTTATTTTTCAGAAAATGTCTTCCCTGAGCTCACTTACTATTATTCTGAGTCAAAACAAACTCACTGGAGAGAACTATATAAATTGGAAAAGAAATCTATTCATTGTCCTGATTACTGAAAATTATAAATATGTCTTAACCCAGTCGTGCCCTCCAGTTCTAGCAGAAAATGCTCATAGAAATCAGAGGAGGCTTTATGAGAAATGACAAAAGGCTAATGAAATGGCAAAATGCTACATTTTAGCCTCGATTTCTAATATTTTGCAGACCAAACATCAGAACTTGGAGACTGCCACTGAAATAATGGATAATCTCCAACAGATGTTCGGGCAGAGTACTCGCTCCGCGAGACAAGCAGCGCTGAAAGGAATTATGAATAGTAAAATGGGGAAGGGCGCAAGAGTTGGTTATCATGTCCTCAAAATGATGGACTATTTGAATGAGGCTGAGATTCAGGAAGTACAAATCGATGATAACTCAAAGATTGACATGGTGCTAGAATCTTAGCCAGAAACATTCAAGGAGTTTAAGGTCAATTATAACATGAACAAAAGAAACATGACCTTAACTGAACTGATGAACGAACTCCATTCTGCTGAAGAGATTTATCGTGTTGAGAAATCTCTGGGAAGCATAAATATTGTTGAAAAAGGTTCTTCTTCTAGACCTAAGCCGAAAAGCAAAGGTAAGAAGAAAGCTAGGAAAAAGAGATCGTCTACCAAGCAAGATGGCAAGCCGAAAGGCAAATGCTTCAAGTGTGGACAGAAAGGTTATTGGAAAAAGGATTGCCCTAAGATTGTGAAATCAGGTATGGGAAATCGTTTTGTAATTGAGGTTGTTTAGTTCAGAATTCTATTGACACTTGGGTGTTGGATTCAGGAGCAATTAATCATATTTGTAATTCACTTTATTAGTTTCAGGAAACCAAGAAAATAAGTGAAGGAAACGTCAAGCTGCAGTGAGGGACAAGACAGTTCGTGTCAGCAGTGAAGACTGGATCTGTTTTATTATCTTTTAATAATGAGACTTTAGTTTTGAATAATTGTCTTTATATTCCAGACATTAAGAGGAATTTAATTTCAGTAGCTTGTTTGTCAAAGCAAGGGTACACTGTAAATTTTAGATCCTCTGGTTCTATTTTTTATAATAAGAGACTTATTTGCTCTGGTACATTGGAAGATAATTTATGTCATTTAAGTCTAATGATCTATTCTATGCATGACACAGTGATCAATAATGATGAGCATAAACATTTATCTAAGAAAAGAAATATTTATTCTAACCAATGTTACCTCTGGCATTTACGTTTGGGTCATATAAACCAAAATAGGATACAGAGAATGATCAAAGATGGGTTCTTGGGTCCATTAGAAAATGAATCATTACCACTCTGTGAATCCTGTTTAGAAGGAAAAATGACCAAAAGGTCATTCTCGGCCAAAGGAGTACATGCAACAGTACCACTTGAATTGGTACATACAGATGTATGTGGACCAATCAATGTACAAGCACGAGGAGGTTATGAGTATTTCATAACTTTCATTGATGATTACTCAAGATGCAGTTATGTTTATCTGATGCGTCACAAGTCTGAAGCTCTTGAGAAATTCAAAGAGTATAGGGCTGAGACAGAAAAACAATTAGATAAGAACATAAAAAAACTTCGATATGATCGAGGTGGTGAATTTCTCTCAGGAGATTTCAAAGAGTATCTAGTTGAAAATGGGATTATATCTCAGTTGACTTCCCCGGGAACACCACAACAAAATAGGGTAGCTGAAAGGAGAAATAGAACTCTTTTGGATATGGTGAGATCTATGCTTAGTTATTCGTCATTACTAATCTCTTTTTGGGGACTAGCACTGGAAACTGTAGTTTACCTCTTGAACTTAGTTCCATCTAAGTCAGTACCTAAAACCCCAATAGAATTATGGTCAGGTCGCAAACCAAGTTTACGACATGTCCGTGTTTGGGGATCACCAGCACGTGTGCTGAAACCAAAGGCAGAGAAAATGGATTCACATTCTGAGGTTTGTATGTTTGTGGGGTATCCCAAAGGAACAAAGGGATGTTTATTTTATAGTCCTTAAGATAGAAAAGTGATCATGAGCACACATTTCACTTCCCTCGATGAAGACTATATGAATAACTTCAAACCTAAGAGTAAGGTAATACTTGAAGAACTGTTAGGTGATCAGGTTGATGCTCAATTTTCAACGCCTGTTACAGAACATGAAGAACATCAACAACCAGCTGATCAACACAGGATTATCCATGAACAACCATCACTTTTAGAACCTCGTCGTAGTGGGAGGGTAACTTGGTTACCTGCGAGATACATGTTATTGGGAGAAACCTATACGACTATCTCATATGAACATGTACAAGATCCTACTAGCTACAACGAAGGTCTAATAGATAGAGATGTTGAATTTTGGAAAAATGTCATGAATCAAGAAATAGAATCCATGTATTCCAATAAAGTCTGAGAACTTGTAGAGGCTCCAAATGGGGTAAAACCTATAGGGTGCAAGTGGATCTACAAGAGAAAAAGAGGAGTAGACGGAAGGGTGGAAACATTTAAAGTAAGATTAGTAGCCAAAGGGTTTACTTAGAAAGAGGGAATCGATTTTGAAGAAACTTTTTCTCCGGTTGCTATGCTTAAATCCATCAGGATTTTGTTCTCCATTGCTGCAGTGCTAGATTATGAAATTTGGCAAATTGATGTCAAGACTGCCTTTCTCAACGGGCATATTGAAGAAGACATCTACATGCAGCAATCAGATGGATTCGTACAAAAAGGTCAAGAACACATGGTATGTAAGTTGCAGAGATCCATTTATGGATTGAAGCAAGCATCCCGGTCATGGAACATCAGATTTGATCAAACGATTAAATCGTTTGGATTCATTCAAAACATTAATGAACCATGTGTGTACAAGAAAATTCAAGGACAATTTGTAGCCTTCCTAGTTCTTTATGTAGACGATATTCTCCTAATTGGAAACGATATAGGAGTATTGACTACAATAAAGAGTTGGTTAGCAAAATAATTTGATATGAAAGACCTGGGAGAGGCAATTTATATTCTTGGTATCAAGTTACTACGAGACCGAAAGAATAAAACTTTAGCCTTGTCTCAAGCGGTCTATATCGATAAGATATTGGCTAGATTTAGTATTGAAAATTCCAAGACTGGTTTATTACCATTCAGACATTGAATTGCATTCTCTAATGATCAATCACCTAAAACATCTAAAGAGATAAAGAGAATGGGATGAGTTCCCTATGCAGAAGTTGTGGGAAGTCTCATGTACGCCATGCTTTGTACTAGACCAGACATCTATTTTGCGATAGGGATGGTTAGTAGATATCAATCTAATCCTAGACCTAAACATTGGACTGTGGTCAAGCATATAATGAAGTATCTGAAAAGAACTAAAAATTATATGCTTGTGTATTCTGGTGATGAACTCATTCCAGTGGGTTATACTGATTCTGACTTTATGTCAGATAAGGATTCCAAAAAATCAACTTCCGGCTATGTGTTTACATTGGGAAGTGGAGCTATTAGTTGGAGGAGTGTGAAACAATATTGTATCGCAGACTCCACAACTGAAGCTAAATTTTTGACTGCATCCGAAGCTGCAAAAGAAGTTGTATGGCTCCGCAAGTTCCTACAAGATCTTGAGGTGGTACCTGCTGTAACTGCACCCCTTAAACTATTTTGCGATAATAATGGTGCGGTAGCTCAATTTAAGGAACCAAGGAACCACCAGAAACAAAAACATATAGAGAGGAAGTATTATCTCATAAGGGATATAGTGCAGAGAGGTGATGTGGAGGTTATTCAGATTGCGTCACAGCAAAACTTGGCTGATCCTTTTACTAAGGCCATACCTAGGAAACCTTTTAACTTGCACTTAGAATCCATGGGCATGTGTGAGATGCCAAATATGCTTTGAGAGCTAGTAGAAGATTGTTGGAAAAATATGCTCTTTAAAAGCATATATGTTTATTTAATTGTAATAAATAATTTTTCTAATTAATAAAATAAATGAGGTATTTTATTCAAATATCTTAATTGCATTAATATTTTAATTAAAGTCCATTTAATTATATTATATGTATTTATGTGATCACCATGTGGATTCACAGAAGACATAAATACAAGTTATCATATGATTAAATAAATTTAGTTCGCAATTGATAAATAAAGTTGAGCACTTTATTTAGGTATAGACTGTAATGAATTCATTGAATGATTTGTCTTAATCATGTATAGATTTATTGATGTAGTACGACTACATTGAACAGGATCACATATGAGATTTAATTAGCTTTGTAATAACTGTTAGACTTATTAAATCTCATAGGCATTGATTTTACTGTAATCTTAATCTTGAGTTAATTATGATTTCATGATTGTAATTGTTATTCCATTTGAGTTACCACTGGGCACGACACATACTTGTAGTCAAGATTACCCGGTATCTTGGTGGGAGCAATTATGAGTATTAGAGTTATAGATTAACAATGTAGAATTTGTATAACACATCTCTTGATGGGTTTTCGACACTTGATCATAGAATTCTCTGGCCAGAATGTGTCAACATATTTAGTATGTTGAAAATGATCATTAGAGAAAACCAGTAAGTATCAAGGAACAAGATGTTATTAAATTGATTGAACAGTTGAGATATTAATTTAATTAACGATGTGGTACAAAGGATTGTGCAGTAAAGAAATCAATGTGGCTTGGGAGAAATTATTATTCGAGCATACAATTATGGAGGTCAGTTCCAATCTTTTAGTGGAATAGATTTGGAATTAAATAATTGAGCTAGTTTAATTACATGTCTAATTATTGTAGCTACTATTGTATGTTCCGAAATGATCCCCGGGCTAGCTCATTTAATTGACTGCGCCACTACTAGATTAATGAGCAAGATAACTAGTTATTTGGGTTAAAAGTCTAAATATATTATTTAGTGGGAGGCTCCATATAATGTACTTGTGTCTAAGGGGTCTTGTGTTATTTTACAAGGTGGGCCCCTATGACAAGAAAGAAGAAACGTTACTTTTGGTTTATTATTTTTAATTTAAATCAAACTTGATTTAATAAAATTAAATATTATAAAAAATGGAGCCTAGGGTTTCCATTAGATAGAGATATAAAATGGCTTATTTTCTCCCAAAAGAAGAAGAGCAGCCACTTTATACAGATTAGAGAAAAAGATTTTTCTCTCAATTATTGAGAGAAAAACTTTCTCGTGCTAGTTGCTTTAGTAGTGATAAAAGCGCCCACACGTCAAGTGCAGATCAAAATTGAGTCATAACCTGGAAGATTATTTGGTGGCGGATCGTGATTTAACATGAGTGGTGGTGACGGATCGTGATCTGGGAGCCTAAATCACTTTAGTGGAAAAAGCCAAATCAGATTTTTGAGGTACGATTTCTAAATTACAAATTCTTATATATTGTATGAGAGCGATCCTAAAAGTTTTTATAAAAATTTAAAATACTGATTTTTCTCCAACAATATCTATCTACTAGCTAAAGGTGTTGTCTTTTGGAAGAGTGTTAAACATTCTTTAATAGCCTATTCCACAATAGTAATAGAGTTCATAGCATGATATAAGACATCCAATCATGGAATATGGCTTTGAAATTTTGTCACAAGCCTACATATAACAGATGGTAGTGATAGACGATTCAAGTTATTTTGTGACAATGAGTTAACAATTGTGTATTCCAATAACAACAAGAGCTTGACAAAGTCAAAGCATATGGACAACAAGTTCTTGGTTGTTAAAAAAAGAGCTCAGAGTGGACAGCTGTCTATAGAGCACATTAGTACAACCACCATTATTTTTTGCTCCACTTACTAAAGGATTGTCACCCAAAGTATTTCATAAGTACATTGCTCATATGAGTGTCATGTCACTAAAGAATATTCAGTTTTAGTAAGAGTATGTGATTTCAGATGCTCTTTCATTATAGATATTTTTCAGTTATTTCAATTATGGATATTTAAGGTTATTTTCTGCAAAAATAAAGTTTTAGCATATTCACGTTAGTATGGTTTGATCTCACTAAGGTTTAAGGTAGACCAATTTGAAATAGGCATGTTAAGAACACATTACATGAAATTTTCATACTATACATCAACATCATGATCCATGTCATTCAGTTGTATTAACAAAGTGACTATTGATAGGTCAAGTTACGACAGTTGTAATAAAGACCACTTTGATCCTATGTTGGTATGATTAATAGACTTGATTGGTTATAGACACATTTCTATAATGACAGTAAGACTAAACGCATATGGTTATTCTTGTAAAGCATGATTATAAAGTTACACATATAGCCCAAGTGGGAGATTGTTGAATTCCAATCCAATGTTGTTGGATCCTTAATCCAACATTAGACTTATATGTGAATAATTATGTGTTGCCAACTGTCATTATATCAAGCCAATTAAAAATGATTTAATCAAGTTTTCGATAATTTGAGCTTTAATGTATTTGAGAGGATGTAAGTCTTTAATGTGTAGAGACTTAAAGGTAATTTTTATTTCTATGATGGGTTGAAATATGAATAACTAATGATAGCAGGAAAGTTATCTATATAAGTAGTTATGGTCCCCATGTCACAAGTTACATTTTATTCTCTTCTGACATCCCATTATTAGAGACTGTGCCGTGCTAAGCTTAAAGAATTCTCTAAGATAACGTATTGGTGTAGAAGCTAACCACATGACTGTAAAGAGTAATAAAGTATTGTGGATTCAGGTACGCTTCTGCATATTCTATTTTTTATTCTTGGTGATACAACATGAATGTTCCTGAATTTGAGGTGATGGTTTTCAGTAAAGGATTATTTTCTAATGTATGTTGCCAAAAAACAAAATAATATGGCTTGGTTTGCTTATAAGGCGACCGTATGGTATTGTACTGGTTATTAATAAGATGCTATTTATTTGGGTGCAAGTTTTCTTTCTTTCAATTGCAGAAACTGATATTCAAGTTTCTCAAAGGCGCAAAAAATAATATTTTCATAATTTATTTTGGTGTAAATTTGTGTTCTGTGTTTGTCAAATCGTCTCACTTTTGTGTTAAAATTGTTTTGTAAAAAGCTCGTATTGCATTTTGTACTTATAATATTATGGGTATATATTGCTTGTAACACTGTGTTTGTACTTATAATTGACAAATACAAATTTTGTTCCACAATAGCTCTTGCTTTTATCAATAATCCTTTTCTTTTTTTTTATTAAGGCTCGAAATTTTACCAAACCGTATTCTCCAAATCATGCAGTCTTCTTACAAAATCCTATTCGTATATCTTGTTATATTGTTCTACTACGTTTTTGAAGATGTAAAATGATTTGCGGAAACTATATACACATACGGAATATACTTTGATAACAAGAGTGGAGAAGTAGTCTTTATTTTAGATTATTTGCGAAGCTGGAACGTATTAAAACCTTAAGGATGATACCGTAGAACAAAGAGGAAAACACGAAAGGAAGATCTCTTTGATATTGTGATTGGAGAGCCATAGTTTTTATTTCACCTTTCATGTGCATCTCAATTCATCTTTGTTTGAATTATGTACCATGCAACTTAAGTTAATTAATTGAGGAATAAAGTCTCTGTGGGTCATCTCAGTGCATGTTTCCTGTACACAAAAGTACACTGTTTTAAATGATCAGATGTTTGTAACAATATCTATAAATATAGTCATTATTTACGTAACTAGTTAAAATATGCACGTACTAATAATACAATATAAGACCGTCAATAGTTACAAGCCGCTAACATAAAAAATAGTCACTATTTACTCATAAATAATATAAATATAGTCAACATTTACATGCCAAAAATATTTAAAAAAGGGTCAATATTGGCAATGTATATAAAGATAGTCAATAAGGTACATAACACATGAATTCTGTAGATTTCATTTTCATTCACTTTCTCAAGTACACAACACAAGTTTATTCAATCTTGATCTCGAGCTTCCCAATTAGATTTTATGGTCATACTACTACTATTAGGAAAATTATACTTATTCTACCACTTCACCCCACTTGAACCTTATTCAAGCAAAATTTGTTAATTGTTTTTCCAAATATTTGAAGTTCGGTATTTCATGTTGTAAGTCTCTAGAAATTTAATTCTTTTCTTGATTTCATATTTAACATCTATTTGTTATATGTACATATATAGATTTTTTTTTTTTTGTTTTAAAACCACCAAAAGGGTGGTGGATTAGGACAGACCTCTACCTGTAATATATATATGTATAGTCAGAGAAAGGAGGAAAAACTAAGGAGAAGCATATGAACCAAAACCTCCTATCACAAAAGATGTACATATATAGAATTAAATATTGCATATTTATGTCATAATCATGTTGGATATCCATTGACGTCGCATTTGTACATTTGACTTTAATTATGTATATATGTCATACTTAATATTTACATCGCATGTTGCATGTTTGAAGTTCAATGTTTCATGTTTCAATTGTCTTTGAAAATTAGATCTTTTTTTGGTTTCGTATTTGATGTTCTTTTATCATTTATAACATTTATTGTACATATATTGAGTTAGATGTTACAGGTCTATATCGATATCATGCTAGGTCCATTGTTGCATATTTAACTTTAATTGTTTACTTGTTTTATGATTTTTAAAAGTGAAATATTCTTCTACCTTTACTTGTTATACATAAAAAAACAATTACATAATAAAAAAGAAGTGGACGAGGGATAATTTTCTTAAGAAAAAATAGAGATTTTAGAAATCTATGAGGATGGCATAATTGCCCTACGATTAAATAAAACTTTTCAATACAATATATTTTCTTGAAGGGTATTTTGGCATTCATGAAAATAATATTATTTTCAGGTAGCACTCCGAGTGCTCTTTAGGAAAAGCATCTAGCTAAATGCCATGAAAAATCACCTTCAATGCATTTAAATTGTGATAAATATTATATTCAAAAACAATATTACAAGTATTTTAAAAAATAATATTGCCAAACACATACACAAAACAATTTTAATTAGTTATAATTTAAAAGTTATAGTTTGAAAAAAGTACACCTACACCCTCAAAGCTTAAAAAAATCATCACAAAGAAGGGACAGTAAAGCTCCTTTTTTACCATAACACCCGTTGAAAAATTGACTCCAAAATTTTATAATAAATAGAAATATAGCATTTAAATAAATGTAGTAATATATACATTGTTGGATAACCAACTAAATATTTAAAAATATTTTTATATTTTACAATCTATTTGACATACTTTATTGTATTAAAATAATTTTTAACAATGAATAGAAATATAATATTAAAATAAATAGATTAAAACAAAAATTATTTTGAATATTTTGTAAAAAATAATTTTAATATTATTGATAAGGAGATATTTTGTTAATTGTAAAATCTAGTTAACCAAAATCTTTATAACAAATATAAATATATTATATTCAAAGGGTGTTATTGTCAAAAAGGGATTTTGATGCCTCTTTTTAAAAGCTTAAGTGTCTTTGTGACCATTTCCCTTATATAGTAAAACTTCTATATAGTCATATTGTTGGGACTGGAGAAATTTATTCTTATAAAGAGGTTATAACTCAATACAGGTATAATACAAAAATTATCGTATTTGCTTAATTATCCCTAATGCAAGTGATATAGAGGTAAATTATGTCATGTAGTGTTTTTTTTTTTTTAATTCTGAAAATTGAACGAGTCTGAATGTTTCTGAAGTTTAAATGGGTCTGATGCATGTGTCAGAATAAGATGTTTTATTTTTTATTTTTTATGTCTAAGTGAAAGTGGTAAGTTGTTTGTTTTAAAAAATTCAAAGCATCCGAAATCTAATGTTTTTACGCTTATTACTGTGAAAGCGTTATACATACTTGAAACTTAAGTAAGTGTATATTTATAGTGTTTTATAGTACAATAATTTTTATACCTTATAAATTTTTATAAAGTAAGCAGTTGATATATAATTTGTAAAAAAATAACTTTGATAACATTATTTTCTACAATTTAACATAATATTAATACATAAAAAAAACGTTGATGTCTAATAACAAAAGAATTTGTTCAAAATTCAAACTGAATGTATGTTAAGTATTTAATACCAAATAAAATTTGTGATTAAGGAAAATTCTAATATGACATCTAATAGTTAGGTAAGAAATAAATATATTTAATAAGGGAATTTTTGAGAAAAAGAAACTGATGTTTCATTCAGACATTTTATCATTCAGATAAAAGTTAAGAAATTTTACTTTTTTCATTTACATAAAAATATCTCACAATAAGAGTATAGATACAAAAATAAACAAGCTAAAAATATCAAAATATCATAAATTAAGTCAAATTAAGACTTTCGACAAAAACAAACAACCCCTAAGATTGGGTTGTATTAATATTAAATTACATATAGTTTTAAAGAAAAATATAGAAGTTTAGATAGATTAAACTCATTTCTTTTTTATTGTTTATTCTTAATAAAAAGATATTTAAATGATATGGTGAAATAAATTTTAAATAATTAAAATTAAATTATTATCCTAACTAACTTCAAGTTTGTGATCTATTGATTAAACCTAATGGTATATATTTATACTACTATCAATGTTGTAATTTTTATAACAACATCGTAGAATGACCCTTACTAAAATTATAATATATACTATAGCACACCGTATTTAAACGGCTCCTTTAACATAGAGGGACATTTGGTCCCTTTATTTGTAGCAGTGACCTCCTGACTGAAATTTAAGTGAGTGGAAACATTAGCGTAATAAAACAAGTAAAAAATAATTATACCGCAATTTTTCACATTTGTAGTTTAAAGTCTGTTTTAACCTTGTTTATAAAATTTGCTCAAAAACATGCAACATGTTTATATATTATATGAACGCAAAACTTGGAGTTTGAAAAAAAAAATTGTTTATCGCTTTTATTGCCCCTAAACACATAAGTCCCTCTATGGATGGCAACCGACACCGCCCTCAGTGGGTTTTCTATTACTAAATCCGCACCCACACAAAATTTAAATTACTAAATTCGTACCAGCACCCGCTGCGGGTTTTGACAATTATCAAACCCGCAATAGTACTCGGCTGATTTTTTGTGGATTTTCACATTTAAAATCACAAATGTTCAATATGTAAATTTATATTAATAAGCTAAAATATCACATAACATATTCAATTCTAAGTTTAATCAATGTAAATAGAAAATTAAAATTTCAACATCAATCCAACACAAATTCTCAAATTTAAGTATGAAATATATAAATCCATAAAAAATAACCACAAATGCCATGAAAAATTCATGGGCGTGTGGTTGCAGCTCATGAGTGAAAGGGAAATGAGTGTGTGCGGCTGCTGCTCACGGGTGAAAGGGAAATAGTTTGGAAAGCTAGGTTTTGCGGCTGCAACTCACAGGTGAAAAGGAAATAGTTTGGGTTTCTTTTAGGTTAGGTTATGAGTTGCAATTTGCACACACTACACATGACATGTTTGGACTTTACATTTATTTAATTTATATATTTTTAGATTTAATTATTTTTTCAATTAAAAATATTTGGAAAGAAAAAGTTGCAGGTTTTGTAGATATTCATGCGGGTATCCATCAAATATTTAGTTGATACCAAACCCACCCGCAACGTAGTGCGGATTTCAATTTCTAATATCAAACCCGCTCGTAACCTGCGAAATTACCCGTAGCAGACGGGTTTGGGTGGATACCATTGACATCCCTAAATCCCTCACTTTCAATAGCTTTTCATTAGTATTGTTTTTCCCTCTTTTTCACTTTCTGCACAATCCTTGGATGTAATCATTATACAATCTTTTCTCTTTCAAAATCCTTTGTTTACAATTAAAATCTTCAGAAACTAAAGTTGAATGAGGGGTTATAGACGCGTAGCACCCGGCAAACTGCATATATGTAACATTGTTATGAAGTATAGTTGAAAACCCAAAGAAAAAAGGGTAAAACTGAAGGAAAGAAAAAACTTAATTCATGAAGGAAAGATCGCCCACAACAGCAGCAGTAATTTGTAGTAAGTGCATAATATTAAGAAATTAATTTAACCAACACTACAGCTCGCTTTATTTAGTAAACAATAAGCTAATTATTATTAAGCACTTCGAGCTTTGCTTGCTGGATTTAATAATTGCTCAAACTCAAAAGCCATAGGGGTTGGCAGGGAGGAGGCGAGGAGAAAGGAGAACCTTCAATGGGGTGGCCTTAGGTATGGTTAAGCCAGGAGACTCTGACATGTCAACAGGCTGATCCAATGGGGTTGCTAGTTCAAATGCATGAAGGAGTCGAGCACGCGTGAGGTGAAGGACCTGGAGAGCAGATGATGCACCTGGGCAAGAACGTCGGCCAGAGCCAAAAGGAATGAGTTCAAATTGTTGGCCCCTAACATCAACATCTGCATGGGCGCCATGGCCTGGGAGAAATCTCTCTGGTTGGAAGGCTGATGGATTTTCCCAAACCCTTGGATCCCTTTGAATTTTCCAAGCATTTATCATCAAGCGGGTGCCAGCCGGGACATGGTACCCAGAGACAGTGCAATCTTCCATTGCTTCACGTGGTGCTAAGAGAGGACCCGCGGGATACAAGCGGAGGGTCTCTTTGATAATCGCTTGGAGATACACTAGGTTTTGGGTGTCCGACTCATCAACTGCTCGTTCCTTACCAACTTGTTGGTCCAATTCTTCTTGTGCCTTCTTCAACGCATGGCGGTTGTTCAAGAGTAAAGAGATGGCCCATGTCAGGGTGCCTGATGTAGTATCACTGCCACCAAGGATGAGTGCCTGCGCAAACAATTTAGAATATGATGACTATATATAGGGAATTATGTTGAGAATCAAATAAAACGGCATTGAATGAAGCTTTCAAAGACAGAATCTGCACTTGTCAAAGGGGTAATCTGCACTTGTCAAAAGACAAGATCCGCGCCGAACGGATTGACACATTTCCTTTTGTATTCACATATGTAATCTTTGAAAAAATGTAGCCTCTGCATCTATAAATAACTCTCAATGTATAATTTTTTTTTTAAGAAATGAAAACACGTTTCTTCATGGTATCAGAGCCATGAATACGCTCAACTTTCTTCAAGTTCCGCTGCTCTGTTTGTAACAAAAACAGAGGAAACCAAATTCCTCCCACAACCATTTTTCCCACCATTTTCTTTCTTAAACCCATTCTTACCATTACAGATATCCATGCCGATCAAGAAACAAGCCACCCATACGTAAAAAAATTGAGTTTACAAATTTATCAACAATCCCATCAATTTTCCAAGAGTGTGTTCTTCAAAAACTAAGAACATCATCAAATTTTTCAGTTTTCAGTGAGGAAACTGTAAAACTTTCGCATTTAAACACATTTGCACGCGCTCACACGCACCACTCGAAGCTACGGCCAGTCAACCACGCACCTCTGTCATTATTCATGCGCTCTCACGCGCTCCAGAGGTTGAAGAAGACGTCAACCGACATGTCGTTTTTATCTCAGAAGTGCAGCAGTAAAAAACGACGTGTCGTTTTTTATTATATTACAAACCGACAAGTCGTTTATAAATTATAGATAAAACGACGTGACGTTTAGTCTCCAGAAGTGCAGCAGGATTCAAACGACCTGTCGTTTATATTCCACCATAACCGACATGTCGGTTTTTCAAGCAGTGGTCAAACGACTTGTCGTTTTGTTATCTAAAAAGGTTATTTTTTTTCTTCTTTCAATCTAGACGAAAAAAAAACAAAAAAAAAAAGAAAAAAAAAAACAAAAAAAAAACAAAAAAATGGAGAAAACTCCAACTGAATCTAGTTCTGTTGTCATTCAATCTGATGGAGTATTTAATGCTGGAATTATCCTCACTAAGACAAACTACGATGTTTGGTCTCAAATAATGGAGATGCATCTTGCAGAAAGAGAAAAACTCTCATATATTCGTAGCAGCACAAAGCCATCTAAGGAATTTTCAAAGGAATATGAGAAATGGTATAGTGAGAACCAAAAAGTAAAAAGATGGTTACTCATATCCATGTCTCCGGAGATCATGAAGCGATATTTATGAATTCCTACAGCCTACAAAATCTGGGATGCATTATTAAAAGCCTTCTATGATGGAAGCGATGAATTACAAGTTTTCACTCTAAACCAGAAGGCATTCTCTACCAAGCAAAATGGACAACCACTCTCTAAATTCTATGGAGAATTGATCGAAATATTTCGAGAACTTGACCACCGAGATAAAGTGGTCATGAAGGATCCAGAAGATGTTGTAATATACAGAAGGTCTGTTGAAAGATTGAGAGTGCACATTTTTCTTGCTGGGCTAGATGAAGAATTTGACCAAGTTCGTGGAGAAATTCTACGAAAATATATTATCCCAGACTTACAAGAATGTTATTCTCTGATCCGAAGAGAAGATGTACGACAAAGCAAACTAAACAAGAAGGTCGACTCAGAAACGTCTGCTATGATAGCACGACAGCAGCCTCAAAGGAAGTTTGTTGACAAGTCATCACTCCATTGCACTCATTGTAGAAAGAAGGGTCATACGAAAGAACAATGTTTTGAAATCATTGGATATCCTGACTGGTGGGATACTCGAAAGAAGAACACCAAGCATGGATCAAAAACTGCAGTAGCTGAATCCACATCCACTATAGATCTTAGAAAAGAATCTTAAGTGCAAATCGCAACCTCTGTCAGTCTAGGTAAGGCCCTTAAAACTCTTACACCTGTTATTAATAGTACATGGATAATTGATTCTGGGGCAACTGATCATATGAATTTTGATTCTCGACAAGTTTCTCAATTGAAACCATCTTCACAAAAACATATTTCCACTGCAAATGGAACCACAACCTCAGTTATTGGGGAAGGATCTTTACGACTCACAAATGAATTAAATTTAGACACTGTGTTAATTGTTCCATCTTTAGATTATAATCTTTTATCTGTGTCTCAATTAACCACTTACTTATCATGTGTTGTAATTTTTTGGCCTGATCATTGTGTGTTTAAGGACATCCAAACGAAGCAAACGATTGATTATGGTATTAGACGAGGCAACTTGTACTACTTGGAGATGTCATCAACAAACACTGGAAAGCTAAGCCCCGCACTAGTCGCAGATAGTTTCATAAAAAAAGGGAAATCAGAAATTTGGTTATGGCATAGACGTTTAGGGCATGTGTCATTTGGTTACTTAAAAAAATTATTTCCTAGTTTGTTTCTGAAATTTGATGTTTGTAACTTTAAATGTGATGTTTGTGAACTTTCAAAAAGCCATCGAACTACTTTTCCATTGTCCTTAAATAAAAATCCAGTTCCTTTCATGGTAGTACATTCTGATGTATGGGGGCCATCTAAAGTTTCTACAATTGGAGGTGCTCATTGGTTTGTTACATTTATTGATGATTGTAGCAGAATGACATGGATTTTTCTGATGAAATCGAAAGACGAAGTAAACTCTTTATTTCAAAGATTTCATAAGATGGTGACAACTCAATTTCAGACACAAATTCGAGTTCTACATACTGATAATGGAGGCGAGTATATGAGCACAGCAATTCAACAGTTTCTGAAATCACAAGGATCTGTCCATCAAACTACTTGTGTGGGGACACCCCAACAAAATGGCGTTGCTGAACGAAAAAACAGACATTTACTAGAAGTTGTTCGAGCATCACTAATCCAAGCCCACATGCCATTATCTTATTGGGGAGAAGCACTGGCATCCGCAGCATACTTGATCAATCGAACACCTTCAAGCTCCCTTGGATTCCAGACTCCTTTCCAAGT
This sequence comes from Citrus x changshan-huyou, assembly GCA_039657385.1. Classification (NCBI taxonomy): domain Eukaryota; kingdom Viridiplantae; phylum Streptophyta; class Magnoliopsida; order Sapindales; family Rutaceae; genus Citrus; species Citrus x changshan-huyou. The sequence goes on along the minus strand of CM077547.1, from coordinate 16,622,363 downwards.
TCTGAATGATGCAATTATGTCACCAAATGTGCCGAATCTGCCCCCACATGTATTTGGTTGTGTTGCCTTCGTTCATTTGCCGCAACAAGACAAATTATCTCCTCGAGCGCTACGTTGTGTGTTTGTAGGGTATGCCTTACATCAAAAGGGATACCGATGCTATCATCCACCATCAAGAAAAATATACATCACCATGGATGTCGTTTTTCATGAAGATATCATGTACTACTTGTCAGAGTCTGAATTTCAGGGGGAGTATAATGAAGAGGAAATTCATACTCTTACATATCTTCCACCTGAAGAAAGTCAATCTTCCATTGAGATAGTAAACCTTCAAGATACTGGAAAAGAAAATGGTGATGATTCTCAGGCTGAGATAAGTGAAGACACATTTGGGGAGCACAATAACTCAGACACAACTGCAATCGAGAATGAGTCACATGAAGAAATACCTAACCAATCGTCTGCAGAGGATGTTCCTACCACAAGTCCAATCAGAAGAATTCTTCCCCAGCGTCAAAATAGAGGTATCCCTAAACCCACATATGAGCCTAACTTCTCTAGTAGAGTCAAATACCCTATGAGTCATTTTGTGTCTAACCATCGCTTGTCAGAATCAAATCAGTCATTTGTGAATCAATTATCTGCTGTATCTATTCCTAACAGTGTGCAGGAAGCTTTAAAAGACCCAAAGTGGAAAGCAGCTATGAATGATGAAATGAGATCTCTTCAGAAAAATCAAACATGGGAACTAGTTGATCTTCCACCAGGAAAGAAACCAGTGGGTTGTCGATGGATCTACACTATAAAATACAAAGCAGATTGCTGTATTGAACGATACAAAGCAAGACTCATAGCTAAGGGTTACACCCAAACCTACGGGATTGATTATACTGATACGTTTGCACTGGTAGCAAAAATTAATACTATTCGTATCTTATTATCATTAGCAGTCAACTTGGATTGGCCAGTGCAACAGTTCGATGTAAAGAATGCTTTCCTCCATGGAGACCTGTCTGAAAAAATTTATATGGATTTGCCACCAGGATGCAGTGGACCAGAACGACTCAATCAAAAAGTATGCAAATTGAAGAAATCATTGTATGGGTTGAAGCAATCCCCAAGAGCATGGTTCGGGAAATTCACAAAGGCTATGGTTCGTTTTGGGTATAACCAAAGCAATTCAGATCATACCTTATTCATTAAAAAACGACAAGGTAAAATCACTGCCCTTATTGTCTATGTGGATGATATGGTAGTTACAGGCAACGACGAGGAAGAAACAGATGCTCTTCAGAAGTACTTGTCAAGAGAGTTTGAGATGAAGGATTTAGGTGCCTTAAAATACTTTCTTGGAATTGAGGTTTCTCAATCTAAGGGAGGAATCTTTCTGTCTCAAAGGAAATATGCCTTAGATCTATTGCACGAAACGGGAATGACAGCTTGTCAGCCTATTGACACCCCAATAGAAGAAGGACTGAAGTTTTGTATTACTTCAGACCAAGTTCCAGTAGACAAAAGAAGATATCAAAGGCTGATTAGAAGATTGATGTACTTGTCCCACACAAGGCCGGATCTTGCTTATGCATTGAGTGTTGTAAGTCAGTTTATGCATAATCCCGGAGAACAACACATGAAAGCAGTAATGCGGATCCTGAGGTACTTGAAGACAAATCCAGGAAAAGGAATCTTATTTTCCAAAAATGAAGATTACAGCAACATAGAAGTTTATACTGATGCAGATTGGGCCGGGTCAGTTAGTGATAGACGCTCTACTTCAGGATACTTTACCTTTGTGGGAGGCAACCTTGTCACATGGAGAAGTAAGAAACAACATGTCGTTGCCCGTTCGAGCGCTGAAGCAGAATATCGAGGCATGGCCCTTGGGATATGTGAAGGGCTATGGATAAGTTTTATCTTAAACGATTTGGGCTATCCATCACAACAACCAATACAACTATACTGTGACAACAAAGCTGCACGAGATATTGCTCATAACCCAGTTCAACACGATCGAACAAAACATATGGAGGTAGATAGATTTTTCATCAAGGAGAAATTAGATGAAAAAATCTTAGAACTACCGAAAATTCGATCAGAAGATCAACTTGCAGATATTTTAACGAAGGCCATTTCAAGCAGGGCATTTACAAAATTCCTAGACAAGTTGGGTATGCAAGACATCTATGCACCAGCTTGAGGGGGAGTGTTGAGAATCAAATAAAACGGCATTGAATGAAGCTTTCAAAGATAGAATCTGCACTTGTCAAAGACAAGATCCGCGCCGAACGGATTGACACATTTCCTTCCGTATTCACATATGTAATCTTTGAAAAAATGTAGCCTCTGCATCTATAAATAACTCTCAATGTATAATGTTTTTTTTAAGAAATGAAAACACGTTTCTTCAAATTAACCCTCTCGACCAGTTTAATCAACACTTATTCAAACAAAAATAATTTACGTAATTAATTAATTGATGGATTTGTATCCTATCATAATCTAATTTTTCCTAAAATTCGAAACACCTAATATGACATGATTATTGTCTGGTTGAGATATATTTCCACAGATTCGTGCTTCACCAATTCTTTTTCTAAGTGGTTAACGTCAATTAAATTTATCAACATAGGTGCTTTGGAGAGCAAAACAGCTTAAGGAAGTGATTCGCCAAAATAAAAAATCATAATTTTGGCTTCTCAGATCACACGAAAGGTTTTCTTTGAATGATTTTTGAAAAAAAGCAGTCTCTTTTTCTTAGCCATCAGCACTCTAGCTAGAAGTGTTGGAAGGAATCTAGGTACATCTAGATGCAATCTGCATAGAATCAAATAAATATATCCTAGCCGTATAATATTATATTTGTCCCTTTACCATTTTCCTAGCTATTATACTAAACAGTAAAAATGATAGTATATTTAAAAGCAGTCAAATTAAAGCACGTTGAGATCTCTACTCTTGTAACTGTCACATGATTAGAAAATAACTTTGTCATTTAATTTGTTTTATAGCTAAAGGAACCAATCAGAAAACCCAGGAATTTGTCGGATAAAATCTCGACGGTTATTAAGAGAGAAACAGAAATTGGTACATCAGTACCGTAAAACGCTTTAATCAAAAGGCTAGCTAGGTGATAGTCATGTACTTTACCAAGCATGTAGCTTTGTTGATGGTATCAGCATCACGACCGGGAAATTCTTGTGCTCCGATATCGTCGAGGATGGAAAGCATGGCGCCCATAAAATTGTCTTCTCGTCCTTTGATCGGATAATCACCAGAATCCCCCTTCCTTCTGTGCTCATCCAACCATCGTTGCATGATAAGGTCTAATTCCCTTGCTGTCTTCTTCATTAACCTCTCATCTCCGCCAATATCCAACCATCTCAAAAACGGTAGAGCATCTGACACCACCAACTTACCCATGAATTCAAAAAATCTCGACAATTCATCTTTCCATCCTTGATCACTACTGGTTCCCTTTTGTGAAATACTAATATTGCATCGTTTTCCAACCACCATCCTTAAGATCACATTAAGGGTTACATACTCGCACCATTTCTTCATATCCACCAACACCGGTGCTTTATCAAGACCAGCATCCCATAGATTATATAACTCTTTCAAACAAGTTCTCACCTCAGATTCTCGTACATATTTGAGACTCTCAAGCCGATAGCTTGATAGAAGCTCGAGTGTGGCTATCTTGCGTATCTGGCGCCAGTAGTGACCATAAGGGACAGAACCAAGCAAGGAAGAATCGTAGCACAATATGTCCCCGGCAACAGTTTTTGGACGGGTGGCAAAGACTTTGTCACTTGTAGTGAGACACTCTTTAGCAATCTCCCAATTGCTCACCACCAAAGTGCGACGTACCCCGATCTTGATCGTCAAGATTGGTCCGTACTTGTCAGCAATTTTTCCTAAAACTTTGTGAAGGGGCTCTGGCCCTCCTAAGAGGTGTAGATGGCCTATCACAGGCCATCCTCCACCAGCTTCTGGTGCTCCTCTCTTCTTGTTCCCTGCTTTTTTTACCAAATTTCTTGAAACAAAGACTAAAAGGGCAGTGATTATTACAGCTGTGAATAGGAACTCCATAGCCACTATTGCTGCTGCGTCGTGCTCAATCGTATTACTGCCATAAGGTTAACCATTGCGCTAGTTATATAATATAATATGGTAGCAGTACTTTGAAAACAATAGACCGAGCTCATAAAATTCGGATCCTCTCTTTCCCTGGCTTTTTGCTTGTCTTTTTAGATGATTGAGATGTATCTCTCATTAATTTAGATGGCTGCCATTTTATTTTATTTTTTTAATTTAATACCCACCAAAAAAAACAAAGCACTAAAAGATTCAAGCAAAAGATAAGGTAGGTCCTATATAGAGTATGGGTCCTGTACAGAAAAAGTGTTAGGAAAAATATGATTTCTTTGAAGAATAAATTATTTTATAATTTTATCTAATCATTAATTCACCCAGTATTAATTTAGGATTAATATCATCTCCTGATCTGAGTACTCTTGATCTTTTACGGATATTGTGTCATCTGTCTTTTAGTATTAGTGTATGATTAGGATTTAACTGTTTTTTTAATTTATTAACCACCAATCACATTAATAAAACTCGCTGAGAACAAGATCAGATCAGGAGAGGATTCTGATCCATTAATTGACTAAAGTTTTACTAAAATTGACTTGAATTAACAACGTCAAATACAAATTTCAATTTACATTCTTGCTTTGGGCATCTTCCCCACCCCAACTAGGGATGGTAAAATCTGGGTCTGAATCCGGGTTTGACATTTCTGGTTCCTGACCCGGATGACAATTTACCTTCCCGAATCCGGACACAAACCCGGATTTTTTAACTCTTGGTCTAGTCCGGGTTCAACCCGGAAAAATTCGGGTTTCCAGATTGCGGGTTTTAAACCCCATAATTGGATGAAGATAGATTTAATGCTTGCCACTTTTGGCTCTTTGGAATTACAGAAGCAGAAAACAATAGAACAAATTCATGGGATCTCAACCAAATTTGCTTACTTCAATAATAAAATTTACAATTATATGGATATTATGTGCTAAGATGCTGCGTTTGGCTATTAACAACAAGAAAAAAAATTAATAATTACCGAAATTAAGCAAAAGCAAAAATTAAAAGAGAAATATAGAGAAACGAAAGAAAATTTCAGGTCCCAGCAAAGGCGGTGATGGGCCAATGAAAAATATGATTGCCGGTGAAAAGGGGTTAGCAGCTAGCAGCAAAGCTTGCTCTTTGGAGAGAGATGAGACCGAATTTAATAATGGTGGAGCTGGTTTGTTGTTCGTTGTTCTTGATGATAATGGATGATGAATTGAGATGATTTAAATTGATGATGTATTGATGAACTTGGCCACTGGATGAGGGAGATGAATATTGAGGTGGTGGCTAGGGATTGTTGTATTTTGCTTAAGTTCCCCCTCCCCAAAACAAGGTGGCGGCTGGTGCAATTATTTTGTTTTGCTTTAGGGTTTTTGGGTTTGTCTTGTTTGCTTTTAATTTTTTTTCCTCCCCAACTTATTGCTTATATATTTTTAGTTAGTAATAAAAATTAATTAATAAATAAATTATAAAAAAAATGGTAGTTTGGGTCCGGGTTCCGGAGATTCGGGTTTACCTAAACCCAGAATCAGACCCGGAAAGCGTCCAGGTTTGAAAAATTACAACCGGATCCGCATTATTAATGCATCTGGTGTGGGTTGAACTCAAACCGGATGATCCGCGTTTGTCCGGGTCTGGAAAAATTTGCCATCCCTAACCCCAACCAACCTTTTTCTCAGCTGATGCCAACATGCCTCTGTTGGGCTATTCTCTAGTCACATGGAGAGGTAAGATGAGAATTTTTAACTAAAAAAAAAGAAGAGGAGGATCCTAATCCTATATATAGGTGGGAATAATATTTTTTTTCTTAATTAGTTATAATATATATTTAGAGTGCATGCATGTGATCCATTCTGCTATTATAATAAAGGGAAAATGAGCTACAATCACAACTACCAGTAAGTATTCTTTTATTTTACTGTTCTTTTATCTTTTGCATTATTATTTTTTTGTGTGATTTTATATCTAATCGTTGTTTGTTTTTTCCTTTTACTGGTAACTTTTGAATTATTAAGCCACAAGCTTTACGCATTATTTGACAAACACACCATTCTATTTACAGTTATGTATCATTTTGTTTGTTATCAAGATTTTTCAGTACAAGAAAACTGGCAATAGATGACAAATAACTTGTGATAGATTTTGAGTAAAATGACTTATATCATAAATGTATGACAAACTCGTGATATAATTTTGGTCTATCATAAATTAATGATGGTTTTGTGATAGAATTATTGTATATCAAGAATTAATGATAGAGTCGTGATGCAAATTTACTCTAGCATGAAATCATGATAGAATTATTTGATTTTGACCATTTTTGACAAACTTTTAATATATTATTTCATTTAAAAATTTAAAAAATATATAAAACAAAACAAAAACGATGGCGTTTAAGTGTGCGTTTACATAAAACCCAAAAATTTTGTCTAAGTGTTAGACATTTGCTCACTCACTATCCATTTTTCCTCACTCTCTCATCATTAATAGAAACCCTAGAATAAGAATTAATAAAAAAAAAAGCCACCATTCTGCCACCGTCCAAACCATCATTCTCAATTGGACACCCATTTTCCATCGTTTTTCAGTCTCTTTGTCCTTTCGCCACAAGTTGTTCAGCGAACCCTCACCTTCGGTTCGATTCTTGCAAGGTAATGCTTAATGTCTTTTTCTTTTCAATTTGTCCTTTGAATTGGGTCCATAAATCATGGGGTTTGTATTTAGAATGAATTTTTCTTTTCTTTGTTTGCAAAAAACTTATTGGTTCTGATTTACATGATATGGTGACAAATTTTTGTTTGTAAATTCGTCATGAGGATGATAAAATCGATTAAAATTTGTTGAATGAAAGTGGGGTTGAATTTTTTTTTCCAGATTTTGACTCACAACTAAATTTGAGATTTTTTCTTCATCTAGGTTAATTAGATCTCATGCTTACATTAATGGGTTCGTGTTAATTTCGATTTTACTGGTTTTCTCAATTGAAGTTCTATAACAGATCTTATTTTGCGAAATTCTAATTGATGTATGTAATTAACTATAGTTTGATAGATAATGTGATAGCCCTTGATAGGATATTAAGAAATTGAATTTGATGTTATTAATTTGGTGATTGAAAAAATATGAAAACTTTAATCAACTCAATTTTGATTCAGTAGCTAGACTTATGTTAGGGTTATAAAGTGACATTTTTAACTTTAATTTTTATATAAAGTCCTTTAGCAGTCATGTATGTGTAGAATTTTTGTTAGCTTATATGGTTATTATAGATTATTAATTAAAGAATTAATTGGGTGTTCTATTTTGGGCTTCTTAGGAAAGTTACAATAGGGCTCATGGAATTCTTAGGTGATCTAGAGTATGAAAATAAAACTTGTCTCCTTCAATATGATTTTCTCATTTTTGCTTTCAAATTGTATATTTTACTAGTTGAGTATGATTCAGATGAGATGCAATCTTCCATGTTTTTATGTCTCTGTTTGGTGAGAAACTTTAATGCATAGAAACTAGATATGTTCTTAATGTTGTAGTGATATACCCATTTCTCAGGCTTTTGAGGTTTACCATTGAACAGGTTTGCTTTGTGCAAATAACTCCATACCTGTATTACTTTTGTGAGGAATATGACTGCAAGGCTCTTGACTGCAGGTATGGTGTTAGTTTCAAAATTGTTAATTCCTTTCTAGGTATTCTTAATGGTGTTTTGCATACTATTTTAAGTCACAAAGATAGTTGGTAACTAAAATCTATGAATATGATTGGAATTGTAAATGGATCGGTCATGTTATGCCCCTTTTCCGCAGAGGAAAATTAGAGAATTTGATGATAGTTTCTTTTCCATTAGAGTCCTAAATTTGTTATCACCCTTATGTCCATATTATCCAACAAAATCTGTAATACAAATAGCTTTTTACTTGATTTTTGTCTTTATTATGACATCCAAATATGAGTTTCCTTTACTGTTGTGTATTGGCTGACAAGGAAGTAAACTACACTGAGGACAATTCTTTCTCTCACTAAAATCATCACTTTTGTTCTTTTTCCTTTTTTGTTATGCTTGCAATTCTTCTCCTTTTCTCTATTCTATTGTATATTTGATAAGTGCAACATGTAAATTGCTTTTGGTTCCTGGATGCTTAAGGTTATATAAATATTTATGTGAGTATTAGCGAAAGATGTTTATGTTGATTCTTAGTTTTTAAGCCTATTCTACTTGTTGTAGGTTCTTTGATCAGAAAATAGTAAAGTATATTTTTTTTGCCCCCTTAGAGAATAGTAAAATGCTTGTTAAACATTGTTTTCTACATGTTGCTATAATCCATGTATGCATATAAGGGATTTGTAGATACTACAATTAAGGGCATGCTAAGCGAATGGAGAGGCAACAACAGCAATCTGAAGGGCAGATAAAAGTAGTGGTGGTGATCGAAGGAACTGGGAAGAATTGATGGTCTCTTGCTACTTAGACTCTACAAGTGATTTACCACTGGAATTTGGTGGACTTTGATTTTTTGTACAAGTATTTTGATGTTGGTGATTATTTATTTTAGGGAAAATATCCACCGTCCACCCGTTTTTTCCAACTTTTTCAAAAGTACACAATTTTTTTTTTTGGCTGAAATCCACCTAAAGTTACATTTTGTTTCACTTTTCCACTTCTGCTTGGAATCCGTTAAAAAAACTAACAGAAACTTAATAAAATGACCATTTTACCCCCCAAAACGAAAATAACAATTTCACCCTAAAAATTGCCAAAAATAATCAAATTAAATCTAAATATTTTCCCCATCGGTTAATAAAGAAAGTAAAATTATCATTAAATCTGATTATTTTTAGCATTTTTAAGGTGAAATTGTAATTTTCGTTTTGGGGGTAAAATTCTCATTTTTTTTAAATTTCCGTTAGTTTTCTTAACGAATTCCAAACGGAAGTGGAAAAGTGAAACAAAATATAAATTTAGGTGGATTCCAGCAAAAAAAAAAAAGAATTGTGTATTTTTGAAAAAATTGGAAAAAACGGGTGGACGGTGGATATTTTCCCTTTATTTTAAGATATCTTTTGAAAATTTGGGATTGATGTAGTTTAGATGCTTTAGTGACATAGTTTGTATTTAACTATAGTTTGAATATATATAAAATTTCATGTATTTTATTTATTGGATTTTTAATTACTAGTATTATATTATGTATTTATTTTATATTGACCAACTTCATTTATAAAAACAAATTTATAGAATTTGTAAAATAATAATAATAAACAAATTCAATATTAATTTAATATTAATTCAGTAAAAATAATAATAAAATTTACAATAATAATAATATATTTAAATAATTTAATTGAAATAATACTAATTTTCCTGCCAAAAAATTCAAAAAATTCCTAAATATTTAAATAATTTTGATTTCCCACTAAAATGTAGTGTGACGCATGTATGACTTTCAACAGCCATCATAAACTCATGACGGGAAAAATTCTATCATAAATTAATGACAGTGACATAGATGAAATATATTGTTTGTCATGCACCTCTCTTTATGACGGTTATTTCCCATCATCTATTGTTAGTTTTTTTGTAGTGTTTAAGTATGTTCTCCTTTTCAAGCACTCACAATTTTTTTTTTTTAGAATGGTTCCAATGGTAGAAACTTCGAACAGACAACTTAAGAACATTTGTGTGATTTCTGGGTTTTGCTATGAAAAGTATAAGGAGTTCGTTCAGGTAGCCGTAGATCTTGGTCATGTTATAATAGAGAGAAAACTACATCGTACATATGGAGGAGGTGACCGAGGGCTATTAAAACTTGTCTAAGAAGTTATTTTTGTTCAAGAAAGCCAACTGTTTGACATCATTCCAAAAGCCTTAAAAACTTTGGGATGTTCGTCTGCCCACCAGTTGAAGAATAATTAATTGTCTTAAGTATGCAAACAAGAATATTTAAAATTTTAAATCTTGCTGATGCCTTCATTTTCTTGTTGGGAGATATTGTAACTTTAGAGGCGCTAATTACATTTGCTTCTTGAGCTCATTTGAATATCCATAAAAAACCCATCGGTTTATTAAATGTAAATAACTTTTATGATGGCTTAATAGCATTTCTTAATCATGCAAAAGAATTATTTCTATCCATCCTCAATGGAAAAACTCTTTATTTGTGCTCTTATTACTAACGAGTTACTTTATCTTTTGCAAGCTTACAAGCTAGAGCTAGATCCCATGACTTTGGTGTTGGATTGGTCAACTGATGATAATGGCAGTAACCTTCATAAGAAGTGTAAATTAGATTTAACTCTTTGTTTGCAAATATTTTCTAGCAGTGGTCAGATAATGTCTTCTAAACTTTACTTATTTCTTCTAAGATATTAAGGACAATGTCTCCTTCAGGTTTAAAGGGAAGGAATAGTTGATAGTTATGGAATGTCACAATTCTGGTTATATTTTTACTAATTTTTGTTGTAAATACTAAATTTGAGTCGAAGATGGCTGAATATAGAGAATAGTGACTCTAAAACCACATCTTTTTAGTCTTAGAGTTTTGTTTCTAAAAAAAAAAGAATTTATTTTCTAACTTTTTTTTTCTTAATCATCCCCTTTAAAGTTTTGGCAATCAATTCAGATGTGATCGCTTCAACTTCTTCTTTTATTATGTTTTCTTAAACTTTAAAAAAAACCAAAACAAGTTTTGTTTTTTGTGTGATCGTTTAATATTAGATAACATGATGACTTCCAAATTTTGGTATTTGTATTATCTTTAACCTTGAGTTATGTTACACTATATTTTCCACTTTGCATGTTGGATTGTAAAATTGTGGAATTTGATGAATGAAACTGATTAGGCCATTTGAAGAAATGTAAATGTCATAGTAAATTTAAGTGATTTTTTGAGTCTATTATCCTTAGAGAGTAACTTTGTTTGCCTATATTGCTTCATAGTTAATTATACAAGATCTTTGTATTTTCTTTAAAGTGAAACCCAAAAAAAGTGAAAAAAATGAATGGAATGAAAAAAAAAAATTGTCCAGTTTCATCTGAAAGTCCATTGAACTAATGGATATGAAAAATTATTTAGAGCCCTAAAAGATAGTAGAAAGGCCATCTTTGATCTGTTTGACCCTTTTTAACCATCCCTATTATAATTTAACCATCCCTATTATAAAATATCCATAATTAACTCTTTTGAGCCTATATATTAAAAAGCAAACATTTTTCTTTGGTAACCTATTACCTTGTCCCACCCCAATGTGGAATATCACCTTATATATTATGTTTTCCACCACCCAATTTGTTCGAAAACAGGGATGATTATGGATTCCGTGAAAATGGTGCTATAAAAAAATAAAATAAAAAATAAATAAAATGAAATAAAAATAAGAATATGAAAAAAGAGAAAAAAAAAAGAAAAAAATCCAAGTGAAAAGCACCTTGCAATCTCTAAAAGTCCTCTATTTTTCAAACATATATTTTGTTTTTCCTATTATCCCTTCTTTATTAGCCATGTCCTTAACCTACGTTACGTCCTAGTGAAAGTTATTCTTGTTTTTGGGGAACTATAGTTTGAAGTAGAAGCCAGTAATATGGATTAAAAGATGAGGTGATACATAAAAATGAAAACAAATTGGTTTGGCTAGTAATTCCCTAGACTTGAGATCATTTTATTTCTAAATTATGGGTATTATTCTTTCATCTTGATGATAGTGTGTGATATTGTTTTACTATTCTCTCAATCTATCACTTATTAGAGTGACTGTTTTATTGTTTTTTTTTTTTTTGAGAGAGTCATTCTGATTTAGGGTTTGACATATCATTCTTAAAAGTTGCTTGATTAATGTAGCTCTGATAATTGATCATTTTGCATGATTTTACTTGACTGATTTGGGTAGGTGTGATTTTCTTTAGGCCGAAGATAGTGCTTATACTTTTATTTGATTGTTGTCATTAATTTGATTAAAGAAGTATACACAATTTTCAAAAAATAAAAGAGATTTCAATTTGGGTTTGAAATTTACTAGATTTTTATCACTTAAATTGTTAGGACTTAGCAATAAGCTGGTTAATGGATGTGATTGACACTAAAAAATGTAATTTCATTAAAGATAAAATTATTAGTTTTTCACTTATAGTGTTAATTAATGCGTTTATTATTCCGAAATTATCTTCATACCCTCTAATAAATTTTTATGTTAAATTAATTTAAAGTATGTTAATTTTTATATTGTAAATATTTTAGGAATAAAGAGGGAATTGGAACTAAAAGTGGGAAATAAAAAAGAATTTTAAAATGCAATATTGAGGAGATGTAATAAAAAATGAAAAAAATAAAAAGATAAAAAAAAAAGAGGAAGTGAGCCATGATAGTCAGGTGGCCACTTTGCCACCTGATTATCACACGTTCCTAGATGAATAGATAAATAATTAAAAAATAAATAATAATAAAATAAAAGAAGATGAAGATTTTTGTTGCTTATAAAAGGCGAAGGGGCAGTGCGAAGAGAAGAGGAAACTGAGACTGAGTCTTAGAAAACTTTCTTCTTTTGTGTAGTTCAATCTCTTGTAATATATTTTAGAAGTTTGTTAAATAAAATGAGTATTTTGTTTTTCAATATGAGTCGCTAATTTTCTGAGTTGAGGTGAAAAAAGCTCAAGAATTCAAATTATTGATTAATTATTTTCTCAAGTGAGTCTTAAATTTTATTTTATTTGTTGTATTTTCTTTCTTACTAGTTTCTTTTATGTCATTAATTTATATATCTAAATCTCTTCAGATTTATATGGTACTATGACATAATGTTGGCACTTCAATATAGTTGTGGCACATTAAATACTCGGTCTCATATTTATCACACAAATGGTTAGTTAAGAATTAAATGACATAATAATTAACTAGAAAAATAAATGCAAAATACAAATATGAGAGGTTGTTATAACCATAATTTGAAATCCAAGAGTGGATCTCGTAGCCTTAGCATATTTTTATATTGATTCATACTAATTTCTTTTTCCTGCATTTAATTTTTTTTATTTAATAAATTGACTACTAGATTTTAAATTCCTTATGGTTTGACCTCGGACTCACCGAATTTTATTATAATTAGACACTTTTATACTTGGGAGTAACAACACTTTTAAGTCGTGTCACTAAGCAACGCAAGAGCGGGTGAATTGGGTTTTAAAAAATTATTAAACAATAATATCACAATCCAATACTAATAAGTACTTCAACTAACTAATAACAGTAAATGCAAGAATGAATAAATTTAAAGAGGTAAGAGAAAAGAAAACAAACACAAGATTTTTGCGTGGTTCGACGGAACTTGCTTACGTCCACGCGTCCAAGCAAATCGCTCTTTACGATTCCACTATCCAGGCCTTACAAGCCTAGGCTTCAAGTTGCTTAGAATTGACTTCCAAGGTGTCAATAAACTAAGGTGTCAATAAACTTTTATAATTAGAGATGGTCATACACTTCTTAAGCGTTACCTACACTACAAGCACTCAATGTTTGATGTAGAATTGAAATTTACAAAGATTGCACTCTCACATGACTATATTAGCAAGTTATAGCTCAATGATAAATCAACAAACGTGAATAAGCAAATGAAAGCTCAAAATGATTTATATAAACAAGCTTAAGCTTGCTAGATATTGAAGAAGAAGAGAAAAAAGAAACTTTAAATGAGTTTGTTTTGCCTTTTTATAGTTTGAAAAAGAAAACTAGTCGTTATTCACTTTCTGGGAGTTATAGAATCGCCGCTAATTTTAAAATGGATTACCGTTTGCTTACGTGGCAAGTTACTAAAATGGAATAATTTGAAAAATTTTCGTAATTAGATCACCACTTAAAGATTATTGGTTAGCTGTTTAAGTTCCAGAGACTATTCCAAAGTTATCGGTTAGTTGCTTAAAATAAACGGTTCATTGTTTGAGTTCTAAAAACTCTCTCAAAGTTATTGGCTAGTTGCTTGAGATTAGCAGTTCACCGTTTGAGTTCTAGAAACTCACCCAATGTTATCAGTTAGCCGCTATAAGGAAATTTTTAGTCACTAAGTTTTTTAAAATTATAATTTTGCCTCAAAAACGTAATAAAACTCTAATAGCCCATTTTCAAAATTTCAAACACTACCTATTAAATTCAAAGTTTTGAAAACATTTTCAAGTTAGTCCATAAACTTTGAAAACAACTCATTTCGTAAATCTATATTTTTCATTTAAACGTGGAATCTTTCACTTAGGAAAATAATGATTTACTTAAAAGAAAAAAGTCATAAATAAAAAATAATTTGAGCTTTTAAGTGCTTGATCATGCATTCATTTAATCATACTAGATTTATAAGAATTGTAATAAGAAAAATCACCTAAGCAAGTACCCTTAACGCTTGTCTTTGATTTGATGGGCTTTGGGATTTGTCCATCTGAATGCTTTGAATTTGTTCTCACATGGTTTTTGACTTTTTTTTTTTCTTTAAGAGCTAATGAAATGAGATTTGAAACATAAATTACTAATATACCCTAGATACATGGTTTGTTATCATCAAAATCAAAGATCTATTATCATTTCGGTCGAAAGATTTATTTACATCATATAGAAGTTTATTTTCAAAATTATTTGACAGTACTCTTCCCCTTCAGACATAGAGATGATTGTAGTTAGAGATATTCAGTCACAAAGATACAATTGAGATAGAGTCCTTTGGGGCATGTCTGAGCATATATAGAGATTTGGGCCATGTGCTTGGGCACTTGTGTCTTTCGGGGTCTATTTTACATATGCATTATGATGAAATACATGAGAAGACATGTCATTGGTCTACTCATTGTAGCTCGAGGCACAACAACGTACTTCCAATACGTTATTTCACTGCCCGTATGAGGTTTGGATATGACAAGGTTATTTCTGTAGGTAATTGTTTAAAGAATCATGTATATTTATTCTTGGGAAATTATCATTTGTATACCCTTAGTTTACTCCATTATCAAAAATACTACAACACTTTGAGGGTGTATCAATCGTCCACCCTAAGTTGACAAAATGTATCAGCTGACCACCAAACCGTTAGTTGCCGTTTAAGTATGATGACGTCAGAAGGGTAATTTGGTCTTTTCATATGATACAAGTGATAATTTAAGGGTATACAAGTGATAAAAAGAGAATTTAAATGTATACAAGTGATAATTTTCAAGGGTAAAATCGTCAATTCACTATAATTCCGTTAACTTTCAAACAGCAACTAACGGTTTGGTGATCAGCTGATACATTTTGTCAACTAAGGGTGGACGATTGATACACCCTCAAAGTGTTGTAGTATTTTTTATAACAGAGCAAATATAGGGTATACGAATGATAATTTCCCTTTATTCTTTGAGATGATATTCATGATTATTATGTACATCACTATGTATTCTTCTTAATGCTAATAGCTTGATTTTAAGTATAATTTTTTTGCTTATATTTTCATTTACAGTTTGATGAGACTGTATATTACAATAGCATAAATATTTTAAATAGTAACTTTATTTTCAAAATCTACTAATCTACTCACTAAGTTTTATTCTCACCTCATTTTTTTCCCTATAGGAGATTATAGGAACATTCGTCGACCTAGAGACTGAAGGTTATTTTCAGTTTTGGCCAAGTGATGGTGCTAAGAGCCGTAGAAGATATTAGTAGAGCATTTTGCTCATCTTATTTTGAATTGCATAATTATGATATGATTACTATAGATGTTTAATGTATTAGCTATAATATAATTTTTTGATACTATTGGATATATTAGGTGAGATTTTAATGGGATTATTAAAGCATATTATTTACAGTGATGTATGATTTTTTATGTTTGAAGAGGTTGATCAATAAAGTTAGTTGAATATTGAATTATTTTGGGAGTTGTTATTCTACAATTTATAGGTTAGAAATGTAAAAATTAATTGGGAGACTCTGTTGAATTTTCGGTAAAATCTTTATCAATGATTTTATTTAATCATGTTAGATGGGACTAGCCAGACTCAACCCTTGGAGTTCAAGGCGGGTTGTTTTATGCTAATAATCCAAATCAAGACAAAAGAAAAAGATTAAAATTCCACAATTTTTCACTTTTGAGTAGAGCTTCATACATCTCTCTAAAATCTTTATGACATCCTTTTCAATTTTATTTCTTACAATAACCCTAGTTTAATTTATAAAATACAAATCTATATATTAAAGTTAACTATCTCCCCATAAAATATTTCTCTAAAAAGTATTTCTTTTAATTTTTTTATTTATAAAAAGTACGTACAAATCGTAAAATTTTAAATTATTTTTTTCTTATTATATAGTTTTATCTCTATAAATATAAAATTTTATAATTTTAAAAAAATATTGCTTCAATTAAAATTTAAAATAGAAATATAATTATGAAATGGGGTGGGTGTAAAGAATTTATTAAAATAATAATCAATTTAAGTCTTTAATTTGAATGCCTTTCAAAATAAGAAATAAAATAATTTGTATCTGGTTATTTAAGTAATTTCAATTAAAAAGAACTTTATGAAGAATTTTGAGGGGTGTCAAAAGATCAACTCTTATCTTTATTTTTATTTTTTTTTTTTTTAGAGAACTTCAAAGTTCAAATAAACTTCTAAGGCCAAAAACAATGAAATTTGACAAAATTACCACGGTCAAAGCATTAGCAATGTGTTTTCATCAACCCAAATCGACATGATTTTTCTAGTTTCCTATTCTAACGATCTACATCAATTTATTTTAAATATCCACAGGACTTGACCTAGATTAATTATGTTAATATGGATGAAATTTACTTTCAATTAAGAGACAGATACGTACAGGGACTCAAATCCTTAATTTCAAGGATTGAAATTATTATTCTAGCTCTTCAACTTATTATTTATTGGAGATTTTTAATCCTTCTCAAGATCTTACAAGTAAAAATATTAAAGATATAATAACAGAAAATGCATGAAGAATAAAAATAATCATACAACATAAGAATTTAGGTGAAAAAATCATATTTCAAAGAAAAACCACGACCACCAAGGACAACGAGAGAAAAATCTATTATGTAAAAAGTTATTATAATCACTCTAATATTTTTCCTCACACTAAAAAGCTAATAACTCCTAATCTCTCGATAGATTTGCAGTTTCTCTCACGTTAGAAATATCTATTTGCAGATAAATTGATTACTGTGCTATACAAACTAGCGAATCCACCCTTCCTATATGTGGTGATTATTTCTTATTGGAGAATTATTCATTTCCTCATATAAGTTGTATTCCTCTTTTAATTAATTAAGTCCTAAGGGAGAAATTACTTATTCCTTAAACAGAAATCCTCCTAAAGAATAAAATATCCTAGTAAATCCTTATTGAAAAAGGAGACATATTTTCTAACAATCTCTACCTTAGCGAGTTTTTCAATTAGGTGACAAAATATGATCCATTGTGTATCCACGCAACCATGTTGTCACCACATTCTTTGCTTCATCAAAACAACACCCACATTGAACTTATGAAAATCACTCAGCCGTAGTTAAAATTTTGCTCTCTATCTAGCAGACATAATTCTATATATTAAGAATTATCGTACTCTACCTTATTTAGAGTATACATATTCGGCACATGTTGACGACTTTGCTAAAATATTGACTCTCATGTTTGGCTTCCTTGAGAGTCTTCTACCATCAACATTAAAATTCTACCACACACCTTGCATAAGTTCCAAACCATACCTAAAAGTATGGGATGCTAAAACGGATAAACAAGTCTCTCATGAAGAAAAGAGACACATTACTAGCTAACACCATCGGTATCTCTATATACTAATTTATAGCTATTTATCGAGCTTGCCCTATTCCAACAGTCTTTTTTAAGGTGTCTTGATTGTCTACACACTTTCAGGAGTTTCCAGCAATGAGAATAGTGTTTTCATCACTCTTGCTTTCTTTATATAACCAAATGGAATCAATGTATCCTAAATTTGAACTTGCCACAAGCCAAAATTGATTCTTTCGTCAAACTTTTCTATTTCTACCTTCAAAGGTTTTGAAAACCTCATTGCTAGCATATTTGCTCCGTGTTGTAGCCTTACTTCTGATACCACTTATTAGAGATTTTTAATCTCACCCAAGATCTCATAAGAAAAAATATCAAATAAATAAACATAAAATAGATGAAGAACAAAAACGATCACACAGTACAAGAATTTATGTGAAAACTCCTATATCCAAAAAATTTACGGCTGTTAAGGACGACAGGAGAAATATCAATTATGCGAAAAATTATTATTACCACTCTAATATTTTTTCTCACACGCAAAACACTTAATTTCTCAATAGATCTACCATTTCTCTCACATTAGAAACTGTCTATTTGCAGAGAAACTGATTATGGTGTTATACAAACAAGTGAATCCAATCTCCCTATATATGGTAATTATTTCTTATAGAAGAAATATTTCTTTCCTTATATAAGTTGTATTCCTCCTTGAATAAATTAAGTACTAAGGGGGAAATTACTTATTTCTTAAGTAGAAATCCTCTAAGAGAAGAAAATATCAGAGTAAATTTTATTGAAAAAGGAAACATATTTCCTAACATTCTTGACTTCATATACGTCTTCAAAACTTTGGTTAGTGATTGAATTTTGGGTGTGTTTTCTCTAGGGCTAATGCTAAATAAGTATATTAATATATTTATTGTGTGCAAATACTGTATGGTTTTTAGAAAAATGGTTTTTAGTGATACTTAGCTTGTGACGCTTTGTTAAAAAGTATCAGTATTTACATATATATAAATCATTTTCTATGTTTAACATATAAGTATCACAAATTACTAATATAGTGGTGTAGAGTGTTCACGAATCAGATTTTGCGGATTGGACATTAATCCGTATCCGATCCATAATTTTGCAGATTATAAATTTTTAATCCAATCCAATCCACAGATTAATTAAATTCAATCCAAAAGCCTGCAGATAGGGATGCAAATTTGACTCAATCCATATTTAATCCATCATTTTATAAATTGGTTTGCGAGTTAAAATTTTTAATTATGTCCAATGCACGAACTAACTAAATAAAAAATTAATATAAAAATGATTTTACTACCGATCAAATTCAAAATTAAATATGATTTACATAAATTAATTGTTTAAATAAATATAAAAAATACATTGGTAGTTTCAAAATATAACACACCGAAAAGAAAAAATCTCATTTATTTAAATTAATACATGAAAATTAACTGCTTAAGAAGCTATATATTCTTATTTAATTATCGGATAAAATATAATATGGTGTTAATGTAATTATATTTTAATTAATTTATTTATTAGTAAGTACTGATGCCATAGTTACAAGTCTAATTTTTAATTAAATAAATATTTTTTTTATTTTTTGTGGATTTGCGGATTTTATGCATTTATAGAAATAAATCCATATCCAATCCATCGACTGTGGATTTTTAAATTTTCAATCCAATGACCCGACTTGCCAATCTCTCGAATTCCCGTTGGTAATCTTGCAAAGTTCTCGTTTGTTTGACCCGAGATAATGCTTCATCAAAGCACTCATACCCCATTGGACCAAATCGTGCCAGGACTTCCCTTTTGAACATTCGCCAGGTAATTACTATCCCTTCATCCTGGTACACTCGCTTAAGCCACTGCCACCATTGGTTAGCCTCTCCTTCCAAGTGAAAGGAAGCTAAGCTGACCCGTCTTTCCTCTGTGGTATCTTGAAACTCAAAGTACTGCTCCACACGGCTTAACCATTATGTCGGATCGTCCCCAGAAAACCTTGGAAAATCCATTTTGAATAAGTAATTGTGTGTAGAGCTGGCAAAACGGGTCATCGGGTTGTGTTCGTGTCGTGTCAGCTTCGTGTCGTGTCAAATTTAGGTCGACCCAAACCCGACCCATTTAATAATCGTGTCAAAATATTGAGACCCAAATTCGACATGGAAAAATAATCGGGTTATCCAATAACTCATTTAATATCTATATATTGAACAAAAGTTACATAAAATATTTACACACTATCATACATACGTATGTACATAAATAAATACATACATACATACATACATAATTTATCGATATTATAAAATATATATATCTACCAATATATTACACATTTACACTATTGAGGTTTTAATTATATATATATATATAATATTATATTATATATCAATATTATAAAATATACATGTCTATCAATTTTTACACATTTACACTATTGAAGCTCTAAATGTATATAAAATTTTATAAATAAAACATTGTGTTTATATTCACCCTTTTAAAGAATAAAAAAAAGAAAACCATCTCTAATATTTGAGTTTTAATTATAAGAATATGTAAATTATTTTAAACTAGAAAATATAATCGAGTCATTGATCGGGTAAATGGGTCAAGAATTTTAACCCAAACCCGACACGGAAAAAAATCATGTTGACCCGGACCCGACCCATTTAATAATCGTGTTAAATTTGACAACTCATACCCATTTATTTATGTCATGTTCGTGTCGGGTAATCGGGTCGTGTCAAATTTTGCCAGCTCTAATTGTGTGGATGGGTCCCCTCTTCTCGGGTGGCCATTCCTTGTAGCGAGGAAGAAGCAAACTCCCCTTGATTCAGTTGTGGTTATTCTTGTGTCAACCGTAATCTAGAAAGGGCATCCAACACCTCTTTCAGCCTTCCCTCCATGTCGTTTATCAGGACTCACGTTTCTCCCGTTTCAGTCACTGATAGCTGCATGACTTCACGCATTTCTTGAAGCTCCATTTCCATTCGGTCGAGTCGTTCTTTATTGGTGCCCATGACAGAACCTGCTCTGATACCAAATATGTTAGAACTCAAAATAGAATGGAAGAAGATTCTTATCTCAGCAACAAGAATTAATAAATCTGATAATTCTTCTGTTATCTCAGAGTTCTCCAATTTGGGTTTGGAGTAAACCACAATGACAAATCTTATTTTTCAAGCTACCCAACTACTTGTTTTACAACTTATTAAATAATGAAGCAAAGCAACGGCTAACTCCTATTTTAACTCAACTACTGAAGCTACTAACAAGATATAGAGATTTTCCAGCACAAGACCCGGTCCTTTATGCATCCAACACTTGACCAAGCCTTTTAGTCCCCACGTCATTAGTATTGCTCACATCCAGAAGTGCCAGATACTTTGGATTAGGCTTCCTAGCCCTGGTGGTTCTGCGAGGTTCAACATATCCTCCCCTTGGGACATTGACCTTGCCCTCAAGGTCAAAATCTGGAAATTGTTGCTTAACTTGATCCACCGACTCCCACGTTGCTTCCTCCTCAGGCAAATGACTCTAGTGCACCAAAACTTCCATATGCAACTTACCCGTCCGCTTCACCCACCTCAAATCTTTTACTGCTGCAGGTTGAAGTTCCAAAATTCCATCGTCAGATACAGGAGGTGTTGTATATAGTGGCACCTCGTCGTCTCCCATTCGCTTTTTAAGACAAGATACATGGAAAACGAGATGTATCTTAGTCCCTTCAGGCAATTGCAATTTGTAAGCTGAAACTCTAATTTTTTATATAATTGGGAAAGGACCATAATATTTGCTGGCAAGTTTCTGGTTTGCTCTCTTGAATACCGATTGTTGCCTAAAAGGCTGAAGCTTTAAATAAACTAAGTCACCAATATCAAATTGCACATCTCGACGGTGACGATCAGCTTGTTGTTTCATTCGATTGTTGGCCATCTCCAAGTTCTATTTGAGAAGCTTCAGAAGATCATCTCTACTCATCAATTCTTTATCTACTTCATGCACATTAGAGCTGCCGGGTATATACTTGGAAACACTTGGTGGAGGTCTCCCATATAAGGCTTGAAATGGGGTGAGACCGATAGCACTGTGATAAGTCGTATTGTACCAAAATTCTGCCCAAGGAAGATGAGAACTAGGGTGCTGACTAACCATGCACCGAAGGTATTGCTGCAAACTCCGATTCACCACCTCAGTTTGCCCATCTGTCTCCGGATGATAGGGGGATGACATCTTAAGCTGCGTCCCCTGCAATTTGAAAAACTCCTTCCAAAAGTTGCTGGTGAATACAACATCGCAATCGCTGACTATAGTGCGTGGGACCCCATGAAGCCGAGCGACACAATCTACAAAAACTTATGCTATCTTCTTTGCTGTAAAAAGATGGCTGACCCCGATAAAATGGGTATACTTTGTTAATCGATCCATTACCACCAGTATCGAGTTCTTCCCATTGGAGTTTGGTAACCCTTCAATAAAGTCTATGGAGATGTCTTCACATACTTGAGATGGTACCGGAAGCTACTGTAGAAGACCAGCAGGTGATCGTGATTCAGACTTGTTGCGTTGGCAGGTATCACAAGCGACTACATATTTTTTAACATCGTTTTTCATACCATCCCAGTAGAAGTTTCGGGCAAGCCGTTTCCATGTTCTGAGAACACCCGAATGCCCTCCAATTTTAGCGTCATGAAACTCTTGTAGTAGACGAGTTTTAAGGGAAGACTCAGGTGGAATCACGATGCTCTCTTTATAGTACAGTAACCCATCTTTCCAAACATACTCACAACTCTTTTTTGAATCAACTTTCCTTTGAGATAAAATTTATTGTACCCATGGACTTTCTCTACTTTCTTTTTTTAATTCCTCCCAAATAACAAATTCTGGTTGAGAGATTGCATGTATAATTGACCCCCCTTCTTCCCTTGATAGAGAATTTGCAGCACTATTTTCTTTGCCAGGCCTATATTTAATCTCATATTCATATTCATATCCCAATAATTTGGTAACCCATTTTTGCTGTTCCGGGTAGTTACTCGTTGCTCTAAAAAATACCGTAGGCTCCGTTGATCAGTGAAGATTTGAAATTTTCTCCCCATATGATACGGTCTCCAACATCAAACAGCCTCTATAATAGCTAGCATCTCTTTAGAATAAATTGGTCATGCTCTTTTCTGGGGTCCTAAAGTTCGGCTAAGAAAAGCTATAGGACGTCCTTATTGGGAAAGAACAGCTCTTATTCATGCATCAGAGGCGTCAGTCTCAATAACAAATATTTCATTAAAGTTTAGGATAGCCAATACCGGTGTAGTAGTCATTGCAATCTTAAGTGCCTCAAATGCCTCTTCGGCATTTTCTCCCTAATGAAATTGTCCCTTTTTTAGCAGTTGCGTGAGAAGGGCTACAATGGTGCCATAATTTTTTACAAACTTTCTGTAGTACCCAGTAAGTCCTAAGAATCCCCGTAACTCCATCACATTCCTCGGTCTCGGCCAATTTCTCATAGTTGCAATTTTTTTTAATCATCGACTTGGACTCCTTTTTAAGAAATAAAATGTCCCAAATACTGAATCTTGGTTTGCCCGAATGAACATTTGGACTTCTTAAAAAAAAAAACTGTTGTTTTTGCAATATTTTGAGCACAACCCGCACATGTTCCAAATGCATCTCCCATTAACAGCTGTATATTAGGATATCGTCAAAGAAGACGAGGACAAACTTACGTAATATTGGCTTGAATATTGAGTTCATAGCTGCTTGGAAGGTTGATGGGGCGTTACACAAGCCGAAAGGCATGACCAAATATTCGTAATGGCTGTTATGTGTTCGAAATGCTGTCTTGTGAATATCTTCGGGATGAACACGAATTTGGTGGTGCCCAGCTCTAAAGTCCAGTTTTGTAAAATATTTCGCCCCATGTAACTCGTCAATCATATCATCCACTATTGGGATAAGGAATCGATCTTTGATTGTAACTTCATTCAATGCCTGATAGTCTGTACAAAATCGCCAAGATCCATCATTTTTTTTTACTAGAAGAACCGGCGAAGAGAATGAGCTGTGGCTAGGTCGTATGATTCCATTTTTCAGCATTTTGTCCACCTGTCTCTCAATTTCAATTTTATGAAAATGGGCATACCTGTAGGGGCGCACGTTTACTGCTGAAATTCCCTCATTAAGAGGTATTTTATGGTCTATGTCTCGGACCGGTGGCAGTGAACGTGGCTCATCAAAAAGTGGGGCAAACTGGGACATTACTGTCCTAAAGTCATGAGGAATCTCTTCATGTTTTTTCTTATTGTATGTCGCCTCCTCAACCACTACAGCAAATAAAACTTCTCCTCCACTCAACTTCTTTTCAAGGGAGTGTAGGGCAATTGATGTGGTATCGGGATCCTTCAGCCCGTATATCATCTTTGGTTCCCCTTGCCAATTAAATTGCATGGTCAATTCATTCCAATCGCACAAAATAGGACTTAACTCTCTCAGCCATTGAACCCCCAACACAACATCCAATCCCTACAAAGGAAGAGAAAATAATGTCACTGTTATAGGGACTTCTTGAAAATTCATGCATACCCCCTCATGTTTGTCTTGGCACGTTATTTGTCCCCATCAGCGACCTTCACATTAAACTTTTCAATGGAGATGACGGGTAAACAAATATGGCGAGCCACTCGGTCGTTGATGAAGTTGTGACTTGACCCACTATCTACCAATACCGTTACTGGATGTTTGTCAATGTAAGCCCGAAGTTGTAGAGTGCGAGGTCATTTCTATCCTGAAAAGGCATGCATGGTAATTTTAAAATAATGGCCCTCATTTCCCTCATTTCCTTTCTGTTCCATGGCCGTGGCACCTGCTTCTGATTCGTTTTCCCCACTGTCTCCTCCATCGATCACAAAAAGCTGAGGTATGTTGCATTTGTGGCCCGGTGTGAATCGCTCATTGCAGTTAAAACATAGGCCCTTCTCTCTTATGTGCTGCATCTCTTCCCAAGTTAATCGTTTTACCGGGGCACCTCCGGTTGGTTTCGAAGCCAAGGTGTGCAAGGACGGAGTGGTGTTGAGTGTCAGCACCCGTTGCGGCCCCGTTTTTCTGAATTTCAGCTTCCCTTGCCTTCGTCTCCTGGTGAGCTGATCGTCCTTCATTCTCGCTATTCCAATGGCATCCTGTAAAGACTGAGGCCTAGCCATTCGCACTTCATCAGCGATTTCCTCTTTTAAGCCACCAAGAAATGTTCTAATCAAAGCCGATTGGGGCCATCCAATGACCTGACTTGCCAATCTCTCGAATTCCCGTTGGTAATCTTGCAAAGTTCTCGTTTGTTTGACCCGAGATAATGCTTCATCAAAGCACTCATACCCCGTTGGACCAAATCGTGCCAGGACTTCCCTTTTGAACATTCGCCAGGTAATTACTATCTCTTCATCCTGGTACACTCGCTTAAGCCACTGCCACCATTGGTTAGCCTCTCCTTCCAAGTGAAAGGAAGCTAAGCTGACCCGTCTTTCCTCTGTGGTATCTTAAACTCAAAGTACTGCTCCACACGGCTTAACCATTCTGTTGGATCGTCCCCAGAAAACCTTGGAAAATCCATTTTGAATAAGTGATTGTGTGGGTGGGTTCCCTCTTCTCGGGTGGCCATTCCTTGTAGCGAGGAAGAAGCCAACTCCCCTTGATTCAGTTGTGGTTTTTCTTGTGTCAACAGTAATCCAGAAAGGGCATCCAACACCTCTTTCAGCCTTCCCTCCATTTCGTTTATCAGGACTCGCATTTCTCCCGTTTCAGTCACTGATCGCTGCATGACTTCACGTATTTCTTGAAGCTCCATTTCCATTCGGTCGAGTCGTTCTTTATTGGTGCCCATGACAGAACCTACTCTGATACCAAATATGTTAGAACTCAAAATAGAATGGAAGAAGATTTTTATCTCAGCAACAAGAATTAATAAATCTGTTAATTCTTCTATTATCTCAAAGTTCTCCAATTCAGTTTTGGAGTAAACCACAATGACAAATCTTATTTTTCAAGCTACCCAAGTACTTGTTTTACAACTTATTAAATAATGAAGCAACGCAACGGTTAACTCCTATTTTAACTCAACTACTGAAGCTACTAACAAGATATAGAGATTTTCCAGTAGAAGACCCGATCCTTTATGCATCCATCACTTGACCAAGCCTTTTAGTCCCCACGTCATTAGTATTGCTCACATCCAGAAGTGCCAGATACTTTGGAATAGGCTTCCTAGCCCTGGTGGTTCTGCGAGGTTCAACAAGCTCATGTTCAATTACTAGGTTGGATGAACTTGATGTTGAATTTGTTGATGGTCATGCGCTTGATTTACTAATTATTAACAGTTTATTTTTTTTAATTGACTGCAGACCAAGTGTTCGACGAAATTTCCTCAAATGTGGAATTATTGGATGGAGTTTTATGGGGTTTGGTGTAGAATGTAATTGTTTTTGTCCAAAATTTTATAGGCTTTAATTTTATTTGTTGGTTATAGCAGTGGACGTGTTAAGGTTTAAAATTGATTATTATTTTTCCATAAAAATCTCTCATTTTTTATTAATATTTTTGGTAAGAGAAACAAATGGGTAGAGGTAGAAAGGTTTTTTCTTTCACTGAGGTCTCTAAACACAACAACTGCAAGGATTGTTGGCTTGTCATTGAGGGCAAGGTATCATAGTTTAGCTGATTACATATTGGTTAGATTATTATTTTGAATATCTTGTTGCTGGGCTGTGAAGTTTCTTTACGTTTAATATCTTGATGGTTTGATTTTTATTCCTGTTTTATAATATATTGCTTGTGTGGCTATTTGATTGTTTTGTTTTGATTATTGGGAAATTTTCAATCCGTATGCAAGCTTTGGTCATGGGCAAATGGGAGATGGCCTCTCCACATGCGCTAGATCTCACTGAATCTCTTCTTTGGTTTAGCCATGTGATTCCTTAAATTGGTTAGTATTTGTTATGAGCCTCACTGTTAGACAAAATATATTTTCATATTAGTATCCTTATCTTTGTTACAGATATTTGTCATGACTCTCTTGAGTGCTGGGACCAATGTGTAACTGGAGCATTTTATACAACCATACCATGTAGCTCTAATCTGGTACTCATGACTACTTTTCAAAGGCAAAATGTAAGCATATCTATTTAATGGTTATGAAGCTTTCAAGTGCTATAATATAACTTTTCATATAACTTAAATGGAAATAACATGGATTGTTTTCCTTTACTGATTATGGACTATTGAATAGAGAAGCTGCTGGTGTGACAACGCACTTGCACTACTTATGTTCAAAGAGTGAGAGACAGTTATCCTTCTCAATTTAGCTTATGAATTTATTAAATTTAGCTGCAATTAGTAGGTATTTGATTTGATGATAGAAATTTGTTTGCATTTAATTTAGATTATTCAATTATAAGATTAGGATATCTTGATTATTGAAGTGTTTGAAATTTGTAATAGATACTGATAATATTTAAGTATGAAATGAAAGAAGTTTTTGTCTTTTGTTATTTTGTGGTGTATTTTAATTTTATCAATAAATTAATAGGCAGTGAACCAATTCAATTTTTTTTAAATAAATTAAACGGTGATACTATGGCAACAGTAACCATACACAATAATATAATATCACCAATTACTAACATTATGATGTCATAATATTAGTGATACTATAGTAATAGTAATCACATGTACCATTATCATGACACCTTAAATAAGTGTCACTATGTTTTGGGTGTCATATTACTAATACAATTAATAAGTGTAACTGAAAGTAATTACTAATACTTTTCTAATGTTAGTAAAGACAAGTAAAGTAATAACTGACACTGTTCTAATGTCAGTAAAGAGCACTTTTCAAATGGTGTTGTAAGTTTTTACCATTTTTCTAGTAGCATTGTAAGCTGGTTATTTCCCTATAAGCCTTGAAGCTTGTGAGAATCACCAAATTCTGATGGAATGGATTTTCACCAATTCATTTTAACTGATTCCTAAGAACGGACAATTGATTTTCACCAAGAGTCGACCAAAGAGAAGGTTTTGGGAAAGTTCAAGGACTCTGAGGCTTGAAAGAAAGAAGAGGAAAGGAGAAAGAGGGCCTTTGATTGAGTGAGTTGGGAGAACAAGTGAGGGGACTCGGCCGAGTGCGTGCGTAAGTTAAACCAACCCAGTAACAATGCGGGTTCGTTTTGTTCCATGTATAAAGTCCTTGTGAATTTTCACTTGCATTTTTGCGGATTCTCAAATTTCATTTTCGTTACAAAGAGAAGATAAAAATGACTAAAAGTTACACAGCAGAAAGTGCTTTTCTTCGTTTTCGCAGAAATAAGGGGTAAATAACCGGGAGCTGGAAAGCAAAAAGAATGAAGAGGCAAAATTTGAGCGTTATATTTCTTAATAATATAATATTGAGCTTTAGGTAAGGGGTCCAACTAAGCTCATGCAGCTGATCTTAACCATTAAATATGAGGGTTTGAAAAGTAGTCTGCCCAACGAGAATTCTAAAATACAGCAGAGCTAATACAATAAATTAATGCATGTTTGACATGTATAGTTAAATTTTATATAACTATCAATTGCATAAATATTAGTTTTTCAAAGTAAATACATATATATCATAACATCATTTATTTGTTGTACAATTGAAATGATATTTCATAGGTATTTTAGAATTTTTACTGCCGAACACATAGCCGTTGCATGTCATACAACCCCTTTTTTTTTTTTTTGGTCCTCTAATTTTGAAATGACTAAAATAGTCCCATTTTGCTATTGTTTTTGTTCTGAGGATTCCTTCTGTAATAAGGAGATTATGTATTAAAAGAAGAAGAAACACCGAGATCTTCAGGAGAAAAATATATACAATAGTAGCAAAAGTAAAACCAAACAAGACGACTGTTTGATTCAAAAAGACCGCGAAAAATATATACAAGAGGAGTCTTTAGTAATTTGCTTAGGGGAATGATATTTACCACATAAAGTTGCACAGCGATGACAGAAACAGCAATAAGATTATATGGTGTTAACATAATTTTTTTATTATTTTTTCAATTAACAGTAATCTCAAATAATTTTAACGTATTTTTCATTATTTTTTAATTATCGCTGATTTTATCTTTAATAACTTAGTGGATTGTTCAAAATATATTAAAAAGGACAATGAAATGGAGAACCTATACACAAACGGCAAATAATAAGTAAAAATGTGATTTTTCCAACTTGAATAATTCATTCTTTACATCACTGAATCACAAAGGGGAATGAGATTACATTAATGAAAACTAGAATCAAGCATCCAGGGCTCTCATTTATTCTCCCAACACTACAAAAATTCATACAAAATTCTGGTTATAAATTTTGTCACTTGATTTGCTTGCTGACTTATTTATCTTATATTTGATTCCTTTCTCGACCATTCTTAGTTCTTTAATATCAACTCTTCATCAGCGCCCGCCTTCTAATGGCTGGTACCTCTACTTGATGATGATGATAACCATGGGCGGACCCAATTAAGGCCCAGGAGGGGCTTCAGCCCCCCCTTGGACGATTAAGTTTTCTTTTAAATGTATCCCAAGCCCCTTCTGAAAAAGTTAAATAAAACAATTTGGACACATTTTTCATATATGAAAAGACTTGTGGTTCAATGGTAAGAGTGTTATTTAATGATTTTAAAATCTTGGTTCAAATCCCATTAGCTACATTATTTTATTTTTTTAAATATTTTGTGGAAAATAATATTTTCACGCATTTAAAATACTACTTCAAAAAATGATATTTTCACGCATTTAAAAATAATAATTTATTACTATTATTATTTAGAATTTAAAAAAAGTAATAAAATTTCAGTTTATAAGACTTAAAATGTATTCAAGTGAACATTAAAAAAATTTAAGTTAAATAAAATTTTTTGAGCTAAGCCCCCCCTCATTTTAGTTTCTGAGTCCGCCACTGATGATAACGATATGCCATATATTACTTCATCAGTGAGGCATTTCATCGCCCAAATATGTAGTTGCAACCATCAAACACCTGTAGTTCAACATTCATTAATGTAGGAGTTTTTCGTCAGAATCAAGTACAATCTTTCTGTGTTATTTCTTCAAATTTTCTACATTTGGTAATTTAATTAATTAACTAATTAAGTTGACTCTAATTAGATTTGGCTAAACTAAGAAAACGAATCTAACATATTATGTTATTATTTATTGCTAAGCTATAATTGTTACAGATAAACTCATTTTTAATTTTTTTTATAATTGTTACAGATATATTACTGTACCTTTTAATTTAATTGTTGCTAAGCTTCGCAAATGTTATTACCTTTTTTACTAATGCAATAAAAAATCGGAGAATGTTGATCATTTTCTATCATAGAAAGCAATATTCATGGACGAAATTCTACTATTGTTTCAGAGAAAATAGACTTCAAAAGTCAGATTTCTCTATTTAATATTCGGTGGGACAAGGAGCCTATCCACATGGTCAAAATAAACTCATTTTTATGTATATAATTGGAATTGGAATACGTAAATTCAACAAATATCTAGTTCAATTTTCTCTAAATCTCACAGTGACAGAATTGTGTCTTCAAACTAGTTTGATTTTCTGTAAGTCTCAATAAAAAATTGAAAGGACTCGCTTATGTTACAACTATGGTAAGGTACCACAATTTTTGAGTCCATCTAATGGTTGGGAAGAGTCAGTGGTACACTAAGAGAGTAAGAGTAGCCGGTTGCTTAAAGTTACTGTGGAGAACTCTATTCAATGAATAAAGATCCAGATACAGTGCAGGTTCATATTTGATTTGTTTCAAGTGGCCATCAACCAAATTTTATCCAGAACCCATAAGTTGCTGAAATCTTTTCCACACAAAAATTTCCAATAATCCAAATCTTTTCCCAATGGAATCGCGGTCATATGAGGCTGAAGTATTTCTAAATGACGTCAGATAAATTGAAGGCGAATACAGTTTGTGCCAGGCAATTGCAGCGGACATTGGGTGGAGCTGAAACTTTAGGAATTAGGCATATCTCATGATCTGAAAAGAAGGGTGGAAAGATGTGTGTTTGATCTGGTCCAGCCGCAGCTTCAAAGGATCTGATTTCATTACCAATACGAATTATCTGAATAGATCCGATGCGGTACGAGGCTCAATTCAAACCCTAAATGAATCACAAAAACAAACATTTCGTCAAAATATCACAACCATTTCATCACGGTGGCCCAACCCGAATTTTTTTTTTTTTGGGGGCTTTCTCACTAAACACAAACCAAACACGAAAATTGTTAATGGCATTTTGTGGTTTGTAATTGTACTTTCCGACGTCTAAATATCACGAGAGTGAGAGTAACAAGTGAAGAGCGTAGAGGAAGTAAAGAAGAGGAAGACAACAAGTGTAATTTCTCAATTGCTGTATCAAGATGGATTTGAGATGAAATCAGATCCATTGTTGCCATACAAAGAAATTTCCCAACGATTAAGAAACTTTTCATATTACACTCAAATGGTATTAAATTAATATACAACCGGCTCCAACGGTTGTAAGTTGATGGTTCAAATATAAAAAAATAATTTAAGCCGTTAGATTAAGCTCTAAATTATCCAATGGTTAAAGATAAAAACTCTGGTACCATATTACAGTTGCAACATAGGCAAACCTGAAATTAAAATAAGTTTTCAATATATATTAAACAAAAATTTAAGTTGAATGAAGAAAAAAAGTTGTTCAATGAAAAGTAACCAACTAACTACGTGAGTTTAAAAAGTATAATCAGGCCTTTTTAATCAAATTCATAGAAATTCTAGATTTTAGCGATTAATATAGTTTTTATTATTATTATTCTATTAAGTATCGCACAGCTGAAAGTTAAATCTCTTCCTTATTCATCTTAGTGGAGTTTGAATTTCTAATCATTTATTTTAAGTACTCAAGAGATTTTATCAGTTAAATCAACTAACACCTTCATTCAAATAATTTTAGAAAGTTGGAAGATAAAATACATGAAGAAAATGACAGTTAATAGGATGTTAAATCTATCCATAAATTACATTTGTATAACCAGCTAAGACTTATGGTTACTACGGTAGCATTTTGAGTAATAGCATATATAGATAAAATTTAGATAAAAAATTTATGTTCTCTATCTTAATGTGGTATTGTAATTTTAAGTCATAAATACTTTAAAATAACAGTTGCTTTTTTTATATAAATATGGCATTTAAATAATAATTTTTACAAAAATGGTAAACGTATTATAAGTTTTTTTATCAAATAATTAATTAATTAGCCATGGGATAAAATCACAATGGCATGAAAAAAAAGGTTGTAATGGTGAAATCTGAATAGGCCTAAATTTTTCAGAAGTCTGAATATAAATATCTGAATGACATATTTTTTCTTTTTTTAAATATCTTAATATAAGTAGCATCTTGTTTTTTTTTATAAATGATAAACATCTAAAACATGATTATTTGAAATTTATGTCCTTATAAATAAATAAAAAAGATCAGATTTTATAATTTAGGAGTATATTTAATTGGCATATTTTTGGAATATAATATCTGAAAAAATTCACAAAAGTTCACTTTTCTATTCAGATATAAATGTTCAAAAATCAAACATAAATTACAAAAAATAAATAAATAAAATTTAAAAAAAATCTAAAATTAATAAAATTTCAGACTTCAGACGTTTAAAAAATAAGCCTTTAATTTGTTACCCGTGAATAGATGCTACAAATTAATTACCACAAATTAACAACCAATTTACGCATAAGAAATTGTCGCATCAAACCCGTTATAAAATTAACCACTATACCAAACACTTCATTATTACATTAATTATCCACAGTATCTATTTAACATTTACATTTTGTTTTCTGAAACTAGAAATAATATTTAAACTTGAAAGGATGATTGATTATTACCCACTTCAATTCATAATCATATATATTGAGAGCCAACGTAAACCCTCCTCCCCTTCATGGTTGGTGGACTAGATAACTCGTTCATGGGAATCGTCAAGAATTTTAAAATTGTTAAGAACATGACTTAGTAAATGATAATCATAGAATTACATCGTAACAGTGATTAAAGAATGCATCCAGTCATGACGTTGATGCTTAATAATTAAAAATTACATTTGGTCTTTTCTTTTTCTTTTTACCAAAATAAAACCAGCCATTTGTGAGTTGTGATTCTAAAAATTTTATCGACTTCTACTTTTTCTTCATTAGAAAATTGTATATTTTTGGAACATAATATTTACTTGAAATATAATATTTACTTATTATTTAGACTTTTACTGATTCAAATAAAAATTATAAAAATTCACTTTATCTATTCATATATAAATATATGAAAATCAAACTGAATTTATAAAAAACAGACAAATAAATTTTAAAAAAGAACTAAAATTTCAACAAATAAGCCCTCAATTTGTTGCTCATAAATAGATGCTATAAATTAATTACCACAAATTAACAACCAATTTACACCTAAGAAATTGTCGCATCAATCCCGTTATAAAATTAGCCACTACACCAAACAGTTCATTATTAAAATAATTATCTATAGTATCTACTTAACATTTACATTTTGTTTTCTGAAATTAGAAATAGTATTTATACTTTAAAGAATGATTAATTATTGAGCACTCACTTCAATTCATAATCACATATATTGAAAGTCGGGCAAAACTATGGTGCAACTGTGGTATGGTACCACAACTGCATCCAGCCGTTAGATTCAGCTATAATTGTTACTATGAGCTGGATCCAACGGCTGGAAGCAACTGTGGTATGGTACCACAGTTGCACCATAGCCAGACCCATTGAAAGTCACGTAAACCCTCATCCCTCATTGTTGTTCGCGGAATGCGGAATCAAGCGCACCAAATAATTACCGAAAAATAAAAGACACAAAATTTAACGTGGTTCAACAGTATGCCTACGTCCACGAGAGTAAGAGAAAAATAATTGTATTATTAACAATTATTTGAGTAAAGAAATCTCACTTTCCTAGAACCCAAATACACCTAGTACTCTCACACACACTCTCTAATTGCTCACACTCTCAGAACTGTCAAAAGTTTAGAAACTTATAAGCTTAACAAATTTTTGAGATGCAATTAAATGAAGAAATGGCTTCAATTTATAGGCTTGAAGCTAGTACTATTCCACCTAACCCAAATACTATTCCACCTAACCCATGCAAATATGTCAAGGAGTTTGGTATTTCTTTGGCCAATCTTGAAAAATTCTTCAAATTTGAATCCAACATTTCGGCTAACCTTGACATTTGTTAGCAAAATGCAAGTGGATTTCTTATTTTTCAACAATTCTCCACCTCGGCAAAGATTTGTCCAAATCTGAGCCGACTACCAACGGATCATCATCCCCAAAGTGGTTGCATCTCTGTGACTGCCTACGTACCCAAAATATGGGATCAAGCCAACCGTAGTTCAAAATTCCCGAAGGACATAACTTAACACAATCGAAGGATTTGAATTAGTTTCAAGTAATGTTGAAACTTAACTCCAGAAACTACCTTCGTCAACATATCTGATGGATTATCTTTGGTATCGATCTTTCTCAACAACACAACACCGCTCTCGATAATCTCTCTCACATAATGATATTTCACATCTATGTGCTTCGTCCAAGCGTGATTTGTTTGATTCTTCACAAGGAATATCGCACTTTGATTATCACAAAAGACCGCAATGTTCTCCTGGATTACTCTCAAATCACCTAACAATCCTTTCAACCAGATAACTTCTTTTACAGCTTCAGTTGCTGCCAAATATTTTGCTTCCGTAGTGGACAGAGCAATTGTCGATTGTAGAATTGACCTTCAGCTAACCGGACCTCCACCCAATGTGAATACGTAGCCCGTTGTTGATCTTCACTTATCTAGGTCTCTGGAGAAATCAGAATCACAATACCCAACACATTGTTGACTATAATCCTTCTTGAACAATAACCCAACATCAACTGTCCCATACAAATATCGGAGAATCCACTTCACCGTAAGCCAGTGATTTTTACCCGGATTGTGCATGTATTTACTAACAATGCTCACTGCTTGAGATATATCGGGCCCTATGCATACCATAGCATACATAAGACTACCCACAACACTAGCATATGGAACACGAGCCATGTAATCGCGCTCCTCTTGAGATCTAGGACATGAAGAAGAACTTAATTTGAAATGAGGAGCTAGAGGTGTATATACCGGTTTAGTTTTGTCATCCATAGCGAATCTTTCTAGCACTTTCTAAGACTTTTGAGTCAACCATACGCTCACATTCTTCTTGTCTCTACAAATCTTCATCCCAAGTATTCTCTGTGCATCACCCAAGTCTTTCATCTCGAACTCAGAAGCCAGTTGCTTCTTTAATCTTTCGATCTTATCTCTATTCTTCGAAGCATAAGCATATCGTCGACATAGAGTAACAAATAGATGAAAGCTCCATCTAGTAGTCTTCTAAAGTGATCGTGTTCACTTCTGGTGAATTTCTGCCCTTGTATAAATTGATCAAATCTTTTGTACCACTACCTTGGCGATTGCTTTAGTCTGTACAAAGATTTAATCAATCTACACACATGATTCTCCTTTCCAACAACTCTGAAACCACAAGGCTGAATCATATAGATTTCCTCCTCCAAATCTCCATGTAAGAACGTCGTCTTAACATCTAATTGAGCCAACTCTAACTCATATTCTGCAACTAAGGCAAGTAGGATACGAATGGAAGTATGTTTTACAACTGGAGAGAAAACTTCATTGTAATCAATACCTTCCTTTTGAGCAAAATCTTTTGCCACGAGTCTTGCCTTATATCGAGGAGTTGTTTGATTCGGAGATCCTTGCTTTTTGGTGTAGACCCATTTATTACTAATAGCCTTTTTCCTCTTTGGTAACTTTACAAGTTCTCAAGTCTGGTTTTGATGGAGAGATTTTATATCTTCCTCCATGGCTAACTTCCATTGATCACTTTCACTGCTGCATAATGCTTCACCAAAAGTGTTGGGGATGTCATTATCAATAACTGAAAGTGCATAGGATATCACCATGTCTTTAGTAAGCCATCTGAGTTTCTTTATCTCTCTTCTTGGCCTCTTTGTTACTATAAAATCATCATTATCTACATCATCAATTATTTCTTCATTTTGTGGGACATTTGAAGAAATAACCTCTTCTTCAACTCTAGGTGTCACCTCCATAGTTGAATCCTTTTCTGATGTAGAACTAACTGGTACATATGGAGTTGCATCAAACTCCACCCGTTACAATACTTCTGTGGTCTTGTTCTGCACCTGTTGAGAACTTGAAGCTTTCATAAGTGAAGCTTCATCAAACGTGACATCTCTGCTACACACAAACTTTTTGTCTTCGAGATCCCAAAGCTTGAAGCCCTTTACTCCACCTTTGAATCCCACAAAGATAGTTTTTCTAGCACGAGGATCCAATTTACCATCTTTGACATGATAATAAGCTGGACACCCGAATATACGAAGGGAATCATAGTCTTGTGCATGCTTTTCAGACAACATTTCCATATGAGTTTTACCTCTAATTGCAGTAAAAGGCAACCGGTTTATCAAGTGACTTGCGTAGCTCATAGCTTCAGCCCAAAACTTTTTATCTAAACCAGCATTAGATAACATACACTGTACTTTCTCCAGCAAAGTACGATTCATACGCTCAGCCACACCGTTTTGTTGCGGAGTATGTCTCACCGTGAAATGTCCTTTAATACCCTCG
The DNA here is from genome assembly GCA_039657385.1 of Citrus x changshan-huyou. Taxonomy (NCBI): domain Eukaryota; kingdom Viridiplantae; phylum Streptophyta; class Magnoliopsida; order Sapindales; family Rutaceae; genus Citrus; species Citrus x changshan-huyou. The sequence goes on along the minus strand of CM077547.1, from coordinate 16,585,641 downwards.
TTCTGACATACTTGCAAGAACGGATCAAAAGTATATTCACCTCCATTATCATATTGTAATTCTTTGATCTTTCTGTCAGTTTGAGTCTCCACTAATTTCTTCCATTTCACGAAAATCTCTAGAATCTCAACCTTTGCTCGCATGGTGTACACCCACACACGTCTAGAGAAATCATCAACAAATGTAATAAAATAATAGCTTCCACCAATTGATGCAGTCTTGGTTGGTCCCCATACATCACTGTGAACATATTCAAGGATCTCACGAGTATCGTGATTAGCTGTGCCAAACTTGACCCTTGTTTTCTTGCCTACTACACAATGCTTACAGAAATTTAATTTACAGGTTTTGGTACCTTTTAAGAGTTCGTGCCTCATCAGAGTTTGCAAAGACTTCTCTCCAGCATATCCCAATCGTACATGCCATAGCTTGGTGGTGTCACAGTACGCCTCAACAACATTTGCTTCATCAGTTGTACCTCCCTTCAAATAGTATAAATTATGACGCTGAACCCCTTACAGAATCACCATAGCCCCATGTGTAAACTTCATTGTGCCATCTTCAATGGTAACCTTGTAGCCTTTACCTTCTAAAACACCCACAGAAATTAGATTTTTATTTAAAGCTGGAACAAATCTAACCTCTTTGAGTTCTCTGATCATTCCATCAAAATTTTGAGTTGAATTGTTCATATCCCCATTGTGCGACAAGGTTGATCATTCCCCATCACAACTGCACCAAATTCTAGATTACGAAAATCCGTAAATCATTCCTTAATAGGACACAAATGATAGGTTGCTCAAGTATCAAGTATCAACTCGCTCGAACTAGCCACGTATGTTGCAGAAGTAATACTTAGTGAATAATCAGAGTCTTCATCTTTCTGTGCCATGTTTGCTGCTGCTGGTTTCTTCTCATCTCTCTTTTGAGCCTTTGGACAATCTTTCCTCCAATGACCCTTTTCATGACAAAAGGTACACTCATCTCGAGCTATATTTCTGCTTCTCGATTTGAATCGAGAATTCTTTCCACCACGCTTCTTCTTTTTCTCCATCGCCCAATCTCTACTCACCAAAGCTTCAAACGATGCTCGTTCAGAATTTTTATCATTATTCTGTATCTCCAAGTTAGTCAATGTTGTGCAAACATCTTTGAAAACGATCATACTCTTCTCATATATCAAGGTAGTCACAAAATGGTTATATTCATCTGGTAGTGAGTGTAACAGAATCATAGCCTTGACTTCATTCTTAATATCTTCATCAAGATTCTTCAAATCAGCAAGTAACTTTTCAAATCTTGAGACATGATCGTGCATTGACACCCCATGCTTCATTCGAAAGCCATATACTTGGCTCATTGTATGAAGACGATTTTCAGGACTTTTCAGCAAGTACTTCTCCTCCAATGTGTGTGAGTCACCGCACACTCCTCATCTTTCACTAAGTATTTCACCTCCTTGGTCAAATAAGATCTTATCTGACCATAGGTTTTCTCGTTCATACGATCCCAAATTTCTTCATCATACAAGTGTCTTTTATTTTTCAGAACAATATCGAGATCGATTTGAATAAGGGCATCCATAACTTCGCGCCTCCACATGCCGAAGTTGATTTTCCCATCAAACTTTTCAACATCGATCTTCTGGCCTCCTACAACAGGTGCTGAGTAGCGATTTGACAAATCTTGCCTCCCACCTGAAGTGTATCCTGAAATAGTCTCGGTAGATCTCTCCTCAATTCTGGAAGTTTCACCTTCTACCATTTTCTCAACGAACTATTTCCACTTGAAAAACAGCATCTATGATGTTAATTTCGTGTGAATAAATGCACCAGAAAAGTTCCTAGGAGACTGGACGGGAACTCGGTCGCAATTAAAAACCAGAATCCTTAGACTCTTATCGACTTGTTGACAAAACTTTCCTAGACATGTAGAAATACACACTACTTACACATACTGTCTCCCAAGTACAAATGGTCGTCTCCACCGTATTCGTGAACAGTACCGTATGCAGGAATAGTTTTGTATACTTGAACAGTACCGTATCCACTCAATTACGAACCGTCGACTCTGATGCCACTTGTTGTGCGCGGAATGCAGAATCAAGCGCACTAAATAATTACCGAAAAATAAAGGACACAAAATTTAACGTGGTTCGGCAGTATGCCTACGTCCACGGGAGTAAGAGAAAAATAATTGTATTATTAATAATTATTTGAGTACAAATTTGAGTAAAGAAATCTCACTTTCCCAGAACTCAAATACACTCAGTACTCTCACACACACTCTCCAATTGCTCACACTCTCAGAACTCTCAAAAGCTTAGAAACTTATAAGCTTAACAAATTTTTGGGATGCAATTAAATGAAGAAATGGCTTCAATTTATAGGCTTGAAGCTAGTACCATTCCACCTAACCCAAATACTATTCCACCTAACCCATGCAAATATGTGAAGGAGTTTGGTATTTCCTTGGCCAATCTTGAAAAATTCTTCAAATTTGAATCCAACATTTCTGCTAACCTTGACATTTGTTAGCAAAATGCAAGTGAATTTCTTATTTTTCAACACCCACTTGGTTAGAGAAATTTTAAAATTGTTAAGACATGACTTAGAAAGTGATATAATCATTGAATAATTACAAGATAACAGTGATTGCAGAATGCATCCGGTCATGACCTTGAAGCTTAATATTAAAAATGACATTTGGTCTTTCTTTTTTAATCAAATTAAAACCAGCCATTCGTGAGTTGTAATTTCAAAAATTTTATCGAATTCTACTTTTTCTTCATGAGAAAATGGCTGACTCGCAACAAGCTTCTTCCATCAATGCTCAAAGGTAATCGCTGCCAATCTCTCAAGCTTTATATATATATATATAAGTATTGCTCACAAAAAAATATCAAATTATTTTAATATAACTTTAAACGAAGAAAGTTAGTTTTATCTCATGATAAGAGATTTTAATTAATTTGACTATTTTGTTACCAAAAAGGAAAAAAAAAAAAAAAAGGCTATTTGGTATAAATGTGAGATTAGAAATTATACTTCATATAAATTAATTTTTTTCTTCTCTTCGATGATTGATGATCTTTAATTTGACTGCTATTTACTTGATATAAGAGGATGATAAATTTGCCAATTAATGTTCATGGGTGAATACACCATGTAATTTCAATAGGCATGAGGGTAGATATTTGGAAAGTATTGTACATGTATCGAGGATTTCTCTTTATCCTTTTTTTTTTTGGTTAACATGATTAAGTCTTCAATTTACACTGTTTGCATAGAGAGTCAACGGTGGCTCGTGTACTGTTCAGAGCATTGAGACGTGGGGATGCAGCTACAGTCAGGGAATCCGCACGTCTAAATGGAAATGGCATTCTGGACATGAGTCAGAACCGTGACACGGCACTTCATATAGCTGCAAGATTCGGACACAAGAATGTTGTGATGGAAATACTAGAGCTTCGACCTGACCTTGTAAGTGTGGAGAACCACAAATCCGAAACTCCAATGCATGTTGCGGCGAGGGCCGGTAACTTTGGCGTTGCTAAAATTTTCATGAGGCCTCACGGTAATGGTAATAATACTGGGACGTTTGATGACATTTTGAGAAAGCAGGACGAAGAAGGTAACACACCGCTGCATAATGCTGTTAGAAAATGCGACGGCAAGATGGCATTCACGATGATAAGAAAGGACCCTGAACTAATATGTTATATTAACAAAGCTGGGCAGTCTCCACTCTCCTTGGCCATTGATGCAGGATTAACTCATATCGCATGCTGTATAATAAAGGAAAAATTGTCCGTTCTTGATCACAGAGGACCCAATGATCTGACGCTTCTTCACATTGCCATCATAAAGTCGAATTTTGGTGAGTCTTTATATGACCTTTGTTTAAATATTCGTTTATAGTAAGATTCTAAACATCAGGGCCTGCAATTGCTAATGGCCAAATGGATTTTTTAACTCTTCCAGTATTTGAACCCGGATGGCCACTCAAATAAAACTCCTTAAAAATCTTTCAGTTAGTTCCCTCACCCTTGAGGGTGGAAATGCAGAGCCTGAAATTCATACTACTCAAATGTACATTTTTACAGATGTCTCAAGATCAATCAAGTGGCCACCTAGCTAGCAAAATGCAAAGATGATAAGAATCAATCTGTGTGGTGTGTGTGTGTATTTTAAGTAAAGGGTGACTAATTTGCCCTGATCTCAAGCATTCTTGAACCTTGTCATCAGAAAGCTCTATTGATGTGCTCTCTGAAAATGCCAAGTGTTGGTGTCAAATTGCTGTAGCATTTGAATTCTGTCACCCCCGCCACAATACTCTCGATGTGGCATTTCACCGAACATCTAGTCATTTCCAACAAACACTTTTATGATTTGCTAAGGTTTTGTGGGTCTCAAAATTGGTATAGTTTGATACTATAATATACCATAACTATTAGAAACTTAATGATACAATAAGTAACATTATTCTAATCCTTTCGTTTTGAAATTTAAATTCAGTTGTAATGGCCAAGATACTGGAGGCAAAAAGGGATCTCATCAATGTACTAGATAAGCGTGACAGGAATCCCCTTCACTATGCGGCTGCCTTAGGTCATTTTGAAATTGCATGTCGATTATCAGACGAAGATGATACACTTGCATATGAACGTGACTGTAATGGGCAAAGTCCTCTTCACCTAGCCTCCGAGAATGGCAAGCTATCTCTCTTGAAAAGACTTCTCCATTCTTACCCTGACTCCATCGAGTTCCTTGATAAAAAAAACCGTAACATCCTCCATCTTGCTGCGCAAAATGGTCATGCAAATGTTGTTGTTTTTATTTCGAAGCTGCCTGAGATTGAAGATATGATAAACTCATCTGATCTTGAAGGGAATACCCCTTTGCATCTTGCTGCCATTAACAATCATTTCAACATCGTTTTAATTCTTGCGAGAAATATGAGGGTGAATATTAGGGCAACCAACGAGAAAAAGCAGACTGCTCTTGCAATTGTTCAGTTATCTAACGATCCCTTGGAAATGTCAAAGGTATGTGAATATTCCATGTGATCTCTAAAAATAAATATGAAAGAAACTAATTCTATTCCACCTCTTAAAAAGAAATATGTATGTGTGTATATATATAGTCCTTTTTTAGTGAGGGTATCATTACTTCAACAAAGTGAGGATGCACATTAAAATTAAAATATATATATAAACTTTAATATATTAAAAAATGTATTTTTTTTATCTGTTAGTGTATTGATGTCTGTGTTTTTTTTTTTTTTTTTTTTGTCTACTTGATAATCTTTGTGATAATTTCTAATAACCTATATGATTAATTGCTACTGTGTCGCGCACACACACGCATATACTTCGTACTTCTTGCAGTTCTTTGCTACAAAAGCACTAGAGTTGGCCTATGAAAGGCCATCTCTACACCAAAATGACATCTTAGAAGGGCATGGGGGCTCAGCCAGTGGAACTGGAACAACGACGACAGACTTAATCGCAGGTCCTAAAAACGAAGATATGGCTCAAAATCTCTTAGTGATGGCAACACTGGTAGCTACATTGACATTTACATCAGCTTTCACTATTCCAGGGGGTTATAATGATAAAGGCGTGCCAATTTTTGATACAAATCTAGTTTTCAAAGCATTTGTCCTCACGGATACCATAGCCATGACTACTTCTCTTACAGCCGCAGTTCTCACTTTTGGCCATATTTTTTACAAAAATGCCGGAGATCTTCCCATGAAGCTTCTTGTTGCTGCAATTGTCCTATTACCAATAGGACTGGTGTCAATGCTGCTTGCTTTCATGACCGGATTGTGGATAGTTTTGTCCTACAATCTGAGTCTTGCTATAACAGTTTGTGCAATTGGCTTGTGCTTGCCCATCATTATTTTCATCGCTATCGCTTGTTTTGACTCAGTGTATAAACACTTGTATTCCTCGACTCAGCTTTTGATGACTGAGCTGGACACCATCGAGATGGTGGACATTTATAAAAATCTGAAGGTTTCTGGGTCGGCTACTGGTTTGATATTGGAGTCGTCTGGACGGTTGATGATGCTGTTGTTTAGGCGAGTGATGGCTTTATTTTTAGACCCGGATGAGCGTAGTTACCGTCTGAGCTCTGCAATTTTCTGGCTAACTGAATTGCCTCAGAGATACAAATACAGTCCATTTTCTTTATTCATTCCTGAACTGGTCACTCCCCTCAGCAGTCCAGTTTGGCAACATATTCAGCATCTGTTCATGCCAGTGGTTTCAAGAATATCAAGAAGAAACGTCTCACCAAATCATTCAGAGCAGGATTCTTTGCTCTGAAGTCTGACCTGATGAGCCAGCTTCTTTAAAGCAAAATAAATGCTTGTGATTCGTGGTTAAATATTAATTTGGTGTGTTGTTGTTGTTGTTGTTGTTAGGAGGTTAATTAAGTTAAATAAGAGAAAGAAAGACACTTATCAGGTAGAAAGAACGAATCAAAAGGACATGTCTGGTTAACTTTATTTAATTCTTTATTTTAATTTTCAGTTGATATCTTAAATTATTTAGCCATTAGTTTGTTCCTTGAAAGAACCCAAACTCAAGTTTAGTCGGGATTTTTATAGCTTTATTTCTTTACTTGACTAGATGTTTTGATATAGAATATGAAATTCTACAGAAATATGAATACGTTATCAAAAAGTTTTCTTTTTGAATTATTATTTTTTTTATTACGTCAATAAATGCATGTTTGAATTAGAAGTTTTATATTAGATTATTAATTCTTAATAAACTCCTAGGCGACTTGGCCAAAGTTGACTACTCTTTATACTTCAGGGTTCATTTGGCCGAGACCGCTAGGTTTGTAGCTGTAATGCTAATCAAATAAAACTCCCGCGAAATTACAACTACCAAACTAACGAAGACATTACAAGGGATAGCAAAACGATGTTTTATTCATCTTTTATTTAATTTTTTATTTTTATGGAAGAATTAGAAGAAGAGCTGAATGATGGAAAGTTTCTCCATCCTCATCAACCCTCTCCATAAGTCTAGGACCCGGCAACCTTAGGTATTTGTTCTCGCCGTCTCCGACACCTTCTCCTCCCTTCTCGCCGCCCCCGTCCTGGCGCACATCGGCCGAAAAACTCCCCCTTTCGATTGAAACATTGCCCACTCCTCCCCAAGTGCCATCAGCATTTTCTTTGGATAGAAAAGCCCCTGATGGTCACGTTGATTGTCAAACTTATGCCTTAAAGAATCGTCCGTCTTTTCTTTTCTAGTCTTGCTAGTACATTTTGGTTAGTCATCAATGCGTCAAGTTAAAAAACTTTAGAAGGCAAAATACTTAACACGAGAATGAAAAGAATGCACGGCCCAACTTCATTAATTTCATAAGTGTATATTGATTTCGTTGAAAAGAATGCGTCAACTTATTACAGTCAGTTTTCTTGCTGAACAAGATGAAGGATAGTGCATACAAAGATCCCTTAATCCTACGGTTCATATTGATTGCATCTATTGGTTGTGGTTTGTGTATTGTCTCTGCTGCTCTGCACCTTTGTCTTCATATTCCTCTCTCACTAGCGGCTCTCCTTAGGCGTCATGTGATTTCTTGCTTCTCCCTTTATCACCTCATCATTAGTTAGTTGCTCACTGAGATAATTGATGAAACATCTAATTAGCAGCTCATACACCTGCATATTTAACACCCCTACTCAAGCTTAGCAGTCCAACCAGACTCTAAGCTTGTTCCTATGGAATTCAAAAGCTTCATGGGGCAGAGTCTTTGTCATGATGTCTGCTACTTGTCTTCTACTTGTGTTTCAGTGTAAACACGCTTTTCCTGATATGATCCCTTATTAAATGCACATCTATCTCGATGTGCTTTGTTCGGTCATGAAAAAAATGGATTTTCAGCCAATGCAATGGCACTCATGTTGTTACATCAAACCAACTTCAATTTGACATCCTAGCTCTCCAAGCAATGATTTCAACCAGATTATTTCTGAAGCCCCATGTGACAGTGCTCTGTATTCAGCCTCTGTGCTGGACTTTGCCACTGTCTTCTGTTTTCTTGCACTTCACGAGACTAAGCTGCCGCTTGGATATACACAGTACCTTCCTGTAGACTCTCCATTATCCTTGTCAGCAGCCCAATTGGCACCTACAAATGCTTTTAACTTCAATTCTTTTTCAGCAGTATAGTATAGGCCATAATTCTCTCAAGTATCTTAAGATTCTTTTACACCCTTGCCAATGCATTTCTTTTGGTTCTTGCATATACCGGTTGAGTTTGTTTACACTGAATGAGATTTCTGGTCTGGTCAATGTGCATACTGTAATGTTTCCACTACACTTCTGTAGAGAGTTTTATCCTCAAACACTGCTCCTCCTTCTCTAATTTCTGGATTCAGCCTATACTTACTGAAGTCCTTATTGGTATTGGACTGCCTTAACTCTCAAGCATGTTTGTCTTCTTCAACAGATCTTGAATCTACTTCGTCAGAGTGAGGTGCATTCCTTCTTTATCTCTCTTAACTTTAATTCCCAAAAAATAACTAAGTGACCCCAATTCCTTCAAAGTGAACTTACTTCTCAGCTTGTCAATTACAATTTGAATTTCACTAGTGTCACTTCTTGTAATCAGAATGTCATTCACATAAACAAGAACTATCAGTAGGTTCTTTCCATTCCTATAGTAAAACAGAGACACATTTGAAACAGCATTCTTGAACCCCCACTCAATCAATTCACACCTGAGCTTCTCATACCTGGCTCTTGGAGCATGTTTCTATCTATCTTCAGTTTGCAAACAAAGCTTAGATGTTTGGTATCAAGAAGTCCTTCAGGTTGTTTCATATATAATTCTTCCTTTAGATCACCATTCAAGAAGGCGTTATTTACATATATTTATTTCACGTCCCAGCCTTGATTCACTGCCATGCTTAGCACCACTTTTATTGTTGCAATTTTAGCCACCGGACTGAAGGTTTCAGTATAGTCAATGCCTTCTGTTTCGTGTTAGCTTTTGGCTACCAATCTCGCTTTCTATCTGGCAAAGCTTCCATCCGGGTTGTATTTCAGTTTATATACCCACTTGTTCCCAACTATCTCCATACTAGGATTAGGCTTCACTAGCTCCCATGTTTCATTACTTCGCAAAGCATTGAATTCTTCTTTCATGGCATTCCTCCAGTTCTCATCTCATAAGGCACTTGCTATGTTTTTTGGTAAACATTTAGTGTCTTTTAGTTCCCATTTGGCCATGTATATTCTAGGTTTGAATATGCCAGCTTTTGATCTCGTAATCATAGGGTGCCTAATAGGTATCTGTTACGATGAACCTCTAGGATTTCAGGTTTTGTGCTTTGCTGAGGTTGTTCTGTTTCATTTGGGTTGGTTTCTGTGTTTGATGGCATTATCTCTGGCTCTGGCGTTTCTGTACTCAGTTGTTCACGATCATTTGATTGTTCATGGACTATGGTTTGCTCTTTTAGAAATTGAATGGGGTCTGTATGAGTTGATGCGTTGAAATCAGATAACAAACATGGTACAGCAAGTTGCATATAGTATTGGCTTGCTTGTGTATCTCTATGTGCTGTAATTGAAGGATCACTGCAGTAAGGGAAGTTAAATTCATCAAATGCTACATTCCTAGCTATGTTAACTCTTCTTAAACTGTGAAGACATTTGTACCCCTTGTGCTTTAAGCTGTATCCTATGAAGATGCATTTTGAAAACCTAAACTGCAATTTGTTTGTGTTATAGGGTCATAGATGAGAATAACAAGCACAATCAAACACCTTAAGAAATATATAGTCAGGTTCTATTTGAAGAAGCTTTTTGTAACGACTCGGTAGGTGCCTCCACTGGTGTCGGAAGTTTGTTTATTAGATACACAGTAGTTTCGCATGCTTCCCACCTGAATTTCAAGGGCCATTTAGGTTGTGCAAGTAAAGTATGTGCTATTTCTACATTATGTCTACGTTTCCTTTCAATTCTTCCATTTTGGTGGGAGGTGTAAGGGCATGGATGTCAAAAGTTGATCCTTTGTGTTTCAAGATAGTTTTTAAGTGGTCTAAATTCACCAACCCAGACACTTTGCACACATTTGATTTTGTAGTCATTTTGATTTTCAGCTAGTTCTTTAAACTTAATTAATATGTTTATAGTTTGTGCTTTGTCATTTAAGGGAAATATCCATGTGTTGCATACTATACTATACTTACGTAGCATTTGTAGCCATCTCTAGAGGTTAAGGGTGCTGGTCCCCATAGGTCAGTATGCACAAGTTCGAGGGGCCTTTCGGTTTAATTTGGCACAAATCTGTAACTCAATTTATGGCTCTTCCCATACATACATGCTGAACAAAAGGAACAGAGATCTGTTTCATCCATGCCTTTGAAATTCTTACAACTAGAGGATTTGGTCATCTGGATGCCCTAGTCTCTTGTGAACAATGTGTAGTTGTTTTATAGACTCTAATCTTTGACAATTGATAGACTCAACACTACATTCATGGACTAAGGACTTTGATATAGACTCATGGCTGACTTGATCCTTTTTTAAAGCAAACAGTGACACTATAGCACAATAAAGTTTGGTTTCTTTTAGTTTATCTTTCTAAATGTCATCTCTATTGACTCCATTCACATTATGCAGTCATCCGATTCCAGTTCCTCTGACTATAACCTTTCCCTACTTGCCCTTCACAATACAAATACCATTGGAAAAGACTATAGTGTATTTGTTGCGTGTGATAAGGCTAGATATGCTTATGAGGTTTTTTAAAATTTGGGGAATAAAAGGACATTATTAACCTAAATTTATGTGCCATCACATGCTGGTAAATAAACTGTGCCAATGTATGAAATGATTAATTCATTACCATTTCCTACAATGAGTTTTGAGTTACATCTGTACTCTGATTTCAAGGTCATATTGTTCAGATCTTTTGTCACATGGTCTGTGGCTCCATTGTCCAGAAATCATCGAGGCTCACTCTCAACCTCACTTGTTGCTGCCATGTATGCTGCCTTTTGTGCTTGTTGTCTTTTGCATAAGCAAGGAGCTGTACAGGTTGCCTTCTTGCTGGTGAAATTGGTACATAGTCATCATCTTTTTTATGCCAGCACTCATCTGCAATGTGTCCCTCTTTAAAGCCTATTTGACAGAAGACTCCTAGCTTGAAGGTTGTTTTTGAACCTTTAGCTTCCCCTCTACCTTTCTAGTTTTAGTAGCATCCTTGTTTTCTTGACCTCCTCCATTATTTGTGCCATATCCTCTCCCAGCCTGCACTTTCTTCCGTCATGGTTGAGCAAAGACGGCATATGCTTCATCAAAAGGTTGGTTGCACGAGCCTGGCAAGCAAGTTAGTTAGTTTAATTACAGGCCGAATTATTGTAGCCACTATTATATATACTCATATGATCTCCGGATTAGCTCATTTAATTGACTGCACCGCTACTAGATTACTAAGTAAGATAACTAATTATTTGGGTTAAAAGCCTAAATATATTATTTAGTGGGAGACTCCATTTAATATGCTTGTGTGTTAGGGGCCTTGTGTTATTTTACAAGGTGGGCCCCTATAACACAAGAACAAGTAACGCCACTTTTAGTTTTATCATTTTTTAATTTAAATCAAATGTGATTTAATAAAATTAATAAATTAATAAATATGGAGCCTAGGGTTTCCACCAATTAGAGATATAAAATGGCTTATTTTCTCTACAAGAAAGGAGAGCCACATTATACAGATCAGAGAAAAATAATTTTTCTCTCTAATTTTCAAAAGAATATTTTCTCTTGCTATTTACTTTTAGTGGTGATAAAGGCGCCCACACGTCAAATGCATATCAAACATGAGTCATAACCTAGAAGACCATTGGTGACAAGTCGCGATCTAACAAGATTAGTGATACGAATCGTGATTTAACAGGAGTGGTGGTGATAGATCGTGATCTATAAGCCTAGATTAATTCAGCGAAAAAGCCAAATCGGATTGTTAAGGTATAATTTTCTAGATTACAAATTCCTATGTATTGTATGAGATCGGTCCTGAAATTTTTTTTTTTTAGAAAAACTGATTTTTAACCAACAGATAAACCTCTAACAAATTGCTCGCGAAAGAAAACTCAACCAAATTCTCTGAATTCTTCTACAGACTCACTGGTATAATATTAGTAAAATTGTTGGAATCGAGATCAAGAACTACCAATGGAAGCTCCGAAAGATATTCGGTTATGGAACCATGGATATGATTATTGCCTAAAACGAGCTGCGTGAGATTAGTACACTGCTCAAACATATTCTCAATGGTCCCTGAAAGCAAATTTCCATCAAGATTTATCTCCACAAGAGACTCTGAATTACACAATTCTCTGGGTATGGAACCAAACAAATAGTTGGAGCTCAAACTAATGTACTTCAACATGGAACGATTTCCAATCTCCGATGGGATTCCGCCAACGAAATGGTTACTAGAAAGCAAGTGCGAGTCCATTTGGTTCCACTTTCCAAACCAAGAAGGCAGCGTCCCAGAAAGCTAGTTTTTCTTGGCAGCAAATATCAAAATTGGTAGCTCGGATAGCTGCTCAGGCAATGACCCAGATAATGCATTGCAAGAAAGCATCACCGACTTTAAATTCTTGCACTTTCCAAGCTCAGCTGGTATTGACCCATTGAGCTGAGTGCTACCCAAATTCAATATCCCCAACTTCCGTAACTCCCCAATAGCTTTTGGGACTGAACACTTCAAAGGGTTCTCGGAAAGATCAAGCATGCTTAAAAATTTCAACTTGGATAGTTCTGCGGGTAAAGGCCCAGTTATTGAACAAGATGGTGAAGAAAAGATTTCAAGAAGTGATAGTTCACCAATTTCTGGAGGCAACTAGCCAATGAATTGGTTAATGCCCAAGAAAAGGTGAGTGTGTTAGGAAATTGATGGGTGAAGCAGGGCCGCAGCTAAAATGAAATTGAAAGAAAACAAAGAACAAATACAAAATTGGACATCAGGAAATTACGTGGTTCGGCTTTTAGCCTACATCCACGGGTGAAGACTAAAGGAAAATATTTCACTAGTGATATGAGGATTACAAGTGTTGTAATACTTTGGTTCACTACCCAAAACCCCAATACACCCAATCTCTCAAATCACTATAAAAAGAGCTTATAATTTCAAGCTCTCTAAACTCTCTCTAAATACAAGAAAACTCTTCTCAAAATTGGATGAGCAAATGAGGGAATGAGCCCCTCTATTTATAGCCAAAATCTTGGCTACTATTCACATATTTTTTTAATTATTTATTATTGTTCAAAATTCAAAGTTCAAAGTTTAATATTCAAACTTTGAATATCTAGAATTTTGAATTTGATATTCAAAATTTGAATATCTAGAAGAGGCACCAATCTTGGTATTCTCCCACTTGGAGATTCGATTGAGAACCAATTAATCTCCACACCATCTTTTCTATTTCGTCATAGTCATGCTGCCTACGTTTCTGCTAGGCCACAAGAGAATCTATTCTATACAAACTTATTAGTATTTATCGGCTTGTTCAAAACATATGCTAGGTTGTCCTTCGTATGGATATTCTGCAAATCCACATTTCCGTCTTCCACTACTTCTCGAACGAAATGGTACTGAACCCCTATGTGCTTTGTCCTGGAATGAAAGGCTAGATTCCTTGCAATGTGCAAGGCACTCTGACTGTATCCAATAATCTTTGTATCCAAATAGCTTCCTTACAAGCTTGTGTAGTTGCCGTGTATTTTGCTTCTGTTGTAGATAAAGCCACAACGGTCTGCAGTTTTGAAACTCAACTTACAACTCCTACTGCAAGTGTAAACACATAGCCAGTAGTGGATTTCCTTTTATCAAGGTCTCCTGCAAAATCTGAATCCACATAGCCCCTGAAAATAAATTATGATCCTCCATAACATAATGCAACATCTGAGGTTCCTCTAATATATTTTAGAATCTTCTTCACAGTTTTCCAATGTTCTCCACCAGGATTCGTCATATATCGACTGACTGCTCTCACTGCTTGTGCAATATCTGGTCTTGTACAAATCATAGCGAACATTAAACTTCTCATTGCTGATGCATACGGTACTCGAGACATCTCATTCCTCTCTACTTCATTACTAGCCAATTGTGCCTTTAGTTCTTGGACTCGGTCTTTGTTGGGGCCTGCTACCAACATGTCATTCACGTACAACAGTAAAATGATGAAATCATTATCTTCAAACCTCTTGTAATATGCACAATGGTCTGAACTGAGTCTGTTGTATCCAAGGCTCATGATGAAGGAATCAAATCTCTTATACCAACACATCAGCGTCTGTTTGAGACTGTATAGAGATTTGTTCAACCTGCAAACTAAGTTCTCCTTTCCTATTTCAACAAAAACTTCTGGTTGGAGCATATAAATTTCTTCTTCAAATTCTCCATGAAGAAATGTAGTTTTCACATCTAACTGCTCTAAATGTAAGTCAAATGGAGCACACATCGTCAAGACTATTCTGACTGTCGTGAGTCAAACTATCGGAGAAAATATCTCGTTGAAGTCAATACCTTCTTTTTTAGCATATCTTTTCACCACCAATCTTGCACGATACCGCTCCACTTGGTCATTGCCATCACGTTTGATCTTATAGACTCACTTGTTTCCAATGACTTTTCTTCCATGTGGTAGTGGTACAAGTTCTCATGTCTTATTTTTGTGTAGAGCTTCAATTTTTTCCTGCATTGCTGTCATCCACAAAGTAACATCTGAGCTGTTTAAAGTTTCATGAAAAGTTGATGGCTCTTCATCCTCTGTTAGAAGACAGTATGCAACATTGATCTCTGTGACATATTCTGAGTGCTACGCTGGCGGTCGTCTCTCACGAGTTGACCGACTGGTTCTTGATCCTCGTGCTTTGGTGCTACTTCAGAAGAATCTGAATCTTCTTTTTCCGGATTATTTTTCACATATACTGGTAAAGTCTCTGACTTTTCTTTTACAGTGCTATCATCCTCATCTCTTCTTTATAGTTGATCTTCTACAAAGATAACGTCTCTGCTAATGATAATCTTGTGGGCAGTGGGGTCCCACAAACAATACCCTTTTACTCCATCAGTATACCTTAAGAAGATATACCTCCTAGATTTTGGATCTAACTTTATTCTTTCTTGGGCATTGTACATCATGTACATAAGACATCCAAATGCATGTAGGTAGGAGTAATCAGCTGGCTTTCCAATCCATATCTCCATTGCTGTCTTCAGCCCAATTAATGTGGATGGCGACTGATTTACTACATAACAGACAGTTTTGGCTGCTTCTGCCCAGAATGAATTGGGTAGACCAACAGTCCTTAACATAGCTCTTATTCTTTCTGTAAGAGTCATGTTTATCCGCTCCGCCACTCCATTTTGTTGAAGAGAGTATGCCACCGTGAACTGCCTCTGAATACCTTATTGCTTACAGAAAGCAAGAAACTCGCCGTCTGTATACTCTCCACCATTATCCGTCCTCAAGCACTTGATCATTTTGCTGGATTCAAGTTTCACCCGCGCTTTATATTCTTCAAACATTGAAAATACATCTGACTTTTTCTTAATTGGATACACCCAACATCTCCTGAAATAATCATCAATGAAAGTCACCATGTACTTTGCACCTCCCATGGACATATCTGGCGATTCCCAAACATCAGAATGAATCAAGTCTAGAATGCATTTACTTCTAGCAATAGATCTACTGAGCTTTAATCTATGCTGCTTACTTATAACACAATGCTCGCAAAATGGTAAACTTACCGATTTAAGCCCTGGAAGCAATTTTCGCTCAGAGAGAATCTTCAAACCTTGTTCTGACATTTGGCCAAGTTTGAGATGCCACATCATCATTGACTCTTCTCCATTTGACGCGACACACGCATCAGCTTCTTGTAGTGTTTCCCCTTTAAGCATGAACCGATTAGCACCAATCTTTTCTGCTTTCATCAATACAAGCGCACATTTGACAATCTTCATAATTTCATTCTCCACATGAGTTTTGTACCCATGACTATCCATTTGTCCCAAAGACAATAGATTTTTCTTCAAGCCTTTGACATGTCGTACCTCCTCAATTGTGCGAATTGTACCATCAAACATTTTGATTTTAATGGTACCAATACCAGCGATCTCCAAGGCATGATTATCTCTCATATATACAGATCATCCTAAGATATGTTCATATGTGTGGAACCATTCTCTCCGAGAGGTCATGTGCTAGGTAGCTCCAGAGTCTATGAGTCAGACATCAGATAGTCGTTTTCTGCCTTCTGAAACAATCGTTGCCTCGTTGTAGAGAATTTCGCCATCATTCGAGGTACTCGCTACACACCCCTGATCATTTGATGACTCAGGTTCTTTGCAATCTCTTCTTTTCTAGTTACTCCAACACTCTTTCCTGACGTGCTCTTTCTTGCCAAAATTGTAGCATTTGACATTCTTCTTACTTCTTGATTTTGACCTACCATGATTATTACCCCCACTGAGGCCACGTTCCATTGATCTCCCTCTCGTCACCGATAGCGCTTCTACCTGCTGCGAACTCGCCAGTCTGTCTTCCTTGTTTTTCCGTCTTCTCTCCTCATTTAATATGGAGGCTGCAACATCGTCGAAAACTAGATTATCCGATGGATTGTTGTTCGTCAGGTTGATGATGAGTTGATCATACGAATATGGTAGACTTTGAAGTAGAAGCTCTGCACGTTCATTTTCCTCTATATTATGACCCAACGATGTGAGTTGTGAAAATAGAGTCTTCAAAGTATTGATGTGGTCGGTCACCGATGTAGATTCCGCTATTCGAAGAGTATAAAGTCTCATTTTTAGGAAGATCTTATTGTGCAGCGACTTGGCCTCGTACAATTTTGTGAGAGTATCCCATATTTCCTTCGCTGTCTTTTTTTCTGCCAAACTGGATAATACTCCATCCGCAAGTGCCAAGTGTAGATCAGAAATGGCGTTTCCATCTATCTCGTTCCACTTGTCATCACTTATCTCCATAGGCCTTTCTCCAATTACTGTCAAGCAATTATTTTTCCTCAATACAGCTTTTATCTTCATTTTCCACAACGAAAAATTATTTCCGTTGAACTTCTCAATTTCGTATTTTGCTGCCATCACTTTTCACCACGAACTAACTTTGCTAGGATCGGCTCCCACCGTCTCACGTGAACAGTAACTGTATATGTGAATAGTATTGTATATGTGAATAGTGTCGTATACGTTAACAGTACTACCGACTCCAAAAAATACAACCAGTAGCTCTGATACTACTGTTAGAAAATTGATGGGTGAAGCAGGGCCTCAGCTAAAATGAAATTGAAAGAAAATAAAGAACAAGCATAAAATAAGATACTAGGAAATTACATGGTTCGGCTTTTAGCCTACGTCCATGGACGAAGACTGAACGAAAATATTTCAGTAGTGATATGAGGATTACAAGTATTGTAATATTTTGGCTCACTACCCAAAACTTCAATACACATAATCTCTCAAATCACTATAAAAAGAGCTTATAATTTCAAGCTCTCTAAACTCTCTCTAAATGCAAGAAAACTCTTCTCAAATGGATGAGTAAATGAGAGAATGAGCCCCTCTATTTATAATCAAAATCTTAGCTACTATTCATGTTTTTTTTTAATTATTTATTATTTTTCAAAATTCAAACTTCTGAATATCTAGAATTTTGAATTTGATATTCAAAATTTGAATATCTAGAATAGGCACCAATCTTGATAGAGTGAGGTTTTTCAAGTTGCCAATTTTAGGTGGGATGCTGCCATAAAGTGAGCTATTTGACACATCTAGGTAGCTCAAAGACTATAAATTTGTGAAGGGGACTTACAGGGAGCGAACCTGAGAGAAGGTTGTCTCCGAGGCGTAAGTTTTGCAATTGAGTCAACTCACCAATTTGTCTCGTACGGTCCCATTAAACTCATTGCCGGACAAATCGAGCGTCTTTAGATTTTTCAACTTCCCAAGCTCAGATGGGATTTCTCCGGTGAAAGAGTTGGAACCGAGTGAGAGGGTTTCAAGCTGAGTCAACACGCCAAGTTGACTCGGGACAAAATCGGACAATTGATTTTCTCCCAGAGACAGTTGTTTAAGCCGTTTAAGGTTGGACACTTGAGGAGAAAGCTGACCAAAGAGAAGGTTTTGGGAAAGGTCGCTGAGGCTTGAAAGAAAGAAGAGGGAAGGAGAAAGAGGGCCCTTGAGTGAGTGAGTTGGGAGAACGAGCGAGATGACTCGGCCGCGTTGGCAACTTACGCCAACCCAGTAACAATGCGGGTTCGTTTTGTTCCATGAAACAAGATTATGCGAGCTTTCAAGTGCATTTTTGAAAGAAATGAGACTTTGCTCATCATCAGCTTTTACAAATGCTTGATGGGACTCCAAAACAAACAACATAAGCACACACAGCCAAGTAAACCATTGAAGTTTAAATTCCATTTTTTTTACAAAGAGAAGATAAAAAAAAAAGTGACAAGTTCACTACTCACAGCAGAAAAAAAAAAGTGCCTTTTTTCCCTTTTTTTAATCTTTCACAGCAAAATAATATTGGGCATCGAAGCGGAAGTCGGAAGTGAAAAGCAAAAGAATGAAGAAGCAGTGTTTTGCATGAGCTTTAGACAAGGGCCCAGCTAAGTTCCAGCTGCTGATCTTAACCATTGAGTTTGAGTTAGTTGGACTAAAGATCCGGTGCTGATATGAGCTTGTCTTGAGTACTGAATCAATGGTTAACAATTATCTTATGTGGATTTCAAACAATTATTGATTATTGATTCGGTACTCAGGACAAGCTCAGATCAACATCAGATCTGTTTTTGAGTTAGAAACGGTTTTACTTAACAGCTTTAAAAGAATCATATTATATTATAATATAATAATATTTTATTTTAACCCTTACCTTAAATTCTGAATCGAGAAAGAGACAAAAATAATGTAAATCCTAACAATAAATAATAATGACAATTTTTCAACTCATTTTACATGAGTCAAAAACTCATATTCATTGGTCTTTTCTTTCTTTAATTATTTTTCATTAACAGTACGTACAACCCTCGTGATTGCTCATTTTTATTACTAATTTACCGTATTAAAAATTTACAAAAATTACAGAATTAACCAATTTTTTTAAAAGAAATGTAATATAAATTAAATGTGTTCTTTCTTCAAGATTTCACCTTTCTGTTCTATGCATCAGTGTGGAGTGAGGTGTGGGAACTCTGGCATCTTTTTGCTCTCTTTCAAGAGCTTACTCTTGGACTTGATGAGCATGAGCATAGATACAAAATTTGAAATCACCAATTTATATAACATTTATATGTTATTTCTAAATCAAAAAAATCTAATAGACATATTTTGTCAACCTCTTCTATAAATGTTATTTTATGTTACTAATTGACGTATAATCAAATGCTACGGATTTTGAGAAACATATTGATATGAACAAGCTATATTAATATTTATTAAGTTAATATTAATATTATTATTAACATTACTTTACTGGGAAAGTGATAATTGCTAGGTTAACAAATGGGCTTGAAGCTGGCAGGTTTAATTTTGCCCGAGACCGTTAGGTTCATACCTACAATTCAAATCAAGTAAAACTCCCGGGAAATTACAACTACCCGAATCTTAAAGAAATCAAAAGAGAAAGAAAAAGAAAACAGGACATTTTAGTTCATTCTTTTTAGATTTTATTATAATGGGAGAATTTGAAGAACAATTGAAGGATAGAAATGTTTCTCCATCATCATCACCACCAACACCTCCATCACCACTACCCATAAGTATAGGACCCGGCAACCATAGGTACTTTTTCCCGCCATCTCCGACGCCTTCCCCTCCCTTCTCGCCACCTCCGTCCAGCAGCACGTCGGCGGAAAACCTACCCCTTTTGGCTGAAACACACCCCACTACGGCCCAAGTGCCATCGGCATTTTCATTGGATGGGAAAGTCCCAGATGGTCAAGTTGATGATAAAACTACTTCATGCCTCAAAGAATTGTAAGTCCTTTGTTATATTTAGTCTTCTAGTACATTTTTGGCTTGGCATTAACAGAATATGTACATGATTAATTCATCAATCAAATAAGGGAATAATTTTAGCACATCTTAACTTGCAAGTTCATGAGTGACTTTCTAGGCACCATTTGACTGGTAGTTTTTTTTTTTTTTTTTCTCTTAAAGAAACCAAATTTTCTTTTGAATTCCAACCCATCTAACAATTAACAACTAGTCAAAACTATGAAAATTAATCAAGTAATTTTTTTTTTTTTTTTCGTATTTTCATACTAACAATAATCTCTTAATAATTTTTGTCTCCATGAAAGCACAGGGTAGATTGGCTTTTACAAAGATGCTGCAGTTGCATTTCCTGGTCTGCTCATATCTTTGCTCAAAGGCAGAAACAAGACTGAGCAGCCACAGCCACAGAGTCTGCCTAGGCCAAAGACTTTTTTCATCTTTTGTTTCAGACACTCATTTTTGTAACTCAATTTCAGTATCCCATCGTAGTGAATAGACTATACATTTTCAGCTGTAACCACATCCTTGAAACATTCTCACTATTCTTTGCTAAAATTTGATGTTGAATTTGAAAGATGTCAAATAAAGGAATAAAATTTTGTGTTTATGTGAGACATGCTTTGCCTTTGTCATTTCTGAATCCATTATCTGGCGCCTCGCAGTTGAAAGTATGACAAAATCTTCAAAGTGAATGTTGGCATTAATTCATTAATCTATTATGCATTCACTGATTAATAATTTTCATCAGGAGG
Source organism: Citrus x changshan-huyou (assembly GCA_039657385.1). NCBI lineage: Eukaryota > Viridiplantae > Streptophyta > Magnoliopsida > Sapindales > Rutaceae > Citrus > Citrus x changshan-huyou. The sequence goes on along the minus strand of CM077547.1, from coordinate 16,564,817 downwards.
TATGGCAAAATTTGACCCGATCGTTGTATGGATGACATGATTCAACACAGAAGAACAAATGAAATTAACTAGTAAACAGTCACTCACACAGCAAATCAAATGAAATTATAGGCTCCACATTAGAAAAATATAACTGATTCTGATTATCCTTCAATGGCTTACTAAAATAGCCAATTATCCTTCAATGAAATTATACTCTTTTTACAAGCAAAGAGGACGATGGGACTTACAATTACAACTCTACATTACATTGCATGCATTTTAAGGGTCCTTTACGACAAGCAATTATCCAGTTGAAGGAGATATAATTACTGCTGATTTTGTTGTCTCTGTTGGGCAAAATTGGGATGATTTTGTTGTGCATTCTGAAGTGCTACCATATTAGACTGCAAATTCTGAGCATTTGGCTGCATATTACCAAATGCTCCTTGTGTGTTGTGTTGCTGTTGCTGCTGCTGCTGTATAGGCATCATGCTACCTGGATTTGACGCCCCCATATTGAACACTGCAACCAAAAGACCCAACTGAGCTCTAGCTTAATACCATAAATGACAATGTGAATAAGCATATGATAATATGAAGCATTTGGTTGTAGAATCTGTTTTCCACTTTTCTCAAGAAAATAATAAACTATGAAATATAGAAGCAAACAAACGTGGTGATCAGACATACTTTGGTCACTCAACATTTGGGAAGCATGACTCCTTTGGGGATTGTTACCAGCTAATCCAAACTGCATCATAGATTCAGACAAGGGAATGAACATCAATTTCTTAACAAGATCTTCGATCCTCGTGAATCATCCATATACATTTACTATAAGCACTTGAGAGGAGAAAAAGAAGAAGAGGAAGGGTAGTGCATGTGTAGAAGATCACAAAAATAGGGATTAGGGGTGAACAAAAATATTTTAAAGAGAGAATGTGGAATAACTCACCTGCATCCGTGGAAGAAGAGACTGGGATGACACTGTAGCTGACATATTGGGAATCTAAAGAACACATTCAGTGCGAAGAAGTTATGAAAGGAATATATAATCACCAGAAAGATGATTGAAAGAAACACAATGTATAGGAACAAGTATCGATAATGAGTTGATGGTAACGTTTAGAATGAATTTACAAGTTGAATAAGTAAACAAATCGAATTACGAAATTAGATGAAAAAAACCATAACATAAATATTCATTTCTTCTAACTCCCAGTGTACAACTTCTAGTTCCAGTATGTATACAAAACACACTCCAAAACCTATAGTTTAGTGATTAAAGATTACATGTCAATGCTGAGTGCTTGTACAGTTCTGGATTAACATAAGCCCATAATATCAAATAATATATGCAATTTTGATAAAAGGAAATCCCAGTACCAGTTTTGCTTCACCAAATTAGAAAGAACAGATTATTATTTATTATCAAGAATCACATGCCCCCAGCTAAATTTTCTATGAAAAGCATTATGACTGAAAAAGCCAAGTGCTAACATTGGATTGAACATAAACATAGATGGAGAAAACAGAAAACAACCATGCATAAGACTCTAAAATCTCTTACAAAATCTGAAACCCAACAATTACACAATCTAGTTTGGACTTGTCGCATATTCAGAATTTACAACAAAGCACTAAAACTGATAAAACCACACATCACCCATGCAACAAATACACTGCAAGATATTTAGAAGAGAAATAAGAAACTAATGTTGGAAAATGATATCACAGTATCAAAATACTTATAAATGTGACATAATGAACCGAATAAACATTACAAGAAGAAGCAAGGATACTGACTACTCAGATGCAACCAAGTCGTAATTCAAGCAGAAACTGAACCAGGCTTTGTGATCACAATTAACCAACAGTATTTCATGCACTTTTATCTTCAACCCAACAATGAAATAGAGAATATGATAGATCAGAACAGTAAATAAAGTCCACTTGATCTTTAATATGGTAGCAAATGGTATGGTCAATCCAACTCCATAACTGCATAATCAGATTGTACAGCAAAAATATGAAAACAAGTTAAATAAACACAAAGAACTATAAATCATACCATCTGGCTATTTGATGTGCCCTGAGCAGCATTAAATAATGCACTATTTGCAGCACCTGAAAACTGGCTTAAATGTCGATTCAACTGGTTTCCTTGGCCGAGTTGGCTTTGACCAATTCCATGCTGAACATGTCCCGATGCCATCTGCCTACCTTGAAATTGCTGGTGTCCCATTGGCTGAGAAAATTGCATCTGATGCTGCCCATGTAACTGGTAGAATATGGAAGATTTGATAATAATTACTTAATCGTGCACAAATATTTGTAACTTATGAGTTAGTTAAACACATCATACTAAATACCCAAAAACAAACACTCATTTTCTCTATCAGATGCATTAGCTTGACATTATTGCTGATTGCTTCAAAATGATTGAATTCCAATTCATTGACTTTTAAGAATATGGAGTTTCATTTAAACATTCATTACAAAAAACAAAATTATTGATGCTTTAATTTTCAAATATGCAGCATTTCAATTAATGAAAAAAGGGAACCAAGGAAAAGCAAGCATGCAGGCAAACATCCATTTCATACAAATAAGTACATTCATATGTCGGGAAATTCTTAGCAGATGAAGAGAAACAAAATATGACAATGTCATGTTACCTGCTGAAACTTCTGTTGACCTTGCAAATCGTGTAGCTGTGACATCTGATTCTAAACATGAGCATAGCAATTCAATGTAAAATGCCAGAATCGCCAAAGAAAAAAATAATTAAGCAATTAAATTTAAGAAATAAGATTCAACCTAATCTAGTGATTTATATCACTCATGACAAGAATGCCCTAGAAAACTTTCAGATAAAGGCTGGATAATTTAGTTATACTAGTGGATCAGAAACTTTAAATGTGGGAATCAACATGGGACCTCATTTGCTCAAGAAGGTAATACCATAACAAACTATCCAAGATTATATGCATCATTTAGAAGTCAGCTGCTTCATGCTAGTTCACTATCATATGTTCAGATTATTTACAGTTTACAGCAGGAAAGAGAAAAAGCTAGTGTCACCTCCACCAAATACCTCCACAATGAGAACTTGGCAACTACAAACCTTTAGTTTGATTTCAACCCCAACCAGTTTGACCATCACATTAAAGGTTGGAATTGATAGAGAGATAAGAAACAAGCACAGAGATAGACAGACTGGGAAGCAGGCTTAAGATATCATCAGAGTACAAATCAAGCATTAAAATCTCAGAAAAATTTCAATATTTTCTCCAGTTTAATAAAAGAGCAACCTATTTCACAATATTCAAAACTCACTAATGACCATTAAAAATGAAATCAGTAGACTACACCTGTCCCAGTCCTTGCATCTGAGACTGCCTGAACTGTTGCTGAGCAAGAAGTTGCTGTTGATGAGGTAATTGCATCATTTTCTGCCTTTGCTGTTGTTGTTGTTGTTGCTGCTGCTGCTGCTGCTGCTGTTGCTGTTGCTGAGGAGATGGTGTATTCATCATGTTTGTGCCAGATCTAGGTGAGTTGGCATATGGCACTGGAGATGCAGTAGTGTTATCAAATGAAGTGGCACTGGTTGCAGCAGAAGGTGATGCAGCAGATCTTCCAATAAGTTGTGCTCCAGAAGCCTGCTTGAAAAGTTTGAGGTAAAAAGGTAAGAGATCTTATCCATCAAGTCAGGACAGAAAATTTCATGATGCACATCTAAAACCAAAAATTTATCAAAGAAATCCCTTTGACAGGTTTCACCCCACAAGCTGAATCCTAGAAGATCATGAAGTTCAAATTAGAACCAGGAAATACAGAAAGAACAACTTAAACAGCGACACATCTTTCCACAAGTACCAATAAGGAAAAAGAAAAGGAAAGAGAGAATTCAGCCAGGAGTCTCTCATTTAGACAAGACAAAGCTTGCATCCATCAAACTTGACGAGGTAATCATAAAGCATCAAGAACATTGCACGGCAAAGAAAGTGATGAATGAATTGAGATAAAGAGAGGAGAAGTGAATAACAATGAAAATCTACGAACCACTATTGTCATCTCATTTCTCTGCAACTTGTATGGAAAAGAAAATAAGGAAATAATGACCATAGACTCCAAAGAAACTACTGTGCACTGACAAAAAGAGGAACTGAAATGAGATTTTAGGAGAGGGCACTGCAAAAAAAAAATGACTGTCTGCAGAACATGTATAGTTCCCAACTTTCACATTGCACACAAAACAAACAAACAAATCAAGGAGATGAAACTTCAAAAAGGAGCCAACGTTTAACCTGTAACAAATTCCCTTGGTTACCAATGCTGTTTGATGACAAAGGTGGAGTGTTCTTCATGTACATACCTGTAATATAGAAAAGAGTTTTGAAAAATGCTCACAAGAATTAGAATAGAATCTGGTATTGGGTCAAAAGGAACAGTATATAACAAAATATTGACTATTACCAGATGCATCTGAAAAAGTATGCACTCCATCACCTACAGGCAGCAAATCAACTAGATGCATTGGAAGTGCAGGTGTCATCTGCCTCTGGTCTCCAGGCAATCTCAGACCTGCATACATATGCAGTTTATAATAGTGATTGATTTGTAACCTTCTCACTAGGTACCGGGTTTGAAACACACGCTCTTACTACACAACTTATGTTCTCCTGCCAAACCTTAAAAGTCAACACTAATACACAGTTGCCGTTTAGAAATGCAAGATCTCAGAGAGCTTTCACTAGAATTCAATTAAGCTGACCATTACCAGAGGAAGCAGGAATGAACCGACCAATATTTTGAAACTTTGATTTTGACTCATTTCAGACAAACAAACCAGTGATGTCCAAAAGATGATCATAAACCAGATAGCCAGACAATTAGCTGATAGAATAAAAATGATAGTGTAATGCATAAAACGAAGCGAGACAAGGTCACAGTCCTAAATAATTAACCTTCCAGAAATACACTGACCAATTCTATCGCTATAATGTGCATGCAGCTGAAATGCTTCCATAGAAATTCTACACTTACAAAGTTGGGATAAAATTTTCCTTAATGATGTGGCACCTGACATGTCATTTTGGCGACACATCATTTGGCATACAAATTTTGTATCTCAATTTTGCAAGTCTACCAGTATTTTAAAATTATTTATTGCATGGGAGCACTAAATCATATCTTTTTCATAATTTCTTTTTAGGAAGCAAAAGAGATGTATGCTGGTTCGCGCAAGAGTTCCAAGGACACAGGACAGTAAAGAGTATCACCTTCACCACTATTTACTGCAGCCCGTAGTAAGTTCTCTTGTTCTTGAATTTTCAAAGCCTGACCCTTGTCCAAAGTTGGAAGGATTTGTGGCCCTTGTCGAGTACCAAAACAATAAGCTTTACGGGTATCAGCTAATACTTTTTCAGCACTTTCACAGGCCGCTCCAATCATGTCAATTCTAGACTGTGAACTAGAAAGCATCAGGAAAAATCCAATAAATTTGTAAGAAAAAAATACAAACCGTTTTTCAAACAACTCGAGCTTACCTTCAACTTCTCAATCTGTGAGGGTATTGGCAGATTCTGCATCCCAAGAAGCAACTGCTCCCTTTTGGAATTGTCATCTATTTCCATCTCCGGCAGTAGCTTTGAAGACAACATGACGGGTAATACTGTTACCAATATACATCCCATTAGTTTACTATGAAAAATTGACTGCCTAAACTGAAATTCTGATAAATTATCAGAAAATTGTAAGGAATATTACTTCAGAATCAATCCTCATATTCTTCTATTTTGCTCAGAAACATACCAAATATATTAACAGAAATTTACAGAGACAAGGACTAAAAATCCAGAAAAACAAGAACAAGAAGTCCCAAAGACAAATGGCTAAGAAAAATGAAAATCCCCAAAAACTATACAGTCAACACATGCCAAAACTTTTAAAGTGAAATCTCATAATTTAATATGTTTCTCTTCTACATTTGGCTCATGATACACAGAAGAGGAGGATAAGCAATACAGAACATATTGACCTAACTAGAAAAGACCACCCCTTTGCAAAGCCTAAAAGTTATGCTGTCAGCCTCAAGCAACTTAGAAAAGCATTTATCTGCAAATATATAACAATTTTATAAGGAACTGACATGTCATTAAAAATTTTAATTTACAAAAATTGTACTGAATATTTAGTAGTAGACAGCAAGTTTGGCTCATCCTACTCTAATTCCTCACCTTCTGAGTTATATTACTTTGAATTGTAGTTGATTTTCATGATCAATGTAACACATACGAGAAGATATAGTTACAAGGTAATGTCTGCCAAAAGAGTCATACAATAATACGCATATGCTGAATAATATATGTGGCCACCGGAAAAGTTACTGACAAAAAGGAGCATTATTTATGAAACTGCAAGCACATACATAGAAGTTTTACATGTGCAAATCAATTCATTGATGCACAACAGTATATGATATATAAAATTTGAATGAGAAGGAAAGTTCTAAGCAAATAATTGCCATCTTTAACATCCAAACTTTTGAAAAGCTTTGTACGAGCAACTTCAGAGGCATGAACAGATGCGAATGCTTCAAAATACACAAAAGCTAACTATGAACAAGAAGAAAAATCTTAATAGGCAACATATGCAAATTATTTTCAGTTCTATGTGCCCAACTGAAATCAAGACAAAAATCTTACTTGTCGCATTCTCTGCATTAACATTCTTCGGATGGACTACAAAAGCCTTGGAAACTTTTCTTATCTCATCCACAATGTTGAAAAGCTCAAGGTTCACCATAGAATATTGACCCAAAATATCTTGCCTGAAAGACAGCTCAAAAATGTTATATCATTAACTCAATAAAACTACTAGCAACAAAATGACTATCTTTAATTAATTTAATCTAAAATTCCCTCTTTTGTTTCTTATTAAAAAAAAATTAAAATTCCCTCTTCCAAAATTTTTCCTTTTCAAACTTCCCTGGACATTTTCATGCCACATGACACTTCATGCATAACCCATCCAATTATTTTGGATCCAATGATACCAAAATCATCAAATCCTTAATCCATTTTCATTGAAAACCAACTTCCAAAACACTCCATCATTCCTTAGACTTTTCAGTTAAACTTCAGACTCAAAGAACAGTCATATAACAACCTCAGAATAACAGACAAATGTTAAATTCTAAAAACCCACGAATCACACAAGCAATGTTTCAATCTCTATTTACCTCCACTTATCAGTTAGAGTTTTTAAATAGTACATTTACAAATAAACTAATTATAAACCATGCCATTATTTTTTCAGAATATAACATAACTACAAATCTAAACCCTCGGCAACCCTAATGTAATTAGCTCCCATAATTACAAGCATAGCATAAACAGAGATAGATACATGGAAATGGGTAAATGGAAGCAATACCATTTAGGGGTGGTGTTGGTACGGGCATAGGCATCGAAATCTTCGAGTATGCGAGAGATGGCTTTGAATAAACTGATGGCTCGAGTCTTGACAGCCTCGAGATTCAATTGCTGCACCACCGCCTGGTTCAGCCGCTCCACTGCAACAGGTTGTGGCGGCACCAGCTGCTGCTGCTGCTGCTGCTGGGACTGGTCTTGCATAGCCACTCCCTCCATTGCGGCCATCGCTATCTCAATATACTCTCAATAACATTCAATTTTTCTGCAGCCAAGCAACTAGTATTTTCATTCAGTCATTTTATCGAACACTCTAATTTTTCTCGAACTGAATCAAAACAAAATTAAGTTGAAAAAGTTAGAAAGATTTACCGTGGGTTGTAGATTGTGTCTTACAAGAGTGATCTTTGGCTTGTTCACAAGGCAATTCGTCGAAGAAACAATTCTGATTTCTTCTTTTTCTGGTAATATCCAAACGGTAGTTATGCGAGTTTTTCTGGTTTTATTTTCATTCGTTATGATTCTCTGAAATTTTATTAATATTAATTTATTTTTTTATTTAAATTTATTTTTTAAATAAAATAAATTTTTTATAACTTTTATCTAAATAAAAAAAAATGAATGGAAGTAAATTGTATATCCTAAAATATATTTATTAAATATACTTATTTTATAAATTATAAAATTTAGTTTCTTTATTTATTTAACTTTTAGGAACATAAATGTCAAATAAACATATTTAAAATATTTTTTATTTATTAAAATAAATAAGATATTACTTATATATATATATTTTTTTTAAAAGTCATTTAGAGATTTACATTTAAATATATTCATACTTCAACTAAATTTAAATTTATTCAATTTCAGACAAAAAATAAATGATACTTATGGAGTTAAATCTATTTAAATTTCAGATAAAAAATAAATGCTACTTACTGGATATTATTCTTTTATTATGGGTATTTTAATCCATACATTTGTACAAGGAAAAAAAAAGTATGTTAGTTCTATTTGTGGTAAAAGTATGAAAATAAAAATTAAGGAAATTATTACTTTTAATTATTACTTTTTCACCCAAAAATTGGTAAAAATTCAAATATATTTAAAATTTTTAAGTTAGAAATTTTTCACTAAAAAACTATAAAATTTCCATTTTGTGTCATTTATTGTTTTAGAAATTTGAAAACATCACGGGTTTATATTTTTTTCTATTACAATACTCTTCTAAATTCTAATGTCATCAAAATTTTAAGAACACGGTGGAAAATGATGCACAAACTTTTGGGCGAAATTTTGGTAGTTTCTAAAATTTTTGAGTTATGTCAAATTTTCTTCAATCTGAGTGTAGAAAATTTATAATTTCCCTAAAATAATTACAAATTATAAGTATTATTCAAAGATTGCCTTAAATAAACATAAATTTAAAGTTAAATTAAAAAAAAGAAAGAAAGAAGTATCTAAGGTATTTTTAAATCTCTACCAGTTTGTATAATACCAGAGAGTTATTTTCTCCATTTATATTAACAGAAGAGAAATTTTACCCTTATTCAATTTAATTGAGAGGAAAATTGATCCTCAACAACGACTGAGACTTGAGACTATGCATAAGTTGTGCCAATGGTTACATTGGCAAAGCCTTAACTTAATTTGATTTAAAGCAAAAGGTTGAATTAAAAAAAAGATATTACAAATGTTAGAAGGGGACAAAATTATCTAAATGCTGCGGTTTTGACAGCTTTAAATTTAAATTAAAAAATTTTATTTTTTAATGAACAAATAGGAATGGTAATGGGTATCAAACTCGCCTGACACCTGCAGTAGGTTTTTATTTTTCTAAAATAATTCGCTCGCTGTGAATTTTAACAATTAGCAAATCTACCTCAACCCGCAACTCATTTTTTATGGGTTTTGTCATTCAATCACAAATATTAAAAAAATACTTTTAATAATATATAAAAACTTAAATTATATAATTCAAATTATAAATGTGTAACCATAACTTAAAAAATCTGTATACAATACTCAATCTAGATTTTATCAGTGTAAATAAAAAATTAAAATTTTTAATACTAAAATAAATACATAAAATATATTAATCTAACACAAAATATTTATGTTCTGAGTAAATCATCATTGCTAATACTAATATCAATGTCATGTTCCATCTTTAATCAATATACAAGTATTGTCAACAATATTAACAATAAAATTTTGTACAACTACCATTAACAATAAATTAAATAAATAAAAACCCAACTTTAGTGAGCAATCATTAGGTTCAAGTCATGAAAGAAAAACAAACAAAATCAATCAAATTAAAATAAAATATATCATTAATATTAAACTTGAAAATTATAAATTTCTACTTATCAAACGTTTAAAAGTAAAACACCTATTTTATTTAGCAAAGTTGTGATGTATAATACAAGAAAATTTAAAACAAAAGAGGAAGAGAAGAGATTTTTCCTTAAAATTCACTCTAAAATTACATAAAAAAAGCTTTCCTCTAAAATTCACTATCCAATTTTCTCAAGTTTCTTTCTCTCTCCCAACTCTAACCACACACAACTATGGGATCTCTTACCTTTATATACCAAATTTTGCAAATTTTGAGTTGATTAAATGTATGCATTTACATGATATTTTTGGTGAACTTGCAATCACAACCTTTATATGAGTTTTAGTAGTACAATCTAAGGGTTTAAAATTACAATAATTATAGATCATTAGATTCAACATAATTAATAGCTACAAAATACAAATAGAACTAAAGTCAAAGCCAGACCCTCCATTTACTCATTTGTCAAGGTGCGTGATCTACCAAAATGGTGTGTTAAATCTAGTGGAAATAGATGCATGTGGGCTCAAACACATGGCATAATTTCAGTCGTAGAAAATTAATGCTGGATCTAAGGGCCAGCGATACTTCTAAAAGCTTCTAAGTCTTCAGAATCCAAATTTCACTCTTTTTTTTTAGGATTTACCTATAAAACACAAAAATCATATTTCAAAACAAATAAACTTAGGCAATTCATAGAATATGTTAGGAATTTGTAATTGTGATGAAATTGTTAGTATTGTCAACATTATAAGTGAAAAATAATAATTTTTATTTTTATTAAATATACACGTTTTAGTGTTAATAGATACATGTACACATACAGATAATGAGATGGGTCAGGTTTAGTAATTAGAAACTTTAACTTGATTATATTTATGATTGAATTTTTTTATTTAATTTTTATGATTAAAATTAAAAACATAAATAAATAAAATAAAGAATGTGAGTTGGTAAATACCCAAACGAGTATTCACTGAATTTTTTTCTCAACAACAAATCTACCAACAATTCACAGCGGATTTTAATTTGAAATACTCATCCACAAATTACTCAGAGCGAGTGAACTTTTATGGACAAATTTAAACTGATTTGGAGTTCGGGCATATTTTTACCGTCCTCGGCAAACAAATAGTTCAATTTGGACCATTTTCCACCGTCCGGATGCAGAGCCGACGTCTTCCTCTTCAGGCTCTTCACGCACAGAAACAGAGGATGCGAAGATGCACAGAGTCCCAAAGCAGGTCTGCAGCCGCCACGTCACGACAAGTCTAATCCCGCTTAGTCATCACATTCTTCCCGTAACAGCCACATCACAAAAATATTCAGCACAGGACAATTACACATTTTCCTCTGCGGCTCTACCCTCGCTCTAGCTCTTACGTGGCGTTCATCAATTCGTTTGTTTTCTCACTTCGGCGAACAGACAGTAAGTCGAACGCGTCCAATTATTAAAAAATTAAAATTGTGGATTTACATCACAATTATTTCATTAAATCAAATTCTTTTGAACGTTTTGAATTCTTCTCTCTCGCCGGTCGCTGCAGGGCTCTTAGTTCTCAGTTTAATCAATTTAAATTTTGCTTAATGTTACCGTACGTCACTCACAGAATCTTCGTTTAATTACCAGGTGAGCTCATGATCAATCGATTTCTCGCATTTTACTTTAGTTTTTTTTTTTCACAATTTACGTTAATTACTGAAGAATTGTCAAATTCTGAATTGCCGTCATAATGCTGATGTTTTATTTGCTAATTAGCAAAATTTGATTAGATTAATTATGTATTTGTACAACTTATAGTGTTTTTTGCCTCTCAATTTTGATTTGTTCAATGTATGCCGTTAATTTTACTTATGCTTGGAGTAAACGCATGACAATTTCAGGGCTATTAGCTAGTGAAATTGATCGTTTAATACTTTAGAGTATCTTAAAGATTACTAATGGAATGTTCGGGAGTAGTTTCTGCGAAGTGCTTAAAAAAGCACTTTTTAAGTAATTTTCTCTGGCTTTTTATGACAACGCTTATCAAGTGCTTTTGGCAAGAGCACTTCAAGGCTTCAATTTCTTTATTGATAATGAAAAGCGTTTTTGTCTATTGTAGCTAATTATTACCGAACAAACACTGTAGAGCTCTTGGTTATTAAGAAGTGATTGTTGTTGTGTAAAATATGCTCTTGAATATGCCACTAATTGGTGCTTCTCTCAAGGCAATGTCCGGAGAAAGACTTACCCTTGATGTCTCCATGTTTCAATTTTCCGCATAAAGGATGAAATGGCTTGAGTGTAGAACTTGGTTGGCCTCAACTTTTCATTTATTCAACGAGAGATCTTAGAGCAATTTATGGATTGTTTATGTTTTGATATTCAATTTTGGCGTAATTGATTACATTTACATGAATCGGCAGTCTGATACCTTGAAGGTTCAGATTTCTGATCTTTGTATTTTTTTTTCCTCAAACTTTGCAGATTCCTTATTTGCCCTTGGCATTTTCAGTAGGGGCTAGCATGGCTAAGTGATTTTCATAGATTAATTCTGATTCGACATCTTTAAAAATGCAATTAGTGTCAAATGACAGTCATAACGAAGATATTTCAGAAAGTGAACCCATCTTGCCTCAGCCTGACATTTTGCGAAGATCGGAAGAGTCTTCTTCGTCTTGTTCATCTTCCTCTTCATCTTCATCTTCTAGTGAAATTACAGCTGTTAGAGAGGACTGCGTCGTTTCTGCTGATGATTTACAAAATCTTCATGTCGATGAAACTAGCTATCTGGTAAACGATGACCAACCACAGTGCCGTATATGTCTTGATATTGGAGGTCTTTATTAGCTATATTACTTGGTATCTTTTTCATTTCTTATGTTTTCCAATCACCATTTGAGATGGTAGATTTTTCTTCCATTGAAAAGATTCAAGATGATTATTGCTAAGTAACACACTTGGTTTATTATAAATGACTTTTAATTATTTTAGTTCTGTTTCCAGGTGAAGACTTAATTGCACCATGCCACTGTAGAGGCACTCAAAAGTATGTCCATAGATCTTGTCTTGATCATTGGAGGTCAACTAAGGTGAGTGCTTGGTTTTTTACCAGCATCCTTTCTTCTTGATTAACAAATTGATGAATTGGAGTGATGCTTTGTGTGCATGGCTTAGGAAATATTACTTTTGGGAATAATCTAATTTCAGAAAATCATGTTGATCCTTCTAATATGTTTATCTAGTTTGGTAACTTCACTAGTGAGTCTAAAAATTTGTGCTGGTTCAGAAACCAAAGATCGATATATTTGATTTGGAGAATTAATAATATTATATTTATTTCCTCTGATGTTTCAGGAAGGCTTTGCTTTTGCTCACTGTACAGAATGCAGGGCGATGTTCATATTACGCACTAATTGCCCACCTGATCGCTGGTGGTTGAGATTGAAATTCCAGTTCTTAGTTGCTAGAGACCATACATTCATTTTTGTAATTGTTCAGCTGGTAGGAGAACTAATAGTTTCTGTTTATTTTGTCATTTTACTCTAGATATTGATTCAGTTCACTTGGGTCGTCTAGATTTCATTTTTTTGACCTGAGTAGTAAACAATTACGTTATAATGATTTGGTTGATTTTAGCTTAACCCAGACAGGAAATAGGATATTAATACAGTACCAACATTTACTTTATTTATGTCTAGGCAGAAAGTTGGCAGAAAAATATTGCCTATGCAATCTACTGATTTCTTTTCCTCACTATATTTGGTTGAAATCGCATTTGGATCATTTCTTGTGGAGCTTAAAGTTTCTATATTATTTAGCTAGATTGCTAGCTGGTTCTTCTTTTGGAAAAGATCCTGCATTATTTCTTTTTGGATACTTTGGCAATACTAAAGAAATATTACTTACATAAATGCTGTACTTTAATGACAGTCAGCCCAATTTTTCGTTTCTTTATAAATTACTATTTTTTCTCATTCTGTGGTTCTGTCGTGTGAAAACAAAAATATCTTTGCTATGTTGTGCAACTTAATATGTGCTTTGAACAGATTGTGGCATTGTTGGGGGTGCTGGTATACAAATTTTATGGAGAGGAACTAAGAGAAATCTTCGGTTACGAAGAACATCCTTATGCGTTTTATATTATGGCTGGTACTCTTGCTTCTCATGGTTTACCAGATTTTCTCTCCTTTTCCATGCTTACAGAGGCACACATATAAACAGAGCATAGAAACTCAAGTGCACGCATCTGTTTAATAGTGAACACCTCATGCAGCATTTATGTATAATTGGATTCGCACGTGCATATATTTAGACAAATTTTCTTGTCAGCCTTTTCTGTATTCTTACAAAAGACAATTTGTTCATAGTGTTTGTGTACCTGACGTGACATCATATATTCATATTGTGATAGGTTTGCTCTTTTATGTGGCCGTGTCATAAGTGCATAATCTGTAATGAGGAGTAATCTGACTCATGTTCAGACATAGCTGCCACTACTTTTTTGAGATTGTATGTGAAAGAAAATCACTGAATGATGCATAGTCATGATCTTACTTTTCTGGATCGCATAGGATATTAGTTTGTTTAAAGATATTGCTAATGATAGCAAATCCTTGTATTCAACAATACATTAGATGAATTTTACTTTAAGTTCATGCATTTTTTTTTTTTTTTTTTTAAATGTTGAAAGTAGACATTTCACTCATGCTTACTTGAAGAAAACTTTTGTGAACTTTAATTGATGATCCTCAACATCCATTGGAGATGAAATTACTTGAGTATATTCATTAATTCATTTTCACAATTTTGGGGACTTTTGGATAAAGACATTTTCGACATATATAAAGATGAATCTTCCCCATCTATCCTGTTTGGGACTCGCAAGTTCTTTCTGTTTGCCAGTCCATACCTTAGATATATAGCATGTGAATTGATTGGATGCTCGCAAATAGTCCATGGGACCATCAACAGCTCTCAAGTGTTTCACAATATTACATATGTACATAGTCTGAAGATTAATCTTTGTGCACATTTGATAAAAAAGAAGAATTTATTGGATTGACTGTTTTAACTGAATATCTTTCATAACTCTTTAGTTGGAAAATGAATTACTCTCGTTAGGTCTTCTTTGATCAATATTTTGGATGGAATTCTCTAGTCTAACTTGTACTTAAGTATCTGTTACTATTTTAGACTAAGTTAGCACTAGGTCATTAGTATGTTATATCTACTTATTATTTGAGGAAAGATAATCCTGTTTGCGGTTTCTGTTGCCTAAATATGCGTTGCTGAGGCTCCAGTTGTCAGTTGGGGAAGTGATGATTAAATTTTATTTGAGATGCACTAACTTGTCTGAAGAAATAATATTCAAGACATTGGGTGAATACATGATTTGATGTCAAATCATTAAATTCAAATTTAACACTATTATTTTGTTTAATTGTTCAGTTTTAGCTATTATTTTGGTGGGTGTGCTCTACGGTTTCTTCATAGCCATTATATGCGGACAGAGGATCCATGAACGACACTATCATGTTCTTGCCAAACAAGAATTGACAAAGGTTTGTGAGATTTCTAAATAACATTGACTGGACTTCCAACTATCCCAGGAACATGTGTCATCGAATAATGTGTGTATGAAGAACAGAACTTTTGTCCTTGTAGGATACTAATTAAATGAAGACACATCCTTGAGTAGATACTGATACTTCTTTGATTCTCCTGAAGATGTTTTTATTTAATTGAACCATACCCGAAACTTCAAATGAGAAGTGTCAATCTCATCATATTACAGATTTTCCAGTTATTGTTCCAGACGTAATTTGATCCTGGGCATGACTTTTCAAAGGTTATATAGTTGAAACAGAATTGACAGTATGTCGTTGCCCTTGATGGTGTGAAATGATAACAGTGTCATTTCTTTCTTGTTGGGATTTATCTTTTAAGTCTCTTTTCTGTGTCAGCTGATTGTAAATGCTCCTTTAATTTCGTTTTACCTTATAAATTTCAGATCTAAGTTCTATTGGAGCTGTTAACTCATGCATTTACATGCCACTGATGTTTATCATTTGCCGGTTGCTTAGTGCTCTGCTTATTTTCTGTGAAAAATTTTGGAAGTCTGTCAGCAAGATTTTATCAGATGTGTTTTGCTGGTGTATTGCTGCCAATATAATTTCATTTGCACGAGCTATTATTTGGATTTTGAAATTTAAAACATCTAATTTTAATATTTAGTTGTTATGCCTCAGTAGGAAAGTTGATGCAGATTGTGTTATTTCTTCCTCTTTGAAGCAGAAGCTGATTGCTAGTCATGAATAGGTAGTTTTTGAGGTGGTATCTCGAGTGCAGGAATGTTTCCAGAGAGCATTAGTTTCAGTTATATTGTTGGGATAGGTAGATTTTTGGTCAAATGTCATTAAAAAGAAAAATAAAATAGGAAAGAAAGATCCAAATGATATTGCAGGGGTATAATAGGATTAATGAAGAAGTCCTTTGAGTCAAGAAGCTGAGGTTTGTAATTAGTTTGGGCATACAAGAGGGGTGGAGTAAATTGTGTTCCTTTTCAATTGAGTATTATCCTCAAAATTTCAGCTGGAAGAGAGGTTGAATTTACATTTATGGTTTAGTCCTGAAGAAGGGTTAATCATCTTGTTGTTTTGCTCTTTGCTTCCTGTATTTGGTTTTATGACTCATTCATCAAAACAGCATGATCTATGCCTCAACTTGTAGTTTCAAATGCAATTAAAATATGAAGTAATATTGTGTGTTCGACGGCTGAATGTTTAAATTCATCAATTGATGTCCAAGTGGGCCCTTTGTGTCTCTTCTATGTTGACCATGTAAGTCATAACCTTATATAACCTAATCACCACATTGAATTTCAAAAAAAAAAAAAAAAAACTTAATCACCACATTAACAGAACAGGGGATTTGAGAGCCAAATTTGACCTTCAGTTCTAAAAGTACATGGCTTTTTGGTTTATGCTTGTACTCATTAGTTGAACAAGCTTTGAGCAGTAACTTCCTTCAGTTAAGATGTAATAGGGAGATAACATATTATAAGGTAGCTAAGAGTTTCCAAACATTCAGGTTATTCGATGACATAGAAGATCTTTTAATTCGTATTTCATGAATTTGGACTTTTTATGAAATATGTTACACAGAGTGTCATGATTAATCTGAAAGTAGTAAAAATCCTCTTGTACTTGCAAGCAATTTCACAAGCTAAGCTAACTTGATTCTTCTAATATCATGACGTTAGGAGTATGTGGTGGAAGACCGCGAAAAGAATAAGGACATCCCAGAGCTTGATCCCAGCCATGTCTCGGAGCTAAGAATGTTGGGCCTTTACTAATTTGGAGTGTGTCCATGACATGATATTATAGGTAAGTAGCTAGAGCTTCTGCATGCCTTCCATTTTGTCTATGTTTCGGGTATTGCATTGTTTTCTTTAGTTATGACTTTCTCATATGTTAACAGAGACATAGCTAATTCTTTTCACTGAAGAAGAAAGTATTTCCAATTGCCGATCATTGGCTCTAAATTCTCAGTTTGTTGAAACTAATGCAAAAGGGCTGGTTTTCGAAATCTTAAGATCAATCGTAGAAAAAATTTGTAGATTTGCTTTTTTTTCGTTTTCGATGTTTTCCATCTTGCTGCTTCCTTTTTCTTTTCTGCTGATTCATTCTTCCTGTTGATTTGACTCAGAAAAAAACTTTGGTTTATTTCCTTCTAATTTATTGATTTGTGCTTTTGTTGAATTGTCCATAATCATATTCTAGACAACTGAAAGACAGCTGTTGCTAACTCAACCTCCCACTAGTGTCATTATTCTTCTTAAGTTCATGCTGGATGATCACATAAAAGAGATTGAAACTGATAAATTTTTCTGTTTCCTAACTCCCTGTTTAATTAATCACTTTTTTTTTTGTGTTTAATCACTTGAAGAGATTAAAACTGATAAATTGTCGAATCACTGCTTCCTACCCAAATTGCCTTTGCCAATCTAATCTCTCTCTCTCTCTCACATACATACAGAAAGACTTAAAATCAGAAGTGAACCTAGTATATACTGTTGTTTACCATATTAGTTTATCCTTTTTACTCTTGCTACCTGTGATAATTAGAATTGGGTCTACACTTCTATGGGTGCTATTTTTCGTTTTTTATTTTTAAATGCTGCCTTCGGAATCCCAAGTATGCACATGAATTTCCTTATCATTGGGAGTAAATCTGTTGAATACATCTGATAGTAATCAACTTCAGGGTCTCACATACCGTGGTTGTTGATGTTTGAATGCAGAGCAAACAGCAAAACTGTAACTAGTCTTATTCCTTTCAAACAGTACATCAGCAGCATTCTTTCTTTTAAAACTGCACAGGCATAAGGAGTACAGCATCCCGTTTAAACTGCACGGGCATAAGGAGTCCGTTGTCTATTGTCATCAGTGCATGTTCTCAGCAGACTCATAGGCAATGAGTCCTTTTGTTATAGAGGTTTACCGAAAAACATTTTTTATACCTTTCTGTGCATGTGTCATGTACTCTTTGTGACTCGCTTTAGTTTGTACTCTTTAGTTTCTTTTATACCAAAGACGAAATGCATCAAACATTCTTTAAAGTTTCTGGTTTTAGGAGTGTACGAAATTTACTTTTATGAGATGTAAACGATTTCAGGAGTTAAAGGTGTGATCCCTTTCGATTAGAAGTAATCATTATGCTGAGGATGATGTCTTTGCATTGTTAATTTATGCACCGGGCAGTAGGCACGAATTGCAAAATTGGTAAATTTATGTGGAAATTTTTTTAACATGTCCCTCCTGTCCTGTAATGCAGATTAATGTTAAAATTTTGTAATATAATGAATGTTGTTGATTAATATTAGGATAGGCTTTTATCACAAATTTTAGAAAAAAAATAAATTTAAGGAAGCTTCTGCAAGTTTTGAAAATTTTCGATTGTCTGCTACTTTTGCTGTAGGGAACAAAAAACTTACAAAAAGTATAGTTTTACAAAATTGTTGACGAATTAAGAACAATGCTTGTGACTTGTGAGGCGCCACCGCACCGTGTAATCAAATAATCAATAGCACTCTTCGTGAATGATTTTATCAAATAAATATCGTTATCACTGCTGGCTACATAATTAATCCAAACTTATTAATAATATATCTACTGGTACTTTTTTGTACATGAATCGAATCCGCAATTCATCTACCATACCAATCAACTACAAAAAGACGAGGCAAAACTATGAATATTCATTTCATTTCCAATGTAATAATACATAGAGTCTATAGACTACATGGGGAGCTAAAAAATAACAAACCTCAAATCATTGATACAACCATATGCCATATGTACAGAAAAAAAGGAAAAGAAATTTGAACTATAAAATGAGATTAAAGTTAATTAACCAGGAAGGGAATCTACAATATATATTATATAACATACAGTTCTACGGCAAACCAACTAAATAAGGAAAGATACAAAGTAATTTCGGGCAGTGGACTTTTTGGGGAATAAGTTATCCTTCCCTACCACCGTGCATCTGTGCACTCCTCCTCCTCGCGTGTCTGCCCAAGCATTTTTCTGCTGCTGCTCCGCTTATTGATCGCTTCTACAGAAAATTTACAAGTCTGATGAGCCTGCACAAACATGCACGAATTCAAACAATGATCAGTCTTTGCTTTTGAGGATTTGAAGGTCTTGTTTAAGTGGCAGGGTAAATTTCTATGTCAAATACAGGAAATCTGGCAATAACCAAATATAATAAATAAATAAAGCAGAAACAAGATAAATGCCAGGACTTTGGCAGCAAAAATATAAAGCATAGACAGAATAGAACAGGCAGAATAAGTACAGAAAACTGAATGAATATTAAAAAAAAAAATTCTGCAGAATATTATAGTTTTTGGTATAAACAATATGCCTGGGCACGCGTCCGAAGCTCCAACATGACACCAAGTTATTAAATTCCAGAACTTGAACAGAAACACACTTGAAAATAAATTAGGTCATCCATAAAGAAGCAGGGTTTTAGAACAAAACTATTTTACAGTCATACTCAGCTATACAGAAAGCTACTTTCAAAGAAGTTGAACTACTTGTACCTAGATCAAATATTTGGTATCTCCAGAGCATTTCCTCAATCCTCAATCAATAGGATATCAGCATTGTCATCACAGCTATAAGCTTTATAGACCTCCATCCATTACTTCTAATATTTGAAAAACTTACCAGAGTGCAATCCTGAACAAATACATTAATCTATGCTAGAAGGCCAATCCCGAATGTATTCAACTAGACAACCTCAATGTCTGATTAAGACGCAAACCAGCCATCAGTTTTCAGAGATTAAATTGTCTACTCATAATAATGTCACCAACAAAATGGTTTGAACACAAAGTAGAGGATTATAATTTTACTCTATATTAACATCGCTCATAGAAGTTAAGTATGATGAATATCAAATTACTGAAGTTGACACTAGGTAATAACACTTAGTAAATAGTTTGGTAGTGATAAATTTTAATTGGTTGTTTGGAAAGCCAATTCACATTTGTCTACACATTAGCAAAACGAAACTGGAGAGAATGAGAGGTAAACAGAGGGATAACTCAATAAAATAAAATAAAAGAAATCCAATCAGGATAACCATCCTTCTTGTTTTGTCACTCTACATTTGTTCACATTCTACGTATCTTTTATTGTTTATGACTTCTTTTTGTCAAGCGGGGCTTTATTTATTTTGTCCATTTCAAGGAAACATTAGTATTATTTGTTTCTTTGACAAATTCTTTATACAGAGAAGTATATATAAGCAAAGAAATCACTAACTTTGAGGAACAACCCCATGTAAACTCCAAAGTATACAAGAAAAACACCATCTAAAACTTAAAGTTCCGAACTAGTTATCAAACAATTCCCACAATAAGTTCAATGCAACTTTTTTCTTTCTTCTAAGTACAAGTTAACTTATCGATTCATTTTTCTTGTTGGGGGATAGGTAGTTAGGAGACACGTTACTGGATATAAAACATCCCTTGAACCCTCCATTTCTACCGGAAAGTTTCCACATCCTAAGATCTTATCATGCCATGCGAATCACACACATAGTTATCTCCAAGCACATGTTCAAGCTAAGGACATATCAACCTTTCAACAGGAAGTGACAACTAGATAAATTCGATCATGACTAATGTGCCAATATCTCAACAATTTGTTATAGATATCTTCTTTGGTGAATATTAACCGTATTTTTGCTGTAGTCGCATTAAAAAGACACAGCTAAAGAACTCAAATTAATATGGAATATCAGAAATCAAAATCTCACTCACCCCAGATGCCAATTCTGTTAGAAAAAATGGTTCATCCTTCCTCGTCTTCAGCTTCAGATTCATTACTTGAAGTAGAACCTTCTTCCACCTTATGAAGAGGTTTACCTACAATCAAAATGGTAGGAGTAGCTTAACTACCACTTGCAACAGGTTCCAACCTAATTAATCATAAGGACTTCAAAACATTTCAAACTAGTGATACGGAACCAAGATGTAATTTTTTTTTTCCCCAAATCAATCAGTCGTGAAAATTTTGACGTAGCCACTATTTCATTCTAAATGAATCATCAAATTGTAGTTGACTAAAGCTTTGATCATCACAACAGGGTCAGTTCAGCCAGGGACCTATTTGATACAAATATAGAAACATTTGCAAAAACAAGTAAACTCAAAGGGGGGCCCCGATGTTATTATCCCAAATCCCTAATCATCGTAATCAGACCAGCACAAAAACGGATCCAGAAAATCAGACCTTTGATGTAATAATCGGACGAGGGCCAGCCGCGAACAGTGCTGGTAGACAAGGACTGCTCGGGAGTCAAGGGATTGGCCAGTTTCTCGACCAACTGAGCGACGCCGTAGAATTGCGACTTGGGAGGTGGGACCCAGTAGGAAGACCCGGGCAGGAAGGGGAGCCAATCGGGTGCGGAGCGGCGCACGATGATGCGGTGGATTGCGTCCTCCAGCTTCGAAATTAGAGGGTCGGTGGAGGAGGAGCCGGAGGTTTCGTAGACGTCGGACGCGTCGGGCTGGTTCGATTGGGTCCGGCGAGGGACGAGCCGAGACGATGGGATTGAGAGTTGGTGGTGGAGGTGGCGGCTGCTGGCGCCGGCGGTGGCGATGGCGGTGCTGGTTTTGGATAAGAGAAAGCGAGCCATGTCTGATGGATTCTCTCGTTGCTTCGGAAAATTAGATCTACACAGAGAAATGGATTTACTCGGTATTTAAATGAATAATTTATATATTAAAATCATTTTTTATTTATTTCTATATTAGGATTAAAATTTAAAAAAAAAAAATTATCCTATTTTGATTCTTTTCACAATATAGGCCGACTAACCGACTATTATTGTATTTCAACTAGGATTGAAAAAGAAAAGCTAAATCTCAATAAAATAATATTATTGGGACTGCAAAAAAAAAAATTACCGTAGTGTGATTATTTATTGCTAATAAATAAATAATTTATCAGTTAATCGGTAAATAAATATTTGACTACAGGTCTTGTATGAATTTCAAATCTTATCATGTGTATATTAAAAAAAAAAATTAACAACTACTATGAAAATGTCCATAGAAGCCCACAAATATAATGCAAGTACATTGTACATAGACGTAAAATTGATGTAATTGCCATTCAAATTTAATATTCTAGTTAGAATATGGATTGTTTCATATGCTTAAAACATATAGGGTGCGTTTGGTGGCCCTGCATAAGGCGTATAAAAATGTTGTTTTGTATTAACTCAATGCACACTCATGTTTGGCACCAAAACTAACTTACACATCATTGCATTAAACGGGTGAACTAATGCGGCAGTTGGCGCATTAGCTAAACCCAACCGTGAGTATAATTTTTAATAAAAAAAAATTATTAATTTATTATTATTATTACAAATAAATATAACTTTTAATTTAATATAATATTGTATAATATTTTTATTTTTTTTACATTATAATTATTAATACAAATTAATAAATATGTAATTTAATAATTAATATTATTATATTATATTTTTATTATTTATTAATAAATTTATAATTTATTATAACTAATAATAAATATTTAAATTTGAATAATATTAATTTAAAATTAATAATAATATAAAATATTAATACAATTTAAATATATTAATATAATATAAATATTAACATAATATAACATTTAATTTAAATTAATCACAAAAAATTATTACAGTACAGTGTAGTACCAAACATTGTACAATATTATTATACTATAATACTAATGCAATACAGCATAATACAATACATCAGTATTAAAATAATACAATACAGTGTGTCAAACACACTCATAGAGCATAAACTCTATAAATACATCGGTTACTAGTTTTAGTTTAGTTCAAATCGTTAGATGCATATTTTAGGAAAAAAAAGATGCATTGAGAAAATTGAAGTTATCAAGGAAAAAAATAATAAATATTGTGAATTTTGTAAGTTATTTATTATTAATTTTTTATTTGATGAATTATTTAATTTATATTTTCATCGGGCCCTAAATGATTCTAATATGAATTTTATTTTTTTGCATTTGATTAATTATTAATTTATATTTTCATTAGGCCCTAAAGGATTCTAAAAAATATATCTTATGGAATTATAAAAAATTATTAATTTAATACATTAGTCCAATTTGGGACTGAAAGATGCTATAATTTAGTTAAAGTTATTTAATTTATCTAACATTCGTTTATTGAGGTTTACTATATTTAAATTTTTTACTTTTTAAGAATGCCATTGAAATCAATTTGACAATATATTGATAAGTATGTCAAGACCTGTTTTGAATAGTCATGTGACTGAAAATTAACTACACTTGAAAAGAGGAGAAATTAACTTCTAAAATAGGAAAAATTTATTTGAGTGTTGCTAGATGACTAGAAGAATGAGAGAAAGTTGAGAGAAACGATAACACATGCTGCTATTTTGCTTCCTCTCTCTCTCCTCTCAGCTTTTTTTTTTCTCTCTCTTCTCCTAACACATGCTTTCTTCTTCAGCTTTCTCTCCTTATTCTTGACGTTTAGCATTTATGAATTTATTTCCACAACACCTATTGATAAATTTAATTTTTTTTCCTTAAAAATGAGGTGAAAGTGTCAACCTTTAAACCATGAAATGATCAACAAACTTTTAACTTAAATGTGACACAAATTTATTTTATTCTAAATTTTTAAAGGGTTAATAATTAAATATTTGTCAATTTTACTTAACTCAAAAACATTTTTTTGAGTCACCAATGGGCTTGTAGCCTATTGGCAACCGATGCGCTCAAGGGTTCGAGTTTCAATAATGGCTAGGACTCGACTCCCCTCTTAGTAGGGGTCTATCTATCTCCTCTCGTAGTAGGGCTGTGACATAATAAAATTATTAAGGAAATTCTCAATTAATCTTTAGTTGTAAATATTAGTAGAACTCTGATTATAATATATTAATATATAAAAAAGGGGGAGAACATTTCTCTAAGTCACTTAGAAAAGAAGGAAAAAAAAAAACAAAAGGAGTTGTTCATAGGTCAAGAAATTATATGGTCTAGTCCATAAGTCTATTCAAACAAGAGATATTTTCTGAAAAATTATAGTACAATCTACTAATATAATTATTAGAATTCAAATGAGAGTGAGAGTGAGCCTCAATCACTATAATTTATAATATAATATGAGAGTCTATCTTAGTATAGGTCGAAAATTTACCGAAAGAACAATTCTACCATTTATTATCCTTAATCTACACTTGTTCCTCCATTATAAATTTTCACAATTCTACCATTTATTATACTTAAGCTACACTTCTTCCTCCATTATAAATTTTTGGTTATTTAATTGAAGAGTAATTTTACAATAAGGGAATAGAGGTAGTAATTTAGGTCAAAATTCATTTATTTGATTCGATTAGATTTAAATTAAATGAGTTTAGGTTGACAAAATTGAATTTTTAATCAATGGATGGATTCGATTCGATTTGTTAAATAAATTAATTGAATTCAAGTTTGAGGTCGCTGATTTGTTTAATCATTTAGAATTCATTTATATTTTTGTAGGATGTTAATTTGCAGTTTTTTCTATTTTATGTTGCTTGATATCTGTTTATTAATTATTATTTGTGTAAACAAATGCAAATTCGACTCGATTAGTTTAATTTTGTACGATAAATGAATTAGACAAATAAACCAAATATTAATGGAATTTTGGCCTAATTCATTAATAATTCGATTCAAATTCTTTTTCATTCCTATAACGGAATTTATTATTTTATTAAAGTAAAGCATAAGTTAAAATATAAAAAACCATAAATTTCAATGTAGTACAGAAAAAAATACAGTACAATATTTATAAATTAATACTCGATAAATTAATAAAATCTATTATATAATTTTTTTTATAGTCCCAATTTGGCTAATAAGCCATATTAATAATTTTGATTATTTAACAAGATAATATTTTTTTTTGAAAACCCATTATGACTATGTAGTCCTATTCATATCATAAATTAATAATTTGTTAAAATTAAAAATATAATTGAATATGATTATTTTTTATTAAATAAAATATGACCTATCATTACTTATTTTTTCTTGAAATTTAAATCTATATTGGATCTCATATCTAATTTTACTTGCTGCATCCAAAAGTACTTCTATGGTTGAATTCTACAATTATAATAAAAAATTATGAATTTTTGTTGATGCTTTGAGTGCTTCCGTGCGCGTCAAATATTACAAAGTTATTTTATCATCTTTAGATTACTAAAATACAATAAATTTTTTTATTGATTAAATGTATGTTCATTAAATTGAACGTAAACTTTATAAATTAATAATCATCAATTAATTAATACCTCTTTTAATTAATAGATTTTAAATAGTCCTAAAATTATTAATTTATAAAGGCTATACTATGCATTGGAGTGTGTTTTTTTTTTTTAAATATTTTAGCTTCTCCCTTAATTTACAAAAGTAAGGGATTTTCTTATTATAAAATTACTCTTTAGTTTAACATGTACACATAATTTTTTTATGATGCTGTTTTAATTTTTACATTATTTATAGTGAGTTCTAATGGATTCTTTGATTTAAATATTTTAATCTCTATGATCCGTTTATTATAGTGGATACATGATTAAATAATTAAAAAGTAATCATTAACATTTAGGTTATGTTAGTTTCTTAAGTTTAATTAACTGATTATTATTATTATTATTATTATTATTATTATTATTATTATTATTATTATTATTATTATTATTATTATTATTATTATTATTATTTACATAACTCATGTAAATATATGGAAGAGCTAATCTCATTCCCTTATGAGGGTCAGTTTGGTAATGTTGTACATTTTAAAATAATTATTGTTAGTTGTGTTATAAAAATAATCAATTGTAAAGAGAATCACTTAATCAGTGGTAAAATTTATTTTCAAAAGTGTTGTGAGTTTTAAAAGTAGTTGTATATGTTCGGTAAATATTACTGTTAAACCACTATAAAAATAAAAATGACTGAATTGGACATAATATAAAATAAAATTTATTTATATATTTATAAACATGTATATAAAATATTTTTGTGTATATAAAATATTTATAATTGATAACTAAAATAAACGTTTTATAATATTATTTTCATTTTTCTATTTTTTGTCTCAATATAATTAGTAATATTCATAACCTCTTTAAAGTTATTGATTTTATTTCCTAATTAATAATAATAATTTTGGATGTTTATAATACATGAGTATGGAATTATTTTGAGTATAAAAATTTCTCAAAATCAAAATTTAAAAAGCTACTCATTCTTTGTTTTTCAAAAGAGTAATGATACAGCCACAAACTCTTGTACAAATTTATTTTGTACAAACTGACGTGACATTATTTCATTAGTTAAATGAAAATATAAAATAATAAAAACAAATCATGTGGGCCAAGTGATATTTAATTCAACCAATCTTATCATGTCATATCAGTTTGTACAAAATAAGTTTGTACAAGAGCTTGTAGTTATATTATTACTCTTTTCAAAATCTGCTATAGGAATGAGTGACTTTGTCAAAAGTTTTTAAATTTTCAAAATCACTTTTAAACCTAGTAAAAACAATCCCAAATTAGCTCAAAGTCTTGCTTGTCTTTTCTTGTTCTCTCTTACAAGGTCAAAGCAGCCATGTCTTTCAAAAGGACAACAAATGCATCTTTTGAAATAAGCATTGCTAATAACAGCAAGAGCACAAACCTAATTAAATATATTGGTGAAAACAACTTTCATTTGTCCTATACCTACGGTCAAAATTTTGAATCTCAATCATTGACCGTATTTTTACAACTAATAAAAGGGTGATACATGTATCTTTGCATAAATTTGATGATTATAAGACCATTAAGTTATTAAAGTAAAGAATAAACTAAAAAACAAGTAAAACATACATTTCAATCTAGCGGATTTTGTCTAGTAACATATCAAAGTGTATATTTCTCTTGTTTTTTTTTAACTAATCACTTACTTTAATAACTTAAGGGATCCCTCATTGATCCATGAATAGAAAATTATTCAATATATCGATATGTGATTTTTAAGTGCTCTATTTTCGGTCTAAGGCACAAAATGTCCTCCAATTAGTTGCAATTTTTTGGGTGATATAAATAACCAATGCCTGAGAAGGCTGATTAAAGCTTATGCTAAAAAGAAAATAAAATAAAATATAAATGCAAACGCTCTTATATATTATGTGACTGCGAGGCTGTGACTCTATCTTATATACGGCTGCCGGTTGGTTTTACTGCTAAGTGAAATGAGGAAGCGTTCCAAGCGAAATTAGATTTGCTTGAGAGGGCTTTTCAATGATTATAAGCTTTCGTGGAAAGAGTTTATAATTAATGAGAAATGAAACAATAAAGTTTATCCAGCATAAATAATGAATGGCGCAAGAGAATAAAGTTTATTTGAATACTAAGGTTCATTAAAACTTAATTTTTAAATAAAAGAACATGATAGATAAAGAATCAATTCAATAGAGAGAAAAAAAAAAAGGGAGAAAGATTGTGTTCTATGTATAAAATTTAAATAACTTTTTTAACCAATTTCAATATTTTTAAATACTTAAAAGTATTTCATTAATTAGTTGAAATAATATGTAGGGTTGATTTGTTACATAATTAATATTTTAAAAAAAATAACAGCAGTGTATGACTTATTAGCTAGTCTTGAGTCTTTGCATGGCCTTTCAATGTGAAGCTTTACAGTTGTGTTTGAGTTTATATGACTTATTATGTATTGTTTGCAAGACAGAATAAACAAATAAAATACGAATTTGAGTATATAAAAACCTCATTCGGTCATAAACTAAAATATGCCGTGTACTCTCTTATACACGTATACCTATTTTATTTTACTTTTTTATTTTTTATATTTCAATAGGTAAAAGTAAATTCATCTTTTTACATATTGGAAATTTAAAAAAAAAAAAAAAAAACAGTTCTAGAGGTCAAATACTCAAATGGTAGAAATTAGACTACATAAACTTTTGGAAAATAAGTCTGATGATGTAAAGATAGATAAACTCCGTTTGTATTACTGCTCAATTTCACGATCAAATATTAAACGTTGATCAATTACTACGGTTTCTAAGCTAATCAATTTGTATTGATTGCCCAAGAATAATGCAAGTTTATCCATCTCACTTTATTTTATTAATATAACACTTTTATTCAGATTATGCTAAAAAAAATTAAATAAACAAACCTAATTCATTAATGGTGCGTTTACTTCATAGAATAAGAATGAGCTGAAATGAGAATGAGATTCTAATGTTTACTTAGACATAAATAAATAGGAATATGAATGTGTTGAAATGTCATTGATATGTTTAATTAGCAAAATAAATGAGAATGAGAAATAAGGATGAGAATCAACTTACCAAAATACTCATAGTATTAAATAATGTAATTTTCGTTAACTAGATACATGTATAAATATTATTATAAAAATTATATTAATTAAAATAATAATAATAATAATAATAATAAAATATTAATAATGATAATATTAATTAATAATAACTAAAATAATAAAATTTAATAATAATAACAACGATATTTAAAATAATAAAATTAATTATGATTTAAACGAGGGTAATTCGAAAAATTTGAAAAAATTATAGAGATACAAAAATAAACATGAGTTTCATTCTCATTCCTAACATTTTATGGGAATGAGATTCTCATTCCTTATTCCTAAATTATGTGGAACCAACATATTTTATTCTCATTCCTAAATTATATTTTACCAAGTAAACACATATTTCATTCTCAGTCCCTAAACCTTAAGTATAACGAAATATGCACGTATTTATAATGTAACCTAGCAATTACAAATTCTCCCCCCAAAAAAAAGCCTAACAATTACATATATAATTAATTAAAACTTAATCAGAGCTCGTGATGAGAAAAAGTCTTCTTAATTTTCTCCTTCATTTTCTGCATTGTTTTCCCTGCAATTTCAGCAGCAGTTTGAGCCGATTGCTCCACGGTTTCTTTGCTCCTCTCCGTACTTTTTGCGACGGCTTCTTTTACCTTCTCCCCACCACTTGGATTTTTAATCGCCCCTGCTTCATTATTACTTCCCCTAAAACTGACCATTAATAAAAAATAATTCATCTGCTTGTTAGATATTAATTAGTTGTTTATGACAATTTCATAAAAGATTTAATGTTACTAATTTTAAATGCTTCCCCAAATTTCAAAAATATTGATTAATTTCTGACAAACCAGCATGCTAACAAAATGTATCAATTATTATTATTTTTTTCTTTTCAACAATTGATAAGGCAAATAAAATATTTCTAAACCTCAATATGAAAAACAGAGTTCAAAACGTAACCTCTTAATTAGTTCGAAACCTCTAATTACTTCAACGTAAAAAAAAAATTTACCGACCTCATAATAGCCAAATGTGATTATTTTTATTGTTTACTTAAAATAAACTAGTATAAGTTTTTGCGCGTATTTAATTTAAATTTTAACCAATAAAATCGCAGAGAAATTAAATGCATAAACAAATATTTTTAATCTAAAATACGTAGATGGCTGAAGTAAAATTAATTAACGAACTTACTGAAGATTAGGAGGGAAGAAGTACGCTTGAGCTTGATTCAAGAACGCTTTGAGTTTGCCCCAATAGCTGCTGCTAGTGCTTAAAGGAGAAGCACTTGTATAAAGAGCAAAAGTGCTTTTCAACATCTTTAAAGTAGACGGTTTTTTCACTTCTTCTGCTGCTGCTTCATGTTCGTTATGACGATCATCGTCAAAGCTCTTCTGTATATCTTCATCTCCAAAAGCGGAAATAAATATGAAAAGCATGCACAAAATAATTATCACCCGAAAAGCAGCACTTCTTGTTCCTGATGATCTATTATGTCGACCCATTAATTATAATATATATTTTATTTTATTTTATTTTTGGTCAGGAATTATATATGCTAACCCAGCAGAAGGAATTAATAAATAGAAATATAATTATTGAATTTTGTAGATAAATATATATAAAAGCAAGAGATGATAAAAAATGGGAGAAGAAGAAGTGCTTATAGCAATCGGCAGATCATGGGTCTCTTAATTATTTGACACGTTTGTAGTTTGCACCAAACTTTATGCAGACATTTTAAGCTACGTGGCTTCTGGTTGATTCTCCAGTTCGCTGGCTGGCTGGCTAGCTCTACAAGCATGTACGTGTTGTTGTGTTTTTCTTTCTTTTTTTAAAAAATAAATAAATAAATAAGAAAAAATATTTTCAAATAAATCAATATTTGTTGAAATTAAGAAAAAAAATATTATTTTAGAGAGATTATTTATTTATCAATAAATAAATAATGTATTAATATATTGGGAAAATATATTTTTATTAATTTAAGAAGAATTTTAAATTTTAATAACTTATGTCGTTTTGGTATGTATACTATTGCTTGACTAACATTCATGAGTTTCAAAAGTTGTCATGTATATACTAAAAATATTAATAAATATTATGAACCCGTACACAGAAGCCTAAAAATCAATATAAGTATATAGACATAGAATTTATGTACGTACTTTTCAAATTCAATACTCTAAAAAGATAAAAGTGTTTCAATTGCTTAAAATACAAAGAACATAAACTCTATAAATATAAGTTAATCAAAAATCATTAGAATGTATTTTTAAAAAGAGTTGAGTATTGAAGTTGTAAATAACAGCTCATTAATATTATGAATTTTATATGTTAATTATTATTAATATTTTTTTCTATTTGACTAATTATTGATTTATATTTTAACTGGCAGTAAAGGATATAAAAAAAGGTATTATATTATGCATTTAGCAAGATTATTAAATTATTACATTGCCCTAAGTCGGGATTAGAAGGTTTTATTATTTAATTAAAGTTACTAATTTACTAAGCATCTATATCTATATATCTATATATCTATCTATCTATATACATATATAAAGTTGGGACTTGAGGAGGTGATGTGACATCACCATTTCTCATCTTTGTATATTCTCTATTATCTAATAAATAGATAAATTTTCTTTTAAATTTGACTTTTCATCTTCTCATAATTAATTTGATTGTTATTACACAATAACAATTATGTAAAGATTTTAATGAGGCACATTCTTTGTAATGAACATCCAATTAAGAGTGTTATGAATTTATTAAAATAAATGTAGATGTTCATAACATATATCTCTTAGTCTCCCCACTATCTCCCATTAGCAACATTTAGCTTCCCTATAACTCTCACTGTCTCACAAGGAATTATGATCCATAATTTTTCATTAATTTCATGGAGTGACTATGTAACTATAAAAGGAGAGCTCATCTTTTTGTTTTGTACACACACAATTGGAATGAATAAAATCACTCTATAATATATTCTCTCATTTTATTCTTTATTTGTATTGCTGGCTAATAGCTTTTTTGTTTTTTATAAGGCTGCCTCATCTTTAAAAAAAATCAATTCATATTTTTTATCAGTTTCATCAAGTGTAAAGTAAGAAAAAAGGATAATACTAAATTTATTTTTTAAAGCTGCGTGAAAAACGGTTCTATTTTCTAGTTCATTTATAAAGGACAGTCGTCATCTGGTGAAATGGTTAAAAAAATTCCATCATTTTTAAAAATTATTATATAGACCCTTTGAGGACCCATAAAATTCTCTCTCCCAATTTCTTTTTTCTTAATTACTGATATGTATTGTGTAATTAGATGTTTATTGGTATTTATATTAGAATCTACTCGAACCACTATTTCAATTTTATTATGGTGTAACCTAAATTTTTATCCTCATAAATATTGTAATGATATCTGCTCTACCCACAAGTAGATATCTATCTCTACCTAACTTCTAATTAGAAGAGGAAATGGGAGGCTTCCATAGGAACCTGAACTACAACTCTCGTGCAATTTTCTCTTGTTTGAATAAGTTTTAGAAATTTTAGAACTACAGTAACATTTTTATAAATTAATAAAGTCGGGACTATACAAAACTTGTTAATTTAAAGAGGTATTAATTAATCAATAAATTAATGATTTATTAATTTCATAGAGTGTCTATGCAATTCAATGAACATTTTAATCAACTAAAAATTCATTGTATTTTACCAATCCATCAGTCAAAAATGAATTAACCCAAAAAAATTTAAAATTCTTGCAATTTTAGAATTCAATCCCGAAAACTTC
The DNA here is from genome assembly GCA_039657385.1 of Citrus x changshan-huyou. Lineage (NCBI taxonomy): Eukaryota > Viridiplantae > Streptophyta > Magnoliopsida > Sapindales > Rutaceae > Citrus > Citrus x changshan-huyou. The sequence continues at coordinate 16,532,291 of CM077547.1, read as the reverse complement.
TATAAGTAAAAGCAAAATTAGAGATGAGATCCAACTGTTTTTAAATTTCAAGAAAAACTAAGAAATAATAGAGTTATATTTTATTTAACAAAATATTATAACAATTATATTTGTAATTTCAGCAAATTATTAATTTATGATATGAATGAGACCATAAAGCTGTTTAAGAATTTAAAAATATATATCTTATTATTAATTTATTGAAATTATTAACTTAGCCCTTTAGTCCAAGTTGGGACCATGAAAAGTTATCATATAAATAGAGATTATTAATTTATTTAGTATTAAATTATAGAGATTTTACTAATATTTTTTTAACATTAAAGTTAGACTTGTATAAACGAGTATAAATTATAGAGATTTTACTATATATTATTGAGTATGTATTTCCAATTCACTATAAAGAATAATTGCTAAATTATAGTTATTTTTTCATAAAATAAATCATCAATAGCTATAGTTAATTGTTAGTTATGATTATTGATGATAGTTGATGTTGATGACAATAATTATAGATTGGTTGAAACTATTTGAACCCACTAAATTACTTTTTAAACTCATTTACTCTATAAACCCACCCTTAAATTTTGAAATTTTAAATTTTACTAGATAAACCCTCTTAAATACCCAATATACCCTCACTAAATCCTATTTTTATAATGATATTTTTTTCAATCATTAAACTCATTAAATTCATTTATAACCCTTAATAAATGGTTTTTTTTCCTTTATTTTTCATTAAACTGAAAATTCCTTTATTAATATGATTCAGAAAAATATAGCTACAACACACTTTCATCCTTCTTACCATTATTTTTTGAGATGAAATTGCCTTCCGACAGGAAATTGTTGTGGCTAGTCAATCCTTGTTCGGCAAAGCCTTGCATTAATATGGCTCTAGTGTCAACATTTTGAGCCAAACATTTATCATCCCATTTTACACCCATTTAACAATGTCTCAACCTTAGATTCAAGATGTAGATCATTCAAATTCTCCATGGAGGCAACAAACAAACAAACAATATATATTTCCTATCATTGCTTTCTTAGTAGTCACCAACATAAAATAAGCCACAACATCTGAAAGTAAATTTTATAGATTGAATGTAAGTAAAATATGCAACAGAGCAAACAGATGCAGCTGCTGCAACTCCTCCACCCATTTCCATTGCTGGCCTCAACATTCAATCTAACTTTTTTCTCTTTCACCTTCACCATTTGCTCCTTTTGTTGCACTTGCAACAACAGCAAGTCTTCGGCCAATGTTAACCCAAGCTTAGCTGGCCGCTACAGAGGAAGGAGGTTGTCATCGCCATCGATGACACAACCACCAACTTTGTTACCTTTAATGTAATTAACAAAAATATAAGGCTTGGAAGAAGTGTCGTGCCTTTAGTCGATTTGGGTTTAATTAGACTTTAACAAAATTATGTTGAATGTAAAAGATGAGTTCATAGAGTAAAAATTCTTTTTTTTTTAACATTTTAATGTCCATAATTGTACTTTAATTTAAGGGTATTTTGATCACAAAAAATTATATTTTAAAGTGAGCTGAGTGAGTAGTTTAGTGAGTTCAAATAGTCTCACCCTTGTAGATTTGTATGGATGTTTGATTTCTGACTATCAAATTAAACAATACCACATGTCCAGGTTAAAAAGAACAAGAGTTGTGATATTTCCCCCCCCACTAATCACTTTTATACTAATGCCTATTTTATCATTATATGGAATTACTTCAAAGGACAAATAACTTTTAAATACACCCACATGATAATTTCTATTAATACTTAATTTAGATAATCTAATTTCTTAAATCCTAATTTTTTAAGTTTTTTTAATTATTATCTCTTCTCAAATATTGTATACTCTACATTTGTAATCATGTAAGAAATTAATCTCAGTACTCAATAGAGGATTATGTAGAAGTATCAAATCTTTTTTTTGGGGTTATGGTAATGATTAAAAAGAAAGAGAGAGTTTATAGTGATTATAGGAGTTTCTTTTTCCTTCTTAAAATAGATTTTATAAGTTTTATATGGTGGGTGTTGGGAAAAAGAGAAAAATTATAATAAGGGTACATTCAGAATTAAGTGAGTATGTTGAGAAATAAAGATAAGTTGGAAATTTTTAATGAGGTAATTGAAAAGTGGGGCTGGTGAAATAAAATTAGCAAGTTAAATATCACTACTACAAAGAACGGACAAAAAATGATGGGCCACAAGCCCATCCAAATAAACAATAGCTAAACCCAATAAAAAATTTCAGCCCAAAACAAGAGTGTCAATCGCTTGACCAACTTAAGAAGTAATACTTTCAACACCCCATCAATATCCGAATAACACCCCACTTTCGTGATCATGGTTCTATTATCCCTCAAAATTACATAAAATGATAAATGCGAATTTAGTTACATTAAGATATCTTTATAAATAAAAAATCGTAACTATTTTTTTAATCATAATATATGATGCAATTCATTTTGTTGATAAAATCAAAATAATTATGAAATAAAGAAGAAATAAATTACCTAATGACAATCATTTTATTATGAAAAAGTATGTTTACAGAACTTGTTATAATAAAGTGAAATTTAATCAAAATATAAATTATATTATAATTTTATGTCCTTTTTAATAATTTGGAAAGTCAACACTCATCACAATGAACAGACCAGCTCTATGCACAAGGAAATTAGCCATTTTTTTTTCTCAAAATCCAGCTGTCACTACTTATTCATATATTCTAGAATCAATTTTTTTTTCCCCACTTTTCTTCATTTTCTCTTCTCTTGGAAAATTTTTTATAGACAAATTTTTGACTTTTCCTTTTGAAGCACATACAAATATTGACTATAACATACTTTATCTGTCTGTGTTTTACTAACTTGAACATGAAAATGTTGACTTGAACTCACTTAAATTTTTTTAATACACAAACATTAATTTGAACATTGGAATATTTTTAACTGATTTTTTACAAAAATTGAAGCAGTAAGGAAGGAAAATAAGCAAATTACTTTATACATTTATAATGGGTAATTCTATACTATTGGTGGGATAATGTTTGTGTAGATGAGAATCTTATTTCTAGTTTATAAACTCATATTATCTTATGTTATTAAACAAAAAAAAAAAAGTGTTGTGTACTTGTATTATCGTATGTGTACTAGTATTATCCTATAACACAAGTGCACGTATTAATGACCTAAAAATAAAATTTTAATACAACCACACTAGAAACATTTTATGAAAAATCAGTTACCATTAGTTTTTGGTATGCTTGTTGCTTGTGATATTGATTTATTTCCATTGATTTTTCCATCTTATTTGATAAATTCCATCAACTTTGTCACTCGTCTCTTGTCAGGGACCTATATGATACATATTGATCAGCTATGTTTTTATTTATGAAAATGTAAAAATTTGAGCGGCCAGAGATTATTGGCCCATTAAATAATTTTTTATTTTAAGTGTTGGCTCGGCTTTGGCTGTAGTCTAGTGGGTGCCTCTCTGGTTCCAGCTATATAAAATAAAAGAATATTACATGTATTGGATATTTTATGTTATAAAAAAATAAAAATGATTGATGCAATTTTTATTTTATAAAATTGAACATAAATAGAAAACAAAAATTAAAATCTGAATTTAAATGCAAACATATTTTTTTCTTTCATAATATCGGAATATAACATATAGGAAAATAGAAGAATAGATAAACCCTATAGGATATAGTAACTAGAATGGAATAAATAAAATTCACAACGGGTACTTTTTAAATTACTGTTAAATGACATTTAGTCAATTTGATATAGATATTCTATTTAGTCGTAACTATCAAGTAATTTAATACCAAGTTAAAAAATAAACATATTTTTTAAACATCCTATAACTAAAATTAAGTCATATTTGGTGTTCATATTTAAAGCAATATTTATTTATTAGAATTGAGCCATATTTGATATTTAGACATAAATCAAACAATCTTTAAGAACAAATAAAATAGTATACCGTAATGGTCAAGAAGACAATGGATCGCAAAGGGTGTTTTCTACGAAAAGACGATGGAGTGCGACGTAAAACGATTGCAAGGATGACAAAATTAGTATTTTAGTGTCGTACGTCAAAGATTGATGATTTAAATGGTGGTGGTTATAGCAATTCACTCTATCGTCTTTTGTAAGAAAGGAATTGAGTAATGATAGGTATCCTAAACTTTTGTACTATATTTCATCCATAATGATGCAACATATAAATTGTTATTAATGGAGTGGTTGATAATATTTCACAAGTTCCACGAGAATTAATTACAACATCTCACAATCCTCTTCGTGAATATAACATATTTATAATGAACTTTTGAGATGCCTAGCATTATTTATTTCACGACTTAATTTTTTTTACTCATTTTTTTATTTCTAGATATGTATAAAAAAATCATATTAAAGCATCATGTCTTTTTTTTTTAATTTTGAATTATTTCTTTCTTTTTCAGAAACATGATCCTCGATATATATATAGATAACGTCTAATTTACCATCATCTTAACGGAAGATGCTATTAAAAGTTTAGGGTCGCGATGAGAAGTTCTAAAACAATAGGTGGTAGTTTGATATTAACCCATCAAAACAATAAAAGAAACATGGGAGGGACATATTGGACAATTCCAAAATAGCATCAGTGCACTCAAATTCTAACATATAATTTGAGAGAGAGAGAGAGAGAAGGCGAAAGGTGAGTTTTCATGTAAATATTATTTTAATGATATCAATATTAAATTAATAACACAATTATTTTTTATTTTTATTTTTTAATTCACAGCTAAGTTGAATTTTTATTTTTTTTTGTTTGCAGGTAGAAGACAACCCACCAGTTGTTGCGGCTCTTTCAAGATTGTGACTGATTTCGCAGATGGGATCTCACTATCGTCGCTTCTTCTTTCACTAGCATCACTCGAATATCCAACTGGTTTCATTGATTTAACAAATACCCACATTTGATTTTCAGGTATTTGCGTAACTGTTTACTCTTTTCATGGACTTATTTTTGCTTTGATTTTTTTTTCCTGAAAATGGCTTATTTTAAAATTTGTATTAGATTTTTTAGTATTTTTTATGTGGGAAAATCAGATGGAAGAATGTGGGTCGAGGAATTTTCGTAAAACTTTTTAAGAGTTTGTGTTTGGGTGGTGGGAAATTAGGAATAAGAGGAAGAATGATTTTCAAGTTCACTGATCTGTTACAAGCCTGGATCCCACATTGACTAAAAGCAGGAATATTAATGAGTATATGAGCTGATGGGCACTCTTGCGTTAAAAACTGGTTTTTAAGGGTGAGTTCTATCACCGGGATTGTTTCGTGTGATCTTGTGTGTAATTTAGTTTTCTGTGTGAAATTTTATGGAGTAATGATGGTAGGTGAAGAATGTAAGTGTTTTTGATCATTTAGGACTTGAAAAGAGGAACTTTTGCTCAGCTTGTTAAAATTTATTTTTAACTTTTCATTGTTTTGTTTATCTGTTGTTTAGATTTGCAGATCTGTTTGTGCTTGTTCATGTATGTTGACTGTGTGGATTGGGTAGGTAACAGGCTTAAAATTCATTTGTAATTCTAGATTTTGATGGGGTCTTTTACTTTTTCAGTATAGGTGCTTTGTTTCAAATAAGAGTATTTTGGTGGTAGTAAAAAATTATGTACATTTGGCATATGAAAAGCTGCCATTGGGTTGCCAGTGATGCAAATAATGTTCTCTTATCAATCTTTATATATAGTGGTTTTTGAACTTTGCATCTGGCCTCTTTGTGTATATGTGGTGTATTTTTTTCCCATCTAATTTTCCATTTTGATGTTAACTATGTGACCACAAAATCCCACACTTGTCCTGGTTTAACTGGAAATCAGAGATGACATATACTTAGCTGCAGTTGCATTTCTACATCTACTGGATGCAAGCGGCAAATACAAGCAGCACATTAGTTACGCTGTGTTCTTTGCAACCAATTTGTTGTTTAGGAAATGTTTTAAAGCATTTTGATTTATTTCCTTGACCTTTTGCACAGCAAGGAAAACTTCTTCTTCAGCTTCCTCTTGGTGGTCTTCATTGTCTTCTCTCTTTTGGGTTCTGCTGAAGAGGCTTGATGGGTTCCAGGTACCCATCTCATCAGCTCAGCAATGGCCTTTTTGTGTCAGGTCGGCCTGAGCAGCCTAAAGAAAAGGCTCCAACAATGAGCTCAGTAGCCATGCCTTATACAGGTGGTGACATCAAGAAGTCGGGAGAACTGGGTAAAATGTTTGATATCCCTATGGATAGTGCTAAGTCTAGGAAATCTGGCCCCATAACCGGTGCTCCTTCAAGAACTGGATCTTTTGCAGGGGCTGCAACACATTCAGGATCAATTCCTAATGCTGCAGGTCGTGCTGGCTATAATGTATCGGGTCCTATATCTTCTGGAGGGCCTGGTTCAGGCTCAATGAAGAAGACAAATTCTGGACCATTAAATAAACATGGGGAACCGATTAAGAAGTCATCCGGCCCTCAATCTGGTGGAGCAACTCGACAAAACTCGGGCCCTATTCCACCAAGTCTCCCAGCAACCGGTCTCATCACATCTGGTCCAATTTCTTCGGGCCCCCTAAATTCATCTGGGGCTCCTCGAAAACTATCTGGTTCTTTGGATTCTTCAGGATCGATCAAAATGAACAGTTCCTCAATTGCACAAAACCAGGCTGTTACTACCATTACTCAGGAAGATGACTACTCCTTCAGGAAGAACTTCCCAAAGCCAGTGTTATGGTTGGTGATTCTGATATTTGTGATGGGATTTATTGCTGGTGGTTTTATTCTTGGTGCTGTCCACAACCCCATTCTCCTCATTGTTGTCTTGGTTCTTTTTGCTGTGATTGCTGCAATATTCATTTGGAATACTTGTTGGGGAAGAAAAGCTATCACAGATTTCATTTCTTGTCATCCAGATACTGATCTCCGAACTGCAAAAAGTGGGCAATTTGTGAAGGTCACTGGGGTATGTAACTCAACTTATTCGAATAGAAATTTTTGTCTTTTATGTGTTACTTTTGCATAGCATGCAGATAATGTGATAGCTTTATACTTTAGGGCAGGGAATGTAACCTTGGGAGTTTTTTTGATAAGCTTTACTCGTCAGAAGTGAAGGGAAAAAAAAAAAAATTGGTAGAGCTACTTTATCAATAGAATTACTAACAAGCTGTAAGCATGTGCATCTACAAAAATATTAGGTTGATCAATAGAATTACCATGAGAACAAAAACTTTTCTATGCATTTAGTATTCCTGTTCCCAAATTTTACAAACCGTTACCACAATTATTTATAGCAATTCTTCTACTGTTCCAAGGTTAACAAGGATAGGTTCGGCAGTAATTTTCCCAAATAATTACGGCAAGGAAGAATTGTATTTAATGATTAAGAAAGCTATTTAATTCTTCCCTTTTGAAAGATACACCAAAGCACCAAAAAATTGCATCACACTAAGTAATGAAGTTGACTCTTGATTTTAAGTTCACAAAAAATAATTTCTAAAGAAATTCATTATAACCAACAATACATTTTTTTTTCTATATGGTAAATTATGTGGTTGAAGTAAAAATGGAGTATCTCAAACCTGCTCTCCTCCCTTTCTTGATACCAACTTATTTGGTTTTTCAAAGATTTAAGGCTGGTTAGTTCCTTCAAGGCTACATCATTAATTGGCCTCAGTCGCATCTTGTTAACAATGTTTTTGTTAGAAAATCTCAAATTTTAGCTGCTTATAAGCATCCCGAGCAGCTTCAAAACATTGCTGTTAAGAACTGTAGCAGGAGGTAACCTTCTTTGTGGCTATGAAATTGGGATGTAAGGTTACTTTTTTGGGAGAAAATTTTGGAAGAAGTTGTTTCTGGGGTTAGTGTTTGTGTGTGGTAATTTCCATTGTTTTTGTGTGTGATGCATCTAATTTCAGGGGAGATTCCTGAAATTCGAATGAGTGATCCTTAGAATTCCAAATGTGAGGCTAGCTTTATGTTCTATCTTTTTCCCTACTCTTTTTCTGTTTTTTTCTGGGTCTATTATCACAGCAAATCCTGGCCATCATTTAAGTCTATAACTCACAGGTCTTGTCATTGCCTAACCATTTGGTTGTTACAAAGAGGACTTCGAGCTTTGATGAATTACATAAGGTGTATTCTTTGTAACTTGGAAATGCCATCCGAAGCTTTATTTTTCATAACTTACTATGAAAGGAATGAGATATAGAGGGCGTGTTGTATACCTAAGTTAAGAACTACTTACTGATCAGAAGACCTCGGATTCTAGGATTAACTGAATCAAATAGAAGTTGCTTGATAACATTTTCAGCAACAGTTCTACATGTTCAAATTGGAAAGAGGGTACTTGCAGTCCAATATGGGATACTCTAGGAATTCAGTGCAACCCATAAGTGCCTTTTTTTATGAGAAGACTGCAAAAAAAGGAAAACTTACATAATTTATTTTGTTGAATTTCATTTCACTCTATCCTTCTTGTACTATAATTTGTTTGTCACTTACATACAAATCTGTGACGTATTTTTTCCTAAAAGAGGTTTATGAACTGAGAGTCATTTATATGAAGAAAATCTTGTTGAATATTTTATAATTAGCAATGATATCTATACGTGTGGGTATTTAATGTGTCAGTAATGGATAGCTTTATTAGTAGGTAAAACATTCATCAGAAATATCAACTTCATATGGGCACTGAATTGAAGAACAATAATTTCTTTGATAGACCTAATATCTGTGGCTTGAGAGCCTGGCTGATGCTTTTCCGATGGTTTTACTATTGGTTTTTGACTTGCTTAACAGAACACTATGATATTTATTGATGCTTGTTTGTATATATTCTTGAAGGTGGTTACCTGTGGTAATGTGCCCCTTGAATCATCATTCCGAAGGGTTCCTAGATGTGTCTATACGTCAACTAGCTTATATGAGTATCGAGCATGGGGCTCAAAACCAGCCAACCCTAAACATCGTCATTTTACATGGGGATTGAGGTCACTGGAGGTTAGTACCTTGAATGTTCATCTTTCAAATCCCTAATTTCTTTTTTAACTAGTCTGGAAGTTCTTAAAGGGGAAAAAGGCATTTTAATTTTTCACTTTTAGACTTTAGATCGAAAAAATTAAGTCCAAGAGATTTTCTTTCTTAATGAAACCAATTATCAAGGACCTTTGATACAAAGAATATGGTCAAAATGGATTATAGTCCTTTGTATACTGACCTGGTAGTTGGATGCCATTTGAGGTTATAATTGTCTAATTATAAATGTCTGGATTGAAATGTATAATACCTATCTTCCAGTGTCAAGGGATGTGTTATGTTCCCACTGGAACAAATAGTCTTACCTTGGAGGTTTCAGTATGTGCATGTCTCACTTGAATTTTTGTGTTGTTTGACAGAGGCATGTTGTTGACTTCTACATTTCTGATTTCCAATCTGGGTTGAGAGCACTGGTTAAGACTGGAAGTGGTGCAAGAGTAACTCCTTTTGTCGATGATTCTGTTGTTATTGATATTAAACCAGAGAACAAAGACTTGTCACCAGAGTTTATAAGGTGGTTGGGACAAAAAAGTCTTTCAAGCGATGATCGACTGATGCGATTGAAAGAAGGGTAAATTACTCTCTCCTGTTGAGTATTAAGTTCTTTGTAGTTGATGGATTATTTCAAGTGCACTGCAGGACCACATCCTAATGGTGTTTCTTTGTTCAATTAAATAACTGCAGAAGTACATTATGCAACTTTATTGAAGTTGACAATCAAGACTTAAACCCATGTTTATGGTTTCAGTAAGTTCATCGCTCATGGTTTTAAAATTGCTTCTTTTGCAGGTACATTAAAGAAGGTAGCACAGTTAGTGTAATGGGAATCGTTCAGAGAAATGATAATGTCCTAATGATTGTCCCTCCCCCTGAACCCATAGCAACTGGATGGCAATGGACCAAATGTATCTTTCCAGCTAGCCTTGAGGGTATCATTTTAAGATGTGAAGATACATCAAACAACGATGTCATCCCTGTCTAGTAAGTAGTATGTGCATCAAAAACTTATTCACGTGTTACCCAGTTGGAAAAATATTAGTTCTCTCTACTAATTTGATGATGGTGTGTGGTGGTTTTGTAGTGATAAGGATTATTAATGTGATGGTTTAAAATTGGGTTTTGGGTTCCCTTTTCCCCCCCTCTTTTCCTTTCTTCCTTTCCTTCAACTTGGTGTATAGTTTTGGGGATTGCTTTTTCATTTTTTAGGGGATTGAAGATTAATGGGGCTGGCCTTTGATGTAGTGGAAAAATATTACATATTTGAGCAGATTGCTGTAATGTGGCCAAAAAATCGAAACGTTTACGGACAGATTTACACTTCCACTTGAACTTTAATTTGTTCATCCCCAGTTAAATGCTGAAAAATCTGTTAATGTAGTGTATTTTGGCATTATATTTGATTCCATTTGTTGCTCCATTTATTAGATTTCTTTGTGGAGTTATTATTATTTCTTTATTTCAGGTTTTTTTTTTCCTTTTTCTGGTCAAGTGTTTGCATCCTTGGATTCCCTGTATAGAAGGAAATACTTGATGGATAAAATTATTTCTTTTATTGTTGAAGATTCTTTTTCCCATTTCTGTAACTGGAAATCCAGTGGTTTCAATTTGAATGTTGCTTTTGCTTAATCCAAAAATATTGAGTTGATTATTGCATTTGATGTATGATGTTTCCCACCCTTTTTACCTCATTTGCATTGTAGTTGGGTGTTCTACGTTGTGGTAGTTATGGCAACAAAAATAAGATAACATAGGCATATTTTAAAGGAAAATCATTAGGGAAAACCAAAACTTATTAAATATAAGATAGGAAAAGGACAAATGATAAACGTGGGGAAGAAAAATGAGGAATGATTTAGCGGGTGACATTGCTTCCCTTACGGTGAAAGGCATTCGTATGTGCATCTTTAATAAGGATAGTATTATTGTACGATCGAATGTCTCGAAAATAAAAGTTACCAACAGAATGAGTTATTGAAATTTATTAATTAATAAATGAATGTCGTATCATTTGAAATAAAATATATTGAAATCGAATATCACCTTAAACATATAATACTATAGAATGATAAAATTTCTTGATTATAAATGTCTTCAGCGGAACGACCCAGCAGCGTAGGTCGAATATGCAAGATTTATTTTATTTTTAATTAATCTTCGTGGTTATTTTTCTAATAAATGCGAATGTGACAGGATTTGATTTAAACTGATGGACTATTGATAAAAGACTATTTATTTCACTATCTAACGTCTATGGAGGACAACTAATTTGATATTTACGTAGGGGGTCAATCTTTCTTATAGCTTACTACTGTTTTTTTTTTAAAAAAAAAAAAGTCAAATGAAAACTTGATTTTGTGGGCGAGACTTAAAATATTGACCAATTTTTGATATAATTGATGTAGACAAGCTTGTTTTTCATACAAAGAGCCTTTTTCACAAACAAAAAAAACATGATTATCATCATCACTAACAATTAATAAAACTTAAAGAAAAATTCAGCATCATGTGTAATGAATACTACTGATATGGGTTCTGATTATTCTTTAAAAGAAATAACAAATAATAATAATAACAGTAATAATGTATCAAACAATGAAATGCAATTATTTTATGGGCAAGTTGGGAAACTTCCTTAAATAAGTGAAATTAACAAAATAAACAGTCCTCTTATAAAAAAAAAAAGACAAAAAAAAAAAAGAGAGAGAAACAAAATAAATAGTCCTATGATGTGAACACAGTTTGCTTATAACAGGGATTGCTTGAACATTCATTGTTGTCTGCCACTAAGCAAAACAACTAGCATTTATAAAGAATTTTAATTAGGGTATTTAAATAAACAAATAAGGTAGCAGATAAAACCAAATCCCAAATCTTTGAAATTTCTATTAAAAAAAAAACACTATAATATGTTGATCAAGTCACAATCAGTTTCCTATCTAGACGAAATTATGTGTCTCCTTGACAAGGACCAATTGTGAGATTTGATGTGATATCTCGATGTTTAGTTTTTTAATTTATCATTAATTAGTGGTCAAATATTTGTTACATTTTAAATGGTAGAAACACTAAAATTTTATCTCTGAGTCAATATCATTTTTTTTTTTTGTGTGGTCAATTGGGGTCCGACCACAGGAATACCTTATCCTATCACTTGAGTATGTTAAATAAATTGAGGAGAAAAAGGGGTAAAAAAAAAAAGAAATAAGTAGAAAAATACTTGCGAATGTATTTGATTGTTTAATTTTAATAATTTAGAAAATTTATTCAAAAACTAAAAAAAATTAGATAAATGATGAAGGGTATTATTGACATTTCAGCAAAAGCAAAAGTCATTTCAATTACCTAACCGAGAGTGAGAGAGAGAGAGAGAGAATGAGGAACTTGTCTATATCAAATCATAACATTTTCGGGTGGAGTAGTAGTGTAGTACTTCTAATTATCATCAACAATAAATTATTTCATCTTTTCTATTATCCAACAGGTTTTAAGTGAAAAGAGAGAAAAATTAAATAGTGCATTTTTAGAATATCATATTTAGTCCAAATAGTTTTATTTTTTTGTTCATATGAGTAAAATTAGAATGTTAATAAATTACACTTTTCGATGAATGGAAGTATTTTGTGGCCTCATTTTTTAAGTCAAGGGTTCGTGTATCATATAGATATTAATTTTTCTTCAAATTTGAAAAAAATATATTTATCTGATCTCGCGTTCAGGTATTCAAACTATGTCATTATCAAATTATTCTTAAAGTTAAGAATTTAAATCTTATTTTAAAGTAAATTTTCTTTTAAATATTTGAAACTCAATATGGGTAATTTAGGAAATATTTATAAAATAAATAAACCAAAAAATTGTAGTTGTAAATGAAATAAAAAAGAAAAAAAAAACAATAATTACTAACTAGCGTCTTAATAATCATTTTACCTTGAGGGGGAAAAAAGGGCAACAAAAAAAAAAAAAAGGGTTTTTGCCGGACGAGACAACCCACCAGTTGTTGCGGCTCTCGCAAGTGACCCTCACAAGCACAAACACACACACACACAAGACACAACGCATTTATACATATAAGGTTCTGGAGAGAGAAACACTCCCCATTTTCTAGTGAGAGAAACAGCAAAAGATGTCTCCAAATTTTCAGATTTCTTCTTCTTCTTCTTCTTCTGCTGCTGCTACTACTGGTACTGCTATAGTCCTGCTACTACTACTTTAACTGGTAAGTTTGTGATATTTTTATGCTTTTTCTCAATGCCTTGTTTTGTTACTATCTTTAGCTTTTGACGAAAAAGATAACTCAAAATCTTAGCTTGTTTTCGTAGATCTTTCCCACTTTCTTGGGTTTTGCTCGGAATGGTGATCTGGGTGTGTTTTAATTTCTTGAATTAAGTTCAAAAATTGCTTCTTTGTATTTGGTAGCTGAAGCGTTTGAACGGTGTCGTTTTGGTTAAATTTTTCTCTAAATGGAAGTTTCTGATTGTTTTGTAGTAGCTTTTGTTGAACTGGGTATATTTGTTCTTTTGAATTTTTTTTTTCTCGCTTGTTTCTGGAGAATGTTGGATAAGGAACTGTGGTTAAGAGTAATAAGTGTTGGATTTAGCATTGGTAGGGGAGTTATATTGGACTTGTTTGTGCTTGAGAGAGCTCTTAAACTCGAACTTTCTACTTGTTCATAGTAGATCTTCTTCATTTATCATCATCATCATCATCATCATCATCATGTGTGCAGATGTTGCTTTTTAGATGAAATTTGAAACCTTCCTTAAATGGAAAATTCGGATCTTTTTGAACGTTTCTCTGTTTTGTTTGTTTGATGATTTAGAGAACATTAGATAGACAAGAAGCAATAAGTTTTAAGTATTGAAATTAGATGTTCCTTTTCTCAACTTAGATGGCTTAGATCTCACTCTTTTATTTATTTTTTTTTTTTTAAACTTTGGACAGTAGAAGTCTGTAAATGTTATCTCTTGACTCCTATACGATTAGAAGAGAAATATATCCTCATGAAATTTAGCAATTCTACTTTGTACAAGATGATTAATATCAAGAATTTGTATGTGTGGGAAAACATGAAAATACATAAAATAAGTCTTCATACGATAGTATCTTGCACTCAGCCAAAGTCTTCAGTACCGACCCTTTTGGTTTGCTTTGGATCTTCTTCTTTCTCTTGACTTTTGTACAAAATGGCGGCGTGAGTCTGATATTTTTTCTTCCTTCTGATTGCTATAGTTATTTCTACTCTTACGTGAGCTGTGAAAATCGCATCAGCATTCTGTGAGTGGTCTTTGGTTTGTGGTACTGTGTGGAGTCTTATAGAGTAGCAAGATGGGTTCCAGGTTCCCATCTCATCAGCTCAGCAATGGCCTTTACGTATCAGGCCGGCCAGAGCAACCCAAAGAAAGGACACCAACAATGAGCTCAGTAGCCATGCCTTATACTGGAGGCGATATAAAAAAATCCGGAGAGCTAGGGAAAATGTTTGATATTCCTGTTGACGGTTCCAAGTCTAGGAAGTCTGGACCTATAAATAATGCTCCTTCAAGGACTGGATCTTTTGGTGGTGCTGCTTCACATTCAGGACCTATCATGCCTAATGCTGCCTCTAGGGCTAGCTACTCAACGTCAGGTCCTGTCTCTTCTGGAGTCACGTCTGGTTCAGCTTCATTAAAGAAGTCAAATTCTGGACCACTTAATAAACATGGGGAACCATTAAAGAAGTCTTCCGGTCCTCAATCTGGAGGAGTGACACCAAGTGGCCGCCAAAACTCTGGCCCCCTTGCTCCTGCTCTTCCTACTACTGGTCTCATTACTTCTGGACCCATCTCTTCAGCCCCACTTAATTCATCTGGGGCACCAAGGAAGGTATCTGGTCCTTTGGACTCTATGGGATCAATGAAAATACCAAGCTCTGTTCCTCATAATCAGGCCATCACTGTCCTTAGCCAAGATGAGGACTTTGACTTCAAGAGGAATTTCCCAAAGCCAATATTCTGGTCATTGATTCTCCTTTTTGTGATGGGATTTATCGCTGGTGGTTTTATTCTTGGAGCAGTTCACAATGCCATTCTGCTCATTGTTGTTGTGGTCCTTTTCAGCTGTGTTGCTGCTTTGTTTGGTTGGAATACTTTTTGGGGAAGAAAAGCTATTATAAGTTATATTGCTCGTTATCCAGATGCTGAGCTTAGAAACGCCAAGAATGGTCAATTTGTGAAGATCTCTGGGGTATGTGATTTACTTAATAACATCCTTTAGATTTTAAGACGTATTTGTTGGTTTAATTAAAAAAAAAAAGTGTAGGTCAATCAACAGGTTGTATTGTCTAGCATCATTATTCTTGCCAATCTCTTGAATCTGCTTCTAGTTATTTACACTATTTTCTTAATTTTTTGCATTTGCACCATTGAATGTTGTAAAGAGTTCATTGCAATTGTGAGTAGAGATGTAACTTTAGAGTAAGAATTTCACTTTGCACATAAGAATTCAAGTAGCCAAAAAGTAAATGAAATTTTTTATGCTCTGTTAACTATATTTTATTCCCCAGAAAAAGATATCATGCTGGATAGGCTATCAATAGGATTCATGTACAATACATCTTCTTATAAGTTTTCCTTTGAAGAAGATGATAATGAAAATTTAGTGAAGATAATGGATTGAAGAATCTGGATTCTTGATAATGCATCTTCTCTAGGATGTGTCAGTTGAAGGGTGGGCTGGTTATGCTTGCACTTCGGCATGTTTGCCCACTATTATGATTTTTTTCCCCCTTCATTTTTTGGGCATGATAAGGAAATCTGTTACTAGATGGTTACTTAGATATAGAAAGAGAGACCAATTTCTGATGTTTGTCTAAGAGTTGAGTGTCTAATAAATATATGTTTCTGTATACAAGGGCATTGAATCTCTCAAGACGTAATTTCTGAATGATTCATGATTTCTGATGCTGATTGTATACTCATTTGTGGTAACTCTTTATCATCTACCAAAGCGTTTGAAGGATATTGTGTAAAATGTTTGCTTATGTTCTTGAAGGTTGTCACCTGCGGTAATGTTCCTCTTGAATCATCCTTCCAAAAAGTTCCTAGATGTATATACACATCCACAAGTTTGTATGAGTACCGAGGATGGGGTTCAAAAGCTGCCAACCCCACACATCGTCGTTTTACTTGGGGGCTCCGATCATTAGAAGTGAGTAATTTAAAAAGTGACATGGTAATTTTGATTTATAGTTTATCATCTGATAAACGTATTCGCCGTTGTTTCCTGAGTTATTTTGGACAAGTTCTCCTTGTTATTTCTTTTTTGTTTTGATTTTTAGGACAATTAATTGATGAATTGATTTTGTCTGATTTTATGCTTCAAGTCAATATGTGAAATTTGAACTGATACAGGTATCTCACCTTTAAGTGTGGTTTCTGGGTTGGTGAACAAGTCTCACTTTTGAGTGTTAATTACCATCTGTCACCACCTTAGATGCCAATTCCACATTTTTCTATTACACATTCTTCATCTCTCTGCCTGTGTTTATACAAGTTGAATCAATGGGATGCTGATATTTCATTATCGAAGGACTCCCTTTCATGTAGGATAAATTTTCACTTAAGCTTTGTTTTTTTTTCACACTTTTGACTGGATTCTTTTCTCATATAATTTTGCAGAGGCGTGCGGTTGACTTCTATATCTCTGATTTCCAGTCTGGGTTAAGAGCATTGGTTAAAACTGGGTATGGAGCAAGGGTGACTCCTTATGTTGACGATTCCCTTGCCATTGACGTCAATCCTGGCAAGGAAGAATTATCTCCGGAGTTCATCAGGTGGTTGGCGGAGAGGAATCTTTCAAGTGATGATCGTATAATGCGACTGAAAGAGGGGTAAATTTTAACCCTTTTGAGTTCGTGTTTTCACTGTAATCATTGGTCTGAGTGTGGGCTGCTTTCTTTTAGTTAAATAACAAGTGATATCATGCCACTGACAAGTGTCCAAATCTTTTATAACTATTTGTTTTGTAGGTATATCAAAGAAGGAAGTACTGTTAGTGTAATGGGAGTTGTTCAGAGGAATGACAACGTGCTCATGATTGTCCCTCCGCCTGAACCTATCACAACAGGATGCCAATGGGCCAAATGTATTGTTCCAGCTAGCCTTGACGGAATTGTATTAAGATGCGAAGATGCCTCCAAGAACGACGTCATACCAGTTTAGTAGTACGTGCACCGCGAGCTTTTTCCTTCTATTGCTTGTTTAAGATTATTTTTCCCCCATTAAAATTTGATGCCGTGGATAGTGAAGGTGGTAGTAGTGTGAGGAGTAATGGTGATGATCGATCAGGCAGCATTGTTTGTGGTAGTGTTTTTGCATAATACCTTCTTGTATAGATCTTTAAGGTTTCTTTGCCATTTATTTTTTCCTTTAGGGAGTGATGGCTTTTGTGGTCAAGGTTGGTTGAGTAGTAGGGGATCTAATGTGTGAGCAGATTGCGGTTATGTTAAATAGGAAAAAAAAAAAAAATTGTTGTGAGATATCGAAGTACATTGTCTTTACAGACAATCTGTAGTGTTTATTTACTTTTTTAATGATGAAATTTGTATAAGATGAGCTTGTTGATATATATTTATATATACAGTTCATTTTGCATATGCCAATGTGATGCTTTCATCAATGGCAAATTCTTATACATGTGCCTGTGTCCTAGCAAAGGAAGAGCGTCATAATTTCCTTTTGAAAAAATATTGCTTTTTTTTCAAGTTGTTGAGGCTTTTTTTTCAAGCAACTTGGTTGTAGTTTGTTAACAACCATCATCATGATGTGCAATTTTTGGATATGAAGAAATGTTTGGCTTGACTTATTTCTTAAGCAAACATAATTCAATTATTTAGAGTCTCATTTCAAAGCTAAAGAATGGGTTGAATCATAAAGGGCATGGAAGATTCAAAAGCACATTTACTTTTGATCTTGGCCATGATGTTGGCCACCACTCAAGTCTTGGCTGGCTTGTACTTGTTTATATATTTTAAAAGAAGAAGTAGATAAATTATCATGTCCACCGCATTCATTTAATTAGTTTGCTGAATAGATGGATAGAATTCTTCTCAAAATCATTGACATCAAATAATTTTGTGAGTTTTGCTTCTAGATTTCTAGGTAGGATCTTCGAAGATGCCAAATATTTTACCAGGCAGTCCTTATACACACAGAGAGAGAGTTCTTTTGTAGTGCGGATACTTTCAATTTTTTTTCATGCAGATATTTTGTTAAGTCGTGTAGTTTAATAAAATCAATTTATAGTGTATTAAAAAATTAATTATATTTAGCCGTGCAGTTTAACAACGTGCTTGCATAAGAATATGAGGACGCTTGCACCTGAACATTTGTGTGCGCGTGCGCATGTAAATCATTAACATTTAATTTTAATTAATAAAATACTATTAATGACTTTTGAAAAACATAAATAGAAATCTTGGTGCCCATCCCAACCAATGGGCCCGATCCGATCTTAATTTAACTAAGAGTTGGACTATTGGCACCCCTCCAAAATCCTATTAAAACTCCTATTTCTATTATACTTCACCTATTGTCAAAAATGCCCCTCTTCTTAATAAACTCTCTTTTCCGTTTAAAATGTTTTCAATTTACAATGAAATTCAATTGTTTGCCCCATAAAAAAATTGGTATAAGCTAAATACAAATGCTACTATAAACGGTCCAAGCTGCCTGGAGTACTTGGCCAAGCTTGTATTCTCCCTTCATAAACACTTGGTGGCAGGTGTGGCTAGAGGAAGCTTCTGCAGAAATTGCAAATATATTGTTGCTCCCTTGCTTTTTTTTTTTTTTTCTAATATAGAATACTCTTTTTACACATTTAAAAATAATATCTTCTACGGTAAAAAATTAAAAAACAAAATGCAGTTTTGATATCACCTATCTTCTCCAACTTTCTTTCTCCACAAAACTAAAAATCTCTAACTCCCGAAAATAAAAATAATCAATATGAAAAAAGAATATTTTTTTAAATGTGTGTAAACTAATTGTATAGGTGAAACTATGAAAGAGAAAAAAAGAAGAGAGAAAAATATAAGGTTAATTCTATTTTTATATGTCCTTAAATGTAATTGTAATATAATAGGGGTTTTATAAGATCAATTAAGGGGTGCTAATAGTCCAACTCTTTAACTAAATTAAGATGGGTTGAGTGTGTTAAAATGAGTTTATTGGATCATTTTTTAACCCAATTAATGATTCAGTTGGGTTGGGTTCCTTTAGGGAGCAAGACTATGCCAAAGCATATAAAAATTCTCCAATAACATGACAGGGCGAGGTTTCAGGTATGAGCTCGGTGGTTCTGTTTAGCCTTCAGACACATGCGCTGAGGTGATCTTTGCAGCTTGAATATGAACCCATGTAAGTTGTATCTCAATCTAACCCAATTAAGGGTGTGTTTGGGAGTGAAGTCCTGTAACTTTTAAGCTGCAGCTGCTGTAGAATAAAAAGTATAGTTGTTGAGTAGAAGTTAAGAAAAAAATTTGTTAAGCTGTCAAAGCTTAGTTACAAGTGTTACCCAACACCTTAGTAGCTGGACTTTGGCAGCTCAGCTACCTTACCACACTCCCAAACGGCCTATAAAAATAGGTTGATTTTGTCAATTTTTTTTGTCGTTGGATTCCCTAATACAAACCCATATAATTCAACATAAGCCAAAAATAATAAATGCAAAGCCCTACATAACTAAACATAATTCTTAAGTCCTTTTTCTCTTTTCAGTTTCTCTCTTTTAAACATGATATTGATTTTGATTCACTTGAGTCCAAGTTCAAAATTGAAATCAGACCGTCAATTCTCAATAAACATAAGTTGATAGATGTTCAAGCACTATGCCATTTGATGTTGTAGACAACATTTGTTTTTGTTACATTGTTTAATAATAGATATTACACGGTGGACAACATTTTATGTTACTATGGAAAATTGACATGTTTTCTTTTTTTTTATCGCTATTTGAATTCATTTTGATGTACTAGATAGTTTTGAACTTATTAATATTTTAATTTATTTAATTTTTAAATTTTTAATGCCATCAACCCAACAATTTAAGTGTTGAATCACTTTAGGTGGAACATATTTAGTAGATTGAATTAGGTTAACTTTTTACAAACAACCCAATTAATAGTGGGTTGAGTTGAATTTTTACAGACTCGATCCAACTATAGCATGGCCATCAGGGCATCCTAGTGTTTGTAATGGAATTAAGGGATTATATTACTAGGATGGGAAAAAAAAATGCTGAACTTTGACTCGATTGACATGATCTGAGAAATTTCAGACTATATTATGAATTTAAGGATCTTTAAGGATCAAAGATCAGGGTAGAGCTCAAGATATTAGGGACATATTCTATCAGAGTTAGAGTTAGGACTATACCGAAAAACCTTAACTTGACTTTTAGCTCGATAATTATTAGTATAAATAAATAAATAAATAATGACAACACATACACGTTATAGTATTACACACACATACACATTACTCACGTCAGACGCACAAGACACACGCATTACAATTCTTTTTTTTTTCCAAAATATTTAAACTATTAAAATATTTTGATATGTTAATAAAAACTTAAAAAAAAAAAAAAAAAAAAAAGTCATTGCCATTGTAGCTGGTAACTACAGCGCAATGACTGGTGCCTTCTATTTTCCTCTTTGAAGTGGTGGCGGCCCATTGGACAATTGAAAATAAATAATAAATAATTGTTAAATTTTTTAAAATCATAAAAAAGGTTGGGCTCCGGGCTTTGAACCCAACCCCATCTCTGGTCTAATAAGATTCGGGCCTGGCCCGACTTTTATTTTGGAAGATTGAGTCTTTTTAGGGCCAAAGCCCTTTATTTCAGTGCGAGTTATATGAATTACTCGCTCGTAATTTAAGGTATAATCATATATTCATGAGGTCGCGTAATCATGGATATCCTAAAAATTAATAGATGAGTGATACTCAATGGCTAGTTTTCTCTCCATTGACATGTGTTTTATTTTTTATTTGTGTGCAATTTTAAATCAATGTGAAAGTATTAATAACTTTTAGTTTTGTTTTAATAATTTCATCGGAGAATTTACTACAATATCTTTGTCCTTTCACCACTTGACAAGTTTTTTTCTTTGTTGGGAAAATATCCACCGCCCACCTGTTTTTTTCAACTTTTTTAAAAATACACAAATTTTTTTTTTTGGTTAGAATCCACCTAAAGTTACATTTTGTTTCACTTTTCCACTTCCGTTTGGAATCCGTTAAGGAAACTAACGGAAACTTAAAAAAAATGACAGTTTTACCCCAAACGAAAATTACAATTTCACTCTAAAAAATACCAAAAATAATCAGATTTAATAATGAATATCATTATTGGTACGTTAATGAAGTACAAAAAAATCTTAACTACTAGATATTATAACTCAATGAATAATAAAACTCTACTTATCTTAAATTCAATTGATGGTTTGCGAGATTAGGCTATTTTTAATGCTACTGTTATAATTTAGCATTCTAATTATATACATATTTAAAAAAAAATCATGCATTTGATGGTTGTGGAATTAATTTCTTTATTGACCGATGGGAAAAATAATTAAATTTAATCTGATTATTTTTGGTAATTTTTAGGGTGAAATTGAAAATTTTTTGTTTTGGGGGGTAAAATGGTCATTTTTTTAGGTTTCTGTTAATTTTCTTAACGGATTCCAAACGAAAATGGAAAAGTGAAACAAAATGTAATTTTAGGTGGATTCCAGCAAAAAAAAAAAAAAGAATTGTATATTTTTGAAAAAGTTAGAAAAAACAGGTGGACGGTAGATATTTCTCCTTCTTTGTTCTATCCTGCCACAGTGCAAATTGCAACTTCTTCTTCTTCTTCTTCAATTTCTTTTTCTTCTTTTTCCTTTTATGAAAGCTTGGAAAAAAGAGACAAAGGGAAGAAAGTCTAAAATCGAAGTCTCCTTTTGGAAAAATAGAAGTTTGAATAAATATTTCATTTTAAAAAATAAATAATAAATATTCTACTTGCTTAAAAGATGGCCATCTCTTCATTTTTTCAATTTTTGATTAGATATGGTTTTATTTTTTTGTGTATAATCAGATCTACATGGTTTGGATAATTTTATTATTTATTTTCTAAATAAAATTTTTAAAATTTTGTTTAAGAAAAGATATTTATTTTTACTTTTTTTCCCCTTTGTCCGTTTTTTCTCAAGCTTTCAGAAAAAAAAGATAAAAGAAGAGAAATTGAAGGAGAAAAGGAAATTGCAGCGGTAGGAGAATAAGATTCTGTTTGGGATTGAGATACTGTAACTTTTAAATTATATATGTTATAAAAAAATTATAATTATGAAATAAAAGTTAATAATATGTAGAAAATATAAATTTTAAATAGTAATTTCGATAAAATTATTAAAGATATAATAGATTTTTCATCATATAAATAAAAAATTATATTAATATAGCTTCCAAAATATAGCAGTTAGTGTTTATTAAATATTTTAGTGCTATAACTTTTAAGTTACAGACTTAAAACTATCCAACCTTAATTTCAACAATAATGCTACACATCCCAAATTTTTTATCCCAAAAAGTTATCCCAAATGATGTGGCATTTATCAATTGGTTGGTGAGATAATACAATTAATTCACTTGGATATTGTAAATAATTATCAACCACTCAATTAATGACACATCATTTGGGATAACTTTTTGGGATAAGAAATTTGAGATGTGTAGCATTACTGTAATTTCAAACACACCCTAAAAAGAAAAAAAGAACTTAGCTATAGGGAGAGAGATAAAGGATACTGTGGTAAATTCCCTATTCATAAAGAATAATACTATTAAAATAAGAGAAAAATTGTGGTGCAACTGTGGTACCGTGTCACAGTTGCACTCAGCCGTTGAATCCCAATGAACCTCACCCATCTAAGTGGATCCAACGGTTAGATGCAATTGTATGATACTACAGTTGCACCATGGACCTTAAAATAAAACTAAAATATTTTATGTTAATTTAAAATTAAACAAAAATCAAAATGTAACACATGTCGACAGAGGAAGTTAAGTGAACCTGACGGCGGAAGTCAGTCGCTCATACGCCATCACTCACTCAATATTTTTATATCATTGCGTTTTGTAAACCAAAGTGCTGATGTACGTACATCTGTTAAGAGAACCTGACGGTGGAGGCCCGTTTGAAAAGAATTTCAAGCAATGTCCTTAATTTTAATTAATTTAAAATAAAAGGGGGATGAGTGTAGGGATGGCAATGGAGAGGGGAGGGGAGGGGATCCGCACCCATCCATGATATTATGCATATATTCCCGTACTTATTAGATTTTCTTGAGGAGATCTCCGTCCCCTCCTGGATAATAAGAAGGGATTCCCGATCTCTAAATAATTAATATATTTTTAAATTTAAATTTGATTTAATTATATTAAAATAAAAATTTAATAAAAATAAAGTTTGACAATATATCTTATACTAACATTAATTTATTACAAAAATCACACTACAAAATACAAATCATTAGAATAATTATTTTGGTCAATCTTCATAATGCTATAATAAAAAGAAATTATTTTTATATCAATAATGAAATAAATGAAATGAGTATAGATACTGAAATTAATATTTTTAATAAAATCATTTACTCTTACACCTCATGTTCTTCCTCGAGAGATGTGACAAATTGAGAGATAATATTAGGTTTCAAATCTAAAACAATAAAAATAATATAAGCAATATGACTCATAATTTAAAACAATATTAGGCCAAGATCTTTAGAATAAGATCTAGTTGAATAGTAATTTAAGACTACAATTAATTAAGTAGGCTCAAAATTTTTATAGTATATTTTATATTTGTATAAATATTTTGATATTTGTTATTTATAATAATATTTAATATAATTTTAAATTTTATTATCCATTTATTAATAATTTTTAAAAAATAAAATCAAAATTAAAAATTAATATGAGAAAATAAAAAAACGGATAGAGAATTGGGATTTTACCTCATTTCCGTCCCTTCTCTAAATAAAAAATTAATTAAAAAATTATCCATATTTTTTTCAATAAAAAATTAATTATAAAATTATTCTTATACCCAAATAAGAAAATCTCCGAAGGTCTTTTGCCATCCCTACGTAGAGGGTTAATATCACAGTTAATAATGATCGTAGAGTAACAAAATTACAAAAATGCCGATGTCGGCGGTGACAGCGTGTGCGTGTGATGAGGGCCCGGGTCGGATCTGTCCCATTTCAAGATCGGTCCAATTTTTTACAGAGAGAGAGCGAGATACACAGAGCGAGTGTCAGTGAGAAGCTTGAAGAAAGAAGAGTCAATTCCACTTCTCTTTCTTCCTCGACGAATAAATGTATATCCCCATACGCGCATAATCACATGGTAGAATCTTTGATTTGATTTTGATACATTGTTACAGAGAGATATGGGACGCTCATTCGTCGGGAAAAACTCGACGACGCCGTCGCCGGCGAGAGTGGTATTGTCGATATTTGTGATGATTCTAGGGTTTGCATTAGTCGCTGATTTCTTCTGGGCTTCTTCTTCTAAATTCACTTCTTCTTACTTAAACATCGCCTCCAATTGGTCCCCTTATCATAATTCCATAATCTTGCCCAATAATGGCCCACAAAAGGTAAGCTTGTTCGGCTGCTTAATTGCACTGAATTTTTTTTCCATGTTTTAGTAGACTAGGGTTTCACATTGGTGCAATCATGTCGTGGTGTTTGTTGTGATCATCATCATCATCATCATTATTATTATTATTATTATTATCGGATGGGTGTGCTTTATTTTGTTGTTTGGTGCAATTGGATGTTTGAAAAGTTACAAAATGAGAGCTTAATTGTGCTTAAAAATTGTTGATATGAACACCCACATGGAAAAATTAAATGTTTTGTAATTTTGTAGAGTTTGATTTGCCAATTCTTGTTTACTGATTGTGGCCTCTTGGTAAGTTAAAACCAAATTAAAGTTAGAACATGTGTGCAACATGGTGGAAGGTTTAGAATAATTAGGTTGCTGATAGTTGTAAGTATTTAGTTCTAGTAAAATGTATTCGGGTAATGACAGCAACTTATGTTAAGTGGAATTGAGCTTCTGGTTAGTTCTCAAGCAGTTTGATTTTACCTGGGATATTAAGTGCTAATTCGAATATGTGGAAGATAAACTGTTCTAAATTACATTGTTGTTAACTTGAGTGTTTGTACAAGCACTGGTATTATTGCATCTAATTATTTAGCGCTAGTTGTGTCTGCAATAATACCATTGCATATACAAACACTTAAGTCTTAGGGTCCTGATAAGTATTGGTGCAGCTCAGTTTTGCACAAAAAAGTTTAATTAGACATGAAATGTTACATAAATCTGTTAGATGGGTAGTAAAATGCAGGAGATAAACATATGCTTGACCCTAATCAATTTCAAAGTCATTTGAGCTCAGGGAATTTTTCTTACCCTAAAATGTAGCAAAATCAATGATGTGCCCCATAATCTATATGCTCCCAGAGGGACAAGTGATTTACCCCCAACATTAAGATTTTTAGATCTTATTTTATTTGTGATTTGGGGTTTTGATTAAATTTTAGTCCTCAGCCAACTTATCCTTGAATAGCAATGAACTTTTGAGGATTGAAGACTGGCTTTCAATTTTCAAAAATAAATCTTCACCTTTATTTAAGAACATTAAACCATTTCTTATTTGGTGAGGCAATCTCTAGGGATTTAGTATTTGATATTTAATTTGTTGAGTTCGGGATTTCCATAATTTGGGAAAAACCTTGAAATTTCTTGTAAGCATTATCTGGTAAACTTATCTGCTTAGTTTGGTGAAGTTTTCTGGTTTTAGAAACTAGGATTATTGATCCTTCAACCTTATTTTTGCAGCATTTTTTGAATTGGGTCTGTTTACTTGATGAAAAGATGTTGGGAAAGAAAATTTTTGTTTAGATCCTTGAAACTAATGACCAGCCTGTGTTATTTGTAGGGAGAAAATATTGGAGTTAAAACTAAGAAGGATGTTGTTCCTAAGAGGATCTTACCAGCAACTTTTCAAGATTTACCTGCACCAGAATTGAAATGGGAAAAGATGAAAGCAGCACCAGTGCCTCGTCTAGATGGGGCAGCTATACAGATTAAGAATCTTCTTTATGTGTTTGCTGGATATGGCAGCATCGACTATGTGAGAAGCTTCTACTGAACCCATTTTCGTGGAATTTATTTTCTGTTTAAATTTCATCATGTAATTTTCTTGGAATTGTCAAAGTATATGAATAACATCTGTTGCTCTGTTTAGCAGAGCTTGTGTAAAGCAAAACAGAACATGTCTCTAATATAAATGATAACTAGTATCAAGTGTAGATTTTAACTTTGAAGATTTTTCATGTTTAGTTGTATACATTCAAATTTGAGTTTACACATACCACGAGCTTACACCCCACCTCCCCTTCTCCCCCACCACAAAAAACCCAAAAAAAAAAAAAAAATGAAAATGAAGAAGAAGAAGAAGAAGAGAAAAAAGGATGTTGTGATCGTTGTCTGTTTATTTTAGACAATTTGAACCATTCTTTTGAAACCATTTTGAGCCAAATTCCCATCTCTAGTTTTGTGTTATATATATACCTTAAAAAGTAACTGTAATGCATGAAAGGGACTTTAGTTTACTGTTATTTTTCTAGTTGAGAACTTCTCTTGCGTCATCATAGCTTAATTTGATGTTCTTGGCTGATATTCATGACTGCTACTGAACCCTGTCTCGATTTCTGGGATTTACATACCTAATTTTTTAAGCCTTCTGGTGTTTTATCTCACACCAAGTGTTAACTGTTCCCATTCCCCTTCATATTTGATTTTCTGTGATATTTTACTGCTCCTATGGTGCTCATGCTTGAATTTTTTGGCATATTCACACAGATACACACAAAATTCCATGATTTTATTCTTTAGGACACCCCTGCTTAAACAGTCCTTTTGATGTTGACACCTTTTTTGTTTCTTATGTTAGAGGGGCCAGCTGGGGCAAATACTAATTTTTCATTCTACGTGGGGATGGAATTATTTAGTTTTAAATTACCAATTGTCAGATTATCATGCCTTACCCAATTATTTGGGTTGGCATTATTTGTTACTGCAGTGCTCCTGACAAGCAGTTGCACATCATAATAAGGCTTATTTATGTCACCGATTGCTTAGCAAATCTAACATTCCCTCATTGTACTTGTTTCTGTTTTGTGAAACCCTCTCACTGTATATTTGAGCTCATATGTTTTCTGTTCACAGGTGCATTCACACGTTGATATCTACAATTTTACAGATAATACATGGGGAGGAAGATTTGATATGCCAAGAGAAATGGCCCATTCACATTTAGGAATGGTAACAGATGGTAGATATATCTATGTAGTTACCGGACAATATGGTCCGCAATGCAGAGGTCCTACTGCCCATACATTCGTGCTCGATACTGAGACAAAGAAATGGCAGGACCTGCCACCCTTACCTGTTCCTCGGTATGCGTGAATGCGTCTATTATATCACTGTTGACAATCATATGTTGGGCCTGCACCAAAGAAACTCTCCTTGTTTTTTTGTTGATTTTCTTTATAGAAACCGATTTGCTTCTCATCTAAATTCTAGTGTTTGCAGCATTTTTTTCCCTCAATACTTTTTTGTTTTCACTGTTTTGATCCTTATTTTACAGTTCATTTATGGAGACCGAATGCATTTTGTTTAAAGGGAAAGACAAATAATGAGGAAGATTTTAAATTTAAAGGGAAAGACTAATAATGAGGAAGATATTGTAACCTCTCCTTTTTATGACTCCGACGCTAGATGTTTTTATTGTAACTTGTGTTAATGGAGTTGCAGAAATGTTGATGCCTTTCTAATTAATGGTTCTTACTTGGGCTTCTATTTTGTCCCCTAGTTTTTTTTTCTTTTTTTTAAACATCATTAGAAGTCAAGAAGAATTTCATTAATTTTGCCATCAGTTTTTAATTACAATTTAAGAAGTTCTATCAGAAAGACAAATAGCGCAGAGATGAGAAATTAAATGTCAAGGTATATGAATGTATTTGCTGCAGCTTCATGTACATTCTGAAAGGGGACTAAGGTTTGTACAGAGAGTGTTATCCTTTATGTTATTTATGAGATTGCTCTTAAGTATATTTAAATCTTCTACAATCATCTTACTAACTAATCTTTGGCTTATAAATGAAATTCAATTTGGCTTACCTTTAGGATTTTTGACATGTTTGTTATTTTATTGTGGGTTATAGTCCTAAATGTGCTCTACTTAGCAGTGGTACTAAGTTGGATAGCTAAAAGCAAGTTCTTCTCTGATTAGTTTAAGATAGCAATGCCCAGCTGTAATCCAGGAGGGGCTCTTTTTATTTGTTGTCGAAGATTGTTCATGATGTCTTTTGTTCTTTCTGCTGTTTTAAAATTTAGTGAAAAATGTCTAATAAGATAATTTTCAGGTATGCACCTGCAACTCAACTCTGGAGAGGTAGACTACATGTGATGGGTGGTAGTGGGGAGAATCGGTACACACCTGAAGTAGATCATTGGAGCCTTGCAGTCAGGGATGGAAAACCATTAGAAAAGGAGTGGAGAACTGAAATTCCGATTCCTCGCGGAGGACCTCATAGGTTTGTGGACTTTATTATGTTATGTTTAACGTTTTTGTTATTTCGTCTATGCTGCAGTCTTATCGTGAGCATTTCACACTTTCATATATTAGAGGATGATAATTTAAAAATAAAAGTTATATCCCTTGGTACTTCTTATCCTTTAGGAATCATGAAGATTCCTTTTTCAACCTTTTGCATTTCTGCTTCTGATTTTTGTCATATCTTACATCGATGGTTTAGAATTTTCATATAGACGTAAGGTAATATACATTAGCAATATGATGTGGACTTCCAAGTCGCCCAAGTCCCAATTAGTGGCTGGATTCTGTGATGTAAATGAAGAAATAAAAAAGAAAATTTCCCATCTCTAGGAACCATCATCCAGAAAGCCTGAAAGGTGCAATTTGGAATCTAAGGTGCCCTACTGTTAATTTCCTTATATATCAGTGTTATTCTAAGCTCGATTGCCTCATTGGCCTTCTTCCTCCCTCCCTCTGTGTGTGTGTGTGTGTGTGTGTTTGGCTAAAATTTAATATGCCGTGCTATTGATGCCATCTTGAATTATTTCAAATGGCAACGGACGCACACATACAAAAGATTTTCTACTTGGTTAAGCTCTCCTCTCATTTGTCTAGGGTCAAAACAAATCTCATAATTCATCGTATAGATTTTCTGTCTTTATCATAGTTGCTGATATATTTTACCATGCTAGATACCTTTTTAAACCAATTTGAATCCAGTTCTCCTGGATAATGAATCTTATATAAATTCATTTTCCGTATTCCACCTAGCTTTGATGATATGGGAGGCTAATGTTCCTTGTAAGCTCAATTTTCCTGTTGACTTTTGGCTTGTGGAAGGAGTAGCAGTCTTGATATTGTTCAAAAAGTTGATGGCCTTCGGTTTATTTTGGTCCTGATTAATGTGTTATGTGGAAAAGGAAATTAGAAGTATTGACTACTCGTTCCCTTTCCAACCACTTTAAGTTTTTGCTGGAAGCTTCTTAAAGAAGCTAAAATTACTTGGTTGTCAGGCTTCTTGAGTTTCATTATTAGTTGAGAATCACTTCACTTTAGATGGTGGAAAAAAAAGTTTTGGGTTTATAGAGATGCTGTGTTTTGTTTGCTTTTTTGACAAGTGGAGGTGGTTTGATTTCCCTTGGGATAAACAGTCAAACATAAATTCTTAGCATCTGTATGGGATTTGGTTTTTTGAACAATTCCAGGATACTTCTTGTTCTTATTTATAGAGACTAGAGTGGTGTTTTTGTTCTTTGGTTTGCTTGGGGGAGTTTACTGGTCTATTGCCTATGTATAATTCTTGTTGTTGATAAAATTGGTTTAATGTTTTATATTATGCATCAGAAGAAGTTTTTCTCCCGCTAAAATAAACAAAAATCATCCGAAGCTTCCTTCAGAGTAGAAAACTGTCCAAAGTTCTTTGGCTTTCCTTTGTCTTAATTTTGGATTGCAATCCCTTTTTGTTAAAATCTCTTTTATTATCTCTCATTTTACTTTTGCTCCTTTTTTTCCCTGTCTTAGAATTGTGGGATTCTTCAACGGGCTCAACTGAATTCCAGATTTTGCTTCTCTTTTACCTCTATGGCTTCTTGGATTAAAAACTGCATAAATAGTTGGAGTGCAATTTGATGGAAATTCAATTTTATTAGTTTGATATCTGCTGTCAAGTTAATGATAGCATCAAGCATCAATTGGATTTGCCTTGTGTAAATCTCATTTGCTTTGTTTGCCATGAATTTGATTTAGGGCTTGTGTTGTGGTTGATGATCGTCTACTTGTTATTGGTGGTCAAGAAGGTGATTTTATGGCCAAACCAGGATCGCCTATTTTCAAGTGCTCTCGTAGGAATGAGGTAATTGATTAGTTCGTCTTTGTTCAATGTTTAGTGAATTTGTTTTGATTAATCTGTATGATCATTTGCATTGCAATGGATCCTGTATAATCCTTTTATCGGCTAGAACGATTTTGCAAACTTAAAGGTGTTCTTTGATAGACAAGTGAAGCTATGGTTATAATGAGAGGTAGATAATCTGGGAATCAGTCAATTAAGAGGATGGAATTACAAAAGATATGCTGTCGGTAATGATGCGGCAGCCATGTGATAAGTCTGTGGCCATATGACAGATAGAGTGTAATTAATGAACATACATGCTTGTGAGGAGATACATGAACTCAGGTTTCCTATGCAATGTAGAGAGAATATAGACTTGTGAGTATATTTCTGCTTGAATCAAGTGTGTGGGTCGTGGAGATGGAATTACAAAAAATATACAGTAGGTAATGATGCAGCAGCCATGTGATAAGCGTGTGGCCATGGACACGTAGTGTAATTAATGAACATACATGCTCATTAGGAGATACATGAACGCTGGTTTCCTTTGCAATGTTGAGAGAATGTAGACTTGTGAGTAAATTTCTTTTTGTCTTGGAGTTGAGTAATTCCTGTTTCAATCAAGAGTGTGGTTTGGTCATGTTAAGTAATTCCAAGGTTAAGGAAACAATTTGGGAGACTGCATTTGTGAAAAAATGCTAAGTGATACATTTGATATGGACTTCAGCACTCAGCTTGCTACTCACCAACTTTTATAAAAATTTTGCATAGATTTTTTCCCCATTTAAAAAAAAAAAAAGAAAAAAAAAAAGCTACTTGCAGATTCTGTTCTTCCTTTAATGAATAAACTATGGTTGTTGGTTGATGAGATGAAAATTATAAAGTTCAAATTCAATAATGTCTGCATTGTGAATGAATAGAAGTGTATGAAACAATATTATATAGTTTGATAAGTTGCTGTCTTATCAATCTCCTTTCCACCATGTATCAATGGATGTACTTTTTCTAATGACTGAAGTGCCTTTGGGGCTGTCAACGAAGTATAGGATAGTTGCTATGTCTTAACAATCTCCTTTCCTTTTTCTTTCCAAATGCCGTACCCTTATGCCCTTTCTGTTCAATAAGTAGTGCCTTCAATACAGCTCTAAATTTTTGTTGTTTCAGGTTGTATATGATGATGTCTACATGCTGGATGATGAGATGAACTGGAAAGTCTTGCCTTCTATGCCAAAACCAGATTCTCATATTGAATTTGCTTGGGTGCTTGTCAACAATTCTATCGTCATTGTTGGAGGCACAACAGAGAAGCATCCTACAACCAAAAAGATGGTTCTGGTTGGAGAAATATTTCAGTTTAACTTGAACACACTGGTATCAGCTTTTTATCCTTTTAATATACTTTGTCACCCACATGTCAAATGCAGTTGACTTATTTGCCTCTGTTAAAGAGGCTGATGCTACATCATTGCTTTCAGGTGGCTGTCCTGAATGCAATGCTGTAGACAACAAACTTAAAAACAGTGAAGTGCTGCTTAATTCCATGCTGCCTAGGCACATAAATCAAACACTTTCATTGAAGCGAGAAGGGCTTGTATATTACTAGGTTTAAGAAGAATGTTGCATTATTTTCCGATATTTAGTAGCATGTATATAGAAAGAATTATTTTGACCAAGGCTAGGTATATTTGTAAAGTACATTAAAATGTTGCTATCGTATGTAGTTGATCAATAGTGATGATATCATTTAGGGTTAGTTTTTTATTTTCAAGTAACAATGTCGTGTGCATTGGTT
This sequence comes from Citrus x changshan-huyou, assembly GCA_039657385.1. Lineage (NCBI taxonomy): Eukaryota > Viridiplantae > Streptophyta > Magnoliopsida > Sapindales > Rutaceae > Citrus > Citrus x changshan-huyou. The sequence continues at coordinate 16,499,879 of CM077547.1, read as the reverse complement.
ACCTATTGTAGTTAATAAAGTATGTAATTTGTAAATGTCAGTTACTTCGACAGATTTATCACTGATTGGTTTGTATTTACTTATTATTATTATTTTTTTTAACGTTGACAGAAGTGGCATGTGATTGGAAAACTCCCTTACCGTGTGAAAACAACTCTAGCTGGTTACTGGAATGGATGGTTGTACTTCACATCAGGACAGCGAGATAAGGGACCAGACGATCCGGCACCAAGGAAGGTACATGGGGATATGTGGAGAACCAAATTGTTATTAAACTCATGATGGAATTCTTGTTGATTATTTTGTTGGGATCTTTCCTACTAAATTTATTAACCACTTGTAATCAAGTCAATTGTTTGTCTTGCCGTAATTTTATTTGTAATTTTCAGTGGCCTAATCATCAATATTTTTTGTCTCCCCCGAGTGTTGTAAAATTGAAGAAACGAATAGATTAACTCCCATTTGTTCTCAGGAAGTATAGTCAATTTTACATTATCTAACTACCCAGATCAATTTTGACTTCGAGGGGCCTGTTTGTTTGTTTGTTTTTTTGTTTTTTTTAAAGGTTGGGTTGGATTTTATATAGTGCATAAAGCCATAAAACTTGAAAGGAGAGGGAAAATAATTTTTGCCATCAAGGTATGCTAATAATTACCATAGAAAGAATTTAAGGGGCAATGTTCTCGTTACAATGAGCTATACTGTATCGTTGCGTTATGGGGTATTAATTCAGCACTTAAAACATCATTCGCAAAACACACTTGTGAATGTGCCACAAGTTGCAATGCTTTCACAAGATCAGAGCCGTTCTTTGCTAGAACATTTTTGCTTATTACTAACAGACATTTACCATCAAACTAAAACTATCTTACTAATTGAACAAGCCACGTACAAGTCGGATTGGCTAATGAAACAAAGTCTATTGTAAAATAATTTGTCTAATGGTTGTTTCTGTTTTTGGATTTTTTTGGTTTTTTGGGTATCTTACTAATTGAACCAACACTCACTACATGTTTAACTAGTTTACTGTTTTGTCTATGCTAAGGATTTATCAATTTTTGATTGAACATCAGACTTTCTAAGTACCCTTCTACCTCAGGAATCAGGTACATTGATTTCAGCACTTGACATTAGCAATTACACAGTGCCAATCTAAGAATGGCCTAGATTTCAAAATGAATCTCCTGTAGGAATTTACTAGTGCTGCCGTGGATACACCTCAAACTGCTGGCCCTTCAAGTTCCTTTATCACATTATTCAAAGCCTAGGAAATTCTATTACTCTTCTCCCCAGCACTACCAATTCATAACTCGGTTACTACAATCAACTTTTAGATATTCTGGTCGGAATACCACAAGACCTTTTATCTCTGGTGATTTGAATTCACAAAAGATGTACATATAACATTGGTAAGCTACCTGAAAGAACTGACATGAATGTAATGGCAGCAACAAAAATACTCTGGCATTAGCTGTATCACATTCCTTTTTACAGCAATGGTACAAGCTCAACGAGCAGCAGCCTCCCATCGAATCTCAACCCTGACGTATCAGCAGGCTGAACTAAACCATCCACCATTCCACCAAACACATACAAGTAGCGGCCCGAATAATCTGGACAGGCTCGATGAAATGACCGACAGTTGGGTTTATAACCCTCTGCCCTCAACCTTTTCCACATATTCAGCAATAATCCCCTTGAGTCCAACATAGATTGCTGCACACTAGTGAATGGTATCGCTTTAGTATCCAGCACCCAGAAGTCATCTTTCCGTCGCCTGGCTGAATCTTCCCCTCCATAAATTAGTACTCGGCCTCCCAATATGAGCGTAGCTGAGTGACCAACTCGGGGGAGGGAAAATCCCGCGGGAATGTTCTGCAATTCATAGGGTATTTGTACCCATTTGAAAAAACCTTCATACACATCCAAGAACCAGACATCATTAAGCACCTCATAGCCCACTCCTCTACCACCAAATAGAACTGTGCGGTTTCCTCCTATGCGGGTCAAGGAGTGCCCTGAACGAGCAGGAGGCGATGGGTGAGTCACAAGCTGTTGCCATGACCCAAAACAAAAATTTTCTGATAGTTCTAAAACCCATGTATCACCTAATCTGAGACCATACAACCCAATACCTGCATGAATTACCATCTTCCTATTATCAATACAACATGCAGCATGGGCCCCACGTGCCGGTGGTGCAATAGACCCAACATCGAGCAGCCTCCATGACAATGTGATACCAAGGTTCTCATGGCATGCAATCTGCCCTATCCATGTATCATTGTGACGGTTACCACGGTCATTTATTCCTCCAAAAAGAACAAGACAATCACCAATTACAACACATGTATGCCCAAATCTTCCGCTAGGAATGCCTGAATTAACTTTCTGCCACTTCAGCATCCCCTGGAAATCGTTGCCAACGTATGCTACCCACGTATCATCAAGATGGCGTCCTGTAGTGAAGATAAAATGCAACCCAAAAATATAGTTAGACGACAACAGCATTAGCTATTATCAGGGGAAAAAAAAAACACACACACAAGAAACTACGACGAGCTAATTCGAGAAGTTATTCATTCCCATAGGTGATTATTTCAAATGGTGAAATGGTAGATGAAACGAGGTGCACTACAAAGAATTACTTGCTCGCTACAATTATTTTCCCGTTCCGTGGCTTCCATATTTTTAACAGACACAAGTCAAGGACTGATATCCCGTTGGTCTTTGCAATCCAATAAACTAAAGAGCTAATCATAAATTGAAGAAGCTGTGAGAGGGCGGCCAATAGAGAAGATTTTTCCAATGTATATCAAACTAATTACCATTTCACATCAAGTTTATGCGGCAATGGAACTGATTTCTAGTGCCATCAGTGCTGAAGGCATCCAGCTATAAGATTTGAAGTTTGAACTTTCACCCTGAGACAATTGAAAAGTTAGATATCCTGTTTTAAATCTGTTATCAGTGAAGAGTTAAATACTTTTCATTATAGACATATTATAGACATCTATATGCTCATTATAAGACCTTGTCCTTAACCCTATTAAAGGCCCAAAGTAAGGCTATAACCAAAATAGAAGCATGCCCACAGAGGTAATTGCTGGAAGGAATGTGCTTTAGTTGGCTTAACTCTAAGGGTGCTATATTGTAATTTTTTATCCCACAAATCAATATATATCTAGTCATATTTCAAGTTTATAGTTCCACACATTAGCTATCAACTCATTTCAGTCTTTTGGGATGTAGCTAAATCATCTACAGATTTAGCAGAACTTGGTGATTGCCATTAAGTTAGCTGGAGTAATTAAACAGTAGAATCATTTGTGATTTCTGTTGTAATGATAAGTGAGGTCTATAAAAATTCCTAATACCAGGATAAGGGCAATCACTTTCATGCAAACATTGGTCTCTTGAGTTGTGCCCATGTCTTTTTATTGTTCACAATATCAACTTTTCTTCAGTTTAAAGCAATCACAAAAAGCAGGACTGCAGTGAGATCCAAGAATATTGCGTTAGGCATTGGATTCTGTTCACTCTTATCATTAAGGATACTTGAAAAGTATCATATTTGCTCTCATGGATGATCACAGGAAACATTCTTCACATTTTGAAGTCAGATTACAGTAATTGTAATAAAGAAATCTCCCTTACAATTTGTATGCCATATAAAAATTCCTTAATTGACCCATCTAATCCCTTCCATAAATAAGCATAAACATAGCATAGTAACTTTAAAGCACCTTAGCCAGCAAAGAACTTTAAACACCATGAACACATTTATTAAACAAAAAGCCTACCAAAATAAACAAAGTTTAGAACCAAAACACTCAAGACTAATACGAAAAAAACAAGATATCACACCAAAACACATAATCATAACCAAAAATGAAACAAAAGATAAAACTGATTTTTTGAACTGACCTCCTTCACAGCCACCACCGAACAAGACCAAACAATTAGAGACAAAGTTGAGAGAGTGAGAAGCTCTGGGGTTTGGCAACACCAAATCACCATCTGCGTCAGAAATATTTCTGCAAGAAACAGACTCAAGTTGTGTAACCTGCCTGTAAAGCCTCATCCATGGCACCGTCATCATCATCATCTGATATTGGTTACAAGAATACTTGAAGGCATCAACTTGCTTATGCCCCCAGTCCCTCCTGCATATACTCTCCCACAGGGTGTCAGAGCTTGCTAATGACCTGAATCTCTTGCAAGTCATTGCAAAAGACAGAATTGAGTCTACAGGAAGTCTAAGCAAGATAGAGAATAGATGGTCTTGTGCTAAGTTGGCTAGAGGTGAAGTTGATCCGTTGTTAATGTTACTAGTGCTACTGCTGGATTCTGCCATGAGAGTTATGGCTTGTTAGTTTTTGGAATATGATTTGTTTGAATTTATGGCTATGGTTGCTGGCTGCTGACGGCGTGAGTGAGACTCAGCCGTGCAGAGGTGTCGTGTGTGTGTTGGGACAGCTCCAATTCCAAAATGAGTTTTGTTTGTTGGCTTTCTTCATGTCAATACGACAATGGTAAAAATTTTGTCATCATTGTCGATTTATCATAGTAGGATTTTCGCCGGTTAAAAGAAAATCCTGCCGTTTTTTACTATGAAGAACAACAGAAGAAGGATATCGTTTTGCCAACTTTGGTTAGTGTTGTTGGATCAAGTAGTTTTGACAGTGCATAGTCATAAGGTGATACATTATTAAATTGCAATAAAATTAAAAGACGGGTGTGTTATCTTTTAATACATCAGGTTTTTTTTTTTTTTTTTTTTTTAATTTTATGGTTCAGCTATTTTGGAGCAACTCCAAGGTAGACAGATTATTTTAGATTCAAGTACAAGTATCCAACGGCTCTGGTGACTGTTCTACCTTGAATCTTATCTAAGGTAGTAGCTGTTTTTTTTTTTTTTTTTTTTTTTCATTATTATCTTTTAGTTATATCCGCATGTTAAAAATGCAGATGTCGAGATGCGATAATTAGACTGCCATGGTTACAAGCATACTAAACATGTTGACATTGAACATTAATAAAATTATCTTCATAATCTTGTCAAGATAATATCAAAATATAAATGGAGATCTATACAAACAATGGTTATAGAATTGATATGATCATGATAGGATATGCTCATCGTCAACTTACTAGTAGTTTGATTGTAAATTTGGAATAATCAAAGATCAGTTTGTATTAAGTAATATATAATAATATTATATCATGAATATGATTATGATTCGAATTTTGAGTTTAAAATTCATGTGATTTAAATACAAAATTTTGAAACCCAATATCATTTGATATTTAAAAAACAAAAGTACCATTAATTTTGTAAAATGAGTCGGTGGGGACGAAAGCAAGGATTGCTCATTTGAAAAGTAAATTGGTAAGATTTGAAAAAAAAAAAATCAAAATCAAACAAAGGGATTGATTGTTTGTTTTGTTGTAATTGCTCATTGATCATTATGGAAGAATTTAATGGAAAATGGAAATATAGTTGGGTTGTTTCATTGGGATTGGTGATAGTTTTGTTGGGTTGTTGGATTGTTGGATTGGTATGGTGTGATGAAAGTGGTAAATTCTAGCGTTTTTTAAAATGGATGCATTGGTGGGGCAACCAACTCTCTTTTGTCTGCTTTCTGAAATTATTAGCACTTTACCCTAACATGATTTGTGGATTCATTCACTCGTTCTATACACTTCTTTGTCTTGTTAGTTCAATGAAAACGAAACCATTTATATCTTTGAGTCACAATATTTTGCTTCTGCTTTACAATAATTTTAAGTCTTATCGTTAATTTTTCAGTTTCAAAAAAGTTTGTATGATAGAAAACTGATATTTCCATCAGTTGATCGTATTTCTTGAATTTGTTTTTTTTTGGTTTTTGTGTTTTGAAGACAATTCATATATTTACCATTCACTTATTCTACCAAATAATCATATTGAGATCATATAAATGGTGTGATGAGGAGTTAATAATCTTAATTTATCACGTTAGTTGGAATATAAATTAAATATCCTAATTTAATAAACATAGCATTATTAATATAAGTTTATATTTTTCAATCTAGATAGTTTTAAAAAGTTTGTATGATAGAAAATTGATATTTCCATCAATTGATTATATTTCTTCTTTTTTTTTCCTTGGGTTTTGAAGACAATTCATATATTTTCAATATGAGCCATCAGATAGGTATTCTATGGTGGACCCAAATTATTGTATTGGGACAATCACTACGGGCTATGGTTTGGAAGGTATGGATACATTAAAGTGAGACCCAATTTATATCGATTAGCCAAGATCATTCAGGGGACCTTAGCCCATAAGGAAATGACTAGTGGAAGGTGTTAGTGAAGAACCAATTATCTTTGAAAGCCTAAAACAACATAAACCATGTGGCCGCATTAAACTGTTACAATATTCAAATGCAATATCAGGCGATCTTTTAGAAGTCTTCCTTAAAACCCTAACTACAACCTAGTACCTTTCCAACCCTTACAAGGTAGATGTTTGACAGCTAATAAACCCTAAATAAGACGTAAATCATAGGATCCTAACCTAAATAGAAAAGTACCACTTTCTTCTTGTAAAAGAGGAAAATATCTTCGAAATCCTACCTTATAGCATGAAGATTTTTGCTAATCTTGTAAGAATAAGATTCTGAAGTCTTATTAACTGGGTTTTTCCTCAAAACTTATAAATAGAGCACCTTACACACATTTCTCAAGGCCTTTAGAACATCGTAATCTTCTCTTAAATATTTACCAATAAAGTCGTTTAGCAGCCTTTAAACAACTATTCTTACAATCATCCACCATTTTTGTTCAAGAAATTCTCTCTTTCTTGAATGAACAACCCTAGTTTAGATTCCTTCAACCTCAAGAAACCTAAACTATCTACCTTTACCATCCCGTCAAACCTTAAGAAATCCTATACTGGCCATCTTTACAGCCAAACATCAAGAAACCCTAAACTAGCCATCTTTACTATTCCCTCACCATTAAAACAACTTAGTTAACTTGGAAGAATCCTTCATTCTCAGTTCAATATCCTTAAACCTTTAAGCACCCACCTCAAACGCCAAAGAACTGTTATGGTAGTATTTTTGAATTCACCACCCAATTTCTCATATTCTTGCAAATCATTTTCAGAACCATCCTAAACACCATCCAATTGGCACTTTCTAGGTCACCGTCATCCCAAAATTCCACTTTTAAGCCTTTGATCTCAATAAAGCTTTTTTTCAGGTTTATCACTATGTTAGATACCAAAGGAGCATCCTAAACCAGATTCTTTATTTTTCACTAGTATAATCTACTTCCACGCTTAGGGTGGGCAAAAAGGCCTCGGGCCGACCTGAGCTTAGGTTGGTCTGGCCCTTTACATGATGGCCTAGATAAGCGCTTAAGGAAAAAAAGGCTCAGGCCAGACTCGACTCTCTATTTTTTTAAAAAATAAATTTATAAATTAAAACAATAAATGAAAATTTAAAAATTAATAAAAAAAGAAAACTTAATCCCTAATTCATAAGTCAATAATGATTCAAAAAACCTAAAATTATAATATTAAACTCTCTCTTAAGGGTTAGTTAATTAAGAGGGGTGCTTAAATTAGAGAATTCAATAGTAAAAAATTAAATATCTAAGCTTTTATTTGTTTCATTTTCTTTATTTATTATTTTATTTTAAAATATTTTTTTTAATTCATCATTTATTATAACAATTAATTGATTATTAACTCGTTTTAAGTTTACAACAACTAAAAAAAATGAAAGCCTAACCCTCAAACTTCCACTAAAATGCGCTTGGGCATGGGCTTGGAAAAACCCAGCCCTAGTTTCCCATCTCTACACTGCATCTGACAGCAGATACATTATTCTTATTGTTTGAGTTGAAAAGCACTATTCGAAAGTCAGCAACAGTCAAAGCTTCAATACGAGTTTATCCGAGATAATCTTGTTTGTAGGCCTTAGTTACGCTCCAAACCTTAAATAAAGAAGGCGGGTTCACAGGCCGTATCCAGTTCAAAATTAAGCCTAAATCGGTAAATCCAATACCCCTTTAGAAGAACTGAAGAAGAAGAAGCATTATCTCTAACCAATCCAGTGAAGACAGATGACGGATCGAAAACCCCAGGAAGAATTTGAGGTGCACCACCAATTCTTATTGCCATTGAATTATGAAAAATTTTAATTAATTATTTTTTTTTTGAAAAATTAAAATGTATTTTTTTAATCAAATTAGCTTCATTTATGAAAATTTGTTTGTATTGTGTGAAACATGATTAACGTATTTGTGATGTGGACGCACAACCTTATCCTTTTAATCACAGAGATTTTATTTTCCTTTTTAACTTTACGACTTTCATTACTTTGAACAAACGTAAATTTAAAAGTGAAGTCGCATTACAATTTTTTTTCCAACAAGTTATCAAAGACTGACTATTGACTAATGCTAGTTACCAGATACTTCTGATATCTAATCTTATTACGTGAAATGTCATATTATATTTAATAATATTGGTTGAAACTTAAAAGTTGATTTATACTAATTTTTAATTTATCCACTACTTTAATAAATAAGAGATCCCTTATTAGATTATTATTATTATATATACATACACAAATCTAATTGTGCGCGTGTCATACCTCATGGTATGGTGCGCGGCACGTTATGTGTCACTTGATCATTGGTCAGATTATAAGATAACAATCAAAGATCAAGTGACATGTGACTCATCCCGTTATTTCCAACATACTGAAATTTATGTTTTTTGATATTTTAGTGACACTTTCATGTTATTAAAATGAGGATATATTCGTTAAAAGAAAATATTAATAAAAATTATTTAATCTAAAAATTTAAACTTTACTAAAATCTAAATATATATATATATTACTAGAAAATGTAATAGTGTAATGCTACTATATTGTTACACTATATTGTATGATAATTTTTGCCATAAAATTATGAATCCTAAACCTGACAAAAGGCCCATTTGGTACTTTTCCGTTGTAGAATTAGTCATGAATTTGATTCTTACCGCTTTGATTTGACATGTTGGCAAATATTCAGCTCTAATTACAAAAGTGGGGGAGCTGAACGGATAATGATCAATTTGGTTTGACCATCCAAATGATCTTCTCATCTAAACGGATAATGATCAATTTGGTTTGACCAAACCAAACCAAACGAATTATTTTATTTTGTATGAGCATCCAAAAGACTTGATGCTCGAGCTCTCAACTTGAATTTTGACGTCTTTCAACAAAGAAATTCACAACTTGTTCTGTTCTTCCACAAATAACACGCAATTTTAATTGGTTAAATACTCAATTTAATCTATTTATTTAAATTGGATCCAGCTACGGTACTACCGTGGTACCGTACCACTGATTTTGTCTTTTGTGTCAGCAGTATTGTAAAATTTTATTGAACCCCTTTAATTTATTTTTATTTAAACTTTACCTCATAAATATTAAATTAATTTCTATTGCATCCATATAAACATTATAATTGGCACCTTATACTATTTACTATTTATACATTTTTCTTCTATATTGCACATTTATCACAATACCCCTCTTTATCACAAATACCGGCGAATTTTGTTTCCATTTCCGTCCACACCACCGGCCAAGGTTGGTACCGATCGGAAGATCGTGCGACGCCAGTCATCTCCACGCCATCCTTGTCACAAAAATAACCGGGTCATCTCGACCCGCGAACCCGACCCGGATTTTGTTTTCGTTTCCATCTACTCCACCGGCCAAGGTTGGTACCGATCGGAAGCTCGTGCAACGCCGGTCATCTCTATGCCATCCTTGTCGCCGTAAAGCATTCGAAAAACTGCCGATTGAAGTCGTGAAAAGTCACAGAATCCCCGCTTCAATTCGCCGCGGTTTCTCCAGTTTCCGGTGACGCCACCACTTAGATTTTGTTCTCCACAGTTCCCTCTGTCTTTTCTGACCAACCACAACCACTGAAGGAGCCGATTTACCGTTGATCGGCTGTTGAAGGATTCACGAGTTTGAGAGAAATGAACTTAATATTTTTGAAGCAAAATTCAAATAAGAATAAGTGAAAGGGCTTCATGAAATTTTACACAGAAAAGACAAAAGCGGTGGCATGGTGCCACTGTTGCACGATAGGCGAGTCCATTTAAATTAAATATTCATTTAGTCCTTATAATTTTAAAAAATACTTTAAGATACTCTATACTATTAAATATATTACACTCTTACCTTTACTTTTTCCTTACTTATACAATAATACATTTACAACAATATTTTTGACATTAATTGTTTAATTTATAAAAAAATTAATTAAAAAATTAACCAATAATTGCCTATTACCAAATCATGCAATAAATATTTGTATGAAAAAATTGGTATTTTTTATACCCTTGCGACAATCTTGCTAGTTATTATTTGTAAATATATTAATAACAACCAATTTAAAATAATATTTAATATCCTTTGAACAATCTTACTATTATTTTTTGTAAAAAATTAATTACCAAAATAATTCTAAAATTAAAATACTACCAACTAATTTGTTAAATTAATATATATATATATATATATATCTCTCTCTCTAAGAATATTATTACAAGAGCATTATTGTAAAAGTAAAGAAAAAGTTAAGATATGGTTGTAATATAATTACCAACAAGGTGTCTTAAGGTATTTTTCAAAATATAAAACCTAAATAGATACTGAAATTAAAATATAAAAATTAAACAAACATTTACCCCTCTTCTTTCAAAAAAAGGGGACACAATCAACACAAAATAAATTGTTTGCATTAATCGTTCACAAAATAAAATTGTTTGCATTGTCCTTTTGCTTGAATTCCCCAAAATGTAAGGGGCCTAAAAGTAAATCGCAAGATTGATTTATGTGATGTTTACCGTTTAATATTAAAAAATTTGCCCTCTTGCTTGCTTGAAACGAATTCCTCAAAATTGAAGGGGTACATAAGTAAGAATAATTTCACACCAAATAAAAGCAGAGCATCATCTCATAGCTCCTCTGCAAATTAAAGATTTTGTAAGTTATTCATAGGTCATTGTATCAAATATGACAAAAGTATTAGAGATGTGATCTGGCAAAATGAAACCATTTGGTTGTGCTATCTTGAGAAAGCGCAAGGCATAGGCTAGTTAATTTTATTACTTGTACATACAACAGCTTCTATGGTTACAAAGTTATATTGCAAGCTTCTCAAACATCTATCCCTACAAAGTTCTATTGCAAGTCATTAAAACAACAAAACGAACTATAATCCAAAGGAAAAGGAAATCAGCGATTAGTCAATGTGATGGTAAGAAGTTATCGCTACTCCTCATCTTACATACTTGATACTTGTTGGAAGGAAGCAAAGGACTCACTAACTTTTATTGCTGCAAATTATGTACTTTCCCTTTCTTTATTACTTTCCCGAGAGCGGTTTTTGCTTCCTCCAGTGTTTCAACAGTATGCCCGTCTTCAAAGGTTACCCTCTGTATATTGAACTGCAAAGAAAAGGAAAAACAATTGGCATCAAAACAAAAGCAAAGAAAGAGTTGGAAGTTCGTGAAAACGTATATGAATAGTTGTGGATGGATAGATACCTGTGCACCTTGACGGACCCGTACGTCAATTCCCTTGCTGTCTAATGATATGATAGCAGCATCATCAACCTCAGTTTCGGCCGATAAGAGCTCTTTGAGCAGCTTTGAGAAAGCAGCATTGAGTTCCTACAATAAAAGTAAAAAATCCAATTAATCCCAAGGTATGCGTATCAACCTGTAAAATTGTTTGTACCGTGCATCATTTTTCCCAGACAAAAGGAGAACAGATAATTAAATAAACGAGAAGGGACAAAGACTAATACAAACCGAAATTCATATCCTCTAAATGTCCGAAGTTTCATTTATTAAAACTACTAATAAGACAGAGTTCACCTTCAGATAATGCTCACCACCCTCAACTGCAATCTTATCAGGCAAGAGGGCTTCATATTCCTTGACATCGACCCAAGCAACAGTGCCAAAGCCTCCAATGAAATATATGTCACTGCAATAAATTTGAAAAATAAATATAAACTTTCATCTCAACAAGAAACAAACTTATAACTGACAGTTCTCCCAGGATAAACAAAGAAGTTCTGACATACAAATGCATAACAAAAGTAATAAATAAACAAAAAGAAAATTTAGATCATTCCAGGTTATGACACCAGCCAGACAGAGTCCAAAAGAAATGAAATAACACTTAGAAAATATTAAGATACAGTTTGTATTCACCATATTTGGACCACAAAAATATAGGCTTGTGAGCAAGAGATTAGTAAAATAGAGTTGATAGCATCACTGAAGAATAAAAAGTTGTCAACAGGAGTTTTATCAGTAGAAGTTCTATTGAGTTACAACGGAGTTCTTCAACTAAATAGTTATTGCACCCAGTAATCAACCAGCAAAAATGGTCCACAATACAGCTGTTTTCAAATCCACACGATACCTCAATTTTTATAGAAATTTAACTCAGCTAATGCATCTTATCTACAGAATTTATGACAATGCGAACTTCATTCAAAGTGAAATCCACATGATAATTTGTGAAAACTAAAGTGGCAGCTAATCTAAACTCCCTCTATATCTCTCTCTGCGTGTAAATGTTGTTAATCCTTCAAATTAATAAATTAACTTAGATCAAGTAAAGAGAACAAGTAAACATTAATCTACACTTATGCTCTCAGATTGTATAATGCCCATAAATCTTCTCTCCTCCATTTTTCAAAAGTTTGCCATTCCGTAATAGCCCGGTTTTTCCTATTGAACTGATGCACAAAAAATCCCATGGTCAATTTAATATCAGACCAGGTGCTTGTAGCTCTTTCATCATAGGCTGCAAAGATAGTTAGAAACTCTGCAGAAGAGAACAGACTTGAAATCCAATTCAGTCAATCAGCCAACAGAAATTTTGAACAATGTTTGCCAACACACCTCGCCCCCCTCCCCAAATAAAAACTCTCTCTATATATATTTTAAATAATTAATAAATATAGACACACGTTAAGATGAATCCAAGCTTTAAAATCCAAGAATCTAAACACTTTTAAACTATCAGTTTCGATATGCATTCCAAAGAAAAGAGAAAATTTACAACTTTTTTATATAGAAAATATACATAAATAACACTGACAAAACCAAAATATACTCAAGGATAAAAATGTATAAATAAATAATTAAAACAAACCTTATGTCCTGCATCCGAAAGTAGTAGAAATTACCCCACTGTTGAGATGGTCCTTGATGATGTTTTGCGATATATTGTTTATGTGCCCATTCCTGAAAACAGAACTAGGCATTATAATGTATAAACTATAAACAACAGCAGTAGTGACAGAACCCTCAGTGGCAAAGATGCATTCTTTCCCCCAAACCACTGAAAGTCTGAAAGTCTGAAAGTCTGTCGTAAAATTTAGAAGCAAAAAGATTCTTTGCCCAACAGACTCCATCTGAGAAGAAATATAGGGCTCAACCAACTTCAAAACAGGTCCAATGGCAAATAGCAAGCCCAAATGAATCTCATAGCATTAAATTGAATATATGAAACTTGGTGAAATGTGAAGAAAAAGGAAGCAAGAAAAAGCCTGTTAGACGCTCCAAGCATAATAATTCCTAAGCGGCTAGATGAAGCTAGATTGGTTCACTGAAAATTGCACAATGCATTGTGTTCCGCGGTTATGACTATGGCTAAAGAACAGAAAGCAATTTCCGACCTTCTTAAGGCATATCCAGAAATTTATTAAAAAGTATAAAAATTAATAAGAAAGAAATAAATTACAACCTGTTGATGTTCTGGAAGTGGGAAGATGTCGCCAAAAATAGTTACTCTTGCATTGGATAAGCCGCTCCATCCCGGTATCTATTAATCCTAGCTGTCAATAAAATTGATAAATAGAAAACTAAAGCAGGGACTCCTAACACAGTGCAAAATACTAAATAACTAACCTGCACAACAAGTGTGCATCTGGGGTCAGCTAACAAATTCCGTGTATGGATGGCCAATGGTGAAAATGAAAATATTGGATCTGCAAATATAAAAATATTGAAGACAAAAATAGATCGTACTGAAGAAAAGGAAAACAAAATTAAGCAATTCTTAAGGATCCAAATACTTACGCCCCATTGAATCAGGAGCAAAATCTACCAGAGACCCAAATGGGTATCCTTCTCGTCGATGGTGCATCCGAGACATTACAGTACATAGATGAGCAAACCTGGCCTTAAATCATGAAGAAGGATAGATTTAATTTTTTTTCAATTCATATTTAAATGAAAATAAAAGTACAAGCAATTACTCTGAGTGTAACCAAACTCAGCTCCTTTAAAGAGTAATACCAAACAGGTATAGATTTATTATACTAAGAAATCAAATACCTGTTCCATTAGATTGCGAACTGCTAAGGGTGGTCGAGGTAAGCCATGAGCTGAAGTTGCACTCTGCACTCCACCAGATATTGGGGTTCTAAAAAGTCCAGCTCGTGTTCCCCCACTTGTTCCGCTCCCATGAGGAACCACATGAGGTGTTTCTATCTTCAATAAATTATCTGCATCCTTATCACCACTCGGATTTTGATTTGTATTACCCTTCAAAATATGAGAGAAGCCATCACTACTAAGCCGAAGCAGCCATCTGATACATCCATTAATGGTCTATATCATGGGGAAAAAAAATGTTGCAGATATTACATAGGAGCACAATAGAACTAGAAGGCCATCAAAGAAACCACTTCACAACCCAGAAAATAACTTGGCATTCTTGGAAAGATACGAAAAGAATTAGAATCACAAGAAGCAATTCCGCAACTTCCCAAATTGCTTCATGTAATTTCCAAGATTCATAAATTATGGAATTATAGAAGACATAAAATTTTTCTCATTACTATCCCTTAGCAGCATTAATAAATCAGAGGAAAGCACCAAAATACCATTGACAAGAAAAATAAATTAAGTGAAAAAAAGTACTGAATCAAATAACTTGAATAGAAGTTCTAATCCAAGTTCAGAACATGTCTAATGTCACTTGATGCAATAGCAAGTCACAGGCATTAGTCTCCCACACACAAATATATTCAAGACAAGAAAGAACATCATTGGTGAAGAGGCAAGGTATGACAGATATACACAGGAAGCCATCAAATATTGGTTAATCAAAAAAGTGAATTTCTACAAGAATTGGGTTACTTAGCATGGCTGCACAATTGAACAATAATTACACCTCCAAAACAACACAGCATGTCCTATTTCTGCAGTGAAATGCTAAAAGGAACTAGGAAAAAGTATAATTTGCTTAATAAAGTAAATAGGAATCTCCAGGAGTATCTAAACAATTGTTGAATCCAAAAGCAAAAGTCATTCTGCCAAAAGACCCTTTAGCCATGAGCATACATAATATGGCATGCACGGAAATGGCACAACTGCTACTTCAAAACATCATAAGCAATCTCTTTGCAACTACAACTGAGAAAGTGGAGAAAAAAAAAAGTCAAGAAAAAGATTAACATACCAATAAACTTGACTTCAATAAGCTACCATATGGACCCCATTAGACATGAAATTAAAGTATCACTGTTTCTGTAACGTACTAATATAATACAACTGTCTTCCCAAAATAGAACAACCACGCAAGTCAATCAAGTTCATACTATTCTAAAAGGAACTCTTTTTTCTACTACTAACGGGTGACCAAATCTACATTCAACATGCTTATGAACAAACTCAATAATGCAGGATGATTACCCAGCAAAAATTCAAGCACATCCTTCAACTACTTTCTTGCCAAAAGAAAATTTCAGTTTTTTTAAGTCCTTAATGAACAAAAATACAGATTCATTCATGATCGATAATTGAATCTGTTGCAAGTCTCCAGGCATTCTCCCATACATGTTATTAAACCAAAAAAAAAAAAAAATCTAACTATTCCGAGTTCACAGATCATGGGCACATCAAAAGCACCAAATTAAACAAGAAGCATCAGCTAACAAACTTAAATAAAAAAGTTTTGAGCATTTAAAAAACCAATCACCTGAGATAAAGAGACAGCGTCCCCAAAAGCAGAGCCAATCCCGTTATCCGAAGGCTTGTCATCTTCACCTTCGTTGGGTACTTCACGCGCCTGAGCATGAATGCGAAGCCGAAGACCGAGGGCGGCACAACGAGAGCTTTCACTGAATTTCAAAGACCCAGTTCGCTGATTTGATGACTTTGCAAAAGAGTATGAAGGAGAAGGTAAAGGTTTATTAAGAACTGAACTTGAAAGAGATTCCATCAAAAGAAAGAAGGGGGAATAAGAAACAAGAGGGAGAGCTTTTGTATATTATTTGCTGCAAAAGGGTTTTTGCTTTGTAAAAGTCTAAAACGAAGGGCTTTGTGCGTCTATGGAAAATTTTCGTTTTGACAGCGTGGGGTTGTCGTGAGAGGAAAAGGAAAACTGTAATGACGGAGTTTGCACCGGCTGCGTAGGTGGTTAAAATTTGCAAACATATGGCACGGCAGTCATTTAATTCACAAATATGACAATTATTCAAGAATGAAAAATCTAAAATACCCCTGACAATAAAATGCCACACTTTAAGTCCCATACAACAAGGGCCGATCGCATGACTATGAGGACAATGATTCGAGTTCCCATTAATTTAACATCGCTTAATTAAATATAATTGTGTGGAAATTACTTGTAACTTTTTTTTTCCTTGCAAAATACGAGTGAAGTAGAGATATCCTTTTATTTTGTAATGAGTATTTGGCTAAGGCATGTACTTCATAAAATAAAAATATAATAAAGTCTCATATATATATCTGATTATAAATATCAGTGTAATGATCTGTTATCATAACAGTTATAAATATATGTATAATATAATAACTTAATACTTAATTAATTAAAAAAAAAGAGCCGATCAATATATACGTAATTAAGTTTTTACATATAATTTTTATGATATTAAAAGTAGTGTTGGACTTGATTAGTACACCTGAATAAAACCTCCCTCCTTAAAATAACATATGTCAATTTTATAATCTGCAGAGCCAACGCATGCTAATGTTACGTACTAGTTTTTCAAAAGCTTATGTCAGTAAAGATTTGGTAAATAGATCTATAGAAGTTATTAGTGTATTGTACCTATTTGATATCATTTTTCTAATTCCGTTGGAGCAAATGAGTGTAGAAAAATTTTAATTAGACGTTGTATTTGGTTATATTTTCTTTGATATACTCTTTTTTAACTTATGCAACACAAGTAATATTGTCCTAATATATCGTTATAATTTTATTGATATTTCAAAATACTAATGTCCCAAATTTAGATGAATTGTTATAATTAATCCTCTCTACTTTATTCTCATATTTTATCATCAATTTTCTTTGTTTTGCTACTTAAATTGTCATTGCTTAGAATACAACCTTACAGTTGTGTTATTATATCATATAAGTCAATCCACTTTGAATTGTGTCCTTTTTTGCACTGAAAAATCTTCCTTAAGGATAGTGATTCACGCATGCCTTGATAAATTTATGTTTGTTGACTAGCTAACAACTTCAACATTATGGGATACAACTTTTTGATTCATGGGTGCAAAATTCTCTATTTCTGAATGCAACTTTTGGGTTAAACAACCATATTGTTATTCTCAAACTATTGTTTATCACCGTTGAGTTTGCTAATCGGTGTTGTTGTTCTAGTTGATTTTGCAATTCAAAGAATCAATTTTAACTCATATTTCTATCATATATTATTGTTGGAATATCTCTAACATAAGTCAACTTATATCTACTCTGAATATAATAAATATAATAAAATAAAATAAAATATTTAATTTATAACTGTATCTCGAGTATTACTATGCTTACTCAGCTGATTTCAATTTAATTTGTATTCTAACTAATGAAGCATCTTATGTATCATATACACATTAATTGAGTTTATAAAAATAATTGAAGCAAATTGAAGAAAGCCTAATTAGATTGAAGTTTATAATATTTAGGAATGTTTTAATTAATTTGTATTCTAGTTTAGTTTAATTTGGTTACTTATTTAGAGTTTTATTTTTATTGTTTAGGTGTAGCTTATTTGAGTTCCTAATTTAAGCATAAGTCTTATTAAAACATATTTTTTATTCAAATTGGGATAAGTTATAATTGTATAAATAAGTGTCTTTTGTAACTTTTACAAGCGGTTCTTTGTTATTTGTTATTGACTATTTCTTAGAATAAACTCTTGATTTGAATTCTAATCTTGTTATTTTTCAATATTCCATAAAATCAATGCATTCTAATACCATAGATTTACGAGTATTCTTAAAATCAACGTGGATTTAATTTATTTCTTTATTATGTATTCTCAAGAATCAACGGAGTATTGAAAATATTCTTATCTATCGATTACCTTGCATCTTCTGTAGAAGAAAATCAATTATTTCCATACTAGTGACAATAAATAATTATTTGGTGATTTATCAATTGGATAAAAACCAAGTATCTAAAGTTCTAAATTGAGCGGTTAAATATAAACTGTATACCATTGTACAAGTTTAATTAAGGAGATAATTCTACATCGTTCGAGAATAATTTGTAGGGTACGAAAATTTGCAACGATCCAATTAAAATAGCTTATTCTTTAGTTTTAGAACTCTATACTTTCTTTTAAAAAAATAAATAAAACTATTTAAAAGTCACTCGGACAATTTTTTCTAACTCTACACAGAACTTTCAAACACATGCACTGACTTTAATAATGCACTTTCGACTATAGCGTTTACCCCTTACCATATTTTCACCGCAGATGATCAGCTAATGCGGCGACATAAGAAGTACTTGTTTAGTTCTTGTATTTTTTAAAATACTCTAAAACATCTCTACCATTAAATTATTGACACTCCTGTCGTTACTTTTTATTTTATTTTTGCTTACTTTTACAATAATGTTTATTTTTTTGGACATTAATAAAAAAATAAATTGTTAATTTAATCTAAAAAAATAAAATAGAAACAAAAAGAATATATATTAATATTTGTGGAACACCTTAATGAGGAGTTAATATTAATTTTTTATTAATATCCAAAAAATTGGTAATTTTTTTTACAGTAATAATTTTTTTGGACATACATGAGCTTACACAAAAATTAATATATTCTTTTTATTTTTATTTTATTTTTAGGGTTAAACTGGTAGTTTAATTTTTGTATTTATTAATGTCCTAAAAGAAGAAATATTATTATAAGAGAGTAATAACCAAAAGGAACGGCGAGTGTTAAATTACTGTAAAATTACTTATGTTCCAATTTCTAGCCAAGAAATTGCTTGGATCATGTGTTATATGTGATTTTAAGGGCTAGAAGAGTATCTTGGTCTGTGGCAACAATACTATAATTGCCAAGAGAAGTGTGATCATCCTCATTGAAGTGTGTTTTTAGATTGTTAATGCAAGGACCGAGGAGACAAGCAAGTGCTAAGAATAAATAAGCAAACGAAAATATATAGTTTTTCCAAAGCCGCCAGAAGATAATGGTAAAAATGAAGTGAAGAGATCAGTAATGGCAGTAGCCGGCCTTGTTTGCAACTTGCAGCTAAGTACTACTGTGAGAGACATTTCATCGAACACCTTTATACTTTCATCAAACACTTGGTTGTTTCAACTAACTGTAACTAAAATTATATGAAAGAGCATACAGAATCCCCCCACCCTATATTATAAAGCTGAACTTCGAGTTTTATAATTGCTAATGGAATAAAAAGCAATATAAATTCTGAAGCTTTAGTAGAAAATAGACTTGAATCAAATGGACTGCCACCAAGCAGGCTCAAAAAAGTCAAAGTCAGTAAAGATTTTATATTAAAAAATATCTCCCTACAAATCTGCCTAATGACCGGTATTTATAAAATAAACATCAATTCAATGAGTATGTTTCTAAATAAATTGATGGAAAATATTGAAATTTGTTTATTTTTTAGTTTATTATATTTTATATTAAAAAAATGTTAGATGATTAAGTTTTAATAAGCTATTTGAATTTTTGGTTATATTTTGTAATATAAAAATGAAATGGGGTAGTGGTTAAATTGTACCGTAGCGTAGTGATGATAACGGTGAGGAACAATAATGGCTACAGGCCCATTGGCCCAATTAAAATAAAGAAACTGGCCGTTTGCCAAGCACGGCCCAAGAGGGCCTTGCTGGGCCGGCCTTGACAAAAGCTTATATAGTTGGACAAAAATTTAATTGAAATAAATTTAATTAATCCAAATTTTGATTAAAAAAAATCAAAACTCTTCTTAATAGAGAATCTTTCTTCAACAATGGCAAGAATGGAATCACACATCAATTAAAATCTATAAATAAATGGAGTTTTTTTTCCTTTTTTATATGTGACTTATAAGATACATGAATTAATAGTATGAATAAAGACGTACTATTCTTGAAAGAAATTCCGAAGGAAAAAATGTTGTCAACTCTTGATCTTAGGGTGCGTTTGGGATTGAGATTGGGCAGCTGTAGCTTAAAAGCTACAGCACTAAAGTGTTTGGTAAACATTAGCTGCTGTAACTTGGGAGTTATGTTTATATAATTTTCACTTGTATAATGAAAAATCTATTTTATCTTTAATAATTTTATCAAAATTGTTATTTAAAATTTACATTTACAATATATTACTAACTTTTGTTTTATAATTACAGATTTTTTTCCACAGCAGCTGTAACTTAAAAGTTACAGCACCTCCATCTCAAACGCACCCTTAAAAAAGGACGGTGATATTTTCGCCCCTCAACTTTTATAAACCCACCTCCCTCATAGGAAATAATTATGATCAGTTTACATTGCCTTTGAAAAACACAAATAAGTTTGGGGATTTAATCGAATAAAATAAGTATAAAAAATATTAGATATAATTGCTCATGTTTTTGGTATAATTTACTCTTTTTATATTATTAGTATAAAATGATCATATAAACTTATTTTAAAGCAACCTTAAAGGTAAAAAATGCTTATATTAAAAAAATTATAAGAAAGATTCAATTGATTAATCATCAAAACATTTTACTGATTTGCATATCTTAAAAATAATGAAAACTTATAATAGTTATTTTTTAAAAGTGGGATGGATTTTACAAAAATAGTGGAGCAGCAATATTCCACTCCTAAAAACAATTCATTTGCCTAAGCTGGCCCTTGAAAAATTTCATATAGCCCATATAATTTTTAGAATACAGTCACTAATAAGAAAATATTTTTTCTTATTGATCATTAACAAATTTTTTTTAATGATATTTAATAAAATAAAAAAATTGTATTTATCCCTAAAAAAATTCTTTTTATTGAATTATTCTAATTTAATCTGGAATAAAATTTTGAACGTCGCCACTGACAATTACTATATATAATATGTATTATTTATCACCATATCTTTCATTTTATTGATCGTTGTAATTTCATCTCAAAATTTTCATTCCAAGCTAATTGTCATGTGATGGTTGTTTATATATACTTATATAAAAGAAAAAAAATATATGTTTAACAATATCCTCTTACTCCAGCATACCATAACATAATTCATAGACAAAAATATTTACATATTTTCAATTAAGAAAAAAAGAAATTTAAGAAGTCATTATAGCCGATCATGAAAAGTCCACCTATTACCCCAATGCATGGGGGAGAAAAAAAAAATATAATAAATGAATCTAGAAAAAGAAAGAGAAGTAATGAACAAACATCACAAACCATTCGAAAAGAGGCAGCTCCTAACAATGTCTCAATCAAAGTGCCACTTGTCATCATGAACACAATTTCTCTTGCTTGCTTTTGTTGAATTCTTGATTTGAAAACTCTCCCTCTCCTGATTACAATTATTTCTTTTCCCTTTCATTTGAAGTTTTCTCAAAAGCATAGTTTGGTAGTTAACAACTATTACATTATATTCAATTTTTTAAAAAAAAAAAAAATCATTGGAATCAAATTGATGAAAATTATGAAGATGTCCAAAATTTCTTACAAGGTTTCTGGTCATCAACTATGGATTCTAGCTTTCATTTCAAGTATAATTTTGCTGGCAACTTTATCAAGATCAAACGTTCAAGTCGATCAATTTTCTGCTTCTGGGATTAAATTGAAATCCCATAATCAAGTACCAAGAAGAAACGTATCAAAAGGTGTTGACTATCCTCCTGTTTTAGCGTATTGGATTTGTGGCACCAATGGTGACAGCAAGAAAATGTTGAGGCTATTGAAGGCAATCTATCATCCAAGAAACCAGTACTTGTTGCAGCTTGATGCCGGCGCGCCGGAATCTGAAAGGGCAGAGTTGGCCTTGAAAGTTCAATCTGAAATTGTGTTTAAAGCCTTTGGAAATGTTGATGTTGTGGGTGCAAGTTATGCCATTGATAAAATGGGAGTCTCAGCACTTGCTGCCACACTTCATGCTGCAGCTTTGCTTCTCAAAATTAGTACAAATTGGGATTGGTTCATCCCTTTAAGCCCTTTAGATTATCCACTTATGAGCCAAGATGGTAAGTTTTGATCTACTTTAGTTTCATTTATTGTTTGATCCATATATAATTTTCAAATGAATAGTGCTTGATCTTTTTATAAATTATGCTTCGATTTCTCAACATGTGCTTTGGTGAGATTTAATTCTTAAATGTTGGCCTGAGCTTTTTATTAATTTTTTAGAAAAATACAATTGGTAGATTTTGGATAAGAATGTAAAATTAATTAAATCTTAACTATATACTGCTATATAAGTACGTATGATAGAAGATTATAAAGAAGCATTGGATCTAAATCTAAATTTTACATCATTTAGATTCTCTGCCTTCAATTATCTATAATGATAGCTTGTGAGATAAATAATTTGATATATTGTCAAGTTATTTGAATAATCTAAGTTAATTTATATACAGTAGACAAGTTACTTTCGATTGTCAATTTGCAGATGTTCTTCATGCTTTCACTTTCTTGCCAAGGGATCTCAACTTTATTGATTTTACTACCAACACTGGGTGGAAGGAGTAAGCAAACTAAATTATAATCTATAATACTTATTTTTTTCGTCACTAAATGCAAGGTTTATGGTGTTCAATTGTTGTTCTAAAAGCACTGGATTGTACAAAGCAAAATAAATTAAATGGTATTTCAAATTCTATATTCTTGATTAGAAATTTTATCATCTTTTTCTTCCAATTTGAGATAGAATCTGGTTTGCTGCAGGAGGCTAATGATTAACAGAATAGTTATAGACCCAAATTTGTATTATAAAAAGACCACTCCAATTTTATATGCAGTAGAAACTCGTACAAACCCAGATGCCTTCAAGATCTTTGGAGGTCAGTTCCCTTTCAATTTTTTAATTTTTATTATTAGGGTAATTAATCACTTACCTCCCTTGAGGTTTGAGGTATTATCACTTTTTTTTTTAATACTGATTAATCATCAGATTACTGCATTACACAAATATTTACAACAACTGCTATTGTAGCAGAGATATTACACTGATATTTACAATCAGATATACAAGATTGGGACTTATATTATTACATTGAATTTTATGAAGTACATGCCCAGACAAATAACCCCTCACAAGAGAAGGATGTCCATACTCCACTTGTATTTCACAAAGGAAAAAGATTTTTTAAATATAAAGAACCCGCTGCCCTCACAATGTTGTGAGGGCAACAGCCCACCACTTCGGCCAAGGCCGAAGTGGCGAGGTATTATCACTTAGATTGCATGTTTCATTCATTAGGTACCTAACCACCCTTAAGCTTAGAGAGAGATAACAAAATATATAACGTAAATTCTCAAGGAGAAAACTTTCTGATAAATTCTTTGAGATTTTTATAGTTTTATTTGAAAAATCATATACAACAGATTTTAAAAGAAAATTAGTGCTACTAAGTTTTAAATTTCAAATTGGTTAATAAACCTTGATTTATTGTCCAAAAACTTGTGGCTTTAACATTACTCATAAATTAAATAGAATGAATCACATCACCTAGTTTTACAGGCTATAATTAATAGATACTGGGTCATGCAAAATTCATCATGTTAACTAGTTATTCATTTTTTTTTCTTAATTTGGTTGAATAATTACCATCTGCATATATATTACAATTTAAGGTTTATTGAGAATCTACGTACATATGTTTATAGTACAACTGAAGGTCGACCAAATATAACTCGAAAATCTACTCCAACTTGTATTTCTTTTGGTGACATTAGGATCTGAGTAATATTTTTTTCGACATCACTTTGTATGCGTTTTATTTTTCATTTTTTTTTAATGTTTCTAATATTTCATTTCACATTCTTGAATGTTTGTCAAAAAGGCTCACAATGGATGATTCTTTCAAGATATTTCATGGAGTATTGTGTACAAGGATGGGACAACTTCCCAAGAAAGCTTCTAATGTACTTGACAAATGTACCATACCCTCTAGAATCATACTTCCACACAATCATTTGCAACTCTCCTCGGTTCCAAAACTCCACAATAAACACTGATCTCAGCTTCATGAAATGGGAAAGCCCTGCACATGAGGGACCCCAGACACTGAAGTTGCCGGACTACGTAGAAATGGTAACTAGCAACAAGACGACGATATTTGCGAGACCATTCGAAGAAGACGATCCTGTGCTAGAAAAGATCGATGGCCATGTTCTAAATCGCTCTGGTAACGGAGTGGTACCGGGAAAATGGTGCTCCGTCCGAGGAAAGAAGAAAAATGTAGAGAGTTTAAAGAATGGGGAAGAGTTGTGTTCTGCTTGGGGAAATAATATTGATGCTGTCAAGCCAGGGGTTTATGGCATGAAGCTAAGGGCTTTGCTTTCTGAGCTTGTGAGTGATGGAAGAGGGAAAATTAATGAATGCCAAGAACAAGTATATAATTGAAAACTGAAAGGGATCACCGGATCAGTACTAATTTGCAATTAATTTTGATTCGCAATTGTGTAGCATACACGTCTTTGATATATAGTTTAGAATTTTTGAGAGAGAAGTAAATCTTGTTCTTCTATATCTCCAAGTCATTCGTAAATTCACAGTTTTGGAATAAAAGCTTGTGCCAAGAATGACACTACAAAAAAAAAATCTTGTGCCAAGTTTGTGCAAAACTTGTGTCAAGCTTGTGCCAAGAGCACATACCGACCGGAGGGTGAAAATTAAAGATTTAATTAGCTAATGGCACTAGCGTACGGAATGGTAATAGGCCTCAAGCTTGGAACAAGATATTTGTAAATCTTAGCTCAGGCTGCGCTTTCCTTGTAGTTGTTGCTTGTATTTTAATGCAGGTCTCTCTAAGAATGATCCTCCAGATGACTATTAATTCCTTAGAATCTTCAAAATCAGCTAGGTTTTCTTAGTAATAATAGCTGCCATTTTTGGAAATGGGATACTACCTGAAACAGAGGCAACTCTAGCTAGCCTCACACGCTGCTGGGAAGATGACAAGGCCTTCTAATGTGTGACTCCGTAATTTTTGTTACTTTCTATTCAGCTGCAATTTCTGGATATTGCGCGTTTGGAAGTGAATCTAATTCAAACATTCTCAAGATCCTATTGGCAGAAAATGGACTGTCCTTGGCTCCAACATCAATAATTGGTCTAGTCGTTATCTTCATTCTTCTTCAGCTCTTTGCTATTGGCTTGGTTTATTCCCACGTGGCTGTTGAGATTGTTAGGAAATATCTAAGCAGCTTGGCCGTGCATATGTATATGCTGTCATAAGTCTATAGAATCGATTTCTACATCATAGACATCACGAGCCAAAAGCCTATACAATCTATAGTTACAAGCAGACATCACAATCTCTGTCGCAACAGAGGCCACGGAGAAGAAATCATTGATATAAAGTTAAAATATGAAGGTGTTTGATAGTTTTGCCTTAATGTTCGACGAAATGCCTCAATGAATTATTTTTGGCGGGAACCATCTCATTTGAATTCTACAACGCTTCAAGAGCATTTGGATCGATCATCAAGCAGTGGATGAAATCAAGGGTCATGATGTTGTGCCTGGTTTGCTTGTTGTCTAAGAACAATCTATACTAAAAAATGATATTTGACGCGAAATTACCAATTTCAATACACAGAATTTCGTGTCTAATATGAATGTTTTTTTTTTCTTTGTCTTATAAATCGACGCAACATGACTTATCTTTAATCAACTCGAACGATTGATTTCATTTTATTTGAGAATGACCTCTAAATATATATCGTGTCAATATTTTCTCACCACACGATTGTGGGATTCTAGCACCATAACTTTTATTATTAAAATCTACCTTCTTAAATAACACACTCTTGAGATCACGTGTCTCATCCTACACCACCAGATAGGTTCGATTTTAATAATTTTTGACTTTTCATCCTTAATTCAATATGATGTTATTCACTTTCTGCCAAAGTTCGCACAATATTACTATCAAACCTGGTAACTGGTAATCATTTGCCAACAAGCATGCGTGAGAATATGAAACTCTATTGCCCTTGGGTTTTAAAGGTAGAGAATGATATCATGACCTCCAAAACATTTTTTTTTCTTTTTTTTTTTATATATTCTTTAGGCTCGGATTTCCATTATTGCAAACTTTGCAAGATTGATTATGGATCAAATTTCTAACCAACTAAAGATATAAATCATGAATGAAGAAGGGCCCTGCCTTAGCTGCTACATCACCTTAAAACCAAAAACATATTTTTTGTGGTGTAGCAGCCCTACAACCCACCAAAATTAATCATGATTCAATGTGTTTTTAAATAGGAAACAAATTTGCGGTTAAAACAAGCCATCTCACACATAGCAACCTTTAAAAAAATAAAAAATTCTCAAAGTCGTAGCCAACAGTTATGAAAATAATTTAAGGGAAACTTATGGATTGAATAAAACAAAGGGAGATTATCAATTTTTTCCTACTGAAATTAATATATACTATTTATCTTCTTATTGTTTTTTATAATAGGCAAAAATTTCCCTCGACAATATAATTTTACAGTATCATTTTTATTTTCAAAATTTTTTTATTCATCTTCATTGCAATATATATATATATATATATAGAAATTAAACTAAAAAATTCAAGTACTAAAAATAAGAAATATATATTTCGATGAATAAAAAATTAATAATAAGATTCTTATACTTTTGGTTATTTTATAAAGATTTTCTTTAATAGATATAAATAAAAATACATTTAAAAATAAGAATAATATTATGAAATTATAATACCAAAGAAGTTATTGACTATTATAAAAAATAATAAAGAATAAATAGTATATATTTATTTAAATACGAAGAAAAATTGACAATCTCTCTAAAATAAACTAAGTTTTTTTAACTAAAAAAAAAATCAAAGATCGGCCAATCATTCTAACCCTACTTTCTCTATTATTTCTCTCTCCATTTGATTCTTCAAGCTGCTTTAAACTGCAACCACAAGCAGCTTTTCCCCACCCACCATGCTCTCAAATCACAGCAGCACCTTTGATGCTCACATTTTTAATATCAACCTCAGTAATCATCCTGCTTTTCTTTAATAATTGTTTTGATACTGGTTGATTTTGTCTAGGCCATCCCTGCAGGCTCTATATTATATATTAAAAAAAAAAAAAAAAAAGAGTTTGTGTTGTTTCTGGAGACATGCATAGTTTCTGAAACTCCATTCATTGTCACAGATTGGTCAATTATATCGGGTGGTGCGTTGTCTTAATCAAAATTGTGGTTAAAATATCAAGCCCTTGAATATAATATATTAATATTCTGTGATTTAGAACGCAAGTTGTGGATTCATATCTTGCGTTTGTTTGTTGCAACCTTTTGTAAATTTCTCATTAATTTAAATGAGCACGTACCAGTCGCATTGTCACACGATGCTCTATCTGGATTCAGCTGGTTTTATGATATAAAAACAAAAGTCCTCCAATTTTTAAAATCGCAATGAGTTTGAAAGACGATGATGGATGAACATGTTTCATGCAAAGGCTAATGGGGACGTGTGAGCAGATCAGCTATTTTGTATTTACCAAGGAAACCTAACTAGGTTCCCAGATGAGATGGGGCAGCAGTAGCTAGCAACGAATTATTTATTTGAATTTTGAATATTAAACTTTGTGTTGGCAATGAAGGATCATATATTCATACGTGACGATATGTAAAACTTATTATAATGTGTATTATCATTGATAATTAAAAATTGAATATATATATATACATATATATATTCTAATCAGGAATTGTACGGGAAAGTTCGAGAAAATTTTAAAATCGCATAACTTTAAAAACTTACGGTTTTAAATCTTTAAAGTCACATGATTTTAAAATTTTCTCACATTTTTCCGCACTTTAAAATTTCTAACTGAAATATATATATATATATATATAACATCAAATATCGATTGTGATTTTTAAAATTGCATAATGACGTTGAAAAATGCAATTAACTCATGATAATATGATTTTTAACTTGCATTACCTGTGTGAGATTATTTTTTTTAAAAGCAATTGAACCAAAAAAAAAAAAAAATTAAAAACAGAAACTGCATATTACCAAATTATTAACCTTTCGTTACGGAGGTTGATAGAATTTAAAAAGAGAAATTAAAAAAGTATGCTACAGAAGTAGCTTGCGTTGTGCTTTTTTTTTTAATTAATTAATTTTTAAAAAAACCCATTTCTTCCCCAAGAAGGTTCCTTTAAAATCTCAATATTTTATCATCAAAATCGGGGGAAAAAAAATTCTTTGTCCCAGATGACAACTCGATTATAACAATTGATTTTAAAAATATATATATAATTTCTTACGCAGGAGATAGATGAAATTTAAATTAATTTTTTAATTCCCACATAAAAGGTGAGCAACTGAAAACAATTACTTAAAAAATAAATAAATAATTTTTTTTTTTGGTTAATACGCTTAAACATTGATATCGTCATCCACTTTGATATATAATTTGATGACACTCTTTCATTTTTGAGAACAAGAAATACAAAGCACAAGAAATCTAAAACAAATGTATTTTTGTCAAAATTTCTTCAAAACTGTTCTTGAAAATAATCTTAAAAAGTTATTAGTGTAATTCATATCTTCTTGATCATTTTTCAGATATGTCAATTTCATAAAGAATCTACAAACACATAAATCAAACATTTAAGATCAATAAATGAATCTATCACCATAATTTATTAAAATCTAGTACATCAGTCAGTATATGTTCAATTCCCTCCCCCCACCACCCCCTCTTTTTTTTTTTAATCAGCAATGACTCTTCCAATTTCCAGATCCACTGAAGCCATCGAATTTTAAAACGAACAAAAACAAATAAAATAAACATAAAACTTTCAAAAATCACCTTGCCCTAATTTCAGATTGCTATAAAACTCATCAACTCGCACGTGCCACTCATACGTTGCACTCAGCCCATCCTTCCTCCAAGACCTGCCTGGGTCTTCTCCTTCTCACCGCCATCACACGCGCGATCTTCCCCTCAACGGCCACGATCAACTTCGCCGGCACTCCTGATATCGCCTCAAGCCTTCTCAGATTCGGCCACGTTGCGACCGTTTTGTCCCCGCACATTCTCAGACCAAACCAAAACGATGCCGCCAAGCAAGCCCGTAAGGGCAACGCCGTCGTCCTTTCCAAAAACAACCCCAGCGCCCGACTCGCCAAAGAGACAACAACAACCGAATTACAATTACTATTATTACCATTCAGCCCCAGCCTCCTACACCAAATCGCAAAAATACCCTCCGCCTTGGAATCAGCCACAGCCGCCGCCTTTTCGCCGGAAATATCCGACACAGAACTCGAACATGCACGAACCCTTTTACGTTCTCTGCCCATCTTCTCCGCAGCGGAGCTTTCAGTTGAAGAAATACAATCAGACGACGTCGAAGTAGTAGAAGAACAACAAGACGGGCAAATGGGTACCAGCGATGACGATGAAAGTTCACCGGAGATGAACTTTCCGGTCAAAGATTTGCACTGAGAGCACAGAGTTTGACGAACGTGACGAGCCACGAGAAAGTTGGCCTTATGAACCCTATCGTCGCAGTCGAAACAAAGGAAGGCTTCGTCGGAAGCGCAGTGGAGGGCCGCTTCTTGGCTGCAAAGCTCGCAAGCTCGTTTCATATTATACAATATTTAAAATTATAATTGATTTTCACGAGATGAGATTCAAATAAATCAAGAAAATCGTATGTGTTATTTGCCTTTGGGTTGAGAGAGATCAAAGGTAGGCCGTAAGAATCTTTGTGGTTTTAGAGAATCAATAGAAAGTGAGGAAAAGATTGAGGAAGAGAGATTTGAGGAGAAATAAAAGGAGAGAAAATGAAATGAAGGCGGTGTTGGTGTGCTGAGGCTACGTGGTTTCTATTTTGTGGTTGATGAGAACTTTAAGAGAGGGACTTATTTGCAAAGCAAAGGAAAATATAAATAAATATAGATATTTTGTGCAAGTTGTGTGATTTAATATGCTTCTGGCTAGCTCAGCCTCTTTTTCTCATGCACTTCGCCGGTCCACATAATCCTCGTTCACCTCGAACTACTCAAAAGTTTCTGTTGTCCAGATTTATTTTTGCATGCGTAGTCCCTTCTCTTTTGTGTATTTATACATTTGGTGCCCAAGGGTTTTCGATATTTTCTTTGGCTTTGAAAATAAATAAATAAATAAACATTGACCTGAATGACCCCCACTACCGAAAGAAGTTGAATAAATAAAAAAATAAAGTAATGAGGAAAGATCTTCTATTAAATATTAATACTGTGATTAAAAAATCTTCAATTAAATATTAATTTTGTGGTTAGGCAATAGTATATTAGAGTTTTTGCTTATGTATTAGGTTGCCTAATTAAATTAATGGATTTTAGGGAGCTGGTTTTTTTTACTTAAAAAGGTGAAACTATGAAAAGTCATAGTATTGTGAGCGTGGGAGTTTTTTAAACTCTTTTGTTCAACATAGTAAAACTTTGGTTATTTCATTAATGAATTTTTTATTTTATGGTCGGCTTATCAATAAAAAGTTTGGTTACTTCATTGCTCTCCATTCTATGGTGAAGAATTCGGGTATTCAATACTTAATATACGTAATATTCTTATGGTCGGCTTATCAATAAAAAGAAAAATAAAGATACAGTTTTTCTTTTTCAAATCAATATAATTGTTCATTTAGTTTTTATATTTTAATATCTTTTAGCCCATATATTTTTAAAAACAATACCTCAAGACACGCTTATTGTTAAATATACTACTCTTACTGTTAAATATATTATATTCCTATCCTTACTTTTTCTTTTATTTTATAATAGTACCTTTGTAATAATATTCTTGCCTTCTTGAGTATATTAATAAAAGGAAAAAAATGCTAATTATCAACTTAGTCTAAAAGCAACATAAAAATTTTCATAAGTTTTTTTTTTATTATTTTATTTTTAGTATTAATTTTATAAATTAAATTTTTATAAAATAACTACTAGTAAAATTGTTGCAAGGATATTAAACACTATCTTAAGTTAGCTAATATTAATTAATTTATAAATAAATTATTAACCAGATTATTGCACAAGTATTAAAAAATATTAGTTCTTTTGTATTGATATTTATTGGTTAATTTGCTAATTGGATTTTTATATATAAATTAATGAATGTCAATAATATTATTGTATGGGGCAAAACTATGTTGCAACAGTGGTATGGTATCACAGTTGCAAACATAGTTGGACCCTATTGCAAGAGTATTATTGTCAAAAGGAAAAAAAGTAAGGAAAATGAATGTAATATATTTAACTACAAATGTGTTTTGAGTATTTTTATAAAATATAAAAACTAAACAGATACTTAAGTTAAAATATATAAACTAAACAAATATTTATCATATCAAATAAAATATTGTCCAGATTCGATAATATTATAATTTATGAATAATGTTAGAAATGCAAAACTTTTTATACTTACTATATAATTTATATAAACTAATGTTATATTTTTATTATTTTATATTTCCATTCAACCGATACTTTCATTAATTCACTCATAATAAGTGTGGAATGAAGAGTTGATCCAAACGTTTCGCAATTTTTAATCCAAATATCACAACTTGTCTACTCATTTAAGTTTCACATAATGTAAATACTTAAATATGAGGGGTTGAAATGACAAAAAGGATAAAATAATGACCGTGAGTACAAATGAAGGAAGGTTAGGCGTCCAAGTGTAGAACATCTAGAACTACAGCGGCATGTATTAAACAATCATAAATTTGTGGCTAATCCGCCTAATCCTTACAAAATATCTTTCTCCTCCACCAACTGCAACTGGGTGATGTGAATGACTTATTTCATACAAATTCTCCACCAAGAATTTGATAAGACCATCAGAAGACCAACACGTGGCGATATTTGACCTCGTCGTCGTTATCTTTCGAATTTAAAACCGCGTCGTCACAGGGTCTTCTAGGCATAAGACAACTGTTTCATGGGAACATCATATTTCTGGATTTACCCCGATGCCATTAGAATTGAGCAGTGACTTCAGAAAACCAAAGAGAAATGAGAGTAAATATTTCTACAGTTTTGAACATTTTTCATTTCTAACAATTTTTTTTAATTACATGATAATAATATTCAGATTACAATTTATATTATATGATATTTACAACTAATATTTATAATCAGATAATTATTGGAACTAATTTACATTAATTATTATGTAACACTGCCTAAATTTTTACCTGGTGTCTACTCCTCTCATATTTTAAAATAATTATATACCATAATTAAGGAAATGAATAAGCTCCTACATACGTCGCGGGAGCTCGAAACGCTACCCTCACAGTTGTGAGTGCAGGGTCTTAGCCATTAGATCAAAGGCCCAATGATTTTTTTCTAATACTTAATGCTCCACAATGAATGATATGATTTTTCAATCATAATTATTGAAGTGTCATTTTGTTTAACTTTCTTTAGCATTTAATTTTTTTTTATATTTCTCTTAATTATAGATTTAAAATGTTATTGTAAATACAAATATTTTTTTATTTATAATAAATAATTTCAATAAACCGAAAGAAGATTATACCTAAAGGAAGAAAGAATTTTCTTTAAGCAGGTTGTTGGTATGAAATAATTAGTTATGTGAAATCATATGTTATTGAATTATATAAATTTAAAGTAAAACAAAGTCAATACAGACTACATTCCGTAAAGTGTAACATCATCATCCACCCACATAATATTTTTTTTTCAATTATTAATATTTTCTTCGACTATATGATTAGTGGTTTGAAAATCTGATTCCATAACTGGGGGAGCTAAACCCTCCTCACTTAGTGGTTGTAATTCAATTTTAAAAAACAGCACAGTGATGGAGAGGGCATTATAGTAATTCCAAACTATATTTTGCACTTGTCTTGTTTCGGTTTTAAAATTCAAAAACCAGGTTCTGACAAGAGAGAATCAGAATTTCAGAACCTTCGTAAGCGCAAAACAAGTCTATCATTACAGTGGGAACAGCCAAAACAGAAGCCAGTGACGTGGCGAAATATCCACGGACAGATTTAACTATTGCTTTAATTCTGAGCCACACAATGACTCGAACGAGGAATCACCACACAAGCAAAGAGTAAAAAGCGGAAAGTTATCAGCACCTACGCCTGATCGACACGCGGCGCTCATAAGGAGGCTGGAGTTGGCGGCTTACTGTAGACCACGCAGCACTCGGCGGTGGGAGGTCGCTGCACAAGGATCGCGTGATGGGAATGATTTTATTGTTTTCGGTGGGTCCACATCTCGAGG
Organism: Citrus x changshan-huyou; assembly: GCA_039657385.1. Lineage (NCBI taxonomy): Eukaryota > Viridiplantae > Streptophyta > Magnoliopsida > Sapindales > Rutaceae > Citrus > Citrus x changshan-huyou. The sequence continues at coordinate 16,466,039 of CM077547.1, read as the reverse complement.
AATGCGCGGGCTTTCGGTGTTTTTTATGATTAACAAGGAAACAATGGGAGCCACAAGAGTTTTTATTATCTCTCCCCGTTGGTGTATATATCTCTTATCTTCTTGTCAAAAAAAAAATGAAAATATCTCTTATCTTCAAATATTTTCCACGTATTGGTATGACTTTATATATTTTTTTTCTTTTCCAAAAGAAAATAACTTTTATGTTATATCCTGATTAATCGAATTATTAAAAACCCACTAATGTAGTGAAGAGATGGATTTTTTTATTATAAAGATTAAGTTTTTTTTATAAAAAAAATATTTGAAGGTAAATTCGGTTATTTTCAAATTGCATTATCAATGTTGATTTCAAAGGTTCTAAACTTTTAATAAATTTTTAAATATACATATCTGTTTTATTCAATATTAAGTCTCATTCATATTTATTTAGTGTTTAGTGAAAGAAAAAAAAAACACCACCTAAAATTGTTTTGCCAATTGAATGTAGATCAAAACTAATGATCGAGATAAAAATATAAATCTCTCTTTTATTATTATTTTTTTTAAAATTCTCAATGGGATCGTATTTTATAGCGTAAAAAATGGTGCGCAATAAAGTGATAATGAGTTGTGAGCACACTAATATAACTGGCGATATTTTATAGTGATATAATAACTTATGATGTTCTAAGTAATTAAATAAGAATAACAAATTAAATTCTTAAAATTTTATGATAAGAATTGAAGCAAAGCACCATATTGTTGAAGGTAACAATAATTTTCGCTTCCATCTTATTTCATATGTGACAAAGAAAATGAGGAAGCAAATACAAGACTTTGCTTAAGGGTTGAGTTTCTAATTAATTAAGACAACAACAGGCATAATCAGATCCGAGGCCGAGGCAGGCACCACTTTTAAAATTCTTCGCAATGCAATTTGTGTTGCATTCTTGAACACTGATACAGCTTCCGAAGCAATTCGGCAACACGTTTATCGCCGCCGCCGGTGCCGGCCCTGCGGCTATCAAAACACGTACACTCTTAAAGAATTTTATAAATGTTGTAATCAAATTAAGACATCTAATGAATACCACATAACTTAAGATAAAAATTTTAAAAATCTCCGTTTGTGTGTCGTTGCTCTCGCCTCTCTGGACTTATATTTTATTGTTGTCCTAGTAATAATATTGAAGCTTTAATAATATTCAGCTTTACATTTACAATTACATTTAACAAAATGTAATATGTGAAATTAAAAAAATTATTTAATAAAAATTTGGATATCATACTATTTTCTAAACGTTAAGAAGAGAAAATGACAATGTATGATGAAAAAGAGACGCGGCATGATATCGCAAGTTTCATTTTTTTTTTAAAAGTTAAAATAATTGAAGTTTGCTTTGAGTAAAAAACTAAAATTAATAAATTTTAAGAACAGCAAATCTCCAAAAGCTCACGCATATGTATTAAACAAGAATATACACATACCCAAAAATATTTGATGACAAATAAATCGGGAGATATAATAAAAAAACTAAATAATAAATTAAATTGAGTGATAAGTTTTAATTACCTGAATTAATCAAAATGAAAATGATGAAAAATAGCCCCCAGAGGGAATGTCTAAGGAGAGCATAATTAGCCATTGTTTGAAGATCTGAGCTGCTACCAATTTTTTTACTTTTTCTTCTGGGATTAATGGTCACTACTGATGATGATATCTTCCTATATTGAAAAAAAATTAAGGATTCTAAAAGAAGAATATTATAGCCTCTTTCTCTAAAACAAGAATATTACAACCACTTTCCTTATAATAATGAAAGCACTTTCCATTTATTAAAAAATGTTCTCTGCAATGCTCGTTGAGAAAATAGGATAAATATGCAAGTAAATCCGCGAAAAGATTTTGTGAGAATCTTTGTAAAAGATCGCCATGTCTATTATTATTTATTAATTAGCAGAGTTCAAGATCCAATCCAATCCAATCCAATTGATTTTTATTGTTAGTAATTAGAAATTCTAAAGAATAATTGATTGTAAATTTTTATTTTAATTGAATTGATATTGAGTTGAATTTAGCTTTTAGTTGTTTGGATTATATTGGATTTTCAATCCTGATTGGATCGGGTTATATCCTAAAATATGAAATTCAATAGATGATGGATAAGCATTTGATTTGATGAAATTCAATGAATTTGAACCATTGAACACCCAAATTATTAGGTACAGAAAATCTCTACTTCTAATAAAAGTTACAACAATTCTAGGAATCCCAACATTTAGATCCTAATTTATATCTCAACTACATGTTTTATTTATTTATTGGATGATGTATATCATAACTGATAAATTTACTACTATAATAATAATAAATTAGTTGGGATACAAACTGAGATTCAAATATTGTGATCTTAGCATTACTCATAATTAAAAAAAGAAAAGAAATAAATGATCAATTGATAGATATCTCTTTACTTTTTTGTTGCTGTAAGATCTTGTAAATTTGATTATGATATGTGGTTATAACAGTGTTTTCCTTTTTCAATGGGATTGCGGTTTCATTTTCCAAATCTAAGTTAGGAAACATGGGCCAAACCCGTAAAATTTCTTCAATGCCAACCTAATATGTGAAACTATTTTTCTTTTTTATTAAAAAGGAAAAATCTATAGTGAAGTGAGCTTGAGTCTTACGCTATCCTATGTGTTATAATTGAGTATATTATGACCTTATATTCTTATTTTTGTGATAGTGTATTATTGGTTGTTTTGACCCTTTTAATGAAAGGTTTACTTTTTTATTAAAAAAAAAAAAGAATTGGTATAAGAAAAAAAAATAAAAACAAAAAGATAAACCTGGAGATGGAAGCATGCATATATAATATATATATACCAAAATATTTGATAATAAATTAATTGAGATGAGTTTTAATTCTTATCTGACTTCAAAATCAAAATGATGCAAACTAGGCATAGGAAGGAATGTTGAATATGAAGATTAGCCATTGTTTAATTTGAAGATCTGGGCTGCTGCCTTTTTGCTTTATTTTAGTGAAAGGATGGTGATGTATATATACCTATTTATAATAAATAATAAGCATTTAAAAAAGAATATTGTTTTCATAAAACAATGCTTTAGATAAGAAATATAACGTATTAACAGGAAAAAAAAAATCCTTCTCTGTATTGCTTGTTTTCATTAATTTATTTAAATAGAATAACGGTTAAGATAAAATCACAAAAATAAAGGGATGCATGCTTCACAATCATAACTGATGATAATTCTAATAAATTAAGTAATAAATATATTTTTGTGTTTTTTTGCTAAAGTGTGTAAAATTGCATCTATAGTAATTCAGCAGATATTAATTTATGATGTTTCCGAAAATGAATAATTTTGCTGAGTGAGTAATTTCATACATTATTTCAACTTTCCTTTGTGATTACAAATTAAATGCAAGTTTTATGATGATTTTAGACACAACTACAATTAGATCACAAGATGAGCTATTTTCATACGTGTGTGTGTGTTTATGTGTATATATAGAGTGAGTTTTTGATCAGGAATCTCTAATCATAATAAAGTATGGATAAGATAAAAGATAAAAAATAAAAATTCAGGGTGTGTTTGGAATTGAGGTATTGTAACTTTTAAGCTACAGCTGTTGTGGAAAAAAAAACTGTAACTATGAAATAAAAGTTAGTAATATATAGTAAATATAAATTTAAAATAATAATTTTGATGAAATTATTAAAGATATAATAGATTTTTCATTATAAAAGTGAAAAATCATATCAACATAACTTCCAAGTTACAGCAATTAGTGTTTATCAAACACTTTAGTGCTGTAACTTTTAAGATACAACTGCCCAACCTCATTCTCAAACGTACTCTCAATTTATTACATAATAAAATGCACCGCATTAGAGTCATTTTACCTTATCTCTGATTGATTTTTAAACTACAACTATGTTGTATTGAGGCAAGCAAACCCCCTTGCCTGTCATGTACCGAAATTACCGTTGGATTAGGGTTTAGAGAAATTCCACGACTGAGAATGGAACACGCAGCAGTTAAAATTACGTGATAGTTCGGGAATGAGCAGGTCAAACAAATGTTTGAACAAAAGTTACAATTGAGTGGTTAAAGCTTTCAACCACTAATTGCATAATGTATGCAAATAATAAATGGTTGGTGATGTAAAATTGTTGAAAACTGAAAATGGCATCCATGCAAGCATTGGTGCCGTGCTTGTAAGGGCTGAAATTAGATTGATCTACGGTTTTTAAATGTCACATGAGCTAGTACTTCTTCGAGTTAAATATCAAAACCTCATTGTTTTGCCTTAATTATAATGCAAATGACAATAATTTATTTATTTTTTAACACATGACAGTAATTAATAAGACTATTTACAATGTCATCCTGATATCAAATGAGACACATCATTTGAATTTAGTCATCCTGAAAATAATTCCTTCTGTTAAGGGATTAAAAACTTAATAGAAAGCGAGTTAGAGATTTTGGCCATCGATCCTTAGAAAATGTGTAGAGGTAAATTGAAGAAAACGATCACAATGTACAATTTAAGGCAGCATTTAGATAGAGTAAAATTTTATAACAAAAAAGGACAGTAGATAGAAAATATCATTGATGAAGTTGGTTAAAAAACTTAAACACAGTCCCTACGGTATAATGGTTGAATCCTTTGGATTATCTTGCTTCAAACCTAAGTATCTAATGGTTGATTCCGGAAGAAACAAAATATTAGGTTTCTACTTAGGTAAAGTAGTTGGATCCTACAGGCTATGTTTGGACGACATAATTGAATTAGATTAAATTATATTTGATTAAACTGGATTAAATATAGTATTGTTTTTGTTTTAGTGTAATATCAAATATGACTGTAATAGTGTTGTCCAATGTTTGACATTTTAGATAATAAAAATAATAATAGTTAGTATGAAAATTAAACGATTTTAATCATGCATAAATTTTGACAATAACTTTTGAATAGGAATGGAAAATTGTGCCTTGGTCCGGGTTTTTTCAAACCTAAGGACAAACTTATATTTTATAGGGAAAAGGACATTCAACCCCCCAACGTTTAGGAAAAGGGATAAAAAACCCCTCAACGTTTCAAAAAGGACTTATAACCCCTTTTCGTTAATAAACACCGTTTGTTTTAACAGTAAATTTATTTTTAATTTTTAATTACTATTATACCCTTATAATAAATATAAATTAATATATTGATTTGAGACATGTCACAATTAATAATTTTTTTAAAACTAAAAATTGAGATACAATTACATTTTTGCCCAAATTATTTGCTCTAAATTATACATTTCTAATGATCAAACCTTTCATATGTGATTATCACTAATAAAACGAAATTTGATTAAACCCTTTTTCTTTGAGGAATCAAAACCATATTATTATTGTTAGAAAGGTATAATTTATAGTAAATAATTTTGGCAAAAAAATAATTGTATCTCAATTTTAAGCTTTTAAAAAATTATTAATTGTGATATATCTCAAATTAATATATTAATTTTTTTTATTATAAGAGTATAATAGTAATTAAAAATTAAAAATAAAGTTACTGTTAAAACAAACGGTGTTTGTTAACGGAAAGGGGGTTATAAGTTCTTTTTGAAACGTTGAGGGGTTTTTTGTCCATTTTTCTAAACGTTGGGGGGTTGAATGTCCTTTTCCCTATTTTATAATAGGTCTAGACCATCTAAAAATCTATTCAAACTTAAATAGGCCAGGTTTTGGCCGCACTTTCACGGGTTTAGACAAGACCTGAGCTTCCATTAATTTTTAAATGAATTTTTAATAAAAATAAAAGTAAAAAAAAAACCCTTAAATTAAAGATAATTATCTAATACATAATATACTAAGGTCTCGTTTGGTATGCCGATTTGGATTGGATTGGATTAGATAAGATAAAATAGGATTGGATTGGATAACACTGGATTATATATAATACTATATTGTGTTTGGTGCAATGTTGGATTGGACTATTAATAACATATCTTGTGTTTGGTATGCCATGGGATTGGTTAGTAACTAATAATATGTCTTATATATTAATTTATCAAAATTATTTTAGATTTATTTTAAAATTACATGGAATTTAATCTAACTTAAATAAATAATTATTGGTAAATTTATAAAAAAATGCAAAATCTTCCCTTTTTTTATATATTTTACAAAATAATATCATTATAAATTTAACAAGAATATTATCAACAAATATAATAAGAATATCAGTCCATAAACGAAAAAAAAAGGGAAAATATCCACCGTCCACTTGATTTTGTCCACTTTTTAAAAAATACACAAATCTTAATTTTTTTAGCTGCGCTCCACCTGAACTTATAATTTTTTTCACATTTCCACCTCCGTCTGCAAACCGTCAATAAATCTAACGAAATTTTGTCCAAATTACTTTTTAACCCCGAAAATAAAAAATGACATATTTACCCTAAATAAAAAACTACATAATTTCGCTAAGGCTAAAATGATAATCATCATCATCAATCAATAAGGCGGTGGTGGTGGTCTAGCAGTCAGAGCCCATATCACATCACTACCACCGGCTCCAGGAGGCAAATGGCAACTATACATGGACATCCCACATGAATCTCCTCCTGCCACGTGTCCACTCTCTGTTCCACCTCCTCCTCCTCCTCCGCCACTAGATCCCACAGGCAACTGCCCTTCACCGCCAGCTGAAACTGAAGTCCTTTGCTGCTCGTCCTGCACCGGCAGCCGGTGATACGATGGGTTGTTAAACGTAGCGGCCACCACGAACACCGTCCCAACAGCCAGCAGCGGTCCCACCACGGATCCACCCACGATCTGCCCCTGCGGCCCAGCCAGCGATATCACGAATATGTTGGGCAAGGGCGAATACGCTGCATTTTGGGGCAAGAACGTCGCGGAGATCGAGAGAATGTCGAACCTCCAGTGGAACGTGATGGTGGACCCAGGAGTCGCGGAGGGCTGAAGGAGGGTAACGTTGGCGACGGTGCCCGACCCGGTGAGCACGAAGATACCGATGTTCTTGCGCCTGCAGAAGTTGGAGATGGCGCCTTTTTAACCCCAAAAATAAAAAATTACATATTTACTTTTAAGTCCAAGTGAAATTATCATTTTAGCCTTATGACGTCAGCAACGTCTTGACGGTTTGCAGACGAAGGTGGAAATGTGAAAAAAATTATAAGTTCAGGTGGAGCGCAGCTAAAAAAATTAAGATTTGTGTATTTTTGAAAAAGTGGACAAAATCAGGTGGACGGTGGATATTTTCCCAAAAAAAAATTACCAAATGTCCCAGTTACCAAATTACCAAGTTACCAAAAAAAAACGTCATCATCCAAATGAATTTACAAAACAAAGAGTGCCAGCAAAAGTCATCACCCAAGTGCGGTTAGGTTATCCCACAGCCCCCCCGGTATAAGATTTTGACACTGTGTTGGATTAAATGGTGGGCTCCACCAATTTTGTACTACAATTAATATTGGGTGCTAATCATCCAATCCCATCTTTTTGTACTTCAACCAAACGAGGCCTAATGGTGGAATTCACAAAACACTTAAATTGGTGCTTGATCATTCAGATCGTAATGATAAGTTTATGCATGATCCTTTTTATTCCATACATTCAATACATTCAATAAGCTCATGCTTCTAATGATAAGTTTATGCATTATACACGGCGGGGACTATTTTCTGATGATATGAGCACATTCAGCATCAATCATATTTCATATCTGATCGTCTCATCAATTGGATTCATCATCTTGTCATGGAAGATAACATGAAGAGTATGCATGTAGTAGGAATGTGAACAGGGGATAACTTGCATGCATGCGCTCATATCATAATATGTAGCACCCTCTTTTATATTTCGAATTACGCTGTGTTTTATATCGCTTGAATGAAGTTGCTGGTGTGAGTAATAAATAATTGATTGGAGTACAGGAGATCAACTTCACTGGGACTCTGGGTCTGGGGCTTAACACACAAATGGTTTTAATTAATTCTTTTTAAAATTTGGGACAAAAAATATATATTAGTTAGATTATAAAATTAATTTTTCAACATTTTAAAATGTAAAATCATTAAATAAAATTCTATTCTACTTTTGTTAATCCATGAACTTTTAATTCAATTATAATATTTTTACTTACTATTTCTTCAAACTACATCTTTTTTACAACTCATTTTTAGATTAAATTAATTTTTCTATTCTTCTATTTTTTTTAGAATTTTTTGATACAATTTTATTTCAAAATACATAAAACAAGCACAAAAAAGTAATACTAGTAGGTAAACAAAAAAATATATTAAAAAGAAATAAGAACAAAATAAATAAAAGAATATATTAAAAAGAAAAAAAGAACAAATAAATAACATAACTAATTAAGAGAATAATAAAAAGATAAAATTTAGAATTTGATATGAAATCATAAATTAACTTTATCTTTATATTAATTGTTTGAGAATTTGAATAATGACCAATAACCATGAAGAATATAGAAAATTATTAAAATTTTCTTCTTCTTTTTTCTTGAGCAAAAAATAGAGGAAGCACATTCTCTCTCTCTCTAAAGCACCAAGAGCATACCGTGTCTTGGTTGTTAGAGGAAAATTTAATAGATAAGTAACAAAATGTGGGATTTTTATAGAGGTTTAAAATGAATATAAAAGTTTTTTAATTTGAACATATTAATTCTAACAATAAAATAGAGATTTTGTAGGATTCAAACTAAATGAATTAAAACTATTAAGTATTACAGTAGATAGACTTTATAATAATTTGATAGTTTATTTAGGAAAAGATGATTACAAAATAATATCAAATTAAATGAATAATAATGACTTTAGAATAGCATGCCCTAGGTAACCACCTAAGTTGCCTAGACGTCGCTTTGGGTCTGGGAGGCTTCTCCAGATGCACGTACAACAAGTAGGCTTGCTCTTTTATGAACAAAATTAATTTTGTTTCAATTTTCCTTTTCATGTCCACTCAGATTTGAGTCAATTTTATAAATAAAGTTCTGTATCATGGTGCTGCAAGTTTATAACGTGAGGCATCTATTTGTCCTTCGTCCATCGTATCTGGTTCTGTTCTCCAGACTTCAATGTAGTCGCGCTGCTGGAGATAAAGATGTATTACAAGAGCAGTGAGGTTTGAATTCCTCTGAAAAACAGCAACTCACGTAAAGACGATTGGATCGATCGGCGACGAATTGATTGATCGGTGATGGCTGCTTGACCACTGTTGGGTGTCGGTTCGGTTGTTGCTATAAGCAATGCTCGGCGTATGCGGTTGCTTGTTTAATTTACTAGATTGCTGCGATTTGTAAGAGTGCATTTGGTAACGTTTTCTTGATGGGTGTTTTTTGTTTTTTGGAAATGAAAAAGAAAAAATATGTTTGGTTAAGCTATTTTTTTGATAAGAGTAAAAAAATGGAGAACAAAATATTTTCATTTTCTAACTTTTGTAAAGAAAACTCAAGAACGCTAAATTTGCGTTCTTGAGTTGCTGGAGAACAACATAAAAAAAGACGAGATAAAAAGTTATTCTGAACCCACCACTCTCATTTATTAAATTATTAATTTTTTATTTAGTTTTACTTTCACCTTATCTTTTTCTTTACAAAAGCAGTCACTTTTACGATTTCACTACCTATCTTCTTCTTCATTGTACCGTTGAACAAACCCTTCTTTTTCTTCCTCATTGTATCAAGTAACAAGATTTAAGTGCATTTTTTTTTTTAATTTGAATTTTGTGGTTTTGTTTGTTGTGCATTAAAATTTTGTATGGTTTCTATTATATCAAATATAAGATGAAGAACCCCTTTTTTTTTTGGGTAATTTTTACCTAGTAAGAATGAATAATGGTGACTTTATTTTAAATTATTTTATTTCAGTTTATATGTACTTATGTATGTTTTGCATTTTATGCATGTACTTTGTTGTAATTTTTTTTTTGTATTTTTTGCATTTTAAGCATGATGACATTTTAAGCACGTATGACTTCTTGTTTTGTAGTCTTTTGTTGATTATGACACTTAGTTTTTATTTGTTATATATTTGAGTTTCTAATGTTATTATCATTATTAAATATCATGTAGCTATTTTTTTTTTATTTGTAGGTGACGCCCTTCATGTTGAAAGAAATAAATGTAAATATTTAGGCATGTTTTGAATACAAATATTTTGTACTCTTTTGTTCTTTATATTTCATGTTGTAAAATATAATTAACACAAATGAACTAATTAAATGTCTATAATAAATATAATTATAGTATGGTTTTATATTTTTTTATGCTAATTAATTCTACATTTATTATTTATATTTCATTTTATTTTAATTCTTAAAATAAAATATAAGAGGTCTAAAAATTATTATTGCTGTATGAATTTTGATTTCATTTTGATTAAAATTATAATAATAAAAGATAAAATGTATAAATAAATTGAAGAAAATTATTTAATAAAAAATTCTATATTTTTAGACAAACAATCAAACACATTTATACTGTTTTTCACATTTTCAGACAAATAACCAAACGCATTTTTACTGTTTTAATTTTCATATGATGTTTTGAATACACACTACCAAACAAATTTTCATTTTAAAAAATATCACATCAAAAAATATCATTCTCTTTCTCTAAAATAAGAGTCGAAATCACTAGTTAAAAAATATTATCAAACGCACCCTAAAATTTGGCCTTTTTTTGTTCTTTATATTTCATGTTGTAAAATATAATTAATACAAATGAACTAATTAAATGTCTATAATAAATATAATTATAGTATGGTTTTTTATTTTGTTATGCTAATTAATTCTACATTTATTATTTATATTTCATTTTATTTTAATTCTTAAACTTAATAAAATATAAGAGGTCTAAAAATTATTATTGCTGTATGAATTTTGATTTCATTTTGATTAAAATTATAATAATAAAAGATAAAATGTATAAATAAATTGAAGAAAATTATTTTATAAAATATTCTATAAAAAATTCTATATTTTCAGACAAATAATCAAACACATTTATACTATTTTTCACATTTTCAGACAAATAACCAAACACATTTTTACTATTTTCATTTTCATATGCTGTTTTGAATACACACTACCAAACAAATTTTCATTTTAAAAAACATCACATCAAAAAAATATCATTCTCTTTCTCTAAAATAAGAGTCGAAAACACTAGTTAAAAAATATTATCAAACGCACCCTAAAATTTGGCCTTTTTTTTTTAATTTAGTCTTAATTTTTTTTTAATTTATAAATTGTTAAAGCCTAACCCTTTTCCATAGCTCCTTGACCAAGTCCATTCACAATCGTTTTTAAATTTTTGGCCTATGCCGAGGCCCATTCACAATGGGTTTTTTAATTTTTGGCCCATGCCCAGGGCCTCAAGATGTAGGCCAAGCCTTAAGTCTTCGAGCCCAAAGTAGGCTCTTTGAGGACCGGGACCGCCCAAGGTTTTTGGCCATCCATATTTTTGAACAAAATTTGCCTTCTATAAATGATATCAATTTAACCAAAAAAAAAAAAAGAAAAAAGAGAACAATACCTAATTCAATAATATTACGCATCTCAATATACAACCACTTGCATAAACATTACTTACACTATACAACATTACTGAAATATATAAATTCTGTCAAACTATAGGGCAACAATTCAGTCTAAATAAAATACAATTTTTCATATAATAAATTTAATTACATAAAACAACAACTAAACAACTATTTATAAAGTACTGATACATTATATGTGTTCATCATTAAGCTTCTCTAACATTTGGTTAAATACTTAAAAAAAGATGGTGGGTACCATTTGTAACAAATAATTTATAATCACCTACAAATGAAATCTAATTCATATGATTAGTTATAAAAAAAAAATGTCATCATCAACTTTATAGACTCGTCATTCACCAACACCATATACGGTTACTCTTTTATACAAAAAGGATCCCAAAATACCACCCTTATCAATCATACCCACCTAAGATAAGTTACATATTTCTTTCTTCATAATTTTGAATTGTCCTAAATATTCCCACATGTTCTAGTTGTTTCAACATCTTTTGCACCCTAACTCTTTGATAAATGAAAGATTTATTCTTATCACAATGTCAGCAACAAGCAGTGAATTGATACTTTCCTTTGATAGCTTAGCAACAAGGTTATCCACACCTTGACTTGACTTTCCATCACATCTTGAAATATGTACGCAAATTTTTCCAAACTTCCAACCAATAGATCAATTGATATAGTCTTTTTCCTTTTAGATGATTATGTTTGAAGTTGGTCCAAACTCAAACTCAATTTCAAGATTATTTTCATTTTCATGCTCTATCATGTCAACAGGAGTTTCAACTCCTTTCCCAATAGGATGATCTATTCAAAAAATATATAAGCCTCTTATATAAAGGAAATGATTTGTTTCTCCACCCTTCCGTGTTCTTATGTTATTAAATGAGGGGAAAAAAAAACTGGAATTCTGTCAATTAAAAATATATTCATATTTCTTACTTTCATGAAAATTTATTATAGGCCACTACCAAAAAGAAAAAGGGCAAGAAAAAAAAAACTTTCACCTGAGCATATGATTGCCATGCCCCATCACTATCAACTTCAACAAACCTTTTTTTCATTATTCCAACCAAAACCACTTGTGTTAAGCATTTCAAACGCTACTCCACAGCTGTTCTTTATTTTTTTTCATTTTTAATTTCACGTGTGGGCTAGCTTTTGGGCCAGCATTAGGAAGTAACTTTGCCAATTGTTCTTCAATATGCCCATCAGCATGAAATCTGCGTGGTACCATTTCCTCCAATATATTCAGCAAATCTTCCTCAACTTCTTTTGTTTGTGCACATCTTGTCCTTTTTTGTCCTTTTCATTATTTTGATTAGTTGTTACACCATCTATCCCATATAAGAATAATAATACATGTATAAAAAAGAAAACATGCATTTACAATGAAATAATATATAAAATAATGGCAATAAATGAGGATAATGAAAATTAAGCAATAGAAAAATAAAATAACTCATTTTTATAAAATATAAAAGTGTTAAATCACAAGAAATTACATAAAAAATACAAAGTTCAATTATAATTAAAAATTTAATTTGAAACCTCAAACTCCTCGATTTTGCTTCTTATCATTAAACATTTGTAGTGCTAGATTATCCTTCCATGTAGTCTATTGTTCAGATGATGAAAATCAACAAGTGGTTTCACGGTCCTCCAAATTACTACTAAGGTTAATGTTATCTATCTCACACTCCATTGGATTAGCTGATATTTCCTTTCTAATAAGATTATGTAAAAGGCAGCAAGCAGTTATTATTCTACATTGTGTTTTTAAAGGATAGGAAGATGGACTTCGTAAGATTGCCAACGCATCTTAAGAAGTTTAAAACATCGTTATACTACATTTCTTGCTGAAGCATGCTCCATATTAAAATACTCTTAATAATTAATAGAGTACACGACTCTATGTATTAATGAGCGGGAATCGTTGAGGTATTTGTGCAATTATGTATAATACATGTAGGAGCAATGAACCTATTTGAAGTGGCTCATTTTGTACTAGAAAAGCCCATGTATGAACAAGAATTAATTTTACTTCCCCACTTAGCTACTTTAGGCTAGGGAAAGCTTGAACCAAATTCCTACAGTGATGAATATAAGCACAATTGAAATTCCCATGGAGTTATACATTTGTGTATTGATAAGACCATTCACTATTTCTTAAAGCTTGATCTCGTATCGAATCGATAAAAATGAATCAATCCAATAAAATAAAAAAAATAAACCTTTCGCGGACATCATTGCTTCTTCTCCGGGAAAAGAAGTTCACGACCCGTGGGCCTTCTACCTCCACGCGGCATTGCTCCGTCAGGCTTTCGCCCATTGCGGAAAATTCCCCACTGCTGCCTCCCGTAGGAGTCTGGGCCGTGTCTCAGTCCCAGTGTGGCTGATCATCCTCTCGGACCAGCTACTGATCATCGCCTTGGTAAGCTATTGCCTCACCAACTAGCTAATCAGATGTGAGCCCCTCCTCGGGTGGACTCCTCCTTTTGCTCCACCCTACGGCTTTTTTGATTAAGTATTTCTATCTCATTGGACCTTATTTCTTATTTTAGCATATCGACTTATGCATAGTCTCCCCAATTCCAATAAAATGCAACTAGAGCTAGTATCTATGAGTTGGCGATCAAAATATATATAGATAGAATTTATAGCGGGCTTGCCGAATCACCCCGTTTCTTAGAAATCTTTTTTTTTTTCTATTCCTTTTCGTTATCATTATCCACCAGGCTAAGTTATAACTAAAAGTAATTACTGAATAATTTAGTAGAATTGCTATGACTATTATAAATAGACCAATACTGAATAAACTACTATTTCCTCTAGATGGAAGAAAGTTTTCTTTAAAAAGGAGTTTTGTCCCATCGGCTAAGGGCCAAGTTGGTAATTTTTCTTACATCTCCCCCCTGGAGCCCAGGTATCATACACCCCCCCCAAAATAAAAAGCCTTGAATACTAGAAGAAAAGCACTTATACCTAACAAGATTAAGTGAATACCCAAATTCTTTTAAGAAGGGGAAGGAGAAGGAGTCCTTGACCCGCAACATATAGAGGAGTGGACGATTTATTCAATCATATAGCCTGGGCTCCTAGAATATGGCGCCCCTGGGGCTTTCTATTTGATTGTATCGAAAAATGATATGTTGTTCCTCTATATAGTGCCAAAATCCCTTCACTATGTGTGTACCCAGCATCCACAATATAATAATAACCTAAACATTGAGAAGGTGAAATAGGATTAAGAAAAACTTAATTAGTTTAGCATTGAGTATTCTAAATCTATTCTTACTAGTTAAAACTTTTAATCCGTTTTCCCTAGATACCGCATCTCTAAGTATTATAAAATCAGAGGCTGAAAGTCTGGGTTTCGATTGAGCATTTTTTGGGAATGTGGGTTTCCATTTACTTTCAATTTCTTCAATCAATATTTCCTTGGCTCTTGTTTTGTTTGGTTGATTTTAGATTAGGGTTTCGGTAGAAAGACAAGAGGGAATCGATTATGGAAGGAGAGGGAAATAAAGAGCCAAAAAATTCCCAAATGTTTAATTTATAGTGATAACATTTTATCAATAAGAACGACACCGTTTAGATTTAGTAAAACTGAAAACAATTAAAATTAAAATTAAAATTACCTCTCTAATTAGTATCAATATTTGGTTATTACACTATAATATCAACAATCATTGACACTTATATGTAAAAGGCGCAAGAAACCGCGTAAATTATCAAATACTAAAACTTGTTTATTTAGTATTTATTTTTTTAGTAGTGCCTTGTGCCGTTGCATACCATACAATGGAGGCTAACCAAAAATTGATTCAGCTAGCTAGCCAGTGAGTTTTTTTTACGCGTAGATATGGTAGATTACATTGCTAATAGAATATATAAAAATTTTGCCAATTGAAATAATTAATATAGACTAGAATATATACCTTTATTGTAGGGAGTAGAACAATATTTACTAGTAGAGGGCAATATTATCGAAGTAAAAAATAAGTTTTACTTACATCTTTTTCATATATATATATATATAGAACAAGAAATTAAATGAGAAGCAAAGGCAAGTATGTTAAGGCAAAGTTTGGGGGTGATCATGAGTTTTCTAATTAATTAAGACAGCAACAAGCATAATCAGATCCGAGGCCAATGCAGACACCACTTTTGAAATTCTTGGCGATACAGTCTGTGTTGCATTCTTGAACAGTTATACAACTTCCAAAGCAATTCGGCAATACTTTTAGTGCCGCTGCTGGTGCTGGCCCTGCAGCTTTTGAAAAAAAAAATAAAAATTGGTCAATACGTTGTTTGGCTCCTCAGAAAGTGTGAGAAAATATTGAATGTTCATGACCATTTGAATGTGTGAATCCGTCTACAGTAAATAAATACAGTACATTCATTCCTTTAATATTCTTATTTTTTTTCTTTTCGATAAATGTGAGTGGTTTATTATATGTCTCAAACTTTGAAGAAAGTTCACAAATGTAAGTGCATTTAATAAAAATAATAATGCAATTAAAGCTTCATTTTGATGTTACAGCTAAAGTCACATATATAGTTTCGATCATTAACCGTTGAACTTTTCAGATGATAATTTGACTTTCATTAAAACATGCTAGATATCTTAAAAAATGACTCTAAAATTCAACTGATGTGGTCGCGTCATTTAAGATAAAAGAAATAATAAAGTAAGAATTGGTTTAAAGAAAAATAAAAGCAAAAACAAAAACCTGCAGATGGAAGCATGAAAGTATAACATACAGATACCAAAACATTTGTTAACTAATTAATTGAGATGAGTTTTAATTATTACCTGAATTCAAAATCAAAATGACGCAAAATAAGCCAAGGAAGGAATTCTGAATATGAAGATTAGCCATTGTTTAATTTGAAGATATGGGCTGCTGCTCTTTTGCTTTAATTGAGTGAAATGATGATGATGTATATGTACCTATTTATAATAAATAACAGGCATTTAAATAAAGAATATTGTTTTGAAAAAAACAATACACTAGACAAGAAATATAACGTATTAACAGAAAAAGTCCCCCTTTGCGTTGTTTGTTTTCATTAATTTATTTAAATAGCACAACGGTTGAGATGAGATCACAAAAATAAAGGGATGCTTTACAATCATAACTGATAATTCTAAAAGATTTAGCAATAAAGATACTTTTGTGGTTTTTTTTTTTGGGTTAATTTGTTGTATAAGCTTGCATTTGTAGCAAGTCATTAGATATTTGTTGTATTTCCAAAAGTGAATAATTTTTTGGAGTGAATAATTTCTTGCATAATTTCAGCTTTCCTTTGTGATCACAAAATCTGCAGGTTTTGTGATTAGTTTAATCACAGTTACACAATATCTATCACAAGATGAGCTACTATATTCTTTTTTTCATGTACATATATTATGTATTTAAAAAGTTCTTCCATTACTGCTGTTTACTGGTAATTTTTGTTAATTCTCTTAATCGCTAAAATTATTAATAATAATAGAGAAAAATAATATATGAAATTTCACAAATATATTAACTTGTTCAAATTTTAATACCAAGTCAACCTACTTAGTGAAATTGCATGATGATCATATCCGAGAAAGAGTATTTTAACCTTTTGAGTAATTTAACTTAAGGGTCAATGATATGAATTCTTTCTTCTATTATGCTTTCTCATTGAAAAAGAGCTAGAATGAAAGTAGACTGAAGCCTGCTCGGCTGGGTTTTAGTCACTCATTTGTTGGGTGTTTTTTTTTTTTCTTGTTCCCTTACTCTTACTGTTTTCTTACAGGCTTGGGAAAAGTTTTTCCTCACATGTTACTATTAATTGTAGTTATAAAAGGATTGGTGGAAAATTCTTTATTTTTGGGGGTGAACATATGGTGGAATATGGATACAAAGGAATTAATTCGCAAGTGTCAAGCAATTTTCTTAAAAGAAGAAGAGGATGACATGACAATGTTTATGGGAAGAATAAAGATAAAATGAGTAAAATCGCTGCAAACTGTCTGGTGGGCAAGGTCTTACTCACAAGAGGGATCAATAAAGAGGGTTGAAAATAGGAGTGTTCGTGGATTGGATTTTACGAATTGGACATCAATTCATATCCGATCCATGATTTTACGGATTATAAATTTTTAATCTAATTCAATACACAGATTGGTGAAATTCAATCTAAATCCAATCCACCATTTTATGGATTGAAAATTTTTAATTATGTCCAATCCACGAACTAACTAAATAAAAATAATATAATATAAAAATAATTTTACTACCGATCAAATTTAAAATTAAATAAGATTTAAATAAATTAATTGTTTAAATAAAGATAGAAAATACATTTAAAGTTTCAAAATATAACACACCAAAATAAAAAAAATCTCATTCGTTTAGATTAGTACGTGGAAATTAATTATTTAGGAAACTATATTTGTTTATTTAATTATTTTTAATTTATATTATTATTGGATAAGATATAATATAGTCTTAATATAACTATATTTTAACTTATTTATTTACTAGTAAGTATTAATGCCATATTTACAAGTTTTATTTTTTAATTAAATAAATACTTTTTATTTTTTTGCGGATTCGCGGATTTACAGAAGTAGATCCATATCCAATCCACCGATTGCAGATTATTAAATTTTCAATCCAATCCAATCAACCAATTCACAGATCAGATTTTTACAGATCAGATGGATTGAGCGGGTCGGATTGGATTCTGAACACCCCTAATTGAAAGCAGCAATGCAATAAGCTTGGAGAAAGGTTAAGGAAGTAAATATCAAAAGCATGGGGGATAACATATTCCTCTCCAAGTTTGCCTCCGAAGAAGAAAAGAAAAAGGTGTTTATAAGGGGTCCATGGCACCTTGATAGAGCCTTGTTACTGCTGTTTGAGCCAATTAGTATTGGGAATATAAAGAAACAATCCTTCACACATACATCATTTTGGGTACAAATTCACAATATACCTATAATGTGTATGGATAGAATGCCATTCAAAAGTTGGGATAGAAGATTGGTAATGTGGAGGAAATTGAAACAGATGAAGCAAGTGAACGTATAGGCTAGTTTGCTCGAGTCAAAATCTCTATTGATATAACACAGCCTTGGAACAAAAAAAAATGAAGTCAAATTTCCAATGCCAGCCTTGTATGAAAAACTGCCAGACTTCGGTTTCTGCTGTGCAAATATTGGCTATCAGTATAGATAAGTACAAATGAGGAGTTACCTCATGGTAGATAGATGAGAGCAATCACATAAGCTAAAAAGGTGAACCAGAATCGAACAAAAGAGGAAGGAAATCATGAACAAATCCAATCAAAAGCAAACATTCTTTGAACAATGTGCTTTCTTTTCGGAGTGATAATAATTGGATCCATTGCTTTTTCCTTTTAATGTTTTATAAACATATATTGTCTATTTGCATCAAATAAGTCTCAATCTCTTTTACAATCACTAATAAAACACCTTTTAATTATTAATTGATGTATTTTAAGCCACTAAAGTTTAATTGCTAGCATAATAAAATAAATGAACGTTTCCAAAGACTTATAATTAATTATTATTAATGGTTACATATTGTTGGATTTAAATAGAAAGAAGAAGAAACATGTACAAAAAAAATCCACCAATATTTTAGATAATAGAAAATATAAAAAGATGAGGTTGAGGGAAGATGAAAGAACATCTTTTCCTATGTTAATTAGTTGATGTATTTTAAGGCACTAAAGTTTAATTGCTAGCATAATAAAATTTGAAGAAGCCAAAAGGCACTCAACAAAAAGTTGCATAATTAAATATAGGATTATGACATTAAAATTAGGCCCTAGTGGCATTGTTGAGGGAAAATGAAAGAACCTCTCTTCCTATGTTAATTAATTAATGTATTTTAAGCCACTAAAGTTTAATTGCTAGCATAATAAAATAAATGAATGTTTCAAAAAACTTATAATTAATTATTATTAATGGTTACATATTGTTGAATTTAAATAGAAAGAGGAAGAAACATGTACAAAGAATATCCACTAATATTTTAGATAATAGAAAATATAAAAAAAATGAGGAATGGTGATGCCACGTCAGGTCTTGTAGTCCCAGCTTTATATATATATTAGGAAATAGAACCGCGCTTCGCGCGACTTTGAAAAAAAAATTTAGTATTATCATTTTTTCTTACTTTACACTTGATGAAACTGATAAAACATATGAATTGATTTTTTTTAAATATAAGACAGTCTTATAAAACTAATGTTATTTATAAAAATTAATTATTATTTTTGTTTGTTTTGAATTTTTTGTCAGAATTTTATAACAATCCTTTTGTCAAAGTAGTGTGGACTAAAATGGTGAATCCAAAACCTGAGCAAGTTAAACGACAGCGTTTTGTTTGTGTTTAATGAGCTCAGGTATCACGAGCTTGGCATGTGGGTTATTTAAGTCTGAAACGGCAGGGACTTATGACGTTTTGGATAAAGGCTTAAGTGGAACATGTGGAGTGCACGTGAAGAGGAGAATCAAGTTAGTTACAAAGCTGTTAGTACATGTGGCAAGAATCTGTGCATTCTGGAATTGATATCAGCTGTTATATAAGCTGGTTAATGGGGCAGCTTCAACATCGATCTGAGAGCGTGATAGAGAGAGTTAAGATAGAGAGAAAGCTTAGTCTTGATCCTAGTAGTTAGCTCTTGTATTACACTGTAAAGATTACTTGAATCATCAATAAAGCTTGATCTGTGAGCTTCTCCCGTGGATGTAGATTGTGCTCTTCTGCACAATCGAACCACGTAAAACTTCTTCTTGCTTTTGAGTTTCATTAGTTTCTAATTCTGGTTCTTGGTTTCTTCTGATTACAACCATTTGCATTAAAGGCTCTGTTAACACTTAAAGGTTCTTTGTTTAGGGTCTTAGCATCTTGTTGGTTAGATTTGTAATCTTGGGCAGTGTATTGGGTTGTTCATCATTCTCTAAAGCACCCAATTCACTACATGTGGTATCAGAGCAAGGTTAACAAATCAAGATCCCTGTATGGCTAACCCAAAGATTGACCTTGAGAAGTTTAACGGAAAAAACGACTTTAACATGTGGAAAGTAAAAATGGAGGCTTTGCTGGTTACTCAAGGCCTTGGTGATGCAATCCAACCAGTGACCAAGAAGGAGGGTAAAGAATTCTCCACATCCAAGACTCCTGAGCATGTTGCTGAGATTGATAGGAAGGCTAGAGGAACGATAATCTTGAGTCTTGTAGATTCTGTAATAAGGGAGGTGGCAAAAGAACCTACTGTAGCTGGTTTATGGGCTAAACTAGAGAGTATCTACATGAAGAAAAAGAAGCAAGGCAAGTACAAAGAAAAACCAAAAGATCTGAAGTGTTTCTTGTGTCACAAAGAAGGACACTTCAAGAAAGATTGTCCAGATAAGAAGTTAAAAAAGAAAGGGCAGGATAGAGGTGCAGCAGTAGCTGAAGAAGAAGGCTATGAATCTGCTGGAGTGTGCATTGCCACAGACAACAAAGATAGAGGTAAATGGGTTCTTGACTCAGGGTGTACTTTTCATATGAGCCCATATAAGAGTTACTTTACAGATTATTATGAGTATAATTGTGGTAGAGTAATGATGGGGAATAATGTTGTGTGTAAAATCATGGGAATTGGCAATATTAGTCTTAAGCTACATGATAGAACCATTAGAGAGCTAAAACAAGTAAGGTATGTGCCTGAGTTGAAAAGAAATCTGATTTCTTTGGGAATGCTTGATCAAATGAGGTGTAGTGTTATGATTGAATCAAGAGAGCTGATGATTGTCAAAGATTCACAGGTTGTTATGAAAGGTAGCAGAATAAATGGAGTGTTCATCTTAGATGGGGATGTGGTTAATGGTGAAACTGGAATGTCAGTAGCTGATACCATTGATAAAATCAAAATATGGCATCTAAGGTTAGGACACATAGGTGAAAGGGGCTTTAAAGAACTTGAGAAACAAGGTGTATTAGGAAATGAGAAGCTTGGAAACCTAGACTTCTGTGAAGATTGTGTGCTAGGCAAAGCAACAAGGTCTAGTTTCAAGAGATCAGTACATAAGTCTAAGGATAAACTAGAGTATGTTCATTCAAATTTGTGGGGGCTTGCTCAACAGATATCTCTAGGGGGTAATAGTTATTTCCTGTCATTCATTGATGATTATTCCAGAAAGGTATGGGTCTATACCTTGAAGAGTAAAGATCAAGTGTTTGATAAGTTCAAAGAGTGGAAAATTTTGGTTGAGAATCAGACTGGAAAGAAGCTGAAGAAGCTTAGAACAGACAATGGCTTAGAGTTTTGTAATCAGAGGTTCGATAAATATTGTGCAGATGAGGGAGTTATGAGACACAGAACTGTTAGGTTGACACCTCAACAGAATGAGTTGGCAGAAAGGATGAACAGAACACTCATGGAGAGAGTGAGGTGCATGCTTGTTCAAACAAAGCTCCCCAAGTCACTGTGGGTAGAAATACTCTTAACAGTCTGTTATCTGGTCAACCTCAGTCCATCTTCAGCCATAGAATTCAAAACACCTTATGAAAGATGGACTGGACAGCCAGCAAACTATGGAGATCTAAGAGTCTTTGGCTGTACAGCCTATATACATGTAAGCCAGGGAAAGCTAGCTCCCAGGGCTTTAAAGGGCATCTTCATAGGTTATCCAGAAGGGGTTAAGGGATTCAAAATCTGGTGCACAGATATAAACCCTCTAAAATGCATAATTAGCAGGGATGTGATATTAAATGAAGAAGAACTCATACCCAAGAAACCTGTTCAAAGAAAGTATGAGGAAGAAGCAAAAGGGCTTGATACACATCAGTTTGAGGTGGAGCTACCTAATCATCATGAAACACATGAAGCTGCAGATTCAGGTGAAATAAATGATGAGTCAGAAGCTCAAGATGCAACTCAATTGGAATCACAAATGCAAGGTTACCAGCTAGCTAGAGACAGAGCAAAAAGGCCAACAAGACCACCCAGAAGATATGGATATGCTGATCTTATCACATATGCCTTGGAAGCTGCACATGAAATTGATGATGAGGAACCAAAGACCTTCAATGAGGCAATCCAGAGCAAATTCAGAACAGAATGGAAAGAGGCCATGGATGATGAAATCTTGTCCCTGCACAACAATGAAACTTAGGAACTGGTAGAAAGACTAGAAAAAAAGAGAATAGTGGGCTGCAAGTGGATTTTCAAAATCAAATAAGGACTTACTAGCTCAGAACCAAAGAGATTTAAAGCAAGGCTTGTGGCAAAGGGCTATACACAGAAAGAAGTGGTTGACTTTAAAGAAGTTTTTTCACCTGTTGTCAGGCATGCCTCAATAAAGGTAATCTTATCACTTACAGCAGTTCAAGACATGGAGCTTGATCAACTTGATGTCAAGACTGCTTTTCTACATGGAAGACTTCAAGAAGAAATTTTCATGACTCAACCTGAAGGGTATGAAGACCCCAAGAAGCCCAGACATGTTTGCTTGCTTAAGAAATCCCTTTATGGTTTAAAACAGTCTCCTAGGCAATGGTATCTCAGATTTGATGAATTTATGGTAACACATGGATTTATGAGATGTAGCTATGATTGTTGTGTGTACTACAAACTGTTGAAGGATGACCTCTACATATATCTCCTCCTATATGTAGATGACATGCTGATAGCTTGCAAAGTAAGGGAAGAAATAGAAGATTTGAAGAAGATCCTAAGCTCTGAGTTTGATATGAAGAATTTGGGGATTGCAAAGAAAATATTGGGGGTAAAAATTGAAAGAGATAGAGCTGCTGGTCTTATGTACTTATCACAGAAGAAATATTTGACTGGGGTACTGCACTCATTTCAAATGCTGAATTCTAAAACAGTTGTGACTCCCTTAACAGCTCATTTTAGGCTTAGTAACTTGCAATGTCCTAAAACAAGTGAAGAGAAGCTGGAAATGGAAGATGTACCTTATGCTAATGTAGTTGGATGCCTTATGTATGCCATGGTCTTAACAAGACCAGACATATCACATGCTGTGAGTGTTGTTAGCATATACATGGCAATACTTGGAAGTGAGCACTGGAAAACAGTTAAATGGATAATGAGGTATCTATCTGGTACATTGAGTTGTGGCCTGGTGTATGGAAAAAATAAGGGAAGTTGTGAAGGTCTGCTGGGGTTTGTGGATTCAGATTATGCAGGGGACTTGGACATGAGGAGATCTTTAACTGGTTACATGTTCTTGTTCAATGGTTGTCTCGTGAATTGGAAAGCAACTCTGCAGCATGTGGTAGCTCTGTCAACCACTGAGGCAGAATACACAGCTGCCACTGAAGCTGTGAAAGAAGCATTATGGCTACAAGGATTAATGAGAGAACTGTGGGTGAAACAGAAGACAGTAACAGTATATTGTGACAGCTCGAGTGCACTTCATTTGTGTAGAAACCCTGCACATCATGAGAGAACAAAACACATAGACATTAAACTTCATTTCATTCGAAATGAAGTATCCAAAGAAGCTGTGAAAATGTCCAAGGTTCATACAGATGAGAACCCTACTGATATGCTTACTAAGGTGGTAACTACGGCTAAGTTCAAGGTGTGCTTGAGCCTAGCCAGCTTGGGTGACTGCTGATTGCCTGAGGTTTTGGAGAAGGAAGCAGATTGAAGAGTTTTGGTTCAAGGTTGAGAAATGTGGACTAAAATGGTGAATCCAAAACTTGAGCAAGTTAAACGGCAGTGTTTTGTTTGTGTTTAATGAGCTCAGGTATCACGAGCTTGGCATGTGGGTTATTTAAGTCTGAAACGGTAGGGACTTATGACGTTTTGGATAAAGGCTTAAGTGGAACATGTGGAGTGCACGTGAAGAGGAGAATCAAGTTAGTTACAAAGCTGTTAGTACATGTGGCAAGAATATGTGCATTCTAGAATTGATATCAGCTGTTATATAAGCTGGTTAATGGGGCAGCTTCAACATCGATATGAGAGCGTGATAGAGAGAGTTAAGATAGAGAGAAAGCTTAGTCTTGATCCTAGTAGTTAGCTCTTGTATTACACTGTAAAGATTACTTGAATCATCAATAAAGCTTGATCTGTGAGCTTCTCCCGTGGATGTAGATTGTGCTCTTCTGCACAATCAAACCACGAAAAACTTCTTCTTGTTTATGAGTTTCATTAGTTTCTAATTCTGGTTCTTGGTTTCTTCTGATTACAACCATTTGCATTAAAGGCTCTGTTAACACTTAAAGGTTCTTTGTTTAGGGTCTTAGCATCTTGTTGGTTAGATTTGTGATCTTGGGCAGTGTATTGGGTTGTTCATCATTCTCTAAAGCACCCAATTCATTACAAGTAGTATTACTGTTATTTTAAATTTTTTGTGACACAAACAACTATTGAAATTTGGCACTACAAGAAAAAGATTTTTGCAGCCAAAAAAATTCTCCGCAACTACAACACAAAATTTAGGTATTTGCAGTCGAATAATAATGGCTGCAATAAATTGTCCAGCAAAAAGTCCCATGCATTTTACCGTCATTTTTACACTGTAGAGAATTTTGCAGCCAACAAAATTCTCCGTAAAAAGTTCAAAATAGTGCATAACTTTTGCTGCCAATTTTGACTACCAAAATTTCCCTGCAAATAGAAAATGCATGGTACTTTTGCTAGCCATTATCAATAGCAATTTCTGTCCTCTGCAGATAATATTAGAATCAAATACTCATTTCTCATTCTCCTAAATTATTGAATATGGTTTGTAAGAAAAATTAATTGTATTTTTAGTAATCGCATCAAAAGTAACTAAAATTCGATGTACAATAGTTTCTTCCTCTTTAAAGATACAAAAAAAAAAAAATTTGATATTACAGGCAAGTCTAAAAGAACAACACCCTATAAGTAAAGTTCAACTCAAATGTCCCAATTTAGTTACATATATGATACACATACATATCTTGTTGAAGGCTACAATATCGCAGCTCTGGACATATTATTTATTGGCTCAGCCATCAGATGCTCCTCAATGAGATTGTCAACAGACACCAAATCATCCACAATGGTAAGCATTATTTGCAACTTCTTTATGCCATATCCAATGGGTACAAGTTTGGCGGCTTAAAATACATCAACTAATTAACATAGGAAGAAAGGTTCTTTCATCTTCCCTCAACCTCATCTTTTTATACTCTAGGATTACAAGAGCTGATGTGGCATCACCATTCCTCATCTTTTTATATTTTCTATTATCTAAAATATTGGTGGATATTCTTTGTACATGTTTCTTCCTCTTTCTATTTAAATCCAACAATATGTAACCATTAATAATAATTAATTATAAGTCTTTTGAAACATTCATTTATTTTATTATGCTAGCAATTAAACTTTAGTGGCGTAAAATACATCAATTAATTAACATATGGAGAGAGGTTCTTTCATCTTCTCTCAACAATACCAGTAGGGCCTAATTTTAATGTCATAATCCCATATTTAATTATGCAACCTTTTGAGGAGTGCCTTTTGGCTTCTTTAAATTTTATTATGCTAGCAATTAAACTTTAGTGGCTTAAAATACATCAACTAATTAACATAAGAAGATAGGTTCTTTCATCTTCTATCAACCTCATCTTTAATATCTAAAATATTGGTGGATATTCTTTGTACATGTTTCTTCCTCTTTCTATTTAAATCCAACAATATGTAACCATTAATAATAATCAGATGAAGAAGAGGTGGATAATGGGCCAAACAAAGCCAAGGTGAAGCCCAAAGTTAGAAAATGCTAATTACAAGCAAGAAACACAAAGGTCGAAAAAGTAAGTGTCAATGAGCGAATAAGTGCCAAAAGGCCTAACAGTGAGCTTATTTGGCCTAACCCAGAAAGCAAAAGAAAAAGGTCGTTTAGCCTATCTAAGTAACCTAACAATTGTAGCCAATCAGCTTCTTTAAAAAAAAACTTTAGTTAAGGCTGGTAGATGGAGAACAAGATGCAATGGTGGATTCAGAGGCGATGATGGAAGATATATTAGCGGAAGCCAATGCCGAGACCTGTCGGCAACCATGAGGATCCTAAGTTAGGATGTTCGAGGTCTGGGAAAGCCTTGAACGCCTTAGCTATAAAAAAAAAAAAAAAATTCTCCACCTATACCAGCCTCACATTTTCTTTTGCTGTGAAACAAAGATGACGACGTAATAGGTTAATTCAAAATGTAGGATTTTAAGAAATGTTTTGTGGTAGACAGAAATGGAATGGGAGGAGGTTTAACTTTGTTTTGGAATTCGAATGTCAATGTCAATATAACATCATATTGCTTTCGCTATATACAGAGGCGGATGTAGTGTAGGATCAACAGGGGCTCAAGCCCCCACTGAAAAAAAAAATTACCCTTTTTGTTTAAAAGAAAAATTAGTAAATTTTTAAATAATTCCTGTCAGATTATCAAATAACCCCGTTCTTCCCATTTCTACAACCACAATAGAGAGAACATTTTCAGCAATGAAATTTATGAAGAATGAACTTCAGAATCGGATGGGAGATGAATGGATGAATATAATGTGATTGTTTATGTAGAAAAAAGATGTATTTAATAATGTTGATAATGAGTCTATTGCACAACGTTTTCATAATATGAAATCACATAGAGAAATATTGTAAATGTGTTATAAAAAATTTTATATATTCAAGTTTCAGATTTTACATTTTGTTGTTATTTATTTTAGCCCCCAGTAAATTATTTTTCTAGATCTGTCACTGGCTATATAGAAGTAGTTATGTCTAACTAATGCGACGTGTGGAGATGCAAGAGGGTTTATGGCCACCTAGAAACTAATCAGAAACATCATACATGGACATTATTGAAAAGATTAGCAAGTCTTTATTTCTCATCCTTGGTGTTGCTTTGGCAATTTTAATGAAATTTTGGAGCCATATGAGAATTGAAAATGGTAGCTCAATCTAGAGATGTTGTCCAAGCATGCAATTTAATCGATATAGGCTATAAGGTTTACCTATTTATGTGATCAAACAAGAGATATAGACCATGTCACATTGAAGAACGACTGGATAGATTCTTTTTACTAAAGAATGGTGCAATAACTTCTAGGATCACAACAATAAAGCTAGTGAATTGGGTTTCAACCCATTTCCTAACTATAATAGAAGTTAAAGAAAGATGCAATAAGATGAATTATAAAGATTTTTCTTTCGAGATCACTACAAAGACGTGTAGAGTCCATATGAGGCATGGAGAAATGAAAGATGAGTGGGTAAATTATGGTGGAAGAGTTTGGGAGAATCAAGTGCAGCAGTTTCAAAAGGTAACTAAAATTTTTTTAGCCTTGCTTAAGAACTGAAGTAAAAATGAGCTTAAAGATAGGTAAAGGAAATATGATCAAACACCTATATAATATAAAATAAAGTAATGCTCAATATGTACATAGGGAAGAAATAAAAAAAAAGTTAAAAATTAAATCAACATGTTGATAGACGAAGAAATTTATTAAAAGTAAAGAGCGAGAGCTGACTGGCTAAGAGAAGAGGATCAAAATACAAAGTTCTTTCATTCAAAAGCATATGACTGGAAGAGAAAGAATAAAATATGGGGACTTGAAAAAACTGAAGGGCAATGGATGGAGAATTGGTAGTGTCGTTAGGGTGCATCAAATTTAAAACCTTACTACTAGTATAAATAATTAGTACAGAGCGAGTAAGGATCGATCCCACAAAGACTATGCTAGTTATATTTATTATCAATTCTAAAGCAAGACTTAAAATAAAATAATAATAAAAATAATAATATAAATTAATCTAACTAAAGAAAATGCCAATTATAAATAAAAGGGGGTTTTTGAATTTTTAACTAAATAGCAAGAAATAAAGAAATTAAATTATGAAAAAAAAACTCTACTTAAAGGAGAAAGAAATAATAATGATGAAAACTTTGGTTAAAGGATAAAGGAGAAAGAAATAATAATGATGAAAACTTTGGTTAAAGGATCATTCGCCACCACCAAACATGCACACAATATATCAATTCTATCATCAATTTATATTGAAACTATCAACCGTAGACAACAACAAGCTCTGTTAGTCTCAATCTTTCCTTAGTATGTCGTTAGGCAAAACAAACTCTTCACCTAATCTCTAACCAAGTTCTTTAAATTTAAGATAATGGAAGCATTAAGTAGATAAAGATATTAGGTTGATCTAGGCAATAAACACATAAGTTCAGATTATTTAACCTAGGTTATGTTCTCCAATTGAAATCATTTATTCCAACCTGCTACTTATGATTAAAATCTCAAGACAATTACGGATCAAGAATTTTAATCTAACAATAGAATTTATTCAAATCTTATCTAATTGGCCACTTAAATAAAACAAGAATAAAATTATAAACATTAATTATAGAAGAACATAAACAAACTCAATTAAATAAATTGAATGATAGAAATTAAAAAGTAATCATATGACATGTTTGGGGTTTTGAATTCACCCTCAACCAAATAGAAAATCTAACCTAACATAATTAAATTGGGAATAAGAGTGTTGATAAAACCAATCATGGAGATTAATTCAAGCGGCTGTCTTTTTCTTCAATTCCTTTTGGCTGCTAATTTTTTTTCTTCTCCTTTGCGGCTGCAAATTGTTTTGTATGTGTGGCTGACGAAAAATCCCCCCTTGTGTTGCTTCCGCTTGGCCCTTTTATAATGCTTCAATTGTGGCTTTTATGGGAAGAATTAAATCCAAGCCAAACCGCCACTTTCATGCTTCAATTAATAAGCCAATAATGATTTGGCCATGATTTCCTAAAGCCAAAAGGCTTTATTCTCCTTCCTTTCACGTGTTGGCCACTTTGACAATTTCCTTTTTCCAATTTTAGCTTTCATGTGATGGCTTAGCTTGTAATTGGCTTGGCTTCCTTTTTCCAATTTTAGCTCTATGTGCAAGATTAATTTTGCTTGGCCTGTACAAGCTAATTGGAAAATATTCTTTATTTCTTTAATTCTTTTCAATTCTTGATCTCTTGTGCACTTTTGTCTCTCAATCTTCAATTCTTTTCCTATTTTGATTCTTTCAATCAGATTTCTTTCCTGAATGCTCTGATTTAATTTCTCTTTAATCCTAAAATATATCTAAAATAACAAAATAAAAAAACTAAGATAAAAATTAACATAATAAAAATATAATTTACTAAATTAAAAATTAACTAAAATAACTAGAATATTTAAGACCAAAACAAGAAAAAGATGGAGAAATTAATAGTAAAATATATGAAAAATATGCACTTATCAAGAATTGAGATAAAGTTCAAAAGGAGTTCTGTGCATATTTTTAAAATTTGTTTGCATCTTCTAGTCTAATTCAGAATCAGATTTAAGCTATTTTAAAAAGAATACTACCAAAGGTAATAGATGAATGCTCAATGGGAGAAACCATTCACACTAGAGAGTATAATTGATGCCCTCTTTCAGATGTGCACCACAAAGGCTTTAGCTCCAAATAGCTTGCCTGCAATATTCTTTCAAAAAAATTAGTAGACAGTTCGCAGTGGTATAGTTGAACTTGCTTGCACATTCTGGATTGAGCAATATAACTTAGCATCCCTCAATCTTACTTGTATTGCTCTCATACTTAAGATTGTTAAGCCTAGAAAAGTCGTTGAATATAGGCATACCAGCCTTTGCAATGTTGTTTATAGAATTGTTGCCCAGACTATTGCTAATAGATTGAAACCAATCATATCCCAAATCATATCCCCAAGACAGAGTGCATTCATACCTAATGAACTCTTGCAGACAATATTATTATTGGTTATGTATGCCTCCACAAGATTAGACATAACAAAGGGAAAAGAAATGGTTTTGTGGCACTAAAATTAGACATAAGCGAAGCGTATGACAAGATTAAATGACAATTTCTGGAATAAACAATGGCAAAACTTGGCTCTTTAAACAAGTGAGTGAATTTGATAATGAGTTGCATCATTACTGCTTCTTTTTTAGTGATAATCAATGGGGCTCCAAAAGGTTTAATACAACCTGAGAAAGGCCTAAGGAAGGGATGTCCGCTCTCTTCATATCTCTTCATTATGTGTGTAGAATTTTTCAAACTTATTGGTGCAAGTAGAAAGGAATAGTTGATTCGAGGATTGAGATTTGCAAATAATGTTACAATATCCCATCTGCTTTTTACAGATGACAACCTTGTTTTTACAAGAGCATCGGTGGCGGATTGCAAGCATTTAAAAGAGATATTTGATGGTTGTGCAAGGGCATCAACGTAGATTTCTAATTTTGAGAAATCATATATGTTCTTTAGTGGCAAGATTCCAAATGGACAGATTGCAGCAATCAAGAGTATCTTCAAGCTTAATGTAATGTCTAGATATAAAAAATACTTAGCCTTTCATTCATAGTAGGTAGGAAGAAAATGAGCTTTTTAGTGATATCTAACTCAAAGTTTTAAGTAAGATTTCAAGTTAACAACACTAGATGTTCTATAGTAGAGGCAAGGAAATTCTTAGTAAAGCAGTAGCCCAAGCTGCACCTGCATACACAATAAGTATATCCAAACTCCTTAGGGGTTTATGTGATAGTATCCTAAGAGCTATTGTGAAGTTTTTGTAGGGATAAAGGAAGACAAGCATGGTATTCACTGGACAAGGTAGGAGAAGCTGAGCCATGCAAAAAGCAGAGGAGGATTGGGTTTAGAGATCGTACTAGCTTCAGTCAAGCACCGATGTCCAAGTAAGGATGGAGGCTACTTCAATTTCTGAATTCTTTTAGTATCTAAACTGTTGCAAGAAAGATACTACAGAAACTCCATTTTTTGAATGCAAATGCAAGCTTCAATTGATCCTTTATATAGAGAAACATCCTATGGGGAAGGCAAGTATAAAAAAAAGAGTCATATGGAAGATAGGATATGGCAAAAAGATACTCGTGTACAAGGATAACTGGATAGCAAGGCCATTCATATTCAAACCAGTATCACTATTAACTTTACCTGCTAAAACTATTGTAGCTGATTTAATCAATGCTAAAAATCAATGGATGCAGACAAGCTGAATCAACATTTCATGCGTGAAGATACAAAAGTAATCCTCAAGATTCAATTTCCAAGAAATACAAAAAGAAGATGAAGTGATGTGGCATTTTGGTAAAAGATGAAAGTACTTAGAGTAAAGTGGCTATCAGCTAGCCCTTAAGATCAAATTTCCAAACTTTTCCAGCATTTCAGAGAGTAACTATAAACAATATAACCTTTTATGGTCAACTTTAGTTACCTAAAAAGATCAAAATCTTCACGCGGAGAGCAACAAATATATTACCTATTGCTAACAACTGATAACCTATGGAAAAGAAAGATTCTACAAGAGCCAATTTGTCAAAAATGTAGAAAGAGTGTGGAAACCATAGGCCATCCTCTTTTGGACTGTAAAGTAGTAAAAAAGATATGGTTTAAAGCTCTTTTTAAAGTCAAAAGCCTAATACTCCAACTCAGGACATTCTCAGCACTATCAAGACATGTGCAACAATCTGAGAAAAGTTGATATTGAGCTTACAGTGGCATAATATTGGGTTGCGTGGTATGAAAGAAATAAATTTATTTTTGAAAACAAGAGAATATACCCAAGTATCTCAGCAGCTGAGGCAGAATCAGTATTGGAAGAATACCACAGATTAAGCAAAACAGGACCATCACACATTGCTAATGCTAAAAATGAGAAGCAGCAGAAGTGGATCTCCCCTCCCAGAAATGCCTTCAAAATCATGTTGATGTAGTCATAAGCAGCAAAGACTAAATGACAAGTTGAGGAGCTGTTGTAAAAGACTCATATGCCAAAGTGATAGTTATTGGTATCAAACAGACTTAACTAAGGAGAAATGTTAATTTACAGAAGCTGAAGCTATAGAGTGGGGATTACAGGTGGCAAGAGAGGTAGAATTATCTCCATTGAACATTGAAACAGATTGCCAAGAAGTGGCTAAGTTAATAAACAATACAAAGGGCTGCAAAATAGTTTTTGAATAATTTCATAAATCCAAAAATAGAGAAGGGACTTCGAAAATGTTAGAGTTCAATATGTTCTTAGATATTGTAATGCTTGTGTCCATTCATTAGCTAAATTTGCTTTAAAAAAAATACATCTACCATCTAATTAGAAAAAATACCAGCAGAGGTTCAAAATGTACATGAATGTTGAATGAATGATGAAAAGCTTACTTTCTTATTAAAAAAAAAAAAACCCTTAGTTAAACTAAAATGATGTCCAATGGGATATTGCAGGTTTTGATTGTAAGTAGTCAAATATTGCGACTTTTACAATTTTTGACTATAATATCTGCTTCTTCAATTAATTCTCTATAATCCCATGCACCTAATACTCATTTAATTATGTGCGATTCAATAAAAGTATGGTGTCATTTTTTCTTCAAAATTCAGCCATTCAATAAAAGTACGTACAGTGCTTTTTTTTGCAAAATTTAGAATCTTGCCTAAGTTTTTCATTCTTCATCAATTCTCAATATCTGAACTTAGGATGCTTTCTTTTTCTAGGATGGGAAGTTAGTCGGGAAATTGGAATTATTAGTTGTGTTTACTTGATACAAGCATTAAAGAATTAGAATGCATTTTGCGTGGGACTTGTAAATTTGGGAATAAGAAATGAAAATTTCTTTCTAATAAGGGTGGAAATAAAAATAGGGAATGAGAATGGAAATAAAATTATATATTTACCTATAAAGAAAATTAAATATTTCTTTTTTTATCCTATTTAAATATGAAATAATAATAATAGTAATATTAATTTCAATATTCACGTAGTAATAGTAATAATAGTAATAATTCTATTTACTATGATAATTATTGTAATAAAAATAAAAATAATAATTATTTTTATTATTATTATTACTACTACTACTACTACTATTATGTTAGTTTATTCTAAAAATTATATTATTGTGCTCAATATTATAATATGCTTGCACATATTTCCCTTAAAAATGTTTGCTTATTTGTTTTATTAGTGAAAAATATATAATTTAACTAAGGGCATTATGGTAACTTGAAACAATCCATAGTGATTATTAAAAAAAAAGTAAACAGATCATTGGAAATACAACTTATTTTTATTCTAATTTCTACAGCTGAAGTAAAAAACTTATTTAAATCCTTATTCTTCATTTTAATTCCAGCATATTTCGATTTTAGATAATTCTGATCCCTACCCATTCTGATTTATGGAAAGTAAATGCACGGTTAGTGCTTTAGCTAGATTGATTTTAGAACTTGTGAATGATCTATGACTCTTCTTTAAAAAAAAAAAAAAAACCCCTTTGTGTTAGAATCGATCGAAACCCTAAAATTTTAAAATACAAATCCGACACTTTTGTTATATTAAACGTAGCTTCAAAATTAAAAAAAAAATAGTATTAAATACAATGAAAACATTCATAATTGTTATGAGATATTTCAATCTATCTATTGATAAGAGTAATGTTTACACAAATGACTTTAGGAAGTAAGTTGTAAAAAATATTATTGGGTTGTGTGTTATACATTTCTCACTTGCTATTTCATTTATCACTTATATTTTAATATTAAAAGTCTTTTTTTTTTCATGTTCTTTTCTCCTTTCTTGGATTAGTTTCATTCTCTCCGGCTTTCTCTTTTTTTCTTGAACTAGCAAATAGAACTGCGCTTCGCGCAGCTTTAAAAAAATAATTTAGTATTATCTTTTTTTTTTTTACTTTGTACTTGATGAAACAGATAAAAAATATGAATTGATTTTTTTTAAAGATGATGCAACCTTATAAAACTAATGTTATTTATAAAAGTTAATTATTTTTTTGTTAACTTTAAAAATATATATTAATATGTATAGTTAAGTGTATACAACATTTTCATCAATAAAAATTATATTCACACTAATCAATTTTTCATTCTTCTTGATATTAACAGACTCTCATATCCTACAAAGCCTAACTATTATCATCCAACTATCTGTATCATTATTCAACTCATGAAGAAAAGAGTACTCCATGAAGCACACAATACTAAAAATTCAAATAAGTCAAAAAATAAAAACACAAGAACATTTCTAAAGAGGATGTTGGTTAAATAATAAAAAAAATTCCAAACATAACAAATCTTAAATACTTAATGTTTATAGAGTTTAAAGAAACCAAAAGACACTAAACAAAAGTTTGCATAATTAAATATGAGATTATGGCATTAAAATTAGGCCCTAGTGACATTGGTGAGCGAAGATGAAAGAGCCTTCATTCCTATATTAATTATTTGATGTATTTTAAACCATTAAAGTTTAGTTGTTGGCTTAATAAAATAAATGAATGTTTCAAAACTTATAATTAATTATTATTAATGATTACATATTGTTGAATTTAAATAGAAAGAGGAAGAGACATGTAATCTTTTGTAATCTAATAATTATTTTCTATTTTTAATATTTTATAATGTAATTATTTTTTAATCTCAACCAATATATTAGATAATAGAGAATATAAAAAAATGAGAAATAATGATGCCACAAATCTTAACTACTTAATATTTATAGAGTTTGAAAAAGCCAAAAGGCACTAAACAAAATGTTGCATAATTAAATATGGGATTATGACATTAAAATTAGATCCTACTGGCATTGTTGAGGGAAGATGAAGAAACATTCCTTCCTATATTAATTAATTGATGTATTTAAGCCACTAAAGTTTAATTATTGGCATAATAAAATAAATGAATGTTTCAAGACTTATAATTAATTATTATTAATGGTTACATATTATTGAATTTAAATAGAAAGAGGAAGAGACATGTAATCTTTTGTAATCTAATAATTATTTTTTATTTTTAATATTTGTAATGTAATAATTTTTTTAATCTCAACCAATTTATTAGATAATAGAGAATACAAGAAGATGAGAAATTGTGATTAGTTGATGTATTTTAAACCATTAAAGTTTAGTTGTTGACTTAATAAAATAAATGAATGTTTCAAAACTTATAATTAATTATTATTAATAGTTACATATTGTTGAATTTAAGTAGAAAGAGGAAGAGATATGTAATCTTTTGTAATCTAATAATTATTTTCTATTTATTTTCTATTTTTAATATTTTGTAATGTAATTATTTTTTAATCTCAACCAATATATTAGATAATAGAGAATATAAAAAGATGAGAAATAATGATGCCACAAATCTTAACTGCTTAATATTTATAGAGTTTGAAGAAGCCAAAAGGCACTAAACAAAAGGTTGCATAATTAAATATGGGATTATGACATTAAAATTAGATCCTAATGGCATTGTTGAGGGAAGATAAAGAAACATTCCTTCCTATATTAATTAATTGATGTATTTAAGCCACTAAAGTTTAATTATTGGCATAATAAAATAAATGAATGTTTCAAGATTCTCATAATTAATTTGATTGTATTTAACTCATTTAATAAATAATAAATTTATTAATATATATCATTCCTCATCTTTTTATATTTTCTATTATCTAAAATATCTAAAATATTAGTGGATATTCTTTGTACTTTTTTTCTCTTTCTATTTAAATTCAACAATATATAATCATTAATAATAATTAATTATAAATCTTTTGAAACATTTATTTATTTTATTATTCTACCAATTAAACTTTAGTGGCTTAAAATACATGAATTAATTAACATAGGAAGAGAGGTTCTTTCATTTTCCCTCAACAATGCCACTAAGGCCGAATTTTAATGCCATAATCTCATATTTAATTATGCAATCTTTTGTTGAGTGTCTTTTGGCTTCTTCAAAATTTATTATGCTATCAATTAAATTTTAGTGCCTTAAAATACACCACCTAATTAACATAGGAAGAGAGGTTCTTTCATCTTCCCTCAACCTCATCTTTTTATATTCTCTATTATCTAAAATATCTAAAATATTGGTGGATATTCTTTGTACATATTTCTTCCTCTTTCTATTTAAATCCAACAATATGTAACCATTAATAATAATTAATTATAAGTCTTTTGAAACATTCATTTATTTTATTATGCTAGCAATTAAACTTTAGTGGCTTAAAATACATGAATTAATTAACATAGGAAGAGAGGTTCTTTCATCTTCCCTCAACAATGCCACTAGGGCCTAATTTTAATGTCATAATCTCATATTTAATTATGCAACCTTTTGTTGAGTGCCTTTTGGCTTCTTCAAATTTTATTATGCTAGCAATTAAACTTTAGTGCCTTAAAATACATCAACTAATCTTTATATATATATAAAGTTGGGACTACAAGAGGTGATGTGACATCACCATTTCTCATCATTTCATATTTTCTATTATCTAATAAATTAGTTGAAATTAAAAAATAATTACATTACAAAATATTAAAATAGAAAATAATTATTAGATTATAAAAGATTACATGTCTCTTCCTCTTTCTATTTAAATTCAATAATATGTAACCATTAATAATAATTAATTATAAATTTTGAAACATTTATTTATTTATTATGCCAACAATTAAATTTTAGTGGCTTAAATATATCAATTAATTAATATAGGAAGGAATGTTCCTTCATCTTCCCTCAACAATGCCATTAGGGTCTAATTTTAATGCTATAATCTCATATTTAATTATGCAACCTTTTGTTTAGTGCCTTTTGGCTTCTTCAAACTCTATAAATATTAAGTAGTTAAGATTTGTGGCATTATTATTTCTCATATTTTTATATTCTCTATTATCTAATATATTGGTTGAGATTAAAAAATAATTACATTACAAAATATTAAAAATAGAAAATAATTAATAGATTACAAAAGATTACATGTCTCTTCCTCTTTCTATTTAAATTCAACAATATGTAACCATAAATAATAAATTAATTATAAGTTTTGAAACATTCATTTATTTTATTAAGCCAACAACTAAACTTTAGTAGTTTAAAATTAATCAACTAATTAATATAGGAAGGAAGGTTCCTTCATCTTCCCTCACCAATGCCACTATGACATAATTTTAATGTCATAATCTCATATTTAATTATTCAACCCTTTATTTAGTGTCTTTTGGCTTCTTCAAACTCTATAAATATTAAGCATTTAAGATTTGTTATGTTTGGATTTTTTTAATTATTTAACTAACATCCTGTTTAGAAATGTTCTTGTGTTTTTATTTTTTAACTTATTTAAATTTTTAGTATTGTGTGCTTCATGGAGTACTCTTTTCTTCATGAGTTAAACAATGATAAAAATAGTTGGATGATAAGGGTTAGGCTTTGTAAGATCATGTGGGAGTCTGTTAATACCAAGAAAAATATAGAGTTGATTAGTGTGAACATAATTTTTATTGATGAAAAGGTTGTCTACAATAACTATACACATTAATATATATTTTTAATGTTAATAAAAAAATAATTAACTTTCATAAATAACATTAGTTTTATAAGACTGCGTCATCTTTTAAAAAAAATTCATATTTTTTATCAGTTTCATCAAGTACAAAGTAATAAAAAAAGATAATAGTAAATTTTTTTTTAAAACTGCGCGAAGTGCAATTGTATTTCCTAGTATATATATAAAGCTGGAGACTTAAGGATGTGATATGGCATCACCATTTCCCATCTTTGTATATCGCTATTATCTAATAAATTGAGAAATTTTCTTTTAGATTTGGTTTTTCATCTTCTCATAATTAATTTGATTGTTATTACACAATAACAATTATGTAAAGATTTTAATGAGGCATATTCTTTGTAATGAACATCCAAGGGGGAGTGTTATGAATTTATTAAAATAAATGTAGATGTTCATAACATATATCTCTTAGTCTCTCCACTATCTCCCATTAGCAACCTTTAACTTTCCTATAACTCCCATTATCTCACAAAGAATTATGATCCATAATTTTTCATTAATTTCATGGAGTGATTATGTAACTATAAAAAGATAGCTCATCTTTTTATTTTGTATACACACAATTGAAATGAATAAAATCACTCTATAATATATTCTCTCATTTTATTCTTTATATTGCGTTGCTTCTTTATTTGTATTGCTGGTTAATAGCTTTTTTTTGTTTTTTATAAGGTTACCTCATCTTAAAAAAAAATCAATTGATATTTTTTATCAATTTCATCAAGTGTAAAGTAAAAAAAAAAAAGATAATACTAAATTCTTTTTTCAAAGCCGCGTGAAACGCGGTTCTATTTTCTAGTTTATTAGATAATAGAGAGTATAAGAAGATGAGAAATGGTGATTAGTTGATGTATTTTAAACCACTAAAGTTTAGTTGTTGGCTTAATAAAATAAATGAATGTTTCAAAACTTATAATTAATTATTATTAATGGTTACATATTGTTGAATTTAAATAGAAAGAGGAAGAGACATATAATCTTTTGTAATCTAATAATTATTTTCTATTTATTTTCTATTTTTAATATTTTGTAATGTAATTATTTTTTAATCTCAACCAATATATTAGATAATAGAGAATATAAAAAGATGAGAAATAATGATGCCACAAATCTTAACTATTTAATATTATAGAGTTTGAAGAAGCCAAAATGCACTAAACAAAAGGTTGCATAATTAAATATGGGATTATGACATTAAAATTAGACCCTAACGGCATTGTTGAGGGAAGATAAAGAAACATTCCTTCCTATATTAATTAATTGATGTATTTAAGCCACTAAAGTTTAATTATTGGCATAATAAAATAAATGAATGTTTCAAGACTTATAATTAATTATTATTAATGGTTACATATTATTGAATTTAAATAGAAATAGGAAGAGACATGTAATCTTTTGTAATCTAATAATTATTTTTTATTTTTAATATTTTGTAATGTAATTATTTTTTTAATCTCAACTAATTTATTAGATAATAGAGAATACAAGAAGATGATAAATGGTAATACCACATCACCTCCTCTAGTCCCAACTTTATATATAAACTACAAAATAGAACCGCGCTTCACGCGGCTTTAAAAAAATAATTTAGTATTATCTTTTTTTCTTACTTTATACTCGATGAAACTGATAAAAAATATGAATTGATTTTTTTTAAGATGAGGCAACCTTATAAAATTAATGTTATTTATGAAAGTTAATTATTTGTTTGTTAACTTTAAATATATATATTAATGTGTATAGTTAAGTGCACAAACCTTATACCTTTTGTAGTTGTTGATAAGTTCCAAATTATATTCAATTTGCTAATCTTTTAGAACTTTTATATCTATTTTTTTCCAACCAGCTCCAATGATCTCAATATCACCCACACCACATAAACTTCCGACAACATCTGTAATATTATGGAAAAATAACATAAACATGTTAAAACATAAGGATCAATAATTTCTAATATACACTTAAAGATTAACAAACATTAATAATTAAAAAAATACCTCAGAGGATTGTGTTATCATTCACACGTATATCAACCAATAAAAGTTAGAAATGTTGAATGCAGTAGAAGTATGCGGTCGTCAGAAACCGGGTGGTTTAAACCAAAAAAAAAAAAGCTATTAGCCAGCAACACAAATAAAGAAGGAACGCAAGATAAAGAATAAAATGAGAGAATATATTGTAAAGTGATTTTATTCATTTCAATTGTGTGGTACAAAACAAAAAGACGAGTTCTCCTTTTATACTTACATAATCACTCCATAAAATTAATGAAAAATTACGAATCATAATTCCTTGTGAGATAGTGAGAGTTATAAAGAAGCTAAATGTTGCTAATGGGAGATAGTGGGGAGACTAAGAGATATATGTTATGAACATCCACATTTATTTTAATAAATTTATAAACTCCCCCTTGGATGTTCATTACAAAGAATATGCCTCATTAAAACCTTTACATAATTGTTATTGTGTAATAACAATCAAATTAATTATGAGAAGATGAAAAACCAAATTTGAAAGAAAATATCTCTATTTATTAAATAATAAAAAATATATAAAGATGAGAAATAGTGATGGCACATCACCTCTTGTAGTCCTAGCTTTATATATATATATATATTGTTTCAACTCTCTCTTTTTCTCTTCTTTCATAGAAAATTTCAGTTATCAAATAATGAGTGGATGCATTTGATAATATTGACAATAAAACCATCGTATATCCTTTTTAAAAAATATGAAAATTCGTCAAAAATATGAGTAAAAATATTTCAATTATAGATATTTTTATTTAAATTTTGACTGTCTTATATTTCAAACGCATAAATCCTAACTACATCTCGGTCTCTAACTCTAATCACTAATCTTAGTGAAATTCAAACTTCAAATTAACCTGCTTCTAAAAGTTTTGCTAGTTGTCTCTAACTGCTAAGTGCTAATTTAAATTGAGACTTAAAGCACGGACTACTCCAAAAAAAATTAGTAGTTAAACCAATTAGCACACAATTAAAAAAGACAAATTTTCCGGTCCAAATAGCATATAAAGATTAAAAAGGAGTCTAAGATGAATATTCTTGAAATAATGGGACCTTCCAGTAAATAATTCAAACTTTTGGGGCCTACTAGGTTTCTTTCCTCAATGGGTTTTTAAACTTTTGAAAATGTGAAAGAAAATTCCGGTGAAAATATTAAATATGGAATAACCACCGAGGTGTCTACTCCAAAAGTCCAAAACATGGAGAGCGGCTGCACCGAACTACGTCTCGTTTGCCCCGTCGCATTCGGCAGATCGGAATCCACCATCAGACACGTCGAGTCCGTCTCCGGCGCCAAGATTCGCTTCCTCGACGACCTCTCCTCCGACGACTGCGTACTCCAAATCACAGCCGACTCCTCCTCTGCCGCCGCCAATAGAGATAACAATCCGAATGTGAGGAGAGAAGAGGAGGAAACGTGGACGGCGGAACAGAAGGCGCTGGTGAGGTTGTATGAGACGATAGTGAGGCGCGAAGCAGCAGGAGAGCAAGCGGAGGTGGTGGGAGATAGAGAGGTGACGTGCAAGATGCTGATTGGAAGAGGATTAAGTAAGGTTTTTGAGAAGATTGAAAGTGAGAGCGGAGCTAATGTTAGGGTTTTAGCTAAAGATCATTTTTTTGCTGCCGATGATTTGTTGATTCAGGTTATTGAAAAATTCGAGTCTTTTTTTTCTTTTTTTTCTAGAGTCATGCATTGAAGTACCTATGTGGCATCGCATTAATCACTTCACAAAATCTATTTTCAATTATCTACTGATTTTATGTGCAACATCATTTTGTATAATAGAAAATTATGAGTTTTTGTTATATGTGGTGTTATTGACAGGAATTGGCATTCAAATTGAAAATGTGAATAACAAGCCAAAAAGGATAAATGAAACTATGCTTAAGGAATTGCTACATTTAGGGTGTGTGGGGGCTT
Source organism: Citrus x changshan-huyou (assembly GCA_039657385.1). Taxonomy (NCBI): domain Eukaryota; kingdom Viridiplantae; phylum Streptophyta; class Magnoliopsida; order Sapindales; family Rutaceae; genus Citrus; species Citrus x changshan-huyou. Next base: position 16,424,040 of record CM077547.1, on the reverse strand, counting down.
GAGGTGCTGTTTTTTGATAAGAGGTATTTAGATGCTATTATCCATGGCTTATGTGGAATGCAATCACTAAGTTGCCAAACGCAAGTGAGTGGGTGGGTTGTGAATCTTAGCGACTGTGTAAACGTTGAGTGTCTGCCAAACACTTTAGTTGTCGTGCTTTCAAAGTTTAGTAGAAGCACAATAGTTACAAACATAGGCTTAACATGTGTTTTGGACTTTTCATGTTCATCAAGTGACAGATGTTGTGGAATGTTCGGATAGGGTCGCTTGTTGAATTTGTTTCTTAAATTTTATAAGGATGTATTTATTGTGTAATGGTTACTTTCTCTAATGACTTTTGTTGGATTCTAATTTGCAGATATCAGGAAGCTTTCCAGATGTAAAGAAAGCACTATTGTCGGTTTCAAATTTTGTTCAAGATAGCAGAAGAGTCGATGCACTCAAAGCTAATGTAACAAAATCTTCAGGAATGGTGGTTCAAGGAAATCCTTACCCTCCAGCTGCTGAACCATTTCATCAGAGAGGATATGCACCCAGTTATCATTCGAGGGGCTATTCTTCGGGTCCAGGGCACGAGACTGTTGGAGGTCGTAACAGAATGTTTTACGAAGAGGAAGTTGTGTTTAAGTTGTTGTGCCATCTTGATAAAGTTGGTAGTTTGATAGGGAAAGGTGGATCTATAGTACGGACTTTTCAAAATGAAACTGGCGCATCGATCAAGATTGCAGATATTTTGCCTGATTCAGAAGAGCGGATCGTTGTGATATCTGCACGAGAGGCATGAAACTTAACCGTATTTGATTATACTCCTTTAGGACTTTGTGGTGAGCTGCAATTTTCTTGCAGATGGGGTAATAAGGGAGCTTTTATGTTTGAAATTTGACTGAGAATGTTTTTCCCTGTGTCAGAATAATAAGTCCACTAAATTGACTCGTTGTGACTGTTCTTGCTTTGTTGAACACCTCAATAGTTGCCCCTTTGGTGCTGCTCTGTTTACAGGGTTAGTAATAATATAAACATGCCATTGAATTATATGTGGTAGGATGGGACCAGAAGATGTGGAGCTATTATCCAACAGATCACACCTACATTTCTTTTTAATGAGTTCTAGATAGTGTTTATATGCATTGTGTCCTTGGAGCATGTCTCCTCTTCTTTATTTGAAGTTACAAGGGAAAAGAAAGAATCCAATACCTTCTCATATATTACAATGTTAATAGGAAAAGTCGTCATTGAAATTTTATAGGATTTATACCTTAAGTAATTTGATTTGAATCTATGCAAGTATCAAGATTGCTTTCCTTTAACATTTTCAATTTGGTTTGACCCACTGCAGAATTCAGAGATGAGGCACTCACCTGCTCAGGATGCTGTTATGCGTGTGCATTCAAGAATTGCAGAGATCGGATTTGAACCTGGTCAAGCAGTAGTTGCTCGGCTTCTTGTACACTCACAGCAGATAGGTTGTTTACTGGGTAGAGGAGGCCATATTGTTAGTGAGATGAGGAGAGCTACTGGTGCTAGTATACGTGTATTTCCAAAAGACCAGGCTCCAAGGTGTGGTTCTCCGCATGATGAAATTGTTCAGGTGACCAAGTAGTACAGGCATGAAACATCTTTTCTGCTAGTTGTATTGATCTGTTTAAGTCTCTTCTACCTTTTATTTTTCTTTTTCTTTCTTGATACATGCTTACTCTATGTGAATGCCTGCTTGATGTTTGAGTTGGTGGATGGATCCAGGGTTTATTAATGGATTTGGAATATATTTATTTCTATGCATCTCTTCAAAATGAAAAAGTCACTTCAGCTTTATTTATTTATCTATTGTTTTGCATGAAGAATAGATAGAAATTTTTGGATTGTCCTTGACATGTATTTTGACATTGCTACCACTTTGTTTTCGGTGTGTTTGGAGAATGATGCTCAATGGGTTGGTTTGGGAATAAATTTTGGAATGAATCAGTGCTTGGTTGAAAATCATCTGACCTGAACTTACTTTCTCACCTATCATTCTCCTAAAAAGAATATTAGGATGCGCTTTCTTCTTTGATTGGGGAATCATTTTGATTGATCATGTTTACTTGCTAAAAACATCAAGGAACAGGAATGGATTATGGGTGGAGCCCACAAATTTGGATATGAGGAATGGGAATCCCTTTCTCATGGGGAGGTGGGAATGAAAATGGGGGAATGGGAAGGAAAATTAAATATTCATTTTTTACCCTATTTAAAAATTAGAAAAATAATAATATTATTATTAGAGTAGGAGTAATAATAATAATAATAACAGCAGAAACTAGTTTATTCTAAAAATTATAGTCGTATGCTCAATATTATAATAAACATCCATGTATTTCCCTTAGAAATGTTTACTTATTTGTTTTGCTAGAGAAAAATATACAATTTTACTAAGGGCATTCTAGTAGCTTATAACAATCTATTCCGATTACAAGACAAAAGGAAACACATCAGTGGGAATACAGCTCATTCTGATTCCTATTCATTCGATTCCTGTCCATTCTGATTCATTGGAAGTAATTTTACCATAAATCTAATTCTAGTAATTTAGAATTATCTGCCTGGTGTCTTGCCTGTACAAGATGGCAAGACGATATAATTAGTCTATATAATCCTTGTTTGAGGCCCTTTTCGTCAATGACACCATAACTGTGGATCAACGACGGATTGACTTAAGCCTACTAATTCTTTTCACCTTTTATCTTCATTTTTCCTGCCAGATTATGTCTTGTGACTCAAAATATGACTTGCAAATAGCTTTTGTAACCTTTATAAATCTCCAGGTGGAGTGTGCTCTCTTACTGTCTAAAGAAGCACTATTAGGAGATATTAAATGATTGGCACTCTCTTGCAGGTTATTGGCAACTATCATTCTGTACAGGATGCTTTATTTCACATTACAAGCAGACTACGGGAGACTATATTCCCTATGAAACGACCCGGTCCAAACAATGGCCACTCCTACTTGCCTCCTTTTCCAGAAATGCCTCCCCCACCATTTAGGCCGAGACATAACCCAGCCTCCCCTGGTTCATATCCTTCACCTGTTGGCCCTTTCCACAGCATGGACCGTGGTATGGGTCCATCACAACCTTTTGATCATCAGGCAGCATTTTCACATGGTATGGATCCTATGGTCCCACCTAATTCAGATCGAATCCCCTTTCCTTATGGCAGTGAGCGACCTGGGCATGGTCCTACATTTGATCGGCCTCCATCTCCGAGATCTTGGACCCCTCAGGTTAGTGCCTGGTGCTTCAAAAAGTGTGCTTATTGTTTGAACTTAATGAATGTGTCACTTAACGTAATTGATAATGTTTCTTTTGTTTTATTTCTTTTATCAAAGATAAATAAAATCATAATCGACCTAGATCTCATTTTGTGACAGGGAGTTGGTGGTGGGGATCCTAGGGGATTTGATGCTAGTTCTGGCTTCACCCCAAGAAATAGGCCTGTTGAAAGGTATCACTTTCTCTAATAGGTTTATAGTTCAATGTTGTGGTCATTTTCCAATCAATTGGCTTAATGTCATGAGTACTAGATACATTGTAGTGAAGATGCCATCATATACTGTGTCTACCTTCTAGCTTCTTAAGGATTCCTGTATCACTGAATTCAGAATGTTCTTGTCATTTTATACCTATATTTCTTCTTCTTGGCATCACATGCTTTCTGTCGCCAGATTTTAATCCTATGCTCTCATCAATGAATTTTAGAAAGTTGCCAATCTATAGCTTCTTTTTTTCTTATATGTGGTGTATGAATAAATATAAGGAGAACAAAGTTTTCATGATTTGTTTTCAAAGTAAATGATATGATTGGCCATTATTTTCTGAGCAGTGGAAATCATGCTGCTATATTGACAAGCACCACCGTTGAGGTTGTGATCCCCCAACTATACATGGCCCATGTTTATGGAGAGTATAACAGTAACCTGAGTCACATCCGGCAGGTGGGTAGATATCTTAATGCTGTTGATTTCTATTTCTCAAGTTGCTAAAAAATCTACAATCAATTAATGCTCACTATGACCAGGCAACTATATCTCAGATCTCAGGTGCAAATGTAGTTGTTAATGACCCAAAACCTGGGGCTACCGAAGGCGTTGTGATGGTCTCTGGGACGTCAGATCAAATGCGTGCTGCACAAAGCCTTATTCATGCCTTCATCCTTTGCGGAGTGACATCCTGACAGAATCTCTAGTCAAGTAGCAATCTATCTCGCAGAATGTCAGTTTTTGTTCTTCAAAATAGCTAAACAGAAAAGGTCAATAGAACTAGCTGTATATTGTATGGTCGCCTTCTTAAATTTTGTTTTATGTGCTTGTACTCTTGTTCTTCTGTAAATAAGAATTATAAATTTATTGTGTCCTTTTGAAATGTGTACAAAGATTTAAAAATTGGTTAAATACCCTAGACCACTTTCGTTTTGACAAGTTTCCATGACAATACGAATTCCATGAACACCTGCATTATATTGAACTGAACATTTGTGCAGAAGATCAATCCTTGATAAGGGCAGTTTTTTTAAAAAAAAATCTGTTAAGCTATGGAGTTAGACCTTTCCTTATCTATTTGATTGATTCTATGAAGGTACATGATTAAAAAAGTTTTTTATGCTTTTTTTTTTAATTGCATTTAATCTCGTACGCAAACGTGCACATGATTCTGTGCCTTTCTTGTTCCCTCCTATGCTGCACTTTAATTCTGTTCCATGTGGAATAAGCTTGAATTTATTAAAATTCTGCCGAATGTTTTGTGTTGTAAATTGTTATAAATGGAAAATCACTCAGTCACAAGGTGATTTTGCTTCCACAACCCGTCGGCTCCTTTTCTTTGTTCTACTTGCCTATTCTCTTCTATGCTGCAATTCAATGCCATCTGTTAATTTCTTTTTTTCTTTTGTACCTGTGAGAATTGAGAAGAAAAAATTTGGTTAGTTAAAGCAATAATGATTACAAATTGGCTACTTTAGTCCTGGATAAAAAGTTGATAGACGCAGACAATTTAAAGTTGTATATTTTGAGTTATTTTTGTAGAAATTTTCATGCAAAAGTCTAATTTGAAAGCATTTACTTGTTCTGAGAGCTTCATATAATATGCCTCTCTAAGTAGAATTTAAAATGCCTATTGTATGATCAATTGTTGTAAACTATATTATTTCAAAATGTTTTTTTGACGGCTCTGAACAAGGAGCAAATGTTCACCGCCATTGATAGAACACAGATAGATCCATCGAGATTCTCTCACAAGCGAATTATCAAGTTTAAGGACAGAAAAAGGGATTTTGATGAATATAAAAACAAAAAAAAACCATTGGAATTTGGTGATATAGGCTCTGTTTGAATTGCTGTTTGGACAGCCGTGCAATTGAAGCAAAGATGTATGTGTTCACTAAATACTTTATACCTGCTAAGTTGATTTTGTCCAGAACTGTCAAATCTACACCAATTCAAATGGTTGTTTATACTCTCTCGGCAATCAGTACTTCTACTTCATGTCGTAGCCACTGTGGCTTTAACCCTTGTTATTTTTAAATTACAAAAAGCCCAAAAGTCGACCAGAATAAAATTGGACCGTAAAAATTTTATGCATGAAATAATTTAGGTTCATATTTCACAAGAATGATCTGGCTACTTAGAGAGTTTTCCTATGTGAACAGCCTAAGGGCCAGAATCGATAAAATATCTTAAGTGTTTGATTGCATAGAAATAACTTAGGCCTATTCCTTACGAGAATAACTTAGGTACTTAAAAAAATTCTAAATAAATTACCGAAGTATTTGATTGCACAAAAATAAGCTAAGCATAGTCCTTATAATAATAATCTAGATACTTGGAAAATATTCTAAATAAATTATGTAAATGCCGACAAAAAGCCTAAGTATATGATTATGTAAAAATGATTTAGGTCTATTCGCTACAAAAATGACTTAGATACATAGAAAATACTCTACATAAAGAATCTATAGGCAAACAAACGTCCTACGGAATGAGCCTATAGCAAATAAATATTTTATAGACTAAGCCTACGGCCAAACAAACTTTCTACAAATTGAGTCTACATGCCAAAAATAAATTCTGAGCTTGTGGCAAACATACATTTTACATAAAGCCTTCCGACAAACATTCTAAGAAAATTGCCTATGGGTAAAATTTTACGAATACGCCAACGAGCAAATTTTGTTTTAAAAAAAATGTTTTAAAAAAAAGGCCCTAAAGTTATTCTCTACATGAATGAACTAAGCCAACTACTTACAAAATATTCTAAGTGCCTATGGGTAAAAACATAGAAAATGGTCGCTTATTGGCAATGTGCTACTAAACTAATTTTCTTAACAAGGAACTGATAAGGGGCAAAGTCAAGCCCAAGCCCATTAAAGATATAGTCAAATATCATAACAAGTATGCTAAGAATATTTGTCATGAACAAGTATTGACACATATTAATAGGTTTTATTACACATACGCTTTGTGAACACTTCTCATAAAAGCAATGCCAGCAACATGTTTGATAATTCCTTCACCTCAATTCTTCAAATTGTCTATATAAAGGCTAAAGCCTCCTACTATTAGAGGTAAGACATAAATGAGTACAAAAATGTTGCTTGCTTATGTTTAAACTTTCTATTTATGAAAATTGAGTATAAAAGGCTAACTTGAGTATTGGAAGATTATCGACGACAACTTCGAGGACCCTTTGACAATTGTTTCTTTTACAAAACAATTAACCACAAGAAAACACATGATTGGAGAGCCTCGCCTCAAGGAGAAAATGAACACAAAGCTTGATATAGAAAAAATTCTATAACAAAAATTAGTTACTATTTATTGTGCTAAAATTTGCATCAACAGTTGCACTATCTACTAGGACCTAACAAAAGGTCAAAGTGGTTTATCTTCATCATGCATGATAATTACAAATACTTTGATCTTGTGGCTAAATATGAAAGTTAAAAGGATGCGGAAAGGGACATGGTTTGAGCTGGGTTGCGAATTGATAGTCCCCTTACATATTCCTGACCTCCAGTGAAACTCAAATCTTTGATCCCAATTTGAAAGGTAGAGTCATGTAACAATCCAGTGAATTCATTATCCTCATTGTGATGCTTAGTTGCAACTCTACCAATGGCCAATAAGCAGCTTCATCAACCAAAATTCCTAAAGATGTGTCTCGACGAAAGGGCATGTATTGATAAATTGCCGAAAAGTGGTGTGTCTTGACAAAATGCATATACACATATCTCAATGAAGTGCCTAATGACATGTACTATGCCATTAGATAAAATGCCCAGTGGCTTTAATCTATAAAAAGACTTTCTCTATAAAGTGACCTAGGTACTTACAATATAGTCTAAGTCAAGCGCCTAAGGGTAGGTATGGACAAAACGCCCAAGGCAAACTTCTACCAACTAAAATTATTAGATCAATACTTTACAAAGAGGAATCTAGGTACTTAGATATATTTTATAAATAAGCACCTAAAAGATGAGCATTCAATAAAATGCTAAGAGCGTAACTTTATAAAAGATGATCTAGGTTTATTCTTTTGTAAGAGTGACTTAGGTACTTAGAAAAAAATGTATTAGTAAACCGGCTAAAAAATAAGACTTCGATAGAATGCTAAGTGCGTAACACTACAAAAAATGACTTACGTTTATTCTTTACAAATGGCGACTTAGGTACCTACGGCATAACACTCACAATAGCAATGCCATATGTCATGATATCTCCTCCATTTGAAGTATCACTTTTGGAGGTAAAAGATAAAACGAGTGTAAAAATGTTGTCCATTTCCCTCTAAACTCTCTCTATATAAATTGAGCACAAAAGGTTAATTTGGGCGTCAGAGGGTTATCGCCGACAATCCTAGCACCCTTTAACAATATTTCTTTTGCAAAACAATTAAACATAAGAAGACATGTGATTGGAGACCCTTGCCTCAAGGAGAAAATGGACCACAAAGCTTAATATAGAAGAAATTTGGCAACAAAAAATTGTTACTATTCTTTGAGCAAAAATTTGCATCAACAAAGCTATAAGAGCATAATATCAAATGGTGCTTGAAGCCTATTTAGCAATTGGATGTTTTTTCAAGTTAGTATAAGAGACAATTTAAAAGATAAAAAGACACACTATAATATAGTTAAACGATTAAAAAAAACAACACACACACACATTTGTTTTATAGTATATTAAAATCCATTTTTTATCTTTTAAATTATTTGTTACTCTAATCTTTTATAGTATTTTTTTAAATTTTTTAAATTATCCGTTATTTTTTTTATCTTCGATAGTATTCTCTTATTGTAAAATTATTCCTCTGTGGTAATGTGAATGGAGATTTAGTAGGCAATTTCATGCACTACTCACACAATTTGATTATGCATTTATAAAACACACATCAATTTTCTGATTATTTTTAGTCAATGCCTAGTTTGATGATTAAATCATACAATACAAGATGTAAATGTTTTCTGATTAATTATTGAGTGGGACTATTTGCACTCTAAAATCTACTTTAAACAATTAATTTTTAATAAAATAATTTATTATAAAAATACCCATTAGAAAAATTACTATTGAATACAATTTATTATCAATTAACATAATATAATTATTTTGAGCGTTCATTATTCAATTTATAATTCTTTTACTTTAAACGTTCAAAATTTTATTTTTAGCATCTTAAACAAAAGTTATTTGACTAATAAGTAAATCAATATTTTAAAATATTTTAACTACAAGATTTGTGAGACCATTTTAAATTTTCAAATTACTAAATTAAATTAAAGTATCGGCAAGATGTTCATATGTCTGCCTTTCGAGTTTCGATTTATTTTTTTTTTTAAAAAGAAAAATTATCAGCCATATACCCTTAAATAACACCCGTATCAAACGTGTGTGAATACTTTTCAAGTGTATCACTCGTATACCCTAAGTTGACAAAACACTTATGCCGTCCACCAATCCGTTAACTTCAGTTAGCAAGCGCTGACATTAGAAGGGTAATCTAGTCTTTTAAGATGGACGAAACTTTGATTAAAAAAAAACGACATGTCATCCTATTTACCTAGTAAAAAATGACATGTCATATGATATATATTGATAAAAATGACATGTCATCCTATTTATCAGATAATTGTTAATAATTGCTAAAAAAAACTATTTTACAATCGAATCTACTCCTCTAAAATTTAACCTAAATTTTTGAAGATCTACTCCTCCAAGCTCCAACTGAAATTTTTTATGGTATAATATGTATAATTGTAAATAATATGTTGTTAATAATTTTTATGGTATAATCTGAATTTTTTTATGGATAATTGTTAATAATATGTACCATTAAAAATTCATTTTTTTAATAAAAAAAATGTATTGTTAATAACAAAAAAAAATTGTGTATTGAAAATTTACATTAATTTTTGGGGTAAATTTATATTTTTACCTCATTTTGAGTTTCAAGGACGAAATAGTCAATTTACCACAATTCTGTTAACTTTCTAACGGAAGTTAACGGATTGGTGGACGGCAGAAGTGTTTTGTCAACTTAGGGTATACGAGTGATGCACTTGAAAAGTGCTCACACACATTTGATACATGTGTCATTTTAAGGTATATGACTGATAATTTCTCAAAAAAAAATCGGAAGAGGGAGAGGAAGCAAAAATTGAACCCAAATCAACTACTGGAGCAGCATCTCCTAACTTCTTCTGACTTCTTCTGTCAATTGGCCCTTTTTTTCCTCCCAATTGTTATTGCATGCAGGCAAAGAAATGAGTGTAGAAATCAACACTAAAAATATTTTTTTAGTAAACAAAACTAATAATTAAACTTGTATTAAATAATTTATTTATAACTTGACTCGATTCGATTCTGTTTATTGTAATTATGTACTAACTTTTATTTTTTAATTTTGCTATTAATAATAATTTTTATATTTTTTTCAGTAAATTAATTTAAGTGGTTTCAGTTAGAATATTTTTAGTAGTTTAATGAGTGTATAAAATAAAATTTAATATGTGAACGTACAAATAAATAATAAAATATTTCCTATAAAAAATATATATATTTAAAATAATTTTTAAAATACAAATAGACCGCTCTTATTTACTGCACATTTAAAAGCTTATTCAAACACACATCATTTTACACTCGTGATTTGAAAAGGAGAAAGGGTTTGACTTTTGTCAGCTCTCGCCACCAGTATTGCATATTGTAGCTTTAATTTGTTGAAAATTAGTAGATAAAGACTTTAGAGGAAATTAAACATTTATTTTAAATGATGGGTTTTGCTAAGTAATCGAAATTGATTTGACAAGAAACGCATTCTGAAGTTGCCACGTATAATCATAGTAGGAACAATCTGGTAAAAACTAGATCATTTGGCTAAGATTTGTTCGGATCCGAACAGGTTGAGTGGTAAATATTTATTAAAGATAAGTTATTTAATCCAATCGTTATTTTATGAGACGCCAAATATTATGTAATCTACTGCAACTAAATTTCTGCCAAATAATTTACAACCTGCGATTGCCTAAAGTCATAATATTTACTAAGAAATTTTATGGGCAATAAAACATCTATATGTATATAGTTGATTGAAATAGAATTTAAGGAAGATATTACATAGTACGAATTTGATTTATTTTGATGGGGTTTGATCAATGAAAGTTTATGAAAATGTATAAAGAAAATGGTAAAAAAAAATTGGTTATGTAAATACTACATAGGGAACATATTATTTTAATATTCCAATTAAGGTACATTTGATTGTTAATGAATTAAGCAAATAAAATAAATCCACATATGTCTTTGATAGATGTTTAAATAATTTACAACCTGCCACTGCCTAAAGTCATAAAAATAAATAAAGTGAGTTAAGTGATGTTTTTATTTAATTATTCATGTGATGTTACATCATTTTGTATAAAAAAATTTATAATTTTATTATTTTTTCTTGATGAGTGTGCTCATCCACACATAGTACAATAAAAAAATTTAAATTCAATTTTTACTGCCAATAAAAGACAGATATTTTATAAAAAATTTCAAAATACAAACTCTTCCGATCAGATTACTTGCCCATATTAAACAAAAAATAATAATGAGAGAATAAATTTCGCTATTTTGATCAGGTTTTTTCCCAATAATTTATCCAAACTATAAATTATATTTTAACTTTGAAAAACCAAACAACGAGATTACAAAACATTTACCTTCTAATAATTTGGCTTCCATTAGCTGTTAATTTTTTTTTTTAACTTATTTTCCGTAATTTTTTTTCCTATATGCTTTAAGAATAATTACGACAATTTATATAATTAAATTGCATCATCAAAACTAATTTACTTATTTTTTTGCTATTTTCCCTGCTACATAATTAAATTATATGGTTTTAGTAACTATTAAGATGGGGATTATCCTTCGCCTTCCCCATACAATTTTAAAACTTTTTTTATTAAAAAAAAAACACTCAAATTGAAAAAGGCTAATCATCTGACCTCAATGGTTTGGCGTATATGAGGAAACACCCATAAGTTTTCAAAATTGTGAAACATCCCTGAATTATTGATAATTTTCCTTAAGTTAAAGAGAATTCTTAACCAATATCATGTTTCAAAATCTTCGAGGAGCCTTAAGCACAGGCACAAATAAATACGTGTAAAAAAAAAAAAAAAAAATTCAAATGAAAGACGCATACTTTTTCTATCCTCTAATCACTGGTAAGAATGAACAATAATGCACAACAAAGCCTCTGTTTTGTCTTGGCAGCTTCCAAGTTCAAAACAACAATTTCTCTAAATAAAAACATCTCTTAAAAATTTTTAAATAAAAAGAACACTCCCTACCAAGACAAATTTTACAGATAAAATTATTCCATTCAAACCAAGTACAAGCAGCGATGGATTATTGGAACCTGCGGAATGATGCAACTTTCCGCGATGTCCATCCATCAAGATACCTGGTTGGCCATTAACAGATAAGCTGCTGATACCCATGTTAGCATATAAAACTTACTTGCCCTGCTGTGCAACCAACACTATTGCTCCTCACCTCACTCAAGTTTGACATGGAGCCCCAGCCAAATATGGCTTATCATGTGGAGCCGTTAATATTTCCCACAGCTCTAATGACTTGCTCAGCTTTTAAAGTTCCATTCTGCAACTCATTCCAATTAAAATGTATATCAAAACTCCACAGTAGAAAATACTAAATTTTAAACCCAAAAGGAAACAAATACGCTCGTAAGCAGTACTCATTTGTAGGTTGCTCACCTCCTCATTCTTGTTTAAGGAAGAAGTCTGTCCAGCTTGGGGTGCTGCCTTGGAGAGATCCCTCAAAGTTCCCTAAGGTTCAGAGGTTTCAAATTACACATCCATTATACACAGTACAGAAAACATGCAGGGTGAAAATTTTAAAGATCCTAGGCATGCTCTCCAAATAAACCAAGACACGGTTTTAGGTGAAAAGGACCGTGCAACAAGATTCTTATAATTACCCCTGCAGAGTTTTCATTGAATCCTTCTAGTTAATTAAACAGAGACATCTCCCTGTGCACTTCCTTCCTTGCTTATTCATGTTCATCCATCAACAGAGAACAAAAAAGCTATTGACAGAAATGTCCAAGCATATACAAGAACATCCACATAAACAGCAAAGTTATTGTATAAATTTGATGAGGGAATCGTCCATAAATATTTTGAATAAAGAAGGAAATCAATATGCTGGTACAGAATTACAAATCAAAATCTCTTGAACCATAATATGCAACCATTTCCCATGAGGATGAAGGTCATTTTGATCTATTTCCTTCATATTGGTTCCTTTACATTGAATGTTATATAATAACAATTTTAGAGATTAAATTACCAATGGCACTTGTTGCAACCATGCAAGTACACTGTAGATATCATGCAGCCATTATGATACACATACAAGTTCTCACACCTTACCTTGTTTGCCCACATAAGTCCGCAGGCATTGCAAAGGGTCCTTGGTCCTTCAGGTCCACGTCGCATCATTGGTGTTGACTTCTCACTGATACCGCAGTGCCGGCAACTGACATATTCAAGGGAACATTAGAAATCATAATTTCACAGAGTTGATAAGTGTGAACAAGTTATGAACGATGATTTTTTAATGCTATGCGACCATCTGCATTACATATACGTGGAGAACAACGTTCAACAGAACATGCTCTTATGTCAGTCTCAATTGTTGCTAAGTCCATAGAAAACTAAATTTTACTTATACGACTAAAGAAGATTTTGAAATCCCTGGTACAAAATAAATACAGATTAGCTTTACTAAATACAGAGAAGATAACATTGACTCACACAATGTCTTGATTTTGGGATCCATTAACATCCCCAGCCCAGCTCTGGTTTGACCCCCAACTCGAAATTGCTGATGCAGAATCCTCATTATTGGACTTTGCAGAAGTAAACTGACCTTTGTTTCGCTGCATCCTAAAAGAACAAAAATGGTGACTATGAAGAACTCCAGAATTACAGCATTAGAATTCCACTTTCCGCAGGCAAACATAAAAAATAGCATAATAAAGCTCTAAGGGCAAGTTTCCTGATCTACAAGATGATATATTCACCACTTCCATAAGAAGATATACTAAACTAATTTTGGTTCCACTGGAGTTTGAAGTAACAATTCAACGCATTAAAAATGAGGAAAGATTGGATGAACATTCCTACTTCTGAGTACAATATGCTACTGTATGACTGGCCTGGGATTCCAGACTTGAAGAATTGCCAAGAGCAGAAGCTGTAGGGCACAATGCTACTGGCTGAGATAACAATATAACATGCCAAGCTCACAATCCATATTAACATCAGGCCAAACAAAAGAGAGCCAGCATTTTTAATGTAGCAGTGTGGTAAAGTGAACCAGAGCATAACATATTTTCTATTATAATATTCAAAGCCTGAACAATTTTATGCTCACATAAGGCTTCTCCATCCAAGGACTAACCAATCATTCAATCCACAACAACTTTCATCAAATTTGAACGCTTCTAAATTTCCTCTCTCAAATCAAATCCAGAGAAGCAACTAAAAAAAAGTTCCAAAACTGCTATCAAAACATATGAGGTACTTTTCATTAAACCGGATCCCTCTAGGAACTTGATTTCCCTACCCCCTCCCGGCAGCTACTTTTACCTTCTAGCATTAGAAGTATAGTGCAATATACTTAACTTGGAATGAGGAGGTAGAAGAAGGAGAAAGATAGAGAAAGAGAATTGAAGATGATATCTAGAATAACACATTCTAATTCTTGTTCTTTCAATACATCCCCTCTGTCCTAGATGATTACATCAAACTTAATCCAAGGATGGAATGATGCGTATCAAGCATGTAAGCAAGGCAAGCCACATCATAATAAGCAAGTAATAGGAATGCCAATATTGAGAAAAAAAGATTTAAAGACAATTGTTTAAGTCTTAAGTCAGTCACAACTGAGGATGCCTATATTGAGAGGTGTCTCAGCAAATACAGAGTTCATTATTATTCTGTTAAATTTATTGCTGGATTTTTGTTTTCCTTTGGAGGGCCACAGCTGCGGGGCACAAATATAAATCTTCACCTTTTACTGTCTTTCAAATAGCTTTGACTGGCAGTAAATTGTCATCTTTTAAGAGGGGCCTAGAATTTAAAGTTTCAAACAACCTCCCCATGGAGCGGGAAGCCAAGAGGGAGAAAAGGGAAAAAGTAATTTCTAGCTAAGAAACAAAATAAAAATTGTCCAAAGACAGATTACTTATGCCCCCTCACTTAAATAAGAATTCAATGTTACTGGAATCTGTGTCAATTGCCAGGCTACGTACAGGTACGCAATAGCTTAACAGTACGGCATCATTCAAACAAATGCATGTATTTAAACCCCCATAAATAGTGAAGACAACAACATAAAGCAATACATCAATAACAACTTAATCATTCATATAAAGCATTATGAGTGGTAACAAGGGCAGATTCCATACCGAAGTGCTACTTCTTTACGGACGGTATAACGAATTTTCTTCTCAAAATTGCGTTCTTTTCGCTTTTCACGAAATCTAATCAGTGAAGCCAATCTCTGTGGGACACTCAACCGTTGTGGAGTACCAGGTAGTCCCTGGTTCAAGGATTGGTTAGCAAAAATAACAGAAAGAGAGAAAAAGAATATTAATCAATCAATAACTCAGGTCAACTGAAATACCCGGTTGTTTTGGTTATTAGTTATTGGGATAGCAGGTGTGGTTGAAGGTACTTCTCGCCCCCCCAATAACAATAGTACAGCTTGAACCTACAAAAGATACCCAAGAAGGATCAAAATGAAAACTACACTCTTTGATGGTTTTCCATGAAGAAGAATAGCCCACAAATGGACAATTTGCCAAGAGTAAAGGAAGCCAAATCTGAAAGCAACATTGAGGCATATTTTAAATAAATGTTTCATTTCAGGCAAGAGAAGAAAATTTGCTGCCATTTAGTAATCACCAAATATAACAGCATAATAAGAAACCTAACATTGTAAAAGTGTTTACTAAAGAAAACAAGACGCTAAACCTTATACTAATCAAATTAGCTTGGACTGGACGATTAAAATCCACAACATTCTTTCAACAAGCCCAAAACAGGATCACAGATAACCCAGTCCATCCTGCTCTCTAGCAAGAAATTTTGTCGCATTATATTTTCAGAAAACATGTGCAGCAAAAAGGTATATACACAGTAGGATATGTAAGGAATGTAATGTCATAGAGCCACTTTGAGATTTTCAATGAAACAAGGCATGTGACAAAGCAACTATGCAAGAGTGAAAGGAGTCAAGATGAAAGGGAAACCTTGAGATCTAGGCTTCTGTTGCTTCTCAGTAAACTCTTGGTAAAGCTCTTGTCATAACTTTACATCTAGTTACAGAGACTTATTTGATGATAACCAAGCAAGTGCAGAAAGGAAGGGCTTGATTTAACCACTATGGGTACCCCACTTGCCCTATAGAACCTCACATTGAATTATGTGGACTCTACTTCGATTGGTGTAGTCTTTGACATTCATATCAGTAGTCAAAGGACAATAAATAATGGAAAACTGTAATCAATGACAATGACATTCGTTAAGAATTCTTTTAATACGTGACACCTATGGCAAGTCAATTTGAAATGAAAATACATGTTACAGTTCTGAGAATCAAAACTAAGAAACTGATCCATTGGTTAATTAGGAGTTCGGACACTATGTGTTGGCAACTTAAATTAGTTTGTCCATTAAAATATATAGAATTTCTTTCTTTAACTTCTACGAAAGATTATATGGTATTTATCTGAGCGCCGATTGTTAAATGAAACAGATCATATTCACTTCAGACACCACAGCAACATCCCCATTTACATAAACCACTATTAGCAAACTATGTTCAAGACATTCGAACTACTTTGAAAGCAAAAAATTTCAATATGCTGCAAGCTACATAAACAAAATCCCAACAATCAAACAAGGTAGTCAGAGTAACGGATATTAAAAATACATTACTTCCAAAAATCACCTTTTCGGGCGAAACGGAGTCAAACACATAAACCTGCCCTTGGAAAGACAGTGTTAGCTGGTCCCCAATCTCAGAAACGGCGCGATTATCAGAAAGACTCCCGGGGTCAGATGGTGCATCCCCTTCCATTGCCTCACTCTCTCCAACACCATTACCCTCATCATGCTCATCATCCATCACATCCCCATTGCTTATATGATGCAGTTCATGCTCTGGCACATAATTCACGTGATGGATTGCATGCTGCTCATCACTCATTTGCATTTGAGGATTGCTCCCATGATCCATCCTCTCTTCTACACTAAAATTTCAAAGGCCGTCGCTCTTAAAATATATGAATAAATACGCCAGTGCGAGAACAAGTACAAAAATACTAAATATTACTATCATTTAATTAATACAGTTCATAGAAACAATCTGATTTTGCATTCAAGTTGATGCAACGCTATAATTCTTGAATCAAGTAAATTAAACCAGGGCGGTAGCTGAGAAAATAGCAAAAAGATAAAATTGTAATCAATAAATGGCGCTCTTTCTAATTGCCTAAACTTTCTCGGGAACCATACCGATTAATTTAAGCTAAATCTTTTAAAAGATTTTTTTTTTTTTTTTCATCTTGTTATCAGCTCAAATTTACGTAGAATAAACAGCCAATTAAACCGATTAATTGAAGTACCATTCGAGTGTACGACGAATCGAAACCGGAATAGGAATAGCCTACACTGGAACAAGCGAATTCCGCCGTTGAATTAAATCGCCGGAGAAAGAGAGATCAGAACAGAGGAATTTGTGGCCGTCGGATTGCGATCTGTGAAGCTGGGATATCAACGGCCGAGATTAAGCGCTGGCGAAGGAAGAAAGAGTTTGGATGATTGAGATTGGATGGGGGCGGCGAGAGATAGGCAGCTGTTTAGTTTAATTTCTCATTTTGGTCAAGATTTTGTCTTTGACCGTTTTAAGTGCAATTATTAAGGGAATTTGCGTACGATCCATATATAATGTTACTTCTTTTTAGATATAAAATTCTTCCTCCAACAGGGAGATAAGTTTGTGATCCCTCAATTTTAAGGGATGTTTAATTCATTTAATTATTAAACAAATGTATTTAATTTTTTTATTAATCTAAATTAATTGATTACTTATTTTATTAATTAGTACACTGAATTTTTAATATCCGTTTGATTGTTCCTAGTGTTAGACTGGGCTAATCCGGCGAATGGGCCACAATCGCTAAAGCCTAAAACTGGGTCGGGTCTGAGTTTGGCAAGTACCCCAACAGGCCAGATCCTGGGCCCCAACCCGTTTGATCCTCTTACAGGGTCTCTCACTTTCATCATCTTAATTTTCAGTCCTTTTTATAACCCTAACTCCTATCTTAATTTTATGCAAATTTTTTACTTTCAATTTTTGTTATTGGAAACAAAATAAACCGTCAACTTATATTTTTCATTCAAGAAAAACATTAATTACATAATTTTTTTAATCATTATTTTTCTCTGTAGCTTAAAGAGTATTTATTTAACTAACTCGAAAGTCTTCTAGCTAAACAACAAAGCTATAAATTATTCTTAAACAAAATTTTTAGATATTAATCATAATTTTTCAATATTTATATGGGAGGATAATGTTCAAATTAATTTTTTTAACTTTTTATTTCTCCAAGATTCAAATTCCAGGGGTTAGTTTTTATTCATTATTATTGTAAAGAATGAGATGCGGACTTGTCTTTCAAGCAAAAATCATTCAAATTTTAGATATCCAACCGATTTTGTTCTATTGCGGTAAAGGAAAAGGAAAAAAAAAAACTTAGATTATTACAATTGAGTAGGGATGGTAATGGACACTGACAGCAGCGAGTTTTAATTTTTTTAAAAAAACCCGCCCACTGCGGGTTTTGACAACTACCAAACTTGCAATGATATTTGATGGATTTTTTACGGGTTTATATATTTAAAATCACAAATGTTCAATATGTAAATTTATAATAATAGTTTCAAATTCCACATAACATACTCAATTTTAAATTTAACCAATGTAAATGAAAAATTAAAATTTCAACATCAATCCAACACAAATTCTCAAATTTAAGTATAAAATACACAAATCCATTAAAAAAATCACAAACTAGTATCTAAAAATAACAATTACATTTCATATTATCATTCAACACAAGCTCCAAGAGAAGATCTTCATTTCATTCACCATCATTAGCACCCATCCAACATGATGCCTACAATAATGATTAAAATTAATATTTTTCAAAGAATAATACTTTTCAAATATTAATCTCAAGGAAAAAATTATAATAATGAAATAATTCATGCATTAAGTTAAAGAAAAATAGTTTGTACAAAAACACTTTGATTGTTTGGCACTTTGCATTATTGCATTATTTTCTTTATATATTTTTTAGATTAAAATTTTTTTCAAATAAAATTAAATTAAAAATATTTTTAAAAAATATTGCGAGTCTAGCGGATATCCATGCGGGTATCCACCAGATATTGGGCTAATACCAAACTCACCCGCATCTAAGTGCGGGTTTCAATTTGTAATACCAAACCCACCTGTAATACCAAATCCACCTGTAACCCGCAAAATTATCCACAGCGAGTGGGTTTGGACAGGTTTGCGGGCACAATTGTCATCCCTACAATTGACCCATGACTTTGCTGCACCTACGGCAACAAACCACATAATTTGTGTTTAATTCATTAAATCATTCTATCATATTCATTAACTTCGTATAGCATCTTACACTCGTTTTATTTTGCAAATTTACTATGTATTTAAAAATATAAAATAAATTTTATAATGTGAAATATGTTCTTATAAATAAACAAGTAATTTATTGTTTATAATGCTAAATAAACAAATAACAACAAAATATAATTTACAATTCATAATCATATTACACCAAACTAGGGTTGGCAATGGGATGAGATGGAACGGGATTTGTCAATCCCAATCTTGTCCTGTACATTGAATTGGGACAAAAAAAAAGTCACATTCTCGTCCCTTTATTTTTTTTGGGACAAAAATTTATCCCAATCATGTCCCATAAAATATCCCGTCCCATCCCATTATCCCGAATAGTCCCGAATGTAAATAAATAAATTTTAATTTTTTCTTTTAAGGATCGCCATAAATCAATATATAGCAAATAAAGAAATAAAAAATTCAAAGTTCCGAAGCTAATCCAAATCAATCTAAGTTCCAAAGTTCAAGCAAAAGTTAAAAATTAACATAATCTTCCTAAAGTTGACTTCAATTCCAGTTCCCACTTCATTACACAAGAAAACTCCATACTCTAACCACACTTTCAAGACCGCACTTTCAAATTTCTGTATAAACCTACAGGAATTAATAAAGAGAGGTTAGAGTAAGACTAATATTTTGATAATTACATAATAATTAATCATTAATGTTCAAAATTATTAATAAAATCGGTTACCTCTTCAATCTATGCATCAACTTTTTCTTCATCTGCAAATGTAGGATTTTCACTAGAAGTTGTATGCCCATTGTCTTAGAAAACAAAAAATTAAAGACTAGAAAAGAAAATAAAAAAGTTTGAAGATTTAAAATATGCATAAATTACAATAAAATAAATTACCTCTTGTGTAAGCATTCAACCAACTTTGAGCGCACATCAATGCCTCCACTGTTTGTGAGTGTAGTCTATTACGATGTGGGCTAACTACTCTACCACATGTGCTAAAAGCTGACTCGGAAACAACTGTTGACACTGGGATTGCTAGTATATCCCTAGCAATAGTATATAACAAAGGGTATTGTATTGCATTTATTTTCCACCACCCTAAAATATCAAAATTTTTGTCCTTAGTAATCAAGACATATTCACCTAAATATGACTCAAGCTCAGTCTTACGGTTCTCAAATCTCAACCATATTGGCTTTCAAAAAATCATCATACCTACTTGAAAGTTGTTCCTCAACATGGGACATAACGACTGAGGACTCTCCTATACTAGAACTAAAAGCACCCGCGCTAGGACCGCTTACAAATAATTTGGCCTTAAATTCACACTCCTTTATTAATTCCTTAAAAAGCATCTGAACTCTGTCAATATGAATATTTGATTCATCACCATATAACAATGGAAAGTAGAACTCAATCAATTTCATTTTATATATAGGATCCAACACTGTTGCCACGATTAATACCCCATTAACATCTTTCCAATATTTTTCAAATTTGTCAATCATGTTAATTGTCATTTGTCTAACTTCATCATGCTCACATGTAAGCCAACTACCTAATGATAATCTAATCTCACAAATATGAATGAAAAAAAAAATGGATGTGGGGTACTTAGTTTCAAATTATTTGACAATATACGAGCTAACTCCCATTCACTTTCACTTGGCAAACACCTATATTGTGCCTCCAATTGATGCAATCTATAAAAGACATTTTTATACTCCAGGGCAACAGAAATCATGAGAAAAGTAGAGTTCCATCTAATGATGCAATCAAGAACTAACTCCTTACTACATGGAATATTCAACCTACGAGAAATCTCTTTAAATTTTTCCCTTCTTTGAGGGGTAACTATCCAAAATGCAACACTAGCATGAATTTTAGCAACACCCTCACTAATAACACTTAACCCCTCTTTGACAATCAAGTTTAAAATGTGAGCAGTACATCGCATATGAAACAACTTGCCACCCATAAGTAAATCATTTTTATCAAGTTTATCTAGTAGAAGTTGAATCATTCGATCATCAGTAGTGCAATTATCAACAGTTAATGCAGATAACTTACGCTCAAGATTAAGATCCATTAAACATCTCAATAGTACATCACAAAGTACTTGAGAAGTATGTCGAGCTTGCACATGAATAAACCTACATAGAAAAAATACAATTAATTACAAATATATTCAATAAATAAATATAATGCACTAAATATTTCAATGTTAATTAGAATTAAACATAGTACCTCAAAATTTGATTCCGTAAGGTCCAAGAATCATCAATAAAGTGTGTTGTAATAGCCATGTACCCTTTTGTTTGGGAGCCACAAGTCCACATGTCGGTTGTGATTGCAACTTTACTACTGTTACTCTCTATTAAACTCACAACCTTAGCCTTTTCCATCTCATATAACTCCATAATATCACTTTTTATAGTATTGCGAGATACGTTTTTCCACATTGGGTTTAAAGAAGACAACACTTTTCTAAACCATTCATGCTCAACGCAACTAAATGAGTACTCATGCATAATGATCATACATGCAATCAATCCCCTAGTGACATTAGGATCAAAAGAATAAGTCTCTACCTTCACATTTCCCTGATCATCCTCAACTGTTTTTAACTTTTTTGAATAATGTGTTATCTCAATTTGTTTACGCCGAGGGCATATTTTCATGTGATCGTTCAAGTGTCTTGTTCCATCTCTAGGACCTCCAACATAGTCTTTACTGTAGTGCTTACAAAAGGCTCTTATTTTTCCATTTTTTATCTTTCTTTCAAAATGTTTCCAGACCACTGATCTTAATCTTGATGTTAAATCATTGTCTTTGGCGTTTTCTTCAACAACATGCACATCATCATTATCTAAACTTTCATTGTTCACTACTGGAGGAGAAGCCATCCTTTAAAGCAAAAAGAAAACAACAATCCACAACTCAAATAAATGAATTAAATATAAATTAACCTTTTACAAACATCAAACCATATAAAACAAAAGTAATAATAATATGGGACCACAAAAACCTTTATTTTAAAACTCAATACTACTTAAACAAATATAATAATCATTATAATATAACAACTTCAACTAGATTGCCGTATATAATATAATAATATTTAACAAATATCAATTATATGGAAAGAGCACAAAACTGTGAACAATAAAAATAAAAAAAGCCAAATTATGAATGTTAACTTACGGTGTGGAGGCTGAAAAGCGAGAATTTTGTGGATGAATTGCTAGCAGAGGCGTAGTGGGCAAGTCGTGGGTGGCTGCTTGGGAACTTTTGTGGCGGAGTAAAATTTTTTATGGTGAGGGCAAGGGGCGTTGGGCGGTCAACACTTAGTGTGCAGTGTTGGTGCAGTGTTAATTTAGGAAATTGGCTGAATTTTGAAGGGTAATTATTGCTATAAATTATTAATTTTATTTGTGACTTTTTCACTTTTTATTTTAAATTATAATATTAACGGGATATACAGGACATGACGGGATTTTATAATTGATCCTCCTCCCATCCCATAAATAAAAGCGGGATTTATTTTTATCCTTATCCCATCCCAGTTTAATTTGGGATGAAAAAATATGTCCCAATCCCATCCTAAACAGGATCCCGTCCCAACGGGAAAAATTACCATCCCTACACCAAACATAGTATGTTATTAAAATTTTTAATTATATTAATACAATATATGTATTTGATATCAAACCTAACCCTAAACTCACTAACGTATTATGAATGTAAGCATAAAGTATCCTAGTATTTATAAAATTTATAAATAAAGAAAGTGTAAGGTCTTAGATGAAATTTAAACATAAAAGATGAATTAAGGGACACGGCACCGGTAGCACCGCTGGCGGACCACTAAAACTAATGTTTACTAAAAAACATCACTATCACCAAGACTAAATACCAAAGACCTACAAAAGTCTCCCACACTTTTTGTACCCCAAAAAAAAAGGCAAAAAAAATCTTCTAAATAATCATGCATCACAATTACCGCCATAGATTTTGAGAAATTTTAAGTTCTTTTGTCAATTATAATCAAAAGGATAAAATTAATTGTGTCTCAATTTACCGTTTCAAAAGGCTGCCTTTGGTAGCGAATCACCATTTTTTGTTTTTCAAAAATGTGAAAGTGAAAAACACAGTTGGTTGCCCTCAAAATTGGAGAAATTCTCATTTTTAATGGAAATGAGATAATTCTCAGCTAAGAAATTAAGGGCTTGTTTGGTAGCGTTTTTGGGCCCTTGATTTCATTTTTATTTTGAGAATATAGATGCAATACATGTTTGGTGGACTGGACTCAAAAAATAAACTATAAAACAAATAATCTAGATTTATATTAACAGTTATAAAATTGAAAACATATTTAACATGTTCTCTATATATTACAAACTAAATTCTGAAATGAATTATTAAGTAAAATCCAAAAGCACTCTCTCTCCCCCCTAAAATCTTATCTTGCACAACCACTAGGGCTTGGCCCAGTGGCTAGAGCCCCCACAGATGCATTGTAAATGTTTAATCTAAATTTCATTCCTCAAAACTTGAGTGAAGACAGTCTTTCTCGTAGGAGTGAAGTTGACGTCCTTCGAATATTTGAAAGGGTTAAAATCTGAGCAGTGTCATACAAGATTTGATGTAAACTGGTCTCAATAAATTTATGATTGTAAATATCACGAGTAATAATCTCCTTAAAAAAAAATTTTATCCTGCACAACTCTCTCTCCTCATCTCTTCATCGATTTCACAGCTCTCTCACTCTTCTCTTTATCTCAATCTAATTGTTACTTGCATCTCTGTCGCTACTCCTCGCGTCTCCATCGTTGCTATTGTTGCGCTGCATCTCTGCCACCGCCATCACTGCACAGGATCTCCGCTGCTTTTGTGTTGCATTCTCGATTGCATCACCGCTGTTGCTGATGCGCTTTGTCTTCACTACGCTGCTACTCTATCTTGGTGCTTTTGCTGCTCTCTCGGCTCCATCTTTGTGGCTTGCTACTCTCTCGACTCCGTCAAATCACATCTATGTTTTTATCTTCATAAATTGTCATTTGTTTGGGTTCAATTTTTTTATTGTATTTTTCACACTAATTATTGTAAAAATTTGTTTGTTAAAAATGAGTAATTATTATTTATTGTGTGTGCATGATTTCATTGTTCTTAGTTTTTTTGGATGTGCTATGAAAAAATGAGTTAAAAACATTTGACAATAGCTTGGTCTTTGTTTGAATTGGTAAATTTGTAGTAGGATATATTTGATTTTGATATGTTAAATTTTTAATCTATGACATATTGCTAAGTGGCTTTCATGCTTTTTTCAATTTGATTAATTTTAAAAGTTTAAGCTATGTATGTTTTGGGAGCAGTTTCTTTAAGTTTCATTAATATTTGACATATGTTATTTTTTTAATTTTTTTAGTAACAAGATATGTATCCACAAAATGTTGATGGTGAGGGCAAGTAACTCTTAATCATAGTGTAAAAAGGAGATATGCATGATGTCTATTATGTAATTTTTATAATTATTTTGTTTAAATAAATGGCATGTGTTGTAAAATGTGGGCCAGTTTGAGAGTGCGGTTGAAATTTAATAAGTTGTTTATTTTATAATTTTTTTATAAAAATAGTGTTTGGTAAATTTTGTAAAAGCAGGTTATTTCATAATTTTCTCCATTTTATCAGCAGCTTTTAAAAACATGTAGGGGGTTGTTTTTCATGAGTAGCTTATTTAATTATAATGTAAAAATAATGACAATGTAAATTTTTTCTTTTACTAATGCTAATACTAAAATTTTATCATCATGTAATTTTCTATAATTATTTTTTAAAATTATTTATGGTATCATAGGGTATATATTAGTTAAACAATTATTTTCTAAGTATAAGTATGACTTAAATGTTAAGTAAAACTATTTTTGAAAATGGTACTACTAAATACATATTTACTATTTTTATCATTTTCAGTTGCTGCTACCGAACGGATATTACTGTTTTCAATTTTAAAATACAAGATATAGAAAATAATACCAAACGCATATTTAAATTTAAAATATTGTAACTGTAAAATATTATTTTCATTTTTATTTTAAAAAAATTAAATTTAGAAATAATACCGAATAAGTCCTTATAAGTTCTCCACAAGTTCTCAATTTACACGGGCTCACTAAAAAGACTTTCTATGATTGCAAGACCTTTCAAATTAAAATTGTACCCCACAACTTCAGTATCATCAAATCATTAATTCACTTCTATTGACGATTGATCATTTGATGATATATATATATAAAGGCAAACACTATCTTACAACTAATGTAAGGTGGCCAAACCTAGGTTACGTGTATCGTAACATACATTCAAGAAGTGAAATATCTATTGGCACCCTTGAATTTTATGGAAACTACATTAATTGAATTAAAATGGTAAATTAAAATATCAAATGGTATCTATTAATCAGAATTAATCAGAGTATATGTTGATAATGCCCTTTAATCAGAATTAATTCTTAGGAATGATTTTAACGGTAATTCTAAAAGCTATTGCATGTTAATTTTGAAGTCTGTCATGTATATTTTTTATATAATTTATCTTTAATTTAATTATATAATTAAATTACATGCAATAAACCTACAATTCAAGACTAGGATTAATAAATTTAGGACCAGAAGTTTATTCTGAATTTATAGATTTGTATGAATTTGATAATCATTTAATAATGTTTAAAGAAATAAATAAAACTTTAGAGAAAATAAAAAATCGATGTAGGAGGGATGGAAGAAGACAAATACATCCACAGCTGTAAAAATTGAAAATAAAAAGAATTAGGAGGGCTCATATGATATTTGCCAAAAAGAAAAAGACAAAGAACGTAAAGTACATTGATTGTAACTTAGGCGTTCCCATGTAAGGTACATCCCCTCACATGAACAGTATATGTGTGGGATCCATGCACTGTTCATGTGAGGAGTGTATCTTACATTAGTTGTAAGATAGGGGGATTTATATCTAGATTGTGAGATGTAGTATCTTTAAGAGTATCCTATATTACATTATTTTATTTACTATTTTTATTTTTAATAAGATACTAATATTAGCGTTAAGTTATTATACGTTTCAACTTATTCTAATTTTTCATAGAATTTCTTAAAGTTTTGGTTTATTTTGTCTATCTTTCATTTCATATTAGTTATAATTTTGATTTATAAAAAATTGGATAATATGTATGATTTTTTTAAGTCCTTCATATTAGTTATTATTTTGATTTATAAAAAATTGATGTTACTAAATATTTTTTTATTTTTCTTGTTAGTTATTACAAAAAAGTTATTCATAT
This sequence comes from Citrus x changshan-huyou, assembly GCA_039657385.1. Classification (NCBI taxonomy): domain Eukaryota; kingdom Viridiplantae; phylum Streptophyta; class Magnoliopsida; order Sapindales; family Rutaceae; genus Citrus; species Citrus x changshan-huyou. Next base: position 16,397,418 of record CM077547.1, on the reverse strand, counting down.
TTTATAAAAACACTTTCACTTATAAAACATTTTCTTCTCTCTTTTGTTGTCTCCAATTTTTAGACAAACAAAAGACAATAAATCATATTTTTATTTTTTTCATTTACTAGATACTGTTTAAAAAAAGCAACCAAATGCATTTTCAAATTTGTCAAAAATTGATCAATTCTAAACTAGAAAATAATAAAACAATAAAAAAAAAATATGTTCTAGCTCTAATGATCAAAATGACTCCAATTTAAATTGAATGTAATTAGGTAAAGCCACCATGCGCGATGGCCATCATTATAGGCCACTGGCCAAATTGAGTTTCGTAGAACATCAAACCATATCATCAAATTCTAAATAGGTTGATCCGATATTGTTTCCAAATCTCATTTTTCTATTTTTTGAAAATATTTTTTAAAAATATAAAGTTTATTTTACATTTTTAACAAAGAAAATAAGAAAATGATTTTTTTCTTGTTTTCCATACAATATTAAGTTACAAAATAAATAATTTTCTTCCGCTCTATCTCAAAATAATATTAATAACATCAACAACAATAACGATAAAATATTATTATTATTATTACTACTACTACTATTATTATACCCAAAAAATAAATTTCTCTTACAATAATCTTTTCTTTTTATATACATTATAATATTTATATTTTTATATATTAATTAAATCAAATATACACAGTTTATCATTTTTTAAACAAGAAAATTAACAAGATCACCTAATTTATTTTTAAAATTAAAATAATCAAACTAATTAAATAATAAAAATGATTATACATTACTTAATATTAATTTTATGAAATTATTCTAATAATAATTCTTTAAAATACTCCTACCGGGCTTGATTTACATTTCTCATTTTCAAGGTTAATTTTAAAAATTATGCCATACACATTTTAAAATTTTAAAAATAATATTTTCAATCTATTTTTATTTTATGAAAGCAGTAATCAGAAAACAATACCCAAACGGTACCTAGATTTCTTGGATTCATAATATAACAACGAGATTGATTCAAAAATCTACTTGATACATAAAACACGCGCGTGCAAGTATCATTTTATTAAAATTAAAATGAACAATAAACTTTTTAAATCCAAAAAATAAAAAAAAATAAAAAAATTAACCATTGACTTGACTGACACAGAAATAGAAACAAAGGAAGAATAAGAATTGCGACTTAGTCTTCGGCTGCTGACATGTCAACTGTCAATTGGTCTTCAATCAAACACCACTTTGTAAAATTCTCCCGTGTTTCTTTCTTCACAAACACTCGTTCGCCTATCTTTCTCTCCCATCAAACATTTCATACAAACACAATCAAATCCTCGAAACGTTTTTCGAGCAAAAAGATCGTCTCGAAACGTTTTGGTTCCCGTTTACGTTCTTCTCTCAGATCAGCCTCGCTCGTTTGCTCCAAATGCTTCCGTTTTGACAAATCTTTATCTATAATGGATTAAATTAAAAATAAATAAAATAAAATAGTTGATTTAGGAGTTCAGCTTTTGTTGTTAGATCTAATTTAATCAATCAGATGGCGAGGAATAGATCATCATCATCATCATCATCAAGTGGCAAATTGAGATACTGTAATCCGGCGTATTACCTGAAGAGACCGAAGCGTTTGGCTATGCTTTTGATCGTGTTTGTTTCTGTTACACTGGTCGTTTGGGATCGCCAGACTCTTGTTAGAGAACACGAGGTATTTTTTTTTATAAATTCTTTAATCTAAAAATTGTGAATGTTGTTTGGTTGTTTAATATTTGTTAATTACATGATGATAATGGCATTGGATATTTAGTTTATGCAATGATCTTAGTTTGGAATCTATATTGATTCTTCAGAATCAATGGTCTCCGTTCCATCATTGCGAGGAATGTAGATTGTTTGATATTCTCTTAAATCGAGCTGAAGTTTGATTAAATTAACCATTGAACTTGGTGGTTCTAGGATCTCATTTTGAGCATTTATGCGTGAGTATTGAGCAAGAATAGACAGTTAGAGCTGACGATATCCGGTATTTATGCTGGAACCTGGATCTAAGAGTACTTTACATTGAAGGAAACTGTGTTATCTGTTAAGAGTTCAGTGCAATTTTTTATGATAGAAAGAGTAGAAGCCAATTGTAGCTAGAATTGTAGTTACCAATGCCGTAGTTACCAATGCGGGAGGTCGTATTACTATATATTAGAATATAAGTAAAATGAGAAAAATATTGACTGACGAATTGAGAGTGCATCCAGTTACAGACTAATGAAGTTTTAGGTAATGAAATGAGAAATTACCAAGATAAGTACTTGACTCACTTGAACTTCGATGGCCAATGAAGACCAAAGCATCCACATCAAGAATATAGGCTTCCAGCACCTAAGGTAGGAAGTAGATTTATTTAAATTATTACTCTTTTGGTAAGAAACTGGAAAACTTACTAAAGATAAAGAATCATTACAGTAAAGTTGATCGGTTGTCCACTGAGTAAGCAAAAACTTAAATTTTCTGTGCTCTACAAAAATATACCCAGTCATCTATCACCCCCTAGAAGGCCAAACCAGCTTTTATACTCCATCTCAACACCCCCTTCCAATTGAGATTAACAAAGAAAAATGATGATTAAACAATTTTGAGGGGTCCATTGAGTTGTTAAAAAAGATTGATGAAGGCTGAAGTTGAGAGGGGGCAACAGTCCTTGAAAAGACCTACACTGATTTGTACGTCTTGCACAATGAGAAGTTGTGGAACCTATTGGGTTGATCATTTACCACCCTTCTCGCACATCAAGACGGATAATTGAATTTACAATAAATGGGTGAACAGGTGATGGATTTATTGTCCTGGTCATTCATTTGTTGTTGACATGAGTAGATTACATCCATATATTTTACTCTAAAAGTGAAAATCATGTTAGAGTTTGATCTGAATTACAAATGAGGTATTCACGAAAAGCAACCAAGGAGAACAAGGAGAAGACCGAGCTAGAATTGATAATATGGATACACGTAAGAAAAACAGTGAGGGCTAGGAGAAGCTAGGCCCCAAGTTGTTTCTTGAACATGTCAGCCTTGAGTTGCAAACAGGATGCTTGATTCCATTACAAGTAATTTGTCAAAACTCCACCACATATGTAGCATGATTTTATAATTTTATAGGCATTAACCAATAAAGTAAATAAAGTAACAAAGTAGCTAAATGTTATTTTCAAAGAGATTAGTTGGTTTGGATGAGGATTACAGAGTAACAAGATGAAGAGGAATATAAAAGAGGGAGTGAGAAATAGAATGAGAAGTTTACTTTTGTATTCTTTTCCTCCCTGTCCTATATTTTATTTGTAACATCTTGATTAAAATGTATTTACTTAGCACACTACAAAATGACACAATGCCCTATTGTGGCCATGTTCATCAAGCAAGTTCTTATATCATTTATTTTATGTGTGAGCATAAGTTCTTTGGTGGATATATACAATATATATTCAGAAATGAATTTATCGTAAACTTTTTTTCTCTGTCAAAGTTTTTTTTTTTTTCAATTTACTGAAATGTGTTTGCATAACAAAATTCTTTTGTATCGCAGGTTGAACTTTCCGAGTTAAATGAAGAAGTTACTCAATTGCGAAATATGGTAGGAGTTGTCAACCTTAGCATTCTCTTATCTTTCTCTTCTACTCTTTTCTTTTGCCCTTTTTCTGCTTCTTCCGGAGTTGGATAAAAGAGGGACGAAGGAGGATGGGTGGTGGGAGATTGGGGGTGAGGAGAGGAGGGGTTGGGTACATCTTGGCTATTGTTGTACTATTGTTCATGATCAACAGATCTCTGGGTGTTTTGATCTATTAACCTGAAACAAACCTATTTTTCTCCCAGTTGTGGCATGCTTATTTCTTTTTCCCAGGCATATTATGTAAAAAAGAAAGAATACTTATGCCAAAGGCCCTATAATTTCTGATTGATACAATGAAATATACATGCAAAAGGCCTATTCTATTTCCCTTTATCTGTCTTCAATGCTATTTATGTGACTAATAATGCTACAAGTGAATTCTTAAGCCACGAGCAGCACCCTGACAACCTTTATGGGCAGTTTTCTAAGGGATTCTTAACTGTTGTTTTGATGCAAAATTTATTCTTTCAGCTGGAAGAGATAAAGAATAACCCTGCCAATGTAATTGAAAAAATTGATCACATAAAACAAGCTAAACAGCCCCCTGGAAACAAGGCATTTGTGGAGGATCCTATTGATATCCAGCGAAAACAGAAAGTAAAGGATGCTATGATTCATGCATGGAGTTCGTATGAGAAGTATGCATGGGGCCAAGATGAACTTCAGGTAAGTTTGAGTGAATGATATATACTGTTGATAATGCAAATTAACATGGATTAGATATATTAATTGTTAACTTCTCTATTCCATGTGGCTTTTTTGGAGAATTAGTGACTACTCTTTTTCCTCTGAATTTATGTTCGACAAACACATCTTGTCGATCATGGTTTGTAAATTAAAAATAAAAACATTACTTGACACAAACGGGGGGAAAAAAAGATTGAAACTTGAATTATGGGTTGAAATGTTTGGAATTTAATTTAATTCTAAACATGATTGCTTGCTGATAAAAAGCACTGAACTGCAAAAAATTTCTCTAGTTTATTCTTTTGTGAGTGAATTGGCTAATACCATATATTCTAATACTTTCACTTATTTTTAGCGTGGAGAAGTTTACTTCATTGTTTTTTTTATATCTTCATTTCCCCATCGGGGCCTGATTTCAAAAACTGTTGAAGGCTGGTCATAAAATGCCTGTAATTGCCCTTCTGGGCAGAGCTGAGATGGACCAAAGCCCTAGTCCCCGTGAAGCTTTCATGAAAAGGGGTAGTCTTGTGTGTAAACATAGCATTTTGTGGTCAAACCACCCCAACCCAACTGAGAAGAACCGAACTTTGTTGGACAAAAAATGAGAAATTTTGATACATCATATATATTGTTGTCACTGAATTACTGGACTAGTTTTATTCTCTCTCTTCTTTACTCTCTCTCTCTCTTTTATTTTGTTTTTATAATAACAGTTATGTTCTCCTGCTTGGAAAAAGCGGGTGATTTTTTTTTTTTGGCTGGATCCTTCTAAGTACATGTTTAACTGTAAATCTTGACAGGCATTGTTTGGACTTTTTCTTGTGCTGCCTGGATCGTGGAAAGGCTTAGGGAAAATGTTTCAATTTGAAAACCACCAATGCTTTATAAACTAGGTTTTTTCAGTTTTGGTTGTACATGCTTCCTTTATAATGAAATCCAATGTTAAGATGAGTTCTGCATCAATTCCTGAACTTGCCAGATATCATTTGTCGACAAACTCTTAGCTTATTGTTTAAAAGTTTGAATTTAGTTTCCATATACATACAATATGAATTTTATTTATATGGCCTTAGAAGTAACATGATAATTTTACCTTTTCATTTCTCCCATTATTTTTGTGAACAGCCACAGACTAAGAATGGGGTCAACAGCTTTGGTGGTCTTGGAGCAACACTAATTGATGCTCTGGATACATTATACATAATGGGTCTGGATGAACAGTTTCAAAGAGCTAGAGAGTGAGTTTCCTTTCGTCGATTCTCTCTTTCACTTTAAATTGATTTTTTCCTATTTCCCTTTGATGTTTCTATTGCATCATTCCAATTCTTGCAAAACCTTGAACATAAAGTGTTTTGTCTAAAGCTTTTAAAGTTATGTTCTAAAATGGCTTATTAAAATGGATCTTGCCTGCTCCTTTTCAAAACAGATGAATTATTGAAGGCTTAAATTCTACTTATTTACTGATTGGCACAATATAGACCATTTATTCAGCAAAGTAGTAACTGCTTCACCTCTAAAAACACTGCCTTATTAAATAAGTGCAGCTATTGCAACTTAAAAACAGGAAATAGGCTAACAATTTTGAAATTGCTTATTTCCTTATGAACTTATTTTATTCATTGGAGATCAGGATATATACATTAGGAAAGTTGAATTCCATGCAATTTAAATTGCAAAAAGTCTGTCTATTCTCTTACTATTGCCCTGGTTAAGTGACTCTATTCAAGATAGTTTCTTGAGCAAAGCATCTATCATACTTTTAAAATTAGTGTATGTGCGAATGAGTTGATTGACTTCATTATGTGGCCTCAATTTTGAAATTTGAGTCCCTTTGAACCTGGGTATGTTCTACAATTCTCTCAGCCTTATATGAGTCACTTCTGAGGAGTTAATGGTTTGTCCCAATTTATCCAGCCAATTAATCGAACTTTGTCCCGATTTTTTCACAGGATAGTAGTTTCTTGTCATCCAGTTGAGATGTTCTCTTGCGTACTCCTGGTTGTTTTTGCAAGTTTTTTGGATGCGTTTGATTTTCAAAAGTTGTACATAATGCTTGAAGATATTATTCTTCACGTGTTTCCTATATTGTATTTCTAGCTTTGTAGTTTGTGTCACGACTCCAAACCTCATTTGACCTACTGGCACTTTTCTTTCATTCTCTTTTTGCCCTCACTTTCTCCATGCATAATTCTCCCTGTTTTTTCATCATCTCTTAATGTTTATGTAGTATTAAATGTGTCTCCCGGATACCAATGGTTGGTGATATTTGAATGAGCATTCTCAATATTATGCCTTGAAGAGGACTCAAAACCTCCACACTCTTTAGCACAAGATTTTGAGTCTCACTTATCTAATTTTTTTAATGCCATTCTTTTGCAGGTGGGTTGCAAGCTCGTTGGATTTCAACAAGTCATATGATGCTAGTGTTTTCGAGACAACCATAAGGTTGCGTTATCAGGTTTAATTCATGGTTGATTTTATTTTGTGAAACAAGTGTCAGTGGCAATTGCTGTTTTCTTTTCTTTATAATTGCTTGGGGAAAGGACAAGTAATGTTCCTTTGCTGACTTGTTTCTTTTTTGATATTTTAGAGTTGTAGGTGGACTTCTTAGTGCATATGACCTTTCAGGAGACAAAGTTTTTCTTGAAAAAGCTAGAGATATTGCAGATAGATTGTTGCCAGCATGGAATACTCGCACTGGAATTCCCTATAATGTTATTAACTTAGCACATGGAAATCCACATAACCCTTCATGGACAGGGGTAAGTTGTTAGCTTTAACTTCTAGCGTTCACTTTATTTGTACTATTTAAACTTGATTCGTCACATTTCATGGCATCCTTTAAGTTGATTATGCTCTTTTTATTTACGTTTCCCTTTATCCCAACAGAAGCTCCTGGCCTGCTGTTAGATCAGCAGGTATTTGGTTGGCTTAAAATAAATGTGGTTCTTCTCAAGTTTACAGCTTTCTGTCTTTCTTCAAAACGTTTCTTCCATCTATTCTTTCAGCATTTTCTGTTGCTTTGACAGTTAACTGCTAAAAGTAAATGCCACGGACTCTTGTTGTAAACCTGTTCCATTATCATGCATAACATAGTTTACACTAGTCTCTTAGTAGATTGTTTTATCCTTTGTGATAGCTCATGTGTGTCTTATTGAGCTGTGCTGGGTCTTTTGTCCCACACATTTGTTAACGAATGTATCTTTGATTTGATTGCTCTTCTGTCATTTCCCATTTCATAGGGTGAGAGCATTCTGGCAGATTCTGGTACAGAACAACTAGAATTGATTGCTCTTTCACAAAGGACGGGTGACCCAAAGTATCGGCAGAAGGTATGTTTTCTTCTTGTGTTTATGCATGTGGAAATATGTTATTCATCATTCTTGTGTTTGAACTTGCCACTTAATGTTTGACATCTTACAAATTAGTGCTAATTATTCATATTCGTATGCACTAAGAGGTTAGTTTGAAGACCAAAAGTGTTCAGGGAGTAATCAGTCAATAGTTCACTTCTCTTTCTGAAGAATGATTTGTTCGGGTGAATGGATCCTGTTGATGGTTGCAAACTGATGTTTCAGGCTGAGAAAGTAATAGTGGAGCTTAATAAAACATTCCCTGCCGATGGCCTGCTTCCCATCTATATTAGTCCTGACAGGGGAACTCCATCATACTCGACCATAACCTTTGGTGCCATGGGTGATAGGTATTCTCCGCTTGAACATTTACTATCATTTATGTGATCTTAGTTGGGTTTAACATTTCATCATCTATGATTTAACCTCTTTTACTTTCTAGTTTCACTTCTTAAGGTCAGTAAAGGAGTATAATTTTGCAAGATTGTTAAGAGTTTTTGGTTAACAATGAAATTTTATTGCAGCTTTTATGAATATTTACTCAAAGTTTGGATTCAGGGGAATAAAACTTCAGCAGTGAAGCCTTATAGGTGAGGAGATTTTGTTCTCATATGTATCTGCATTCAGATCTGCAACCACTCAACCACTGCTGCTTGCTGTTTGCAGTTTATTTTCTTATGTGAAAGCCAAAGACAAACATGCTACTGTAAAATTTAGATGTGATGGGGGCTGGACTGGTCAATGTGATTAAATATTAAATGATTCTATTTTCACTGGGATTTTGGTGAAAAGGAATATATATTCAGCTCCATACACTTTAGCTGTCTTCTCAGATAAAGCCAACAAATTAAGGAGTCAGTTACAAATGCATTACAATATACTTTTATTTTTCCAATAGTAGCTACCACTTTCTAATTCTGAAATGTTAAAAAAAAAATCTTTACAATGGTACACGTTTAGGATAATGAGTCTGGTAGAATTCACATTTCAGTGTGGAAAATTACTGGGACTGAAAAAAAAGAAGAACAAATGACAACTAATGCAGGATGGATATCATGTTTTAATATTTAAAGTGTCTGCAATCGTGCTCTGGTCAAGACTCAACCTTTTTCTCTCTCTAGTATCCAGGTGTCTGTGCTCATAAATTTCTTGATGTCAAAGTTTTGTTGTGGAATCTTTCAAGCAGGGACATGTGGGAGACATCAATGAAAGGTCTATTAAGCTTGGTTAGGAAATCAACACCATCGTCTTTTACATACGTTTGTGAGAAGAATGGGGACTCGCTGATAGACAAGGTAATACTCAGTTACACTACTGTAGGGATGCATTAGTAATTGCTAGATATTGATGGCTATTTTGACACCATGCCTATGCAGATGGATGAATTAGCATGCTTTGCTCCTGGAATGATTGCTTTAGGATCTTCTGGTTATGGACCCGGTGATTCTGAGAAATTTCTCTCTCTTGCAGAAGAGGTATTCCTTCTGTCTCACTTCGGAAAATATCTTAATACCCAAATTTTGTGCAAGAACAAGAAAAAAGAACATTGTTTTGTGAACTCATATAAGTTGTGATGAATAATGCAATGTCTTCACCTCCAATTTTAAGGTACCCTTTTAAGTTACCGTATGACATGATTTTTGAAATTGAATGAAGTTTCGATCACATATATATGAATTTTGTTTGGCAAGAATCATCTGGGATTACCAAATTACCCATGACTTTGAAACTGATAGGTTGTTAAACATTTCAAAGGAATTTCAAGAAAGAAATGGACGAATTTTTGAAAGCTCTAGGGAAGATTTTCAAAATTGAATGAAGTTCTGATCATATATACCTGAATTTTGTTTGGACGAAGCATCTGGGGTACCAAATTATCTACTAAGACTGATAGGTTATTGAAGTCAAAGGAATTTCTAGAAACACGGGGGAAAAAAGATGATTTTGAAAGCTTGGCTGGGGAAGATGGTTAACTGTTTTATGGGATAAGGCAATAATTTAGGGTGCTTTTTTTCTTTGGGCATCACGGACAAGAATTTTAGGACCCGTTTTTCTTTTACATAAGTTCAAATTGGGAAGTGTTTTGGGCTAAGTCGAATATCGTCTTGATTTTTACAGTCAAGAGTGTTTTATCTTTGGCTTGAGTGGAAAGGTTCTTTGTAAATAGATTTTGAGGTTCTGCCAGGCTGATCCTGGTTTTTTTGACTGCTTGTTCACTTTTTTGTAAACCTCACATTGTTTAGAATATAATTCAAGTTTCTGTTTCTTAATAAAAAAATGATAGAAGGACATAAAATATGTGTGTCTGTTGGTGTATGTCTCTTATTGCCGATTGGTTTGGCCTCTGACATGGGAAGCAAAAGGTCAAGTGTTCAATTCCAAGGAGAGATTTTTAATTTGGGTTGAGGAGGAAAGAGAAAAATATTAACAAATCTCTGATTGAATGCAAGATTTACCTGATACATATGGAAGTTGGGAGATGATCTGATTTGTTTGGGGTATAAGACCGAGATGGTTTTGTATGAATCTCATACTTGGTTAATCTTTTCTTTTCCTAGTAGGCCACTAGTTAAAGGAATAAACCAGAACCAAAATTTTTAATTTGAAATGTAATTTAATTTGGATTGCTGACCTAACCATTCATTAGCTTCTAGTGCATGTTCCTTCTTTCCCATATCAAAACCAAGGATGATGTGAGATGGGTTTTTCACTGGATGTTTCTGTCTTTTTTTGCAGCTTGCTTGGACATGTTATAACTTCTACCAGTCAACACCGACAAAATTGGCTGGAGAGAATTACTTCTTTCGTGATGGGCAGGTTTGTAGTTTTTGTATTATCAAATGAATTTTCAATTTTTAAGGTACTGCTGTTTACCAGTGTTCATTTGTTACATTTTCAGGACATGTCTGTGGGCACATCATGGAACATACTGCGACCTGAGACTGTTGAATCACTTTTTTACTTGTGGCGTCTAACTGGCAACAAGACATACAAAGAGTGGGGTTGGAACATATTTCAGGCATTCGAAAAGAACTCGCGAATAGAATCAGGATATGTTGGACTGAAAGATGTAAGGACACCTCAAACCTCCAACATTAAATAAGATATTTTTCTATAAATATGCTTCAGTATGTTTTCATGAAAAAGCTGACGTGATACAAAACTTAGGGATGCTTTTTTAGAAAATGCACTTCTCTTAGTATCTTTGACGGTTAAACCTCAGTAGTAAAGAATGTTTGATCTTTTGTTTTAAATAGTTGTTTGCATTAGTGAGCATAGTCTGCTAACTCTACACAAAAGCAATTGCCATTGGCACACACTTAGCTAAATCTTGGGACAATCTATAAGGTCATTTATGAGCCAACATTTGGTAAAAAACGGTGAAAATGTTTTTAAATGTTTTGGTTATTCAATCTTCTGTTGTATATTTTTCTATTTCTTCTGCATATCTATCCTTGCCGGTGGATTTGTTAATGTGCTCTTATTTATACTGCTAATGTGCTCTTATTTATTTATGAATGATTGTTGTGTTTTCTCAGGTTAATACTGGCGACAAAGACAACATGATGCAAAGCTTCTTTCTTGCAGAGACACTGAAATATCTGTATCTTCTTTTCTCTCCCACAACAGTGATCTCATTAGATGAGTGGGTTTTCAATACAGAAGCCCACCCATTAAAAATTGTGACCCAACATGATGGAGAGATCTCTGGGAGATCGGATGGCCAGCATAGACCAAATATCAGGTTACGTGGTAGAAAGGGAGGTCGATTCATTGATGATATCAGGATTCATTAGCTGTTATCTATTTTTGGTTGAACAAATTTGATAATTCCAGGCTCTGATCAGATGAAGAGCCAGAGAGAGTTAGAAAGTTGGTGTACTCGAAATCAGATCCAGAGCCTGATGAATTCTGCTGTTCCCTTTTCGGCAAACTATGCGACTTTAACAGATTCTCTCTGCTTCAGCTGATAGGAAATGTTGTACCCTATGATAAAAATGTTGAATAGAACTTAAGGTGATTGATATGTAGCATAGAGTATATAGATATTGCCAACTGTTATTATTATTTCACAGGAATATGGGTTTTGAGTTCTGACCCAACCTGTTATTAAACAGCGAGGTGATACCAATCTGTAACTTTTTGTTAAGAATATTTGAGATGCCTTGAGCTTTTTCATCACTTCCTTGCAAGTCACTGCTAAAGCTTGAATTAATGATACATGGTTTACCATTCTAGTTTTCTGATAATGCAGTGTTGTAAAGTTTATCTTTGGTCTTATTACTGATATTGCGAGGCGTAGCAATAGCAAGCAGATTTTTGGTCCCCCCGTTGTTCGCTATCATATCAAGCTCTTTAGGTTCAATCTTGCCTGGAAATGACACAAATGAGCAGGGACAAGCTCGATACTTGCGCTAGCAAATGATATCCCAGGACATATCCTTCTTCCTGAGCCACATGGACGCATCTCAAAGTGGTTGCCTTTTTAAAGGCAATAGAAAATAAAAGAACCTTCGAAATGCTCTGATTTTTAAAACATTCAGGATTCTCCCCCCATTGCATAATCATTGGTGATGATTTTGGCGTTAGCTTTTATTTCATATTTCGCTAATCTCACATGTTTACAAGCTGTTGGTTAAATGATAGGACCATATTGGTTGATTAATTTTATAAGAACACATGATGTGGTAACTGGTTAACCCATCAGTCAACTAGTGCAGGTTGCCTCGTAATATAGGCAGCGGTTTTGGTCCTGGACGGCCCTTGCCTTGGGGTTTCTTCACATATCTAACACGAATGAATAAGAAGATAAACGAGGTTAAATGGAGACTGCGGTATGGAAATTGGAGCATTTAGGATTTTGAGTAGGGATGGCAGCCATGTCAGGTCGACCTCGATTCAAATTGGATTTTCTTTGCATCGAGCTAAAAAGTCCGAAATTTATATTCTACTTTTTTTTTCTATTTTTTTAATTAAATTTTACAAACATACAGTTTATAAAATTTTTCTTTTTGTTAGATTAGGTTTTAAAAATTGGGATTAAAGTACTTAAAATATATGCTATATAGATGGGTTAAATATATTTTAAAAGGTGTATTGTAATTAAAATAATTTTTTAAGAATTTCTTCAGCCTTCGGGCCATGGTTGGGTTGTTTAGGTAAAGTTCAAGCGAATCTAGTGTTAAGAAAACATGCTCGAGTTATGAGGCCAAATCCGGCCCGAAACACTAAAGTTCGGACTGAATTTTTCTACCATCCTTTATTTTGAGAAAGTTATTAATATCAAGTGAATATATTTGAGCGTTTCAAATTATCTGATTAACCTCCACTTTTCAATTTATCTTATTACTTTTTAAAATTATCCTTAATAAATCAAAGTTATTATTTTATTTTATTCTCTCTCTACCTCCCCCCAAACCCGTCCTTCTCTAGTATAAGTGCATAACCATCGGTCTATCACCCCCAACACTTGATCAACAAGAAGTTGCCATCACCGCCTACCTTCTTCACTATTAATACATCACCTTTACTAGTATACGATGAGTTTCATCATTGGATTTTATTAAAATTTATGAATAAGTGGTAGGTTTTGTTATTATTACTAATATTGGTTATGATTTTGTATAGAAATTTAAGATTTTGTTTAATTTTCTATTTGGGATTTGATTATGAGTTAGCGTTTGATTCAAATTGTGAATCAATGGAGAACTTGAGGGAAGAAATAATAGATATTTTTTTTTAGTAAGGCCAATTATAAAATAAATAATATTAATTGAAAAATGAGGACTGATGAGATAAATTGAGGAGGTCAAATATCACCACTCTTAATAATTACTCTTATTATTATTATTATTATTATTATTATTATTTTGTAAAAGAACTATAAATTTTTTTATTGGATATCTTATATGTCACCTCATTCATGTGTGTATTTAGTTTGTAAAAATGACAAACAATTAGGTAGTTGTTTTAAAACGAAACCGCACGTCATAAATTCCTACCAGACAATTCTATTACCTCAGATAAATAAAAATGTGATTTAATTAGGGTTAGTTTGCTACCGGTTGAGAAGAGTACTGTTTGGTTTATCCATCCTAAGCTTCCGAGGATTATAATTTAATATTTTAGTCCCTACTAGCGATTATGAAGAATTGAGCTAAAAGCCTAAAAGGTACAAGTACTTCTTACTTGGAGTTGAAGAAATCTATGGATTAATGACCCTAATTAATTAAATATTGAGATTAGAAAATTTGTTTATATTCTATTAAAATCTTACATAAATTTAGAAAATATATATGATTTGGGTAAATTTTATTTAGCCCGTAGTCCAAAAAAGTGAATTGGCTATTTGGGCTGGGCTAAATTTTTGCTTCCACCACTGTCCCTGCTTTACTTTCTCATTCCCAATATTCAGTCGCAGACAGTCACCTTCTTTTCTTCTTTAGAAGACGGAATATGCTGCTGCTGCTGCTACTGCTATCAAGTCAAGAATCCCTTTCATCTTTGAGCTTTCTTTATACCAACTCCATTTCAACCCTCGATATGAATGTGGGTACTCAACATCTCGAACATTTTGGGGGAATTTAGAACAATATCAGAATTTCTCTTAATTAAGCCAAAAAAAAGAAAGAAAGAAAAGATTTAGATTTGATGCGAACATCTTGGCGTTTCCTCTCTCGCCTCCTCCACTCCTCTAAACGCACTGCCGTTTTAAACCCTTCTTCTCCCTTTAATGTATTTATAAATGATAACAATGGAAAATTCTTTAGCATTTTAGAGCATACTAATCAGTTTCGAGGTTTTTGCTCGGTTCATTGCTCGAAACGTTTCGTTCTACTGGGTTTGGTTTCTTTTGACAATAGCGGTAGTAATCAACATCATAAGTACTCCTCTAATCGCAGTAAGTATTTTGTTTTTGCCTGTTTGTTTTCTTTTGGGATTTAAATGTGAATTGGGGCCTAACTTTGTGTGTGTGTTTGTGTGTGTATGTGTGCTTTTTTTTTTTTAATTATTATAGATTTTTTTACGAGGGCAAAGCAGGTGAAGAAGATTGAGACTACAGATGAACACAGGTAAAATTTTTGAAGCTGTCGCCTAAATGTGTTGTTTCTTCGAGCATTTATTTTCCTTTTTTGTGAATACGGGCATAAATTTATAATTTGGCAATAGTATTGGGTGTTATGAGATGATTGATTTCCCACTCTTTCAAAAGTCCACGTTGATAGTTAAAGGATTGTAGAATGATATTTAAGCTCCAGTGTGTTTCAATGTTGTGGTGGCGTTAGTAGCACTCAGGTTTATGAAGTGCGCTAATTGGTTATAATTGGGAAACAAGTATGGACATGGTAAATGTAGTTGAAATGAGTGATGATAAGTTTTTTTATTTATTTATTTATTTTAAACTTTTTCCTTTTGGAAATGAAATTCTCAGAAGCATGATAATGTTTAACGTTCAAATATGAAGAGAAAAAAAGGAGGGAGATAAGAGTAATAGGCACATTTGTTAATTTGGCAAAGGAGTCTGATAAACTACTTTTCTATTGACCTTTTTATCAATTGGCAATTGATTTGTTGCAATCATCTAGATAGAATGTTGTGACAACTAACATTATAGATGCAAATCATTCAGCACATTACTGTGTAAACAACCTTGTAAAAGTGGTATTCGTCTAAAGAAAGAAAAAGTTCTCTTCATGGATGCATTCTGCAATAGGAACAGTACCGAGTGTCTTTGTTAATGACGTTATTCTTCACAATAAAAATGCTGGTAGAACTGTAGGAAATGTGTGTTTGAGGAATTTTTCCAATCAAATAGTATCTTGAAGAACGAGGCATTTGATAGAGCCTGCTTTCATTCCTAATTTGGTAAAAGGCGGGCATTTTTATAGTTGAATGAGACTTGGAAAATGCATCTGGTGGGCATTTTTATAGTTGAATAAGACTTGAAAAATGCATCTTTTACAACTCTAGCATGGGAAAAGAAGGGATTGGGATCCTCCTATTGTTTAGTTTTCTGATTAATCTTTAGCCAATTGATTTGAGATGCATGCACTCTGACAAGAATTGGAACCTGTGCTTGTACCAACAAGTGTTGATAATGTCAATTTCTGTGGATGCTGATGCTTAGTCCGTGCCTTTTTTATGCATCACTGTTTAATCTTGTTATGCCATAGAACATCATGGTTCAAATACTATTAGAGTAAATTTGGTTGTTTGTAAGTATTCCTGTGTTTGTTATGTTACTGGGAAATATGTGATAAGAGGATAAACAGGTTTAGTTGAGAACTTAAACAATAATTTAATCTTTGGTATTGTTTGTCTACCAGACAATGACCGATTGAAATGATATATTTATTTAAAGAAACTAACTGGAAAAAAGACCATCCTAATAATTGCAAGAAGAAATAAATTACTAACATTGAACATGGTTATGATCAATCTGATCTGGTTGTATACACAAGATGGCTGGTGCTTCTCTTTTGCTATCCTGTATTATATTTTACTGCCATGTATTACTAACATGAATGTGCTGAATACTGTTATATTTGTCCTCTTTTTTTCCTTAAAACTTATCTGATTTGTTTCTTGCTATTATTGTCTCCTCAAATCTGTATATAGTCAAAGAGCGGTTACGACTGCATTGTGGGGCAATTTCCTTGTCTTCTCTCTCAAGTTTGGGGTCTGGCTAGGGACCTCTAGCCATGTTATGCTGGCTGAAGTTGTGCATTCGGTTGCGGACTTTGCTAATCAGGTACTTGTCTTGAAGGTTCTTCGGAACGAGGCTAGCAGATGCACGTGTTTTCTTTCTTCCTTTAAATTAAATCAACTCATATATTACTCATTGCAGAGAAAATAATTCTTATTAAAATTGCAGGTGCTTCTAGCTTATGGTCTGAGTAGCTCCAGGCGTGCACCTGATGCTCTTCATCCGTAAGTTTTCTACATCATAAGCCATCATCATTTACAATAAATCGCCTGCATTTTCCTTGTTTTTCAATCTTTCAGCACTTCATCTCATGTATAAATTTGTTTCTGGATTTCAGGCTACATATGTTTTGCAATTTGTTTTTTTTTTTTTTGAGTACGTTAGCCAAAGGACACTAGTGCTTTCTATTTTTTAAACTTTACTCCATGGAGACAGAAATTTTCATTCATGTTTAGAGTGAAGACGTAGGTGTTATTTTTGTTATAAGAATGCACTGAATTGATTTACTTTTTTTTCCCCCCAATTGTACAGTTATGGCTATTCCAAGGAACGATTTGTTTGGTCTTTGATATCAGCTGTCGGGATCTTTTGTCTTGGTTCTGGTGCTACAATTGTCAATGGAATTCAACACTTGTGGACTGCAGAGGTAATGAAACAAATTATGTCATCCAAAATTCTAAATATTCTGTGGTACCTTAACATACGCATATTTATATAGTTTTGCGTGTTTTTTCTACAGGCTCCTGAAAATATGAAATATGCAGCTTTGGTGATTTGTGGTTCATTTATCATTGAAGGTATAGCTCACAGACTGTGATTTTAGGTTAACAACATGGTCTGAAGAGGCTAGTTTTTACCTTTTGATCTTCGTCTTTTCCTGATTTAAGTTCGTTATACTTTCCTACAGGTGCTTCTCTTGTTGTTGCGATACAAGCTGTCAAGAAAGGAGCAGCTGCAGAAGGTATGACAATAAGAGACTATATCTGGCGTGGTCATGACCCTACATCTGTTGCTGTTATGACAGAGGTATTTATTGTGTATTCTTCACTGTTAGTTTAGATAAGCAATTGTACACAATTCATCCTCCTACCATGTGTGTGCACATTGTTTGTGAATCTTTGTATAGCCGTGTATGTCCCTAATCATCTTTACTGCAATTAACTACATATTGCAATTCAAATTAAAAAAAATATATTTTGGTTGATTGCTGATAATTTGTTCTCTAGTTATGTCTGATACTATATATACATTGCAACTATTCTCCTTGTCTGGGACCCCTAATAAATGATTTCTGTTATGCAGGATGGTGCTGCAGTTACCGGCCTTGTTATAGCTGGAGCATCATTGATTGCAGTTAATGTCACAGGAAATGCAATTTATGACCCAATTGGTTCAATTATAGTTGGAAACCTTCTTGGAATGGTATTATTTTTTTCCAAAATAATAAATTCACTTATACATGCATTAGAAAGTCCTGAGGTTGGAAATCTCCACATGATAGTACGGTAAAAGCTCTTTGTAGTCGCAATGTTGGGACCAAACTAATTTATTACCATGAGGTTATAACTTAACAGAGGTGTAGTTACAAAAATTATTATTTTGACTCATTTATCCTTAGTGTAAGTGATATAGAGGTAAAACACACACTATATTGATAATATAGTTAATGGGCATGTCAAATCCAATTTATAGACTTTGATAAAAGAGGGAGACATAATTTCAAAATACTAGTACATAAAATTTCTGTAATGCTGGAAAATATGCAAAATAATCTTAAGAATCTAAATAAATATTGCCCTTAACAACTTTAGAAAGTTTTTTTTTTTTTTCCATCTAAAACCTCTAATGTTGTATAGTATATATATTTTTAGAATATTCAGTTAATTATTACTATATAGAGGTAATGTCCTTAGAATAGGATTTAGAAAATTGTAACTTATTACAATGTGGACTTTATTTTTTTTTATAACTGGCCCAAATCGGGATAATAATTTTTTATGACTATATGAAGGTTATTCTTATACAGAGTATTACTATAGAGAAGTTTTATTGTATCATGTGAACTTCTAATGTGCTCTTATTTTACCATTTGGAGCAAGGAAAAGGCACTTTCTAAAAGTAATTGGTTCTCTGAGACATGCATTATAGTTCTGTCACTCAGAAATCAATGAGAAAATGGCATCAGCTGAGACATCTTGGACCTTTCTGAAAATGTATTATCAACCCTTCAAGGAAAGGGTTCTTTTGTTAAGTTTCAACCAACTTCTTCCAAGCTTTAAATAGGTACCCAATTTCAAAGAATTGACAATTCAAAAATAGAGAATGCTATATGATGACTTATGTATGCTTTGTCATATGGTACCTCACCATTCAGCCGTGCTGCTTCAAGCTACAGAAAGATTGGCAGCTTGGGTTGCTTTTAAGTTCAAATCTTACTGAAACAGGATCCTTGTTTCTCAATTCCGTTTTCTACTGCTCATTTATGTTTTTAGTTTTTATTGATCTCATGAATAGATCTGTACGAAGTCCTCAAGGGAACACTCCAGCTAGTTTGGCCTCGTGGCCTGTTAGTGAAATGAAGAGGTGAAAAGTTTGAATCCTACTCACACCAACTTTGGAGAGGGATTTAGTTTAATTTACGGTGAGATCGGGTGGCTGCATGGTAACTCGAAAGAAAAAACTTTAAAATATAAAATGCATTTTTGAAAAAAAAAAATTATATCTGTATGAATATGGAATTTATACATTTACTGATTATTTGAATTTGGAGATAGGCTCCCAAAAATGGTAAATAAGATTGTTACAGAAAGTGATAAGTGTGATTAAAAGAGCTGGTTGAAGGAATCTGTTTAATTGTAAATTTAAGCCCCAATGGCTATTAAAATTAGAAATTTTGAATATGAAAATATGAAAATGGCTTGTTTTGTATTATTAGTTAGAGTAGAAGAGGAGGAATAGTGGCAAAAGCAAGATTGCTTGCTGCACTTTGAATGATGCTCTAAATAATGAATTGGCCATGCAGAAATTACTGTTCTTTTATCAATAATATCTGATGGTCAGGCTTATCTTGGAACTGTCATCAGATTTGACAGTTCTTATCGCTGTTTAGTATATTATATTGACAAGAGAACAACTAATAAAATTTTGACTATTGTTATAGGTAATGAACTGTATCTCCTATGCAGGTGGCTATATTTCTAATACAAAGGAATCGTCATGCTTTGATTGGTAGGGCTATGGATGACCATGATATGGAGAAGATTCTCCATTTCTTGAAAAATGATCCGGTATGTTCATGTAAGATAAGTCTACGACTACATTTGTTCTGTGCATTATTCCCATGTTTGAAAATCTAAAATTTTGGCAGGTTGTAGATGCTCTATATGATTGCAAAAGCGAGGTGATTGGACCGGGATTCTTTAGATTCAAGGCAGAGATAGGTGATTTTCTTGCCATGTCCTACTGCAATTTTATTTTTCTTGGAACTTCGTTTCCTGAATTTCCTTCTAAAATCAATATATCTGTCAATGTTTCCAATCTTCCCTGTGTTAGCTCGTACTTTTGCTGATTTGTCAGAGAGTTAATTTCTGTCAACATCAATATCTGATTATTGTCAACAACATGTCGTCTCTGTTACATTTGGCATCTACATTTTTGTAGAAATCTTTGCAAGAGTAGTAGCTTGTTGTTTCTGTAAAGAGGTGTGAATTTCTCTGATAATATTCTTAGTTTACAATCCATATGAGCTGCTTTGGCATTTGTAAATTCATATAGATAATATGGAGTACACAGCATATATTTGTGATGATTAATTGCCTACATAGATGCAAACTTTATGTGTAATGATAAGAAATCATTTTAATCATGTATTGAAAGTGGAAAGAAGCAGGCATTATTCAGCTATGCCACTCATGAAATTTAGTTTCATTAATGTGAATTAATTTGGCATTAGTGGTGTATTAATATGATACGATTATGTTTGGCTGAATTGAAACAGATTTCAACGGAGTGATGGTTGTACAGAATTATCTAAAGAGAACCGGACGTGAAGCTTGGGCCAAACAGGTTAATCATCTTAGTCTGTACTTTATATTACTTCACATTCTTATTTTGAAATGTATCACATGCATATTAGAAACTGATACAGTCCAATGTTTTGGTAACTATTAACTTTGCGAGTCCTAACGCTTACAAATTCATTACGTGCATATATTTTACTTCCAACTCCCTTGTTGAATTGACACATGCCATACTTCACAAGTTAATATCATTAACTATTTCTATCTGTCCGATTGGCTCCGATGACAGTTTCGTGAAGCTGCAAAGGAGAAGGACGACGCAGCCTTGCTTAAAATCATGTCAAACTATGGTATGCATGCAGTTTGTTGTATAACTTGAATTGTGCTTGGAATGTTTTAAACATCGAGTTCTTGGTGCAGGTGAGGAAGTTGTTACAGCTTTAGGAACTGAAGTTGATAGACTAGAGAAGGAGATCCAGGACCTCGTTCCTGGCATACGGCACGTGGATATTGAAGCCCACAACCCCGTAGACGTACCCTCATCATGACATTTATGTGTTTATCAGTACATTACATGGCATTCTTTTCTTGTATATCCGAGAATGATCACTGATTCTGGCTTTATGCTTGTCACTTGAAGCCAATTAATTATGTTGGGAATGTTCATAGCGAATTACTGCTTCCGTGGATTTGATATACGCTTAGAATTAATTGATTATGGTATTATTTGTTTTGAAGAGCGTACTGAAGCACTTCTTATTTAATTAGAGGGGTAATTTGCATTTAAAATGCACATTGGTCAAGTCAAAATTGGATTTCTGTCCAAGCCCAATCACACTTTCACGTGAAGTAAAATACTTAACCCGAAATATGCGAAAGATATTCAAGGGTATTCAAGGATACTTAAAGCGGGGATGGTTAATTATTTCTTCTTTCTGTTTAATTTCTTTTTCTTTTTTTTTTTTGTTTAAATAGCAATGCTATCTAAATCTCTTAATTTTTCTTATCAATCCCCACTTTTCCATTCACTGCAGTTAGTTATACAAGGGGATTGCCATTCTACAGTAATTAACATATATCATTTACTCCCCTGATGTTTTTATAATGGCCAAAAACTCCCCTGACAGCATAAGTTTGTAATATTATTCTTATTTTTAATTATTCTTTTATTTACATTTATTATAAATTAAATAAATTACATGAATAGAAACTAAATAAAAAAATTAAGTATTAAAAACAAGAAATATATGTTTTGATATGAGCAAAAAAATTAATAATAAATTTTTTTTCTTGTAATTATTTATTTTGTGAACATTTTTTATAATAAAAATTTTGTAATATTTTAAAATTAAATGTAAAAAGTATAGGCAAAATATTTTATTATTTATCTTATAATAAATTTTTATTTGTCATTCAAATTTTCTTATAATAATTTTTTAATCATTTTATAAAAACTTTCTTATACATTTATTATAAGAAAATTTTCACAAAATAAATAAGTACAAGAAAAAAAATTTATTATTAATTTTTTTCTCATATCAAAACATATATATTTTTTTTAATGCTTAATTTTTTATTTAATTTCTATTCATGTAATTTATTTAATTTATAATAAATATAAATAAAAGAGTAATTAAAAATAAGGATAATATTGTAAACTTATACTGTCAGTGGGAATTTTGGCCATTATAAAAAAAGAAGGGGAGTAAATAGTATATTTTAATTACTGTAGGGGGGAAAATTGGCAATCTCCCTTTATATAATTATCTTTATTAGAAAATAAAAATTCATTAAAACAAAAAACACAAAAACAGTTTCACAAATTCCAACCAACTTCTCCCACCACTGTTACCGAAACTTCCACAATGGAAATAAATAGCTGGTGATACTTGAGAAAAAAAAAATATATATATATAAAGCACATGATAGTATGACCTTGATAAATTAACAGCTTTTGGATCATTTAAAATATATTAATTTAGTAAATATTAATACATTGATAAATTAATAACCATTAATTTATAAAGATAATAACAATTCATAATAGGAGTTTTTATGAAGTGTAAATGTAGTATAATTAGAGAATATAGTGATTTCGTCAAGTTATATAATATAGTTTTTATTTGTTCTTGATTGAGTGAACTAGTCCTGTGATAATCTTTTGGTTAGATTGTATGGTTAGATCACAACTACATGGTAACTCATCAAAGAAGACATTTGAAGGCAATATATTAAGCCATCTCTCTTATTTCTCTTGACGTAGCATATAGAATACAACAATGACTTTTTATTTGAAAAGTATATAAAAAAAAAAAAAGCAATTGTGACAGATGAAATGCATAAAGCATTATAATAGTACAACAAAGAAAATCATAGACATATTAAATATGCATTTAGTTTTAAATTAGTTAATATTAATTTATGAATTAATTGATAAGATTTTTTTTTGAAAATTTTATTATCTAATAAATTTATCGAATTATTAATTTACCACATTGCTCCCAAGTCAAAATTGAAAAACTATTATTTAAGAGTAATGATATAACCACAAACTCTTGTACAAACTTATTTTGTACAAACTTATGTGACATGATAAGATTGGTTGAATTAAATATTACTTGGCCCACATGATTTGTTTTCATTATTTTATATTTTCATTCAACCAATGAATTAGTGCCACGTCAGTTTGTACAAAATAAGTTTGTACAATAGTTTGTGGTTGTATCATTACTCATTATTTAATTAAGGTTATCAATCTATCAATTATTAATTTAATGAGATTCTACTATATTTATTTTTTGACACAGGGTAGATTTAGAAACAAATTAGATAGTGGGGCTAGTGAAATAAGTTGAGTAGGATAAATACCATTGAGTGAAGCTATTGGCATCCCTTCATTATCCTTATAAAACCCTACTTCAAATAAAATTATAGTTAAGAACAAATAAGAAGTCAACACACGGTTTTTTTTTTTTTAAACAAAATACTCACATTCATGATCAATCCCTTTTTTTTTTTCTAGATGTTACTTCATATGTAACTAACATAAATTGTACAAATTTAAAATAATTTATTTTTCTTTTTCTATTTCTTATTAATTAAATATTTTTGTACTTAACATTACTTTCAAACTACAATCTAAATATACGTGCTATTTAAGCTAATAATTAACATCCAAAAATTCATCAACTAGAAAACTTTTCAGTTTGTATGTCGAGTAACAATAAGATTACAAAAGAAATGAAAAAAATAATACAATACTATTTTAAGTTTTAACAATAAAAAAATTAAATAAAAATTAAATTTATTTTCAAAAATAAAATAAATATAATTAAAAATGGAGCTTCATGAGGAGATTAGGGGGTTAGTCAAATACCTTTTAGGTTTGCCAGCCCATTAATTCAATTTAGGGTTGAGCTACTAACCACATCCCAATAAAGTCCTGATAAAACCCTCTTTATGAAAGAACCTCTTTAACTGATAAAACACAATTCAGTATTTATGAGGAAACTGATCTTCTTCTAAAACTATCCCTATTTCAATCTCTTTCGAGTACGCATCCTTTAATGAACACGCTTTGGATCTTGGGTTATTTTCAACACCACAACTTTGATCCTTATGTTTATATATACATATTTGCTCAGCAGCTATTCAGTCTAATTGGCCAAACCCCATTCGTCTTTGAGGCTGTGGGAATCTTGTTCCGTATGGATGATATTGAAAATGAAACCTCAACTGTTTGTTTATACGGTTTAATTGCTGATTGTAAAGCTTTTACAGGCGCAAAATAAGATGATGGTGATGGCTATTATAGCAGCGGGGGCCTTGATCAAATGTTGGAGGATGCCCTTCCAAAATGGTAGGTCTCTTGTAATTTTTTCTGTTAAAGAAGTAATTATTTCAAAAAATATATATTCATACATAAATAAGCCAAATTTAAAGAGATTAAATTAAGGGTAATTTTGGAAGAATGCATGTATCGTTATAAATAATGAATTCTTTTAGTTTAATTAATGGGGTTCTTTTGAAAAAGGTGTTTTATTAGGATTTTTAGGGAGGAGCCAATCGTCCGACTCTTTAATTTCTCCTAATGTAACGATAAGTCCATTTTGAAAGAAGGAAAAAAAAAAAAAAAAGACCAAGCAATGGCAAGTCAAGAGATAAGAGTAATAATATTTTACCTTCTCAAACGATATTACCGGCCACCACTTTTTAATTTATTTTATAATATTTCTGAATCATTCTTAATTAAAAAATAATAATTTTTATTTTATTTTTTCCGTCTCTTCCCACCCCGTCTCTTTCTCTCTCTCTCTAGTATAATTATCACCTCTACGATCTATCTTCATCGACAACATGTACATAAATCCATCAACATATGACAAGTTTCAATATTGAGTTTTATTAAATTTTATGAACAAGTGATGGATTTTGTTGTTATTAATGATATTGACCTTACTTCTTGTGATTTTATAAGATTTTGTTTAATTTTAGTTGGGGATTTGACTGTGAGTTAACATTTCATTCAAATTGCGAATCAATTTAAAAAAAAGAAAAAGAAAAGAAAGAGAGATGTGAGACGTGGTCAGTTAGTCTATTGAGATCCTGAGGGAGGAGAAAAAATATTTATTGTGCAATAAGGGAAATTCTAAAATAAATAATATTAATTAAAAAAAAAAGAATAACATCATCCCACTTGTAACTCAATCTATTCTAATGTAACGGCCAATCCACTAACAAGATATTGTCTCCTTTACCCTTTGGATTTCATTCTTTTGGTACTGCCCAAGCCCACCCGAAAAGAATCCTAATAGACTCAAAGGGGATCACAAATTATGAGCTCATGACTTAAAACCTTCCCAAGTGATGCAGGATGTAAACATGTTGGACATTTTAATCTATTTTCTTTTCGGATCAAGATTTTTTTTTGATATGATCATGTCATGAGCAAATAACTCAATCACTGATTGGTTGTTAATAAATAAAAAAGTAAAAGAAATTAAATTTTACCCATACACTATTACTAAAAGACACATAACAAAAAAATCATTAAAAGTTCAATAATATTCAAATAAAAAAAGGATTTTATTCCTTTCTTTTGCACATAATATGGTGCGGTGCGTCAAATGAATACATCAGTTACATCAAAATCCAGGGTGTAAAGCTTCTATTGTAATTAAAAACACGGGCTCAGTGAGAAACCGCAGCTAAAATGTCCAAGAAGTCAAACAGTCAATGCACCATTTTTTTGACCTGGAGCGAACCTCGCTGCTTTCAATACCAATTTCTTCGCAGCTTCTCAATTGATTCATTTCTTGCTTTAAACGCACCAAACGTGAACATCACCAATCAGTTCGAGAAAAATACCAAGCTCTTTAACAGTTGTAACTAAAAAAAATAGCGCCCCAGCTAAGAAACAGCATTAAAAATGAAACTCCAAAGAAGTTGCATGCCCAAATCTTTAAGTATATATTATGTGCATACAAAAATATATTGAGAACAAGCATTGCTTACAACAACGTCCCCCAACAAAAAGAGAAAAATGAGTGTGTTGTCAATATTCGATCTGCGAGAAAAGGTGATTAGGAGAAATGGAGCTGATGCAGCTTGCCCATACTGTGGAGGGCCTGTGCTGGCAATAGATTTTGATGCCCATTTGAGATTTTGTTTTCTTCCAATCTCTCATAAAGTTAAGAAGAAATTCTACTGCACAATTTGCTCCAGACGCTTGGTCCCTGCAACTTCATAAGCAGCAGATGATGATGATGAGACATGCAAGCTTCATCTTAATTTTGTTTCAATTTTTTCTTTTCCTAATAAGTCATGTTTGATTGCCTTGCTAAGCAAGGTTGAGTAGTGTGTGTGTGTAAAACTGTTTCAGAATCTATCTTGTAACAAAACTCAATTACTAAAATAAAAAGAAATAAGCATTATTGGATTGTTACATATTGCTCTGCTATATCCATTTGTTTAAACCTAAACGTGTAGTATTTTATACTATAAGCTTATTTTTCTGTTAAGACTTGCTTTTAATATTATTGTTAGTCTCTGGCATATCATTTTAAGCTTTTGGATCAAGTAATTTCTCTGTCATAATATTAGTGCCAAGATCTAGTGTTTACCCCCCTCTTGCGTGCAAGCTCTTTGGTTCACTTTCGAACTCTTTTCTCTCGGCTCATGTATATATGCTATGAGATCTTGTCTTAGTCTACGTTTCATGGATGGAGACCGTTGAGACTTCTGAGACTTGCCTTTAGTGTTATTCCAGAGCCTTAAATCTATTAGCTTAAAATTTTAGATCAAATCATTTCTCGGACCTTTTCAAAGAGAAATATTTATACACGATCGTAAACTTGGCTCTTAGCAATTTAACTCTGGTATCTTCTCACCTGAGATTATGTTTCTTAAGGGGAGTATGAAAGTGACAGGAACTTCAAGCACTCTGCAATACTACGTTTACACGGAAACTTTTATGTATCCCTCCATGGCTTGCTTTAAATACATCAAAGTGCAAAAAGTGTCTTTCTCGATCAAAAACATCCACTAAAGTATTTTGATTTATCATTTATCAATGGCCCCTTTTGTTTGTTTTGACATTAAAATTAAGAAAAATAATATGCACACTAATTATCCCATCTTCATCCCCACTAGGATAAATTTTTAGGGCAATTTTGATATTAATTCAAAATTTAAGGATATCCAATAAAATATGTCAATATTTATTTGTTCTTAGTAGGGATGAGGCAAGGGGTTCATTGGTAGGTTTGCATATCATTATTTTAAAATTAATGTTTCACTTGCATCAATTATTAATATGATTCAGATTTGATCAATCATTTTCCTAATACATTTAGAAATAAAATATCTTTGCATATATATATATATATAGTATTTGATAATTTTATTCTAATTTTTTCGGTATCTTTGGCTCCTATTATTATTTGAATTCAGGAAATCATCGGCACAATGAGCATTTCGGGCTAGTTGTTGAGCTATTCTCAAGTAGAAAATAAGTTGACTATACAGTCTTACAAAATTTACCAAAAAATTAAAGTCAAGCTATATAGCCCAATGGGAAAAAAAAGGCCTAAAACTTCTTTGACAGTAATGTGTTTAAGGCAAACTGTAAGGGGATCTGTATAATTTTCCCTAACTTGGAAGCAACACGAATTTGTGGATTTAATGGTAGGCAGGTTCTTGTTTCTAGCAATTTCTAAGAAATATCAAAATTTCTTAGCCATGACCGAATTTTTTCAAAGATTGACCTGGTCCTTGTAATTGACGAAAAATTTCTGGCTGGGTCAACACGTTTTGTTCAGTTCTGTTTAACGGCCATTTCAAAAGTTTTGGAAAGAAGGCAAATCATACAAGAGCTCCGAAACTTACAAATGTACAATGCCCCTGGTCCCAAGTAATTGCAAAGCTTAATTTTTTAACCCGATAGATCGGGGAAATGTAATGCGACTATAGTAGTCAGAACTAAATAGGCTAAATTATTAAGTACGATATTTTTACTCTCTTTAATATTATTTGTAAGATAATTGACTCATTTATTTCTCTTAAAATCTCTTCTATGTTTATTTTTACGCCCAATTTTTTTAGGGGATTTGCAACCATTGTGTGGCATAGGGGTTACATCCCCAAATTTAAAAGGAATACATACAATGACGTTATATAGATCTAAAAAATTAAGTTTTTAACTTTAGTCTTAATCGTTATATGTCAACCATCTATTTGATGATAAATTTTATAATTTATAAATTACTATTATATTATTTAATAGATAAATATCGCGTTTTAACGTAGAATCATTCACGAGGAATAAAGCATCAATATAAAGAAATCATAAGCAAATAAAGAAAACAGCTAAAGACTAATCACAATTCAGTATTCACATGGTAATAAAGGAAATCGTGCACAATATACAATATTGAATCCATGTTTAAGAAAAGATTTTTATGATGGAGATCCATCTTTTTGATAGGTCCCAGTCAGAACTACACTTATACAATGCGTATGATTCTCTTTTGGTGAGAATAAACCACAAGATAATTTTAGATAATTTGCTTACTGACTTATTATTGAACTCGAGAGCGTATTTATACATTTAATCACAGCCCACTACTATGATATACAGCCGAAAATAGAGGCTTATAATACGTCCACTAAGCAAATAACAGAATACAAAATAAATGCAACTACCTAGCTATTAACCCGTTCAGCAAAACAAGTAGCACAAGATAATTTAAATGCAACAACTAAACAAGCTATGAATACTCCAACGTCTACTTTAAGTCGATAACTATGAATATTGCTCCGGTTCCTACTCCCTTGCATGCATGACTTTCACGTCCTGCGTGCCCATGTCACACGTCTAGACCCCATCCTTGATACTTGGAATTTGGTTTTGTCACCCTTGTTATCTTACATGGCTCTCCAGCCTCATCACTTTTCTATCAAAATCCTACTCAGTTCTAATAATAATAAAGGAACGTCACTTTTTTAAAATATAAATATAAATATAAATTTTTTTTATCAAAATATACATACATACATTTAAACTTTCTTTGTAATCAATATTTATAAGTAGGGTTGGCAATCGGGATGCTCCGATTGGGATTGGTCAATCCGAATCCTGCCCTAATCGTCAATTGAGAGAAAAAATTGTTTCAAATCCCATCTCGAATAATAAATAGGAACACAAAATTTGTACTGATCTTGTTCCCATCAAAACCAATAAAGATCCTAAATGTCTTAGATGACGTGAGTTTACAGCTATACTATGCAAATTGTATCATAACCAATATGTCAAACAAATATGATAGACAAGTCAGATCTTTTTTATTTATAAAAGCGACTTATCGTACAAACCTTACTGACATGTTAGTTATCTATAATTCATATAATTGACTAGTCACACGCTTCTGAAAATCTAAATTTGAGCTACAATTAACAATATAGTCGAGATTCAAATTTAATTCGAATTTATCAAGATTCAAATTTCATTCAATTTTTGAAGATTCTAAACCCCATTCAAATAGTAAATTGAAGTAAATTTTGATTTCAAATCTTAATTCAAATAGTATATTAGGGATGGAAAAATTTAAGTCCGAGCTTGGGTATGGTAATGCTTGAAGCCAGCTTGGAGATGCTTTTTAGACACCCGGTCCAAGTATTATATATGTATATTTTATAATTTATTTTATAATTTTATAATTTTTAAAATTATTTTAATGAAACTAGACATGAAAATATAAACTTTAAATGTTTAGGATTTTAAACATATGTAATAATTGAGTCAAATAAATATAATTATTTAAAATAATATTATATTTTATAACATTTTTTTTTTTTGTAAAATGTAAATTTCTGACCAAACCTGACAGAACTAACCCCACCGCATCCCCACATCACCTAGGTTTGGTAGTCGGGTATTTTTGACAACCCCAATATATCAACACAAAAAATTTTATATCGCTACCGTTCGGGACTAGATCCTTAATCTCACTAATGGTGTGTTTATTTCATGAAATAGAGAATGAGAATCAAGGAATGAGAATGAAACTTATGTTTACTTGGCAAAATGTAACTTGGGAATGAGAATAAAATGTGTGGATCCCACACAATTTGGGAATAAGAAATGAAAATCTCATTTCCATGGGGGGGTCGGGAATGAAAATGAGGGAATGAGAATGAAATATATGTTTACTTTTATATCCCTCTAATTTTTTCATATATCCTAAATTATCTGCATTCAAATCACAATTAATTTTATTATTTTAAATGCCATTAATAAAATTTTATAATAATAATAATAATAATAATTATTATTATTATAAAATTTTATTAACTTTATTATTTTAATTATTATTAATTATTTTTATTAATATTATCATTATTAACAATAAAATAATGATAAAAATAATTAATTTATCATTATTAACAATATTATCATTATTATTGTTGTTATTATTATTATTATTAAAAACAATAATAACAATAATTAATAATAACTAAAATAATAAAGTTAATAAAATTTAATAATAATAATAATATAATTTTCATTATCTATATATAAAAATGATATTAATTAATAATAATAATAAATGTTAATAATGATAATATTAACAGTAATTAATAATAACTAAAATAATAAAGTTAATAAAATATAATAATAATAATAATAATAATAATAATAATAACAACAATAATAATAATAATAATAATAAATGTTAATAATGATAATATTAATAAACATAAAAATAACAATAATTAATAATAACTAAAATAATAAAGTTAGTAAAATTTAATAATAATAATAAATGTTAATAATGATAATATTAATACAATAATAATAACAATAATTAAAAATAACTAAAATAATAAAGTTAATAAAATTTAATAATAAAATAATAATAAAAAATGTTAATAATGATAATATTAATAAAAATATTATTAACAATAATTAATAATAACTAAAATAATAAAATTAATAAAATGTAATAATAATAATAAATGTTAATAATGATAATATTAATAAAAAAATATTAACAATAATTAATCATAACTAAAATAGTAAAGTTAATAAAATTTAATAATAATAATAATAAATGTTAATAATGATAATACTAATAAAAATAATATTAACAATAATTAATAATAACTAAAATAATAAATTTTATTATTAAATTTTATTAACTTTATTATTTTAGTTATTTTTAATTATTGTTATTATTATTGTATTAATATTATCATTATTAACATTTATTATTATTATTAAATTTTACTAACTTTATTATTTTAGTTATTATTAATTATTAATTATTGTTATTTTTATTTTTATTAATATTATCATTATTAACATTTATTATTATTATTGTTATTATTATTATTATATTTTATTAACTTTATTATTTTAGTTATTATCAATTATTGTTACTATTATTTTTAATAATAATAATAATAACAACAACAACAACAATAATGATAATATTGTTAATAATGATAAATTAATTATTTTTATTAATTATTAATACTATAAATATTTTAGTAAATTGATTCTCATTCCTATTCTTCATTCCTATTTATTTTGCCAAATAAAAATATCAATGACATTTCAGCATATTCTCATTCTCATTTATTTTTACCAAGTAAACATTAAAATCTCATTCTCATTCCTCATTTCCATTCTAGCCCATTCTCATTTATTTTTATCAACTAAACATTAAAATATCATTCTCATTCCTTATTTCCATACCAGCCCATTCTCATTCCTTAAAATAAACGCACCATAAATTCTACCAATCCGATTTACGAGGCCAGTAGCCATCCTATCAGTCTTTTCCATCCATTTAAATATACCGTTGGATGGGTTCAAATGCTTATGTTGACCATATTCTAAAAAGCCCTTAGTAGAGTGTAAAAAAAACACACATAGAAGTTTAACAATTAAACAAGGTTAATTCTAGTATTATATGGAGTGCGTTACAAAATAGCACAATATTATATCAATCAAGGGGCCTTCATGCTGTTGAAATTCTGAACATACATAAAAAATTATGAACTGACCCTCGAATCCGAAGCAGAATAAAATTTCCAAATAACATCTCATGATCCATTGTTTAAAACAAAAACTGTTTCCACATTCAAAGGGGGGGCTAAAATTTTGATTGCTTCAGTACCAACAATATCTTAGCATAAGAACCTCAAAACTTTAAATAATGAAACACCTCAAAACTCTAAATAATCATCAAAATAATGCGAACTGCCTAGTTCATTCTTCTGATCAGCTCATTGATGTAGTTCTCACGGTTTCCAGCATCACCACCCTCGACATAGTGGTTCCTCTTCTTCTTCAGGCCACCCAATGGTGCCTTCAGCTTAAATGGCCATAAAAAGTTGTTAGCCTCCTTAAAATGAGGTCCCACTGTCATAATCTCATGGATCAGGTCTTCCATGCAGATGATACCGAACTTGCCCAAAGCCTGATATATCATCATTCATAACATGTTAGCGAGGCAGTACGCAGCACAACTGCCACATGATGAACACTAAGGAACATAAGATGCACAAACCTTCTCAATAATTGAGTTATCAGTCAAAGCAATTCTCTGCTTGTCTAGCTTTCCATATCCCCTCTTGTAAATGAGCTCCCTAACACTCTTCAAATTGGGGTATCTACATGAAACATGAGTTCATCAGACATGTCATACATATTAGAAGCAACAGCCATCCAAACAGTAAAATCAAATTCATAATATTTGACTTACCCGTAAGTGACGTAAGGTTCAACCCTATGAAGCATGTTCATGGTAGCTTTGTTCACTTTAAGAAAAACTCCATTGAAGATCTGTATTATTCAAACAATGTTCTTATTCAAGAAAAAAGTTGACACTAGATTTTCAAATAAATCAAGTTTCAACACCAAAATGACTCAACGTCATGTTGCATGACTATAATTTATCACAAATTAATGTATCTACCTATCATTTGATGCAACCACAACATGAAATTGAAAAAGAAAATCCAACTGAAACATCTCACAGGCTACAAATACATAGGCCCAAACTAAGATTAAAACAAACTAAAGACACCACAAAACACAGACACAATATACTGAAACATTAAATCGTATCAGAGCAATGAAAGACGGGAATAAAAACAACTAATGCTCCAGCTACATATCACAAGTCTCCTCCAGCCAGCAAACAACTACATTATTAAACAAGACTAGTACATATTCCCCCCATTTTCTCTTTTCTAAGAGAGATGAGTCACGCCACAAGAACTTTCCAGACTAGAAAGTTTCCAATCCCACCCATGCGAACAACACAAACTGAGAAGGCATAATAAGAAAATGGCAAGAATATCACAAAGCTTTAAATCTAATTCATATAGAAGTAAGTAGAAATCAATAAACTACCTGTCTTAAACGTAAAAGCTGCAAAATCTTCTTTGTTTTTGGGTCAATGGCATTGATACTGAGAGTTCCAAAGTATTAAAATCCATACTCCACAATTTTGAAAAAGATCATAAACATCAATAATGCCAACTCACCCACGGATACGGATGATAAACAAAAGCTTAGCTTCAGGGTCAACATAAAACCCTCCTTTCAATTTAGCTTCACGCTTCAATTGAATCAACACCTTTTCCTAAAATTAGGGGAAAAAAAAAGAATCTTGTTAATCCAAATATAGTAATAAATTAAACAACTTTGAAGAAGTTTATAACGATTACCTGCTCAGCATACTCCTTTGCATACTGCTTAGCCCTATTGTAAATCAGCTTCCTACTCTCGAGCTTCTTCTTCTTGGAAGTTTCAAGCTCCTGCTTCTTTGCCAAAGCCCATTCCTCATTCCTCTTCTGCTTCTTCAAGACAGACTCTGGAACCGGCGCCTTGGCTTCTACTTCAGCCATCTCTATAATAATAACAAACCCACATTCAGAAAAAGTTCTAGCTTAGTAAAACAATAAACGTGCATGCCACAAAATCAAAAGCCATACTCGAATCCTATAACAGTCCCAAATAGACATTATTATCATAGCAACATTAAACATCCCTAACAACATTGAAGCTACTTGTATCTTCTCTAATATTCAGAAACCTACATTACAAAATATAATAACCTAAAAGTAAAAATTTTGACCAATATTAATGAAAGTGGAATAGTTAGTTAAAATGACATGGAGATGGATCAGAATACTGGCTTGGATTCTCAAAAAGAGAAAAATCGCACATTATAATCATTGTCGATCATCTGGGGAAATAATCATCACTTCCATCTCAATCATAGTTAAAAATTTGCTCTCAAAACTCTTCTTTCAGAAAAAAAAGACAAAAATTGAGCCTTCTTCGAATTAATTATTAATGATACAGATTTTGATTCAAGCTCAATGAAATGAATTAATTGTAATAGGCTTTTCTTATTTCTTTTACTTTCCTCTTTACATATTCTCACCAACCAAACGCATAATACATAACAAAATTGAAAAAAAAAAGAAGATCAGCATATTTCAACAAAAAAATGCCCAGATGGATAAAACGGCAAAAAAGCAACATGATCACAAAAATAACAACAAAGCAGAAAGTTTGAACAAGATCAAAGGCTGAAAATCTACAAAGGGCAGCATATATCGATTAGAATGAAAATGGAAGCTTAAGGGCTAATGAAATCTGAGTCGACTCACCGAGTTTAAGTGTCGTGTCCCCTGGCCGTAGAAGATCGGACTGCGGAAGAACCAAATGAGAGAGCTTCTTTAAGCAAGTTATATAAGAGTGGCTCTGTAAGTGATGAAGCTAGGGTTTTGTAACTGTAAAATTTGTCTAAACGCTGCGTTCTGGCCTGTGAACTATTCAACGGCTGAGATTAGATTTTTATTGAGAAATGGATCTTCACCGCGTGTTTAATATTAACGCTGCGTTCGGTGAGTTATGGACCCTGGAATAACATATTTGGGCTAAGCCCTTTAACCCAAATTCCAACAAAAGGTGCAATCGGATGATACTCCAAAAAGCCTATTAAAGCCCATTTTGTTCATTTACAACTTTAGCTATCATTAAAATAAGAGAGATTGCCATTTTTCCCTACAGTAATTAACATATACTATTTTTTCTCTTATTATTTTTATAATGGCCAAAAACCCTTCTGATAGTATAAGTTTACAATATTACCCTTATTTTCAACCAATCTTTTATTTATATTTATTATAAATTAAATAAATCACATGAATATAAACTAAATAAAAAATTAAGCATTAAAAATAAGAAATTTTTTTTTTGATATGAGCAAAAAAATTAATAATAAAATTTTTTTCTTGTACTTATTTATTTTGTGAAAATTTTCTGATAATAAAAATATAAGAAAATTATTATAAAATGATAAAAAAATTATTATAAGAAAACTTGAATGACTAATAAAAATTTATTATAAGATAAATAATAAAATATTTGGCCTATACTTTTTACATTTAATTTTAAAATATTATAAAATATTTATTATAAGAAAATGTTCACAAAATAAATAATTACAAGAAAATAATTTTATTATTAATTTTTTTACTCACATCAAAACATATATTTCTTGTTTTTAATACTTAATTTTTTTATTTAGTTTCTATTCATGTGATTTATTTAATTTATAATAAATGTAAATAAAAGAGTAGTTGAAAATAAGGGTAATATTGTAAACTTATGCTGTCATGAGGGTTTTTGGCCATTATAAAAACAGTAGGGAGGTAAATGGTATATGTTGATTACTGTAGGGGAAAAGTAGCAATCCCCCTTAAAATAACATTAATAGAGAAAATTAAACCAACATATGAAGCAACAAGTTTTACTTTTGTTAAAAACTCTCTACAACATTTGATACAGATAACCTGCTATTTTTAACAACTTTTAACACCCACCTATTATACATGCTTTTTTTTTTTTTTTTTGGTTTGAACCACGAGGTGGTCCTAAGTGGACCATAACTGTGGGAGGCACCTTTAAGTCTGTAACACAATTCAGCCTACTCCCTGCTCGCACCGGGTCGGTCCGTAAGGGGTAAAGTGCTGGCAAAAGTGGTGACTCCATACGAAAGTGGGGCTTGAACCCCTGACCGCTCTTAAGGAGTGAGAGTGCCGAACCACTCACACCAAGCAACTTTCGTTTTATTATGCATGCTTTCTTTTCATTTTAAACAATAAATCGAATGTAGATTCCAAAAAAAGAGAAAAAAAAGTTATCACAAGTGCTTGGTATTATGCTCCCTTTTAGAATGCAATATAAAGAACTAATCTAAGTATATGCTTATGGGCATGATTTTTCAATATCAAGATACAAGAATAAGTTGCATATTTAGAACTAAAAGACATATTTATTAAATTGTCTTGAGCAACAGGTTGGGACCTAGCAATTTTAACGCACAATTTACCGGCACAAGAAGTTAAAAAAGAAAAAAGAAAAGGGAGAATATAAAGGAGGAACTGGGGCTAAGCATGGTAGTGTTGGAAGATCAAAAGAAGAGAAAAATAAATTAAAAAAAAAGAGCATGGGAGGAAGAGGAACAAGAAAAATTTTGATATGAGGTTTGAACAATATTAATAATTGATAGAATGGCGTTTTATGAGTAATGTTTTAATTAAGGTTATTTTTGTTGTATAAGGATATGTTATAAGAAACATATTATACTCTAAAATATTTTAATGGGGTAAATAATAAATAAGAGTTTTAAGAGGTTTTTGGAGGGGTGCCAAGAGTACCACTCGAAGTTAAAACCAAAGAGTGAAATTATTACTTAATTTTTTATATATTATTAAAAGAAAAAAGTTTTGAACGGGGTGGAGGGTATTTATGAAATAATAAAATTATTTATTTCTTTAATGGGGTAATTTAGAAAAGGGTTTTATGAGGAATTTGAAGGGTGATATGAAATATCCCAAACTAATTATTCTTACAATTTATTTTGACTTACCTCTTTTGTGAACTGAATATTTTCAAATCACCCTCCTTATTTTTGAAAATCTTAATTTACCTCTATTTTTGTTAAGAAGACCAAAAAAAAAAAATATATTATTAACCCAACTTCATATTTTCCTTATCTTTTGAACAAAAAGGAAGTAACCTGAGCTGTTAAAAAATAAGGAGGTTATTATTGTTATTATTCTATTTTAAGCTCGGTTCAGCATATTTAAACTAGGGAAAAGGACACAGACACCCCCAACGTTTAGGTAAGAGACACAAAACCCCCTAATGTTTTAAAAAAGACACTCAGACCCCTATTTGTTAACAAAAACCGTTTCTTTTAACGGAAATTATAATTTTAATATGTAATTACCGTTATACCCTTCTAACACATTAAAAAATAATTATTTATTATCCAATTTATCCTTATATTATTAATAAAATTACGAATATACCTTCATTGCCCAATTCCTCTATTTAATTTTTTGTCAAATTTTCTCTTCAACCCAAATAAATTTAATCCATTACTCAAGAATAAAAATAAATAAAATTAGTTATAAATGCCATAAGAATAATAATTCTCCATATGTCAATCATTTAAACTTATATAATCAACAAAAAAAAAATTTGGTTACAACAATAATTACAAAATCTTAATTGTACTAAATAACATATCGAATAGACATAAAAACCACCCGTCCTACAAACATAACAACAAATCCTTATATCATAATATTGTATTAAATTGGTACCGGTAAATATTACAACAATAATCATAATATTTTTTGAAAAAAAAAACATAATATGTTCACAAATTTGTATGACAACTCTGTCATCATTTGACCAATATGCTTCATCAACTTCTTGTTCACAAAAAAACTGGATTAGTATTCAGGTTTTGGGACAACTGATCAACCTTAGCTTGAAATGATTCTTGTTGGGCTATCTTTGTAGTATTATATGAAAGCAGGCCATTATTTGTTACCATCTGCAAACGAGTACATACTTTTCATTAATAAATTAAGCACAAAATTCATATGCTCCATGACCATTAAAAAAAGAAAAAAGAAAATGCATAATATCCCACCTACGTAGCATTCTAACCCAACTGATTAGATATAACAAAATAAAATTGATTCATTTATTCCATGCACATCTAAAAATTGATAATAAAAAAATAACAAAAGTAATTAGTGAGAAATCTCCAATAAGCCGAACAAATTAAGAACTCTGTTCATCAAACAACTATAAATCAAAAAATAAAAAATTGGTCATCATTTACTTATATTCTAGCATATA
Source organism: Citrus x changshan-huyou (assembly GCA_039657385.1). Lineage (NCBI taxonomy): Eukaryota > Viridiplantae > Streptophyta > Magnoliopsida > Sapindales > Rutaceae > Citrus > Citrus x changshan-huyou. The sequence continues at coordinate 16,359,246 of CM077547.1, read as the reverse complement.
CTTCACATATGCAAGCTAGAAATTTTTTACATCACATATTAGAATTTTTTCTCAAATCTCAAAAGTATAAATTTTGAATGATAATAAAAAGAAATGAAGTTAATTTAGTAAAAAAAAAAAAGAAAATTAAAGAGAGAAAAATTAGTTTTAAGAGAATTGAAACCTGGATTCCAAAGCAAGAGCAGCAACCAAACGCGGGTTCCTCGATCAAACGAGCAGCAGCGACGCACGAGCAGTAGCCAAACGCGAGCAGTTCCAGCAGCCAGAATCGATCTCGATCGGCGCACGAGCAGCACACCAGTGGCTTCCTCGATCGCGAGCAGTTCCAGCAACTTCCGGCAGCCACAAGATCTGGGAGAAGTGTGTGTGTGATTTGTTCGTGTGTTAAGGGTGTGTGTGTGTGTTTTGTTCGTGTGTGTTAAGCGTGCATGTGTTCTGTTTGTGTGTGTCAAGTTGGTCAATTCATTCGATATTAATCTGCAATTACGATATTAACCTTTTAATGATTTAACGGAACGATTTTTGTTACCAAATGGGGGTCTGAGTGTCTTTTTAAAAATATTAGGAGATTTTATGTCTCTTACTTAAACGTTGGGGGTGTTTGTATCTTTTTCCCTTTAAACTAAACTCCAAAGACAATTCATACATTTTAGGCCCAACAAAAGCACTCTAGCTCGGTTAAAATAATGATGTTTCATAAATAACATTAAAAGAAAATTATTTTTATTTGATATCTTGAAGCCGAATAAATCATTTTAATTTTTTATATATTATTTTAAAATAAAAATTATAACAATTTTCTAAATATTGTTGAAAATATATCAATAAAAAAATTATATCCTCCAAGCAATGTTAGCAAATATATAAAAACTATAAAATAATTTTATATTCTTTCAAATATTATTATGTAATAAATAAAATCTATTTATATAATTAAAATGCAATATTATTTTAAAACAAAAAATAGGAACTATTTTCTAAATAAAAATAACTTTCTTAAAATAAAAAATAACTTTCTTACATATATTTATAATAAATTATAAAAAATACAATTAATCATGATATTTTAGTTAAAAAATTTATATCATAACATATTTTTTTGGCTTTACTATATTGCATTAAGCTATTTTAGACTATTTAATTTTATATTTTATTCCACAAAATAATGTTTAGAATAATAGAATACATTTTAAAATAAAATAATTACACTTAATAATAATATCTCGCACAAAAAATATGATGTAACTATTAGAAAGTTTTCAAACAAGAAATAACTCTTTACTCTCTCTCACTGTCTTCACTTTTTCAAATAAACAACCAAACACATTTTTTTTTACTTTCATTTTTTATATACTATTTTAAAACAAACTACCAAACGCAATTTAACTTTTCAAAACATCACATGAAAAACAACATTTTTCTTCTCTAAAATAAGAACGGGAAACACTAATTGAAAAACGATACCAACCCACGCCATGAGCTTTGAGAGAGAGAGAGAGAGCAACGGGAATGGGAAAGGTGTAAAGTAATTTGTTGACCATAAAAATTTCGTTCAAACCCCTTTATTGTTTTGAAATTAAATACAGGTTCAACAATTTTTGAGTTTCTTGCAAGATATCAATTGATATTTGGAGGATTGTAAAAGATTAACAAGATATTGGAGAATAAATATACGTTTAAGGGGAGTTCTATTTTACAGAAATATTGTATTATGAATGTATTTATTTTTCGAATATTAGGCTATTTATTACAGATCACTTTTAAGAAAAGTTTAAATTTGAGGAAATGTTAATTAGGCAAAAATAAGTATATTATGATTAATTTGATTTTGGTGAAACTTTGGAGTTTATTTATTAAATAATTTTGAGGATTAGGAAGTTTTTGATATATGAATTTTGGAGTAGAATTTTTCCGAAATAATGAATTGAGTTCTTATAGGAAAAATAAATTAAAGTAGTTATAATTGGATATGTTCAATGATATGAAGTTGACGGATATATAAATTATTGAGGATTGATATGGATTGGAGATTAGCTAACTAATAATGATAGCTTTTTAAAGAATTATAGTGCAATATGATCTCAAAATAATATTTAATAGGTTATTCATGGCTAAGAAATTATATGAAATTACGCCAAGAAGTTTTTCTTAATGGTTTTGGTTAATGAATTTAGTGAGAATTAGTTTAATTTCATAATTTCGAGGATGTTTATAAAGTATAGTTTGATGCTTCAATTAAGTTTCTTAGAAATAGATTTATTTGCTATTTGCATATGGATGTATTTATTAAACGATATAATAAATGATTTTCTTTATTTATTTTTATCTTTCATTATAAATGTATGAGGATGTTTTAATGAAAAAAAAACTAAAGTATGTGAAATTCTAGCTAAGTGATTGACATTGAAAAGTGTATATTTATTAAAGATAAAATTATCAATTTTTTACTTATAGTATTAATTAATTCCCTTATTATTTCTAAATTATCTTAATACCTCCTAATAAATTTTTATATTAAATTAATTTACAGTATGTTAGTTTTTGTATTGTAAATATTTCAGAAATAAAGAGCAAATTGGAACTAAAAGCGGGAAACAAAAAAGAATTGTTGGAGCCATTTGGAATGTATTATTAAGGAGATTTAATAAAAAAAGTTATATAGATAAATAATAATAAAATAAAAGAAGATGAAGATTTTTGCTGCTTATAAAAGGCGAGGGGGGCAGTGCGGAGAGAAGAGAGGAAGCTGAGACTGAGACCTAGAAAAATTTCTTATTTTGTATAGTTCAATCTCTAATAATATATATTTCAGAAGTTTGTTAAATAAAATAAGTGTCTTGTTGTTCAATATGAGTGATTAATTTTCTGAGCTGAGGTGAAAGGAGAAGCTTAAGAATTCAAATTATTGATTAATTATTCTCTCAAGTGAGTCTTAAAGTTTATTTTATTTGTTGTATTTTTCTTCCTTATCAGTTTCTTTTATGTCATGTTACTTTATAGAACTATATCTCTTTAGATTTATATGATATTAGGACATAATGTTGACATTTCAATATAGTTGTGCCACATTACGTACTTGGTCCATATTTATCACACAAATGGTTAGTTAAGAATTAAATGACATAATAATTAATTGGCAAAATAAATGCAAAATTCAAATATGAGAGAGTTGTTATAACTATAATTTAAAACCCGAGAGTGAATCCCATAACCTTAGCATATTTGTAGATTGATTCCTATTAATTTCTTTTCTCGCATTTAATTTTTTTGTTTAATAAATTGACTACTAGATTTTAAATTTCTCGTGGTTCGACCTTAGACTCACTCACTTATATTATAAATAGACATTCTTATATTTGAGAGTAACAATACTTTTGAGTTGTGCCAATTTTTTGGCACTATTGCCAGTAAATTTTTTAGATTTGGTGTCAATTTATTTTTGCCATTCGTTTCTGTCTATCATTTTATTTTATTTTATTTTTTCTGTAAAACTTCAGTTAGCGCCTTCTTCTCTTGAAATTTTAATATCATCTATAAAATTTATGAAAAACTTTATTTTGATCCAGAAACTTTGCAAATCAGTCCCTCAAATCGAATTAGAACTTGATTATTTGGACTTTGACTTATTGTTTAGTCTTTTGGAATTAAAAGACTAGATGAACTTGGACCTTTGGATTTTGTGGACATAACATACATGGATTTAAAATTACTATTAAGGCCCAAAAATTAAATTAATTATCTAATTAGTTGGTAATTCTTAAAATTGTCAAAAAAAAAGAGAGAGTCCCCACCTTAAGGCAAGTATTCTTTTCCTTCATTCTTCTTTTAATTACTGTAATTTAATTCTTTTATTTTTTTGGTTAATTTATATGGTAGGTTTAACCTCCTATAATGTTATTTTTCAGTTTAACTATTATTATAAATTAATTTATGTAATTTTTATTTTATATTTTATTATATGGCTAGTTCTAAAATACTGTTTAAATCGTTAATATTTTGTTAATTGTTTCATTTAATTGCTTTGTTTATATGGCTGTTTTAACTGCTTATTATTTTAATTTCAATTAATTAATTAATTTTCAGTTTATTTATTTTTATTTCACATTTTTTTTGTATATTTATATTATTTGCTTATTTGATTTTTATTTTATTCTAATTGTGCAATTTTCATTTGGTGTTTTATGCATTATCTATTTGTTTGTGCATCATCTTATTAATTTAACACACATCATCACCAATGCATGCGATGTTGGTCTCGTACCAATAGTGGCAGATTAATTAAGAAATCACTTTCACCACTCTTAGACATGACCGATATCGGAGCTGATAACCTATCAAAGTACAGAGATAACCAAACTTTACAAAATCTTCATGAATAGTCGAGGACACTTGTAGATTTCGTACATCCTATTAGAACAAAGTCATCATCATGCATAATTTTTCCTATTGACGCATCTCGTTTTAATTTCAAACCTGGTATCATTCATTTTATGCCTACCTTTCATGGTTTTGAGTTTGAAAATCCATACCTAGATTTGAGAGAATTTGAGGAAGTTTATAACATTTGTACTGATCAAAATTATAGTATGAACATAATCAGACTTAAGTTTTTCCCTTTCTCATTAAAGGAAAAAGGTAAAACTTGACTATAAAATCTTAGGTTAGGATCTATCAGAACTTGGGATGAAATGCAAGCACAATTTTTTAAAATAATTCTTTCAACCCAGAGAACAACATGTGTAAAACGACCTGTTAGAGTGCAATTTATAGTTTTGCATTGTTTACTTCCCTTAATATCGATGCTTTGCACTTAATAATAGTGATTTACTTGTGTTTTACTTTTGTAGGTGCAATTCTATTGATTAGTGATAAAATTGAGCTACAAGATGATGTTTAAGGATGATTGTTCTCTTGGAGAAATTATGAGCGGCAGAAGAACTTTGTTGATAAGGCGTGGACGCGTGCTGTCAACTGCGAACCTGCAGTTTTTAGTTTAACGTATTTCGTATTTTTGGCTATTTTTATAATTACGAATTTAATATTTCAAATATTAGTATTTTATTTTAAATAGAACTCTAAAAGAGAAGAGAGAGAGAGAGTATTTAAGGGAGGAATCTATTGTGAAAAAGGGGGATTTTGGATTGGAGAAAAAGAAAGAAACCCTAGATCTAATTTTTCTCTTCTCTCTATGAAGAACTAAACTTATTTTTTCTGGTTGAAGGTTAATGAAGCTTTGATTCATTACTACTGTGAGATCTTTCTTATGCTTTAATTGTTTTATTACTTTTTGGGTATTTGTTTATTCTCTGAATTAGTTTCATGATTATGTTTGTTAATTAGGTAATTGGCCACTATTTAATTATCAACTTAATCTATTGTCAATTAAAGGATTCGTCGTATGAAGATTTTAATGTTTGTGACAAATAACATAGCAGTGAGTTGTGTTATGAGAATAAACAATCTAATTTAAATGAATCATCATATGTGTTGATTAGGATTTGGGTCTCTCTGGTTTTTCAGGCTATCAATTGATTAAATCCTATGATCGTATCTAGGGTTGTCTATTGATTAGGGAAATATTCAACGGTTGTACCTTGGTTATCGACTAGTTAAGGAGAGATTGACTATTAGAGGGTCTCAATAGCTATAACCGGTCTATTCATAAGTAATAATAATCTATATTTGAATCAATGATCAGTAGTCGAATCAAGCTGAGTTAATTCCTTCAACCAGAGTTTTCTCCAATTTGAATTACAACTTTAATTTGCATTCTTGTTATTTTAATTTGATTTTTATTATTGTCAACAATTCCCCCATTTTACGTTTTACGTTTCAAAAGGATTTAAATAATTACCGATCTCTGTGGACACGACCCTGCTCAATCATTATACACAATTTATTTAGAGTATGAATTTATTTTTGTTGGCTTCGACAACCATCAAATTTTGGCGTCGTTGCCGGGGATTGGTGTCATTTATTTAATACTTTTTACGGTTTACTTGGTGTATGGTTCGTTCTTCTCGTACAGGTACACTTTCGTTTGATCCTGAAATTGAGAAGACAGCTCGCCAGCTGAGGCAGCAGACGAAGCGAGCTAAGCAACGATCCTCATCGCCTTTGCTTTATGAAATAGATACAGTACCTGATTTAGTTGAATCATCTAGTGATTCAGAAGAACAAGTGATGGATAGACCTGCACCTGTAGAAAGAACTCTTAGAGAGTTAGCTGAACCAGACTTGAATCAGCAACCACTCTGCATTCAATATGTAGATTTGGAGGTAAATTTTGAATTAAAGTATGGTCTTATTCATTTATTACCCAAGTTTCATGGTTTTGCAGGTGAAGATCCTCATAAACATCTTAAGGAGTTTCATGTTGTGTGTTCAAGTATGAGGCCACAAGGTGTGACTGAAGAGCAGATTAAGCTGCGTGCTTTTCCGTTCTCTGTAGATGGGCTAGCTAAAGATTGGTTGTACTACTTACCTCCTGGATCGATTACAACGTGGAATGGTTTGAAGAAGCAGTTCCTTGAGAAGTACTTTCCTGCTTCAAGAGCTTCCAACATCAGAAAAGATATTTGTGGGATCAGACAACTTCCTGGGGAGACTTTGTATGAGTATTAGGAGCGATTCAAACAATTGTGTGTCAGCTGTCCTCAGCATAAGATTTCTGATCAACTTCATATTTAATATTTTTACGAAGGACTAGCATTAATGGATAGGAGTATGATAGATGCTGCTAGTGGAGGTGTGTTGGTGAATAAAACCCCTACTCAAGCAAGGGAGTTGATCTCAAATATGGCTGCCAATGCACAACAATTTGGCAGCAGGCAAGATCTCACTTTAAGGAAGGTGAATGAGGTAAATATTTCTTCTGTTGAACAACGTTTAGATAAACTTACTTCTCTTGTGGAAAAGTTTGTTGTAGGTAATGTGCAATAGGTGAAGACTTGTGGCATTTGTTACAATATGGGTCATTCAACTGATATGTGTCCTACACTTCAAGAAGAACCCGTTGAACAAGCCAATGGAGTTGGAGGATTTCCAGGCATGCCTCAGAGGAGGTATGATCCTTATGCACAAACATACAATCCGGGATGGAAGGATCATCCCAACTTCAGCTATGGAGTTAGGCCGTCAGGATTCCCACAACAGTATCCACCAAGACAACCAGCACCTCCACAGTCAAACTCCAAGTCAGGTATATCTCTCGAAGAAATAGTTAAATCACTTGCGACTAACACTCAACAATTTCAGCAGGCATCTACAGCAAGCATTCAGAACTTGGAGAACCAAATGGGTCAATTGGCGACTACAGTGAGCCGTCTGGAGTTTCAAGTATCAGGGAGATTGCTTTCACAATCTGAGGTGAATCCAAAGCAAAACGTTAGTGCTGTCATCCTTAGAAGTGGGAAGGAGTTGCAAGAGCCTAGTAAGAAAGTGACAAAGCATGTAGAAGATGAGCTTGAGAAGAATGAATTGATGCTTAAATCTCAAGATGCGCAACCCACCAGAGCGAAACCCCTACCTATTGTGATACCTCATCCTTTTCCAAGCCGGTTTGCAAAATCCAAGAAGGAGGAACAAGAGAAAAACATCCTTGAGACATTTCGCAAGGTTGAGGTAAATATTCCTTTATTAGATGCTATAAAACAAATACCTCAATATGCTAAAGTCCTTAAGGAACTGTGCACCTCTAAGAAAAAAATTAAGAGGAGATGAAAAAGTTCACATGAGGGAGAATGTTTCAGTAGTTCTCCAAAAGAAACTACCTCCTAAGTGCAAGGATCCAGGTATGTGTTACTATCCCTTGTAAAATTGGTAGTGTTAGAGTTGAAAAGTCTATGTTAGATCTAGGAGCTTCTATTAATGTCATGCCTCGTTCCATTTATTCATCTTTGAATGTTGGTCCATTAAAAGAAACTGGCGTGATAATTCAACTAGCTGATAGGTCTAATGCATATCCTGATGGGGTATTAGAAGATGTCTTAGTACAAGTTAATGAGTTGGTTTTTCCTGCTGATTTTTATGTACTTGATATGGAAGATGATAACTCCTCTAATTCTATCCCAATTTTGCTAGGAAGACCTTTTCTTAAGACTGCTAGGACAAAATGGATGTACATAAAGGGACTCTCACTATGGAGTTTGATGGAGAAGTTATAGAATTCAATATGAATGATGCCATGAAATATCCTAGTGAGGAACATTCGGTATTTTCTGTGGATGTTATTAATCCTATAGCGCAGGAAGTTTTTTACAAGGAAAAGACGAAGACATTTCATGATAGAATGATTTTAAGAAAGGAGTTATCTATTGGTCAAAAAGTTCTTCTTTTTCATTCTAAGCTTAAACTTTTTCCGGGTAAATTACGTTCTTGCTGGGTTGGACCTTTTATTGTTACTAATGTTTTTCCTCATGGTGTAGTTGAGATTCGGAGTCCGACCTCTGACAAAGTTTTTAAGGTTAATGGTCATCGCTTAAAACCTTTTTATGAAGGTTTTTCGATGAATATTGTGGAGGATGTGGCTCTCGAGAGTCCCAATTATGGAGATTGATGCATAAATGTGTCTAGCCAAAGACATAAAACAAAGACGCTTTTTGGGAGGCAACCCAAATGATTTATTTATTTTGGTTTTTGTTATATCTTCTTTTAATTTTGATTCAGATTTTTTTTAAAAAAATAATGTGTTTGCTTATTTTGATCAGAAGAAAATTTTTGATAAGGCGTGCCCACGTCTTAACTAATAAGTACTTCTGTGATTTTTAAAGTAAAATGGTTTTAAGGCGTGCCTACGTGCTTATTAAAAAAGTACTTCTAAAATTTTTAGTGTCTCAAAGTGATTCATCACTAAAAAAAAGAAAAAAAAATCTTTTTATTTTTATTTTTTTAATCTATTTATTTATAAAAAAAACGAAAAAAAAGATTTTCTTTTGTTCTTTCTTTTATATATTTATTTAAAAAAAAATTTCAAAAATCACTGTTAAAAAAAAAATCCCTAATTCACAAAATCCTTAATTCTATCCCGCAGCCCACGCAACAGCAGCAGCAGCTCTTGCGCGCAACACAGCAGTGCGTAGATCCAGCCCCCGCAACGCAGATCCTCAGCTCCAGCCCGCGCGCGCAGCGCAAATCAATCCAGCCATCACCATTGCGCAGCCCATCAGTCCCGCGCGCGCAACTTAGCCGAGCAGCAGCAGACGAGCAGCGCGCAACAGACCCGCAACGCAACCCAACCTGCGCAATAGACCCGCAACGCAACCCAGTAGCGCGCAACGCAGCCTCGCAGTGCAGCATCGCGCAACGCAACTAGCAGCAGCGCGCAACCAGCCCCAACCTGCGCAGCAAGCTCCAGCCGAGTAGCAACGCAACGCAACCAGCCTGCGCCCTGTATTCCAGCCGGGTAAATCGAAATCCGTGAGTGCAATTATTGTAACAATGCCGAAGAGGAAAGCATCTACTTCCAAGTCATCGAAAAAGACACCCGTCGCAAAGAAATCTAAGATATCCGCTCCCACTACGTTTCCATGGAACACAATTTCAGATTCACGCCAAGCCGTGAGACAAAGATCGAAGCATGGAAAAGGCATGAGTGTTTTACCACTTGCGGAATCCAATCTCGGAGGGTGCCTCGCATTCGCGACTCAACAAGAGAAAGAGAGGTACAAAGATATTTCCACGCGCAAAATACTTCCAGCTAAGTATATTCATTACCCGACTCTTGAAAAATTGAATGTTAAGGATAATTTTGATTCTTTGATAGATAAGATTGGGTTGCGTAAGTTTGTTGATGTTGATTGTTTGGGTTATGTTGAGTTGATTAGGGAGTTTTATGCTACTTTTCAATTTACTATGCCGAATGATTTTACTTTGCATACCCTGGATGTCATTAAGTTTTGGTTAATGGGACGAAATTTTTCACACTCTATCATAGATTTTAACTTAGTTTTAGGATTCATTGATGATGATTATTCTACTAGTGATGAATATTTAGGAACAACTTGTGACTTTAGCGAAAATTTTGAGCCTTATGGTCTTTGGTGTAATTTATCTGTTGATCACAATGCCTATGACCCGAGTAAATCAAAGAGTTCTTTCTTACGTGATCCTGTTTTGAAATGTGTGCATCGATTCTTAGCATATAATTTTTTAGGCAAGAAAGATCACTCAGGAATTTTCTCTAAAACTGAATTTTATTTTATCTAGTGCATGTTAAATGATGTGAGGCCTAATTTAGGTTTTTGGTTAGCGGATCAATTTCAAAGTGTGCTTAAATGGTATAGGACTTTATTTCTTGGTCCATACATTACTCTGTTAGCTATAAACCTATGTGTGCTTGATCCCGACAATAATGATTTGCATCCTGCTTGCAAAAAGGAATTTTTGGATATGTCTGTGTTTGAAAGAACATGTGTGGTCGAATTCAAGGAGGGGAGATTTCAGTTTACTGAACCAGGACCCACTCAACTTCCGAAGAAGCTTTATGCTAGGAGTGGTGCTACCTCTGATGACGAGTTTGACGACGACACTGCTGCCCCGCCAACTATTCCTTCTACATCCGCACCACCTTTGAGCATTCAGTTAGAGAAAATGGAGCACAAGCTGAACAAGATGGAGCAGAATTTGGCCGCATACTTCGAGAGTATGGAATTTACCCCACCATTTCCGCCAAGCCCATAGACGTTATGTGGATCAAAGCTCACAATTCAGGGAAGTTTCTTTTTGCCCTTAATATTTTATCCTTACGCTTTAATTTTTATGTGAGCTTTGATTATCTTACATTGGGGACAATGTAAGTTCTTGGTGTGGGGGAGGGATTTTTGCATTATTGATGCCTGGAATTATTATTTTCACTCTACTCATCTATTTTCACTCTACTCATCCGAAAATGATTTTTGAGTTAGTATGCTTCATATATTATTAATTTTCTTTTCCTTTCTCTCTCACTACTCTTTTCCCATCTATCTCAAATTATTTACATCTATTTTTTTTCTATCATACTCTTTCATCACTCACATTTTATCTTTCATTTTTTTTACTACATACATCTTTCTCGCTTATTATCTTTTTTACCTTTCCTTTTATATCTCACTCATACCTTCTTCTCATTCTACACCACTATTGATGGTTGATTCATTTGAAGAGTGTACATGATTTGATGGCAAATTTACCAACTTTGTGAGGATTTGAGCCTATGAGCAACCACTTTGCTCTAATTATTTTTTGTTATGTGAATATCAATCCTAATTTGTTTATTCTAGAACTTGCTTTGTTATGCACGTTGAAGCCACATTACGGGATTTTATACATTAAAATGATAAGGGCAAACCATTTACCATTTTTCTATTCTCGCATTTTCCTTTTTCTCTACCCGAAGACCTTTATTTGCTACCTTTGTTTGAGCCTTAACCATTACCCATCTAATTCTCTCCGTCTACTTAACCATTTTTCTTCTTTTGAGCCTCGATTTAAGGAGATTTTTGGACTCATTGTGTAGATATATTTTGTTGCTTTTTCTACCTTGTATTAAAGTTTCTCACTTAGATCAACAAGCATTATGCTTGAATTAAATTGTGCAAGGTTCGTTTCTTTTGTTTGATTCATCAAAAAAAAAAAAAAAACAAAAAAAAAAAAAAGAAAAAAAAAGAAAAAAAAAGAAAAAAATGTTTACATTCTTGGTGACTTGAGTAGAAATAAGCATTTTGATATCATAAGTTCATTCAATGAGTTCATTCTTCTCGTTTTGATCTCTTTTTCTTTCGTAAACCTTTCTTTTTCATTGAACCCATTTAACCCCATTACAACCCTTTTAAGACCCTTAGATTTTTGCAATTTATTCATGTTTTGTGGATTGAGATTTGATATATGAGCAAGCTTATGGTAATAGCATTCTTTGATTTGATTTGAGTGGATAAATGACACCCTAAACACTTTGAGTGCATGGAGTGAAGTTATTGAGAGGGCTATTAAATCTTGTTGCACTTGAATTTTGAATGGATCTTCTTGGTGGTTGAATGTTCTTATTCTATCTTATGAAATTCTATGCTTCAAAATCCTTGTCTCTCGAATGTTGAACGACTTAATTTCTTGAGGTATGCTTGCTTAAAATTGTTTTTGGATGAGTTGAGATGAGAATTGAGTGGAGATTTGAGATTAGTCTCGAGTTATATGCTTGAGGACAAGCATCATCTTGGTGTGGGGGAATTTGTTAGAGTGCAATTTATGCACTAGTTTTGCATTGTTTACTTCCCTTAATATCGATGTTTTGCACTTAATAATAGTGATTTACTTGTGTTTTACTTTTGTAGGTGCAATTCTATTGATTAGTGATAAAATTGAGCTACAAGATGATGTTTAAGGATGATTGTTCTCTTGGAGAAATTATGAGCGGCAGAAGAACTTTGTTGATAAGGTGTGGGCGCGTGCTGTCAACTGCGAACCTGCAGTTTTTAGTTTAACGTGTTTCGTATTTTTGGCTATTTTTGTAATTACGAATTTAATATTTCAGATATTAGTATTTTATTTTAAATAGAACTCTAAAAGAGAAGAGAGAGAGAGAGTATTTAAGGGAGGAATCTATTGTGAAAAATGAGGATTTTGGATTGGAGAAAAAGAAAGAAATCCTAGATCTAATTTTTCTCTTCTCTCTATGAAGAACTAAACTTATTTTTTCTGGTTGAAGGTTAATGAAGCTTTGATTCATCACTACTACGAGATCTTTCTTATGCTTTAATTGTTTTATTACTTTTTGGGTATTTGTTTATTCTCTGAATTAGTTTCATGATTATGTTTGTTAATTAGGTAATTGGCCACTATTTAATTATCAACTTAATCTATTGTCAATTAAAGGATTCATCGTATGAAGATTTTAATGTTTGTGACAAATAACATAGCAGTGAGTTGTGTTATGAGAATAAACAATCTAATTTAAATGAATCATCATATGTGTTGATTAGGATTTGGGTCTCTCTGGTTTTTCAGGCTGTCAATTGATTAAATCCTATGATCGTATCTAGGGTTGTCTATTGATTAGGGAAATATCCAACGGTTGTACCTTGGTTATCGACTAGTTAAGGAGAGATTGGCTATTAGAGGGTCTCAATAGCTATAACCGGTCTATTCATAAGTAATAATAATCTATATTTGAATCAATGATCAGTAGTCGAATCAAGCTGAGTTAATTCCTTCAACCAGAGCTTTCTCCAATTTGAATTACAACTTTAATTTGCATTCTTGTTATTTTAATTTGATTTTTATTATTGTCAACAATTCCCCCATTTTACGTTTTACGTTTCAAAAGGATTTAAATAATTACTGATCTCTGTGGACACGACCCTGCCCAATCACTATACACAATTTATTTAGAGTAGGAATTTATTTTTATTGGCTTCGACAACCATCACGAACTTACGCCAAAAAAAATGGTGATAGTGAGAATGTGGAGATTGATCTCATTGAGCCAATCATTGAGGAACACGTTTATGATAAGAATTTTATAAACTCTATGGAAATTTGTTTTGCTGATTCTTTTGAATCAAGTGAGGAATTAGAATGTGATACTACTATCATATGCACTATACTTAATTCTACACAGGTAATGAAGACCAATTGAAAGATGCGAGAAAAGAAGAAGAAGCACCAGAGCTCGAATTAAAATCCTTACTAGAAGAATTAAAGTATGCCTATCTGGGAGAGGAACAAACTTATCCTATGGTAATTTCTTCTCAACTTACAAGTGAGTAAGAAGGTAAGTTATCGGCTGTGCTAAAAAGACATAAAACGGAATTTGGTCGGACCTTAAAAGATATAAAATGCATTAATCCTTTAATCTTCACACACCGAATACACTTAGAGAAAAATGCCAAAATAACCTGTCAACCACAAAAAAGATTAAACCCTCGTATGAAAGAAGTGGTGAAGAGTGAAATCCTTAAATTATTAGATATAAAAAGTATCTATCATATCTCTGATAATAAATAAGTAACTCCAACACAAGTAGTTTTAAAGAAATCTGAAATAACTATGGTAAAACAATGAAAAATGTGAAGCAATCCCAATAAAAATTCCATCTAGTTGGTGCATGTAAATTAATTATAAAAAATTAAATGATGCCATTAGAAAAGAAAATTTTCTCTTCTATTTTTAGACCAAATTCTCGAGAGAGTAGCAGGACACACTTAATATATTTTCTTAATGGCTACTTGGGCTATTATCAAATTCCTATCGCATTAGATGGCTAGGAAAAGACTATATTCACTTGTCCATTTGGAACATTTGCATTTAGGAGAATGCCTTTTGAACTTTGTAGTGCTCCTGCAACATCTCAAAGATGCATGCTTAGTATTTTTAGCGACATGTTTGAAAATTGTCTAGAGGTTTTTATGGATGATTTAACTGTATTTGGTAATTATTTGTTACATATCTTGATAATCTATAAAGAGTTTTGGAAAAGTACAAAAAAAGGGACTAGTTTTAGATTGGGAAAAATGTCATTTCATGAGCACTTTTGGAATTGTCTTGGGTCATGTTGTGTCTTTAAAAGGAATTGAAGTTGACAAAGGCAAAATTGAAATCTCAAAATTACCCTCACTAAAGAGAATTAAAGAAGTCATTTCCTTTTTAGGATATGTTGGGTTTTGTAGGAGGTTTATAAAAGACTTTAATGTCATATTTAGTCCACTTTATAACCTCTTAATAAAAGGCACACCATTCAAATGGACTGAAGATTGTCAAAAACCTTTCAAAAAGATAATTAATCTTTTGACATAGGCTCCAATAATGCAACCCCTTGATTGGTCTTTGCCTTTTGAGCTAATGTGTAATGCTAGTGATTATGCCGTTGGAGCTATTCTTAGACAAAGAAAGGAAGGTAAGTGATTGACACTAAAAAGTGTATATTTAATAAGGATAAAATTATTAGTTTTTCACTTATTGTGTCAATTAATGCGTTCATTATTTCTAAATTATTTTAATACTCCCCAAATATATTTTATGTTAAATTAATTCGTAATTTGTTAATTTTTATCTTGTAAATATTTTTCAGGAATAAAGAAGGAATTGGAATTAAAAGCGGGAACAAAGAAGAACTACTGGAACAAAATTGAAGAGATGCAATAATAAATAATAAATAAAATAAAAAAAGAGAAAAAAAAGAATAAAAGAACATAAACATGTTGGTGATGGTCAGGAGGCCATCACGCCTCCTGACCATCACACAATTCAATATATATATATAATATAAAAATAAAATAAAATATTAATATTAATAAAATAAAAGAAAAGAAGACGATTCCCTTGCCTATAAAAGGATAGGCAAGGGGATGCAGGCGAGAGGGAGGGAAGCTAGAGCTGATTTTTCAAAAGCCGAGAGAGCTAATTTGAGAGCTGAAGCCGAAATTGAAGATTTTCTTTCTTTCTTTGTTTCTTTTCTTTGCTTGTTTCCGTTTGTATCAATTTTCTTTGTAATATATTTCAAAAAGTTTATCAAATAAAAAAAGTGTTGTGTTTTCTTTCAATATGAGTAGCTAATTTTATTAAGCTGAGGTGAACGGTGAAGCTCAATGTTTTAAAACTATTAATTATTATTATTTTCTCAAATGAGTTTTTAAGTTTATTTAATTCTTTTCTAATTATTTTTATATCATGTTAATTTATAAATCTCATTGGATTTTATGGTATTTTGACATAATGTCGACACATTAATATAATGTGGCACATTAGGTACTTTATTCTATATTTATCCACACCCATAGAATTAAATGATATAATAATTAATTGGTAAAAGTGAGGCAAAACATAAATGAGAGAGTGTTAAAATTGTAGTTTGAATACAGAGAGTGGATCCTAAACCTTAGCTTATTTTTAAATCAATTTCAAATAATTTTTTTGCCCCGCAATTAATTTTCTTATTTTTACTAGATTTAAAACTCCATGTGGTTCGACCCCGGTCTCACCAGGTTATACTATAACTAGACACTCTTATACTTGAGAGTAATACACTTTTGAGTCGTGTCAGTAAGCCCTTTGTCATCTATTACGCAAGTAGAACTTTGAATAGTGCCCAAATGAATTACACCACAAGTGAAAAGGAACTATTTACTGTAGTATTTGCACTGGATAAATTTCGTTCGTATTTAATTGGTTCATCTACTATTGTTTATTTTGATTATGCTGCTGTTAGATATGTAATGTCTAAACAAGATGCCAAGCCAAGATTGATACGATAGATTTTGCCACTTCAAGAATTTAGCCTGACAATGAAGGAAAAAAAGGCGTTGAAAACATTGTTGTAGATTATCTTTCGAGACTTACAAATGAGTGTTCAATTGATATAACACCCATCAATGATTCTTTCCCTGATGAATTTTTGTTTTCTATAAACAAAATGCCTTTGTATGCTAATATTGTTAATTATTTTGCAACAGGTGAAACGCCATGTGACTAGAGCTCCCAAGACAAGAAGAAATTTTTAACAAAAGTAAAAAGTTTTTATTGGGATGATCCATACTTGTTCAAGTACTGTTCTGATCAAATTTTTTGAAGATACATACTAGGCGACAAGGTAAGTAATGTCATTCAATTCTGTCATTCTAAAGCACATGGTGGCCACTTTTCTTCAAAAAAGACAGTTGCAAAAATATTACAGTATTGATTTTATTGGCCTATATTATTTAAAGATTCACATATATTTTGCAAAGTGCGTAAGATTTGTCAAATGGTAAGGTCTATTTCAAAGCGAAACATGATGCCTTTAGACCCCATCATTGTCGTTGAAATATTTGATTATTGGGGAATTGATTTTTTTGGGTTTTTTTCCATCATCATTTGAATTTGTATATATTATAGTTACGTTGATTGAAGCGATTCCTTGTCGACACAACGATCATAAGACTATGATCCACTTTTGAAAAGAAAATCTTTTGAGCAGATTTAGAATCCTTCGAGCCATTATTAGTGATAGAGGTAAGCATTTTTGTAACAAGCCATTTGCGTCCTCGATGAAGAAATATGGAATTACAAGTAAAGTTGCTATCCCTTATTATCCTTAAACAAGTGGTCAAGTTGAATTAGCAAATAGGGAGATAGAACTAATTTTGAAAAAGACAGTTAACCCAAACCGCAAAGATGGGTCTCTTCGACTAACTGATACACTTTAGGCATACCGTACAACATTTAAAACATCTTTAGGAATGTCACTCCATCGGCTTGTTTATTTTAAATCTTGCCACTTACCGGTTGAACTTGAATATAAATAATTTTGGGCTATTAAATTTTTTAATTCAAATTTTGATGATACTAGTAATGTGTGAAAATTACAATTGAATGAACTTGAGGAATTAACGAACGATGCATATAAGAATTCAAGAATTATTAAGGTAAGAACCAAAACTTTTCATAATAGAAGAATTTTTTAGAAAACATTTGAGATTGGTCAAAAAGTACTACTTTATAACTTTCGTCTTTATTTGTTTCTAAGGAAATTAAAGTTAAAGTGGAGTGACTCATTTGTTGTAAAAAATATATATACATATGGGGTCACAGAAATTGAGAATTCAAATAACGGTGTCACATTTAAAGTTAATGGTTAAATATTGAAATCATATTTAAAATACCAACCACGTGAAGCAGACATCGAAATCAATTTGAATGACCCACCAAATCTTGATTAAGTCTCTTGTTTTAACTTTTTGTCATTTTTCTTTACTTTTACTGTACCGTTTGTATTATTTGATTTTTTTCTATTTCTTGAATGGAGTGCATTACATTATTTTTTTAAGTGTGTTTATTTGACAATTGTGTTTCATTTCGCCTTTTTGATATTTGTCATGTGTACCTCCATGAGAATGATCCTTTTCAAACATCTTGGAGAACTTTTACGTGTAAAAATTCACATAAGAAGCTTACTCTAAGTTTGTAAATCACATCCTATTTGAGATTTACAACCACCAATGTTAGTATCCCACGTTGAAGATCTGAAAAGACAATTCATAAAAATAGAGGATGGTATTTATAAATTCCAATTGGAACTTGAGGTAAATTCAATGAAAGGACGAAGGTGAATTACATGTTTGATTTTATTTATTGTGTGTTTTTATTTTGTTGTTTTGTTCTCCTTTACTTTTGACTTGATTTTGTAGATTTGATTCGTTTTTTTGATATATTTTGATTCACTTCCCGTATAAATGGCAAATAATGGTACTATGTGACTTTTTAAGTTGGTACTTTCAGTTTCCCACAATAACTGAAACCCCAAAATCAAGCACGAAAGAAATACAACATAAATTGTATAAACATTTTCTTTTCTCTCCCTCAAAATGCTCTTAAGAAAATTCACAAAGCTTATTGTGAACGACTGTATTTGTTAATGATCAATGAGATTCTTGTTGATATTCGTTGGTTAATTAAAGTAAAGGTCCAATTGGCAGGTGAGTTTTATGATCCATTTGTTTCTTACATGTCTAGTTTTAGTAAAAAAACAACTGTTAGAAAAAGAAGAGTTAAGCGGCTTGGCTGTAGATGTCCTAACTATGTAAGACTTGCTTGTAAAAAACCACGTTGTAAAACTTTAGGAATGGTCTCTGTAAATCGTGAAGATAAAATCAAATTCGTTGAGAATGACATGAGTAAAGAATCGTTAGATGATATCTTATGATTGAGACGCATCCGAGTGAATATGTGCAATGTGAGATTCATAATTTATGGAAGTTGGTCCAAAAAGAAAGTGCACGGTTTAATAAGAATTTGACTCTAAAAGACCATATTTGCCAGTTTATTAGAAAACTAGATGGGAAACCTATCATCAACCCATAGAGGGTGTTCAAGCCGTTACTAGACGTAAAATCAGAGGAAGATGTGAGCTACAATTACAACTACCAGTAAGTATTCTTTTATTTTACTGTTCTTTTATCTTTTGCATTATTATTTTTTTGTGTGATTTTATATCTAATCATTGTTTGTTTTTTCTTTTTACTGTTTACTTTTGAATTATTGAGCCACAAGCTTTACGCATCATTTGACAAACAAACCATTCTATTTACAGTTATGTATCATTTTGTTTGTTATCAAGATTTTTCACTACAAGAAAACTAGCAATAGATGACAAACAACTTGTGATAGATTTTGAGTAAAATGACTTATATCATAAATGTATGACAGACTCGTGATATAATTTTGGTCTATCATAAATTAATGATGGTTTTGTGATAGAATTATTGTATATCAAGAATTAATGATAGAGTCATGATGCAAATTTACTCTATCATGAAGTTATGATAGAATTATTTGATTTTGACCATTTTTGACTAACTTTTAATATATTATTTCATTTAAAAATTTAAAAAATATAAAAAACAAAACAAAAACGTTGGCGTTTAAGTGTACGTTTACATAAAACCCAAAATTTTTGTCTAAGTGTTAGACATTTGCTCACTCACTATCCATTTTTCCTTACTCTCTCATCATTAATAGAAACCCTAGAATAAGAATCGATCAAAAAAGCCAACATTCTACCATTCAAAACTCCACCATTCTGCCACCGTCCAAACCATCATTCTCAATTGGACACCCATTTTCCATCATTTTTCAGTCTCTTTGTCCTTTCGCCACAAGTTATTCAGCAAACCCTCACATTCGGTTCGATTCTTGCAAGTTAAATGCTTAATGTCTTTTTCTTTTACATTTGTCCTTTGAATTGGGTCCATAAATCATGGGGTTTGTATTTAGAATGAGTTTTTTTTTTGTTTTTTGTAAAAACTTGTTGGTTCTGATTTACATGATATGGTGACAAATTTTTGTTTGTAAATCCGTCATGAGGATGATAAAATCAATTAAAATTTATTGAATGAAAGTGGGGTTGAATTTTTTTTTCCAGATTTTTACTCACAACTAATTTTGAGATTTTTTCTTCATCTAGGTTAATTAGATCTCATGCTTACATTAATGGGTTCGTGTTAATTTCAATTTTATTGGTTTTCTCAATTGAAGTTCTGTAACAGATCTGGTTTTGCGAAATTCTAATTGATGTATGTAATTAACTATAGTTTGATAGATACTGTGATAGCCCTTGATAGGATAATAAGAAATTGAATTTGATGTTATTAATTTGGTGATTGAAAAAATATGAAAACTTTAATCAACTCAATTTTGATTTAGTAGCTAGACTTATGTTAGGGTTATAAAGTGACATTTTTAACTTTAATTTTTATATAAAGTCCTTTAGCAGTCATGTATGTGTAGAATTTTTGTTAGCTTATATGGTTATTATAGATTATTGGGAAATTATCATTTGTATACCCTTAGTTTACTTCATTATCAAAAATACTACAACACTTTGAGGGTGTATCAATCGTCCACCATAAGTTGACAAAATGTATCAGCTGACCACCAAACCGTTAATTGCCGTTTAAGTATGATGACGTCAGAAGGGTAATTTGGTCTTTTCATATGATACAAGTGATAGTTTAAGGATATACAAGTGATAAAAAGAGAATTTAAGGGTATACAAGTGATAATTTTCAAGGGTAAAATCGTCAATTCACTGTAACTCCATTAATTTTCAAATGGCAACTAACGGTTTGGTGGTCGGTTGATACATTTTGTCAACTAAGGGTGGACGATTGATACACCCTCAAAGTGTTGTAGTATTTTTGATAACAGAGCAAATATAGGGTATATGAATGATAATTTCCCTAGATTATTAATTAAAGAATTAATCGGGTGTTCTACTTTGGGCTTCTTAGGAAAGTTACAATAGGGCTCATGGAATTCTTAGGTGATCTAGAGTATAAAAATAAAACTTGTCTCCTTCAATATGATTTTCTCATTTTTGCTTTCAAATTGTATATTTTACTAGTTGAGTATGATTCAAATGAGATGCAATCTTCCATGTTTTTATGTCTCTGTTTGGTGAGAAACTTTAATGCATAGAAACTAGATATGTTCTTGATGTTGTAGTGATATACCCATTTCTCAGGCTTATGAGGTTTACCATTGCACAGGTTTGCTTTGTGCAAATAACTCCATACCTGTATTACTTTTGTGAGGAATATGACTGCAAGGCTCTTGACAGCAAGTATGATGTTAGTTTCAAAATTGTTAATTATTTTCTAGGTATTCTTAATGGTGTTTTGCAGACTATTTTAAGTCACAAAGATAGTTGGTAACTAAAATCTATGAATATGATTGGAATTGTAAATGGATCAGTCCTATTATGCCCCTTTTCCGCAGAGGAAAATTAGAGAATTTGATGATTGTTTCTTTTTCATTAGAGTCCTAAATTTGTTATCAACCTTATGTTCTTATTATCCAACAAAATCTGTAATACAAATAGCTTTTTAGTTGATTTTTGTCTTTATTATGGCATCAAAATATGAGTTTCCTTTACTGTTGTGTATTGGCTGACAAGGAAGTAAACTACAATGAGGACAATTCTTTCTCTCACTGAAATCATGACTTTTGTGCTTTTTCCTTTTTTGTTATGCTTGCAAATCTTCTCCTTTTCTCTATTCTACTGTACATTTGATAAGTGCAACATGTAAATTGCTTTTGGTTCTTGGATGCTTAAGGTTATATAAATATTTATGTGAGTATTAGCGAAAGATGTTTATGTTGATTCTTAGTTTTTAATGAAATACTATCTAAGTAACCCAAGAGGGGGGGGGGGGTGAATTGGGTTATTAAAAATTAAGTAAAGCAAACCACATAACAATTAAATCAATTAAATCTATTGCTTTAGTGACATAGTTTGTATTTAACTGTAGTTTGAATATATATAAAATTTCATGTATTTTATTTATTGGATTTTTAATTACTAGTATTATATTATGTATTTATTTTATATTGGCCAATTTTATTTATAAATGTTTTTTTTATAGAATTTGTAAAATAAAAAATAATATTAATTTAATATTAATTCAGTAAAAATAATAATAAAATTTACAATAATAATAATATTTTTAAATAATTTAATTGAAATAATATTAATTTTCCCGTCAAAAAATTCCTAAATATTTAAATAATTTTGATTTCCCACTAAAATGTAGTGTGACGCATGTATGACTTTTAACAGCCATCATAAACTCATGACGGGAAAAATTCTATCATAAATTAATGACAGTGACATAGATGACATATATTTTGTTTGTTATGCACCCCTCTTTATGACGGTTATTTCCCGTCATCTATTACCTGTTTTCTTTTAGTGCAATTATACCCCTTATTTTTTCATCAATTTGGTAAAATAATAGAGTTTTTATTTTATTTTTATATGTGTCCCTAACTCAATTACCCTTATGTTTTCATCAATTTAGTATAATAATAGAGTTTTTATTTTATATTCAAATATGTCCCTAACTCAACTATCCTTATGTTTTCATCAATTTTATATAATAATAGAGTTCTTATTTTATTTACAAATATGTCCCTTATTCAATTATATTATTTTCAATTGAAATTAGTGTCTTATTTTATAAAATAATTAAATTATATATTTATTGAATAGATAGAAAACATTAGGGAGCTAAAGTTTTATTAATGATTTAATTTATTTTAAAAAACTTCTAATTGAAAAAAATATGTCAATATAATATAACATCGTCACTAGTATTAAAAGTACTTACAGAAACAACATATAGTAACAATTACCAATATTTTCATAAAATTTTTATGTGAATTTTCAGATTTTATTTATTAGTTATATTAACTAAGAGGACAAGTTAGAAATTTTTTTTTAGTATTTTAAGGAGCTTTTGATAGAAGAATCATCAACATCTAGTTCTTTAAAGAAAGCCAAACCACCAGAAAAAGAAACAACTACACCCAAATACTTTTTTGCTGAATTGAGTTTAGTTTATTATTGAAACTTTTGACTAATAATACTTTTACAATTTGAAAGGATGAATAAATTTTAATTGTTTAATTTATTAAGTCAAGTAATTTCGTACTTCACTTCAAACATAAAAGATTTACTTGCAATTTTTAATTGATTGTAATTACTTGCGATTTTTAATTGATTGTAATTACATGTATTGATCTATTTTAGTTTGAAATTCTTAATTGATTTTTTAATTATTATAGGTTGCAATATCAGATTCTATAATTGAAAAATAGTATTTTCATACTTTAGTTGCCTTTTGTTTTCTACTCTTTTTTTATAATTATTTTTGTCTATAGTACATATTTAGAGAGATAAGATTTTTGATATTTCTCCTTATTTAATGTACTTCTTCCTGCTTATAAATTTTTATGTTGGCTTCAGAATATAAATTTTTAAAATTTAGCCCGGATTGCCCCTGCACCAACCCCTATTACTATATTAACCTCATCATAAGTTTTAAAATAATTTTTTATTTCTCAACATAATTTTATACTCCTAAATACCCAAATCATCAGTTTAATAATTTTACACATGTACACTCCCTCTGCTTATGCCAGCTCTACATCTCTGGCAAGATCAACAGCTATGATCTCCCCTTTGTAATTTTTCACAACCCTGCCTAACCCAACCATCATTTCTTCTGAAGTTGAGATTGCTGCATCAGTGAAAAAGAATATTGGAATTGGATTACTCGGAATAATGTTATTATAACACATTTAAATAGTAACTAAATAATTGAGTATTGTATATTTCCCACTATTTCAATAACTTTGACATTTGCTTTTTGGAGAAAAATCCATATCGTATTTAGTCATAAAAGCCAAATCTATTTGATCACATATTCAAAAACCACAAACAAAGGCCCCCAAGAACTTGTTACGCCATTTTAGAATACATATTCTGCATTTTTATGCTTGGATAATGCTTTTTCTTGGATTCTTCTCTAGACTCCAATCTTTTCACACAGTCGATCGAATTGCAGATTCTCGATTTATGTTCACACAGCCTAGCATAGTTGAAGGATTTTAAAAGTTCAAAAGGTGGGGTGAATGAAAAATGATAAAACTCATAAGAAGGGTAAATTTGAAATTATAAAGAAAACATATTTTAAAGTTAATGATGTGTTAATTAAGAAATAGGGACTGGTGAGAGAATAAAAGGTGTTTAATATCATCGTTCTTTTCTAATTTTATGGAAAATATGATCCGACCAAATAATTGTGTTAGACATCTAGTATTGCATATTTGACTTTGACTGTACTAAATTTTGTGTTCTTTATCCCATGCATAAATATCATGGTTTATATTTACATCACACGTAGCATGCTTGAAGTTTAGTGTTTCATGTTCTAAATGCCTCCGAAAATTAGATTTTTTCTTGGTTTCATATTTGAAGTTCTTTTTTCATGTACCGCGTTTAGTGTACATATACTGAGTTAAATGTTGCAGGTTTGTATGGTCCATTGTTGTGCATATTTGACTTTAATTCTTTGCTGTATATTTTGTTTTAAATGTAAATGTCATGTTACATATTTATGTCACGTATTCAGGGAGGACCCATGACTTTTTATTACCTCGATTTAATTTTTAAATTTACTGTAAATATTTGTGTGATGGGATTATATAAAGGAGTAAAAACAACATATATATCAAGTAATGCAATATTAAACCTCTTAATACATATATTTAACGAAAGAATCACAACAATACAACAGTATGCTTATAATACAAATTATTAAAATTGTAAATTAAAAAGATTATTTATGAAATTCATTTTTCTTTTAGTGATAAAAAATGAAAAATACTTGAATAAATTGATTTAATGAAAAGAAAAAGAACAAGTATACATAGTTGTAAATAGGGGTGTTCGTTACGGATTGGACATCAATCCATATCCGATCCACGATTTTGCAGATTATAAATTTTCAATCCAATCCATGAATTGGTGAAATTCAATCCAAATTCAATCCATACATCTACGGATCACATGTGGATTTGACCCAATTCATATCCAATCTACTATTTTGCGAATTAGTTTGCGGACTAAAATTTTTTAATTATGTCCAATCCACGAACTAACTAAATAAAAAAAATTTAATATAAAAATAATTTTACCACCGATTAAATTTAAAATTAAATAAAATTTAAATAAATTAATTGGTTAAATAAAGCTAGAAAATACATTTAACGTTTCAAAATATAACACACCAAAATGAAAAAAAACTCATTCGTTTTGATCAGTACATGGAAATTAACTATTTAGGAAGCTATATTTGTTTATTTAGTTATTTTTATTTTATATTATTATCGGAGAAGATATAATATAGTGTTAATATAACTATATTTTAACTTATTTATTTACTAGTAAGTACTAATGTCATATTTACAAGTTTTATTTTTTAGTTAAATAAATACATTTTATTTTTTTGCGGATTCGTAGATTTTTGCGGATTTATAGTAGATCCATATCCAATCCATCGATTGCAGATTATTAAATTTTAAATTCAATCCAATCCACTAATACACGGATAGAATTTCTACAGATCAGACGGATTGAGCGGATCGGATTGGATTCTGAACACCCCTAGTTGTAAAGGGAATGAACTATGAAATTATGAATCTTAGTAATTGTTACCATGCTGTTTTGTAACTTTTTAATATTAGCAACAATGTTATAATATATTGACTTTTTTTTTAATTAGACTAAACTATAATATTTTTTATAATAAGTTAAGCCGTAATAACATTTTAGCCCCCTCCTATTGATTTCAATCTATTTAATGAATATATAATTTAATCATCTTATAAGATAAGTTTATAATTATATTTTTTTTTAATAAAAAAAATTGAGTTGAATTGCGGACATTTGAAAATAAAATAAAAACTCTGTTGTTATATAAAGAATTACAAAACAAGAGGGGGTACAAATAAAATTGAGGGGGCAGACCGAGCAGGCCAGCAATAGGTGCACGTATTATATGTATGAAGTCCAGTCTTTTATATTCTAAAATGCCCAAAAAGATTAACTTTTCTCCTAAATATTTTTTCCCTAAATTTACTTTACTGAAAAAAATAATTCTGAATTTGTTAATTTAATTAAACACATAAGTTTTTATGCATACTACAAAATTGCAAACTATCATGACATTATTGCTATGATGCCCCTAAAATACACAAAATACTTAATTAAAATAAAACACACATAATTAAATTACAAGAACCTTAAATACATAAAAGTAAAGGTTGTTAGTAAGACTTGAAATGTAAAATGACGATTTTCTCCTTTATAAATATACATTTTCTAACACTCAACACACCCCCCAACCAGCTTATTGCTAGTCCCTAGCAAATAAAGCGAAAACAAAATTCAAACACAATATATATATATTTTTTTAGACAATCTTGTTTATTCAATCAGACTAATGATAGCAATCAAATAAAAGTATAAGCATTATCTCCAGTCTAAAGCAACATCACACCCACATCAACCATCCACATGAATCAGCCTAGTAGATTGTCATAACTACTTTCAAGAATGACATGTCAAACCCCAAAATTCTCACTGAAAGTAGTGACACTCTCACAAAGAAATTAAACCCAATAAAAATAGTCACTCCAATGAATGGTACTTGAGAGAGAAAATAATAAAGAAGTGATATCACATGCTCTCACCAAGATGAAAGAAATATGCCCTCAGCTTAGAAATAATACGATCTCAAGTCAAATAAAAATGTTAGTCAACCCAATTTATTTATTTATTTTTATTTATTATTATTATTATTATGCACCACTACATCTTTTTAGCCCATATAACTAGCTTCTACTTCAGACTATAGTTCCCTAAAATCAAGAAGGACTTTTATCATGACGTAACGTAGACTAGGGACATGGCTAACAAAGAAGGGAAATAAGGAAAACAACGTGTATGTTTGAGAAAAATACAGAGGAATTTTTTTTTTTGGAAGTTGCAAGGTGGATTTCACCTATTATTGTTATTTTTTTCTTCTTTTTTTTTTTGAAACAACAAATTTTTTGTTTTTTTTTCTTTTGTTGGGCATAACTTCACTATACAAAATATTTATTTACATTTTTCTCAAACATAAATAGGTGATGGAAATTGTAAGATGTCGGGTAATACTCCAAATCGGAGTAGGTCAAGATGATAAGTTTGACAAAGAAAAGTTTTTTTTTTTTTTAAAGGCTCAAACGGATCAAAGATGGCATTTCCATCGTTTTTTAGGGTTCTAAATAATCTTCCATATCTACTAGTTAGATGGGCCTCCAAATGTAGCAACACACATTTTTTTTTTTTAATTTTACAATTTTTTTTTAAGGTTAACTCAAAAGAAATCTAGAGATCGTGTATAAAATAATAAACTACTGAGCTGTATATAGAATGTGCAAAATGGTTACTCTCCAAGAAAAATGATAGGCTCAAAAACTCACTTGGCACTTATTTATGACATGTTCATTCCTTCAAGCAACTCATATTTGTCTCCGACATCAACATGTAGAGTAGCAAACATAGTGTAACATCACTTAAGACCAAAGATAATACAAATACTAAAATTTGAAATTAATCTTGTCATCCAATGTTAAAACAAATCAAACAATATTTTATTTTTTTTATTTTTTTTAACAACATCCTACCCCCCAACCTATTCTAAACATTAAAGGAAAATATGCATGCAGAAATGTGAAAATGATGCAGAAAAACTAATTAGAAAAGTTATACTTAAAATGATAGAAAAAGAAATATATTTTTTTATTATTTTTAACTAAGAAGATGCGTTTCTAGAGTCACTACACTCCATATTCAGCCATCTTTGACTCAAAAATTTAAAAATGTTATATTTATAAAGGAGAAATTAAAAAGAGGAAGAAAACAATTTTTTTTTGTTTTTTTTGTTTGTTTTTTTTAAACGATGAAGATGCGTTTCTAGAGTCACTACACTCCATATTCAGCCATCTTCGACACAAAAGGTTAGCAACAGTTAGTTTTTACAACAAAAAATCAGTAAAAACTTAACCAAGATTCCACAATTGTCAACTATTCCCTCCCCCCAACCAGAACGAAACATTGTCCTCAATGTTTTAAAGGAAAGAAGTATAGTTTAGAAGACATCACCTGGGTGGTGCAACACAGAAGAAAATATTTACAAGCTGAGAGTTAAATCTAATTTGTACTTCTTACTGCGGCTACTGTTACCGTCATTATTTGGATGCTCCAACACAAAGGTCCAGGGGTCTGGCTCCGATTTATAAGCTTGTAACATATCAAGTAGCTCATTAGCAGTGTGAGCACAAATAAAAAGTTTTTCGCACTAGAAGGAATGAAATAGTTTTTTATTGCATGGTTAAGAAATGCGATGAAGCCATCATAAAAGTTATTGACATTTAACAAACCGATGGGTTTTTGGTGAATATACAGATGGGCCTAAGATGCTAGTGTGATAAGTGCCTCTAGTGTTGCAAGATCTCCTGGAAGGAAAATAAAAGCATCAGCATGATTAAGCATTTCAGTTATTCTTTCTTGCATACCTGAGATGACTAACTCTTCGCCAGTCGATGAGTCAGACAAACTGCCCAAAGGTTTTAGGACTCTTGGGATGATGCCTAACACTTGGCTTCCTCTGACAAAAGCAGCTTCTGAGACCAATTTTGATAACCCTCGGTTACCTCCTCCATACACCAAGTGTAATTTTCTCTCTGTTATGCTTCGACCAAGATCTATGGCTGCATCAACGAACTCTTTATGTTTGCCATATGTAAATCCAGAAAGCACACAAATGTTCTTGAATTGTCTATTGGGAGTAGCTGTCATTGGAATACTTCTCAAAAATAATTTGTGAGTGCTTGACAAAAAAAAATCACATTTAAGATTCTTGGTGACAGTGGGTCACAGCTGTGAATGAGGTAACATGTTAGTGTCAAATAACGCGTGAAGCACATGGCTCTGAGTCAAAAAGGAAACAGTAAAAAGGAAAAAGCAAATAGTAATAAAATTATTAAAGACAATAATGAAAACAATAAAACAATAGTGAAATAAAATAACAGTAAAGTAAAAGGATATTTACAGGTAGTTGTGACTGTGGCTCACATCTTCCTCTGGTTTTACGTCCAGAAACGGCTTGAACGCCCTCTATGGGTCGAGGAAGGGCTTCCCATCCAGTTTTCTTATAAACTGGCAAACAAGGTCGTTTATAGTCAGATTCCCGAGACTATATCGTGCATGCTCTTTCTGGAATAATGGCCATAACTGGAGAATCGCTCCTTGCACATATCCACGAGAATGCGTTTCAAGAGACAAAAGGATATCATCCAATGACTCCTTATTCAAGCCATCCCTAATGAATTGAATCTTATCTTCCCTGTTATTAGACACCATTCCTAAAGAATATGGGTTTTTATCGCAACTCATTCTGGCACACTTATGACAAGCAACATAAATTCTTCGAGCTCGTCATTTTCTTGCATAATTTCCTTTACCACAACCAGGCATGTATGCAATAAATTTTGGAGTTAACTCACCTGCCGATCGTACTTTAGCCTCGATTAACCAACGGATGTCCATAGGTATGTTATTCCTCATGAGCAATCGCATGCGTTCGGACCGAGCTTTATAGATCGTAAGGAGGGCATTCTGAGGAAGTGAAGGGAATCGCTTGTGAAGCTTTGCTAGAATCTCGTTTCTGTTCATACATTCGCCTCATAATATCAGTTATTATGGGAAAACTGAAGTAACCGACTTGATTGTCACGGAGTACCGTTATCCGTCACTTCACCGGGGTAACAAACTAAAGCACACAAACAGAAAAACAAATTAAAACACAAAAAGAAAATTCAAATCGTCCTCGTATTGAATTTACCTCAAGCTCCAACTGGATGTCGTAAACACTTCTCTCAATGTCTCTGAGTTGGCTTTCTAAACCCTCAACATAGGATACTAACTCTGGTGGTTGCAGAGCCCAAATACGATGTGTTTTACAAAATTGAATCTGCCTTTTGAGATGAGTTTTAACATGTTAAATTGGTTTAAGAATGTTCAGGAGGAACGGTCTAAGTATGGTACTCATGATTAACAATGATAAGAGAAAACTTAATGGTAAAACAAACAAACTTATGCAAAAATAATTTCAATTAGCAAAAGAATAATAAAAAGAAAGAAAGAAAAATCAAACCACCGAAAAGAAAAAAAAATAATTCAAATCTGGTGGGTCACTCAAATTTATTTCGATGTCTTCTCCATGTGGTTGGTACTCTAGATATAGCTTTAATCTTTGACCATTAACTTTTAATGTGACACCGTTCTTTAGGTCCTTAATTTCAATTGCCCCATGTGGAAAAACAGTATGAACAATAAATGGGCCAGACCATCGAGAGCGTAACTTACCTGGGAATAGGTGCAAGCGAGAATTGAATAAAAGCACTTTCTGACCTGGAGTGAACGATTTTCTCATAATTTGCTTGTCATGGAAGACTTTTATTCGTTGCTTGTAAATCTTGGCATTTTCGTATGCATCATTGCGAATTTCTTCAAGTTCTGCTAGTTGTAATCTTCTTTCTGAGCTGGCTTGCTGCATGTCAAAGTTGAATTTCTTGATGGCCCAATACGCACGATGCTCGAGTTCCACAGGTAGGTGGCAAGCTTTTCCATACACTAGCCTGTAGAGTGACATCCTAATCGGGGTCTTGAAAGCCGTTCTATATGCCTATAATGCATCATTAAGTCTTAATGACCAATCTTTTCTGTCTGGCCTCACCGTCTTTTCTAATATGTGCTTTATTTCTCGATTGGAGATCTCAACTTGGCCACTGGTTTGCGGATGATACGGGGTCGCTACTTTGTGTGTGATTGAATACTTTGTCAAAAGAGCGTTGAATGCTTTGTTACAAAAGTGGGCACCACCATCACTGATTATTGCTCGAGGGAATCCAAAGCGTGAAACAATGTTGCTTTTCAAAAATCCTATCACCACCTTGTGATCATTAGTTCTGCATGGAATTGCTTCTACCCATTTCGATACGTAGTCAACAGCAACCAATATGTATTGATAGTCAAAAGATAGGGGAAAGGGTCCCATGAAGTCGATACCCCATACGTCAAAAATCTCAACCACTAAAATTGGATTTAGTGGCATCATGTTCCTTCGTGTAATGCTCCCCATTCGTTGACACCTATCACATGAAGAACAAAAAGTGTAAGCGTCTCGAAATATAGTTGGCCAATAGAAACCACATTGTAAAACTTTAGTTGCTGTTTTCTTAGTGCTGAAATGGCCTCCACAAGCTTGTTCATGGCAGAATGAAAGGATATTCTGAATTTTACTTTCTGGGACACATCGTCTAACAATTTGGTCTGCACAATACTTGAATAAATACGGGTCATCCCAAAAGAAATTCTTTATTTCCGCAAAAAAATTAGCCTTGTCTTGCTTGGTCCAATGCTTTGGAAGTTGACCTATAACAAGATAATTAACTATATCAGCATACCATAGAAATACTTCTACATTCATCAATTGTTAATCTGGAAATGACTCATTCAATGGTAATGATTCCATAATTGTGTCAAAATGGAGACGAGAGAGATGGCCAGCTACAACATTCTCTGTGCCTTTCTTATCTTTAAATTCCAAGTCGAATTCCTACAAAAGTAACACCCAACGAATTAGTATAGCTTTTCCATCTTTCTTTGTGAGAAGATATTTAAGAGCAGCATGATCTGTGAACACAATTATTTTACAACCAATGAGATAAGATCAAAATTTTTCCAATGCAAACACTACTGCTAGCATTTCTTTTTCAGTAGTTGAATAGTTAAATTGTGCATTATTCAATGTCATACTAGCATAATAAATAACATGAGGAATTCGATCAACTCTTTGCCTAATACTGCTCCTACTGCATAATCAGATGCATCACACATGAGTTCAAATGGTAAGCTCCAGTTTGGGGCCTGAATGATGGGTGATGATGTCAACAATTGCTTTAATTTTTCAAAAGCCACAAGACATGAATCGTTAAAGATAAAAGGTACATCCTTAACAAGTAGATTGCATAAGGGTTTAGAAACTTTGCTAAAATCTTTAATGAAACGTCTATAAAAACCAGCATGCCCAAGGAAAGATCTTACTTCTCTGACTGTTTTGGGTGAAGGAAGATTAGAAATGAGATCCACCTTGGCTTTGTCAACCTCA
This sequence comes from Citrus x changshan-huyou, assembly GCA_039657385.1. NCBI lineage: Eukaryota > Viridiplantae > Streptophyta > Magnoliopsida > Sapindales > Rutaceae > Citrus > Citrus x changshan-huyou. The sequence goes on along the minus strand of CM077547.1, from coordinate 16,327,177 downwards.
ATACCTTTGCTCAAAATGATGTGACCGAGAACAATACCTTGTTTTACCATAAAATAGCACTTCTCCCAATTTAAGACCAAGTTCTTTTTGATACATCTCTGCAGAACTAGTGTTAGATGATGTAAACATTGATCAAACGAGTCACCAAAGACAGAAAAATCATCCATAAAGACTTCAAGGAATCGTTCAACCATATCAGAAAAAATACTTAACATGCATCGTTGAAATGTAGCAGGTGCATTACATAATCCAAATGACATCCTCCTATATGCAAAAGTACCAAAAGGGCAAGTGAAAGTGGTTTTCTCTTGATCTTTCAGTGCTATGGGAATCTGATTATATCCTGAGTAGCCATCTAGAAAGCAATAAAATTCATGGCCTGCTAATCTATCAAGCATTTGATCGATAAATGGTAATGGAAAATGGTCTTTACGTGTGACAGAATTCAACTTTCTATAATCAATGCATACACGCCATCATGTAGTTACTCTAGTTGGTATCAATTCATTATTGGCATTGGTAACTACTGTGACTCCTGACTTTTTAGGGACAACTTGTACAGGACTGACCCATGAACTATCAGAAATTGGGTAAATGATACCTGCGTCTAATAGCTTAAGGACTTCAGTTCTAACAACTTCTTTCATGTTAGGATTTAACCGACGTTGCATTTCCCTAGTAGATTTAGCATTTTCATCAAGGTGAATGTAATGCATGCAGTCTACTGGGTTTATACCTTTGATGTCTGCTATGGTCCATCCTAATGCTCCTTTGTGCTCTTTTAAAACATCCAACAACTTACCTTTTTGTTCGTCATTGAGGGATGATGATATGATTACGGGTAAAGTGTTTTCTTCTCCCAAAAACGCATATTCCAAAGTGTTGGGCAATGGTTTGAGCTCGAGTTTCGGTGGTGATTCTGATGATGGGATGAGTTTCTTCTCTGATGGTGCTAATTGTTCAACTCTTGACTTCCATTTATTAGTATCCATAGATGGTGCTGAGTCAAGTAGAGCGTTGACTTCATTAACTGATATGTCAATATCAAAATCAAAACCAAAGTGAGTTAAGCATGTCTGTAAAGGATCATCACTAAGGTTTGAAAGAAAAGTATTATCAACTATTGTTTCTATTAAATCCACATCAACAATTCCATCATCTGCACTGTGAGGTTGTTTGGCAATGTTGAAAATGTTTAGCTCCATAGTCATGTTGCCGAAGGACAACTGCAAATTTCCAGTCCTGCATTGAATGTGAGCATCCGCAGTTGCCAAGAAAGGTCGGCCTAGAATAATGGGGATGTGCTTCCTCGAATCCTGTATTGGTTGAGTGTCAATTACAATGAAATCAACAGGAAAATAAAACTTGTCTACCTGGATAAGCACGTCCTCCACAATACCACGAGGTATTTTCGTGTACCAATCTGCAAGTTGTAACACCACTGGAGTTGGGTGTAATTCTCCAAGTCCAAGTTTCAAAAATACTGAGTAAGGCAACAGATTTACACTAGCTCCTAAATCCAACAAAGCATTCTCAATTGTGTGGTTCCCTATGCTACATGATATAGTGGGGGAGCCTGTGTCTTTGCATTTTGGAGGAATTTTATGTTGGAGTATAGAACTAACGTTTTATGTTAAAAATGCCTTCTTTTGAACACGAATGTTTCTCTTTTTAGTACAAAGGTCTTTAAGAAACTTGGCATAAGATGGAACTTGCTTAATAGCATCAAGCAAAGGGATGTTAACACTTACCTGTTTGAAGATTTCAAGAATCTCACCTGTGGATTTTCCATTCTTTCCTTTAGCTAACCGATGAGGAAATAGAGCTTTAGGAACATATTCTCGTGGGTTGGTTTCTTCTTTTTCCTCCGATGGTGAGTTGTCAACATTTACAGGTACAATTTGATTTTCTTTTGTCACCGGCATCTCCACTTTGTTGTCGACTTCTTTTCCTTTTCCCAAGGTCATGACTGCTTTGACTTCTCCATGCTGCTGTGGTGAATTGGTACTTGCTTCATGCACTCCTTTAGGATTAGGCACTAGTTGACTTGGAAATTTGCCTTTCTCAACAGTCATTGCCAAGGTCTGAACTGAAGAAGCAAGTTGTCCCACCATCTTCTCGAGGCTTGAAACTGATTGGGCTTGTGAGTTGAAGCCTGCTCTCAACTCATTTCGTAGTCCATCAATGGTGCGGTTCTGTTGCTCAATCGTGGAGTGAGTAAGATTCTTGAGATTTTGGAATGAATCCTCCCATGGTCTGGGTTGAGAGTAGTTCTGGTTCTGATTGTATGGTCTAAATGGTGGCTGAGAGGCTTGAGGATTTTGTGGAATTGGTGGAGCTGGAGCTGCTGGTCCATTTTGTTGGAATCCTTGAGACCATGAAAAATTAGGGTGGTCTCTCCATCCAGGGTTATATGTGTTGGAGTATGGGTTGTAATTCGATGGTTTTCTCATTACACCTATGGCATTGACTTGATCTGAGTATGAGTCATGGTCATGTGGCTATATTGATTTAGCAGTCGATAACGATGCTATTTGTCGAGAAAGACCTTCAATTATCGCTTTGACTTCTTTAATTTCTGAACTTGACTCGCCAATGTGAACTTCATTTACTCCCTTAATTCTTTTAGTGTTCCTAAGCGATCAACTCCGTTGTTGGGAATTATCCGCTTGTCGTTGGAAGAATTCCCAAATTTCTGATGCACTTTTTGACATTAGCTCTCCTCCATTTGTTGCCATTAGCCATTCTTGCACATTCGGCAATAATCCCTCCAAAACGTATTGGCATTGGTGCCATTTTTCGTACCCATGATGTGGACACTTCAAGAGTAGTCCATTGAATCTCTCCCATGTTTCGAAAAACTGCTCGTCTTCTCTCTGGGTAAACTCTGAAATTTCCCCGCGAATAGCATTGGTTTTATGCACTGGGAAATATTTATTCAAAAATTTTGTAACCATTTGTTCCCATGATGCAATGCTATTAGCAGGCAATGTATTAAGCCATGAACGAGCTCTATCTTTTAAAGAAAATGGGAATAGTCTATGTTTAACATCATCGTCTGAAAAATTCTCGTATTTAAAAGTTTGACAAATAACATGAAAATCATTCAGATGATTGTACGGATCCTCATTTTCTAAGCCATAGAATGTTGGGAGACAATTTAGCACACTAGGTTTTAGTTCAAAACTCCTAGCAGCTACATTTGGGTATCTTATGCATGATGTGCTCAAATTAGCTAAAGGACTGAAGTAGTCCTTAAATAGCCTCTCATGTGGTTGCAAATCCATTTTATTTTTAACTTGTTTGTGTGTATGAAGTGTTTTCTCAAGTTCAAGGTCTATAGGTTCAAGATTAGGTAATAATGACCTACGACCATGCATGCAAAGAACAAAAAAAGTAAATGGGAAAAAAACGAATAAAAATAAAGAAAAATGAGAAATTACGATACTAACCTGATTGCGCTGTTACAATTTTTCTATAAAAAAAAACACACTTAAAAAAAATACGTGAAGTAAATTAACTAAAAATAAATTAATAAGATAAACAAAAAATTACAAAGAAAAATAAATTAAAAATTAAATTACAGAATTTTAAAGAAGAGAAAAAGAAAAGAAATACTAACCTCCAAATGCATATTCACTTTTTTTTTCTTTTTTTTTAATAAAAAAAATACAAGAAAACAAATAAAAGAAATTATTCACAAAAATTAATTCTATGAATTAAAATTACTTACCTCCCCGGCAACGGCGCCAAAAACTTGTTGTGTAAATTTTATTGAACTCGCAAGTGCACGAATCTATTGTAGAATAGACTAATGGTGACGAGTGTCGATCCCACGAGGAGGTGGATTTTAATTGTGTGTAGAATTAATTTTGTATGAAGGTGGTTGGATTTGTGGTGAAAATGATTTGGATTATCCTAAAATTGGAATTGAAATGGCAAGAATAATTTGAAGAGAATTCTATTGAAATGACGTACTTGGGTATCTGGATCCGTATCAACATGCACCATGGGCTAAATATTCATTATTAATGTCAATTAAATCATGAGGGGGGAATCCACACCTCATGAACCACACTCTAATCAATATGGTGCTAAGGGCTTATCGTGCCAAATAATAATAACCTTGTACTAGAGAGCCGGTGTAACCAAGGCGGTATCTAGACAAGATTATTATTATTTGTCGACGAAAAGTCAAATCATCCACAAAAACTAGAGGGGAAGAGAAAATAAATTTATCAAATAAAGCCCATGACACATGTTGAGACTTCACCTTCAACCCAAGCTTGAAAGAAAATTAGCTACTCATAATTGAACTAGGGGCAAAATGGAAATTTATTAAAATACGTAGAAAATACAAGATGGAGAAGGAATTACAGAAAATGGAGTCAAAAAATGGATTCAAAGATATCAAATTAAGGGGGGGAGGCCCCCTTTTTATAGATACATGGAGTAAATCATGGCCATCGGATTAAAAACAGTTTGAACGCTTAAGATTGCACCACGTCATCAGTCAACAGTACACGGTTTGACCACACGGATGAATAATAACACGGTTTGACCCGGCTTTGAACAGTAACACGGTTTGGTTGAAAATAATCCTGTGTAATGCATGTACCGTACGCGCAAGTTTTGGTCCACTAATATGCTGCCACGTCACCATCAACAGTTCATAAGAATTTTAGACCAACAGGATCATGATACCTCATCAGTCAATGCCACATCATCTGTCAATGCCACATCATCGATCCGTCTATGTAAACAGTGTCGTGAACAGTAACGTAGACAGTACCGTACATGTGAACAGTGCTATTTTTCTTTTTATGCTCCTCCTAAGGTTTTCGACCGTCCTGAGTTTAAAAGTAATGACCGTTTTGCCGTTTGATCTCTCGTTTATTGCGAAATGACTATGATGCCCCTAAAATATACAAAATACTTAATTAAAATAAAACACACATAATTAAATTACAAGAACCTTAAATACATAAAAGTAAGGGTTGTTAGTAAGACTTGAAATGTAAAATGACGATTTTCTCCTTTATAAATATACATTTTCTAACACTCAACAGGTGGCAGAATGGTGGCTTTTTTTTTATCAATTCTTATTCTAGGGTTTCTATTAATGATGAGAGAGTGAGGAAAAATGGATAGTGAGTGAGCAAATGTCTAACACTTAGACAAAATTTTTGGGTTTTATGTAAACGCACACTTCAACGCCATCGTTTTTGTTTTGTTTTTTTATATTTTTTAAATTTTTAAATGAAATAATATATTAAAAGTTTGTCAAAAATGGTCAAAATCAAATAATTCTATCATGATTTCATGATAGAGTAAATTTGCATCACGACTCTATCATTAATTCTTGATATACAATAATTCTATCACAAAACCATCATTAATTTATGATAGACCAAAATTCTATCACGAGTTTGTCATACTTTTATAATATAAGTCATTTTACTCAAAATCTGTCACAAGTTATCTGTCATCTATTGCCAGTTTTCTTGTAGTAAAAAATCTTGATAACAAACAAAATGATACATAACAGTAAATAGAATAGTGTGTTTGTCAAATGATGCGTAAAGCTTGTGGCTTAATAATTCAAAAGCAAACAGTAAAAAGAAAAAAAAAAACAACGATTAGATATAAAATCACACAAATAAATAATAATGCAAAAGATAAAAGAACAGTAAAATAAAAGAATACTTACTGGTAGTTGTGATTGTAGCTCATTTTCCCTTTATTATAATAGCAGAATGGATCACATGCATGCACTCGAAATATATATTATAACTAATTAAGAAAAATTATTATTCCCACCTATATATAGGAGTAGGATCCTCCTCTTCTTTTTTTTTTGGTTAAAAATTCTCATCTTACCTCTCCATGTGACTAGAGAATAGCCCAACAGAGGCATGTTGGCATCAACTGAGAAAATGGTTGGTTGGGGTTAGGGATGGCAAATTTTTCCAGACCCGGACAAACGCGGATCATCCGGTTTGGGTTCAACCCACACCAGATGCATTAATAATGCGGATCCGGTTGTAATTTTTCAAACTCGGATGCTTTCCGGGTCTGGTTCTGGGTTTAGGTAAACCCGGATGTCCGGAATCCGGACCCAGACTACCATTGTTTTTATAATTTATTTATTAATTAATTTTTATTACTAACTAAAAATATACAAGCAATAAGTTGGGGAGGAAAAAAAATTAAAAGCAAACAAGACAAACCCAAAAACCCTAAAGCAAAACAAAACAATTGCACCAGCCGCCACCTTATTTTGGGGAGGGGGAACTAAAGCAAAATAAAACAATCCCTAGCCGCCACCTCAATCTTCATCTCCCTCATCCAGTGGCCAAGTTCATCAATACATCATCAATTTAAATCATCTCAATTCATCATCCATTATCATCAAGAACAACGAACAACAACCCAGCTCCACCATTATTAAATTCGGTCTCATCTCTCTCCAAAGAGCAAGCTTTGCTGCGACCTGCTAACCCCTTTTCACCGGCAATCATATTTTTCAATGGCCCATCACCGCCTTAGCTGGGACCTGAAATTTTCTTTCGTTTCTCTATATTTCTCTTTTAATTTTTGCTTTTGCTTAATTTCGGTAATTATTAATTTTTTTCTTGTTGTTAATAGTCAAACGCAGCATCTTAGCACATAATATCCATATAATTGTAAATTTTATTATTGAAGTAAGCAAGTTTGGTTGAGATCCCATGAATTTGTCCTATTGTTTTCTGCTTCTGTAATTCCAAAGAGCCAAAAGTGGCAAGCATTAAATCTATCTTCATCCAATTACCGGGTTTAAAACCGACAATACGGAAACCTAAATTTTTCCAGGTTGAACCCGGACTAGACTAATCAAGAGTTAAATAATTCGGGTTTGCGTCCGGATTCGGGAAGGTAAATTGTCATCCGGGTCCGGAACTAGAAATGTCAAACCCGGATTCGGACCCAGATTTTACCATCCCTAGTTGGGGTGGGGAAGATGCCCAAAGCAAGAATGTAAATTGAAATTTGTATTTGACGTTGTCAATTCAAGTCAATTTTAGTAAAACTTTAGTAAATTAATGGATCAGGATCCTCTCCTGATCTGATCTTATTTTCGACAAGTTTTATTAATGTGATTGGTGGTTAATAAATTAAAAAATAGTTAAATCCTAATCATACACTAACACTAAAAGACGGATGACACAATATCTGTAAAAGATCAAGAGTGCTCAGATCAGGAGAGGATATTAATCCTAAATTAATACTGAGTGAATTAATGATTAGATAAAATTATAAAATCATTTATTCTTCAAAGAAATCATATTTTTCCTAACACTTTTTCTGTACAGGACCCATACTCTATATAGGACCTACCTTATCTTTTGCTTGAATCTTTTAGTGCTTTGTTTTTTTGGTGGGTATTAAATTAAAAAAATAAAATAAAATGGCAGCCATCTAAATTAATGAGAGATACATCTCAATCATCTAAAAAGACAAGCAAAAAGCCAGGACCCTGCACTCACAACTGTGGGCGCAGCGGTTCGAGCCCCCGTGACGCATGTAGGGATTTATTTCCTTCCTTAATTATTAAGAGAATGCAGTTTTCTCCCTTTCGAAATGTGAGTAGAGTAGACACCCCTCGAATATTAGAGAGGGTAAAATCTGGGCAATACTATATAAGAATTAATGTAAATTAGGCCCAGTAATTGTCTGATTGTAAATATTAGTTGTAAATCTCATATAATATGAGTTGTAATCTGAGCATTAGTCTTATGTAATTAAAAAAAAAAAAAGCCAGGGAAAGAGAGGATCCGAATTTTAGGAGCTCGGTCTATTGTCTTCAAAGTACTGCTACCATATTATATTATATAACTAGCGCAATGGTTAACCTTATGGAAGTAATACGATTGGGCACGACGCAGCAGCAATAGTGGCTATGGAGTTCCTATTCACAGCTTTAATAATCACTGCCCTTTTAGTCTTTGTTTCAAGAAATTTGGTAAAAAAAGCAGGGAACAAGAAGAGAGGAGCACCAGAAGCTGGTGGAGGATGGCCTGTGATAGGCCATCTACACCTCTTAGGAGGGCCAGAGCCCCTTCACAAAGTTTTAGGAAAAATTGCTGACAAGTACGGACCAATCTTGACGATCAAGATGGGGGTACGTCGCACTTTGGTGGTGAGCAATTGGGAGATTGCTAAAGAGTGTCTCACTACAAGTGACAAAGTCTTTGCCACCCGTCCAAAAACTGTTGCCGGGGACATATTGTGCTACGATTCTTCCTTGCTTGGTTTTGTCCCTTATGGTCACTACTGGCGCCAGATACGCAAGATAGCCACACTCGAGCTTCTATCAAGCTATCGGCTTGAGAGTCTCAAATATGTACGAGAATCTGAGGTGAGAACTTGTTTGAAAGAGTTATATAATCTATGGGGTGCTGGTCTTGATAAAGCACCGGTGTTGGTGGATATGAAGAAATGGTGCGAGTATGTAACCCTTAATGTGATCTTAAGGATGGTGGTTGGAAAACGATGCAATATTAGTATTTCACAAAAGGGAACCAGTAGTGATCAAGGATGGAAAGATGAATTGTCGAGATTTTTTGAATTCATGGGTAAGTTGGTGGTGTCAGATGCTCTACCGTTTTTGAGATGGTTGGATATTGGCGGAGATGAGAGGTTAATGAAGAAGACAGCAAGAGAATTAGACCTTATCATGCAACGATGGTTGGATGAGCACAGAAGGAAGGGGGATTCTGGTGATTATCTGATCAAAGGACGAGAAGACAATTTTATGGGCGCCATGCTTTCGATCCTCGACGATATCGGAGCACAAGAATTTCCCGGTCGTGATGCTGATACCATCAACAAAGCTACATGCTTGGTAAAGTACATGACTATCACCTAGCTAGCCTTTTGATTAAAGCGTTTTACGGTACTGATGTACCAATTTCTGTTTCTCTCTTAATAACCGTCGAGATTTTATCCGACAAATTCCTGGGTTTTCTGATTGGTTCCTTTAGCTATAAAACAAATTAAATGACAATGTTATTTTCTAATCATGTGACAGTTACAAGAGTAGAGATCTCAACGTGCTTTAATTTGACTGCTTTTAAATATACTATCATTTTTACTGTTTAGTATAATAGCTAGGAAAATGGTAAAGGGACAAATATAATATTATACGGCTAGGATATATTTATTTGATTCTATGCAGATTGCATCTAGATGTACCTAGATTCCTTCCAACACTTCTAGCTAGAGTGCTGATGGCTAAGAAAAAGAGACTGCTTTTTTTCAAAAATCATTCAAAGAAAACCTTTCGTGTGATCTGAGAAGCCAAAATTATGAATTTTTTTTTTTTGGCGAATCACTTCCTTAAGCTGTTTTGCTCTCCAAAGCACCTATGTTGATAAATTTAATTGACGTTAACCACTTAGAAAAAGAATTGGTGAAGCACGAATCTGTGGAAATATATCTCAACCAGACAATAATCATGTCATATTAGGTGTTTCGAATTTTAGGAAAAATTAGATTATGATAGGATACAAATCCATCAATTAATTAATTACGTAAATTATTTTTGTTTGAATAAGTGTTGATTAAACTGGTCGAGAGGGTTAATTCCCTATATATAGTCATCATATTCTAAATTGTTTGCGCAGGCACTCATCCTTGGTGGCAGTGATACTACATCAGGCACCCTGACATGGGCCATCTCTTTACTCTTGAACAACCGCCATGCGTTGAAGAAGGCACAAGAAGAATTGGACCAACAAGTTGGTAAGGAACGAGCAGTTGATGAGTCGGACACCCAAAACCTAGTGTATCTCCAAGCGATTATCAAAGAGACCCTCCGCTTGTATCCCGCGGGTCCTCTCTTAGCACCACGTGAAGCAATGGAAGATTGCACTGTCTCTGGGTACCATGTCCCGGCTGGCACCCGCTTGATGATAAATGCTTGGAAAATTCAAAGGGATCCAAGGGTTTGGGAAACTCCATCAGCCTTCCAACCAGAGAGATTTCTCCCAGGCCATGGTGCCCATGCAGATGTTGATGTTAGGGGCCAACAATTTGAACTCATTCCTTTTGGCTCTGGCCGACGTTCTTGCCCAGGTGCATCATCTGCTCTCCAGGTCCTTCACCTCACGCTTGCTCGACTCCTTCATGCATTTGAACTAGCAACCCCATTGGATCAGCCTGTTGACATGTCAGAGTCTCCTGGCTTAACCATACCTAAGGCCACCCCATTGAAGGTTCTCCTTTCTCCTCGCCTCCTCGCTGCCAACCCCTATGGCTTTTGAGTTTGAGCAATTATTAAATCCAGAAAGCAAAGCTCGAAGTGCTTAATAATAATTAGCTTATTGTTTACTAAATAAAGCGAGCTGTAGTGTTGGTTAAATTAATTTCTTAATGTTATGCACTTACTACAAATTACTGCTGCTGTTGTGGGCGATTTTTGCTTGCATGAATTAAGTTTTTTCTTTCCTTCAGTTTTAACCTTTTTTCTTTGGGTTTTCAACTATACTTCATAACAATGTTACATATATGCAGTTTGCCGGGTGCTACGCGTCTATAACCCCTCATTCAACTTTAGTTTCTGAAGATTTTAATTGTAAACAAAGGATTTTGAAAGAGAAAAGATTGTATAATGATTACATCCAAGGATTGTTCAGAAAGTGAAAAAGAGGGAAAAACAATACTAATGAAAAGCTATTGAAAGTGAGGGATTTAGGGATGGCAATGGTATCCACCCAAACCCGTCCGCTACGGGTAATTTTGCAGGTTACGAGGGAGTTTGATATTAGAAATTAAAATCCGCACTACGTTGCGGGTGGATTTGGTATCAACTAAATATTTGATGGATACCCGCATGAATATCTACCAAACTTGCAACTTTTTTTTTTCAAATACTTTTAATTGAAAAAATAATTAAATCTAAAAATATATAAATTAAATAAATGTAAAGTCCAAACATGTCATGTGTAGTGTGTGCAAATTACAACTCATAACCTAACCTAAAAGAAACCCAAACTATTTCCTTTTCACCTGTGAGTTACAGCCGCAAAACCTAGCTTTCCAAACTATTTCCCTTTCACCCATGAGCAGCAGCCGCACACACTCATTTCCCTTTCACTCGTGAGCTGCAACCACACGCCCATGAATTTTTCATGGCGTTTGTGGTTATTTTTTATGGATTTATATATTTCATACTTAAATTTGAGAATTTGTGTTGGATTGATGTTGAAATTTTAATTTTCTATTTACATTGATTAAACTTAGAATTGAATATGTTATGTGAAATTTTAGCTTATTAATATAAATTTACATATTGAACATTTGTGATTTTAAATGTGAGAATCCACAAAAAATCCGCCGAGTACCATTGCAGATTTGGTAATTATCAAAACCCGCAGCGGTGCTGGTACGAATTTAGTAATTTAAATTTTGTATGGGTGCGGATTTGGTAATAGAAAACCTACTGAGGGCGGTGTCCGTTGCCATGCATAGAGGGACTTATGTGTTTAGGGGGCAATAAAAGCGATAAACAATTTTTTTTCAAACTCCAAGTTTTGCGTTCATATAATATATAAACATGTTGCATGTTTTTGATCAAATTTTATAAACAAGGTTAAAACAAACTTTAAACTACAAATGTGAAAAATTGCGGTATAATTATTTTTTACTTGTTTTATTATGCTAATGTTTCAACTCACTTAAATTTCAGTCAGGAGGTCACTGCTACAAATAAAGGGACCAAATGTCCCTCTATGTTAAAGGAGCCGTTTAAATACGGTGTGCTATAGTATATATTATAATTTTAGTAAGGGTCATTCTGCGATGTTGTTATAAAAATTACAACATTGATAGTAGTATAAATATATACCATTAGGTTTAATCAATAGATCACAAACTTGAAGTTAGTTAGGATAATAATTTAATTTTAATTATTTAAAATTTATTTTACCATATCATTTAAATATCTTTTTATTAAGAATAAACAATAAAAAAGAAATGAGTTTAATCTATCTAAACTTCTATATTTTTCTTTAAAACTATATGTAATTTAATATTAACACAACCCAATCTTAGGGGTTGTTTATTTTTGTCGAAATTCTTAATTTGACTTAATTTATGATATTTTGATATTTTTAGCTTGTTTATTTTTGTATCTATACTCTTATTGTGAGATATTTTTATGTAAATGAAGAAAGTAAAATTTCTTAACTTTTATCTGAAAGATAAAATGTCTGAATGAAACATCAGTTTTTTTTTCTCAAAAATTCCCTTAATAAATATATTTATTTCCTACCTGACTATTAGATGTCATATTAGAATTTTCCTTACTTACAAATTTTATCTGGTATTAAATACTTAACATACATTCAGTTTGAATTTTGAACAAATTCTTTTGTTATCAGACATCAACTTTTTTTTATGTATTAATATTATGTTAAATTGTAGAAAATAATGTTATCAAATTTATTTTTTTACAAATTATATATCAACTGCTTACTTTATAAAAATTTATAAGGTAAAAAAATTATTGTACTATAAAACACTATAAATATACACTTATTTAAGTTTCAAGTATGTATAACGCTTTCACGGTAATAAGTGTAAAAACATTAGATTTCGGATGCTTTGAATTTTTTAAAACAAACAACTTACCACTTTCACTTAGACATAAAAAATAAAAATAAAAACAAACATCTTATTCTGACATATGCATCAGACCCATTTAAACTTCAGTAACATTCAGACTCGTTCAAATTTCAGAATTAAAAAAAAAAACACTACCATAGTTTATCCTTGTATTATTATCTCTTTTTTACCAAAGAATTGCTACATTAATAAATATTGTAACAATAAATTCAAGTACATCTTCGCAAATGAGTAATTTCTAAAATAAAAAAAGCTAAAAATAAAAGGAAGAACCTAAGATTATATTGTTCCAATTATAAATTACAAAAGAGACCTGTATTAACATTGTTGTTAAAGATTAAATAATTCATTTTTATTTTGTAGAAATCTAAATTAATGTATGCATTTGCATATTCAATTTTTAGTTTTGTTGGTCAATTAGAAAATATTAATCAATTAATAAAAAGTAAAATTATATCCATCAACCTACATATTATCAACAACTTGAATATTACCCATTAATTATTAAGTAATTAGTTGTTTATCTATTAAATTAAATCAGTGGTGGTGATTAAAACATTTAAATTTAAGGGTCCATAACACCCCTATTGTTAATGCTGTGAAAAGTCATACAACATTATAGAAAATTCCTTCTAATAATAAAAATTTTAATTAAAAAATAGGTGTTCAAAGTACGTTTTAGGCTACAAAAAATTGACAACATTGAAATTTTAGAATGAAGCTTACCATCTTGCTGCAGAGGATGGTACTTGAGAGAGAAGCTTTAATACAAATTCACTTGAAACAACAAGTTGATTTGCTTCTTTTCCTTCTTCACCATGCAAAATATAATTGTCAATGTGTAATGCAGTGAGATTGACATAACTTTAAATTATCAAAGCATTAAATGTATAATTGTCTGTTGAAGCAACTACTGACAACACTTAAGCTTTGTTTAGTATTGAGGTGTTGTCTATGAAAAAAAAAACTGTGATTATAAAATAAAGATTAATAGTGTGGGGGTAAAATATGAATTTAAATCATAATTTTGCCTCAAAAAAAAGTAAATTTATTATAAGTTTTTCATCGTATAGAAATGAGATAGACTAAACTTTTTATTGTACAAATGTGAGCAACATGTGTTCACCAAACATTTTAGAGGTACAGTAAAAACTCTAAATAGGAATACTCTATATAGGAATAACCTCTTCATAGTAATAAAAAATTATGGTCTCAACTTGGAACCAGTTATAATTAGGAATAAACTCCACATTGTAATAAGTTATATTTTTTGTCGGTCCCGTCTTAATAAACTTACCTCCACATAGTAATAATATTTCAAAAATATATGCCATGTTACATTAAATAATTAAGATGGAACAACATATCTTTCTAAAATTGCTGGTGACAATGATTTATTTTTTAAAGTTGCAACCACATCTTTCAACTTACAGGTATGTATTAATTGGTCAGTATAGGCACTTAATAATTGGTCAACAAAATAATTAAGTTATTAATGTCTATACATTGAATTTAACTCACTTATTAATTTATTAACACATGACATAATTTACCTCTATATCACTTGCATTAGGGATAATTAAGCAAATACGATAATTTTTGTATTATACATCTATTGAGTTATAACCTCTTTATAAGAATAAATTTCTCCAGTCCCAACAATATGACTATATAGAGATTTTACTATATAAGGGAAATGGTCACAAAGACACTTAAGCTTTTAAAAAGAGGCATCAAAATCCCTTTTTGACAATAACACCCTTTGAATATAATATATTTATATTTGTTATAAAGATTTTGGTTAACTAGATTTTACAATTAACAAAATATCTCCTTATCAATAATATTAAAATTATTTTTTACAAAATATTCAAAATTATTTTTGTTTTAATCTATTTATTTTAATATTATATTTATATTCATTGTTAAAAATTATTTTAATACAATAAAGTATGTCAAATAGATTGTAAAATATAAAAATATTTTTTAAATATTTAGTTGGTTATCCAACAATGTATATATTACTACATTTATTTAAATGCTATATTTCTATTTATTATAAAATTTTGGAGTCAATTTTTCAACGGGTGTTATGGTAAAAAAGGAGCTTTACTGTCCCTTCTTTGTGGCGATTTTTCTAAGCTTTGAGGGTGTAGGTGTACTTTTTTCAAACTATAACTTTTAACTTATAACTAATTAAAATTGTTTTGTGTAGGTGTTTGGCAATATTATTTTTTAAAATACTTGTAATATTGTTTTTGAATATAATATTTATCACAATTTAAATGCATTGAAGGTGATTTTTCATGGCATTTAGCTAGATGCTTTTCCTAAATAGCACTCGGAGTGCTACCTGAAAATAATATTATTTTCATGAATGCCAAAATACCCTTCAAGAAAATATATTGTATTGAAAAGTTTTATTTAATCGTAGGGCAATTATGTCATCTTCATAGATTTCTAAAATCTCTATTTTTCTTAAGAAAATTATCCCTCGTCCACTTCTTTTTTATTATGTAATTGTTTTTTTATGTATAACAAGTAAAGGTAGAAGAATATTTCACTTTTAAAATTCATAAAAAAAGTAAACAATTAAAGTTAAATATGCAACAATGGACCTAGCATGATATCGATATAGACCTGCAATGCTTCTCCTTATTTTTTCCTCCTTTCTCTGACTATACATATATATATTACAGGTAGAGGTATGTCCTAACCCACACCCTTTTGGTGGTTTTAAAAGAAAAAAAATTCTATATATATACATACAAAAAATAGATCTTAAATATGAAACCAAGAAAAGAATTAAATTTCTAGAGACTTACAACATGAAATACCGAACTTCAAATATTTGGAAAAACAATTAACAAATTTTGCTTGAATAAGGTTCAAGTGGGGTGAAGTGGTAGAATAAGCATAATTTTCCTAATAGTAGTAGTATGACCATAAAATCTAATTGGGAAGCTCGAGATCAAGATTGAATAAACTTGTGTTGTGTACTTGAGAAAGTGAATGAAAATGAAATCTATAGAATTCATGTGTTATGTACCTTATTGACTATCTTTATATACATTGCCAATATTGACCCTTTTTTAAATATTTTTGGCATGTAAATGTTGACTATATTTATATTATTTATGAGTAAATAGTGACTATTTTTTATATTAGCGGCTTGTAACTATTGACGGTCTTATATTGTATTATTAGTAGGTGCATATTTTAACTAGTTACGTAAATAATGACTATATTTATAGATATTGTTACAAACATCTGATCATTTAAAACAGTGTACTTTTGTGTACAGGAAACATGCTAGACCCACAGAGACTTTATTCCTCAATTAATTAACTTAAGTTGCATTGTACATAATTCAAACAAAGATGAATTGAGATGTACATGAAAGGTGAAATAAAAACTATGGCTCTCCAATCACAATATCAAAGAGATCTTCCTTTCGTGTTTTCCTCTTTGTTATATACGGTATCATCCTTAAGGTTTTAATACGTTCCAGCTTCGCAAATAATCTAAAATAAAGACTACTTCTCCACTCTTGTTATCAAAATATATTCCGTATGTGTATATAGTTTCCGCAAATCATTTTACATCTTCAAAAACGTAGTAGAACAATATAACAAGATATACGAATAGGGTTTTGTAAGAAGACTGCATGATTTGGAGAATACGGTTTTGTAAAATTTCGAGCCTTAATAAAAAAAAAAGAAAAGGATTATTGATAAAAGCAAGAGCTATTGTGGAACAAAATTTGTATTTGTCAATTATAAGTACAAACACAGTGTTACAAGCAATATATACCCATAATATTATAAGTACAAAATGCAATACGAGCTTTTTACAAAACAATTTTAACACAAAAGTGAGACGATTTGACAAACACAGAACACAAATTTACACCAAAATAAATTATGAAAATATTATTTTTTGCGCCTTTGAGAAACTTGAATAGTGAAAGAAAGAAAACTTTCACCCAAATAAATAACATCTTATTAATAACCAGTACAATACCATACAGTCGCCTTATAAGCAAACCAAGCCATATTATTTTGTTTTTTTGGCAACATACATTAGAAAATAATCCTTTACTAAAAACCATCACCTCAAATTCAGGAACATTCATGTTGTATCACCAAGAATAAAAAATAGAATATGCAGAAGCGTACCTGAATCCACAATGCTTTATTACTCTTTACAGTCATGTGGTTAGCTTTCTACATCAATACGTTATCTTAGAGAATTCTTTAAGCTTAGCACGACACAGTCTCTAATAATGGGATGTTAGAAGAGAATAAAATGTAACTTGTGACATGGGGACCATAACTACTTATATAGATAACTTTCCTGCTATCATTAGTTATTCATATTTCAACCCATCATAGAAATAAAAATTACCTTTAAGTCTCTACACATTAAAGGCTTACATCCTCTCAAATACATTAAAGCTCAAATTATCGAAAACTTGATTAGATCATTTTTAATTGGCTTAATATAATATGACAGTTTGCAACACATAATTATTCACATATAAGCCTAATGTTGGATTAAGGATCCAACAACATTGGATTGGAATTCAACAATCTCCCACTTGGGCTATATGTGTAACTTTATAATCATGCTTTACAAGAATAACCATATGCGTTTAGTCTTACTGTCATTATAGAAATGTGTCTATAACCAATCAAGTCTATTAATCATACCAACATAGGATCAAAGTGGTCTTTATTACAACTGTTGTAACTTGACCCATCAATAGTCACTTTGTTAATACAACTGAATGACATGGATCATGATGTTGATGTATAGTATGAAAATTTCATGTAATGTGTTCTTAACATACCTATTTCAAATTGGTCTACCTTAAACCTTAGTGAGATCAAACCATACTAACATGAATATGCTAAAACTTTATTTTTGCAGAAAATAACATTAAATATCCATAATTGAAATAACTGAAAAATATCTATAATGAAAGAGCATCTGAAATCACATACTCTTACTAAAACTGAATATTCCTTAGTGACATGACACTCATATGAGCAATGTACTTATGAAATACTTTGGGAGACAATCCTTTAGTAAGTGGAGCAAAAAATAATGGTGGTTGTACTAATGTGCTCTATAGACAGTTATCCACTCTGAGCTCTTTTTTTAACAACCAAGAACTTGTTGTCCATATGCTTCGACTTTGTGAAGCTCTTGTTGTTATTGGAATATACAACTGTTATAAAAATTACAACATCAATAATGATATAAATATGTACCAATAGATTTAATCAATAGATCACAAACTTGAAGTTAGTTAGGATAATATTTTGATTTCAATTGTTTAAAAATTTATTTAATCAATCATACTATCAGTTAACATATTTTTATTAAGATTAAATAATAAAAAGAACAAGTAAATTTATCTAAACTTCAACATTTTTTTTAAAGCTATATGTATTTTAATATTAACACAACGCAATCTTAGTTTATCAATGTATTATTATTTCTTCTTCACCAAAAAAAATTGTTAGATTAATAAATATTGTCACAATCGATTCAACTAGATCTTAGCAAATGAGTAATTTCCAAAACAAAAATAAATGACAAAAGAGATATGTATTAACATTGTTGTTAAAAATTAAATAATTCATATTTATTATGTAGAAATCTAAATTAGTACAAATATTTGCATATTTAATTTTTAATTTAGTTGATGATTTAGAAAATTGTAATAAACTGAATAAAATGTAAAATTATATTTATCAACCTAAATATTAGCAGCAACTTGAATATTACCTATATCTACTAAATTAAGTCAATGGTGGTAATTAAAACATTTAATTATAAAGATCCATATAAACCTATTATCAATGCTGTTAAAAGTAATACAATATCATAGAAAAATCCTTTCAATAATAAAGAATTTAATTAAAAAATAAGTGTTCAGATTACGTTTTAGGATGCAAAAAGCCTCAACAGTGTTAAAGTTTTAGAACAAAGCTTACCATTTTGCTGCAAAGGATGGTATTTCAGAGAGAAGCTTGAACACAAATTCATTTGAAGCAGCATGATGATTTGCTTCTTTTCCTTATTCTTCACTGTGCAATATATAATTTTTATGCAGTGAGATTGACAAACTTTAAATGATCAAAACACTAAATATATTATACATGTCAGTCGAAGCAACTAGAGACGACACTTAGGTTTTGAATAGTTTTGAGGTGTTATATATGAAAAATAATTGAAGCAATAAAATAAATGTTAATAAGATGTGATGAATATGACTTTAAAGGACTCGCCTATCGTGCAACAGTGGCACCATGCCACCGCTTTTTTCTTTTCTGTGTAAAATTTCATGAAACCCTTTCACTTATTCTTATTTAAACTTTGCTTCACAAATATTAAGTTCATTTCTCCCAAACCCGTGAATCCTTCAACGGCCGATCAATGGCAAATCGGCTCCTCCGGTGGCTGTGGTTGGTCAGAAAAGACAGAGGGAATTGTGGAGAACAAAACCCAAGTGGTGGCGTCACCAGAAACCGGAGAAACCACGGCGAATTGAAGTGGGGATTCTGTGACTTTTCACGGCTTCGATCGGCAGCTTTTCGAATGCTTTACGGTGACAAGGATGGCATGGAGATGACCGGTGTCGCACGAGCTTCCGATCAGTACCAACCTTGACCGGTGGCGTAGCCGGAAACGGAAACAAAATCCGGGTCGGGTTGACCCAGTTATTTTTACGACAAGGATGGCGTGGAGATGACCGGTGTCGCACGATCTTCCGATCGGTACCAACCTTGGCCGGTGGCGTGGACGGAAATGGAAATGAAATTCCGGTCGGGTTCGCCGGTATTTGTGATAAAGAGAGGGGTATTGTGAGAAAGGTGCAATATAGAAGAAAAATGTATAAATAGAAAATAGTATAAGATGCTAATTATAATGTTATATGGATGCAATAGAAATTAATTTAATATTTATGAGGTAAAGTTTAAATAAAAATGAATGAAAGGGGTTCAATGAAATTTTACAACACTACTGGCACAAAAGACAAGACCAGTGGTACGGTACCACGGTGGTACCGTAGCTGGATCCGACTTTAAATCATAACTTTGACAAAAGAAAAATAAAGTGATTACATATTGCGTGAAATAAACTAAACTAAACTTTTCATCATACAACCGTGAGCAACAAATGTTCACCAAAAACTTTACAACTATACCTTTAAAACTACGTATAATTATACAATTACAATACCAAAAAGGCCCTTAAAATTGGAGTCTATTTTGCTTTGCTTACAACTGTGATAAAACAATTTTTGAAAGAACAGAAATATTTTTGTGGGTGTTATGGCAATATTACTTTTTGAAATACTTATAGTAATTTTTATTATAATATTTATTACAATTTAAATGCATTGATTTCATGGCACAAAGCTCGATGCTTTCTGAAGTAGCGCTTAGGGTGCTATCTGAAAATTATAATTATTTTTTTGAATTCCAAAATAACCTCCAAGAAAATATATTATATTGAAAAGTTCTATTTTATCGTAGGACAAGTATGTTATTCTTGTAGATTGCCAAAATCTTTAATTTTCCTTAACAAAATTATCCCTCATTCACCTCTTTTTTATTATGTAATTGCTTTTTATAAAAGACAAAGCAGAAAAATATTTTAGTAAAAAAAAACTGCAAACAATTAAAGTCAAATATACAACAATAGAATAGAATAAAGAATGATTACGATATAAACCTACCACATTTAACTCAATATATGTGCAATAAATGTTACTAGGGGTGTTCAGAATCTAATCTGATCCGCTCAATCCGTTCGATCCGCTCAATCCGATCCGTATAAATCCGATCCGTGAATTGATGAATTGGATATGGATTGAAAATTTAAAAATCTACAGTCGATAGATTGGATATGGATTTACTTCTGTAAATCCGCAGAAATCCGTGAATCCGCAAAAAAAAAAAAAAAAAAATATATATATATATATATATATATATATAATTAAAAAATTATTATAAATTTAATTAAAAAAAATTATAAATGTGACATTACATAGTTACATAAGCACTATAACATATCTTAGCCATTACCCAATAATAATATAAAATGAAAAATAATTAAATAATCAAATATACAAATATAGCTTGTAAAAATTGTAAAACAAAATAAAAGTAAAGTCACACGCACTAGCAAAAGTAAAGTAACATAACGTCAAGTCACCAACAATTTGCAAAGTCACCCAATAGCAAAGTAACATGACGTCAAGTCACCAACAATTTGCAAACCAAAAACCCTAATCTTCCCTGCCGTCACACACACTAGCAACACTCAATACTGGTTGGATACACTCTCGACACGGATTTGAAGGACATCGGCCTCGCGATTCCGGCGAGAGCAAGCCATCTTCTTTTCCAAGTCAATCAAACCACTTCACATTCACTGGTTCCAGCTGAACAATTTCACTATCACAACCTTCAAGATCGCCACTTGTACGGATTCTCCTAGTTCCCATCGTGGACGGCTCAGTAATCACCATTTTTCGATAGGCGCAACAGCCCTGGTAAAGGATCAGACTGTGTTTGGTTTCCGAAACTTCGCCATTTCAATTAATTGTGGCTTTATTTGAACAATTAATTTCGGTGTTATATTAACGTATTATTGTAACTTTATTTGAACAATTAAGCTTGATGTGTTAGATTTTGAAACTTTGAACGTATTATTGTAGCTTTATTTGAATAATTAGTCTCAATGTGTTATATTTTGAAACTTTAAATGTATTATTTTAACTTTATTTAAATAATTAATTTATTTAAATTTTATTCAACTTTAAATTTAATTGGTAGCAAAATTATTTTTATATTAGATTTTTTTATTTCATTAGTTGGAGAGAACTAAAAATTTTTAATTTGAAAACTAATGTGCAAAATGGTGGATTGGATATAGATTGAGTCAAATCCGCATCCGATCCGCAGACGTATGGATTGGATATGGATTGAGTCAAATCCACATCTGATCCGCAAATGTATGGATTGGATTTGGATTGAATTTTATCAATCTGTGGATTGGATTGGATTGAAAAATTATAATCCGCAAAATCATGGATCGGATATGGATTGATGTCTAATCCGTAAAATCCGATCTCCAAACACCCCTAAATGTTACATATGAAAAAAGAACATCAGATTTGAAACTAGAAAAAAGATTTAATTTTCTGAGGCAATTGAAACATGAAAAAACCAAACTTCAAACATGCACCATGTGACATAAATATGAAACCTAATATTATAAATAATTAATGTCAAATGTATGAATGCAACAACATATATCTAACATGATTATGACGTAAATATACAATATTTAACTCTATACATGTACATATAGGGCTTCGTCCTCTATATGTAAGCACCTTGGTCATGCCGCTAAGGCTAAGGCATGTTATCTGAAATCTTAATATGTCTGAAATTTTTTAAAAATATGAATGGATATCAATACAAAAATTTGAATGACATGTTTGTTTTTCTTTTTTTAATATCTGAATATAAGTGGCATCTTATTTGTTTTTACAATAAAAAAACATCTTAAACTTACATATTTGACATTTATGTCCTTGTAAATTAAAACAAAAAAAAGATTATTAGATTTATAGTTTAGAAAATAAGTTATTTTACAGAGATATTTTTAGAATATAATATTTACTTGTCATTCAGATGTTTTCCCATTTAAATAAAAGTCACAAAAGTTTATTTTTTATATTCAGATGTAAATGTTTGAAAACTAGACATAAGTTCCAAAAAACAAACAAGCATATTTTAAAAAAGATATGAAATTAATAAAATTGCAGATTTTAGACATTTAAAAAATAACATCTTAGGTTATGTTTTGGGAGTTAGGATTAAGTGTCGGATTATATTAACTTTCGGATTAAATATTTTATGTCATGTTTGGCAATTTTGTTTGGATTGGATTAGGGAGGACTAAATTTAGTCTTTAATTCATTGGATTAACAATTCCAATTTATAAGCGGGTTTAGATGGGATTAGAATAAAAGAAAAAAAAATTATTCATTTGCAATATTTCTTTTGTATGTAACACCATTTTTTATTTCACTTAAAATTTAATTAATTAATTATTTTATTTTATTCATGATTCACTTAAATTTTTTTATTATTTTGTTATAGTCTAATTAAATTGGTAATTTTATTCCAATAAAATTAACTATTTAATAATTTATTACAATAATTGATTGTATTAAATTTAGTAGTCACTAATGAAATATTAAAAATAGTCATAAAAATTAATTAAAGAATTAAATAGTTTTATTAATTTATATTGGTTTATTTATAATCATCTAAATGCATATCTGTAAGGGGAGTTCTGTTAAACTGAATCTTTCAAACTGAAAAGGATTTTTCTTAAACTCTTTTTAAAGTAATTTTTTTTATTAAAATCTTCAAAATACTTGATTTTTTTTCTAAGGGCTATGAACATGAAACCCTAAAGTTGCAATAAAATAAACCATTACAAATAATGCACCAATAAATATGAAACACAAACCATTTAACTTGGAACCAAAATAAGTTAAAACTTGGGGCAATACACATGAAACATATGATCATTAACTTGCAACCACGAGAGCTTTTCATGTTGTCAACCAACAAATGTTAAACATCTACCATTAATTATGAAACCATTATCATTAAACTTGAATCTGAAGCAACTTAAAACCTAGGTCAATAGACATGAAACATTAGACCATTAACCTTCAAGTTTAATGGTTGTGTAGATATGAACTAATACATATGAAACAACTACCATTAAGTTTTACACACATGTACATAAGCATTTTAAACATACTTTAAATTTATAATTCTTTTTAGTAAGCTATTATGAGCATTTGAAAATCAAATGAATAAAGAAAACTATTTACCATATCCTTAAAAGAAGCATATCAATAGGCAAAGAAAAACTATTTTTAGAAAAACGTAAATTGAAGCATCAAAACATTACTTGGTAAACATTCTTTACTTTGTAAAATTAAAATTTTACATACCTATATACAAATATGCATACATATATACATGCACAGGACAATAATTCAATCCGAAACTCCCGGATTGGATCACTGTCCGGGAAGCCACCAGGGGTCGTTGGATTTCCATCGACCGGCCCCTGGTGGCTCCTTTTTTATTTTTTGGTTGGCCCACATTTGCAGCCATTGGTGCCTTTGGATTTAAATCCAAAGGCCATCAGCCTTTGTTCTGCACACTGTTCCAATCCCGGATTGGAACAATACCCTACATGCACATATACATATATAAGATATTTAATATTTAGTAACAAATTTACAACTAAGATTTGAGATATTTATTAACAAAAATAATAACTTTGAATAATAATACCAAAAATAATAACAAAAATAATAACAAAAATAATAACAAAAATTTATAAGGATAAATTTGTCAAAATGAGAGACAAAAAGTGTATTACGGTATATTTTACAATAGATTCACTTTCACTCTATGCCAAAAACCTCATTCACTTGATCTACCTTCACTTCATGTGAAACACTCATTCAACAACCTTCTCATCTTCTAGAATCCCCTACACTCGAAAAGACAAGCTTAGCTTCTGAAGAGCTCTCATTTTGTCATTTCGGCAGAACCTCATTTCTTTCGTGTCTGGCATAGGGGTGATTGGACAACCATGTGGCTCGTTCCAACTAGACGTAAATGAAAAGAAGTGTTCTACCAAAATGACAAAGAGAGAGCGGCTCCGTGTCTTATTTTCAAGTGAAAATGACTCTGGAAGCAGATAATGAGATAACGAATAGCTAGGGTCTGAAAATGTAGACTAGATTGACAGTCCAATGCGGGGGCTAGTAGTAAACAGGGAGTGTGTGCTTCTATCTGTCTCACCACCACCGTTTGTCTCAATGATGACCAGGTCCACTCGAAGTACAAGGTAAGAATTTCTAATGAATAGTAAGAAATTAAAGAAATTCTATTTAAACTGAAATTTATAATATTTAGAAATATTTTAATTAATTTTAATTCTAGTTTAACTTGTTTGTCTATTTAGAGTCTGTTGTTTTAGTATTATTTTTTTTAGTTGTATTCCTAATCTAGGAGTGAGCCTTATTAACATAGGTTTTCGTGACATTAGGATAAGTTATAATTAGTATAAATAAATATCTTTTATAACTTTTCCGTGCATCTTAATTTTTTTAATTATTTCTTAAAATAAACTTTTAGTTTGAGTTATATTCTTATTATTTCTCGATATTTTATGAAATCAACGGGTTTTAACAATTTAGATTCATGATACTTTTAGAATCAACATAAATTTAATTTATTTCTTTATCGTGATATTCTTAAACATCAATGAAATATTAAAAAATTAAACTTTTGTTGCATCACTTTGGTATCTTAAAGCCTGGCCAAAGTTGTTATTAATTGCATCATCACCAACTTCCACAAATTTTGAACACCCATCCTTCCATTTTTCTTTCTTCATAATGAAAAGAATTTCATAAAAAAGAAAAATAAGAAATTCATAAATTAGAATACCTAACCACCACAGCCGCCTCTATTTACAACCACCCCGCAGCCAATCCAAGAATGTTGCCATCAGTCAAGATCGCTAACAATGTCAAAGAAAGCCGGCCACCAAACACCGAGAAAAAAATGCAGCCGATCAGCCACAAAATCGCTAGAAATTTTTTTTTTTAAATAACCAGTGTGAGCTTCGCTACCTCCGTTTGCTGATTTCCACTGCGTGTTGTCTAACACCGCTACTAACAATCAACTTCCCTTCACTAGAATAATGTTTTTTTTTAATATATTTTCGCTGCTAATCGGCACACCAATTGCTGGAACCGAGGCCAACACTTGCCACTACTTGCTTTTGATTTTTCCTGTCAAGTCACTCCGAATTAAACCAAAATGTTGCCACCATTGTGTTATTCACCGCAGCAGCAAAAAGATTAGACCTTCAACAGTTGGATTCATCACGAGCTGCAAATTCACTAGTTATATTAATTTACTGTTTTGCCCTTTAGATTATATTTGAATTTTCCAAAAAAAAAAAGGTAATATAGAAAACAAGGAATTTGAAAAAAAATGAATGTTTTTTTTAAAAAAAGACAAATTGTGAGTCATGAAACCAAATCATCGTCGTGAAGATTTCATCAATGTTTTGGTTAGAATATAGCGGACTTTGCATTCGATTGCTCAAGATTTAGAAAAACTTCAAAATAGGAAATCTTTACACATAAATAAGAGATATATATTCAGCAAAGATGTTCATGATGATGTAAGTTATGAAGGAAACGCTATTGAGAAACACGATGTTTTCCTTTCCCTTGCCAATGTTACTTCATCCTAAGAGAATATTGATTGGTCATTCATATCAATCTCAACTTCTCAAGATCTTATCATTAATTTAGATCAATCACCAAATTTGATGACTATATTGGTGTTGTGGAACATGAAAAGGCAATTGTTAATATATCTTTTGATCTTGTAGAACGATAGGAAATACATGTTGATACAATCTCATATTATTCTCTTGCTGATTTTCTTACAAAAAACAAAGAAGATTGTTACAATATTTTTCAATAATTAGTAGATTTATGAGAAGAATTCATTGTTCCTCAACTGCGTTGAAATTTGGCACGAATAATACGAGAAGGAATCTTAGAGAAATTGTTGATTGATGAACTAGTTTTTTATGCCTTTGGAGTGACTGGATGGACTTCACTACAAAAGTTGAAAAATTCAAAGTTCATTTTCCACATCAAAACTCCATTTTGAAAATTAATGGGGACTAAAAAAAGTAAAATTTGAGGACGAAATTTCTCTACCTTGCTGGGAATGATGAAAAGTAAGGAATTAAATAAATCCTATTTAGATTAAAATTTATAATATTTAGAAATATTTTAATTAATTTGTATTCTAGTTTAATTTGATTGCCTATTTAGAGTTTATTATTTCAGCATTGCTTATTTGAGTTGTATTCCTAATTTAGGTATGAGACTTATTAAAGTAGGTTTTCTAATGACATTAAAATAAGTCATAGTTAGCATAAGTAATATCTTTTGCAACTTTTATAATCAACCTTTGGTCATTTGTTATTGATTATTTCTTGAAATAAATTCTTGATTTGATTTCTATTCTTATTATTTCTTGGTATTCAGTGTAATCAACGGGTTTAACACCCTAAAGTCACTGGTATTCTTAGAATCAATGTGGATTTAATTTATTTTTTATTCTGTATTCTTAAGAATCAATGAAATGTTAGGACATTAAACTTTGGTTGCATCAATTTTATTTTTAATTAATAATTTAAAATAACTCATATGATGGTTTTTGTATTTAAAATTAGCCAATTATTATTAAGAGGACATCGTTGGCTTTACAATTTAGCACTAGATTATGATGTTTAATTATTGCGCACTAAGATGCACACTAGGTGGTAATTTGAATTCATGTTTTTTGACCCAAACATCGAATGAAATGATAGACGTTATCATACTGTCCGAGTCCAAAGTCACTTTCATTTCAAAAGATATGCCTGCCTCCAGATGCACTCTCTTTTTGTCATTTCGGTAAAATTCTTATTCCTTTCTTCTGTATCTAGCATGGGGTGGACAACCATATAGTTCCTCTGATCCATGATCGCTCCAACCAAACACAGAAGAAAGGAAGGTTTGTTAACATAAATATGTTAATAATATTGATTTTGATGATAACAAATTTTAAATGATTTTTGATAAAAGTATTGGAGCTATTTCTTAATAAACGAGAGCCTTAGTAATCATTCCATTCATGCTTCATAAAAGATGGACTTTAAAATTAGAAAAAGATTCTCTGCAAAAACTGGTTTAAAATGCAATTCTGGTTATAAACGGTGAACCGTTTATTTAAACGGTTAACCGATAACAGCCAGAGAGCAACATATTTCCTAAACCTCTAACCGTTTATGAAAAACGGAAAACACAAAAGATGGGAAGGTTACTGGAACTTAACGGTGAACCGTTTATTTTAAACGGTTAGCCGATTAGCACCAGAGAGCAACATATTACCTAAGCTCTAACCGTTTATGCTTAACGGAAAACACCCAAGATGGGAAGGCTACTGGAACCTAACGGTGAACCGTTTATTTTAAACGGTTAACCGATAACGTCCAGAATTGAAGGTTGTCCTCCTCTGACACTGATTAACGAAAACTGATAAGGCTAAATTGTTTTGCAGGTTACTGGAGACAAACGGCGAACCGTTTATATCAAACGGTTAACCGATAATGTCCAGAGAAGCCACTTCACGCAAGTCCTTAACCGTTTAGCGTAAACGGATAACAAATACTCATCTTGCAGGTCTCTGGAAGTTAACGGCGAAAGGGCAAACCTAAACGGCAAACTGTTTATTTGAAATCTGGCCCAACGGTAACTTTGACCAGCCTAAACGGTTAACCGTTTATGGTTAACGGCGAACCGTTTTCTGTCCGACAGTTTGTAACGGCTAGATTTTCTGCTCCAAATATAAATAAACTCATTCAAATTCAAAGAAGATTGATCACAACACGACCATTTGAGCTAATATTCGAGAATACAATCTTCATAGAGCTTAGAACACATTCTTGCTTCATCTATTCACATATTAAGCATCATTGTGTAATCTTATATATTGTGAGAGGCAAAACAGTTTGTAATCTTTTACTTTGAGTGATTGTAAGTGTTGGGATACACTTGGGTTAAGAGATTGGGGATAATCTCTTGTTGTAAAGGTCCATTGACACCTTGGAAGTCAAGTGTAAGCATTTGAAGCCTTGGAGGCTTGCTTAGTGGAATCCTCAAGCCCGGAAAGCTTGGAGGCGTGGACGTAGGCAAGGTTGGCCGAACCATGTAAAAATCTCGTGTTTGAATCTCTCTTCTCTTATCTTTTTATATTGTGATCATCTTAATTGTTATTGCTTTGTATTTGAGTTATAATTGCATTAAGATTTTCTTTAATATTGAATAATTTTTTAGAATCCCAATTCACCCCCCCTCTTGGGTTGCTTACTTGTATTTCAATTGGTATCAGAGCCTCGTTCTCTTGTTAAGACTTAATTGTCTAGAGTAAAAGATCAATGGCAACCCTAAATGACTCAACCTTTAGAGAAGGGCAATCCACAACTAGACCACCATTTTTTGATGGTAATGATTATGCTTATTGGAAAACTAGAATGAGAATCTATTTGCAAGCCTTAGATTATGAAATTTGGGAAGTTGTTTGTGATGGTCCATTCATGCCTACGTTCAAAGATGAAGTAGGAGATGATATTCCTAAACCATCGAGTCAATGGAGTGAGTTAGAAAAGAGAAAGATGTCTCTAAACTCCAAGGCTATGAATGCTTTGTTTTGTGCCCTTGATAAGAAAGAATTCCATAGAGTATCTAGTTGTAAAAGTGCACAAGAGATATGGAACAAACATGAAGTTGTCTATGAAGGGACAAATCAAGTGAAAGAGTCTAAAATCAGTAGATACACTCGCCAATATGAGTTGTTCCAAATGGAACAAAATGAAAATGTGTATTCTATGTACACTAGATTCACGGACATAGTGAACACCCTAGGTGCCTTAGGGAAAACCTTCTCAAATAGTGAGAAAGTTAAGAAAATCATTAGGTCACTTCCAAAAGAATGGAGACCTAAAAGAACCGCTATTGAAGAGGCCAAAGATTTAAATACTTTACCTCTTGATGATTTAATTGGTTCTTTTATTTCGTATGAAGAGGATTTAGCTACAGAAAAAGGACATGAGGAGAAGAAGAAAAGCATTGCTCTCAAAGCTTCAAAATATGAGAGTGATGAGGAGAGTGAACCGGATGATGAAGAACTAGCCATGCTAGCAAGGAGGTTCAGAAAATTCTTCAAGAAAACCGGAGAGCGAAGAAATTTCAGAAACTTCAAGAACTATAGGGAGAAGAAGGAGGCAATCACTTGCTATGAATGCAAGAAGCCTGGACATATAAGATCGGACTGCCCACTTATCAACAAACTCAAGAAGAAAGCAATGGTTGCAACTTGGGATGATAGTGAGGAAGAATCAAATGATGAAGAAGGATCGCAAGAAGTATCAAACCTAGCACTCATGGCAATAGGAGGGGATGATGATCTCAATGAGGTAAGTGATCCCACCTATGATGAATTATATGATGCTTTTCAAGATTTGCATAATGAGTTGATGAAAATTGGCAAAAAGAATGTATGTCTTAAAAAGGAAATGGCAAAGCTTAAAAATGAAAATGAATCTCTAAATGCAAGAATTGTATGCCTAGAAGTAGGAAACAAAACATTGCATGATGAAATTGCATTATCAAATGAGAAACCTAGCATCTTACATGAGCATTTGAAATCACACATAGATGAGTTGAAAAATGAGAACGAATTGCTCAAGAAAAAGAATAATGAATTAAATGAAATTGTTTTGAAATTTACAAATGGGCAAAAGATGTTGGATAATATGCTTAACTCACAAAAATGTGTTTTTGATAAAGGAGGACTTGGATATAAGCCAAACTTGAAGCAAAAGTATTATAAGAATTATTTTGTTAAAGCTACCTCCACAAATGATCATAAGATTGTATGTCATTATTGTAATCAAAATGGTCACATGAAATTTAAATGTCCCGTGAAAAGGAATGCATATTATGGTGTCAAGTGCATTTGGGTTCCAAAAGGAACCGTTGCTAACTCTCAAGGACCCAAAAAGCTTTGGGTACCTAAAACTTGAGACTTTTTCTTGTAGGGCTTGAAGAAGAAGAAGAATAAATGGTACTTGGACAGCGGTTGTTCAAGGCACATGACCGGAAACTATGCATGGTTCTCAAGCTTTACCAAAATTGAAAATGGTGGAGACGTATCCTTTGGAGACAACTCAAAAGGAAAAATCCTTGGAATTGGAAATGTTGGTAAAGTTTCTTCAACTCTAATTGAGAATGTATGTTTGGTTGAAAACTTGAAACACAACTTAATTAGCATTAGTCAATTATGTGACAAAGGTTATAAAGTTATCTTTGATAAATTTAGTTGTGTTATTGAGAACTCATGTGATGGCAAAACCTTATTTGTTGAAAATAGATGTGGTAATGTTTATATCATTGACATAGAATGTGCATCTACTCTTGATAAATGTTTTTCGGCATTGCATGATGATTGTTGGTTGTGGCATAGAAGGTTAGGACATGCAAGTATGGATTTGATTTCAAAAATTTCGAAAGATGATTTAGTTAAAGGTCTTCCGAAAATTGGTTTTCAAAAGGATAAGATTTGTGAAGCTTGTCAATTTGGAAAACAAATTAAAACTTCTTTCAAGAATAAAAACCATATTTCTACTTTAAAACCACTTGAACTTCTTCACATAGATCTTTTTGGGCCATCTAGATATGCAAGTCTAAATGGCAAATATTATGCTTTTGTGATAGTGGATGATTATTCTAGATATACATGGGTATTATTCTTAGCCAATAAGGATGATGCTCTTGATGCATTTAAAGTGCTTTGTAAGAAATTACAAAATGAAAAAGGGCATGGTATTGTATGCATTAGGAGTGATCATGGAGGAGAATTTGAAAATCATGCATTTGAGAGTTTTTGCAATAATCTAGGCATTGAGCATCAATTTTCTTCACCTAGAACTCCACAACAAAATGGAGTTGTTGAGAGAAAGAATAGGTCTATTCAAGAAATGGCTAGGACCATGTTAAATGAAAATGCATTACCAAAATATTTTTGGGCCGAAGCCGTCAACACCGCTTGTTATGTTTTAAATCGGGTGTTGATTAGACCTAATCTTAATAAAACTCCATATGAGCTTTGGAAAGATAGAAAACCCAACATTGGCTATTTTAAAGTTTTTGGAAGCAAATGTTTTGTATTGAACACAAAAGACAATCTTGGTAAATTTGATTCAAAATCCGATGTTGGTATTTTTCTTGGTTATTCAAATTCAAGCAAAGCTTATAGAGTCTATAACAAAAGAACTTTAGTTATGGAAGAATCTATGCATGTCACATTTGATGAGTCTAACCCCTCCTCTACGGAGAAAGTCGTTGTTGATGATGATGCAGGAGAAGAAGAACAAGAAGAAGAAGCATCAAATGACAATCAAGAAGATGCACCACATGGAATTCAAGAGGAACATCATGAAGAACCAAATGTGGAGCAAAATGAAGGTACTTCTCAAACACTCCCCAAGGAGTGGAGGTATGTCTCTTCTCACCCTAAAGACGTAATTTTAGGAGATCCCTCACGAGGTATTACAACTAGATCATCACTTAGAAATACTTGTGAGCATAATGCATTCATCTCTCAAATTGAACCAAAATCCTTTGAGGATGCAGAAAATGATGAATCTTGGATTATGGCAATGCAAGAGGAGTTAAATCAATTTGAAAGAAACAATGTGTGGGAACTAGTTCCTAAACCTGAACATCAATCTATAATAGGTACTAAATGGGTGTTTAGAAATAAGATGGATGAATCCGGTGTGGTTGTAAGAAACAAAGCTAGATTAGTGGCTCAAGGTTACAACCAAGAGGAAGGAATTGATTTTGATGAAACCTTTGCACCTGTAGCAAGGTTAGAATCCATTAGGATGTTGTTAGCATATGCATGTCATAAGGATTTTATTTTATATCAAATGGATGTCAAGAGTGCTTTCTTAAATGGATATATTTTGGAGGAAGTTTATGTGAAACAACCTCCTGGTTTTGAAAATGAAAAATTTCCAAATCATGTGTATAAGTTGCTCAAAGCCTTGTATGGATTAAAACAAGCACCTAGAGCATGGTATGATAGACTTAAAAATTTCTTGCTAGAAAATGATTTCTCTATGGGTAAAGCGGATACTACTCTTTTTGTTAAGCATAAGAACCAAGACATACTTATTGTTCAAATTTACGTTGATGATATCATTTTTGGTTCTACTAATGAGTTGTTGTGTAAAGAATTTTCATTGTGTATGAGCAAAGAATTTGAGATGAGTATGATGGGAGAGTTGAAATACTTCCTTGGACTTCAAATCAAACAAAACGAGGAAGGAATTTTCATAAATCAAGCCAAGTACGTAAAGGATCTACTCAAACGATTCGGCATTGATGATTCAAAGACCAAGAATACACCAATGAGCACAACAATCAAGCTGGACAAAGATGAAAAAGGTAAAGAAGTGGATATCAAAATGTATCGAGGTATGATCGGATCCCTACTTTATTTAACCGCAAGTAGACCCGATATCATGTTTAGTGTATGTTTGTGTGCAAGATTTCAGTCATGTCCCAAGGAATCTCATTTGCTCGCTGTTAAAAGAATTTTCCGTTATTTGAGTGGAACCATAGATATTGGCCTTTGGTATCCTAGGGGAACTCATATAGATTTAACATGTTTTTCGGATGCGGATTTTGCTGGTTATAAAGTGGATAGGAAGAGCACTAGTGGAACTTGCTATATTCTAGGACACTCTCTTGTTTCATGGTTTAGCAAGAAACAAAATTCTGTTGCACTTTCAACTACCGAGGCTGAATATATAGCTGCCGGAAGTTGTTGTGCACAAGCACTTTGGATGAAACAAGCACTTTGGATGAAACAAACACTTAGAGATTATGGCATTAATCTTGAACAAATTCCTATTAAGTGTGATAATACTAGTGCTATAAATAAGCTCCAAATATAAATAAGCTCATTCAAATTCAAAGAAGATTGATCACAACACGACCATTTGAGTTAATATTCGAGAATACAATCTTCATAGAGCTTAGAACACATTCTTGCTTCATCTATTCACATATTAAGCATCATTGTGTAATCTTATATATTGTGAGAGGCAAAACAGTTTGTAATCTTTTACTTTGAGTGATTGTAAGTGTTGGGATACACTTGGGTTAAGAGATTGGGGATAATCTCTTGTTGTAAAGGTCCATTGACACATTGGAAGTCAAGTGTAAGCATTTGAAGCCTTGGAGGCTTGCTTAGTGGAATCCTCAAGCCCGGAAAGCTTGGAGGCGTGGACGTAGGCAAGGTTGGCCGAACCACGTAAAAATCTCGTGTTTGAATCTCTCTTCTCTTATCTTTTTATATTGTGATCATCTTAATTGTTATTGCTTTGTATTTGAGTTATAATTGCATTAAGATTTTCTTTAATATTGAATAATTTTTTAGAATCCCAATTCAACCCCCCTCTTGGGTTGCTTACTTGTATTTCAAGGTTTTCTTCCAAAATAACAAAGACATAGCGACTCCGCGCCTTTATTCTCAAGTGAAGATGACTCTATGTTCAAAGATAAACATAGAAAAAGAAATTAAAAGTTCTTTTAATTAAGCAGAAGCAACTGTAAGATTCCGAATATGGATATTCTTGCTTATAAGATTTCATGCATGCACCTTTTTTTTTTTTTAATATCTTGTAACATTTTCTCTGAGCAGCCAATCAAAAAGACGTGGACTTCCATCTAATCACCACCATTCGTCTCAACAATGAATAGGTGCACTAGAAGGACAAGGTAAAACTGCCATGTTTTTTGTTGTAATCTCTTCAAAATAATATTTTAAAATAACTCACATGCACCTTCCTGTAAAAAGATAAGAGCGGCTCCAGACGCGCTCCCTCTTTGTCGTTTCAATGGAATCTTTGCTTTCTTTTGTGTCTGGCACTAGGGTGGTTGGACTACCATACAATTCCTCGAATCCATGGCTCACTCAAACCTAACACTGAAGAAAAGGAGGGTTCTATCAAATTGATAAAGAGTAGCAGTTCTATAGTTTTTTTTTTTTTCAAGTAAAGGTAACTTTTGAAGTAGATAATGGGATAATGTATAATTGGAGTACCAAAATTGAAATTTGATTAACCATCCCATGCTTGTGCTAGTAGATAATATCAAGGAGAGGTAGGCTTCCATCTATGTAACCATCATTCATCTCAACGATGAACAAGTGCACTGAAAGGACAATGATTGAATTTCTTTTTTTTTGTGCTAATTTTGTAATTTAAAATAATTCATATCATGGTTTTTGTATTTAAAATTAGCTGAGCTATTATTAAGATTATAATGCTGGTTTTCTAAGAGTGAATTTAGCACTTGACAAAGCTGCTTAAATATTGTGCACTAAGATTCATACTAAGCAATTACTTAAATCTCTGTTTTCTTCCATTCTTTGCATTTGGTTGGAGCGAGCCATGGATCAGAGGAACCGAATGGCTGTCCAACCATGCTAGAAACAGAAGAAACACAGGATTCCGTCGAAATGACAAAGAGAGAGAGCAACCTGAGCTAAGCTTGTATTTTCGAGTGAAGAGGACAAAGAGATAACGTCCGTCATTTTATCCAATGCTTGGACGAGCAACTAATCAGGGAGATGCACTGAAATGACAAGGTAAGACTATCATGTTTGTACCTATAATTTTTGCGAGATTATAAATTAAAATAACTCAATGATAATTTTTGCGTTTAAAACTAGCTTAGTTGTTACTAGGAGAAAGATGTAATATACTACTGAAATATTATTTAATGTGGTTTAGATGATGTAATACACGGTTTTTTCCTAGACAATAAACATATTGTTAATTTTATGAAAATTGTTTACCACCAATGTGATAAAATCATTTACATGTAGAATCGGCTAATTCAACTATAAACTATCAAAATCAGGTATCTCGGTTAAGTGGCAAAATGACTTTGGTTCAGCAGACTGTAAATTATAATCTCGATGAATCAACAAAGTGTTGGCTCCACTGGCAATGGAGTCCCCTTAAGTGGCTTGACTGGGTTTGCTCCCCAGTTCGAGTCGCAGGGAAGTCGCCTTTGTTGGGAGAACCTGTGCCTCCCGGTTCGAGCGGGGACTTCTAGTCTGAGTTGTGGTACGGGCTTAAAGGTGCCTCCCACAGTTGGGGCCCTCCCCAGGATACCTCGTGATTAATATCAAAAAAAAAATAATCTCGATGAATCAACTCCAGTCATCTAAATGATTTCGGGACTTGTATATATAATGGAATTATTTGATGGCAAATGTGGTCACCTATAATGAAAAACTGCCTCGGCTATAATTACACAGGCCATTAACACATTTGATAGATAAGTGATCAACAAACTACTTACATATCATGATCTCTTTGTTAATATTGAAGACCTTGCCGACGGAGTGTATCAAGTAGGTGGTTCCAAGAAGCTTTGAACCCCCCTGACCTTTAGATTAGAAACCAAAGCCCAAAGGTTTGGCAATTCCACACTTCTGGACGATGATTCATTAAATGCTCCGATTTGTACACCAGTATATGGCATGAACATATACAGTAGCAGCTGTCGAGGAAGCGGCATTCTTGAAGGATTGATCATTACCCAGAGTGACGTTTAGATTTCCCACGTTTCCCGAGAAGCTTTAGCATATTATCAGTGACATCTGGTGGCGAGTCACCTTCTTCATCTTGATTGCTATTAGAAGTGTGCGTTAACCAGGCCAACGCCTCAACAGTAGCATCCCTTTCTGCTAACTGCTTGTTTTTCTTTGGTTTGCCTACAAATTGCATTCCCTTGAATTCTACAAGTGCTCTGAACTCATTCGTCTTAAGGTGCTTAGTTTTGTATTTTGGAGGCGAATGCCTTGCTCTCATCAACAGAGTTTGTACCAAGCTTTTAGGATTTGTTCCATCTTTCGTAAATCTACAGTTATCAGTAGACTCCTTAGACTTCTTGCTTTGACGACCAAAAACAAATCTTCCCTCACATAAATCTCCTGATACAAGCTCTTGAACGGCAAGCATAAGGTACTTGCCTTCCTTAAGAATGTCAAGGCTAGGATTGTCAAGCTACATCATCAAACAACCATAATCACTAACTATAACAAGATTTCTCATAAAAGCACGAGAAAAATCATAAACTCAGTCCTGAGAAACACCTATACTTGAATCACAATTATAATTGCCAACCATAATTAATTAGACTTATGCAGAGCCGAGTGCTATTGAGGATTTCTTTCATTCTCAGGCTTACCACACATGCATAACAATTATAATAATTTCTTTTAAC
Organism: Citrus x changshan-huyou; assembly: GCA_039657385.1. Lineage (NCBI taxonomy): Eukaryota > Viridiplantae > Streptophyta > Magnoliopsida > Sapindales > Rutaceae > Citrus > Citrus x changshan-huyou. Next base: position 16,290,438 of record CM077547.1, on the reverse strand, counting down.
TACCATTGTTGTCTCATATTATTAATGAATTAAATTATTATTAGCATACTATCACATATATTTTGGCCTTTTAAATGGTCATAAACCCCTAAGTTGAAGATTGTTGGCACCATGGTATAAAAGAAATGGGTAAGTTTGACGCCTTAGTATTCCATTTCTCCCCCAAAAAATGCATGACCATTTAAAATAATAATAAAGAAAGAAATAAAAAGGAAAAGACATAAAAAAGACAAAAAGGAAAAGACAGTAAAAAGGAAACTATTAGTTGCATGTGAAAAGAGAGATTTTCAATCATGCCCATGTGACTATTAATGAATGATATAATTTAAGCTCTACCCCTTCTATAGACACACCTTTTTCTGAATAAGCTTATCAAGTTCCTCCTTAAGCTGTAAAAAGCATTCTGCCAAGCTAGGATCCATGAAAAAATCAATGTAACCTTGCTGCATTTTCAAGTGGCCAGCCTGAGAAGAGGAAAGTTCATGATTGTAAAATTTCTAGCGGTTCGATATACTGAGGAAATAAAAAGCAAAATATTAATCTATGGATGATGAAGCACCTGTACCCCAGAGCTTAGAGCCCCACCGAAAAGGATTAGTATGGAATCAGATATTCCAGTGGAATCACGTATGAAAACTACATTGACCTTTATTTTTTCGTCAAAGACCAGCCATGGGTAAGGAATTGTCTGGTAACGTGCGTTCACAGAATTCTGAAGCAGAAACATACGGGTGTAAATTAGCTGTATGAATACCTTAAGCAACATTTGCCAAGTACCAGAAAGAAAGTAAATACGCAGAAATTTATTGCACGATAAAACATTCAAAGACAAGTAGATGGATAAATATTAATGCTGAGGATACTTGTTGTAAGAAAGTGCTATTAAATATTCTTAACTGAAGATGTAGTTGTATGACACATGACATGTGTCAGGCAGATAAGAGATTTTGTTTTTCTTTTAAAATGAAAACATAATCAGGAACACTGAACCAGGATAAGTCTGGGTCTCCATCTATTAACAATTGTGCCAGGCTTCAATTATGTAAAAATCAAAAGTACATGCCTTGGCCAAGCCTTAAGCTAAGCTATATCAAAGATGTGAAAGATTTATATATACTGGCTACAATGTTCCATAAAGGATGCAAAGTTTTTGAAGTTCATGTTCACTATCAGACAGACAAGCAGCCCCTGAGCCATTCAGCATAAGCCATACATTCTTCTTGGTGGGTATCAAGTGTTGAATAAGCTCCTACAGCAATAAGATATAATCATGTTTAAATCAAAATAAATTATAATGTGAGCTTAAATTCAGTATCATTGCAATGTTTTTTCTATATCGAATGGAAATTTCAGTTATCCCAATGCAATAGAGGAGAAACAGCAAAAAACTTGGATCCACTGATCCACATCCACATTCCAGGAGAAAAATAACTAAAAATAAAACAATTAAAAAAAAGGCTCAAGCCTGCATCAAGTGGGAAAGGTTTTAGTTTATATTCATGTAATATGTGTGTGTGTGTACATATATATATTAAAAGTATGTAATGTGCGTGTGTATATATGTATATTAAAAAAGTAGTGCAAATGTAAATGAAAGCTTTTCTTCGGTGCTAAATATACTAGGTTGTTCTAACTGAAGACTGTTTATACCTAATCTCTAGTAGAGAATAATGCTGACAAGGAATGTAAGAGGCTCCATTTTCAGATTTTCTTGTCTCAAAAAGGACTAATTTCAGATTACTGTATCGTGAACTGATTATCTTTTAATTACATCTACTTTTAAAAACTTCAATTTACTCCTTTTCGTAAAGAAAACAAAAAACAAATTATCAATGATTCGGACCCAGTCAAAAGCTTGCTGACAATTGCAAAAAGTAAACTTAGATGCTCTGCTTTGGGTGAGAAGAAACCCCGTTTTGATAATTTTTTCTCCATGAATCTTATTGACTACACGAGCTTATTTATACTTTAAAATGTAACCAAATAATTCGATGTTACAACAGAGTGAAGGCTTGTACAAAGCTAAACAAATAAAAGCAGATAATATAAGTGCAACAATTTAGCTACAAATCTGATCAACTAAGCAACATTATATAACTTAAATTCAACAAACTAAAGCTATAAATCCTCCAATAATAGTCGACGAGGCGGACCAGCTGTTAGCTCTTGTTGAATACTGTTCCAGTCCCTTCTCCTTCGCATTTAAATATTCCTTGTTCAGCATGTCGCATGACCTCCGTGGCTCCCTTGCCCTATCAATACCCGCCCGACGAAGTGGACCCTTGTCCTCAAGCGTCATGTTTAGAAATTGTTGCTGCAGAAACGTCGTGCCTTCACATGTAGCCTCTTCCAATGGAAGTCGTTTCCATTTGACCAAACTCTGTTCTGTAAATTTCCCACCTTGCTCCACCAAACGAGTGACAACGATAGAGTCAGGTTCCAAAATTACTACCCCTTCTTCACCAATTGGTGGAAGCTCCGTGCTTGTTGTGGGGGAATCACCAATATATTTCTTGAATAAGGATACATGGAACACTGGATGAATCCGTGTCCCCTGTAGAAGTTGTAATTTGTAGGCTACATTGCCCACCCTTTTGAGGACTGGGTACGGGCCAAAGAACTTACTGGACAACTTTTGGTGAGCACATTTGAAGACAGTAGATCGTCAGTGGGGCTGTAGTTTAAGGAACGCCATATCCCCTTACTGAAACACTACGTCTCCACTGTTTGTCCGTAGCTTGTTTCATTCAGTTTGCTGCTGTCTCCAAATTCTTTTTCAACAGTTGAAACAACTCATAATGAGTCAGAATGTCTCGATCGACATCATGCACTGGTGATGACCCATTACGATTAGGGATTAGTATTAAAAATTATTTGATTATCAAGGGATAAAAATATTATTTTGTGTTTATATTATAATTTATATTTGTGTTTATGCAATGTACTAGGAATTATTAATTATGTTTTAATTATATTTAATTTTGTATATTTTTGTGTGTTTATTAGGTAAAATATTAATTTTATGTAATTTGAGACTCCAAATAGATAAATAGATGTCAAATTTAGATTCCGAAGGTCCGAAAACCTTAAGATAAGTCAAGATTAGCGTGAAATTGAGTTTGTACAAAAAATATTGACTTTTATGTCGATCGACCACTGATTAGATGATAAAATGGGCTGACAATAGATATAAATATATTGGATAGCTATTAATTTTGACTAAATCTCAACCATTCATAATCCAATGGCCATGGTCGTGCCATGTGGCAATGTGAAGCAAGTTGAAGGATCCGAACCTTTGTATTCGGGTCGACTCAATCCACCCATTAACCCGTTAAATCTCAATCGTTCTTTGATCGAGTTGGACACTTCACATGATGTCACATGTAATGTTGACTTTTGGCATTTAACAGTTGAATCCTGGTCTAATGGCTGTGTGGAGCACATGAATAAACCTTATGATGGACCGCAAAATACTGGATTATGAATGTATTTTTCGATAAATAGAGCCTCATTTTTATATTTTGATCATCTCTCTTGTTCTCAATTTCTCTCCTAAAATTATGTATAATCTTATATTAGTAAATTTTAGTTGTGTTTTAATATTTTGTATAATTATTTTATAAATAAATTTAGCTTTATTTTCAATTTTAATTGTTTTTATTCCTTTTAATTATGTGTAATTTAATTTTAATCATTATTTTTATTTCAATTATGCTTAGCTAAATAATAATAGTTAGGGTAAGGTGAAACTCTTAGGAAATAAATATGATTTAATCAAATTCTATTTTAATTATATAAATTAAATTATTTTTATTTAGTTTTATACATAATTTATATTTCGAAATTTTAATTTATTGTAGACAAACAAAGGAGTTTGGCAGAATAAATTCTTAATATCTTAATATCAGATATGGTAAAATAGTATTTTGACTTATTAGTAGACAAATTAAATTTTGACACAATAAATACTTAATCCATACTAAAATTAATGGGAAAATAATGATAATTTATTCAATTAATCTTTTGGGCAATAAATCTAAATAAAAAAATGGAAAAGAAATTTATTAAATTATATTTACTACTAAGAGTGAATCCATGACCCTAACTAATTTATTTTCATAATTTCATTTAAACTAAATAGCATATATTTAAATTCTAGTTTTATTTCTTAGATAAAATTAAAAGAAATTAACAAATTAAATCTTTTTTCTGTGGATCGACCTCGAACTCACCGAGCTATAATATAATAAGACACTCTTATACTTGAGAGTTAGAAATCTTTTTTTGAATTGTGTCAATTAGCGGCGGCCTTCTATAAACAACTTGTAATGGAGTCATCCCGATTGAGACATGAAATGTTGTGTTATACCAAAACTCCACCCATGGTAAATAAGCGTGCCATTTCCGCGGCCATTGATGGAAGAAGCTTTTCAAGTACTGCTCCACACATCGGTTGATCACCTCTGTTTGGCCGTCGGATTGCAGGTGGTATGCTGAACTCATTTTTAATTGTGTACTAGACATGTTAATTAAAAATTTCTTGCCAGAATTTACTAATTAATATGGGGTCATGGTTACTAAATATTGACTTAGGTACGCCATGAAGCTTTATCACTCCTTCAACAAATTTTTCCTCCACTATTTTGGCCGTGAATGGGTGGGATAAATGACACAAAATGAGCAGATTATTGCTTAATCTGTCCACCACAACCAAAATGGTATCCTCACCATGTGAAATTGGTAGCCCCTCAATGAAGTCAAGGGTGATGTCCTCCTATACTTGGCATGAAATTAGTAGAGGTTGAGGGAGCCCTGCTGGCGTTAAAGTTTATGCCTTTGTCTTTTAACATATTTTGCATTTTTTAACAGACAATGGCCGATTGCATGGAACATTGATGGCCAATAAAATTGTTGGCCTAGGTGCTTGAAGGTGTGTAACATGCTAGAATGCCCTCCCATTTTTGTATCGTGGGCTTCATGCAAATGTTTAATACATAATAAAGATGGTACCACAACTTTGCCTTTCTTTAAAAAAAAAAAACATAGGCCATTTCTCATAGAATATGGGCCTTCAGCTCGTGTTTGAGCTAGGTGGCCAATAGTCTTCATGTACTTGTCTTCATTGTAGTGGCAGACCTACAGCTGGGCTAGGTTAGCCTGGTCTAGCTCACGAAAAAATTATTTATAACTCTTATTTTTTCAATAATTCTTTATAATAAATTAATAACAGAGATTTTATTTTGTTTTTAACATATCCCTAATTCAATTGCCTTTATATTTTCATTAATTTTATATTATGATAGAGTTTTTATTTTATTTTCAAATATGTCCTTAATTCAATTATTTTTTCCAATCGAAATTAGTGACTTATTTTATAAAATGAGTAAATTATATATTTATTGAATAAATTAAAAATGTTAGTGGGTAAAATGTTATTACCCTTTAATTTATTTTAAAAAATTCTAATTGAAAAACTATATCAATCTAATATAAAATTGTCACTACTATTAAGCTACTTAAAAAAACAACATATAATAACAATTATCAACATTTTCATAAACTTTTTATGTGAATTTTAAGATTTCATTTATTAGTTACATTAACTAAGAGGATAAGTTATAAAATAAAATGGATGACTGTTATTTTTTAAAGTGGAAAATTGTTTTCTACAAAGAGTTGTTTAGTGTTGATTCTAGAAAATAATGGTGAACCATTTACTGAAAACGGCTAACCGAAAATTTCCAAAGAGGAATTGGATTATAACTGTTGTGCAAATTTTATTGAATTCGCAAGTGCACGAATCTATTGTAGAATAGATCAACGGTGACGAGTGTCGATCGCACGAGGAGATGGCTTTTAATTGTGTGTAGAGTCAATTTTCTAAGTGGGTGGTTGGATTTGTAGTGAAAGTGATTTAGAATATTGTAAAATTTAAATTAGAATGACAGGAATGAATTTAACAAAAACTATTAAAATGAAACGCTTGAGTCTCTGAATCTGTACTCAATATTCACCATGGGCTTAATATTCCTTATTAGTGCCAATTAACCACACTCCAATAAATTTGGTGCTAAGTGCTTATTATGCCAAATAGTAATAACCTTGCACTAGGGAGACGGTTATACCAGTGCAATATCTAGACATAATTCCTTTCAACGCTGCTTGTCTCGCGGAGCGAGTACTCTGCCCAAACATCTGTTGGAGACTATCCATTATTTTAGTGGCAGTCTCCAAGTTCTGATGTTTGGTCTGCAGAATATTAGAAATCGAGGCTAAAATGTAGCATTTTGCCATTTCATTAGCCTTTTGTCATTTCTCATAAAGCCTCCTCTGATTTCTGTGAGCATCTTCCGCTGGAACTGGAGGGCACGGCTGTGTTAAGACATATTTATAATTTTCAGCAATCAGGACAATGAATAGATTTCTTTTCCAATCTATATAGTTCTCTCCAGTGAGTTTGTTTTGACTCAGAATAATAGTAAGTGGGCTTAGGGAAGACATTTTCTGAAAAATAAAACATCCATGCATAAATAATTTGAAATAATATTCACAATAAATGATAAAAATGCATTTTAATTTATTATAACGATAATCTAGTACCGCTTTGACAAGCTATCCGTTGGGGAAATCATGTCTACACTTACTAGACCCAATTACCGATGGAATTATTTATTTTCATGTAGAGACATGATAAATAATTATCGTTATTCTTTTGGGCCTAAATTTGTTAATAGAGCTTCGTTGGGAAGGTTAATAACAAATTTTAGTTGAGTGTATAACCATTGTTTCAATTTACGTATTTTTTATATCAATAGTCACCGTTAGGGTGAACAATCGATTGAAAAATATTTCAATTTTATCTTTGAAGAAGTTCATCAAATAAAATATCTAATATATACACCCTCCAAATGGAGCATCACCGTATTATGAAGTCGAGGTATATATATAATTTTATTATTGAACTAACAATGGAGCCCGTGGGAAACTTATCTTGAATTTTCCCTCTCCCACTCAATATTTTAAAATTGGTTTTTCCTTTTACAACATACATCATGTTAATTACATGCTTCTTATAATATTATGTAGATGATATCCAATATTATTAAGCATACGCAAATTTCAAACAATATAATGAGATTCATAATTAATGAACGACATGCACCATTATGCATAGAGTGGCACTACATATTCTATATGACATGTTATCATGGCATGTTATCATCCAAAACATAACATATAGAAAAACAATTAAATAATCTTAATTCATGGCTTTCCTAAAATGAAAAAATACATTAACCCTAAGCCTAATCTTCATTGGGCTTCTTGTCAATTCTATATGACATGTTATCATGGCATGTTATCATCCAAAACATAACATATAGAAAAATAATTAAATAATCTTAATTCATGGCTTTCCTAAAATGAAAAAATACATTAACCCTAAGCCTAATCTTCATTGGGCTTCTTGTCAATTTCTATCTTCCATAAGCTTGTCTTTATTAATGGACTAGGGGAAATTTGACTTTTAAATTTATTATTGGTCCAATTTTAATTTTGAAAGGAAATAAATAAATAATTAATTTTTTTTATTAAAATAAAATTTTTGGACCAAAAATAAATTTAATGTATTCAATTTTATCTATGCATTTTAATCTATTAAGCCCAATTGAAATTGGGCCTAAAACTAGGATTCATTAAGCACAAAACTATTTGTGGACTTAAACATCAAAACTTTTCTGCCCAAAAGAAAAATTACAGAACGATAGGGATCTCAATGATAGAAACCATTGAAAAACCCCAAAATCCATATTTTTCTCCCCAGCCGCCATCACCACTAAGCCCATTCGATGTTCACTCTTTCCACCGGTCTCCGACGCATCTCCAACACCGAGCCATCGTCACCACATCACCGGAAACCCACCAAACCCGCACGCGCAACCTGCTGCTTGTGCAGCGCGCGCTGTAGTTGCTGGCCGCGAGCTGCAACTGCTGGCAGCGCGTGCTGCTGGCCGCGCGCTGCTGGCCACTGCGTGTGCGCCGTGCACCGCTGGTTGCCGCTGAAAATTTCGGCCTTCGTGGCTTTGATATGATATCCGTGATTATACTCCAGTGACTTACAAATTTCCTACGCCAATTTTTGGCTTACAAATTTTCTATAACAGTAAAATAAATCAAGAGGAAAACATGATGATAAAAAACCACCACTCTTGTTACAGATCGAAACAAAAAATACATTAGTGAATTTAACCATGAATTAAGACAAACCATAAGCATGCTTTATTCATATATTAAATAAATAATATATATCTGAATAAATTGTGCCACTCTAATACATAAATATCAAGATTAATTAACGTTACTTCTTTCTTATTATAGGGGCCCACCTTGTGAAATAACACAAGGCCCCTTAGACACAAGTACATTACATGAAGCCTCCCACTAAATAATATATTTATGCTTTTAACCCAAATAACTAGTTATCTTGCTTATTAATCCAGTAGTGGCGCAGTCAATTAAATGAGCTAATCCGAGGATCATTTGGGAACATACAATAGTGGTTACAATAATTAGGCATGTAATTAAACTAGCCCAATTATTTAATTCCAAATCTACTCCACTAAAAGATTGGAATTGACCTCCATAATTGTATGCTCGAATAATAATTCGTCCCAAACCACATTGATTTTTTTACTGCACAATCTTTTGTACCACAACGTTAATTAAATTGATATCTCAACTGTCCAATCAATTTAATAACATCTTATTCCTTGATACTTACTGGTTTTCTCTAATGATCATTTTCAACATACTAAATATGTTGACACACTCTAGTTAGAGAATTCTATGATCAAGTGCCGAAAACCCATCAAGAGATGTGTTATACAAATTCTATATTGTTAATCTATAACTCCAACACTCATAATTGCTCCCATTAAAATACCGGGTAATCTTGACTACAAGTATGTGTTGTGCCAATTGGTAACTTAAATGGAATAACAATTACAATCATAAAATCATAATTAACTCAAGATTAAGATTATAGTAAAATCAATGCCTATGAGATTTAATAAGTTTGACAGTTATTACAAAGTTAAGTAAATCTCATATGTGATCATGTTTAATGTAGTCGTACTACATCAATAAATTCATACATGATTAAGACAAATCATTCAATGAATTCATTACAGTATATACCTAAATAAAGTGCCCAACTTTATTTATCAACTGCGAACTAAATTTATTTAATGATATGATAACTTGAATTTATGTCTTCTGTGAATCCACATGGTGATCACATAAATACATATAATATGATTAAATGGACTTTAATCAAAATATTAATACAATTAAGATATTTGAATAAAATACCTCATTTATTTTATTAATTAGAAAAATTATTTATTAGAATTAAATAAACATATATGCTTTTAAAGAGCATATTTTCCCAACAATGTTCTACTAGCTCTCAAAGCATATTTGGCATCTCACGCATGCCCATGGATTCTAAGTGCAAGTTAAAAGGTTTCCCAGGTATGACCTATAAAAGGATCTGATTGAATTATGTTCTATCACTCCAATATCGACCTTATGTTCTTGGAAAAATATAACACAGTCATCTGGCACTGCACTTCTCCTTTCTCTATTCGATCTCTTTAGTGGGATAGGCTCTTGATGTCGTAGAGTTTGTTCATTTGCAACAATTTCTTGTATGGAGGATAATCCAATATTGTCTTGATTTGTTGTATCTTCAACAAAGTCAGGAAAGAGACCCTCATCAATGCTGATACACCTATAGGAATGTTAACATATTCCTATTAAAAAACAAAGTCCCTAAATGTATTTTTCTTTGCAAATTCAACATCCTCAAATAATCGAGCATTTTCTAACTTAAAAATTGATTTAGTCGTGGAATCATAAAACTTAGACCCTCTAGACCTTTCAAAGTATCCAATAAAATAGAAATCCACTGTACTTAAATCTAGTTTCTTTTCACTAAGCCTATAAGGTCTTGCCTCAGCTGAACATCCTCAAACATGCAAGTGCTTTAGACTAGGCTTTTTGACCCTTATTAAGGATATATGATGCGGTCATAAGTGGTTCTCCTCAAAGTAATTATGGTAAAGTAGAAGGCAAATAATACTCATTTCCATGTCTTTAAGATATCTGTTTCATTTTTCAGCAACATCATTCATAGTGGGTGAACCTAGCATACTGTACTTTGGAAATATACTGCAATCCTCAAAGGACTTAGTAAATAATTGTTGGTGTATAAATACTAATGCTATTGGTGTCAATGTGCAAGTGTACACAACAAGTAATAAAGTGATGAGTATTCAAGATCGTCTCCACAGGGATTGATGTTATCAAATTTGCTACAACAATCTTAACAGTGTAGATTTTGTGCTAAATTAAAATAAAATAAGTAATGAACCTAATTTACTAATTAAAATAAAAACGCAATAAATAAAATGCAATAAAGTAGATTATCACATCAAACTCAAGGATAAAACTAATGGGAATATATAGTAGTTGAGTGAATAAACTATCCTAATGGTCTTGACTATTTTCTAATGGTTGGTTCGGTTGCTGTAGTATTTGCTACAGCACTGGGCAGAATCATTATGTATCCTCAGCCGTCGCATGTTGGATATCTTATATCTATATGCAACCTAACAGTGATCAGTTGTTATGCCAATATAAGATATAACATTACACGCTTAGGTTCTATTTACTCTACAAGGTGAATCCCTATGTCTAGTTCATCACTAATTTTAAATCAAGCATGACCTTTTTAGAATAAGTTAAACTCAATCTAAAACCAAGTATTGCTCTGATATGTTCCACTGAGATAGGCCCTTTTGCGGCTCTTCATTAGCTAGTTTCATTAAATGGGTGATCAACCGAAATAACAAATAAAATAAATACTATCAAAATAAATTGCTACAGCAAACATGCAGCAACACATATTTCCAGTCAATAAACCATCAAGATTGTTTATCACTCAACCACAAATAAATTTAGTTTATGGTTTGCAAAAGAAACATAAAGAACAAAGTTTTAACCATGAAACACATCCCCATGAATAAATAGAAAACACAAAAACAAGAGAAGGATAAGAATGATTGAACTTCCAATTGATCTCTGCAATTTTTCCTCTTGTGTAGCCTTCAATCTCTCTCTTGAATCTTGTTTTTCTTTTGTTTCTTTGTGTTTTTCTCCTTGGGTGACGGCCCTTTCTATTCCTTATGATGTGTGCTCATTTTATAGTTAAAAATTAGGGTAAACGGAAGCCTAGGTCGCGCATTAGTTAGATTAGGAAACTGCAGATCGCAATTCTGTAGTTATCCCGTGCAGAATTTTCTATGTCGTTGTTCCAGGATTGCTACAGCAATATTTACAGCAACTGCACTGTTCTAGATTTGTTTCAACTCTTTTGTAGCCATGTTCTTTCTTTATTTTTGCAAGCCTATTGCATAACATTCCTTCCATGAATTATAAGATTATGGAAACCTACAATTATGCACACAATTTAAGCACAAATTACTTTAAATCGAGCAAAACTTATTAAGATTGACTAAAATGATTATTTATGCAAAATGTAATAAAAATGCAATAGAAACACATAATTTACTCTCTAAGTAGTATTGATTTAAGTCTAAAAGTGCCATGATAACTCTCATTTCATAGAGTTATCAATAACCCTAGACCTTGTTTGCCTAAACCGTCATATCTGCTAGTCAGCCTTAAAAGTTTTTTAAATACATATAATAACTGTGACTTTTCATGAAGGTGATAAATATAGACATATCTAGAAAAAATCATCTATGGACGTCATAGAATATTGATAACCATTCCAAGTAATAAGGAATGGCCCATAGATATCCTTATGCATAAGTTCCAAGACTCCCGAATCTGTTGGCTTCAAATATTTTTTTTTTATTGGTTTGTTTCCCTATTACATGGTTAACATAAACATCAAAATTTGTAAAATTTAAGTGGCCGAGAATTTCTTCTAACATAAGTCTCTCTATTCTCCATCTAAAGATGTGATCTAATCTCTTATGCCATAACACAGTTAAATTCTCATTGGTTAATTTTCTCTTTATACCATGTGTATTGAATTGCAAGGATTAATTTGCATTTAAGAGAATTCTTTTTGTACTCTATAATGCTCCTGCAATATTTCAAAGATGCACGCTAAGTATTTTTAGTGACATGATTGAAATTTGTTTGGAAGTTTTTATTTATGATTTAACTGCATTTGGAAACTTTTTTTATAAATATTTTGATAATGTAGAAAGAGTCTTGGAAAAGTGCAAAGATAAATGTGTGAGGTACAACTTTCTTACTTGAATATAATAAAATTAACTTAAGCTAACAAGCCCTTTAAGTATTAAAATAATAATAATAATAACAATAATATAAATATTTAATTATAAAAGTAAGGATGACATAAACAATGACATAAGTGATGATGCAATAAGAGATGTTTGTAGAGATAGGAGTTCTAGAATTCACTAAGATATTTATGGATGAATAATCTCAACCATTAAACAAGAGTTATGGTGGCAAAATCCTAGCCATCTATTAGCCTTAAGAAATCCTATAAATATCCCCTAACCCTTTCATTTTTGATATAACCGGAGAAATTTAATCCTCTTCCATTCTAAGTCATAACATCAAGAGTAAAGAAATCTCAAGTTAAAAAGGTATAGAAAAGTCAAGAGGTAAGTAACACTTCAATTGCAATATAGGGACGAAATTCTTTTCATGCTTAACTTCAGCTTTAACTAATTTTTTATCTTGTGATGGCTATTATGATGTGATTAGTTATAATCTAAATTTTTATATGGACGACTATGTTGCCTATATTATGGTATTTTCTTACTTATCCTTATATAGTCAGCTATGTCGCCTATATTATGATATTTTATTATTTACTCCTTGTATGGTCGGCTATGCTGCTTATTCTGTGATACTTTTACTTAATTATACTATCGTTGGCTTTACTGTCTATATTATAATCTCATTTGTTTAATCTTATACGGACGACACTGCTACCTGTACTAAAGATTGTTTTCCTTAAATAGCGTTGTGTATTGATTCTATTATACCTCTAGAAACTTCACATGTTATGATATAAATTGCATTGAACGCATGCATTTCATGGATTACTTTATAAGAAAACATTTTAGAAAATGAAATTATGAAAAATGGGTTGTTGTACTACAAGGTGGTAAGTTCCCAAAGACTTAGTAAAAGGTAATCTTTTGGGGACGGTGATAAATAACTCCCAAAAGATCAACTAATTAGGCCCAAGGGCATGTTGTTTTAAAGAATAAAAGTGCAAGCCTTATAGGAAAATATACCTCTGACCCTAATAAAGTTGTTTTGTATTTCTAAGTTTCTTTTAAACTAAATATGGTCTCTTAATGCATAATAATTTATACATGCATCAAGTGTTGTTTTACTAGGCAATAGCTCATAAAGTCCTTACATTACCGGTAACGATAAATAAGGCAAGTTGACCCTAAGTCCCAATCGAGGCGAAGTGCATGTGGGCATAATAAATCTTGGGTTTTATGACAGACTCAACTTTGTTTCTATTTAAAATAAATATCTTAACTTTTATGTAATAATAAAGTTTTTGAGATATATACTAAGGAATCTCTACATGTCTCCTATATTTTGTAAGAAAGTTTTGCCTGCTATGTAAAATGTTTTTTTTTATAATTTGTATTTATATTAAAAGTAACGAGGTTATATATATATCTAATCAATTATTTTTGAAAGGGGAATGTTACAAAAGTACTTGTTTTAAATTAGAAAAAATGTCATTTCATGATGATTTGTAGAATTGTCTTTGGCATGTAGCGTCTTCTAATGGAATTAAAGTTGATAAAGCTAAATTTGAAGTCATTTCAGACTTATACTTACCAATATGGTTTGTTTATAAAATATTTTAGCGCTATATCTAGACTATTTTATAACCTCCTAATAAAAGAAACACCATTCGAGTAAATTGAAGATTATCAGAAAGCCTTTAAAAAGATAATTAGTCTTTTAACATCAACTCCTATAATGTAATCCCTTGATTGGTTTTTGCATTTTGACCTAATGTGTGATGCTATTGATTATGCCATTAGAGTTATTCTAGGACAAAAAGAAAGGTAAGCCCTTTGTCATTTACTACACAAGTAGAACTTTGGATAGTGCTTAAATGAATTGCATTACTACCGAAAAGGAACCACTTGTCATAATATTTACATTGGATAAATTTGGTTCGTATTTAATTGGTTCATTAACTATTGTTTATCCCAATCATTCTGCTATTATATATTTAATGTCTAACCAAGATACCAAACCAAGATTAATACAATGGATTTTACTACTCCAAGAATTCAACTTGAGAATCAAGAACAAAAAGAGTGCCGAAAATGTTGTTGCAGACCGTTTTTCAAATGAGTCATCAATTGATACAACACCAATTAATGATTCTTTCCCTAATGAATTTTTATTTTCCATATATAATATGTCTTGATATGCTAACATTATTAATTATCTTGCAATACATGAAATGCCAGCTATTGAAACTCCTAAGATAAGAAGAAATTTTTAACAAAAATAAAAGGGGGATGATCTATACTTGTCCAAGTACCGTTCTGATCAAATTTTTTGAAGATGCATATCGAATGATGAGGTAAGTAGTGTCATTTAATTTTGCCATTTTGAAGCTTATGGTGGTCACTTTTCTTTAATGAAGATAGCTACAAAAATATTACAATGTAGATTTTATTGGCTTATATTATTTAAATCATATATTGTTTGGCATTTATGACCACCAATGTTAGTGTCCCATTTTGAAGGTCTAGAAAACAACTTAGGTAAATAAAGAGTGGTATATATGACTTTTAATTAGAACCTAAGATTAACTCAATAAAATGACAAAGGTAATAAGTATTTGATTATATCATTTTTTTTTACATTGCGCATTTTCATTATGTTATTTTGTTCCCTTTCATGTTTGACTTGATTTTATAAAATTGATTCATTTCTTTGGTGTGTCTTGATTCATTTTCCTGTATAAATGGTGGATAATGGTACTTCATGACTTCTTAAGTGGGTATCTTCAATTTTCCACAATAACTGAAACTCCAAAATCAAACATAGAAGAAGTATAATGTAAATTACATAAGTGTTTTCTTCTCTCCCTAAAAATGTTGTTAAGAAGATTTATAAAGCTCATTGAGAATGATAGTGTTTTTTAATGATCACCGGCATTCCTTTTAACATTCATTGGTTAATTAAAGCAAGGTTTAATTAGCGGGTGAGTTTTCTGATTCATTTGTTTCTTATTTGCCTGGTTTTGGTAAAAACACATTTTCTAAAAGAATGAGTACTAATTGGCTTGGCTTTAAATGTCCTAAGTATATAAGACTTGATTGCAATAAACGACAATGTAAAACTTTAGGAATGGTTTCTAAAAATCGTAAAGATAAAATTAAATCCGTTAGAGATAGTCTGAATAAAGTATAGTTAGATGACATCTTACGATTTATTGAGACACATCTAAGTGGATATGTGCAACTTGAGATTCATAATAAATGGACATTATTCCAAAAAGAAAGTGCACGATTCATAATAAATGGGCACTAACTCTAAAAGACTCTTACTAGTTTATAAGAAAATTAGATGGAAAGCCTATCTTAGACCTATAGAGGGTGTTCAAGTTGTTACTGAACTTAACTAGAGGAAGATGTGACTGACAGTCACAACTACTAGTAAATAAAAATTTATTTTAATAGTCTTTTACCTTTTGCATTATTACTTTTAATGGTATGATTTTATATCTAATCACCTGTTTGGGTTTTTTTTTAATCATTTGCTTTTGAATTATGGTCAAAGCCTCATGCATCATCTCTGACAAACACACCATCGCACATGTATATACGTATGATTATGTCTATCACCAAGATCTTTAAATACGAGCTTCTTTGTCAAACACTCACAAATTGTTTTTGAAGATTATTCCAATGGCAACAACTTCAAGTAGATAATTCAAGAAAGTTTGTGTGCTTCTTGGATTTCGCTATGGGATATACAATGAGTTCGTACAGGTAGCTATAGATCTTAGTCGTATTATAGTTGAGAGAAAACTACACCTTGTATAATGGAAGAAGTGACCGAGGAAGCCAAGTCCTAGGCATCATCCAAAACCCTTAAAACTTTTGGGATGCCTGGCTGACCCACTAACTATAAAGAAGTTAGTCATCTCAAGTATGTAAGAGAGAACATCTAAAATGTTAAATCATGCTGATGTTTTTAGTTTCTTTTTAGAAGATCTTACAAGTTTAGAGGCGCTAATTATATTTGCATCTTGGGCCCGTTTAAACATTCATAAAAGTTTGTTAAATGTTAATAACTTTTATGATGGCTTGATAGTTAATTATGTAACTAAGAATCATTTAATCAATTTGTTAAATGTTAATAACTTTCATGACGGCTTGATAGTTAACCATACAATTAAGAATCATTTTATTCTATTCTCATTGAAAACACCTCTTTATTGCATTCTCATTGATCTTTTATAAGCTTAAACCAAAGGTAGATCCTAGGACCTTCACATTAAATTGGTCGATTAATGATAATAGCAGTAGCTTAGTAACAAGCGTAAATTAGATTTAACTCCTGGTTTGTAAAAAATTTCTCACAGCGATTAGGTAATGTCTTCTAAACTCTACCTCTTTCCTTTAAGATATTGAGGACAATGTCTCATTCAAGTTGGTGGAATGGAATAGTTGATAGTTATAGAATGTCTCTGTCGTGGTGATGTTTTTATTAATTTTTGTTGTAAAGACTAACTTTGGATAAATTTAAGTTAAAGATGGCTGAATATAAAGTGTAGTGACTCTAGAAATGCATTTTCTTAGTCTTAGAGTTTAGTTACTCTTAAAAAAATTAAAAGAAATTATTTTCTAACATTTTTTTTTGTCGTCTTCTTTTAATCTTCTACAGTCTGTTCTGGTGTTTCAACTTCTTTTATTATTTTATTTATCTATTTATTTATTTTGTCTTTTTGCATGCATATCTTTAGATTATAAAACGTTGGAGACAATGTTTTGAACAAGTTATGGGGGTGAAGTGTCTTAAAAAGAAAATTTACTTTGAAGACATTTTGTGTTATCTTTTAATAATGAATGACATGATGGATTCTAAATTTTGGTATTTGTATTATCTTTGGCATTGACTTATATTACACCATGTTTGCCACTTTGCATGTTGATGATGGTGACAAATGTGAAATGAGAGACTTGATAATTCAAATTGATTGAGCTATTTGAAGGAATGTACATGTCATAGTAAATTCCATGTGAGTTTTTTTAACCTATTATCCTTGGAGATTACCTTGTTTGCCTATACAGTATAGCATATTATTATTTTATACAAGATGTCTATGTTTTCTTTAAAGTCAACCAATAAAAAAAATGAAATGAAAAAGAAGCTAAAAAAAACTTTTCCACCTGCATCTGAAAGTCCATTGAACTAGTAGATATGAAAAACTACTTACAGCTATAAAAGATAACAAAAAAGTCATCTTTGATCTGTTTAAACCTTCTTTGGCCATCCCCATTCTCTATTGTAAAGTATTCATAGTTAACCATTTTGAGCATATATATATATATATATAGATATATATAACCTTTTCTAACTCATCATCCTATACTACTTCAATGTAGAGTATCACCTTATGTTCTGTGTTTTCCATCACCCAATTATGTTTGAAAAAGTATGGATGATTATGTATTCATGAAAATAGTGCAATGCAATACACACACACACACACACACACACATATATATAAAGTGAAAAAAAATGATAAAAAAATGTGAAAAGCACCTTGCAATCTCTAAAAGATCTATATTTTTTCAAATATATATTTTGTTTAATATAGTTTTATTTTTCCTATCATCCTCTATTTTGTTAGCCATGTCCCTACCTATGTTACATTCTAGTAAAAATCGTTTTTTTCATTTTAAGGAACTATAGTTTAAAATAGAAGTTGGTAATATGTACTAAAAGATATGTTTTGACTAACAACTCGTTTGACTTGAGATCATATTATTGTAAGCTATAGGCATTATTATTCTTTCATATTGGTGAGAATGTGCAATATTATTTTTCTATTATTTTCTCTCAATTTACCATTCCTTGGAGTGACTGCTTTATTGTTTTTTTTTTTAATTTAGAATGTCACTTTTTATCCGTGAGTTTTTGGGGTTTGACATGTTATTGTTGAAAGTAGCTTGATTAATGTAACTTTGATAATTGATCATTTTGTATGAGTTTACTTTACTAATTTGTGTAAATGGTTGGTGTGGGACTAATATTTTTTTAAGCCAGACATAATGCTTATACTTTTATTTAATTGTTGTTATTAATCTAATTGAAGAAGTAAACACAATTGCCCTAAAAAAGGATTCAATTTGGATTTGAATTTCACTTAATAATATCGCTTTAATCGCTAGGGACTAGCAATAAGATGGTTGGGGGTGTGATTAACACTAGAAAGTGTTGGGGATGTGATTGACACTAGAAAGTGTACATTTAATAAAGGTTACAATTATTATCTTCTCTTACAGTGTTGATTTATACCCTCATAACTTATAAATTATCTTAATGCTTCCCAATATAATTTATGTTAAATTAAACTATAGTATGTCAATTTTATCATACTTTTATATCATAGATATATTTCAAGAATGAAGAGAAAATCAGAGTCGAAAGTGGGAGATAAAGAAGATGGATTACACTAAAAAAAAAAAAAAAAAACAGAGCCAAAAGAAAGGAATGATAGTGAAGTGGCAGCCACTACTCTTGTCTATCATCTCTTTCTTTTTTATTAATTTGTAAATAAATAATTAATAATAAAATAAATAATAATAAAATAAGAATAAGAAAAGGCATTGGCGCCTATAATAGAAGAGGAAGAGAAAAGAGGAGAGAGTAGCGAATTAGAGGGAGGTGCTGAAAGCTGAGTGCAGTAGAGGAATGAGAAATGGTACGCTTAATATTCAAAATTTCTTTTCTTTCCTTTTGTATTTAATTTTCTTGTGCAAAACTTTGGAATTTAATTCATAAATAACTTTATTTTTATTTTCAATCTTAACTATTTTAATTTATACGTAATTTAATTTTAACAATTATTTTTATTTCAATTATGTTTAAATAAAAAATAATAGTTAGGGTAAGGTGAAACTCTTATTAGAAAAATATGATTTAATCAAATTCTATTTTTAATTATACAAATTAAATTATTTTCATTTTAATATTATCCATATTTTATATTTTAAAATTTTGATTGATTATAGACAAATAAGGAAGTTTGGCATAATAGATTCTTAATATCTTCTTGTAAAATATGGTAAAATAGTATTTTGACTTTTTGCAGACAAAATTTTGGCCCACTAAGTACTTAATCCATAATAAAATTAACGAAAATTTTATTTAATTAATCTTTTTCATAATAAATTTAAATAAAAAGAATTTATTAAAATATATCTACTACTAAGAGTGATCCATAACCTTAACTAATTTATTTTTATAGTTTCACTTAAATTAAAGAGCGTGTATTTAAATTATCTATATATTTTGGTTTTTAGATAAATTAAAGAAAATTAACAATTTAAATATTTTCTTTGTAAATCGACCTCGGACTCACTGAATTATATTATAAAAAGACACTCTTAAAATTGAGAATAATTAATACTTTTGAGTCGTGTAAAAATATGTTGTAATACTCGTACTCCTAGGTTCAAACGTATGTTTCAATTAACCCAAATTGCCAAGAACTTAACTTAGCATGCTAATTACCAAATTAAGGATGGCAAAATTCGCCATCCAGTAGATTCCCTAGCATGGCATTTAGTTGACAACTAATGGCCTAACTTTGGCCAATAACCTAGAAATTTACAAATAGCTCTCTCAAATGATAGGGTAAATGCTCGCAACATACTAAATACTATCTACAGTTGTTGGCTTGTCATATTAGTCATTTACAGTCTTCTGCCATGGATATGCATGAAAATAAAATTTATCACATCGTCTATATTGATATTTAGGCCTAAACAACCTAAAAATGATCTATATATCTACTTAGCACCCTTGATTGATGATTTGAAAACCCCTTAGATTGTTTGCATAGAAACTTTTGATACTTTTAGAAAAAAAAAAAAAACCTTTAATATTTGGGTTGTGTGATTGTGGACTATTAATGACTTTCCAACATATAGGAACCCTTCGGGATTTTTTTTTAATTTATTAGTTAAACCGGTCGGGTTGACTAATTGGTTCGGGTTAGATCCTGACTAAAATAGAATCCAATCAGTTTTGAATTTTGAACCAAACAAGTTCAAAGCTTCAACACAAACTGAATTAAAACTATAATAAATTTTGGGTCTGATACAGTTTGTGTCAACCTAATCTGAATGGCCATCCTTATTAAAAACGTTATTAAAGATGTCTAGTTTAAAACCTAGAATCAAAATTAATTTGTACTACTTATTAAACTTTTCAAAAAAACACATTGTCAACATATTTCCTTGTAGAATCTTCGATCTCTACTTCTATTATTATCTAATTATGCTTCTCTATAATAACTAACAAAGATCAAGACGCAAAATTTATCTTCAATTATATTCTCAATGCAATACCCACTTCAATTAACACAACTTTGATATCATGAATCTCCCTCTTGGCCAAACCTAGATCTCTTTTTCTTTTCGTTTCTCTTTCCTTCTTCTTTATTTCTTCTTTCTCTCTTCTCTGTCTTTGCTTTTTCTTTGTTGATCTCTTTATCTTGTAATAGAGATGACATCTTTTTCTATGTATACTAGGATATTAAGCTTACTAAAGGATGGAAAAAGACTACATTACACTTAATATGTTTAAATGGAAAAATGTCCTAGAATGTTTGGGGGTATACCATATGTCCTTATGAGCTAAAACAAAGAAAGGGGTTAAGTTTATAGCTTAGGAAATAAACATAAACATAGTTAATAGAGCTATTTTTGGGATATAGGATCTAATTCTCATTTAGATAAAAGTCACACAAGTATATTTTTCTATTTAGATATAAATGTTTGAAAATCTAACATAAGTTACAAAAATCAAATAAGCAAAATTAAAAAGAAAATTTGAAATTAATAAAATTTGAAATTTCTAACATTTAACAAAAATGCCCTTATATTTATCTTTAATTTTG
Organism: Citrus x changshan-huyou; assembly: GCA_039657385.1. Classification (NCBI taxonomy): domain Eukaryota; kingdom Viridiplantae; phylum Streptophyta; class Magnoliopsida; order Sapindales; family Rutaceae; genus Citrus; species Citrus x changshan-huyou. The sequence continues at coordinate 16,269,173 of CM077547.1, read as the reverse complement.
ATGGCAAGAATGAGGGGTTTTATAAGAGGGGTGCCAGTAATCCAACTTTTTTGGTCGGGGATGGCTTTGATACCATCTATAATGACCAACCCACTAGCAAGATATTGTTTGCTTTGGACTTCACAAATCTGTTTAGATCCGAATTCAAATTTGGATGCAAATGCATCCGGAAATCGCATACCCTACTCCTAATTATTTTTTAAATAAATTATTTATTAAGTTAAAATTAAATGAAAAATATATTAGTTAAATGAAAAAAATAATGTGATTAATTAAAAAAATATAAATTGAATTAAATTTAAAAAATATATTGAGATCCGCATTATTTTGTGTGCATTTGTGGTGCTTTTATAATTTTATTTTTGGGTTTGTGCTGGAGTTAGATTTGAATTTATATTATTCTTGATGTTTGATTTATGTTATGGTACTTTTATTTGTGAATTTATGTTGTTCTATGTTATCCTAGATATTGAATTATTGATTGTTGAATTATGAATGGATTTTATTTGATATTATTAGATAAATTGTTGAATTTAAAATTATATTCAAAACTTTTTAATTTTAATTTATACGGATCCAGATATCTAGAATATCCATCCACAATCTATGCAGATATTACCAATATTTGGATTTGAATCCCAATTGATATTTTCACATTTGGATTCACATCTAGATTCATAATTAGTCACTACTTGCTGCTGCAAAGCTGACAATTCAGAGTAGACACGTGGATCGGTAGAAATTATTGAATTAGAACACTATTCATTGCCTTTAAACAAAAAGATTTATTCTTAACTAAATCCGAAAACATATTCTGTTAGATTCTTTGCAACATCAACTAATTAAAAAATTCTAAACTATTTCAAACGTAAAAGGAAAACAAATGATTTTATCATAGAAACGTAAGCTATGATAGGGTTTATACTCCATAAAATATACAACAATTACTTTAAATTTCCCAGAGCCACAAATAACGTTGATTAGTACTACTGAGATATCTCTCAAAGAGACCTCCGTAAGTCCTGAGCTCATTGCTGAAGGTTGAAAAAAAAGGGGAAAAGGTACAAATTGATTTAACAAACAAGTTCTCCTCATTTCGTAGAGGTTAACAAAAATATATTCTATAAAAGCAACGCGCACGTTTCTCTCCTTCTCAGCGTACAAAGTGCATAAGGAAGAATTCGGTATAATACAACTGCAAAAATATGTTAATATATGTATATATAATAAATCAGTAATCTCGATCTAAATAATGGAACGTGCTTGGATTTAATTCAACAACTACGCATGTAAGTAAAAGTACTTGCCTGGAAAATAAATATAAAAAAAGAGTACGTTGATTTGGCATTGGAGAGATCAACCGTTTGGGCTTTACTCCACAAAATGAATCCGAGTACAGAGTGGCCTATCATCTGCAAGTAAAAGAAAATCTTAATTAGTGATAAAAAAAAATCACATTCAAGCTCATATATGCAAGGTCAAAATTCTCGGATCTATTAAAAAAAAATGGGACATTGTCAACCCCCAAGCAAATACCTCACAATACCACTTTTCTTTGTTAACCCCAATAAATTTTTGAAATAATATAAAATTATGTTAACAACTCCATTAATGACAAAAATACCTTCAATTAAAATTTATTTGTATAAATCTCATTCTTCAATTCTTTTATAATTGTTAAACCCAAATTCAACCGGGTTCTTTTGGGTATAATAAACCTTAATAGTAAACACGTTTCAGAAAGCTGTTCTTCATTATATCTGAAATTTTCCTTAGTTTCATGCTTATATGGATGCTTGCCTTTGCCTTCATTAGCTACTTTTGCTATCATAAGAAATATGAAAATTATATTTTAGGTGAAGGGAAATCTTGAATTGTATGATCCTACAATACCTGTGTCACAGTTACACAAAACTAAGTAGTTGTCTTCTTCTAATTAGACTTCCTTCCTGCTCTGTTTTTGTATTGTTTCTACTGCCCTTTCCTCATTTAATAATTCAGGTTCTTCTTTTAAACGGATCTCGCTTTGTAGAGAATTGAAAGGATTATTTTCGGTGCCTTTTGTGCTTTAGTTGATAATACAAACTTGCTTCTTCTTTTTCTTTTTAAATTGTTTTTTTCTATGACTTTTATTCATCTTTTATGGGTGTGGTTATATTAAAAGACTAAATATTTGTTTCACATATAAGAGTTGAAGGCGGTATTGTGAATGATGGGGTCTGTGATTAATGTTTGAGTGTTTTACACATCATATTTGAGATTGGTTAAAAATTCTTTTCCTTTATCATCTCCTTCAAATTGCATGACTATTTTCTCCTAAATTTAAAACTCTTAAACTACAGTTTAAAAAATAAAAGAGAGTTTAAAAGGAATGTCTGTTTGTTTAAAAAAAAGAACGGAATGTCTGTTTAAAGAATTTTTAGCTGATAAAATTTATTTGACTTTTAGGTGGATTTAATTAGAAACTGCTAGGTTAACGTTGTAAAACAAATTAAGGGGGTTTTAAGAGGTATTCAGAGGGGTGCCAATTAATAGTCCCACCCATTAATAAGTTTCTTACCGTTACAAGTTTGCATAGCAGGATAGGTGAAAAAACTCCAGCTAGTGCAGCACTTGCATAAGCCATTAACAAGATACCAGTAGACATGGATAACACCTTTAGCAAACAAAACATAATTTGTTAGCCAATTGTAATACTGTTGTTGAGATTCAGGTCAAAGAAGAAGAGAGAATGAGACTTTGTCCCTCATATGATTTTGTTCTCACCACTCGAGATCTCTACTAAATTTTTAATTGCTCATTATATTTTCACATTCGAAAATGCTTTTTTGAGACCATTGCAAATTAAAACTAGTTAATTTGTTTATTAAAAGGTCAAATTTATCATTTAACAATGTACTTTTTAGTTATGATTTTAACACTAATGATGAAATAAGATATTAAAATTTTATTTAGTAAGGACCTAACTACAATTTTTTAGAAGGACCAAAATATTATTCTTAAAAAAAAAAAAAAAAAAAAGAGACGGTAAAGAAAATTTGACTCACTCTTTCTTTTCCTAGAATAACAGGAAGTGTTCGAATGCCAGATTTCTTGTCGCCCTCCACATCAGGTATATCCTATTGTAAAACCGAAACAAGCAAATTATATGGTGCTGATGATGAACATGAGATAGCTTTTTCATTTTTTATAAGTTAACATATGTATTCAATTTCTAAAAATACCTTGAGAAATGAAAGTACAATGCTGAAAATCGCTGAGAAAGCGACAGCAAATAGTAATGGTTTCGTGAACACCACAGGTCTACCAAGCACATATTTCTGCATGCAGGTATCAAATCCAATAATTTGATTAGTTAAAAATGTAATCAAATAATGATGTAAATGTGGCAATTGCGACCAAAATACGATGTGAAAGAGCCACTGGGCATAACTCGGTAGGCCTTAAAGACTCTTTGCGGCCGCGGACAGTGATCATCCAAATTCAAGTAATGTATATGAGGTGAAGCATATAACTTATGATTACTATACATTTTTCAAAAAAAAAAAGACTAAAAATAAATACATATACCTGTACGTGTAGGAAGTAAGGTAAAACATTATTAATTCCGTTCCCAATGACAATGGCCACTGCAGCCATCAATGGACTTGCCTTCCATCGAAGAAGGGGAAGCTGCAAACTCGAGAAGAACAATTAGATGAACTTAATTTGAAATAATTCTGGCAGTTATATATACTATTATTCCAAGGCTAGAGAGAAATTAACCGAGACAAAATTAGTCAGATAATGCAATATTAAATTGATATTAAAACATGAAGTTGAATGGAAAAGCAAAAATGCTAGATCATAGTAAGTGTTTAAAGTGAATTGACTTCTCATAGACTGAAGCAGTTAAACTTCCGCTTTCGATTTTTATTTTAGTCTCCAAACATGTATGTTAATATAGAGAACCAATTTAGGTGCTTACATCGATGGAATAAGCGGCTCCAAGTATGCACCGTAGGATGAGGGCGATAACAAGTGGTGGAGATCGAAGCATAACCCCCATGGCCAGACTCTGAAAATTGAGATCAAATAATTAAGGGTTACATATAATTTTGCAGTATGATTCAAATTAAAAGCAAATTCTTCCACGTTAAAAGAACACTTAAGAATAAAATTAAATGATGCGATTACAATATGCAGACCTAATTGTTTCCTCCGATGGGAAATTAACTATTCATGATCTGGACGAAGGGGAAAAAATAGTAACATTAAATTTCAATCTAATTTGTGAAATACAATAGCTAACTATACTTGAATAGATGAGCTAATTACATCAACTGTGGTAATTTAAGATATTTGGGATATAATTTATAAAGTAGTCTATGTGAAATTAATTAAGATATAATGTTATCTTTTTGTTAAAATTATAAAGTTACGACATGAACTCTAGAATTGTTATTAGATATATGCGGTGGATTAACTAATAGGCTACAATCTCTAGAGAAAATCATAAAATAAGAAGATTTTAAAAAGTTTATCAAATATTTTTTTAATTAAAAAAATTATGAAATAAGTTATTTTTGGTGTTTCAACTGTGATTCTAAACGAGACCTAACTCATACTTCAAGATTACTTCAAAATCTAGGATTGCTTCAAGTTTAAATATTTAGTATAGAATTTATTGTTGTTTGCAGGCTTGCCTTTTTTAACCAATCCTTATCATGGGAAAAATGTAATATGAGTCCATTCATGCATAATTTTGGTTTTAATATAGTATAAAATTCATAAGCCTAAATCATATTCAAAAGATAGGTCATAAATTGAGGTTTGTCCCAAGATTGTATATTTAAGTGAAGATCAACGGATAAGTAGAACTGCTATTAAGATGTCATAACAAACATATATAAAAGAGTGTATCATATAAAGCACACATATAGAAGCTTTGGTTGGCCCTTGCCTACCGTCAATGTTGATATTACGGCAATTGCAATTGCCTCTCCTATTGAAATGTCTCCGGAAACAAGTGGGAGATTAGGCTTGTTAACCTTTTACAATGTTAAGCGGATTCGTTAGCAAAGTAGGAAAAACATATGAAGCTAGAAAAACGCAAAAAGAGTAGACAGAAGTACCTTGTCTATAGCAATATCCGACAATTGGTTTATGGCAACCACAAAAATATTCATCATTATTGAAGGCACTATGGGCTGAAAAATTCATAAAAATGTAATTAATGTCGTTCAAATAATCTTAACAAGTAAGCCGACACTTTAAGTTTACCTTCAATACTTCAATTAAAAATGTGGGAGTCAAATCAGCAAGACTTTGAATTGGAAGCAAAGAAGATGATAATATCCCTACAATCTGATAAAATGAAAGATAAAAAAGTTAAATTTGACAAAATTTTAAGAAACTTAATTTAAGTCATTATATAACACAACCTCTATAAATTAATAGTGTTGGGATCATATAAAATCTATTAATCAAAAGATATATTAATTGACTGGCAAATAAATAGTCTATTAATTTATAATGTATATTTACAATTCAATGAATATACATTTAATCAATTAAAAATTTATCGTACTTTATCAATTTAAGGATGACAAAATAGCTTTGGAAAAAATAATTATATTAAACCACACAGCTTAATAACGTGCCTGCATTAAAAAAATGATAGTACCTGCACCTAAGAATAATAATATACTTGTATTGATACTATAAAGCAACTCACAATGCTAGTCCACGCATAGGGACGGGAAAGACGATAGAATGCATCTAACTTTTTGGTCAAAAAATCAAGAAAGCTCGTCGAAACAATATTCTCATTCTGGGATTTTGTTGCAGAATCATCTTGTAACGCCATAGGAACTGTTGATTTTTTCAATGGTTTGTGATATCTATTCATCATATCCACATTGTTTCCAATTTTATTATTGGTTAAACAAAATGAGCTTTGTATGGAGCCTTTGACAGAGTACTTGTTGCTCTCCCTTCTATTTGCCAAGCCATATATTTGTGTCAATGGCGACTGGAATGTTTTAACAGTACCTAAAATGGCCAAAAGAATATAAAATTTATCCCATATATTGTTAATTACACATATAAATTCACCATTCCAGGGGGAAAAAAATCATCTAAGTGTTAGTTTAATTTAGACATTATTGAAATATTAGAATGAAGCTTAGCAGCAAGTATCATGCTTACAAACTATATAAGACAAATCATAGAATTAAATATTTGACATGTTAGTTTTTTATCCATTCAATTTAACAAACAAATTATTATGGCCAGATGATAAAATCAACAAAATAAGATATGAAGAAATAATTTGATTTAATTTAATTACTTTTTTATAATTTTAATAAGAGCCATTCTATAATGCTGTTATAAAAATTACAACATCAATAATGATATAAATATGTACTATTAGATTTAATTAATAGATCACAAACTTGAAGTTAGTTAGGATAATATTTTGATTTCAATTGTTTAAAAATTTATTTTATCAATCATAGTATCAGTTAACATATTTTTATTAAGATTAAATAATAAAAAGAACAAGTAAATTTATCTAAACTTCAACATTTTTTTTAAAGCTATATGTATTTTAATATTAACACAACGCAATCTTAGTTTATCAATGTATTATTATTTCTTCTTCACCAAAAAAAATTGTTAGATTAATAAATGTTGTCACAATCGATTCAACTAGATCTTAGCAAATGAGTAATTTCCAAAACAAAAATAAATGACAAAAGAGATATGTATTAACATTGTTGTTAAAAATTAAATAATTCATATTTATTATGTAGAAATCTAAATTAGTACACATATTTGCATATTTAATTTTTAATTTTGTTGATGATTTAGAAAATTGTAATAAACTGAATAAAATGTAAAATTATTTTTATCAACCTACATATTAGCAGCAACTTGAATATTACCTATATCTACTAAATTAAGTCAATGGTGGTAATTAAAACATTTAATTATAAAGATCCATATAAACCTATTATCAATGCTGTTAAAAGTAATACAATATCATAGAAAAATCCTTTCAATAATAAAGAATTTAATTAAAAAATAAGTGTTCAGATTACGTTTTAGGATGCAAAAAGCCTCAACAGTGTTAAAGTTTTAGAACAAAGCTTACCATTTTGCTGCAAAGGATGGTATTTCAGAGAGAAGCTTGAACACAAATTCATTTGAAGCAGCATGATGATTTGCTTCTTTTCCTTCTTCTTCACTGTGCAATATATAATTTTTATGCAGTGAGATTGACAAACTTTAAATGATCAAAATACTAAATATATTATACACGTCAGTCGAAGCAACTAGAGACGACACTTAGGTTTTGAATAGTTTTGAGGTGTTATATATGAAAAATAATTGAAGCAATAAAATAAATGTTAATAAGATGCGATGAATATGACTTTAAAGGACTCGCCTATCGTGCAACAGTGGCACCATGCCACCGCTTTTGTCTTTTCTGTGTAAAATTTCATGAAGCCCTTTCACTTATTTTTATTTAAACTTTGCTTCACAAATATTAAGTTCATTTCTCCCAAACCTGTGAATCCTTCAACGGCCGATCAACGGCAAATCGGCTCCTCCGGTGGTTGTGGTTGGTCAGAAAAGACAGAGGGAATTGTGGAGAACAAAACCCAAGTGGTGGCGTCACCGAAAACCGGAGAAACCGCGGCGAATTGAAGCGGGGATTCTGTGACTTTTCACGGCTTTGATCGGCATCTTTTCAAATGCTTTACGGAGACGAGGATGGCATGGAGATGACCGGCGTCGCACGAGCTTCCGATCGGTACCAACCTTGACCGGTGGCGTAGCCGGAAACGGAAACAAAATCCGGGTCGGGTTGACCCAGTTATTTTTGCGACAAAGATGGCATGGAGATGACCGGCGTCGCATGATCTTCCGATCAGTACCAACCTTGGCCGGTGGCGTGGACAGAAATGGAAATGAAATTCCGGTCGGGTTCGCCGGTATTTGTGATAAAGAGAGGGGTATTGTGATAAAGGTGCAATATAGAAGAAAAATGTATAAATAGAAAATAGTATAAGGTGCTAATTATAATGTTTATATGGATGCAATATAAATTAATTTAATATTTATGAGGTAAAGTTTAAATAAAAATAAATGAAAGGGGTTCAATGAAATTTTACAATACTACTAGCACAAAAGACAAAATCAGTGGTACGGTACCACGGTGGTACCGTAGCTGGATCCGACTTTAAATCATAACTTTGACAAAAGAAAAATAAAGTGATTACATATTGCGTGAAATAAACTAAACTAAACTTTTCGTCATACAAGCGTGAGCAACAAATGTTCACCAAAAACTTTAAAACTATACCTTTCAAACTACGTATAATTATGCAATTACAATACCAAAAAGGCCCTTAAAATTGGAGTCTATTTTGCATTGCTTACAACTGTGATAAAACAATTTTTGAAAGAACAGAAATATTTTTGTGGGTGTTATGGCAATATTACTTTTTGAAATACTTATAGTAATTTTTATTATAATATTTATTACAATTTAAACGCAATGATTTCATGGCACAAAGCTCGATGCTTTTCTGAAGTAGCGCTTAGGGTGCTATCTGAAAATTATAATTATTTTTTTGAATTCCAAAATAACCTCCAAGAAAATATATTATATTGAAAAGTTCTATTTTATCGTAGGACAAGTATGTCATTCTTGTAGATTGCCAAAATCTCTAATTTTCCTTAACAAAATTATCCCTCATTCACCTCTTTTTTATTATGTAATTGCATTTTATAAAAGACAAAGCAGAAAAATATTTTAGTAAAAAAAAATGCAAACAATTAAAGTCAAATATACAACAATAGAATAGAATAAAGAATGATTACGATATAACCCTACCACATTTAACTCAATATATGTGCAATAAATGTTACATATGAAAAAAGAACATCAGATTTGAAACTAGAAAAAAGATTTAATTTTTTGAGGCAATTGAAACATGAAAAAACCAAACTTCAAACATGCACCATGTGACATAAATATGAAACCTAATATTATAAATAATTAATGTCAAATGTATGAATGCAACAACATATATCTAACATGATTATGACGTAAATATACAATATTTAACTCTATACATGTACATATAGGGCTTCGTCCTCTATATGTAAGCACATTGGTTATGCCGCTAAGGCATGGGCGGACCCAATTAAGGCCCAGGAGGGGCTTCAGCCCCCCGGGCCATTAAGTTTTCTTTTAAATGTACCCCAAGCCCTTTCTGAAAATGTTAGATAAAAAAATATAGACATATTTTTCATATATTAAAAGACTTGTAGTTCAATGGTAAGAGTGTTATTTAATGGTTTCAAAACCTTGGTTCAAATCTCATTAACCACATTATTTTATTTTTTAAAATATTTTGTGGAAACCACTTCGAAAAATGATATTTTCACGCATTTAAAATACTACTTATTTTCACGCATTTAAAAAAAATAATTTATTACTATTATTATTTAGAATTTAAAAAAATAATAAAATTTGACTTTATAAGACTTAAAATGTATTCAAGTGAACATTAAAAAAAATCTAAGTTAAATAAAATTTTTTGAACTAAACTCCCCCTCATTTTAGTTTCTGGGTCCGCCTCTGCGCTAAGGCATGTTATGTGACCAATCCAAGGCTTCATCCCCAAAGGCCAAATGGGGAGCGTCAGAATAGAGCGACACCTCGCAAGGAGTCTAAGACTTTTTAAGATTTGAAGAAGCAAGACTTGATGCTACTCTTTAAGACCTAAAGAAGCAAACTTGGCCACCATGGCTCGAAGTCTTGAGGAGATTTTGTCGAGTATTGGTAGGCGGTGGCATGGTAGTGTAGTGGTGGGTTGCTACCGCAGCTGTCAATTTTGGTGGCTGTTGGCTAGTGCTGTGGTGCCGTGGTGATGACTTGTGATAGTGGAGAGAAGCTTGACGTGGTGACGCATAACGAAGGCTTGACGTGGTGACGCATAACGAAGGCTTGACGGCGTGACAAAGAGGCTTGACGGGGTGACACGTAACTGAGGCTTGACGGCGTGACAGAGAGGCTTGACGCGGTGATGCGTAACGGAGGCTTGACTGCGTCACAGAGAGGCTAGAGGCTTGACACGATGACAGGACGATGTGAGATGTGAGCCGGTGTTGGAGCTCTAGATCGAGAGCAGCGCCGCTCTTTCTTTCAAAGTATTGTAATGTTATTTGTTAGAGACTTAATTAGGTAGTGTTTATTTTTTTTATCTGAAATCTTAATATGTCTGAATTTTTTTAAAATCAGAATGGATATCAATACAAAAATTTGAATGACATGTTTGTTTTTCTTTTTTAATATCTGAATATAAGTGGCATCTTGTTTGTTTTTACAATAAAAAACATCTTAAACTTACATATTTGACATTTATGTCCTTGTAAATTAAAACAAAAAAAGATTATTAGATTTTATAGTTTAGAAAATAAGTTATTTTACAGAGATATTTTTAGAATATAATATTTACTTGTCATTCAGATGTTTTCCCATTCAAATAAAAGTCACAAAAGTTTATTTTTTCTATTCATATGTAAATGTCTGAAAAATAGACATAAGTTCCAAAAAACAAACAAGCATATTTTAAAAAAGATCTGAAATTAATAAAATTTCAGATTTTAGACATTTAACAAATAACCTCTTAGGTTATGTTTTGGGAGTTAGGATTAAGTGTCGGATTATATTAACTTTCAGATTAAAAATTTTATGTCATGTTTGGCAATTTTGTTTGGATTGGATTAGGGAGGACTAAATTTAGTCTTTAATTCATTGGATTAACAATTCCAATTTATAAGCGGGTTTAGATGGGATTAAAATAAAAGAAAAAATTTTTATTCATTTGCAATATTTCTTTTGTATGTAACACCATTTTTTTTTATCACTTAAAATTTAATTAATTAATTATTTTATTTTATTCATGATTCACTTAATTTTTTTTTATTTTGTTATAGTCTAATTAAATTGGTAATTTTATTCCAATAAAATTAACTATTTAATAATTTATTACAATAATTGATTGTATTAAATTTAGTAGTCACTAATGAAATATTAAAAATAGTCATAAAAATTAATTAAAGAATTAAATAGTTTTATTAATTTATATTGGTTTATTTATAATCATCTAAATGCATATCTGTAAGGGGAGTTCTGTTAAACTGAATCTTTCAAACTGAAAAGGATTTTTCTTAAACTCTTTTTAAAGTAATTTTTTTTTATTAAAATCTTCAAAATACTTGATTTTTTTTCTAAGGGCTATGAACATGAAACCCTAAACTTGCAATAAAATAAACCATTACAAATAATGCACCAATAAATATGAACACAAACCATTAAATTAATTTGGAACCAAAATAAGTTAAAACTTGGGGCAATACACATGAAACATATGATCATTAACTTGCAACCAAGAGAGCTTTTCATGTTGTCAACCAACAAATGTTAAACATCTACCATTAATTATGAAGCCATTATCATTAAACTTGAATCCGAAGCAACTGCAACCTAGGTCAATAGACATGAAACATTAGACCATTAACCTTCAAGTTTAATGGTTGTGCAGATATGAACTAATAAATATGAAACAACTACCATTAAGTTTGCAATCTCGATCATCAAACTTGGAACCATTTTAAATTGAAACATGGGCCAATACACATGAAATATGTGATCATTAACTTGCAATCTGTGAGCATTTCATGTTGTGGACCAACAAATATGAAACATATACCATTAATATTGAAACTAGGACCATTAAACATGATGCCGATGGAATATGAAACTTAGGTCAATAACATGAAATTTTGGATCATTAACCTGCAACCCCGATAAGTGTGAAAAATATTGACCAATAAATATGAAACAAGTACCATTAATCTTAAAATCTGAATTATTAAGCTTAGAACCGAAGTAAGTTGAAACTTAGACCAATGCACATGAAATATGTGATCATTAACTTGCAACCCTGTGAGCTTTTCCTGTTGTGGACCAATAAATATGAAACTTATACCATTAATATTGAAATAAGAACCATTGACTTGAAGCCCACCAATCTTGAAACCTAGGTCAATAGACATAAAATATTGGATCATTAACCTGCAACCTCGATGGGTGTGCAAAATATTGACTAATAAATATGAAACGAGAACCATTAATCTTGAAATCTGGATCATTAAACTTGGAGCCAAAGTAAATTGAAACTTGGACCAATACACATGAAACATGTGATTATTAACTTGCAACCCCATGAACTTTTCATGTTGTGGACCAATAAATATGAAACCTATATCCATTAATATTAAAACGAAGACCATTAGACTTAAAGCCCACCGAACTTGAAACCTAGGTCAATAGATATGAAACATTAGATCATTAACCTGCAACCCTAATGGTTGTGCCAAATATGAACCTATAAATACGAAACAGTAACCATTAATTTTGAAATCACGATCATTAAACATGGAACCAGTTTAAATTGAAACTTGGGCCAATAGATATGAAACATGTGATCATTAACTTGCAACCCGGAGAGTTTTTCATGTTATAAACCAACAAATATAAAACATTTACCATTAGTTTTGAAACATAGACCATTAAACGTGAATCCTACGTAAATTGAAACTTAGGTCAATAAACATGAAACTTTGAATCATTAACTTGTAACCATTACAATATTGCAAATATTGCACCAATAAATGTGGAACCGCTATCTAGGGGTGGGCATTTTACCCGATCCGACCTGACTCGACCCGATAAATTTCGAGTTCGGGTCGGATCGGGTCGGGATTGAAACCTGATCGGATTGAAATTTACAAACCCGATCGGGTTGTGATCGGTTCGGGTCAAACCCGACCCGATCCGAATACCCGATCGGGTTTAAAAAAAAAAAATAAATAACAATGATTTCTGGCATGTGTTTGTACTCCTTATTGAGCATATTTCCATATTCATTCTCCAACAGCAATCGAATCACACCAATAACCAATCCAAAAAGTTGGCAGCCATTCTGTCAAAATTCTTCTCAGAGACGCTTTAAACTTTAATAAAGAAAATAAAGTTGCCTTAGATGGCATTTTGCAAGTGCAAATGTACAATGATGTGGACTGAAGGCTGAAGCAATCCTCACCATTTTCTGTTTTTGTCTAATTTAATCATTCAAAAGAGTTCTTATCTTCTACGGTTCTACCCAACGCCAAGCAATTGATAATTCGAGTATTTAACAAATCGTTTAAGAACATAACAATTTCTTTTTGGAGGAAAAGAAAAAAAAAAAACAAAAAGGGAAGAGAGGATGAGAAAGAAACAAAGAAAGAAAGAAAAAATCCGATAAGAGCATGGACAAATTTGTCACGCTGCTGCACAACACATGCACAGAACAGAAGTCACAAGCTGCACAGCACACAGCCACTGAGCCACACACACATACACTTCTGCACACACAGAAGTCACAAGCTGCACAGCACACACAAACGCTGCAAGTGCACAGCACACACACACGCTGCACACAGTCACTCAACAATTCACTCGCAAACCTAACACACACACACACACGCTGTCAGCCACAACTTCACAAATCATAACTCAACTATCAAACAACTAAACAAACACAAACAAGTAACAACTGAACAAGCCAGCCGCAACCCGCAAGTCTGCAACCAGCCACCACAAGACGCGATCTGTTGCTGCCAAGTGAAGTCGCGACCAGCTGCTGCCAAGTCAAACCCGTCCAGCCGTGAGCCGTGAGCTGTGAGCCGTTCGCATCTCCGCAATCTGCTGCTGCCAACTCCCAAGTGAAGCCACGATCTACTGCCAAGTGAAATCCCGTCCGTCCAGCCGTGAGCCGTGGCCACCGATCTGCTGCTTGAAGGCCGAATCCTCTCCACCCGAACCCGATTTTGAATCTTTCTGGTTTCCACCATCCACTTTCAAGCTTCAATTTTTTTCAAGTTTCCTAAGTCGTTTCGTTTCATGGTACTATATATACACTAAATAATTAATTAATTATTTATGCTAAATAGTTTATTATGTAATTTAGTAATTGTTTATTATTTAATTGTTGTAATTAACTAATTATGTATTTATAAATATTAGTAATAAAATCAAAGAAATTTTGTTAATTATTGAGCTCATCATAAATTATTTTTTTTCATATATAAAAAGGAATTGTTGATTGGTGGGTTTTGTTAATTGATAATTGTTAATTGTTAATAATAGTTAATAATTGAAATAATATTAATTGATAATTGTTAATAATTGTTAATAACAATTAATAATTGAAATAATATTAATTGATAATTGTTAATAATTGTTAATAATACTTAATAATTGATTTTTTTATGAATAAGTCCTAATTCTACCCTCCACGCCAATAGGCAAATAATCTTATTATAGCATTTTAACTTTATTCATTTGATTTAATAACATTTTCTTTTCTTTTTTTCAGTTGAAAATTAGTAAAAATGACTACAATTAAGAAAAATGTCTTAAAACTTTCATAAAAACTACAATAATAGGAAAAAAAAGAGCTCAAAATTGTATTAACCGAATTTGACCCGAACCGACCCGAATTGACCCGATTTCAACCGACCCGAACTAACCCGATTTGACCCGAACTGACCCGAATTGACCCGAATTCAATCCTACCCGTTTTAAATCCAACCCGAACATAACTCGAATTATTGACCCGACCTGAACATAGTTCGGGTCGGTTCGGGTCGGGTCAATAATTCGGGTTATGTTCGGATTGATTCTTGTCTAACCCGAACAACCTGAAACCCGATCGGGTTGACCCGAACCCGACCCGAACCTGATTTTGCCCACCCCTACCGCTATCATTGATCTTAAAATTGACATCATTAAATTTGGAACTAATTTTTTATTATTATAACTAATTTTTTATTATTATGTGACCTAAAATAATACTAAAATAATTATTTTATTATTATTATATTTATTTTATTTAAATATAATATTATTGATTATTATTTAATTACTTTAGGGGGCTTGCCCCCGGTTATTATTTATTATTTTTAATGTTTGGCTGCCACTTGGCAGCCAAACAATTGCTATGTTTTTTTTCATTTTTTTATTTCTTGCATGTATGTGATATAGCCGTGCCCCAGATTCAAATGCCACTTAAACAAGTTGTCTCCTTCAATCACCAAGTTCTGTCCGCCTGTGACATGTCTCCCGCTCAACCACATGATGTGCCAATTGCTGCTCCAACAGACAACCTCCCTGAAAATTAGATAAATGAGCTGATCAAAATGCTATTCAATGATTATAAATCAAAGTGATGAGTCCTTCCATATGTAAATATCTAAGTAATTAAGCATATATACACCTAACATTCAACATAAATCATCCAGTGAATATCTTTTAAAATCACGAGTTGTGATAATGCCAACATACGTTAAACGTACATAATAACAATAACATAATTATACAATTCAAAATGAGCTGATCAAAATACTATAATAATATGATTTATGACTTTTGGTACCATCATGTGGGTAGAACTCAAAATAACTACAGTGAATGAGGGAAAAAATAGAGTAAAATAAGGTGATTTATAAACTCAATGAATGATAAAAAGTTTTGAATATAAACTTATTTTGTAATTATTATGTTATTACTATATACAATTTTCATCAATCTATGTGTAAAAACAAAAGTAAAAATATTTAAACTTTGTATCAAGTAACTAGCATTAAAAAAAGAACAAATAATGTTGTACGTAATAGTCATAAAATCATCTAAAGAGAGAATGTATATAAAAATAATTCTAGAACTATTAATAGACAAGTTTACCCAAGGATAAAACCTTGTCATATCTGAACCTCATATGGGCAATGCAATGGCATATTAGAAGTATACTTTCGTGCTTAGAGTTATAATAATGGGTAGATCAATGACATTCCATCTCATAAATCTCATCATAACGCATACGTAAAATAGCCCCAGAGGGCAATAGAGCTCAAGAACAATGACCTAAAGCCTAGCCTTGTGTGTACTTGGACGGGCCTCAAAGTGTCTATCTCAACTGGTCTCTATAAATGAATATACATGATTGTATCTTTATGCTCATTTATGTATCTAGAGGGAAAGGTATTGTTTAATAATTTTTGAAATAAACTTTTACACACATGTACATAAGCATTTTAAACATACTTTAAATTTATAATTCTTTTTAGTAAGCTATTATGAGCATTTGAAAATCAAATGAATAAAGAAAACTATTTACCATATCCTTAAAAGAAGCATATCAATAGGCAAAGAAAAACTATTTTTAGAAAAACGTAAATTGAAGCATCAAAACATTACTTGGTAAACATTCTTTACTTTGTAAAATTAAAATTATACATACCTATATACAAATATGCATACATACATACATGCACAGAACAATAATTCAATCCGAGACTCCCGGATTGGATCACTATCCGGGAAGCCACCAGGGGTCGTTGGATTTCCATCAACTGGCCCCTGGTGGCTCCTTTTTTATTTTTTGGTTGGCCCACATTTGCAGCCATTGGTGCCTTTGGATTTAAATCCAAAGGCCATCAGCCTTTGTTCTGCACACTGTTCCAATCCGGGACTCCCGGATTGGAACAATACCCTACATGCACATATACATATATAAGATATTTAATATTTAGTAACAAATTTACAACTAAGATTTGAGATATTTATTAACAAAAATAATAACTTTGAATTGAATTATCCCAATTTATCAGGATAAATTTGTCAAAATGAGAGACAAAAAGTGTATTACGGTATATTTTACAATAGATTCACTTTCACTCTATGCCAAAGACCTCATTCACTTGATCTACTTTCACTTCATGTGAAACACTCATTCAACAACCTTCTCATCTTCTAGAGTCCCCTACACTCGAAAAGACAAGCTTAGCTTCTGAAGAGCTCTCATTTTGTCATTTCGGCAGAACCTCATTTCTTTCGTGTCTGGCATAGGGGTGATTGGACAACCATGTGGCTCGTTCCAACTAGCGATGGCAATTTCCGGGTCCAGGTCCGGGTCCGGGTTTGGCTGTTCCGGATCCGGACCCGGACACAAAATTCTCATAACCGGACCCACATTAAACCCGTTTTTTTTAATCCGGGTCCGGTCCGGGTTCAACCCGGAAAAATCCGGGTTTCCGGATTCCGGGTTTTGAACCCAGATTGCTTTATTTTTATCTTCTATTCCTCTGGCCAACAATGCAAGGTGTTCAAAACAACGAACATGGTTAGTGCCAAGATGATGATTGAGTAATGTTTATTTTATTTTAATATTAGCCTCCATATTTTTTGCTTCCAAAAAACGTTGGCGGAACCGCAGAAGGAAAAAAATTTACTCAAGAAATAATAATTAAGAAAATAAACATCAAGCTTTTCTAAAAGAACAGAGCTGGCTTGCTGGTAAAAACTTGTTATATAGCTGTTTTCCCAAGTGCCGTCGATTATGTCATTAATTTTTCTTTTTTGTAATTTTCTTTTTTTACTCTTAAATCTTGATCAACTACATCATCGATTCATTTCCAATTCAACAATAAATTATAAATCCAAAAAAATATGTATTGTTTTTATATTATCCAAGACCAAACCAAAATTCATGTTAGGTAAGACGGCACTTACAAACGTTGAATCTTCTCAATTGTTCAGCCCTAACAAACCCAAGCAAAAATTTAATATTTCATCCCCTAAACAATTTAGACCACTGCCACCAGCTGTCAAAATTGCCGATCAATTCCAGCTGTCTCTATTCTGCATATGCTTAATGCTCTCATCTGTAGTCTCCGCACACAACTCTTAACACCGTGTTCTAAATGATACTGAAACTTTAGATAAAAGAACACGCAACGCCAAAAACTAATTGTGGAACACAGCCGCCATATGATGAAGAAGAAGATGATGATCCCAGTTGTGAATTTCAACCCCTTTTGCTGGCCACGACAGAGTGAGAGATGAGACGAGTGATGCTGATGACTTATGAAATGAACACAGCCGCACCGTGAAGGTGATGACAGGCCGCGCCGCGAAGGATCTGATCTGATCTGGAGAAGAGATTACATGAGAGTTGAAGAGAGAGTGAGAGAGATTAAGTGACGACTGAGGAACAAGTCACGGGTGAGAGAGATTGAGAGAGGAACGGATGAGACTTGAGAGATTGAGAGAAGAAATTACAGTAGAGTTCAGTTGAAGAGAGTAAGAGATCGAGAATTCGAGATTTCGAGAGAGGAATTAGAGAGATTGAGAGATCTAGGGTTCGCTTTTGTTTTTTTTTTTCTATTTATATTTACGGATTTACGAATAAAAATTAATATTAAAATAAATAATATCCGGGTCCGGGTTCCGGATTTACGGATTCACCTGAAACCGGATCCGGAACCGGAAACATGCGGGTTCTCAAAAACTTATCCGGATTCCAGATAAAAATCATTCCGGTGCGGGTTGAATCCGGACCGAATTTTTCGGGTTCAGTCCGGGTCCGATCCGGATCCGGGTTTGGTTGCCATCCCTAGTTCCAACTAGACGTAAATGAAAAGAAGTGTTCTACCAAAATGACAAAGAGAGAGCGGCTCCGTGTCTTATTTTCAAGTGAAAATGACTCTGGAAGCAGATAATGAGATAACGAATAGCTAGGGTCTGAAAATGTAGACTAGATTGACAGTCCAACGCGGGGGCTAGTAGTAAACAGGGAGTGTGTGCTTCTATCTGTCTCACCACCACCGTTTGTCTCAATGATGACCAGGTCCACTCGAAGTACAAGGTAAGAATTTCTAATGAACAGTAAGAAATTAAAGAAATTCTATTTAAACTGAAATTTATAATATTTAGAAATATTTTAATTAATTTTAATTCTAGTTTAACTTGTTTGTCTATTTAGAGTCTGTTGTTTTAGTATTACTTTTTTTAGTTGTATTCCTAATTTAGGAGTGAGCCTTATTAACATAGGTTTTAGTGACATTAGGATATGTTATAATTAGTATAAATAAATGTCTTTTATAACTTTTCCAGGCATCTTAATTTTTTTAATTATTTCTTAAAATAATTTTTTAGTTTGAGTTATATTCTTATTATTTCTCGATATTTTATGAAATCAACAGTTTTTAACAATTTAGATTCATGATACTTTTAGAATCAACATAAATTTAATTTGTTTCTTTATCCTGATATTCTTAAACATCAATGAAATATTAAAAAATTAAACTTTTGTTGCATCACTTTGGTATCTGAAAGCCTGGCCAAAGTTGTTATTAATTGCATCATCACCAACTTCCACAAATTTTGAACACCCATCCTTCCATTTTTCTTTCTTCATAATGAAAAGAATTTCATAAAAAAGAAAAATAAGAAATCCATAAATTAGAATACCTAACCACCACAGCCGCCTCTATTTACAACCACCCCGCAGCCAATCCAAGAATGTTGCCATCAGTCAAGATCGCTAATAATGTCAAAGAAAGCCGGCCACCAAACACCGAGAAAAAAATGCCGCCGATCAGCCACAAAATCGCTAGAAATTTTTTTTAAAAAAATAACCAGTGTGAGCTTCGCTACCTCCGTTTGCTGATTTCCACTGCGTGTTGTCTAACACCGCTACTAACAATCAACTTCCCTTCACTAGAATAATGTTTTTTTTTAATATATTTTCGCTGCTAATCGGCACACCAATTGCTGGAACCGAGGCCAACACTTGCCACTACTTGCTTTTGATTTTTCCTGTCAAGTCACTCCGAATTAAACCAAAATGTTGCCACCATTGTGTTATTCACCGCAGCAGCAAAAAGATTAGACCTTCAACAGTTGGATTCATCACGAGCTGCAAATTCACTAGTTATATTAATTTACTGTTTTGCCCTTTAGATTATATTTGAATTTTCCAAAAAAAAAGGTAATATAGAAAACAAGGAATTTGAAAAAAAAAAAGAATGTTTTTTTTAAAAAAAGACAAATTTTGAGTCATGAAACCAAATCATCGTCGTGAAGATTTCATCAATGTTTTGGTTAGAATATAGCGGACTTTGCATTCGATTGCTCAAGATTTAGAAAAACTTCAAAATAGGAAATCTTTACACATAAATAAGAGATATATATTCAGCAAAGATGTTCATGATGATGTAAGTTATGAAGAAAACGCTATTGAGAAACACGATGTTTTCCTTTCCCTTGCCAATGTTACTTCATCCTAAGAGAATATTGATTGGTCATTCATATCAATCTCAACTTCTCAAGATCTTATCATTAATTTAGATCAATCACCAAATTTGATGACTATATTGGTGTTGTGGAACATGAAAAGGCAATTGTTAATATATCTTTTGATCTTGTAGAACGATAGGAAGTACATGTTGATACAATCTCATATTATTCTCTTGCTGATTTTCTTACAAAAAACAAAGAAGATTGTTACAATATTTTTCAATAATTAGTAGATTTATGAGAAGAATTCATTTTTCCTCTAACTGCGTTGAAATTTGGCACGAATAATATGAGAAGGAATCTTAGAGAAATTGTTGATTGATGAACTAGTTTTTTATGCCTTTGGAGTGACTGGATGGACTTCACTACAAAAGTTGAAAAATTCAAAGTTCATTTTCCACATCAAAACTCCATTTTGAAAATTAATGGGGACTAAAAAAAGTAAAATTTGAGGACGAAATTTCTCTGCCTTGCTGGGAATGATGAAAAGTAAGGAATTAAATAAATCCTATTTAGATTAAAATTTATAATATTTAGAAATATTTTAATTAAATTATATTCTAGTTTAATTTGATTGCCTATTTAGAGTTTATTATTTCAGCATTGCTTATTTGAGTTGTATTCCTAATTTAGGTATGAGACTTATTAAAGTAGGTTTTCTAATGACATTAAAATAAGTCATAGTTAGCATAAGTAATATCTTTTGCAACTTTTATAATCAACCTTTGGTCATTTATTATTGATTATTTCTTGAAATAAATTCTTGATTTGATTTCTATTCTTATTATTTCTTGGTATTCAGTGTAATCAACGGGTTTAACACCCTAGAGTCACTGGTATTCTTAGAATCAATGTGAATTTAATTTATTTTTTATTCTGTATTCTTAAGAATCAATGAAATGTTAGGACATTAAACTTTTGTTGCATCAATTTTATTTTTAATTAATAATTTAAAATAACTCATATGATGGTTTTTGTATTTAAAATTAGCCAACTATTATTAAGAGGACGTCGTTGGCTTTACAATTTAGCACTAGATTATGATGTTTAATTATTGCGCACTAAGATGCACACTAGGTGGTAATTTGAATTCATGTTTTTTGACCCAAACATCGAATGAAATGATAGACGTTATCATACTGTCCGAGTCCAAAGTCACTTTCATTTCAAAAGATATGCCTGGCTCCAGATGCACTCTCTTTTTGTCATTTCGGTAAAATTCTTATTCCTTTCTTCTGTATCTAGCATGGGGTGGACAACCATATAGTTCCTCTGATCCATGATCGCTCCAACCAAACACAGAAGAAAGGAAGGTTTTCTTCCAAAATAACAAAGACATAGCGACTCCGCGCCTTTATTCTCAAGTGAAGATGACTCTATGTTCAAAGATAAACATAGAAAAAGAAATTAAAAGTTCTTTTAATTAAGCAGAAGCAACTGTAAGATTCCAAATATGGATATTCTTGCTTATAAGATTTCATGCATGCACCTTTTTTTTTTTTTAATATCTTGTAACATTTTCTCTGAGCAGCCAATCAAAAAGACGTGGACTTCCATCTAATCACCACCATTCGTCTCAACAATGAATAGGTGCACTAGAAGGACAAGGTAAAACTGCCATGTTTTTTGTTGTAATCTCTTCAAAATAATATTTTAAAATAACTCATGCCTTCCTGTAAAAAGACAAGAGCGTCTCCAGACGCGCTCTCTCTTTGTCGTTTCAATCGAATCTTTGCTTTCTTTTGTGTCTGGCATGGGGGTGGTTGGACTACCATACAATTCCTCGAATCCATGGCTCGCTCAAACCTAACACTGAAGAAAAGGAGGGTTCTATCAAATTGATTAAAGAGTAGCAGCTCTATAGTTGTTTTTTTT
The DNA here is from genome assembly GCA_039657385.1 of Citrus x changshan-huyou. Lineage (NCBI taxonomy): Eukaryota > Viridiplantae > Streptophyta > Magnoliopsida > Sapindales > Rutaceae > Citrus > Citrus x changshan-huyou. The sequence continues at coordinate 16,247,050 of CM077547.1, read as the reverse complement.
TTTTTAAGTAAATGTAACTTTGCAAGTAGATAATGAGATAATGTATAGTTGGAGTACAGAAATTGAGATTTGATTAACCATCCCATGCTTGATTGCTTGTGCTAGTAGCTAATATCAAGGAGATGTAGGCTTCCATCTATGCAACCACCATTCGTCTCAAATCTCAATGATGAACAAGTGCACTGAAAGGAAAATGATTGAATTTCATTTTTTTGGCTAATTTTGTAATTTAAAATAATTCATACCGTGGTTTTTGTAATTAAAATTAGCCTAGCTATTATTAAGATTATGATGCTGGTTTTCTAAGAGTGAATTTAGCACTTGACAAAGCTGCTTAAATATTGTGCACTAAAATTCATACTAAGCAATTACTTAAATCTCTGTTTTCTAACCCAAAAATTGGATAAAATGACGGACGTTATCTCTTTGTCCTCTTCACTCGAAAATACAAGCTTAGCTCAGGTTGCTCTCTCTCTCTCTCTCTCTGTCATTTCGACGGAATCCTGTGTTTCTTCTGTTTCTAGCATGGTTGGACAACCATTCGGTTCCTCTGATCCATGGCTCGCTCCAACCAAATGAAAAGAATGGAAGAGTTCTCCCACAATGACAAAAAGATATCGACTTCACATCATTATTTTTGAACGAAGGTGATTCTGCCAGTCAATAATAAGATAATATATAGTTTGGGTTCGAAAATGGAGATTCAATTAATCATCCAATGCTTGGGCGAGCAACTAATCAGGGAGATGCACTGAAATGACGAGGTAAGTGTTGGGAAAATATGCTCTTTAAAAGCATATGTGTTTATTTAATTGTAATAAACAATTTTTCTGATTAATAAAATAAAGTAGGTATTTTATTCAAATATCTTAATTGCATTAATATTTGTATTAAAGTTCATTTAATCATATTATATGTATTTATGTGATCACCATGTGGATTCACAGAATACATAAATACAAGTTATCTTATGATTAAATAAATTTAGTTCGCAGTTGATAAATAAAGTTGGGCACTTTATTTAGGTATAGACTGTAATAAATTCATTGAATGATTTGTCTTAATCATGTATGAATTTATTGATGTAGTACGACTACATTGAACATGATCACATATGAGATTTAATTAACTTTGTAATAACTGTCAGACTTATTAAATCTCATAGACATTGATTTTACTGTAATCTTAATCTTGAGTTAATTATGATTTCATGATTGTAATTGTTATTCCATTTGAGTTACCAATGGGCACGACACATCCTTGTGGTCAAGATTATCCGGTATCTTGGTGGGATCAATTATGAGTATTGGAGTTATGGATTAACAATATAGAATTTGTACAACACATCTCTTGATGGGTTTTCGGCACTTGATCATAGAATTCTCTGGCCAGAGTGTGTCAACATATTTAGTATGTTGAAAATGATCATTAGAGAAAACCAGTAAGGATCAAGGAATAAGATGTTATTAAATTGATTGAACAATTGAGATATCAATTTAATTAACAATGTGGTACAAATGATTGTGCAGTAAAGAAATCAATGTGGCTTGGGACGAATTATTATTCGAGCATACAATTATGGAAGTCAGTTCCAATCTTTTAGTGGAGTAGATTTGGAATTAAATAATTGGGCTAGTTTAATTACAGGCCTAATTATTGTAGCCACTATTGTATGTTCCCAAATGATCCCCGAGTTAGCTCATTTAATTGACTGCACCACTACTGGACTAATAAGTAAGATAACTAGCTATTTGGGTCAAAAACCTAAATATATCATTTAGTGGGAGGCTCCATTTAATTAGCTTTTGTGTAAGGGGCCTTATGTTATTTTACAAGGTGGGTCCCCTATAGAAAAAGCAAATAACGTGAGTTTTGTTTTTTGATTATTTGGAGCCTAGGGTTTTCACTAAAGGGTGATATAAAAGGCTTATTTTCTCTAAAGAAAAGAGAGCAGCCACTTTATACAAATCAAAGAAAAAATATTTTTCTCTCTATTGTTGAGAGAAAAATTTTCTCGTGCTAGTTGCTTTGGTAGTGATAAAGGCGCCCACACGTCAAGTGCAGATCGAACCTGAGTCACAACGTGGAAGATCATTGGTGACAGTTCGTGATCTAACAAGCGTGGTGGTGACGGATCGTGATCTAACAGGAGTAGTGGTGGCGGATCGTGATCTAGGAGCCTAAATCATTTCAGCGAAAAAAGCCAACTCGGATTTTCAAGGTACGATTTCTAGATTACAAATTCCTATATATTATATGAGAGCGGTCCTTAAAAGGTTTTATAAAAATTTAAAAACATGTTTTTCCCCAACAATTGGTATCAGAGCCATCTCATATTAATATATAGGGAAAAGGACACAGAGACCCTTAACGTTTGAATAAGGGACACAAAACCCCCTAAGGTTTCAAAAAAGACACTCAGACTCCCATTTGTTAACAGTAAATTATAATTTTAAAGTGCAATTACCATTATACCCTTATAGCATATTAAAAAATAATTGTTCATTGTCCAATTTATTCCTATATTATTAATAAAATTACGAATATAACTTCATTACCCAATTTTTCCATTTAATTTTTATCAAATTTTCTCTTCAAACTAAATAAATTTAATCCATTGCTCAAAAATAAAAATAAATTAAATTGATTATTAATATAATAAAAATAACATATATGAGCAATCCAAATAATACAGCTTTTCTTCAATCTCTATAAACTTCATTCAACCTTTTAAGCTTGATCGATCCAACTATCTCCTATGGAAAGCTCAACTTCGTGCTTCAATCATAGCCAATAGCCGTGAAGTTTTCATCAATGGTGAAAGTTTTCATCAATCTCTACAGTAGTAGTGCTTTTCATGGTGCTGCAGCAACCAATATGTTTGCATGGAATGTTAACATTCCTAACAACAATTCTCACCTTTGGCAGATTATAGTACAATTGCAGACTGAGCTTGGTACCTTAACTGAGGTGCAACCAATTATGTAACTTAGGATGCTGGTATCTTTACTTATTGCTCGGCTTATCTTGGTACTAAAATACTACATATAGGAAATGGCAAAGGGCTATCTATTCATAGTATTGGTTATGCTGTTATTTAAACTCTATCTGCATCACTACTTTATTTGCATAACAAACACTACTTTATTTGCATAACAAACTACATGTCCCCAATATTACCAAAAATGTTCATAGTAGTTGAAAACTGCTTGCTGAAACCTATGCTTTTATTGAATTTTATGACACTATTTGTTTTGTCAAGGCCAAGAATATAGGAATCATATTGCTCAAAGGGAGTGCTGAAAGAGATTATACCAAGTTGAGAATTTAACTACAGTCTGTGGTAATTCAAAGAATCATGCTCCTATGCCAAACTTGTGTAAGTTAGTCTCAATTTCAAAAATAAGTCCATTGTCAATGCTCACTAAATGTGGTGATTCAAAGCATCATGCTCCTGTGAAAAAGTTGTCTGAGTTAGTCACAGTTCAAAAAATTAGTCCAGTGTCTATGATTACTTAATTCAATTCATCTGGAAATTTGTCTCATTCACAAATGCTTATAGATAATTTTGAATTCAATAAAATAGCCTTTATTGCTTTTGTTGCCTCTACTAACATATATGTCGATTATAACCTATCGCATAAAAGAACAGGACATATCACGATGCATACTCTAAAACAGATCATGAGGTGTTTAGGTTCATATCTCTTAGTATTGATAAAGTTGTGCCACCTAAGTTCGATTATGCTTGTCAGTCTAGAAAGTGTCATATGTAGCATTTTCTTTCCATAGAAACTTCAACTACATAGCTTTTTGAACTTTGTCATACTAATCTTTGGGGTCCAACACTTATTTCATGTTCTTAAGGCTATTATTACTATTTGTTTATCTTAGATGATTACACAAGATTTACATGAATTTTTCCTTTTATAGTTAATTAAACACCTTGTTAGTATTCATGAGTTTAAAACACATGATTAAAAATAGTCTCAATAGGAAAATTAATTGTCTACAAACATATAAAGGGGTGAGTTTAGGTCATTTACATCCTTGCTTTCAGACAAAAGTATTCAATTTAGGCATCTATGTCCTTATATCCATCACTAAAATGAAATTTTCATTATGAGAAGATGAATAAAACATAGACTTATAGTTGAAACTAGATTAGCTCTCTTAGATCAAGCTCATCTTCCTTTGAAATTTTGGTGGAATTATTTTCACATTGCCATATATCTCATTTACAGGCTTCCCAGACCTATCTAAAATGATAAGTCCCTTTTGAGAAGCTCTTTCATAAGGCGCGTACATACACAAATGAGAGTCTTTGCTTGGTCATGTTATCCTTATCTTATACTTTATAATAATTATAAATTAGTTTCTAGAAATGACAGATGCACATTTCTTGGTTATAGCTCACAGCATAAGGGCTAACAATGTCTTCATTCACTAGGGGGAGTTTATATTACTAACCATGTCATTTCTAATGAAACATCCTTTTCTTTTCTGTCTGGTGTTGATTTCTCTTTAACTCCAAATTCTTGCTCATCCTCATTTCACATTATGTGAGTCTTCCTGCCACTTTCTCTTTTTCACAAATTGCAGTCTAACTTGATGATTCTTTCTCTCAATCTTTAGAAGCTTCCGATTCACATATGCCTTTACCCCATTTCCCTTCTAGTGACCTAGACATACATATCTAATCACTAGACTAGCCATCTCTAGTTCATCATTTATCTTTATCTTCTCTACTTGTTACAGGTCCTCCTATGGTGACTAGATCTAAAGCAATTATTTCTAAACCCCAGACAGTGTATATAACAACTTGTTCACCCAAGCAAACTAAACCTCACTCAATGTCAGAAGCTTTAGCCGATCCTTAGTGGCTTCAAGCCACGAAGATAGAATTTCAAGCACTTTTGGACAATTAAACCTAGACATTAGTTTAACCCAGTGGAGGACCCATAAACTAAAATGAGGGGGGCTTAGTTCAAAATTTTTTATTTAACTTAGTTTTTTTAATATTCACTTGAATACATTTTAAGTTTTATAAACTCAAATTTTATTTTTTTTAAATTCTAAATAATAATAGTAATAAATTATTATTTTTAAATGTGTGAAAATATCATTTTTTGAAATAGTATTTTAAATGCGTGAAAATATTATTTTTCGAAGTAGTTTCCACAAAATATTTAAAAAAATAAAATAACGTGGCTAATGGGATTTGAACCAAGGTTTTAAAATCATTAAATAACACTCTTACCATTGAACCACAAGTCTTTTAATATATGAAAAATGTGTCCAAATTGTTTTATCTAACTTTTTCAGAAGGGGTTTGTGGTACATTTAAAAAAAATTTAATGGTCTAGGGGGGGCTGAAGCCCCTCCTGGGCCTTAATTGGGTCCGTCCATGATTTAACCTAACACTCTGTCAAAGTAGTAGGTAGCAATTGGTATTCAGGGTTAAGTACAACATTGATGGCAGTGTTTTCAAGTACAAGGCTAGACTAACAGCTAAAGGATTCCATAAAGCACAAGAATTGACTATAATAAGAATTTTTAGTCCAGTGACTAAGGCTCCACAATCAAAGTCATTCTCAATCTAGATGGTTCCTGAGGCAAGTAGACACCAGCAATGCCTTTCTTAATGGCTATCTCACAAAACAGATTTATATGCATTAGCTAGCAGGATTTAAGGATTAGTCTAAGCTCAATTATGTTTGCAGTCTCTAAAAGGCTTTGTATAGCTTAAATAAGCCCATAGAGCTTGGTTTAATATATTCAAGCAGGTCTTAACACTACAATGAGGTTTCTAAAATTTGAAGTCAGATACTTCTCTCTTTTAAAGAGAGTTTTCTCTTACTTGTTTTTGTGTATATAGATAACATTATTATGGCAGGCTCTAGTCTATATCTGATGCAGCAGGTCATCTCCTATCTTTCACTCTCAAAGACCTTAGGGATTTAAAATACTTTCTTAGGATTCAAGTTACTGAGAATAGATCTAGTTTGCGTCTTTATTCAAGTTATTGAGAATAGATCTAGTTTGCGTCTTTCATAGATGAAATAGATAGTTGATCTTTTGCACAAGGTCAAGATGAAAGACTGTACTCCTTGCACAATTGCTATGGCAGTAGGTATTCCTCTCATTAAATAGTTGATCTTTAAATTACTGAGAATAGATCTAGTCTGCGTTTTTCACAGACGAAATAGATAGTTGATCTTCTTCACAAGGTCAAGATGCAAGACTGTACTCCTTGCTCAACTGCTATGGCATTATGTATTCCTCTCATAAAAACTGACAGTGCACCCTTTGATGACATTACTTTGTATAGAAGCACTATTGTTACTTTACAATATGCAACTTTAACCAGGCCTGAGATAGTTTTTCAGTTAACAATTTGACTCAGTTCTTAGCTATTTCAATCATCAATCACAGGCAAACATGTAAAATAATCATTAGATATCTGAAGAGTACCTGGCATACGGGTTCACAGTTCTATAATCATGGCCCTCTGTGCATTGATTATTTCAGTGATGCAGATTGGGCAAGTCAAAGAGATGATAAAAGGTTTATAGTTGGATTCACTACTAGAAAAATGGGCTTTACTGACACTTCGTTACTGACACTTTGCAAAACGTGTCAGTACTTATGTACATATGCACCATTTTCCGCTTTTGACAAATAGGAATCAGAGATTAATGATACTAGGGTGTCAGTAAACTAAACATCAAAAATCACTAACACTAAAGTATCAATGATAAAAAAAATTCATAAAAATTTTGTTTTAGCTCCAACTCGAACCTGGGAGCTCTAAGATTTAAAGCTTTAATGTTTGGAGCACAGACCATCAAATCTCGATGAGTCAAAGTCATAATAATATTTAAATTATTAAAAAATGAAAATATAAATAACAATAACATAAAACACAGTTGTTCTCCCCATCTAGACTATATCGACTGTCTCTATCTTGCTTTCATCGTTCACTTTCGCTTTCGTTTTTCTCTTCTCGATCTCTTCTGTTTTGCACTATCCATTTACAAATTAAATTCAATTAATTTAGATAGATAATGAAAACCTAAAACTCTGATTCGTTTTTCCATTTTCCCCAAATTGAAACACAAACCAAAACCCTAATCGCTTGTTATCGAAGGGGTTTTTCTCCAACTTAACCATCCAGTGCCTATACTAGGCAAGCAAGTAAAAGCCATCGACAAGGGGTGAAGTGGCACCATCGGTTCGGTATTCAGGTAATCTCATTCTCCCTGACAAGTTCAGTCCAGAGAAAGAACTGTAGAGGAGGTTATCAGCTGGTAATGGCAGAATGTTTTATTTGTTTGTGCAATTTAATTATTGGGTTTGTTTTAATTTGGCTTATGAATAATATTTTTGAATTTTTATTTTTGGGTTGTTTCAGATATTCAGAAATTGAACAGTCGTGCAACCCTGGTGGGTTTTGTTTTCCAAATATTTTTATTTATTTATTTATTCGTAACTTGAAATTTTTGTTCTTATTTTTCTATATCTTCACTCACATGCAGTCCAAAAATACAGGCATTTTAAGTGGTGCATTACTTAAACTCAAAACACTTGCTGCTGCGACTCTGTTTTTTCTGCCACATTTGAGGTCAGTTTCAAACTTTTGTGCATGTGATTTACTGTCATTGTTATTTAAAACTAAGAATGTGCATTTTTTTTAGTTTCTGAAATAAACTGTTAGCTCCGTTTCTTAACTTTGAGCAATAAGTTAGTTGATTTTGAATGTACTAAAATATGAAATTTGATTTTAGCTTTTGCCTTTGTGATTAGGAGATGATTGTTTGGGTGTTATATTGGCTGAATGACTGTGTATTTAGTGGTTACAAACTATTTACATCTCTGTTTCATGTAAAGAGAGGCAAATTTTGTTATATAATCCTACTTGTTTATTTATTCTGTTTTGGTTGGACGATTTGTAATAGAGACAATGACTATGATATGAATTAATTAAGTTCGTGGTTGTGAGTATTGTGAGATTGTATAAAGTTGATGATTTGTGTTTGATTCAATAAAGAAATGCTTGTTTTAAAGTAGTTCTGCATGTTGTATTTGAAGTTAAAAAATGATTTATAGAATCTTAAAAAATGGCTTGCAAAGTGGTATGAAGACATTATTTATTTGAACTCTTAACTTTTGTTAGTTACTTGACTTATGAATTAGTTCGACTACTTAAAAAGCCATTAGCACCCATCTTACCTATTAATCTCCTATTTAAGTTTCAAAACTTATTTTGTTTCAATTTCAGGATTTTGTCTAAATTATTATTATAATTAATGATTTATAGGGCTATTAATGATTTTCCAGAATTATAAGTTTATTATTACAACTATAATCATAATAACATTGAACTTTAAATTAATCATGCAATTTAATTAAACTTAAACTAACATTACATATGTGAACAAGTAAAATATTTGAAATGGACAGAAGTTGGATAACTTGTGATAGATTGTCTGTAGAGTATCGTTCTGGAGTTGCTGATTTCTTAGATTTTGCCATTTTGAATGCTGAAAATCGAATGTCAATTAGATGTCCTTGCACCTTTTGTTGTAACATGGAGTTTCATACTCCTCAACAAGTGAAGGATCATTTATTTGAAAAAGGTTTTCTCCCAAGATATATTGTTTGGACTTGGCATGGTGAGACTGACTCTAAATCTACATTTACAAACTGTGAAGACCATTCACATAGTCAAAGATTTAGATGTCATGATTACAGTAATATAATTGACATGGTCGAAGATGCTTACGAGCATTGTGATAGAGATCCTAGTTCTTTTAAGGATATGCTTGAAGATGCTGAAAAGCCTTTGTACCCGGGTGCAAAACATTCAAAGTTATCTAGTTTAATGAGACTTTACAATGTGAAAGGGAACTATGGGTGGTCCGATACAGGGTTTTCTGCTTTGTTAGAAGTCCTTGCTGATATTTTGCCAAATAATAATACTCTACCTATGTCAATGTACGAGGTTAAGAAAACAATGAAAGTGTTAGGCTTAGAGTATGAAAAAATACATGCATGTCCAAATGACTGCATTTTGTATAGGAATGAATTTGCTGATCTTGCTGAATGCCCAAATTGTGGAGCATCTAGGTATAAAAAAAAAAAAGATAGCTCAACAAAATTTAGGAAAGGGGTTCCTAAAAAGGTATTATGGTATTTTCCACCTATTCCTAGGTTGAAAAGATTGTTTCAATCACCACAAACAGCTCAAAATTTAACATGGCATGCTAATAAAAGAATTAGAGATGGCAAACTTCGCCACCCAGCAGACTCACCAGCCTGGCAACTAATTGACAATAAGTGGCCAAAATTTGCACAAGAACCTAGAAATCTCCGTTTAGCTCTCTCAACTGATGGGGTTAACCCACATAGTACACTTAGCACTACTTATAGTTGTTGGCCTGTTATATTAATAACATATAATCTTCCTCCATGGTTGTGTATGAAGAGAAAGTTTTTGATGTTGTCACTTTTGATATCTGGCCCTAAACAACCTGGAAATGATCTAGATGTATACCTAGCACCTTTGATTGAGGACTTAAAAACTCTATGGGATGTAGGTATTGATGTTTATGATTCTTATAGAAAAGAAACCTTTAATTTACGGGCTGTCTTGATGTGGACAATTAGTGACTTTCCAGCATACGGAAACCTCTCTGGTTGTACTGTTAAGGGCTATTATGCTTGCCCAATTTGTGGGATAGACACTTGTGCATGTTGGCTGCCACATAGTAGGAAAATGTCATATATGGGCCATCGCCGCTTTCTACCACTCGGTCACCTATTTCGGAAACTGAAAAAGGTTTTTAATGGGAAGCAAGAGTGGAATGAGCCTCCTAAAACTTTGTCTGGTGAGGAAATCTTTAATATGGTGGAAGATATAGATATTAAGTTCGGGAAAAAGAAGGCCAAAAAGCGGAAACATGATGGCGGTGGTGGTGGTGGTGGTGATGAGAACATAACTGAAAAATTGTACAAAAAAAAGTCAATCTTTTTTGAGTTAGATTATTGGAAGCATTTATTAGTTCGCCATCAATTAGATGTGATGCACATTGAAAAAAATGTGTGCGAAAACATATATGGCACATTACTTCATCAACCAGGCAAAACAAAAGATGGGATTAATGCTAGAAAAGATCTTGAGTCTTTGAAGATCAGGGGAAAACTAGTTCCTGATGAAACAAACAAAAAAAACAAAGTCCTACCTCCAGCTCCTTATACTTTGAGTAAAAAAGAAAAAAAACAGTTTTGTGAAACCTTGCTGAGTGTGAAAGTCCCTGATGGGTATTCTTCCAATGTCCAAAACCTTGTTTCAATAGATGATTGTCGGCTTCAAGACCTTAAGTCCCATGACTGTCATACTTTGATGCAACAATTTCTACCACTAACCATTCGAAACTGTTTGCCTATAAATGTGAGAACGGCCATAATCAGGATGTGCTTCTTTTTTAATACATTGTGCTGTAAAGTGGTAGATCCTAATACTCTTGACCAATTGCAAGAGGAACTTGTAATCACTTTATGCTTACTGCAGCAGTACTTCCCACCTAGCTTTTTTGACATAATGATCCATTTAACAGTCCACTTAGTTGAACAAGTTAGGTTATGTGGGCCTGTTTATCTTCGATGGATGTATCCTTTTGAGAGACAAATGAAAACTCTCAAGGATTATGTTCGTAATCGCTACCGCCCTGAGGGTTGTATTGTAGAAAGTTATATTGCAGAAGAAGCACTTGCATTTTGTGCTGAGTACCTCTCAAATTGTGATGTTATTGGGCTGCCTACTGGTTGTCCAACTGATTTATCTATCGAAAAGCCTTTGGGAGGTGCAAACATAAAGGTGGTTGATGATCCTTTGTTGGCACAAGCACACCGGTGTGTTCTAATGAACACCCCTGAAATCCAAATATATATCGAGTAAGTTGTTAATTTTTCAAAAAAATATTACTATTGTATTATTAGATTAATATACTAGTTTTTAAATCTTAATATGTTTCACTGTAGGGAGCATATGCATTATTTGGCATCAAGAAACCCTTATAAGGCAAAAACAAATCTGTGGTTGCAAAATGAACACATACGAACATTTTCTGGTTGGTTACAAGCAAAGGTTAGAATTACGTAACTAAATACAATATAGGATATAAACTTAACAAGATTTTTCTACATGTTACTAATTACTGTACTTGTTAAATTAATTTATAGGTGGCACATGATAAAGCAAATAATGTGCCGATTGACGAAATAGTGTGCTGGTTAGCAAACAAACCACGCTCAAGCGTGGTAACCTTCTCTGGCTACGAGATAAATGGCTTCAATTTTACAACGAGGGACCGAGACTGTAATCGTGTGACCCAAAATAGTGGTGTTAGGGTTGTTGCTAACACTCTACAGATTTCAAGCTCAAAAGATAAAAGTCCTCATTTTGGAGACATGACGTTTTATGGAGTCATTGATGAGATTTGGCAGCTTGATTATCTAATGGTTAAAAAAACACTTTTCAAGTGTGATTGGGTAGATGATAGAGGGGTTTGCACTGACAATTTAGGTTTCACTGTAGTTGATTTAAATCGGATTGGCTATAAATCTGATTGCTTTATTCTGGCTTGTCATGCAAAGCAAGTATTTTATGTAAAGGACCAGCTAGAGAATAATAAATCAATAGTTTGTTCAGTGACCGACAAAGCTTATAAGTTAAATGGGGAAAGATGTGAAGACGTGGATGTATTTTCTCCATTATCTAACAAACTTCCAGTATGTGAGTTGGATGAGAAAGATGATGAAGGAATTTATGACAGAAAAGATTGTGATGCTATTCCAATAGATATTGATTTAGAAAATCAGTGAATGCATTATTGTAGTTGGTTTCCAGCACCAATTTTCAAAGTTTTCCAGTAAGTGATTTATTTATTTCATTATATGCTATTGCTCTTGTATTAACTTATTAATCTAAATGATATACTTATTTATTTTAATCATTTTCAGGATTGTAGGAGATGGCTGACGATGTTGAGTTCACTCTTCCGGAGCTCGACGGAAGACCAAGGAGAAGAAAACAAACAAAAAAAAAAGGTTTGCAAAAACAAGAAGTTAGTCATGAAGCTGCAATTGAGTACAATTCTTATGGTGTTCCGGTTGGAAAGGGAAGAAATGATCTTAGGAGTTACATTGGAGTCATTGTACGTGAAACAATTTCAATTTTACTTGATGATTGGAGGCGTGTGCCACTGGAGATGAAGGAAACTTTGTGGGTTCATTTTCAGGTTTTGTTTTCTTGTTTCATAGTATGTTTAAAGATTTTATATAACTTCCAGATTTTTTTAAAGTTGTTGCTAATCCATGTTATTGGTTGACAGAAAAAATTCAAATTGAGCTTGAAATGCAAAAGCCAAGTATTAAAGTGGATGGGGGTTGCATCAAGAAACTTTCGTTGTGAACTGGCAACTGAATTCGTTCTACCTAACAAGGACGATCGAAAGTCACTAAGGTTGCCTCCTATTGAATATCCAAGCATTAAAAAAGAAGATTGGAAACTTTTTGTTGACAAAGTTTTGTCTGAACAATTTCAGGTGTGTTGTTTGTTAATATTACCTGATGTAATTGTTGGTAGTTACTAATAATCAGTGGTAACTTTTTGTTCTTCATATAAACTGTTTGTGCAGGAAAAAAGTAAGAAGGCAAAAGACAAAAGAGCAAAGAATGTCTACAACCATCGCTTGGGTAGCACAGGATATGGTGGCATGTTGTATAGAAAAGTAAGTGTGGTAATATGGAGTAATTACAGTAACATAAGTAATCTAATGCGTATAATATCATAGAATCAATTATTTATGTTTTATGTCACCTTGTAACAGAAAAAGGAGAGTGGAGTTTCTGAGCGGGAGATTGATCGCAGTGAAGCTTGGTTAATGGCACGAGCAGACCGAGATGGCAAATATGCTTCTGATGTGACGCCAATTGCTGAGAAAATAGTAAGTCACTTGTATACTTAATTCTTATGAATTTTCTTTATAATATGTGTGTGTGGGGGTAGATATTAACGTACATATATACTGCTTTTTGTAATAATTGTATGGCAACATTTACAATTGACAGAAACTCAGTAAGATTTCATCAGAACTTATTTCTTCGCATATTAAAAGGTTAAAACTTGTTTGAGGTGTTGTCTTGTAATATTTTCTGTAGTTTCAATTTGAACTGTATATGGATTTGCTCTTTGTTAAAGATTCAAGAAGGATATTAGTTTAGTTTAGCTGATGTCTTGTACTCGTAATTGCGGATTTACAATATTTTTTTTGTAGAATGAACTGAAGAGTCATGTTGAACAAGGAACATTCCAATCACAAGGGTCACATGACATTCTAGGTGAAGCTCTTCAGAAGCAGCCAAATGGAAGTAGGGTGCAAGGAGTGGGGCAATTCGTCACCCCATCTATGTACTTTCATGTCCCTGATGCCACTGAGTTAGCAAGAGAAAGAAAGATGTATCAAGAGAGTTTCCAATTCATGTCTGCTCAATTAGAACGCATGAATGCAAGGTTAAATGCGTACAGCAATACTGAAGTTGGAAGTTCTAACTTTCCTAAGCCCAAAACTTCCACTGGTGTTCAGATTGACAATGATCAACAATCCCCTGAAACTCTTGGAAAAAGAAAGGTATATGGCCTGTTACATGTCATTATTTTATTTCCATTTGTATATGCATGTATTACTACTAATGGTATGTATTTTGATTATTGCAAAGGCTGATTTCCCATCGGGTAAGTCGACTCCAAAATCTGTGAAGAGTAAAATCAAGGACAGTCCCACCACAATTTCCCAAGCAACTCCTCAACAAACCCCCGAAAAAGTAGACTGTGAAATTACTTCAAAGCCCACACCGAGAAGATCTCCTCGACTAACTCCTAAAGTACTAGATAGGCAGTTCTCCTATTATGACAAAGTACCCAACAAAGAACCACCAGTCATCAGACCAGCAGAAGTAGCCAAAAAAGAACCCAGAGTCATCATACCAGCAGAAGTAGCCAAAAAAGAACCCAGAGTCATCAGACCAGCAGAAATAGCCAAAAAAGAACCCCGAGTCATCAGACCAGCAGCAAAAGACCTCAATGTACGTGTGAAGAATACACGGGCAGCAGCACGATCAAGAAAGAATGACAGGAGTGAATATATGAACATGTTTACCATGTTCATCGAGAATTCTTTACCTCGGTTGATCAGGATTCGGCATGACACAGCAACCTTTGGTGAAATTTGGGAAACACACTTGGACAAAATGATTTGTGCTGAAATCATCGAGTTTAAAGAGGTCTCAAACTGCATCATTAACATATGGATCAAGTACGGTAAATCATAACTTATGTTTTAGTAAACTTGGCCCTATTATTTTGTTTCCTATATTCAAACTTACTTCGTTATATATATTTGTTTCCTCTTAGACACCTGTATGAGGAGATGGAGAGCAATGGAAGTACTAAACCAGTTCAGTTTGGGCTTTTTGAGAAGCTATATCCAAGGGTCAGTTTCAAAGACAGGACTCAATACATTTCAAAACTGTTAGGCTTGGCAGAATTGGGACAAGTCATCGTATTCCCGTATAACCCTGGGTATAACCTTTTTCATTTGCTAGTAATATTCTTTAATTTGTAGATTAATCACTTTTACTTGTAATTCATGTGTGAGAACAATTTTTACTTTGTTTAGTGCCCACTGGGTGTTATTGGCAATTGATATGGTGAGACGTACAACCTATTACCTTGATCCTTTGGAAGGTAGTCCTGATGAAGAGCTAATACAGATTGTCAATCAGTTAAGTTTGTTATTTGTATCTTTGATCATGCTATTTTATTTTTATGTCTTATGCTAATTATTTGCTAACGTTAGCTATGTCTCTTAATTGTAGGGGGATTCGAATACATCAGAGTTTAAATTCTGATACAAAGGCCAATGTTCAATGGATACCTGTCAAGGTAAAAATCAGACAAACCTAACTAATTATTGTTAATGTACAGTAAAAAATTAATGTAATTTTGATCTTGTAGTGTCCGAGGCAGCCGAGCAGCTTTGAATGTGGTTACTATGTGATGAAATACATGCAAGATATCATCACAAATGTGAACGTTCTGAAAAATAATGTAAGTATTGAAAATGATTTTTACAATACTGTATCATATTGTTTTAATTTATTGTGAAATGAATCAGCTCAAACACCTGTGTGCTTCTTTACAGTTATCTTTTTATTGCGTATTGTATGCATTTTATAAACTGTGAGGGTACTTATAATGGTGACTATGTTGCATACTGTTGAATAGATTATATGAATATCCATATAGACATGAATTAGGATTTGGGATATACACAATGTACTGCATATCCCAACACAAAACAATTGTTTGGGTTGCAAAGTAGTTGTTAGTGGGGATGTGCTATGGTGTCGTTGCTTGTACTTTACTTTGATGAGGATAAGTTGTCATCCTAATTAAGGTTTTGTATGTACATCCATATTTGTATTAAATCGCGTACTGTTGGGGTTCACAAGTTGCTTCGGCTATCAAATATTGTTGTTGTTGGGGTTCACAAGTTTTTTTTTTTGGAATTACCATGATCAGGATGTTCAGTATTTACCTATATAATTTTGGATAAAACAGTAACATTGTTAGAGTTTATTTGTTGGCTTTAATTGTTAACACACAAATGTATTTAAATGAATGATAATTAAGTAGTTTAGTCAAGGATTTTCGGTGAATAACTTGTTGTTTTAAAATTAAAGTTCAAGGGAGTTGAGGAATACACTGTCAAGGACCTCTCGCGACTTCGTGATCAGTGGGCTACATACGTTGCCAAGTTAATTACAGCCTACAATCGCGAGGTAACATACAAGTAATTTATGATTATTTTTCCTTAAAACAAATCCGTGATTTATTTTTTGTGGTGTGCTAATTGATTTTATATACTTGTAGGTGGAAAAAAAATGAAGGCATATGCGGACTCCAAAATCAGTGACTCCAAAATCAGTGACATTGTTATTTGTTTTCTCTTCTTGGCTAAATTTTCCGAAATTAATTTAGTACTTTATCATGTATACTACTTGTTCAAAGCTTAATTTTGTACTTGAACATGTTTTTTACCCCCAAACAATGATGTATTTGAACTATTTTAATTTAACTGATGTATTTGAAATGTGTATTATGTGAATTGCATTACAAGATTTGGTATGTTTAATATATTTTAGGGTTAATTTTAATTGTAAAATAAACATGAATAATGTCATTAAAAAAAAATAAAACACAACCGGTATAGCACCGTTAATACTGACACTAATTATTTAAATGACGATAAGAATTTTTGATGTTACTGAGTCAGTGGATTCCTGATACTGTAGTCACATAAATCAGTGACATGTAAATAGTATCATTAAATGCTAACGCGATTGAGTCACTATCCTTGTGACTCTCTAGTGACACAAAATACTGACATAAAAATAGTATCAACTGATACTAACATCATAGTATCACTATGGTGGTGATACTATAGTGACACAAAATACTGACGCAAAAATCACTGACACCAAAGATTAGTGTCAGTGTGTTCTGGCTTGAGCATTACTGACACAATTAACAAGTGTCAGCAAAAGTAATTACTGACACTAAATTGGTGTCAGTAAAGCCCATTTTTCTAGTAGTGATTCTATGTTTGTTTTGTCCTAGTTTAGTCTCATGGTGTTAAAAAAATAAAGCATTGGTCTCCAGAGTCAAAGTACAAGGCCTTGGCAATGGTTGCTTCTGAGGTTTTGTGGATCAAATCCTTGCTAATAGAACTTGATGTTTCTTTTACTTCAACTCCTATTATTTAGTGTGATAATCAGAGTGCATGTACTTTATCCAGCGATCCTAAGTTTCATTTTTGCACTAAACATATTGAGCTTGATGTTAATTTTTAAGGGAAAAGGTTGCCAATCAAAGTCTTCAAGTATGCTCTCCTAGTTCAGCCAATACAGCTGACATTCTCACTAATGTTTTACCTTATCATCCTTTTCCTCATTTATGTACCAAGCTCAACCTTGTTTCCTTAAGCTGAGCTTAAGGGGGATGTTAAGATATTTTGCTAGGCTGGTTTTCTAGGTTAATTAAGCTAAGGTATGCTGATCAAATAATGATGTTGTGTGCACTAGATGTGAGAATAAGTATAACTAGCTTATAGCATCTAATGTAAATGAATGCCAACTGGCATTTTATAGGTAGTTAGAAGAATTCAGCTTGTTATACTATAGTTATGATTGTGTACACACACACACAGAGTATATATATATATATATATATATATATATATCTCTAAATAGAGCTGTATTAACACAAATTATAAGCTAGATTCATTTTAATAAGATTTCCAGATTCAACTAGATTCTTCTCATTCATTTTCTCTTCATTTTTCTCTCCATCTAAACAACTTAATAATTATAATAAAAACCCCAAGTGCTTGGCTCATGAATTCAATGGGCTTATTTAGTTGCTGAAAGACCGCTCTAATACTTTCACTTGAGGCATCAATTTTAATAATGGAAGTGTTGTTGAAGTTTGGAATTGCAAGAGTTAACGTACTAGTTATAGCTTGTTTGATTTATTGAATGCCTCTTCTACTGTATCATGCCACCTAAATTGCCCCTTTTTTAGAAGGTTTATGAGAATATGAGGCAAGAGCCCACAATCTCGTACAGATTTGCAATAGTAACCTTTTAACCTTAAAAATCCTCGTAATTCGGTAATATTACTGGTCGGGGCCAAGTCACCATGGCTGAGAGCTTTATATCATCTACCTTTACTCCTTGGCAAGTGACGATTTTATCCCAAGTACTCCAGTTCTTGTTGACTGAAAGCATTTTACTTGCTTTGATAAAGAACTGTTGTTGCTTCAGAATGTTTAGAGCTTTTCTAACATGCTCAAGACACAAATCCCATCTGGGACTATAGATTAAAATGTCATCAAAGAAATTAGAAAAAAAAACTTTTTCTGATAAAGACGAAAGATAGAGTTCATAATGTCCTGAAACATCGATAAGCCATTGTATAAGCTAAACGATATGACTAAATACTTATAACAGTCGCTATATATATGGAAAACTATTTTTTGAATATCAGATAGATGTACTCAAACCTGATGATACCTAGCTCTCAGATCTAACTTTGTGAAGTACGCAGCGCCATGCAATTTGTCCAACATATCTTCCACCGTAGAAATTAGAAAGCAATCTTTCATGGTGACTTTATTGAGAGATTGATAATCAGTGCAGAACCACCAATTGCCATCCTTTTCTTGCTAAAAGTATTGGTGATGACAATGGAGTGGTGTTAGGGCTTTATAAGCCCCAAATTCAACATCTCTTGGACCTGTTTCTTTATTTTAGCTTTTTAGAAGAAGGTCGATCGATAAGGTCAAATATTAATTCTCAGATCCTTCCTTGAGTGGAATACAGTGATCGACCTCACGTGAAGGTGGAAGTCGTGTTAGTTCTTTGAATACTTCAGCATAATTGTTTAAGGCTTTTTGCATGCTCAGTTATAGAATACTCATGGACTCTTCCATATTCTTGTAATCGACACACTGTAAATACTGAGTGCCCTTGTCGATATTCCTTTGTCATCTCCTTAAGTCAGACGATTTGGATTGTATGGGGATTAATTCCTTGTAATCTCATGCCTTAATCTTCTATTGGAAATCTATAGTGAGAAGTTTCCAATTGCACACTACTAACCAACCATTGAATGCCTAATACCATATCCAGTCCTACTATAGGAAGAGAGTAAAGAATGAATGAGAAAGAAATGCCTTATAAGAGTACTTTTACTTTCTGAAATTCCCCTAGGGACATAAGCCTTTCGCTATTCACCACTCAAGCTATAAATTGTTTTGTAGGAATAATTCGCAACCAAAGCAGATTTGCCATCCTTGTACTAATAAAGTTTTGAGTTGACTCACTATCGATCAATGCAACTATTTTGAATGGTCGAACCTTTACTATAACTCACATGGCTTTTACAGTCATCCATCCTGTTAATGCATAAAATGTAATCTTAAGGTCGGTTTTTTTCCTTCATTTTCTTCTCTACATAGTTCCTTTACACATTCTTCACAAGTGTTCTCATTGGTGTTGTTGGCGCTCTTGAGAGGTAGGAGTTAAGGTCCTTGACATTTATGGCCAACAGTGAACCATCCGTTGCGAGTAAAACATAGTTCTTGTGCTTTTCCTTATTGTATTTCATCCCATTGTAATATTTTGATATGCGCAGTTGGTGATGTTCGAGTAGGTGGTAGTGTTGGTGGTGCGCGGTTGGTAGGTAGCTGTTGCAAGAACTTCCACTATTTTGATAGCTGAACATCTTTTATACTGGCCAAGCTTATTGTTTCCATTAGTGTTCTTCGTTTGAACATGCAGGTTTTCTTAGATAGTTTTGGTTTTAATCCTCCAATGAACATACCCTTAGATACTTCTGGCCTTCTTTGTCTAGCCATGAACTTGGTTGCCAAGCCTTTTAAATTCCTTTTGGTAATTATGAACAAAACTAGATTGTCTCACACTAGATAAGACTTCATCAAAATTTTCACACTCTTAAGACCAAAATGAGTTTATAATTCATCTGTAACATTTTTCCATGTCACCGATTATTCTCTTTCTCAATATGCTCGTTGTAGCAATTGTCAATATTGGTTGGCTTCTTCTTCCAGATGGAAAGATGCTAATGATACTTTCTAGTCATTTGTTGTGTCTTGGTACTTGAAGAACTGCACTATTTGATTAAACCACTCGGTTGGACCATCTCTAGAATAGCGTGGAAATTCTAATTTTAACCTACAAAATTTGTTCCCAAGAAAAAAAAAAAGTCAAATATGTCGTGCTTTACCTAACATGATTGCAACATAAACGTACAACATTTAACTCAACATATAGATGTATAGTAAACGTTATATATGAAAAAGAATGTGAAATGTGAAGCCAAGAAAAGATCTACTTTCCAAAGGCATTAAGAACACGAACACCAAACTTTTAAACATACAATTTGTGATGTAAATATGAAGCAAAAAAATACAAAATTTATAATAATTAAAGTCCAATATGCAACATTGGACATCTAACGTGATTATTTTGTTGTGTGTTCATAAAATTAGAAAACAAAAAATCATTTCAACAATCAAGGAAAGGGAAAGGTTCAAAGCCTCAAATTATAAAGATATTAACAATAAATTAATTAATAATAGCAGAAGGGATCCCCTCTAGACCTCGAACTCACGCTCTCAAGTATTGGATGGCGTGACTTGGCACAAGTCAAGTAGGTTCAATAGCCTTGGGTTAAGGGACTTTGTTCACCTTGGGTTTTTATTTATTTTTTTCTTTTTGGTGCTTTGTTCTTTTGGTGAGTGTTAAATTAAAAAATATATATATAAAAATTACAGCAATATAAATTAATGAGAGATGCATCTCAAACCATATAAAAAGTTCAAACAAAAAAATAAGGTGACTAGAGAATCTGATTTCGAAGTATCTCTTTAATTTATTATCCTGAGTGTGTCAGTATATTATATTATATTATGTATCCATGGTCTCTCTTTTATTAACATCAATCAATACCAATACTATTGCTTTCGACATTTTTGTCAACAATTTTGGGAACTTTGCAATCTTCCTTGATTGTCAATATTAAAAAATATTTCTTCTCCTTCTCTATACCCAAAAAAAGAAAAAAAAATTGGCACCAGTCACGTTATATTCAATGGCAAGTAACCAGTCAATTTTCCCCAAGATAAATCGTTAACCTGTCAATTTTCCCCAAGATAAATCGTAGCAGATTTTTCAAATAAAATCAATATCAAGTTAATTATGTTATTTATCTTCCTTGCTTCCCCAAGGATTATCTTGAAAATAAAATAAAATTAACTCTGTTATTCAATTGAATTTATTGTAATCCATTAGTTTCATTGCATTCCGATATTTCCTTCGAGAACAAAATACCACACTTGTAATTTTGTTTAGTTGGTTGGCTGTTGTTCGTGTTGGGAAAATATGCTCTTTAAAAGCATATGTGTTTATTTAATTGTAATAAATATTTTTTCTGATTAATAAAATTAATGAGATATTTTATTCAAATATCTTAATTGCATTAATATTTTTTTTAAAGTCTATTTAATCATATTATATGTATTTATGTGATCACCATGTGGATTCACAGAAGACATAAATACAAGTTATCTTATGATTAAATAAATTTAGTTCGCAGTTGATAAATAAAGTTGGGCACTTTATTTAGGTATAGACTGTAATAAATTCATTGAATGATTTGTCTTAATCATGTATGAATTTATTGATGTAGTACGACTACATTGAACAAGATCACACATGAGATTTAATTAACTTTGTAATAACTGTCAGACTTATTAAATCTCATAGGCGTTGATTTTACTGTAATCTTAATCTTGAGTTAATTATGATTTCATGATTGCAATTGTTATTCCATTTGAGTTACCAATGGGCACGACACATCCTTGTGGTCAAGATTACCCGGTATCTTGGTGGGAGCAATTATGAGTATTGGAGTTATGGATTAACAATATAGAATTTGTACAACACATCTCTTGATGGGTTTTCGGCACTTGATCATAGAATTCTCTGGCCAGAGTGTGTCAACATATTTAGTATGTTGAAAATGATCATTAGAAAAAAACCAGTAAGGATCAAGGAATAAGTTGTTATTAAATTGATTGGATAGTTTAGATATCAATTTAATTAACGATGTGGTACAAAGGATTGTGCAGTAAAGAAATCAATGTGGCTTGGGACGAATTATTATTCGAGCATACAATTATGGAAGTCAGTTCCAATCTTTTAGTGGAGTAGATTTGGAATTAAATAATTGGGCTAGTTTAATTACAAGCCTAATTATTGTAGCCACTATTGTATGTTCCCAAATGATCCCCGGGTTAGCTCATTTAATTGACTGCACTACTACTGGACTAATAAGTAAGATAACTAGCTATTTGGGTCAAAAGCCTAAATATATCATTTAGTGGGAGGCTCTATTTAATTAACTTTTGTATAAGGGGCCTTATGTTATTTTACAAGGTGGGTCCCCTATAGAAAAAGCAAATAACGTGAGTTTTGTTTTTTGATTATTTGGAGCCTAGGGTTTTCACAAAAGGGTGATATAAAAGGCTTATTTTCTCTAAAAAAAAATGAGAAGCCACTTTATACAGATCGGAGAATAAGATTTTTCTCTCTATTATTGAGAAAAAAAATTTCTCGTGCTAGTTGCTTTGGTAGTGATAAAGGCGCCCACATGTCAAGTGCAGATCGAACCTGAGTCATAACCTGGAAGATCATTGGTGACAGTTCGTGATCTAACAAGCGTGGTGGTGACGGATCGTGATCTAACAGGAGTGGTGGTGGCGGATCGTGATCTAGAAGCCTAAATCACTTCAGCGGAAAAAGCCAACTCGGATTTTCAAGGTACGATTTCTAGAATACAAATTCTTATATATTATATGAGAGCGGTCCTTAAAAGGTTTTATAAAAATTTAAAAACCTAATTTTTCCCCAACAGTTCTATCATTATAAATAGCTCTCTTACTTCCATTTCATAGCCATAATCCAATCGATATCGCCTATATACAATAAGAATTTGAATCCAGTGCTAATCTTTTAATTTTTGTGTGTGTTTAATGATGGAGGATACTGCTACAGCTAGCCCTTCCAACTCGGCTATGTGGTACTCAATAATCCTTTGCTTCCCACCTGTCCTCCTGTTGTTATTTCACCGCCTTTTTTCTCGCAATAAGCTCAACTTGTTGCCACCACCCGGTTTAAATTTTGAGTTTTTGGGAGTGAAAGTTATAGAACTTATTTAAAGAGTTAAATTTTCTAAAATATCCTTAATTTAATTTACAATCCTAATTCATTCATTTTATAACATAACTCTAAAAAGTTTGTCTATTAAAGTAATTTTATAATATTTAATACAAGCCCTCATTCATAACCAAAGCAATTAAAATATTTTTAGTAAAAGTCTATTTAAATAAGATTTATTGGAAAACGTTCTATTTTTGTCATTGTCGTTGTTGTTAGTAGTAGTAATAATAATCATCATCATCATCAAATTATTATTTAGTTATTATCACCACCATTGTTGTTGATGTGCTCTTGTTATTATTATTAATAATATTATTATCATTTTTATTAATGAAAATAATTAATTAAGACATTTTAATAACTTAAAATAATCTACTTTGATTTTAAGACAAAGTAAACAAATTAATGAGAATACAGTCCATTTTGATTATGATTCTTATTCCAATTCATTCAAATTATCAATTAGTAAATGTACTATTAGGATACCAAAATAGACTGTTTTTTCGTTTCACATTTTTTATTTTCTCTCCAACACCCAAAAAAAAAAAAAAAATTCACCGCAAAATTCTTTCAAATAATTACTAACCAAGTACGAAGACATCTTTTTTTTTTTTTTCATATTTACCCATATGAATGAAGGTTCTTTGAATCAACAAATAAATTTCTCAAAATTATGTACCACTATGAATTGAATGGTTCCGAATATGCAGCTTAAAGTTTGATAATCATATAAGCACGAAATCAACAAATTTAACCATAGGGAATTCATATTTATAAACTAACAAATAAAGGAAGCAAGATTTAACTAGATCTCCTGAGTCATAAAATCACTTGAGAACGACAGATAAAGGGAGGAATAATTGAATCGAAGGTCATCAAAGTTTTATTTTGGGCATGGGTCAAAGTATTAAACCAACATTTTTTTTTTAAGGAAAAGGACAAATCTTTCAAAGCATATAGATCACGAAACGCGAAACTTCAAGCATGAGACGTGTGATATAAAATTACATGTGACATAAAAAAAAACAATAATTAAATTCTCCCTTTTATTGTCCGTGTTCCCAAGAAAAAAAAATCAAATATGTCGTGCTTTACCTAACATGATTGCAACATAAACGTACAACATTTAACTCAACATATAGATGTATAGTAAACGTTATATATGAAAAAGAATGTGAAATGTGAAGCCAAGAAAAGATCTACTTTCCAAAGGCATTAAGAACACGAACAACAAACTTTTAAACATATAATTTGTGATGTAAATATGAAACAAAAGAATACAAAATTTATAATAATTAAAGTCCAATATGCAACATTGGACATCTAACGTGATTATTTTATTGTGTGTTCATAAAATTAGAAAAAAAAAATCATTTCAACAATCAAGGGAAGGGAAAGGTTCAAAGCCTCAAATTATAAAGATATTAACAATAAATTAAATAATAATGGCGGAAGGGATCCCCTCTAGACCTCGAACTCACGCTCTCAAGTATTGGATGGCGTGACTTGGCACAAGTCAAGTGGGTTCAATAGCCTTGGGTTAAGGGACTTTGTTCACCTTGGGTTTTTATTTATTTTTTTTGTGCTTTGTTCTTTTGGTGAGTGTTAAATTAAAATATATATATATAAATTACAGCAATCTAAATTAATGAGAGATGCATCTCAAACCATATAAAAAGTTCAAACAAACAAAAAAATAAGGTGACTAGGGAATCTGATTTCTAAGTACCTCTTTAATTTATTATCGTGAGTGTGCCAGTATATTATATTATATTATGTATGCATGGTTTCTCTTTTATTAACATCAATCAATACCAATACCTTTGCTTTCGACATTTTTTTTCAACAATTTTGGAAACTTTGCAATCTTCCTTGATTGTCAATATTAAAAAATATTTCTTCTCCTTCTCTATACCCAAAAAAAAAAAAAAAAAACTTGGCACCAGTCACGTTATATTCAATGGCAAGTAACCTGTCAATTTTCCCCACGATAAATCGTAGCAGATTTTTCAAATCAAATCAATATCAAGTTAATTCTGTTATTTATCTTCCTTGCTTCCACAAGGATTATCTTGAAAAAAAAAAAAATTAACTCTGTTATTCAATTGAATTTATTGTAATCCATTATTTTCATTGCATTCCGATATTTCCTTCGAGAACAAAATACCACACTTGTAATTTTGTATAGTTGGTTGGCTGTTGTTCTATCATTATAAATAGCTCTCTTACTTCCATTTCATAGCCATAATCCAATCAATATCGCCTATATACAATAAGAATTTGAATCCAGTGCTAATCTTTTAATTTTTGTGTGTTTAATGATGGAGGATACTGCTACAGCTAGCCCTTCACACTCAGTTATGTGGTACTCAATAATCCTTTGCTTCCCACCTGTCCTCCTGTTGTTATTTCAGCGCCTTTTTTCTCGCAATAAGCTCAACTTGTTGCCACCACCCGGTCCAAAGCCATGGCCCCTCATCGGAAACCTCAACCTCATCGGCCAGCTCCCTCACGTCTCCCTCCATTCTCTCTCCCAAAAATATGGCCCCCTTATCCAACTCAAATTCGGTTTAGACACCGTAGTGGTAGGCTCATCAGCTGAAGTAGCAGAACTTATACTAAAAACTCATGATCTTTCTTTTGCTAGTAGGCCAGCACTTCTTGCAGGGAAACACGCAAACTTCAATCATTTGGTTATGGCCACTGCACCATATGGGCCACATTGGCGCCAAACTCGTAAAACCTTCAAAACGCAAATTCTTAGCCCAAAACGTTTAGGACAATTTGAGTACATAAGGGTAGAGGAAAGAAAAGCATTATTGTTTAAAATGTACAAATCATCATCATCTTCTTCTCCTTCCTCCACGCCTGTTCATTTGAAAGATCGTCTTTACATGTTCAATCTTACCACCATGAGCCGGATGCTGTTAGGAAAAAGGTATACTGAGGATGATGAAAACAATATTGTAACTGCAAAAGAGTTCACAGAGATAGTCGATGAAGTGTTCTTGATTAGCGGTATTTTAGATATAGGGGATGCAATTCCATGGCTTGCTTTCTTAGATTTACAAGGAAATGTAAAGAGAATGAAGGCTGTGAAGAAGAAGGCTGATAAATTTTATGAGCATGTTTTGGATGAGCACGAGCGCCATGCTAAGAGGAAATCGTTTAATGAACATGGGACTAAGGATATGGTCGATGTTTTGCTGCAGCTGGCTGATGATCCTACTCTCGAAGTTAAGGTTGAAAGAGATCACATTAAGGCAGCAATCCAGGTAATTAAATTTTGTTTGCAAATGCTAAATTTCAAAAAAAATTTCAGCAAATCCAATTTGAAATAGTTATGTTTGGGTTGGAACCCTACTCTCACGCACATAGATAAAGTAAAGGGGTCTGAATTTTTTTAATGAATTATCTTATTTTCTTAAGAAAAAAATAAAAATCCGAATAGTAATTTTAGGGTATGCTATAGTAAAGGTAATACTACTAACAGTAATTTCACATATGTGTACATTGAAATGAAGTGTAATTTTGTTTATTGTGATTTTAAATTTTTAGAAGTAGTTTACTGTTCTACAAAAGCAAACATCATGAATACAACTATCCTAGTGTCTCTCGCACTAAAAATCTGAATCATATTATTCTTTTTATTATGTTGATGATTTTTAGGATCTTTTACTTGGTGGAATTGAAACCTCAGCGATCACCACAGAATGGGCAATGTCAGAGCTCTTGAAAAATCCAAGAGTTATACAAAAGGCAACCGAAGAGCTAGATAGAGTAATTGGAAGAAACAAATGGGTAGAAGAGAAAGACATTGTTAACCTGCCATACATACAAGCAATTGTTAAAGAAGTGATGCGTCTTCATCCTCCGGCAACATTGCTTGTTCCTCGATTAGCTGGAGAAAATTGCAAAGTAGCCGGCTATGACATTATTAAAAACTCTCGTGTGATTGTAAATGTATGGGCAATAGGGAGAGATCCAACCCTATGGGAGAAACCTAATGAGTTTTGTCCAGAGAGATTCATCGGAAAAGAGATTGATGTTGTAGGCCATAATTTTGAGCTACTGCCATTTGGAGCTGGGAGGAGGATGTGTGTTGGTTATGCTCTAGGGCTAATAACGGTCCAGTCAACTTTGGCAAATCTTTTGCATGGTTTTGAATGGAAATTGCCTGGTAATGTGAGGAAAGAAGATTTAGATATGGAGGAAAGATTTGGGGTCACAACGTCCAGAAAAAATCCACTTCTTGTTGTTCCTAAGCCTCGACTTCCTCTTGATCTATACTCATCGTGATCGGACTTCTTTTCACTTAGATATTGTCTGGCTAATCTTTTGCGTAGTTATTGATTTATTATCAAATAAAGTTAACCACATCTAGCTGGTTAAAGTTTTCGGTATTTATTAAATATCTAAGGCAATAGTCAAGGCAATTGATCTCTATAGTGGAAGTTGATCAGGTTAATAAATTATGTTCAGAGTATATGTATGCTCTTTAAAATAAAGCGCATTTCATTATTTTGTAATAAATAAATTTTCTTATTAATAAAATAGATGAAACATTAATTTCTTAATGTATTGAGTGGCACAATTTTGTTCTTTGTAGACATGTACGCCTCAAACGAAGTGCAGAGTAATGAATAAATTTTCTTATTAATAAAATAGATGAAACATTGATTTCTTAATGTCCATTTGATCATATTTTGTTGTTGACCTATAGCTAAATGGCCATACAAACTTTTCCTTTTAGAATAAAAATCTATAGGACAAATTCCTGTTACAATCTTTCTATTTTAATATTTGTTTTCAATTATTTATTTTACTTTTTTTTATTACATGAGACTATTTCTCAAGAGTACAACTCATATTCTATGAGATTACAACTGATATTTACAAATCAGATTATTATTGAAACTAGTTTATATAAATTCTTACGGAGCACTGCCTAGATTTTTACTCTCCCTAATATTCGAGGGACATCTACTCCACTCACATTTCAAAAGAGCGAAAATTATCTTCACTTAAATTGAGAAAGGAAATTAAACCCCAACAATGCATTGTAGGGGCTCGAACCTATGACCTCACAATTGTGAGGTTTGGGTTCTAACAAAAACCTAATGGTTTATTTACTTAACCTTTTAATTATGAAATTTTGACGTCTACTCCATTCACAATTAAAAACCAAATACAAATTTACCTGTTAATTGTATTTGGTTTTTAATAAGTCAAAATTAGGTTGTTGGTTCCTTATTTTGTGGAATCATGGAGTATGATGGAGAACTACTTAATGCTTGATGTTTCAGGGTTGTAACTTTGAACTAAAACTCTATTTAAAGCTTGATGTTATTCATAAAAAAAAAGTCATGAGCATTATAATTTTGTTAACTTATATGTTGTATTTGAGAATTTATTAGTTTCTTGAATAACCAGTACTTATTTTTGAGGACTAGGTTTTTCGTATTAAACTATATTTCTTTGACTTCCTTCTATTTCATTCAAGTTACCATTACAAACACAGGCATTTTGTATCATTTGGCATTAGAGCTAGGTAACAAATAAGGAGCGAATCCTTACAATGGAGCAAAGGCTAGAGAGGATACAGAAGATGATGAAGGCCATAATTCTTGAACAAAGGGAACTCACCAAGAAATTATTGGATAAAATGGCTAAGACATCAAGAAACATCGGATGTAAACATCTGACCATCATGTCAAACATGTGGAAGATAAATCTACGTCTTTGGTTGAAGCTCAACCTCTGCAACAAAGTGCAATTTGACGATTGCAACGCATGATGGAGATGTTAATCACTGCAACAAAGAAGTGTTACCATTGAAGAATATTCAACAAATCAACATTCAAAAGATTGGAGTTTTCTCCTACAAGCCAAAGGTGCAGAATTGTCATTTTAACCACAAAGCTGAAATGCCTAGGCAACATGATGATATATCCTTCATCAATTAAGCGCCAAAATTAAAGGTGATAAATATTATTGATTAAAGCCCGGGGGGGGGGGGGGGGGGATCTTCAAGAGAGGTTTAAGGCAACATTAGATCTCATTATGAATTGGAAACGAAGGAGAAGAAAAATTATTTCAGTAAAATCTACCTTGGAGAACAAGGAGGAAGGATGTTTCTATTTTAATATTTGTTTTAATTGTTTACTTTATATTTTCAGCGTAGCTGGTTTTTAATAAGTCAAAATTTAGTTGTTCATTCGTGGTTTATTTTGTGGATTCATGGAGTATGATAAAGAACACGCTTAATGCTTCCTATTTTGAGGCTTGTAACTCAGACTAAAGCTCTATTTCAAGCTTCATGTTATTTAATGAAAGAATATCATAAGTATTATTATTTTAGCAAATTATAAAGTATATTTAGAATTCTATTGGTCCTTCGAATAACCTACGCTGATTTTGGAGGTTTAGATTTTCTCAAATTAGCCTATACTTCTTTCTATTTCCTTCATTTAATTCAAGTTATCATTATACATTTGTGTTTGTATCAATTACCTTCTATTTTTCAGAAACCGAAAGCCAAGGCGGAATGTTGACATGAGCATGCGGGACATCAATCTTGATTGGCGGATCTTATTCCAGATTATGAAAAAATGTATTTATCTATTTCTTTCTTTCTTTCTTTTTTTGGGATAAACCTAGCTTAGCTTTTTTTGGAAAACCCCTGCCGAAGCAAGGAAAATAAGACTAACAAAAATTAGAAGAGTTTACAACTCATGGTTTATAGAGCTGATCCAGACAAACAAACCAAAAAGAATAAAAAAAATTCAAAACAAAAGCTCGCCTAACAAAACCTATGTGACTAAAGGCCACGAGCATCTCTATGAAAAAAAAAATATAAAATCTTAATAGGAGCAATATCCAACCAAACAAATTCATTCGCTTTGAAGCACATGTTAGCCATCACATTTACAGCTTCGTTACTTTCTCGAAATACATGGGTAAAACGAACAACCATGATTCAAGTAAAGATTGACAGTTAGACCAACGAGCACTAAGTTGCTGAGGAGGGGGGAGCAGAGAGTTCCGAAGATGACGAACCGTAGGCATGGAATCACACTGAATAACAACATGACGCTAATGATGTGCATGAGCCTGTTTGATAGGTACCAAGAGGACAAATAAAGCCACCCAAAAATGTTGAAAACTGAGGAGGACTACACTGCTCAAAATTAAAAATATTTAGGTAATAGAAGAATTTAATTAAAATAAAGGATATTTTTAATAGTTTACTAAAGACACTACACACAACTCACGGGTCAATTCTTGTTTCTCTCTTATTCTTCACATTTCACTATTTCACTTGATGCATAGCCAAATGATACATGGAATCACACTGAATAACAACATGACGCTAATGATGTGCATGAGCCTGCTTGATAGGTACCAAGAGGACAAACGAAGCCACCCAAAAATGTTGAAAACTGAGGAGGACTAAACTGCTCAAAATTGAAACTATTTAGGTAACAAAGAATTTAATTAAAATAAATGATATTTCAATATTTTACTAAAGACACTACACATAACTCACGGGTCACTTCTTATTTCTCTCTTATTCTTCACATTTCACTTGATACATAGCCAAATGATACAAGGGGATATTTATAGTATATAAGAACAAATCTAAACCATTCAAATAAAAAATTACAAAAAATTAGTAACTATTTATTTTCACCAACCACACCTACCACCAATAATTCACCTAGCACAACTGCCACCATAATTCAAATCTAGTACTAACCATACCTGCTTATAGAACTTTCCATGCATTGGGCTTAATTTTGGGCTTGACTAATGAAAGGTGGTGTTGGGCTTATTTTAACACTCCCCCTCAACATCAACTTTCATCCTTCGAACCATAATGAGCTAATGGCGGAACTCTTCAAACTTTGCAATGTTAAGACTTTTTGTAAACAAATCTGCAACTTGATCGTCGATCTGTGTTGATATACTGCATTTCAACTTTATCTTGTAAAACCTTTTCCTTGATGAAGTGATATTGCACTTCCATATGCCTAGCTCTTGCATGAAAAATTGGATTTTCCGCTAAGTTGATCACCGATTGGTTGTCACAATATAATGGTACTGCGTAATCTACTGGTTCATCACCTGCATCAATCAAGTACTTTCTTGAGCTACCATCACTACTGTTCTATACTCTACTTCTATGGTTAATAGTGATATAGATGGTTGTCTCTTACTACACCAAAAAACTATCTAGATGCAATTTTAAAAATGTACCTAGTAGTCAATCTTCTTGTATCGTGATCTCTGGTATAGTCAATATCACAATAGGTAATCAACTTGCAACTTTCACCTTTCTTGTACAATAGATTGTAGGCAATTGTAGTTTTCACATATCTTAGTCTTTGTCGAATCACTTCCAAGTGAGGTTTCTTTGGATTTTGCATGTACTGACTCATTACACCCACTTCATATAAAATGTTTAATCTAATTAATGTTAGGTAGATTAAAATTTCTACTAATTATTGATACATCGTTCCATCTTGTAAATCTTTGCCTTTATGAGTGCACAATTTTGGATTGATTTCCATTGACGTTGAGATTGGCTTGCATTCTAACATTTAAAACTTCTTCAGCAAGTCTTGGGCATATTTCTATTGGCAAAGAAATATCCCCTCATTTGTTCGATCAACTTCGTGAGGTACAACTTTCCCACTTGAGTATAATAGAATTAACTTCAAGCTAACAAGTCCCCTTACGTATAATAATAATAATAATAATAATAATAATAATAATAATAATAATAATAATAACAATAATAAAAAATAGTTAGTTCTACACTACTACAAAATTGATCTTTAATGACGGTTTTAAATGACATAAGATGACGGTTTAAAAACCGTTATCTTAGGCAGTGACATTAAAAGGGGCATACTTTTTATGACGGTTCAAAAACCGTCATTAAATATATACATATAATGACGGTTATTTTAATAAACGGTCATTACATATCATATATACATAAGTTTTAATCACGGTTTTTAACAAAAAAACGTCATTAAATACATATTTATAATGACGGTTATTTTACAAAACAGTCATTATTCGCTATATTTACTAGAGCTTTAATGACGGTTTTTAAAAAAAAAACCGTCATTAAAAATCACATTTAATGACGGTTCTTTAAATAGCAGTCATCTATTGCACTTTTCCATTAATTTTTTATGACGTTTTTTATTCATAACCGTTATCTTTTATAGTAAATATACTTATATTGAATGACGGTTCTTACATAATAACCGTCATCTGTAACTAGGGATGGCAATGGGCACCGCCCGCAGCGGGTTTGCCATTACCAAACCCAAACCCGCACAAAATTTAAATTACAAAACCCACCCGCAACCCGCAGCGGGTTTTAACAATTACCAAACCCGCAATGGTACCCGACGGATTTTTTGCGGGTTTCCGTATTTAAAATCACAAATGTTTAATATATAAATTTATAATAATAACCTCAAATTCCATATAACATACTCAATTTTATATTTAAACAATGTAAATGAAAAATTAAAATTTCAACATCAATCCAACACAAATTCTCAAATTTAAGTATAAATTACACAAATCCATTTAAAAAACACAAACTAGTATCTAAAAATAATAATTATATTTCATATTATCATTTAAAACAAGCTCCGAGAGAAGATATTCATTTTATTCACCACCATAAGCACCCATCCAACACAATGCCTATAATAATAATTAAGATTAATATTTTCAAATATTAATTCGAAGGGAAATGCCTTTAGTTTTCTTTAGGTTATGACTTTAGAATGGGAGATGGGCCACATACAGACATATACAACTTTGAACCTTTGGCTATTTGGTAATTTGAATAATGACATTATTTTCTTTATACATTTTTAGATTAAAATTAAATTAAAAATATTTGGAAAAAATATTGTGGGTTTGGTGGATATCCACTGGATATAAAGTTAATACCAAACCCACCCGCATCCATGTGCGGGTTTTAATTTATAATACTAAACCCGCCCACAATGGATAAAATTACCCGCAGTGGGCGGGTTTTGGCGGGTGGGTTTGGGCGGGTTTGCGGGTACAATTGCCATCCCTATCTGTAACATGTTAATTTTAAAAAAATAAATATTTACAATAATCATTTCAAGCCCCAATTTCAATTACAGTATCTATAAGTTTTTTACAATTGTACGTTCTACAAATGTTTCATATCAAAAGTTATACAAAAAGATTTGATAATTCCTTTTATCTCTTCACTATATCTTCAATATATCTTCGACTTAATAACATGCTTGCTTGCTGCCTTGAAAAATTATATCTGTTTATAGCCAAAGGGAAAAACAAAAACAACCCAAGAAAAAACAATTAGCAAGAAGATAAAAGAGCAAAGAAGTAACAAAATAAAAAAGAAAATAAAAAGAAACGTTTTTTGAGTGTTGTTTTCTTTGTAATACAGTAGCAAAACCAATTCTAGGCACCACATAAAACAAAAATAACAGTGCAAGTAATTAGCCTCAACGTAATTTTAATTTAAGAGATGAAGAGAGTTCAAACAAGCTGATCATATGTCAAATAATTTAAATGCTCGAACTTCTCAGTTCATGAAATTTTAATAAATTAAACTATAAAAATCATAGAATAAGCATTTATCCGTCTTCCCATGGTTTCTTTCAACAAGCGCTAAATGAATTATTGCTATCAAATTAATATAAGCTGCCAAAGTAAATAAATTAAAGGGATGGACCTAAGTTTTAAGGTCTAGGAATTTAACCTCTTCATATGGCCCATCAATTCAATGAATGTCACCAAACTTGATTGTAAATTCTTGACCTATAGAATTTTGAAAGAATATATGATTAGAAGGATCCTAAAAATCACCACCATCTGCTAAACTGAAATTTTGAAAGAGTAAATTTATTACGTTTGCACATTCATATGCTTGTACTATATTAATTTAATATAGTATCCCAATTTAGTCGTCCAAGAGCATTAACACCTATACACTATAAGCTAAACAGTTAGAAGACTCTATAGGTACCCTGATATGAGTGCATATCTAAAAATATTTTCAAAACTCATGTTCAGAACTCAGAAACATGAGAATGGATTGTAGATACATAAATATATGACCATTGTAGATGTGAATGGTGAGTAGTATAGTTGTAACGCCATACAGGCAATTAAAGCACAAACTGCAAAAGTCACCTGATACAGCTTGTATTTTGTCAAATCATTTAACTATTCAGCAAAGAAGAGGAGACCATTGGCGTCAAAATATGCAGTTGCTTTGTTGTCTTCTACATAATTTGCATTAATGAAGTCATATTATTGATAGAACTAATAATTTTGAATGAACTAAAATGAAGAAATTTGTTCGAAAGCTAATTTAAGAAAAGGAATTAGTTTCAAACTACCGAGAAATAGAAACAAGGAAAGCAATAACCAACAACAAATTTAAAAATCAACTTGCTTTCATGCTTTTGTTCTTTAGGCTCAAATTGTATAGAATCCTAAATAACTCCTTCCAATTCCTTAGTTTTTATCTTGAAAGCAATCAAAGCATCCATTTGCTTACTCAAACTTTCAACCTAAGCATAATTTTCTTTCACTTCAGTCTTGTAAAACTTGTCAAATTTATCAAACTCATCATCAAGCCTTCTAAAAAACTACTGCTCTCATTCCCCTCCTTCCTCAACAATCTTCCAAAATATTTTCAATACAAAGTAGACCAAAAAATTTCTAGGAGCCTTTTTGACTGTAGAACATCAACTAATCAACACCTGTAGATTTCCAGCAGTTGTTTTGCTACTGTTCTGCAGTGAAAACAGCCAATAGAAATCTGCAGGGGCTGTTTTGCTGCTATTTTGTTGTGAAAACAGCACCTGCAAATTACCAAGGGATGTTTCACTGCAGAAAAGCAGCAAAACAGCCATTATAAACTTCTAGCAGCTATTTTGATAGCAAACCTACAGAAAAATTGCAAAACAAAAACTATGGCGAGAGAGAATGGAATCATTTTCCATTACCACAACACAAAAGATTCCCTTAATCAACAGACAACAATATAAGAAAAAAAATTAAATAGAGTAAACAAATCAAGTAATCAAATCCATTGAAGAAATTATTGCACAAAAGGATTAAGGATTACGACAATGAAACAAACACCTTCAAGATGTTTTTGATCTGCATCAAAAATTACAAATCCAACCAAGAAACCGACTCCCAAAATCACAGTTAGATAGGAAAATATGAAATTAAAAGTAAGTAATTAATTACTTAATCATAGAGAACCAAACCAATCGAAGCGGTGAATCAAAGTGGTCATGTGACAGCTTCGGGCAACAAAGAAGATCAACATTCAAATTTTATTAATTTAAGTAAGTAAATCAAAATCTCAGGCGATGCACATATATTATCGAACAACAGAGACTCACATGGTAGAGTGTTTTCTTCAGTGAGTGAAACGGCGAGTGATGGCGAGGCTAGGGTTTTTCTGGTTCGATGGTGATTGATAGTGAAGGCTTTACTTTCAAGCAGTTAATGATTGGGTTTTCTTCGACGGCAAGGGTTTGGATATGGGTTAGAGTTTTCTTGGGTAAGAGGGGTACAATGTTGACTCCGACATAGTAGAGAGCAAGCATGAGAGAGGGGCCGCTGGTGCTGGCCTGCTGTTGTGTGTGCATGAGAGCGTGGTGAAAGAAAGGGCGGCTGCTGGTGGCCTGGTGCTGCCATGCTCGGTTACTACTGCACAGGCTAAGTGTGCCGACGGCGGGTGTGCTGTTGAGAAAGCAGGGTTGCGTGCGTGCGTGCTTTTAGAGTTGAGAAATTATCTGTAATTTTAGGGATTTGGTGTTTAGTATAGGGCCGGTTAATTTGGGATATATATATCTCAATGACGGTTCTATAATAACCGTCATTAATTTGAGATGTATAATGACCATTATATATAACAACAGTCATTAAATCATTAAAAATTGTAATTTTTAACGACGGTTCTTTTAGAACCGTCATTAAAATTAAGAAATTTTTTTATTATACATACAATGACTATTTTATGTAAAAATCGTCATTAAAAATCAAAACATTTTAACTACACATATAATGACCGTTGTATATAAGAATCGTCATTAAAAATGATAAGTTTTAAAGATGGTTTTTATAAACGAACCGTCATTAAAATTAAGTGTAGATTTTGCTTGACATTTAATGACGGTTCTATTACATAACAGTCATTATTAATACTACATATTATGACGGTTCAGATAATAACCATCATTAAAGATATTTAATGACGATTTTTAAAAATAACCGTCATAACATATGCGTCATTGTTTAACATTTTTGTAGTAGTGCTAGAGTAATGATGACACGAGCAATGACATAAGTGGTGATGCAATAAGAGATGTTTGTAGAGATATTTAAGAGGTCTAGTAATTACTAAGCTATTTATGGGGAGGATAAATCCCAACCATTAATCAAGAGTTGTGGTGACAAAATCCTAGCCATCCATTATCTTTAGGAAAACTTATAAATACCTCCTAGCACTTTCATTTTCCATATAATCCTAGAATCCAATCCTCTTCCATTCTAAGCCAAAACATCAAGAGTATGAAATCCTCAAGTTAGGGAGGTCTAGAAAAGTCACGATTAAGAGTTAAGTAACACAACAACTGCAATGTAGGGACAAAGTTCTTTTTATACTTAAATTCAACTTTAACTAATTCTTTGTCTTGTGATGGCTACTATAATGTGATTAATTATTATCTAATTTCTATATGGTTGGCTATGCCGCCTATATTATGATACTTTCTTATTTATCCTTGTATAGTTGGTTGTACCGCCTATACTATGATATTTTCTTACTTATTTCTTGTATGGTCGGCTACGTCATCTAATATGTAAAATTTTTACTTAATTATGATAGGTCGACTCTGCCACCTATATTTTCATATTTTCTTATTTCTCTTTCCATGGTCGGCCCTGTCGCCTATATTATAATCCCATTTGTTTAATTTCTATATAGACGACACGACTTGAAAAATGACATTTTATGCAAGGACTACACAAAGATCTCGTAAAAGACTTAAAGGTGGTTAGAGTTCATGATGTTTCCTTCAATGAACTCATCGATCGAGTCTTAGTAATCGAGCAAGTAGATGAGGAAAAGAAGGAAGAGAACAAAAGATCAAAAGAAGTGCGGGCCAGGGGAATTTTCTAGCCAACCATGGGAGACCACGCTCAAATAATAATAAGAGAAAAGGGACGCCAGCTATTCAAGATCATAATAAAAACAAACGTCCAAAGAATCATTAGAAAGAAGTTTTATAAAAGCCAAAGTACAATTAGTGTGGAAGAACTCACCCTAAGGAATGCTGAGCCAATACTAGAATATATTTCAAATGTAAATGGAATGACATTTCATCAAGGATTACCTAGAGAATGGTACGCAACAAGAAAATGCGAATGCTTGAGTATTCACACTCACCAAAGCAGAAACAGAAGTAAACCTTTCAGTAATATCAAGTGAACTATCTATCTCCAAAGTTCTTTTACATGTGCTAATAGACTCAGGAGGTACACATTCATTTGCCACACCAATATTCATTAGGAAAATTAAAAAGGCCCCTGACGTAATAAATAGGCATTTTTGTGTCATGGAATCATTGAGTGAAGTATTGAACTCGGGACAACTAGTTAAGGCATGCGAGATCAGCATTTGTGGTCATAAACTATTTGTTGACCTAATAATTCTTGAGATGTATGACTATGATGTAATTCTTGGCATAGATTGGTTATCGAAGGACCATGCCAAGATAGATTGCGAGAAAAATGAAGTAACTTTCCGACCACCATAAAAAGAATCATTTACCTTCAAAGGAGAGTGTAAAATTAAAAGGATGCCTATCATCTCTGCCTTAAAAGTAGCCAGACTATTAAAGGAAGGATGACAAGTGTTGTCATTGAAATAAGACATCAAAGGCCAAAGTTGGAAAACATTCCAATTCTGAACGAATTTCCTAAAGTCTTTTCAGAAGAACTTCCAATATTGCCACCGGATTGAGAAATTAAATTCGCAATCGATTTATTGCCAGAAATTGCCCCAATTTTAAAGGCGCCTTATAAGATGGATCCATTAGAACTAAAAGAGTTAAAGAGTCAATTACAAGATTACTAAACAAAGGCTACATACGCCCAAGCCATACACTATGGGGAGCACCAGTACTGTTAGTAAAGAAGAAGGATGGGTCAATGCGAATGTGCATCGACTATCAAGAGCTAAATAAAGTGACTATCAAGAACAAACACCTACTTTCCATGAATCAATGACTTGTTTGATCAGCTGCAAGTAGTATTCGTATTTTCAAAGATTAATCTATGATTAGAATATCACCAATTAAGAATAAGAGAGGCAGATATTCTTAAAACAATATTTAGAACACATTATAGACACTATGAGTTCGTTGTCATGATATTTGGTCTAACAGAAGCTGCAGCAGCCTTCATGGACTTGTATGGGGACAAAATTAAAATTTAGTATGACACTTCACCCTCAAACAAACGGCCACTCAGAAAAAATGATTCAGACATTCGAAAATATGTTGCGATGATGTGCTATTGACTTTCAGGGATTATAAAGCAAATATTTACCATTGACTAAATTTGCTTACAGCAATAGCTACGAAGCAACAACCAGGATTGCACCATCTGAAGCTCTATATAGTAGGAAATGCAGGTCACCTATTCATTGGGATGAGATGGGCGAGCAAAAGTATTTTGGGCCCTACTTAATTACTGCCTCATTTGAAGCAATCGAGAAAATACGCTAAAGAATGCAGGCAGCCCAAAGTCAACAGAAAATTTATGCAGATAAAAAGCGCAAGCCCTTGGAATTTGAAGTTAGTGACAAAGTATTTTTAAAAGTTGCCCCAGTAAACGATTCATAGTTATCATCCAATCCAGTAAGCAAGTGCATAATCAATTCATTTGAAGTAACTGGATTACCTCCGATGGCCAAACTATCAGCAATTTTCTTTATATTATTAAAATAATCACTTACTGAAAGTGATCCTTTCTTTGTTGATTGAATTTGCATCTTCAAAGGCAAATACCTCGCTTTAGATTGTGACATGAAGATTTCGGCAAGCATCTCCCAAAGCTCAAGTGATGTTTCACAGTTGATTACCATGATTAAAACGTTATCCACCATTGATGATAGCATCCAGCTCTGTAGAAGCTTATCGGTTTTCATCCATAAAGCATAATCTGGATTTTCTTGTTTCTATGAAGCTTCAGCTCCAGATTTTTGAAATTCTTGAGTTGATTCAACGAGATAATGTTCTGGACACACATTCTCACCATTGATGAAGCTTTCGAGTCCATTAGCAATGATTGATGTTCTAACTTGAGCCTTCCAAACTAGATAGTTTGATCTGTCGAGCTTTACAGGTTGAACAAAGTGAAATGAGAGTGAAGAGGAAGCTATATGATTAGATCCAGACATAGTTGATGGCTCTGATACCATATTAGAATTAATAAAAGTGTTTGGCATAAGAGAAAGTGAAAGAAAGCTTTAACTGAGAAAATTCTTATTGATTAAAATATGGAATTATACATTGTAATCGTGTTAACTATTATTTATAATTACACTGAGAAACTTATAACAGAAATAGAGTTCAAAGCTGCAGTATTAACAAACTATTTCATCTTCCAATCATGACATGCCAGCTGGACAAATCGTTACAACTTAATCAAACCATATAACCACCCAATCCAGCTCAGCAGCTCATAACGTCATCAGTCAGCTCAGCAGCTTCAACTTATATACTTAACACTCCCTTGCCCTATCAATACCCGCCCGACGAAGTGGACCCTTGTCCTCAAGCGTCATGTTTAGAAATTGTTGCTGCAGAAACGTCGTGCCTTCACATGTAGCCTCTTCCAATGGAAGTCGTTTCCATTTGACCAAACTTTGTTCTGTAAATTTCCCACCTTGCTTCACCAAACGAGTGACAACGATAGAGTCAGGTTCCAAAATTACTACCCCTTATTCACCAATTGGTGGAAGCTCCGTGCTTGTTGTGGGGGAATCACCAATATATTTCTTGAATAAGGATACATGGAACACTGGATGAATCCGTGTCCCCTGTAGAAGTTGTAATTTGTAGGCTACATTGCCTACCCTTTTGAGGACTGGGTACGGGCCAAAGAACTTACTGGACAACTTTTGGTGAGCACATTTGAAGACAGTAGATCGTCAGTGGGGCTGTAGTTTAAGGAACGTCATATCCCCTTACTGAAACACTACGTCTCCACTGTTTGTCCGTAGCTTGTTTCATTCAGTTTGCTGCTGTCTCCAAATGCTTTTTCAACAGTTGAAACAACTCATAATGAGTCAGAATGTCTCGATCGACATCATGCACTGGTGATGACTCATTACGATTAGGGATTAGTATTAAAAATTATTTGATTATCAAGGGATAAAAATATTATTTTGTGTTTATATTATAATTTATATTTGTGTTTATACAATGTACTAGGAATTATTAATTATATTTAATTTTGTATATTTTTGTTTGTTTATTAGGTAAAATATTAATTTTATGTAATTCGAGACTCTAAATAGATAAATAGATGTCAAATTTGGATTCTGAAGGTCCGAAAATCTTAAGATAAGTCAAGATTAGCGTGAAATTGAGTTTGTACAAAAAATTGACTTTTCTGTCGACCGAGCACTGATTGGATGATAAAATGGGTTGACAATAGATATAAATGTATTGGATAGCTATTAATTTTGACTAAATTTCAACCATTTATAATCCAATGGCCATGGTCGTGCCACATGGCAATGTGAAGCAAGTTGAAGGATCGGAACCTTTGTATTCAGGTCGACTCAATCCACCCATTAACCCGTTAAATCTCAATCATTCTTTGATCGAGTTGGACACTTCACATGATGTCACATGTAATGTTGACTTTTCGCATTTGACAGTTGAATCCTGGTCTAATGGCTATGTGGAGCACATGAATAAAGCTTATGATGGACCGCAAAATACTGGATTATGAATGTTTTTTGTTATAAATAGAGCCTCATTTTCATATTTTGATAATCTCTCTTGTTCTCAATTTCTCTCCTAAAATTATGTATAATCTTATATTAATAAATTTTAGTTGTGTTTTAATATTTTGTATAATTATTTTATAAATAAATTTAGCTTTATTTTCAATTTTAATTGTTTTTATTCTTTTTAATTATGTGTAATTTAATTTTAATTATTATTTTTATTTCAATTATGCTTAGCTAAATAATAATAGTTTGGGTAAGGTGAAACTCTTAGGAAATAAATATGATTTAATCAAGTACTATTTTAATTATATAAATTAAATTATTTTTATTTAGTTTTATACATAATTTATATTTTGAAATTTTAATTTATTGTAGCAAACAAAGGAGTTTGGCAGAATAATTTCTTAATATCTTAATATAAGATATGGTAAAATAGTATTTTGACTTATTAGTAGACAAATTAAATTTTGACACAATAAATACTTAATCCATAATAAAATTAATGGGAAAATAATGATAATTTATTCAATTAATCTTTTGGGCAATAAATCTAAATAAAAAAAGGAAAAGAAATTTATTAAATTATATTTACTACTAAGAGTGAATCCATGACCCTAACTAATTTATTTTCATGATTTCATTTAAACTAAATAGCATATATTTAAATTCTAGTTTTATTTCTTAGATAAAATTAAAAGAAATTAACAAATTAAATCTTTTTTCTGTGGATCGACCTTGAACTCACCGAGCTATAATATAATAAGACACTCTTATACTTGGGAGTTAGAAATCCCTTTTGAGTTCTGTCAATTAGCGGCGGCCTTCCACAAACAGCTTGTAATGGAGTCATCCCGATTGAGACATGATATGTTGTGTTATACCAAAACTCCACCCATGGTAAACAAGCATGCCATTTCCGCGGCCATTGATGGAAGAAGCTTTTCAAGTACTGCTCCACACATCGGTTGATCACCTCTGTTTGGCCGTCGGATTGCAGGTGGTATGCTGAACTCATTTTTAATTGTGTACTAGACATGTTAATTAAAAATTTCTTGCCAGAATTTACTAATTAATATGGGGTCATGGTTACTAAATATTGACTTCTGTACGCCATGAAGCTTTATCACTCGTTCAAAAAAAATTTCCTCCACTATTTTGACCGTGAATGGGTGGGATAAATGATACAAAATGAGCAGATTATTGCTTAATCTGTCCACCACAACCAAAATGGTATCCTCACCATGTGAAATTGGTAGCCCCTCAATGAAGTCAAGGGTGATGTCATCCTATACTTGGCATGAAATTAGTAGAGATTGAGGGGCCCTGCTGGCGTTAAAGTTTATGCCTTTGTCTTTTAACATATTTTGCATTTTTTAATAGACAATGGCCGATTGCATGGAACATTGATGGCCAATAAAATTGTTGGCCCAGGCTTGAAGGTGAGTAACATGCTAGAATGCCCTCCCATTTTTGTATCGTGGGCTTCATGCAAATGTTTAATACATAATAAAGATGGTACCACAACTTTGCCTTTCTTTAAAAAAAAAAAACATAGGCCATTTCTCATGGAATATGGGCCTTCAGCTCGTGTTTGAGCTAGGTGGCCAATAGTCTTCATGTACTTGTCTTCATTGTAGTGGCAGACCTACAGCTGGGCTAGGTTAGCCTGGTCTAACTCACGAAAAAATTATTTATAACTCTTATTTTTTCAATAATTCTGTTTAATAAATTAATAATAGAGATTTTATTTTGTTTTTAACATATCCCTAATTCAATTGCCCTTATATTTTCATTAATTTTCTATTATGATAGATTTCTTATTTTATTTTAAAATATGTCCTTAATTCAATTATTTTTTTTCAATCGAAATTAGTGACTTATTTTATAAAATGAGTAAATTATATATTTATTGAATAAATTAAAAATGTTAGTGGGTAAAATGTTATTACCCTTTAATTTATTTTAAAAAATTCTAATTGAAAAAGTATATCAATCTAATATAAAATTGTCACTACTATTAAGCTACTTACAAAAACAACATATAATAACAATTATCAACATTTTCATAAACTTTTTATGTGAATTTTAAGATTTCATTTATTAGTTATATTAACTAAGAGGATAAGTTATAAAATAAAATGGATGACTGTTATTTTTTAAAGTGGAAAATTGTTTTCTACAAAGAGTTGTTTAGTGTTGATTCCGGAAAATAATGGTGAACCGTTTACTGAAAATCACTAACCGAAAATTTCCAAAGAGGAATTGGATTATAACTGTTGTGCAAATTTTATTGAACTCGCAAGTGCACGAATCTATTGTAGAATAGATCAACGGTGACGAGTGTCGATCGCACGAGAAGGTGGCTTTTAATTGCGTGTAGAGTCAATTTTCTAAGTGGGTGGTTGGATTTGTGGTGAAAGTGATTTAGAATATTCTAAAATTAAAATTAAAATGACAGGAATGAATTTAAGTGAAAACTATTAAAATGAAACGCTTGAATCTCTGGATCTGTACTTAACATTCACCATGAGCTTAATATTCCTTATTAGTGCCAATTAACCACACTCCAATAAATTTGCTGCTAAGTGCTTATTATGCCAAATAGTAATAACCTTGCACTAGGGAGACGATTATACTAGTGCAATATCTAGACAAGATTATTACCATCTGTCAACGAAAAGTCAAAACATCCACAAATATTAGA
The DNA here is from genome assembly GCA_039657385.1 of Citrus x changshan-huyou. Classification (NCBI taxonomy): domain Eukaryota; kingdom Viridiplantae; phylum Streptophyta; class Magnoliopsida; order Sapindales; family Rutaceae; genus Citrus; species Citrus x changshan-huyou. The sequence goes on along the minus strand of CM077547.1, from coordinate 16,203,332 downwards.
GGGCAAGAGAAAGTAAATTTACGAAATTAAGTCCATGGAACATGTTGAGACTTCACTTTTAACCCAAGCTTGAAAGAAAATTAGTTACTCATAATTGAACTAGGGATAAAATGAGAATTTATTAAAATATGTAGAAAAAACAAGATAGAGAAGAAACTACAGAAAATAGAGCTCAAAAATAGATTTGGGGGTCTCAAATTAAGAGGGGAGCGCCTTGTTTCTAGATATACTAAGTAAATCATAGCCATCGAATTAAAATAATTTGAACGCTCAGGATTACCCCACATTGCAAGTTCTGATTAGATAGAACACATCATCAGGGCTATCATTCCGTGTATATGCATGTATCGTACGCATGTTTTTCGGTTCACTAACATACTGCCACGTCGCCAGTCAACTCTATATAATCATTTTAGTCCAATAGGATCATATCACATCATCGGTCAAGCCATGTCATCAGTCAATGCCATATCATTCGTCCAATTGAATGCTGCCACGTCAGTGGTCAATACTACGTCATCGTACCGTATATGTGAACAGTGTCATGAACAGTATCATTAACAGTATCATGAACAATACCATATATGTGAACAATGTTATTTATCCTTTTATGCTCCTCCTAAGGTTTTCGAATGTCCTGAGTTCAAAATTGTTGTCTGTTTTACTATCTGATCTTTCGTTCATTGTGAAATGACCATGATACCCCTTAAAATATATAAAATACTTAATTATAATAAAACACACATAATTAAATTACAACAAATTTAAATACATAGAAGTAGGGATGTTAGTGAGACTTGGAGTATAAAATGACGATTTTCTCCTTTATAAATATACACTTTCTAGCACTCAATAACAACCTTGAATTGTTTAGGACAAATGGTTAGCCAAATTTGTTTTGCAGGTTTCTAGAAATAAACGGCTAACCGATAACTCTAAACTGTTAACTGATTATTTTAAAATCTCAACATAACAGTCATTTGGACAAGTTAAAACATTGAACCGACAATAGTTAATGGTGATCTGATTATTCTCAGAAAGTCAACAACGGCTAGTTTTCAGCTCCAACTATAAAATGGCCAAACAGAGAGTGATCCAATAGCTATCATTAAGCCTACTACTGAGTATGCAATCTTTATTGACCTTTATACTTGTCATTGTTTCATTAATTCACACTTCCAGCTGTCATTTGTAACCATATATATTGTGTGAGGCAAATTCTATTGTAATCGTTATTTTTGAGTGATTGTAAGTGTGAGATATACTTGTGTTAAGAGATTGGGGATAATCTATAATTGTAAAGGTCTATTGACACTTTAGAAGTCAATTGTAAGCATTGTTGAAGCCTTAGAGCCATGGACCTAGGCACGGTTAGCCGAACCACGTAAATATTGCGTATTTGCTCTCTCTTACTTTATCTTTTTATTTTTTTATTGCACATTAATTTTTTATTTCGAATTTGGTTATTTTGTTTAAATTGCATTAAGTGTTAGTTGCTTAAATTTTTAAAACTCTTTGGTTGCTTAGTTATTATTTTAATAATTTGAAAAGATGAACAAATTTTAGTTTTTAATTTATTTAAGTCTGGTAATTAAGTACTTGACTTTAAACACTGAAGTTTTACTTGTAATTTTTAATTGATTGTAATTTCATGTATTAATTTATTTTAGATTAAAATTCTTAATTGATTTATTAATCCTCATATAATTATATGTTATCAGAGTCATATTTCTTAATTAAAATATAGTGTTTTTATACTTGAATTGCCTTTATTTTCTACTCTTTTTATATAACTATTTTCGTTTAGACTACATAACCATAAGGATAAGGTTTTTCATATTCCTCCTTATTTGACGTACTTTTTTCTACTTATAAATTTTATATTCACTTTAAAATATTTAGCTCAGGGTAATATAAATTATTGGGTCTGCTCCTTTGGCAGCTGTTTTAATTTCTTCTCAAATAATTACCTGTGGCACGGACATGTGATCTAGTGTAGGACTATCAAGTCGGTAGAAAGAGCACTTGTAGCAGAGTTTTCACATCCTATGGTAGTGATCTGTAATCGTATCCCATGAGTTTACCAAGCCATTTTGTTGGTCTGATTTGGCAACATTTTAACTCCAAAAAAATATTTGAGGCTGCGCTGATATGTTTAAGTAATGAATTTTTGTCCCAACGCGTATGGCGATCCCAACACGTATGGTCGCCATACGTGTATAGCTTTAATAATGGCAAGAATTGCTTTAGCGATATTGACGATGATTATTTTGCTAGCTTAATTCAGCTGAGGTATACTGATCAAAGATGATGTTGTGTGCCTGAGATGTGAGAATAAGAATAGCTAGTTTATAGTATTTGATGTAGCTGAATGCCAGTTGGCATTTTGTAATTAGTTCAAAGGATTTAGCTTGTTTAGGTTCTTTTATTATACTAAAGTAATTGTAAGTTTATAATTGGAGCTATATTAATGCAGATTATAAGCTAGATTTATTTTAATAAGATTTCCAGATTCATCTAAATTCTTGTTATTAATTTTCTCTTCATTTTTATCTCTATCCAAACAGCTTAATAATTCTAATATGGTATTAGAGCCTTCAAATATGAGCAATCCAAATAATACAGCTTCTTCTTCAATCTCTATAAACTTCACTCAACCTTTTAAGCTTGATCGATCCAACTATCTCCTGTGGAAAGCTCAACTTCGTGCTTCAATCATAGCCAATGGCCTTGAAGTTTTCATCAACGGTGAAAGTGCGTGTCCAGATTGTTATCTCACTGAAACAGAGGAGAGTCTAGTAGATCTAGAGCTCAAAGCTCACAGAGGCAGGAGAATCCATCATATATCACTTGGATGAAAATACATAAGCTTTTGCAGCCGGATGCTCTTATCAATGGTGGATAATATACAGATCATGGTGATTCATTGTCAAACATTACTTGAGCTATAGGAGATGCTCGCTTAGATTTCCACGTCACAATCAAAGGCAAGGTACATGCCTCTTAAGATGCCAGTCAACTAAGAAAGGATATCTTTCTGTAAGTGATTAGTTTAACAAAATAAAGAAGATAGTTGATATCTGAACTGATCATGCATTTACTTACTAGATTGAATGATAGCTATGAGTCTCTTATGGAAAATATACTTCTAGGCTTGAGAAAGTGTAACTTACTGTTGACGAAGTGTATTCAATAATGCTCAATCATGAAGCTAGATTAAATATGAGTTAAGAAAAATTACCGAATAAAATCTTACATTGTATAGCTGCCAACTTTGATAAAAAAGGACAGAACTCTAATAAAACTAGTTATGGAAATCAAAAGAATATTAACTTAGAAAATATTGGAGGATATATTGGTGGATACGATGGTAATAATAATGCTTTTGGTGCTTATTTCAATTCTAGGAAAGAAATTATTTGTCAAATATGCTTTATTCTTGGAGATCAAGCATATAAGTGTAGAAACATGTTCAATCAGGGCTTCAGTCCTAGAAACAGAGCTTTTGGTGGTTCTAGGCCTAGAGGAGGTCAGAGTTACAGGGCATTTGGTGGTAATGGTCATATTAACTTTGGCAGAGGTTTTGGCTATCCTAATGGTGCTAGTTTATGATATGTTTATCGTAAACAAAATAGACCATGCATATCGGACTCCTAACTTCATTCATCCTCAAGGTGTATCAGAGTTTTGAAGAATTAATGGAATTAATGGCAACTACAGTAGTAGTGCTTTTCATGGTGCTGCAGCAACCAATATGATTGCATGGAATGTTAACATTCTTAACAACAATTCTCACCTTTGGCAGATTATAGTACAATTGCAGACTGAGCTTGGTACATTAACTGAGGTGCAACCAATTATGTAACTTAGGATGCTGGTATCTTTACTTATTGCTTAGCTTATCTTGGTACTAAAATACTACATATAGGAAATGGCAAAGGGCTATCTATTCATATTATTGGTTATGCTGTTATTTAAACTCAATCTGCATCACTACTTTATTTGCATAACAAACTACATGTCCCCAATATTACCAAAAATGTTCATAGTAGTTGAAAACTGCTTGCTGACAACTATGCTTTTATTGAATTTCATGACACTATTTGTTTTGTCAAGGCCAAGAATACAAGAATCATATTGCTCAAAGGGAGTGCTGAAAGAGATTATACCAAGTTGAGAATTTAACTACAGTCTGTGGTAATTCAAAGTATCATGCTCCTATGCTAAACTTGTGTAAGTTAGTCTCAATTTAAAAAATAAGTCCACTGTCAATGCTCACTAAATGTGGTAATTCAAAGCATGATGCTCCTGTGAAAAAGTTGTCTGAGTTAGTCACAGTTTAAAAAATTAGTCCAGTGTCTATGATTACTTAATTCAATTCATCTGGAAATTTGTCTCATTCACAAATGCTTATAGATAATTTTGAATTCAATAAAATAGCCTTTATTGCTTTTGTTGCCTCTACTAACATATATGTCGATTATCACCTATCGCATAAAAGAACAGGACATATCACGATGCATATTCTAAAACAGATCATGAGGTGTTTAGGTTCATATCTCTTAGTATTGATAAAGTTGTGCCACCTAAGTTCGATTATGCTTGTCAGTCTAGAAAGTGTCATATGTAGCATTTTCTTTCCATAGAAACTTCAACTACATAGCTTTTTGAACTTTGTCATACTAATCTTTGGGATCCAACACTTATTTCATGTTCTTAAGGCTATTATTACTATTTGTTTATCTTAAGATGATTACCCAAGATTTCATGAATTTTTCCTTTTATAGTTAATTAAACACCTTGTTAGTATTCATGAGTTTAAAACATATGATTAAAAATAGTCTCAATAGGAAAATTAATTGTCTACAAACAGATAAAGGGGTGAGTTTAGGTCATTTACATCCTTGCTTTCAGACAAAAGTATTCAATTTAGGCATCTATGTCCTTATATCCATCACTAAAATGAGAAGATGAAAGAAAACATAGACTTATAGTTGAAACTAGATTAGCTCTCTTAGATCAAGCTCATCTTCCTTTGAAATTTTGGTGGAATTATTTTCACATTGCCATATATCTCACTTACAGACTTCCCAGACGTATCTAAAATGATAAGTCCCTTTTGAGAAGCTCTTTCATAAGGCGCGTACATACACAAATGAGAGTATTTGCTTGGTCATGTTATCCTTATCTTATACTTTATAATAATTATAAATTAGTTTCTAGAAATGACAGATGCACGTTTCTTGGCTATAGCTCACAGCATAAGGGCTAACAATGTCTTCATTCATTAAGGGGAGTTTATATTACTAACCATGTCATTTCTAATGAATTTGAGTTTGATGTTGATTTCTCTTCAACTCTAAATTCTTGCTCATCCTCATTTCACATTATGTGAGTCTTCCTTTCACTTTCTCTTTTTCACAAATTCTAGTCTAACTTGATGATTCTTTCTCTCAATCTTTAGAAGCTTCCGATTCACATATGCCTTTAACCCATTTCCCTTCTAGTGACCTAGACATACATATCTAATCACTAGACTAGCCATCTCTAGTTCATCATTTATCTTTATCTTCTCTACTTATTACAGGTCCTCCTATGGTGACTAGATCTAATTTCTAAACCCAAGACAGTGTATATAACAACTTGTTCACCCAAGCAAACTAAACCTCACTCAATATCAGAAGCTTTAGCTAATCCTTAGTGGCTTCAAGCCACGAAGATAGAATTTCAGGAACTTTTGGACAATTAAACCTAGACATTAGTTTAACCTAACACTCTGTCAAAGTAGTAGGCAACAATTGGTATTCAGGGTTAAGTACAACATTGATGGCAGTGTTTTCAGGTACAAGGCTAGACTAATAGCTAAAGGATTCCATCAAGCATAAGAATTAACTATAATAAGAATTTTTAGTCCAGTGACTAAGGCTCCACAATCAAAGTCATTCTCAATCTAGCTGGTCCCTGAGGCAAGTAGACACCAACAATGCCTTTCTTAATGGCTATCTCACAAAACAGGTTTATATGCATTAGCTAGTAGGATTTAAGGATTAGTCTAAGCTCAATTATGTTTGCAGTCTCTAAAAGGCTTTGTATAGTTTAAATAAGCCCATAGAGCTTGGTTTAATATATTCAAGCAGGTCTTAACACTACAATGGGGTTTCTAAAACCTGAAGTCAGATACTTCTCTCTTTTAAAGAGAGTTTTCTCTTACTTGTTTTTGTGTATATAGATAACATTATTATGACAGGCTCTAGTCCATATCTAATGCAGCAGGTCATCTCCTATCTTTCGCTCTCAAAGACCTTAGGGATTTAAAATACTTTCTTAGGATTCAAGTTACTGAGAATAAAACTTGTTTGCGTCTTTATTCAAGTTACTGAGAATAGATCTAGTTTGCGTCTTTCATAGATGAAATAGATAGTTGATCTTCTTCACAAGGTCAACATGAAAGACTGTCCTCCTTGCCCAACTACTATGGCAGTAGGTATTCCTCTCATTAAATAGTTGATCTTCAAATTACTGAGAATAGATCTAGTCTACGTTTTTCATAGACGAAATAGATAATTGATCTTCTTCACAAGGTCAAGATGCAAGACTGTACTCCTTGCTCAACTGCTATGGCAGAAGGTATTCCTCTCATTAAAACTGACAGTGCACTCTTTGATGACATTACTTTGTATAGAAGCCCTATTGTTACTTTACAATATGCAACTTTAACCAGGCCTGAGATAGTTTTTTCAGTTAACAATTTGACTCAGTTCTTAGCTATTTCAATCATCAATCACTGGCAAGCATGTAAAAAAATCATTAGATATCTGAAGAGTACCTGGCATACGGGTTCACAGTTCTATAAGCATGACCCTCTGTGCATTGATTATTTCAGTGATGCAGATTGGGCAAGTCAAAGAGATGATAGAAGGTCTATAGTTGGATTCTATGTTTTTTTTGTCCTAGTTTAGTCTCATGGTGTTAAAAAAATAAAGCATTGGTCTCCAGAGTCAAAGTACAAGGCATTGGCAATAGTTGCTTCTGCGGTTTTGTGGATCAAATCCTTGCTAATAGAACTTAATGTTTCTTTTACTTCAACTCCTATTATTTAGTGTGATAATCAGAGTGCAGGTACCTTATCCAACGATCCTAAGTTTCATTTTCGCACTAAACATATTGAGCTTGATGTTAATTTTTTAAGGGAAAAGGTTGCCAATCAAAGTCTTCAAGTATGCTCTCCTAGTTCAGCCAATACAGCCGACATTCTCACTAACGCTTTACCTTATCACCCTTTTCCTCATTTATGTACCAAGCTCAACCTTTTTTCCTTAAGTTGAACTTAAGGAGGGATGTTAAGATATATTGTTAGGCTGGTTTTCTAGGTTAATTAAGCTAAGGTATGCTGATCAAATAATGATGTTGTGTGTACGAGATGTGAGAATAAGTATAACTAGCTTATAGCATCTAATGTAAATGAATGCCAACTAGCGTTTTATAGATAGTTAGAAGAATTCAGCTTGTTATACTATAGTTATGATTGTGTATACACACACACACACACACACTCAGAGATATAAATAAATAAATAAATAAATAAATATATATATATATATATATATATATATATATATAAATAGAGCTGTATTAACACAAATTATAAGCTAGATTCATTTTAATAAGATTTCCAGATTCAACTAGATTCTTCTCATTCATTTTCTCTCCATCTAAACAACTTAATAATTATAATAAAAACCCCAAGTGCTTGGCTCATGAATTCAATGGGCTTATTTAGTTGCTGAAAGACCGCTCTAATACTTTCACTTGAGGCATCAATTTTAATAATGAAAGTGTTGTTGAAGTTTGGCATTGCAAGAGTTAACGTACTAGTTATAACTTGTTTGATTTATTGAATGCATCTTCTACTGTATCATGCCACCTAAATTGCCCCTTTTTTAGAAGGTTTATGAGAATATGAGGCAAGAGCCCACAATCTCGTACAAATTTGCAATAGTAACCTTTTAATCCTAAAAATCCTCGCAATTCAGAAATATTACTGGTCGGGGCCAAGCCACCATGGCTGAGAGCTTTATATCATATACCTTTACTCCTTGGCAAGTGACGATTTTATCCCAAGTACTCCCGTTCTTGTTGACTGAAAGCATTTTACTTGCTTTGATAAAGAACTGTTGTTGCTTCAGAATGTTTGGAGCTTTTCTAACATGCTCAAGACACAAATCCCATCTGGGACTATAGATTAAAATGTCATCAAAGAAAATTTGGAAAAAAAAAACTTTTTTTGATAAAGACGAAAGATAGAGTTCATAATGTCCTGAAACATCGATAAGCTATTGTATAAGCTAAACGATATGACTAAATACTTATAACAGTCGCTCTATATATGGAAAACTATTTTTTGAATATCAGATAGATGTACTCAAACCTGATGATACCTAGCTCTCAGATCTAACTTTGTGAAGTAAGCAGCGCCATGCAATTTGTCCAACATATCTTCCACCGTAGAAATTAGAAAGCAATCTTTGATGGTGACTTTATTGAGAGATTGATAATCAGTACAGAACCACCAATTGCCATCTTTTTCTTGCTAAAAGTATTGGTGATGACAATAGAGTGGTGTTAGGGTTTTATAAGCCCCAAAATCAACATCTCTTGGACCTGTTTCTTTATTTTAGCTTTTTAGAAGAAGGTCGATCGATAAGGTCAAATATTAATTCTCAGATCCTTCCTTGAGTGGAATACAGTGATCGACCTCACGTGAAGGTGGAAGTCGTGTTAGTTCTTTGAATACTTCAGCATAATTGTTTAAGGCTTTTTGCATGCTCAGTTATAGAATACTCATGGACTCTTCCATATTCTTGTAATCGACACACTGTAAATACTGAGTGCCCTTGTCGATATTCCTTTGTCATCTCCTTAAGTCAGACGATTTGGATTGTATGGGGATTAATTCCTTGTAATCTCATGCAACTTAACATCTATATGTTTTGTTTTCTCGTGATGGGACTGATTCTTGCTAAGATGTATAGCACTCTGACTGTCACTGTATACTGTTACAGACTCTTGTTTTGCTCCCAACTCAGTTATCATGCCTTTCAGCCAAATTGCTTCTTTGAGAGCTTCTGCTGCTGCAGTATACTCAGCCTCTGTTGTGGACAATGCCACCACATTCTGTAATGTTGCCTTCCAGCTGACTGTGCAGCCTTCCAGAGTAAACAAATACCCTGTTTGTGACCTCCTTTTATCAAGATCACCAGCAAAATCAGCATCCACATAACCAATCAATGTGTGTCCCTTTTTTTCTTCTCCACCATAGACCAAACCAACTTCCAGAGTCCCCTTCAGATACCTCATAATCCACTGAACAGCTCTCCAGTGTTCATATCTAGGATTTGCCATAAACCTACTCACCAAACTCACAGCATGTGAGATATAAGGTCTGGTGAGTACCATGGCATACATGAGGCTACCTACTGCACTGGAGTAGGGTATGCAGGCCATTTTTTGTTGTTCTGCTTCAGTTTGAGGACACTGAGCAGCAGACAACTTGAAGTGACTTGCCAATGGTGTCTGTACTTGTTTGGCTTCATTCATTCCAAACCTCACCAGAACCTTCTGAATGTAGTTCTGTTGAGTTAAGAACAACCTCTTCTTGCTCCTGTTTCTGATGATATCCATTCCCAGAATTCTCTTAGCTTCCCCAAGCTCATTCATTTCAAATTTCCTGCTCAAAAGCTTCTTTAAATGATTGATCTCTTCCATGTCATGGCATGCAATCAGCATGTCATCTACATACATCAGAAGATATATCATCCCCCCTTCACTTGTCTCCTTGAAGTACACACAGCAGTCATAGCTGCACCTGTTGAAGGCATGTGTTATCATGAAGTTATCAAACTTCAGATACCATTGCCTAGGTGACTGCTTTAACCCATACAAAGATTTTTTAAGTAAGCAAACATAATCTTCTTTTCCAGATGCTACATACCCTTCAAGCTGCTGCATTACAATTTCTTCTTGTAACTCACCATGTAGAAATGCTGTTTTTACATCCATCTGCTCAAGGTGCATATCTTGAACAACCACAAGTGCAAGAATAACTCTGATGGAAGCATGTCTCACCACAGGAGAGAATACTTCAGTGAAGTCAATTCCCTCCTTCTGTGTGAAACCCCTTGCCACCAGTCTAGCTTTAAATCTTCTAGGTTCAGCTCCAGGTATACCATCTTTAATTTTGAATATCCATTTGCAGCTTACTGTTTTCCTCTTGTCTGGTTTTTCAATCAATGTCCAGGTCTTGTTTTTAATCAGGGATGTCATCTCTTCATCCATTGCCCTTTTCCATTCCAGCTTGTTTTTGCCTGTGATAGCTTCTTGATAGGTCCTAGGTTGATCATCATTCAGCTCTTGAGCAGCATTCAAAGCATATGCAATCAAGTCAGCTACTGCATATCTTTTAGGTGGTCTTATTGTCCTTCTCTTTCTGTCTCTAGCCAGCTGATAGGTGTCCTCTTCACTTTCTGCTGATTCATGTTCAACACCAGCTTCAGGTTCTGTTTCAGCACCTTCAGTTTCAGGCTCAGGTTCTTTTAAGTTTTGAGGCTCCACCTGAAACTTTATTTTATCAGTATCAGTGCCTGATTCAATGTTGTTATCAGGGCTCCTTGGTTTATTCAATAACTCTTCTTCATGGAATCTTACATCCCTGCTTATGATGCATTGTGGTGGTTTTGAGTCAATACACCACAATCTATAGCCTTTGACACCTTCTGGATACCCCAGAAACCTGCATTTTAATGCCCTTGGTTCCAGCTTACCCTGCTTCACATGAGCATATGCTGTGCAGCAAAAAATTTTGAGTTTTGTATAGTCAGCCCTTCTTCCTGACCAAAGTTCCATTTGTGTTTTACAATCTATAGCAGTTGATGGGCTCCTGTTGACTAGGTAGCATGCTGTGTTTAAAGCTTCTGCCCAAAGGGTTTTTGGGAGCTTGGAGTAGATTCGCATGCATCTCACCTTCTCCACCAAAGTCCTGTTCATCCTCTCAGCAAGGCCATTTTGTTGAGGGGTATATGTGACAGTTTTGTGCCTCTGAATACCATTCTTTTCACAGAATTCTTCAAACAGCTTGTTGCAGTACTCCAAGCCATTATCTGTCCTTAGAGTTTTCACCTTCAGACCAGTTTGGTTTTCAGCAAGAGTTTTCCAGTTTTTGAATTTTCCCAGAACCTCATCTTTGCTTTTGAGTGCAAAGACCCAAACCATCCTTGAAAAATCATCTATAAAAGTCAGAAAATATCTACACCCACCTAATGAATTCACTTGTGCAGGCCCCCACAAATCAGAGTGTATGTATTCAAGTTTCTCTTTAGTGGTATGAGCTGCAGTCTCAAACCTTAACCTGAAGGATTTTCCTAGAATACAATCCTCACAGAACCCCAAAGCTCCTATCTGATCATCCCCAAACACTCCTTGTTTTTGTAACTCTCTCAAACCTCTTTCACTCATATGCCCTAACCTCAAATGCCACAGCATTGATCTGTTGTATCTACTGTCAGTTATACTTGCCTCCCCAACAGCAGTATGTCCATCCATCACATACAGACCATTTTGTTTTATACCTTTCATGATCACCATTGAGCCTTTAATTACCCTCAATACACCTTTCTCAACCTTAATTACACAACCTGTTTGATCTTGAGGTTTCTGACTTGTGGCAATGAGTACTCCAGCTGTTTCAAAGTTACATTCTTCTTCTGTGGCTATGGCTGCATTTCCTGTTCTTTCTTTTGTTTCTTTATTCTTGTTCTTTCTTTCAGGGCAATCTATCTTGAAATGCCATTCTTTATGGCAATGAAAACACTTTAAATTCTTCTGTTTAGACTTTGATCTGCCTTGCTTCTTTCCTTTGCTATCTCTTTTCTAAGGCCTGCCTCTTGCCATCAATCCCTCACTTGATTCACTTTCTGGATTATCTTGCTTGTCTTTCAGCTTCTTGGTGCCAAGAGCAGATTTAACCTCTTCCAGGGAGAGTGTTTGCCTCCCATACAGCAGTGCATCCACAAAGTGCTCGTAAGATTTTGGTAAAGAACTGATTAGTAGCAAAGCTTTGCTCTCATCACTCAGCCCTTCATCTATAGTCTCCAGTTCATCACAAACCTTATTGAACTCATCTACATGTTCAGTTAATGATGCCCCTTCAATCATCTTCAGTGAGAACATCTTCTTTTTGATGTAAAGTCTATTTGCCAAAGACTTTGTCATATACAGGTTCTCCAACTTAGTCCATAAACCAGCAACAGTCCTTTCTTTGGCCACTTCACGAATTACAGAGTCACCAAGACTCAGTATGATTGTGCTCATGGCTTTCTTGTCCATCTCTGCTACCTGTTCTGGGGTTTTAGATGATGAAGCCTCACCTCCTTCAAGTTTAGATACTGGATCTATGGCTTCTCTCAGCCCTTGAGTAATCAACAAAGCCTCCATCTTGATCTTCCACATATTGAAATCATTCTGCCCCGTAAACTTCTCAAGATCCACTTTTGAACCCATTCTTGAACCTTGAAATCAGAGTTAAAGCTCTGATACCAATTGTTGCGAAATTAACCCTTTAGTTGCTAGATTAATCACACCCCAAGACCCAACTCTGACTTTAAGACTCAAGAACCAATCTTACGGTAACAAAGAACAAAGAACTTATCAAAGAACACAACCCAAAGAACAAAGAACACACAGAGCTTAAGTGGTTCAACACCTTTCAGAGGTGCCTACATCCACTGGAGAAAACCAACACAGAGAGCAGTTTTATTAAGCTTCAAGGTTACAGAGAAATCACACACAATACAGAGACCACTCAGTTAAGCTTTTCTCTCAGTACAAATGCCCTATCTCTCTCTCTTTGATCACGCCACATAACACCAGAACCAGCTTGTTTATATATCAGTTGTGCAGGTGAAACAAATCCAGATTTCCCTCCAAATCTAACGGCCTTTCAACCAACCTGTCACGAGCTTCTCACGCGCTATTATAAAGCCTTCCTTAAACGACTGCTAGCTTTGCCGTTTTAAGCTTAAGTAAGGCATGCGTTAGACACGTGAATTTAATGGTCTTGAACGACATTGGCAATTCGTCAGTTCTGGTATAATGCTTAAATGAACCAACATGTCACTCATCCTTACAACTTACAAACGACACGTTGTACTGACGAGTTTGAGCTTATTTCAACAAGTACTTTTACTTTCTGAAATTCCCCTAGGGACATAAGCCTTTCGCTATTCACCACTCAAGCTATAAATTGTTTTGTAGGAATAATTCGCAACCAAAGCAGATTTGCCATCCTTGTACTAATAAAGTTTTGAGTTGACTCACTATCGATCAATGCAACTATTTTGAATGGTTGAACCTTTACTATAACTCACATGGCTTTTACAGTCATCCATCCTGTTAATGCATAAAATGTAATCTTAAGGTCGGTTTTTTCCCTTCATTTTCTTCTCTACTTAGTTCCTTTACACATTCTTCACAAGTGTTCTCATTGGTGTTGTTGGCGCTCTTGAGAGGTAGGAGTTAAGGTCCTTGACATTTATGACCAACAGTGAACCATCCGTTGCGAGTAAAACATATTTCTTGTGCTTTTCCTTATTGTATTTCATCCCCTTGTAATATTTTGATATGCGCAGTTGGTGATGTTCAAGTAGGTGGTAGTGTTGGTGGTGCGCGGTTGGTAGGTAGCTGTTGCAAGAACTTCCACTATTTTGATAGCTGAACATCTTTTATACTGGCCAAGCTTATTGTTTCCTTTAGTGTTCTTGGTTTGAACATGCAGGTTTTCTTAGATAGTTTTGGTTTTAATCCTCCAATGAACATACCCTTAGATACTTCTGGCCTTCTTTGTCTAGCCATGAACTTGGTTGCCAAGCCTTTTAAATTCCTTTTGGTAATTATGAACAAAACTAGATTGTCTCACACTAGATAAGACTTCATCAAAATTTTCACACTCTTAAGACCAAAATGAGTTTATAATTCATCTGTAAAATTTTTCCATGTCACCGATTTTTCTCTTTCTCAATATGCTCGTTGTAGCCATTGTCAATATTGGTTGGCTTCTTTTTCAAGATGGAAAGGTGCTAATGATACTTTCTAGTCATTTGTTGTGTCTTGGTACTTGAAGAACTGGACTATTTGATTAAACCACTCGGTTGGACCATCTCTAGAATAGCGTGGAAATTCTAATTTTAACATTCTAGATGAAAAGTTTTGAAGTCCACTTTCATTCTCCTCATGGTTTGGGCATGACGAGTCAATTTGATCACGACTGCTGTGATTTGATGTTCTGTTGGATGCTATAATTGTTTCAGTCAATTTGTTGAGTGTTTATTCCAAATGATGTAGCTTGCCACTCAGTTCAAGCTTCATTCATTGCATGCCATCTAGCAAACTGCCAAGCCCAGCGTCCTGCCATTGCTAATCTTACTATGATACCAATTGATACGGTCCTATTTAGAAGCTTGCTAACAACAATAAAAGATAAACTTGGATGCTTTGCTCTAGGCGAGAGCAAACCACAAGACAAGTGTTTTTGGTAATTTTTTCTCCATGAATTTTGTTGACCACTGGAGCTTCTTTATACTTTAAAACATAACCAGCTACACCAACGTTAAATCAAGAGTGAAGGCTTATACAAAGCTAAACAAATAAAAGAAGATAATATAAATGCAACAACTTAACAATAAATTTGATTAACTAAGCATTAGTATATAATTTAAATGCAACAACTAAAGCTATAAATCCTCCAATAGCTAGTTGATGTCCCAAATTTAACTCTATTTTTTTTAACTAGAGTTAGAGAATTCTTTTATAATATGATTAAACGACTTGAACTTATTGTAAAAAATGATATGATTTAGTCTAAGTGAAAGAAAAGTATGATAATATATTATAACATAGTCACTAGTATTAGAAAGTTACAAATTGTCATACAGTAACAATTAATAACATCTTTGTAATTTCATTGTTTATTTCCTTTACAGTCCTACTTGTTCTTTTATTTTTAGTACAACAAATTTTTCAAATATTTCACCTTCTCTTTTAATAAAATAAAGAATTTCATGAAACATTTTTTGTAAAATTTTAATAATTTATAAGCTTATTGTTACACTGTTGTTATTCTTTTGTTGAATATATGTATTTTTTTAAGAGTTTTGATGTCGCGCTACCTGATATTTGTATTTTTAGTCGTTTGTATGGATAAAAATTCACAAAGAAAAATACAGTAAACATATAAATTAGCCAAGCTAAAAAAGAAAATGTTCTAAATCCACCCCTAGTTGATCTTTTGTTTTTCATAAAATTAAAAAGTTAAAGAAAACATGCATGTAAGTATTTCACAAAAAAAGTTATGATAAGTTAATAAGATGGTGTCAATGTCCTCCCTCCCCTTCTCTTCCCTCCTCTCTATTGTCATCCTTTATAATATCAATTACTGATGGTCAACAAGCCAACCATTAAAGGAAGGCTCATGTGAGCTCGTGTTCGTGTCATGTCGTACCCACTATATGCCATGTTTTGCACCATTCCGTACCTTTTTTTTCCTAGACCTAGGCCCGGCACACGTGCCATTTCAAGCGCGTCGTGCCCAAGCACACTATGAGCCGCGCTTAAGAAAAAAGTACGACACGTTTTTTTTTTTTTTAAATTTTTTTAAGAGGGCATGCCAAGATTTTGGCCTACTTTTTTCAAGCCCATTTACTTTTTTTTTGAGTCCATGTGTGTTTAGACAATTTCAATAGAATCAAAAGCTCAAAATTCAATCTCATATTCAATAATAATAACTAATAATAGTAAGAGAATGTAATATCAACTATTAAGTTATGGTATTAAAATTCCTTTTTAGTACTTAACAACAACAACAATAATAATAAAATTTTCTTAAGAGATAATTCAATTGTTAACTTAGATTTACATCAAATTATTCATCATAGTTCAAAATAATATTAATATATACATTTTATAAAATCATGATATTTATAATTTTATTTATAAAACAATTAGAGTATGTTTTTTTCTAAACTAAGACCTAAATGAATTTAAAAAGCTCATGCAAATAAAATATATTAAAAGATTCAATTTAACTTTTTTTTTAAATCATAAAATTTTCAGTTTACTTCCATTAAAAAGTGAAATATGCTTATTGCGAGTCTTTTCACATGTCGTGCTTTATCCCATCTCTAATCGTGTTATACTTTTAAGGTCCACATGCCAGCTTGCGTGCGTGCGATGTCGTGTGCCCTACCAAAACATACTCGTAACAATACCGTGCTGTATGGATATGTACCATGCCACGTGCCTCTCGGCTAGTTAGCCCTTTAATATCGGTCAATAAGAATATTATTGATTTCCACTAGTTGTCGTACTATGAAAACATTACACAATAACTTCGTTTACAATACAAAGAAAATATATATATATATATATATATATTTTTTTTTCATTCTCTATGCTTTCGGTGGATTAATTTTTTTAAGATAATCTTGGCATCATTCATGTTATATTCAACGACAAGTAACCAGTCAATTTTTCCCTAGATAACTCGTAACAAAATTTCAAATCAAATATTAGATTCCATTATTCAACTATAATTTTCTTTGGTTGGTTGGCTTATGGCTATTGTTCTACCATTATAAATAGCTCTGTCTTCCATTTCATTTCCATAATTTAAATCATCATCGCCTATACAATAAGAGCCTTATGAACAGCTAATATTTATGTACAAACAGTTAATCCTAGCAACAATATTCTTGACAATAGTTAATTTATCTATAAAAAAGTTAATTAGCAAATTAACCAATAGGTACTTATTAGCAAATTAATAAATAATTATTAGTATGAAAGAACTAGTATTTTTTGTATCTTTGCAACAATCTTACTAATAATTACTTATAAATAAATTAATATTAGCCAACTCAAACTAGTTGTATATAAAAATTTAATTTACTAAATTAATCCTAAAAGTAAACTAATAACATAAAAATTTATATTAATTAATATTTTGATTTTAAGGCTAATTTGATGACTTAACATTTTTTTTAATTACTATCCCCAACAATATTATTGTAAGGATATTATTGTAAGAAGAAAGAAAAAGTAAGGGTAGGGCCATAAGATATTTAACATTAGGGTAATTTTAAAGTATTTTTTAAAATATAAGAACTAAACAAGCTTTTACATCAAAACATCAAGGCATTGAAATTTAACTTTTACTATATACACACTTACAATGTGCTTACCTATGGGATTGGAGAACTGAAATTCGGATTTGGAATAATTGATTTTGTTTACTTGCAAATGTAGAAGGGGAAATGAGATTAGGAATGGTGGGCTGCGCATGAAAGTAGGAATACAAAATGGGAACTTGATTCCCATGGGGAAGGTTGAGAATTAAGTACTCATTCTTTAAATTAAAATTTTGACTTAAAATAAATTTAATAATTCTACTTTTGTCGTTGACTAAAATATTATTATTATTATCTCTCGTCTTACAGCATATTGATATGACTTATCTAAAGTTTAAAAGTGCTTAATTAATCTATAAGCTCCTTTTAAAGTATTTAGTATTGTTCGGTTGTATTTTGAATATAGTTTTTGGTAATTAAATAAGATAGTTTATCTTACTAGCAAAGTTCAAATTTTGAGTTTTTGGGAGTGGATGTTATAGAACTTATTTAAAGAGTTAAATTTTCTAAAATATCCTTAATTTAATTTACAATCCTAATTCATTCATTTTATAACGTAACTCTAAAAAGTTTGTCTACTAAAGTAATTTTATAATATTTAATACAAGCTCCCATTCATAACCAAAGCAATTAAAATATTTTTAGTAAAAGTCTATTTAAATAAGATTTATTGGAAAAGTTCTATTTTTGTCATTGTCGTTGTTGTTAGTAGTAGTAATAATAATCATCATCATCATCATATTATTACTTAGTTATTATCACCATCATTGTTGTTGTTGTTGCTCTTGTTATTATTATTAATATTGTTATCATTATTATTAATGAAAATAATTAACTAAGACATTTTAGTAACTTAAAATAATCTACTTTGATTTTAAGGCAAAGTAAATAAATTAATGAGAATACAGTCCATTTTGATTATGATTCTTATTCCAATTCATTCAAATTATCAATTAGTAAATGTACTATTAGGATACCAAAATAGACCCTTTTTTCGTTTCACATTTTTTTTTTCTCTCCAACACCCAAAAAAAAAAAAAAAATTTCACCGCAAAATTCTTTCAAATAATTACTAACCAAGTACGAAGACATCTTTCTTTTTTTTTGTCATATTTCCCCATATGAAGGAAGGTTCTTTGAATCAACAAATAGTTTTCTCAAAATTATGTACCACTATGAATTGAATGGTTCCGAATATGCAGCTTAAAGTTTGATAATCATATAAGCACGAAATCAACAAATTTAACCATAGGGAATTCATATTTATAGACTAACAAATAAAGGAAGCAAGATTTAACTAGATCTCCTGAGTCATAAAATCACTTGAGAACGACAGATAAAGGGAGGAATAATTGAATCGAAGGTCATCAAAGTTTTATTTTGGGCATGGGTCAAAGTATTAAACCAACATTTTTTTTTTTAAGGAAAATGGCAAATCTTTCAAAGCATATAGATCACGAAACGCGAAAGTTCAAGCATGAGACGTGTGATATAAAATTGATACATGACATTCACATGTGACATAAAAAAAAAAAAAATTAAATTCTCCTTTTATTGTCCGTGTTCCCAAGAAAAAAAAATCAAATATGTAACAATGGACCTAAGTAACATGATTGCAACATAAACCTACAACATTTGTTCCCAAGAAAAAAAAAATGTCAAATATGTCGTGCTTTACCTAACATGATTGCAACATAAACGTACAACATTTAACTCAACATATAGATGTATAGTAAACGTTATATATGAAAAAGAATGTGAAATGTGAAGCCAAGAAAAGATCTACTTTCCAAAGGCAGTAAGAACACGAACACCAAACTTTTAAACATACAATTTGTGATGTAAATATGAAAAAAAAATACAAAATTTATAATAATTAAAGTCCAATATGCAACATTGGACATCTAACGTGATTATTTTGTTGTGTGTTCATAAAATTAGAAAACAAAAAATCATTTCAACAATCAAGGAAAGGGAAAGGTTCAAAGCCTCAAATTATAAAGATATTAACAATAAATAAATTAATAATGGCAGAAGGGATCCCCTCTAGACCTCGAACTCACGCTCTCAAGTATTGGATGGCGTGACTTGGCACAAGTCAAGTAGGTTCAATAGCCTTGGGTTAAGGGACTTTGTTCACCTTGGGTTTTTATTTTTATTTTTTTTTTGTGCTTTGTTCTTTTGGTGAGTGTTAAATTAAAAAAAATATATATAAAAATTACAGCAATATAAATTAATGAGAGATGCATCTCAAACCATATAAAAAGTTCAAACAAAAAAATAAGGTGACTAGAGAATCTGATTTCTAAGTACCTCTTTAATTTATTATCCTGAGTGTGCCAGTATATTATTTTATATTATGTATCCATGGTCTCTCTTTTATTAACATCAATCAATACCAATACTATTGCTTTCGACATTTTTGTCAACAATTTTGGAAACTTTGCAATCTTCCTTGATTGTCAATATTGAAAAATATTTCTTCTCCTTCTCTATACCCAAAAAAAAAAAAAAAAAACTTGGCACCCGTCACGTTATATTCAATGGCAAGTAACCTGTCAATTTTCCCCAAGATAAATCGTAGCAGATTTTTCAAATCAAATCAATATCAAGTTAATTCTGTTATTTATCTTCCTTGCTTCCACAAGGATTATCTTGAAAAAAAAAAAATTAACTCTGTTATTCAATTGAATTTATTGTAATCCATTATTTTCATTGCATTCCGATATTTCCTTCGAGAACAAAATACCACACTTGTAATTTTGTATAGTTGGTTGGCTGTTGTTCTATCATTATAAATAGCTCTCTTACTTCCATTTCATAGCCATAATCCAATCAATATCGCCTATATACAATAAGAATTTGAATCCAGTGCTAATCTTTTAATTTTTGTGTGTTTAATGATGGAGGATACTGCTACAGCTAGCCCTTCACACTCAGTTATGTGGTACTCAATAATCCTTTGCTTCCCACCTGTCCTCCTGTTGTTATTTCAGCGCCTTTTTTCTCGCAATAAGCTCAACTTGTTGCCACCACCCGGTCCAAAGCCATGGCCCCTCATCGGAAACCTCAACCTCATCGGCCAGCTCCCTCACGTCTCCCTCCATTCTCCCAAAAATATGGCCCCCTTATCCAACTCAAATTCGGTTTAGACACCGTAGTGGTAGGCTCATCAGCTGAAGTAGCAGAACTTATACTAAAAACTCATGATCTTTCTTTTGCTAGTAGGCCAGCACTTCTTGCAGGGAAACACGCAAACTTCAATCATTTGGTTATGGCCACTGCACCATATGGGCCACATTGGCGCCAAACTCGTAAAACCTTCAAAACGCAAATTCTTAGCCCAAAACGTTTAGGACAATTTGAGTACATAAGGGTAGAGGAAAGAAAAGCATTATTGTTTAAAATGTACAAATCATCATCATCTTCTTCTCCTTCCTCCACGCCTGTTCATTTGAAAGATCGTCTTTACATGTTCAATCTTGCCACCATGAGCCGGATGCTGTTAGGAAAAAGGTATACTGAGGATGATGAAAACAATATTGTAACTGCAAAAGAGTTCACAGAGATAGTCGATGAAGTGTTCTTGATTAGCGGTATTTTAGATATAGGGGGTGCAATTCCATGGCTTGCTTTCTTAGATTTACAAGGAAATGTAAAGAGAATGAAGGCTGTGAAGAAGAAGGCTGATAAATTTTATGAGCATGTTTTGGATGAGCACGAGCGCCATGCTAAGAGGAAATCGTTTAATGAACATGGGACTAAGGATATGGTCGATGTTTTGCTGCAGCTGGCTGATGATCCTACTCTCGAAGTTAAGGTTGAAAGAGATCACATTAAGGCAGCAATCCAGGTAATTAAATTTTGTTTGCAAATGCTAAATTTCAAAAAAAAATTCAGCAAATCCAATTTGAAATAGTTATGTTTGGGTTGGAACCCTACTCTCACGCACATAGATAAAGTAAAGGGGTCTGAATTTTTTTAATGAATTATCTTATTTTCTTAAGAAAAAAATAAAAATCCGAATAGTAATTTTAGGGTATGCTATAGTAAAGGTAATACTACTAACAGTAATTTCACATATGTGTACATTGAAATGAAGTGTAATTTTGTTTATTGTGATTTTAAATTTTTAGCAGTAGTTTACTGTTCTACAAAAGCAAACATCATGAATACAACTATCCTAGTGTCTCTCGCACTAAAAATCTGAATCATATTATTCTTTTATTATTTTGACGATTTTTAGGATCTTTTACTTGGTGGAATTGAAACCTCAGCGATCACCACAGAATGGGCAATGTCAGAGCTCTTGAAAAATCCAAGAGTTATACAAAAGGCAACCGAAGAGCTAGATAGAGAAATTGGAAGAAACAAATGGGTAGAAGAGAAAGACATTGTTAACCTGCCATACATACAAGCAATTGTTAAAGAAGTGATGCGTCTTCATCCTCCGGCAACATTGCTTGTTCCTCGATTAGCTGGAGAAAATTGCAAAGTAGCCGGCTATGACATTATTAAAAACTCTCGTGTGATTGTAAATGTATGGGCAATAGGGAGAGATCCAACCCTATGGGAGAAACCTAATGAGTTTTGTCCAGAGAGATTCATCGGAAAAGAGATTGATGTTGTAGGCCATAATTTTGAGCTACTGCCATTTGGAGCTGGGAGGAGGATGTGTGTTGGTTATGCTCTAGGGCTAATAACGGTCCAGTCAACTTTGGCAAATCTTTTGCATGGTTTTGAATGGAAATTGCCTGGTAATGTGAGGAAAGAAGATTTAGATATGGAGGAAAGATTTGGGGTCACAACGTCCAGAAAAAATCCACTTCTTGTTGTTCCTAAGCCTCGACTTCCTCTTGATCTATACTCATCGTGATCGATTTTCACTTAGATATTGTCTGGCTAATCTTTTGCGTAGTTATTGATTTATTATCAAATAAAGTTAACCACATCTAGCTGGTTAAAGTTTTCGGTATTTATTAAATATCTAAGGCAATAGTCAAGGCAATTGATCTCTATAGTGGAAGTTGATCAGGTTAATAAATGATGTTGAGAGTATATGTATGCTCTTTAAAATAAAGCGCATTTCATTATTTTGTAATAAATAAATTTTCTTATTAATAAAATAGATGAAACATTAATTTCTTAATGTATTGAGTGGCACAATTTTGCTCTTTGTAGACATGTACGCCTCGACGAAGTACGGAATAATGAATAAATTTTCTTATTAATAAAATAGATGAAACATTGATTTCTTAATCTCCATTTGGTCATATTTTGTTGTTGACCTATAGCTAAATGGCCATACAAACTTTTCCTTTTAGAATAATAATCTGATCCGACGGTGCCGAGTGGAAGGGCCGTCGCTCAACGGATAAAAGTTACTCTAGGGATAACAGGCTGATCTTCCCCAAGAGCTCACATCGACGGGAAGGTTTGGCACCTCGATGTCGGCTCTTCGCCACCTGGGGCTGTAGTATGTTCCAAGGGTTGGGCTGTTCGCCCATTAAAGCGGTACGTGAGCTGGGTTCAGAACGTCGTGAGACAGTTCGGTCCATATCCGGTGTGGGCGTTAGAGCATTGAGAGGACCTTTCCCTAGAGATAGTAGGGGAGCCTGGGTCTTTGCATTTTAGAGGAATTTTATGTTGGAGTATAGAACTCACGTTTTCTGTTAAAAATGCCTTCTTTTGAACATGAATGTTTCTCTTTTTAGTACAAAGGTCTTTAAGAAACTTAGCATAAGATGGAACTTGTTTTATAGCATCAAGCAAAGGGATGTTAACACTTACCTGTTTGAATATTTCAAGAATCTCACCCGTGGATTTTCCCTTCTTTCCTTTAGCTAACCTCTGAGGAAATGGAGCTTTTGGAATGTATTCTCGTGGGTTGGTTTCTTCTTTCTCCTCTGATGGTGAGTCCTCAATATTCACAGGTACAATTTGATTTTCTTTTGTCACCGGCATCTCCATTTTGTTGTCGACTTCTTTTCCTTTTCGCAAGGTCATGACTGCTTTGACATCTCCATACTGTTGTGGTGAGCTGGTACTTGCTTCATGTACTCCTTTAGGATTAGGCACTGGTTGACTTGGAAATTTACCTTTCTCAATAGTCATTGCCAAGGTCTGAACTGAAGAAGCAAGTTGTCCCACCATCTTCGCGAGGCATGAAACTGATTGGGCTTGTGAGTTGAAGCCTGCTCTCAAAAATTTAGTTGAGACCTGCTCGCATTGGTTTTATGCACTAGGAAATATTTATTCAAAAATTTAGTTACCATTTGTTCCCATGATGTAATGCTATTAGCAGGCAAAGTATTTAACCATGAACGAGCTATATCCTTTAAAGAAAATGGGAATAGTCTAAGTTTAAGCTCATCATCTGAAAAATTCTCATATTTAAATGTTTGACAAATAGCATGAAAATCATTCAAATGATTATATGGATCCTCATTTTCTAGGCCATAAAATGTGGGGAGATAATTTAGCACACTAGGTTTTAGTTCAAAACTCCTAGCAGCTACATTTGGGTATCTTATGCATGATGTGCTCAAATTAGCTAAGGGACTGAAATAATCCTTAAATGGCCTCTCTGGTGGTGCTTGTTGTAAATCCATTTTAAATTTAACGTGTTTGTGTGTGCGCAATGTTTTTTCTAGTTCAAGGTCTATAGGTTCAAGATTAGGTAATAATGACCTACGACCATGCATGCAAGGAACAAAAAACAAATGGGAACAAAACAAATAAAAATAAAGAGGAATGAGAAATTATGATACTAACCTTATCGCGCTATTACAACCTTACTATAAAAATACACAAAAAAATACGTGAAATAAATTATTTAAAAAAAATTAGTAAGATAAACAAAAATTACAAAGAAGAAAAAAAATAACTTGAAGATTAAATTACAGAATTTTAAAGAAGAGAAAAAGAAAGGAAATACTAACCTCTAAATGCAGATTCACTTTTTTTCTTTTTTTTTTAATAAAAAAATACAAGAAACCAAATAAAAGAAATTATTCACAAAAATTAATTCTATGAATTAAAATTACTTACCTCCCCGGCAACGGCGCCAAAAACTTGTTGTGCAAATTTTATTGAACTCGCAAGTGCACGAATCTATTGTAGTATAGACTAATTGTGACGAGTGTCGATCCCACGAGGAGGTGGATTTTAATTGTGTCTAGAATTAATTTTGTAAATGGATGGTTGGATTTCTGGTGAAATTGATTTGGAATATTCTAAAACTTAAATTAAGATGGCGAGAATAAATTGAAGATAAATCTATTAAAATGAAGCACTTGAGTATCTAGATCCGTATCAATATGCACCATGGGCTAAATATTCCTTATTAATGTCAATTAAATCATGAGGGGGGAATCCACACCTCATGAACCACGTTCTAATCAATATGGTGCTACGGGCTTATCGTGCCAAAGAATAATAACCTTGTACTAGGGTGCTGGTGAAACCAGGGCGATATCTAGACAAGATTATTATTATTTGTTGACGAGAAGTCAAAACATCCACAAAAACTAGAGGGGAAAAGAAAATAAATTTACCAAATAAAGCCCATGACACATGTTGAGACTTCACCTTCAACCCAAGCTTGAAAGAAAATTAGCCACTCATAATTGAACTAGGGACAAAATGAGAATTTATTAAAATACGTAGAAAATACAAGATGAAGAAGGAATTACAGAAAATAGAGTCCAAAAATGGATTCACAGATATCACATTAGGGGGGTAGGCCCCTTTTTTTATAGATACATTGAGTAAATCATGGCCATCGGATTAAAAACAGTTTGGACGCTTAGGATTGCGCCACGTCATCAGTCAACAGTACGCGTCAACAGTAACATGGTTTGACCACGCGGTTTGAACAGTGACACTGTTTGAATAGTAACGCGGTTTGGTTGAAAATAATCCCATGTGTTGCATGTACTGTACGCGCGTTTTTTAGTCCACTAATATGCTGCCATGTCACCATCAACAGTATATAAGAATTTTAGTGCAACAGGATCATGACACCTCATCAGTCAATGCCACATCATAGGTCAATGCCACGTCATCAATCCGTCTATGTGAACAGTGTCGTGAACAGTAACGTAGACAGTACAGTACATGTGAATAGTACTGTACATGTGAACAGTACCATTTTTCCTTTTATGCTCCTCCTAAGGTTTTCGATCGTCCTGAGTTCAAAAGTGATGTCCGTTTTGCCATTTGATCTCTCGTTTATTGTGAAATGATTATGATGCCCCTAAAATACACAAAATACTTAATTAAAATAAAACACACATAATTAAATTATAATAACCTTAAATATATAAAAGTAAGGGTTATTAGTAAGACTTGAAATGTAAAATGACGATTTTCTCCTTTATAAATATATATTTTCTAACACTCAACAATAGGTGTCAACAAATGGGGAGCATTACACGAAGGAACATGATGCCACTAAATCCAATTTTAGTGATTGAGATTTTTGACGTATGGGGTATCGACTTCATGGGACCCTTTCCCTCGTCTTTTGGCCATCAATACATATTGGTTGCTGTTGACTACGTATCGAAATGGGTAGAAGCAATTCCGTGCAGAACCAATGATCACAAGGTGGTGATAGGATTTTTGAAAAACAACATTGTTTCACGCTTTGGATTCCCTCGAGCGATAATTAGTGATGGTAGTGCCCACTTTTGTAACAAAGCATTCAAAGCTCTTTTGACAAAGTATTCAATCACTCACAAAGTGGCGACCCCATATCATCCGCAAACCAGTGGCCAAGTTGAGATCTCCAATCGAGAAATAAAGCACATATTAGAAAAGACGGTGAGGCCAGATAGAAAAGATTAGTCATTAAGACTTGATGATGCCTTATGGGCATATAGAACGGCTTTCAAGACCTCGATTGGGATGTCACCCTACATGCTAGTTTATTCAATTCTCGCTTGCACCTATTCCCAGGTAAGTTACGCTCTCGATGGTCTGGCCCCTTTATTGTTCATACTGTTTTTCCACATGGGCCAATTGAAATTAAAGACCCAAAAAACGGTGTTAAGTTTAAAGTTAATGGTCAAAGATTAAAGCTGTATCTAGAGTACCAACCACATGGAGAAGACACCGAAATAAATTTGAGTGACCCAGCAGATTTGAATTGATTTTTTTCTTTCTTTCTTTTTATTATTCTTTTGCTAATTGAAATTATTTTTGCATAAGTGTGTTTTTTTAACCATTAAGTTTTCTCTTATTATTGTTAATAATGGGTACCATACTTAAACTGTTCCTCCTGAACATTCTTAAACCACTTCAACGTGTAAAATCTCATCTCAATAGGCAGATTCGATTTTGTAAAACACATCGGATTTGGGCTCTGCAACCACCAGAGTTAGTATCCTATGTTGAGGGTTTAGAAAGCCAACTCAAAGACATAAGAGAAGTGTTTACAATATCTAGTTGGAGCTTGAGGTAAATTCAATAAGAGGATGATTTTAATTTTCTTTGTGTGTTTTAATTTATTTTTCTGTTTGTGTGCTTTAGTTTGTTACCCCGGTTAAGTGGCGGATAACGGTACTCCGTGACAATCAAGTCGGTTACTTCAGTTTCCCATAATAACTGATATTCTGAGGCGAAGGTATGGACAGAAACGAGATTCTAGTGAAACTTCACAAGCGATTCCCTTCACTTCCTCAGAATGCCCTCCTTACCATCTATAAAGCTCGGTTCGAACACATGCGATTGCTCATGAGGAATAACATACCTGTTGACATCTGTTGGTTAATCGAGGCTAAAGTACGATTGACAGATGAGTTACCTCCAAATTTTATTGCATACACGCCTGGTTGTGGTAATGGAAATTATGCAAGAAAACGAAGAGCTCGAAGAATTTCTGTTGCTTGTCATAAGTGTGCCAGAATGAGTTGCAATAAAATCCCATGTTCTTTAGGAATGGTGTCTAATAACAGGGAAGATAAGATTCAATTCATTAGGGATGGCTTGAATAAGGAGTCATTGGATGATATCCTTTTGTCTCTTGAAACGCATCCCAATGGATATGTGCAAGGAGCGATTCTCCAGTTATGACTTGTAATACCCTAATTCTCTTAAATATAGTAGAATTTATTTTTAAGCTAACAAACCCCTTGAGTTTATAATATTTAATTTAAGGAATGATGACGTAAGCATTGACATAAGCAATTATGTGAGAAGATGGATTTGAATTAAGGATGGTAGATGGTTTGGCTAAATTTTTAAGTTATTCCAGTGGCTTTTATATTTGAGGCTCGAATTTTATCAGTTGTAAAGAGTTATTTAAATTCATGTGTGAATTGTGGACATATTGCCCTTGGATTTCGGACTGGGGCGTTACAATTGGTATCAGAGTGATTCCCAACTGGAAATGTGTGGATGTTTGGGACATCCTACATCGCTTGGGAAGGATTTTGTAAGGATGAATAGAATTAGGTTTATGCCAAACCTTTAGGCTTTGCGATTTTATTTCTAAGAAATATATGATTAAAGTATCAGAGTAACGCAACGAAAGCGTGATGTGTTAGAAATATATGATTAAAGTATCAGAGTAACGCAACGAAAGCGTGATGTGTTTGCTTGAGTCTTTATAAGAATTTATTGGTCATAAGTGATTTTGAGATATGGATTCTTTTGGGCATAAAAAAAAAAAAAGTAAATTTTGAGGACGAAATTCTTTTAAGGGGGGAAGAGTGTAATACCCTAATTCTCTTAAATATAGTAGAATTTATTTTTAAGCTAACAAACCCCTTGAGTTTATAATATTTAATTTAAGGAATGATGACGTAAGCATTGACATAAGCGATGATGTGAGAAGATGGATTTGAATTAAGGATGGTAGATGGTTTGACTAAATTTTTAAGTTATTCCGCTGGCTTTTGTATTTGAGGCTCGAATTTTATCAGTTGTAAAGAGTTATTTAAATTCACATGTGAGTTGTGGACATATTGCCCTTGGATTTCGGACTGGGGCGTTACATGACCGTTATTCCAGAAAGAGTATGCACGATATAGTCTCGGGAATCTGACTATAAATGACATTGTTTGCCAGTTTATAAGAAAACTGGATGGGAAGCCTATCCTGGACCCATAGAGGCCGTTCAAGCCGTTTCTGGACGTAAAACCAGAGGAAAATGTGAGCCACAGTCGCAACTACCTGTAAATATCCTTTTACTTCACTGTCATTTTATTTCACTGTTGTTTTATCATTTGCATTATTGTCTTTAATAATTTTATTTTATCATTTTTTTCTTTTTCTTTTTACTGTTTCCTTTTTTACTCTCGAGCCATGTGCTTTACGCGTTATTTGACCCACGCGTTATTTGACCCACATGTTACCTCATACACAGCTGTGACCCAATGTCACCAAAATTCTTAATATGATTTTTTGTCAAGAACTCACAAATTGTTTTTTAGAAGTATCCCAATGGCAGCTACTCCAAATAGACAATTCAAGAACATTTGTGTGCTTTCTGGATTTAACTATGGCAAACATAAAGAATTCGTTGAGGCAGCCATAGATCTTGGTCGAAGCATAATAGAGAGAAAATTACACTTGGTGTATGGAGGAGGTAACCGAGGGTTATCAAAATTGGTCTCAGAAGCTGCTTTTGTCAAAGGAAGTCAAGTGTTAGGCATCATCCCAAAAGCCCTAAAATCATTGGGTAGTTTGTCTGACTCACCGACTGGAGAAGAGTTAGTCGTCTCAGGTATGCAAGAACGAATAATTGAAATGCTTAATCATGCTGATGCTTTTATTTTCCTTCCAGGAGATCTTGCAACACTAGAGGCACTTATCACACTAGCATCTTGGGCCCATTTACACATTCACCAGAAACCCATCGCTTATAGACCGGAGCCAGACCCCTGGACCTTTGTGTTGGAGCGTCCAAATAATGATGGTAACAGTAGCCGCAGTAAGAAGTACAAATTAGATTTAACTCTCCACTTGTAAATATTTTCTTCTGTGTTGCACCATTCAGGTGATGTCTTCTAAACTCTACTTCTTTCCTTTAAAATATTGAGGACAATGTTTCGTTCTGGTTGGGGGGAGGGAATAGTCGACAATTGTGAAATTTTGGTTAAGTTTTTACTTATTATTTTTGTTGTAGAAACTAACTGTTGCTAACTTTTTGTGCTGAAGATGGCTGAATATGGAGTGTAGTGACTCTAGAAACGCATCTTCATCGTTTGAAAAAAAAAATCAGATATTTTCTTTTTCTTTATTATGTTTTGATGTTCATTTTTCTTCTTCTTTTTAATTTCTCCTTTATAAATATACATTTTCAAATTTTTAAGTCGAAGATGGTTGAATATGGAGTGTAGTGACTCTAGAAACGCATCTTCTAAGTTAAAAAAAAAAACATTTTCTTTTTCTATCATTTTAAGTGTAACTTTTCTAATTAGTTTTTCTGCATCATTTTCACATTTCTACATGCATATTTTCCTTTCATGCTTAGAATAGGTTGGGGGTAGAATGTTGTTTGAAAAAAAACACAAAAACAATTGTGTGATTTATTTTAACATTGGATGACATGATGAATTTCAAATTTTAGTATTTGTATTATCTTTGGTCTTAAGTAATGTTATGCCATGTTTGCTATTTTACATGTTGATGTTGGAGACAAATATGAGTTGCTTGAAAGAATGAACATGTCATAATAAGTACTAAGTGAGTTTTTGAGCTTATCATTTTTCTTGGAGAGTAACCCTTTTGCCCATTCTTTATACAGCTTAGCAGTTTATTATTTTATACACGATCTCTAGATTTCTTTTGAGTTAACCCTTAAAAATATTGTAAAAATAAAAAAGAGAAAAAAAAAGTGTGTTACTACATCTGGAGGCCCATCTAATTAGTAGATATGGAAGATTATTTAGAGCCCTAAAAGACGATGGAAAGGCCATCTTTGATCCGTTTGAGCCTTTCTAGCCATCCCTTTTATGAAATATCCATAGTTAACCCTTTTGAGCCTTTAAAAAAAAAATATTTTCTTTGTGAAACTTATCATCTTGACCCACTCCGATTTGGAGTATTACCCGATATCTTATAAGTTCTATCACCTATTTATGTTTGAGAAAAATGTAAATAATTATTTTGTTCAGTGAAGTTATGCCAAACAAAAGCAAAAAAAAAAAAAAAATTATTGTTTCAAAAAGAAAAAAAAACAATAATAGGTGAAATCCACCTTGCAACTTCAAAAAAAAAAATCTCTACATTTTTCTCAAACATACACTTTGTTTTCCTTATTTCCCCACATTTGTTAGCTATGTCTTAGCCTACGTTATGTCCTAATAAAAGTCCTTCTTGATTTTAGGGAACTATAGTCTGAAGTAGAAGCTAGTTATATGGGCTAAAAAGATGTAGTGGTGCATAATAAAAAAAGAAAAAAAAGATAAATAAATTGGGTTGACTAGCATTTTTGTTTGACTTAAGATCGTATTATTTCTAAGCTGAGGGCATATTTCTTTCATCTTGGTAAGAGCATGTGATATCACTTCTTTATTATTTTCTCTCTCAATTACCATTCATTGGAGTGACTATTTTTATTGGGTTTAATTTCTTTGTGAGAGTGTCACTACCTCCAGTGAGATTTTGGAGGTTGATATGGGTGTGATGTTTCTTTAGACTGGAGATAATACTTATACTTTTATTTGATTGCTATCATTAATCTGATTGAATAAGCACGAGTGTTTCTAAAAAAAAAAAATCATTTTGGATTTGAATTTTGTTTTCGCTTTATTTGCTATGGACTAGCAATAAGTTGGTTGGGGGGTGTGTTGAGTGTTAGAAAATGCATATTTATAAAGGAGAAAATTGTCATTTTACATTTCAAATCTTACTAACAACCCTTACTTTTATGTATTTAAGCTTCTTGTAATTTAATTATGTGTATTTGATTTTAATTAAGTATTTTATGTATTTTAGGGGCATCATAGTCATTTCACAATGAACAAGAGATCATATGGCAAAACGGACATCACTTTTGAACTCAGGACGGTCGAAAACCTTAGGAGGAGCATAAAAGGAAAAATGGCATTGTTCACATGTACGGTACTGTCTACGTTACTGTTCACGACACTGTTCACATAGACGGATCGATAACGTGGCATTGACTGATGAGGTGTCATGATCCTGTTGGACTAAAACTCTTATGTATTGTTGATGATGACGTGGCAGCATATTAGTGGACCAAAAAATGCTCGTACGGTACATGCAATACATGGGATTATTTTCAACCAAACCGCATTACTGTTCAAATTGTGTCACTGTTCAAACCGCGTGGTCAAACCGTGTCACTGTTCAAACCGTGTGGTCAAACCGCATACTGTTGACTGATGACGTGGCGCAATCCTGAGCGTCTAAACTGTTTTTAATCTGATGGCCATGATTTACTCAATGTATCTATAAAAAGGGAACCTCTCCCCCCTAATTTGGCATCTCTGAATCCATTTTTGGGCTCCATTTTCTATAATTCCTTCTCTATCTTATATTTTCTACGTATTTTAATAAATTCTCATTTTGCCCCTAGTTCAATTATGAGTAGCTAATTTTCTTTCAAGTTTGGGTTGAAGGTGAAGTCTCAACATGTGTCATGGGCTTTATTTGGTAAATTTATTTTCTCTTCCCCTCTAATTTTTGTGGATGTTTTGACTTTTCATCGATAAATAATTTTTGTGCATGTTGATACGGATCCAGATACCTAAGTGCTTCAATCATAATAATTTTCACTTCAATTTATTCTTGCCATTTTAATTCGAATTTTAGGATAATCCAAATCATTTTCACCACAAATCCAACCACCCATTTACAAAATTAATTCTACATACAATTAAAATCCACCTCCTCGTGGGATCGACACTCGTCACCATTAGTCTATTCTGTAATAGATTCGTGCGCTTGCAAGTTCAATAAAATTTGCACAACATAGAGTAGCAAACATGACGTAACATCACTTAAGAATAAAGATAATACAAATACTAAAATTTGAAAGTCATCATGTCATCCAATGTTAAAAAAAATCACATTTTTTTTAAACGACAATCTACCCCCCAACCTATTCTAAACATGAAAATATGCATGCAGAATGGTGAAAATGATGTAGAAAAACTAATTAGAAAAATTACACTTAAAATGATAGAAAAAGACAATGTTTTTTTTTTAAACTAAGAAGATGCGTTTCTAGAGTCACTACACTGCATATTCAGCCATCTTCATCTCAAAAATTTTTAAAATGTATATTTATAAAGGAGAAATTAGAAAGCAGACGTTATAAAGAAAAAAAATGATTGTCAAAACTTAATAAAGAAAAAGAAAATGTCTGGATTTTTTTTTTCAGACAAAGAAAATGCGTTTCTAGAGTCACCAAACTCCATATTCAGCCATCTTCAACACAAAAAAGTTAGTCACGGTTAGTCTCTACAAAAACAAATCAGTAAAAACTTAACCAAGATTCCACAATTGTCAACTATTCCCTCCCCCCAACCAGAGCGAGACATTGTCCTCAATGTTTTAAAGGCAAGAAGTAGAGTTTAGAAGACATCACCTGGGTAGTCCAAAACAGAAGAAAATATTTACAAGTGGAGAGTTAAATCTAATTTTCACTTCTTACTGCGGCTACTGTTACCATCATTATTTGGACACTCCAACACAAAGGTCAAAGGGTCTGGCTCTGGTCTATAAGCTTGTAACAAATCAAGTAGCTCATTAGCAGTGTGAGCACAAATAAAAAGGTTAATCGCGGTAGAAGGAATGAAATAGTTTTTTATTGCATGGTTAAGAAATTCAATGAAGCCATCATAAAAGTTATTGACATTTAACAAACCGATGGGTTTATGGTGAATGTGCATATGGGCCCAAGATGCTAATGTGATAAGTGCCTCTAGAGTTGCAAGATCTCGTGGTAGGAAAATAAAAGTATCAGCATGATTAAGTATTTCAGTTATTCTTTCTTGCGTACCTGAGACGACTAACTCTTCTCCAGTTGGTGAGTCAGACAAAATGCCCAAAGGTTTTAGGGCTCTTGGGATGATGCCTAACACTTGGCTTCCTCTGAAAAAAGCAGCTTCTGAGACCAATTTTGATAACCCTCGGTTACCTCCTCCATACACTAAGTGTAATTTTCTCTCTGCTATGCTTTGACCAAGATCTATGGCTGTCTCAACGAACTCTTTATGTTTGCCATAGTTAAATCCAGAAATCACACAAATATTCTTGAATTGTTTATTGGGAGTAGCTGCCATTGGGATACTTCTCAAAAATAATTTGTGAGTGCTTAACAAAACAAATCATATTTAAGAATTTTGGTGACAGTGGGTCACAGCTGTGTATGAGGTAGCATATCAGTGTCAATTAACGCGTAAAGCACATGGCACGAAAAGTCAAAAAGGAAACAGTAAAAAGGAAAAAGCAAACAGTGATAAAATAAAATTATTAAAGACAATAATGCAAATGATAAAACAACAATAAAGTAAAAAGATATTGACAGGTAGTTGCGACTGTGGCTCACACCTTACTCTGGTTTTACATCCAGAAACGACTTGAACGCCCTTTATGGGTCAATGATAGGTTTCCCATTTAGTTTTCTTATAAATTGGCAAACAAGGTCATTTATAGTCAGATTCTTGAGACTATATCGCGCATGCTCTTTCTGGAATAATGGCCATAACTGGAGAATCGCTCCTTGCACATATCCACTGGGATGCGTTTCAAGAGACAAAAGGATATCATCCAATGACTCCTTATTCAAGCCATCCCTAATGAATTAAATCTTATCTTCCTTGTTATCAGACAACATTCCTAAAGAACATGGTTTTTTACCGCAACTCATTCTGGCACACTTATGACAAGCAACAGACATTCTTCGAGCTCGTCGTTTTCTTACATAATTTCCTTTACCACAACCAGGCATGTATGCAATAAATTTTGGAGGTAACTCACCTGCCAATCGTACTTTAGCTTCGATTAACCAACGGATGTCAGCAGGTATGTTATTCCTCATGAGCAATTGCATGCGTTCGGACCGAGCTTTATAGATCGTAAGGAGGGCATTCTGAGGAAGTGAAGGGAATCGCTTGTAAAGCTTTGCTAGAATCTCGGTTATGTCCATACCTTCGCCTCAAAATATCAGTTATTATGGGAAACTGAAGTAACCGACTTGATTTTCACGGAGTCCCGTTATCCGCCACTTCACCGGGGTAACAAACTAAAGCACACAAACAAAATAACAAATTAAAACACACAAAGAAAATTACAATCGTCCTCTTATTGAATTTACCTCAAGCTCTAACTGGATGTTGTAGACACCTTCCTCAATGTCTCTGAGTTGGCTTTCTAAATTCTCAACATGGGATACTAACTCTAGCGGTTGTAGAGCCAAAATATGATGTGTTTTACAAAATTGAATCTGCTTTTTGAGATGAGATTTTACACGTTGAAGTCGTCTAAGAACGTTTAGAATGATCTGATTATATGAGGCACTCATGATTAATAATGATAAGAGAAAACTTAATAGTTAAACAAACACACTTATGCAAAAATAAATTCAATTAGCAAAAGAATAGTAAAAAGAAAAAAAATCAAATCACCGAAAAGAAAGAAAAATCTCAATTCAAACTTAGTGGGTCACTCAAATTTATTTCGATGTCCTCTTCATGTGGTTGGTACTCTAGATATGGCTTTAATCTTTGACCATTAACTTTAAAAGTGACACCGTTCTTTAGGTCCTTAAATTCAATTGCCCCATGTGGAAAAATAGTGTGAACAATAAAGGGTCAGACCATCGAGAGCGTAACTTACCTGAGAATAGGTGCAAGCAAGAATTGAATAAAAGCACTTTCTGACCTGGAGTTATAGATTTTCTCATAATTTGTTTGTCATGAAAGACTTTCATTCGCTGGTTGTAAATCTTGGCATTTTCGTATGGATCATTGCAAATTTCTTCAAGTTCTCCCAGTTGTAATCTTCTTTCTGAGTTAGCTTGCTGCATGTCAGAGTTGAATTTCTTGATGACCTAGTATGCACGATGCTCGAGTTCCACAGATAGGTGGCAAGTTTTTCCATACACTAGCCTGTAGGGTGGCATCCCAATCGGGGTCTTGAAAGTCGTTCTATATGCCCATAATGCATCATCAAATCTTAATGACCAATCTTTTTTGTCTGGCCTCACCGTCTTTTCTAGTATGTGCTTTATTTCTCGATTGAAGATTTCAACTTGATCACTAGTTTGTGAGTGATATGGGGTCGCCACTTTGTGAGTGATGAAATACTTTGTCAAAAGAGCTTTGAATGATTTGTTACAAAAGTGGGTACCACCATCACTGATTATTGCTCGAGGGAATCCAAAGCGTGAAACAATGTTGCTTTTCAAAAATCCTATCACCACCTTATAATCATTGGTTCTACATGGAATTGCTTCTACCTATTTCGATACGTAGTCAACAGCAACTAATATGTATTGATGGCCAAAAGAAGGGGGAAAGGATCCTATAAAGTCGATACCACATACATAAAAAATTTCAACCATTAAAATTGGATTTAGTAGCATCATATTCCTTTGTGTAATGCTCCCCATTCGTTGACACCTATCACATGAAGAACAGAAAGTGTAAGCATCTCGAAATATAGTTGGCCAATAGAAACTACATTATAAAACTTTAGTTGCTATTTTCTTAGCACTGAAATGGTCTCCACAAGCTTGTTCATGGCAGAATGAAAGAATATTCTGAAATTTAATTTTTGCGACATATCGTCCACCAATTTGATCTGCACAATACTTGAACAAATAAGGGTCATCCAAAAAAAAATTCTTTATTTTTGCAAAAAATTTGGCCTTATCTTGTTTAGTCCAATACTCTGGAAGTTGACCTGTAACAAGATAATTAACGATATCAGCATACGATGGTAATACTTTCATACTCATTAATTGTTCATCTAGAAATGACTCATTCAATGTTAATAGTTCTGTAATTGTGTCTAAATAGAGACGAGAGAGATGGTCAGCTACAACATTTTATGTGCCTTTCTTATCTTTAAATTCCAAGTCAAATTCCTGCAAAAGTAACACCCAACAAATTAGTCTAGCTTTTGCATCTTTCTTTGTGAGAAGATATTTAAGAGCAGCATGATTCGTGAATACAATTATTTTACAATCAATGAGATAAGATCGAAATTTTTTAATGCAAACACTACTGCTAGCATTTCTTTTTCAGTAGTTGAATAGTTCAACTGTGCATCATTCAATGTCATACTAGCATAATAAATAACGTGGGGAATTCGATCAACTCTTTGTCCTAATACTGCTCCTACTGCATAATCAGATGCATCACATATGAGCTCGAATGGTAAGCTCTAGTTTGGGGGCTGAATGATGGGTGATGATGTCAACAATTGCTTTAATTTTTCAAATGCCACAAGACATGAATCATCAAAGATAAAAGGTACATCTTTAACAAGTAGATTGTATAAGGGTCTAGAAACTTTGCTAAAATCTTTAATGAAACGTCTATAAAAACCAGCATGCCCAATCAAAGATCTTACTTCTCTTACTGTTTTAGGTGGAGGAATATTGGAAATGAGATCCACCTTGGCTTTATCAACCTCAATACCTTTTCTTGAAATGATGTGACCGAGAACAACACCTTGTTTTACCATAAAATAACACTTCTCCCAATTTAAGACCAAGTTTTTCTCGATATATCTTTGCAGTACTAGTGTTAGATAATGTAAACATTAATCAAATGAGTGACCAAAGACAGAAAAGTCATCCATAAAGACTTCAAGAAATCGTTCAACCATATCAGAAAAAATGCTCAACATGCATCGTTGAAATGTAGCAGGTGCATTACATAATCCAAATGGCATTCTCCTATATGCAAAAGTGCCAAAAGGGCAAGTGAAAATGGTCTTCTCTTCATCTTTTGGTGCTATCGGAATTTGATTATATCCTGAGTAGTCATCTAGAAAGCAATAAAATTCATGGCCTACTAATCTATCAAGCATTTGATCGATAAATGGTAAAGAAAAATGGTCTTTACATGTGACAGAATTCAATTTTCTATAATTAATACATACATGCCATCCTATAGTCACTCTAGTGGGTATTAATTCATTATTAGCATTGGTAACTTCTGTGACCATTGACGTTTTTGGGACAACTTGCACATGACTGACCCATGAACTATAAGAAATAAGGTAAATGATACATGTATCTAAAAGCTTAAGGACTTCAGTTCTAACAACTTCTTTCATGTTAGGATTTAACCGACGTTGCATTTCCCTAGTAGGTTTAGCATTTTCAATAAGGTGAATGCAATGCATGCAGTCTACTGGATTTATACCTTTTATGTCTACTATGGTCCATCCTAATGCTCTTTTGGGCTCTTTTAAAACATCCAACAACTTACCTTTTTTGTTCGTCATTTAGGGATGATGAAATGATTAACAACAGAGTGTTTTCTTCTCCAAAAAATGCATATTCCAAAGTGTTGGGTAATAGTTTGAGCTCGAGTTTCGGTGGTGATTCTTATGATGGGATGAGTTTCTTCTCTGATGGTGCTAGTTGTTCAACTCTTGACTTCCATTTATCAGTGTCCATGAATGGTGCTGAGTCAAGTAGAGCATTGAGCTCATGGACTGATCTGTCAATATCAAAATCAAAGTCAAAGTGAGTTAAACATGTTTGTAAAGGATCATCACTAAGGTTTGAAAGAAAAGTGTTATCAACTAATACTTCTATTAAATCCACATCAACAATTCCATCATCTGCATTGTGAGGTTGTTTGGCAATGTTGAAGATGTTTAACTCCATAGTCATGTTGCCAAAGAACAACTGCATATTTTCAATCTTGCATTGAATGTGAGCATCGGCAGTTGCCAAGAAAGGTCGGCCTAGGATAATGGGGATGTACTTCCTTGAATCTTATATTGGTTGAGTGTAAATTACAATAAAATCAACAGGAAAATAAAACTTGTCTACCTGAGTAAGCACGTCCTCCACAATACCACGAGATATTTTCGTGGACCAATCTGCAAGTTGTAACACCAGTGGAGTTGGGTGTAATTCTCCCAGTCCAAGTTTCATAAATACAGAGTAAGGCAACATATTTACACTAGCTCCTAAATCCAACAAAGCATTCTCAATTGTGTGGTTCCCTATACTACATGATATAGTGGGGGAGCCTGGATATTTGCATTTTAGAAGAATTTTGTGTTGGAGTATAGAACTAAAATTTTCTGTTAAAAATGTCTTCTTTTGAACATGAATGATTCTCTTTTTAGTATAAAGGTCTTTAAGAAACTTGGCATAAGTTGGCACTTGTTTTATAGCATCAAGTAAAGGGATGTTAACACTTACCTATTTAAAGATTTCAAGAATCTCACCTATGGATTTTCCCTTATTTCCTTTAGCAAACCTTTGAGGAAATGGAGCTTTAGGAACGTATTCTTGTGGGTTGATTTCTTCTTTCTCCTCCGACGATGAGTCCTCAACATTTACAGGTATAATTTGATTTTCTTTCGGCATCTCCACTTTGTTGTCAACTTATTTCCCTTTTCACAAGGTCATGACGACTTTGACTTCTTCATGCTGCTGTGATGAACTAGTACTTACTTCATGCACTTCTTTAAGATTAGGCACATGTTGACTTGGAAATTTGCCTTTCTCAACAGTCATTGCCAAAGTTTGAACTGAAGAAGCAAGTTGTCCCACCATCTTCTCGAGGTTTGAAACTGATTGGGCTTGCGAGTTGAAGCCTGCTCTCATCTCATTTCTTAGTTCATCAATGGGTCGGTTCTGTTACTCGATCTTAGAGTGAGTAACATTCTTGAAATTCTGGAATGCATTCTCCCATGGTCTAGGTTGAAAGTAATTCTGGTTATGAGTGTATTGTCTAAATGGTGACTGAGAGGCTTGAGTAACTTAAGGAATTTGTTGCATTGGTGGAGCTGGAGTTGCTGGTCCATTTTGTTGAAATCCTTGAGACCATGAAAAATTGGGGTGATCTCTCCATCCATGGTTATATGTGTTAGAGTATAGGTTGTAATTTGATGGCTTTCTTATTACACCTATGGCATTGGCTTGATCTGAGTATGAGTCATGATCATGTGATTCTGTTGATTTAGTAGTCGTTAACGATGTTATTTGTCGGGAAAGACCTTCAACCATCTCTTTGACTTCTTTAATTCCCAAACTTGACTCACCAATGTGAACCTCATTCACTCATTTAATTCTTTTAGTATTCCTGAGTGATCGACTCCGTTGTTGGGAATTATCCACTTGTCACTGGAAGAAATCCCAAATCTCTGATGCACTTTTTGACATTAGCTCTCCTCCACTTGTTGCCATTAGCCATTCTTGCACATGTGGCAATAATCCTGCCAAAAAGTATTGGCATTGGTGTCATTTCTCCTCCACTTAATTTCACTCCCATGTTTCGAAAAAACTGCTCGTCTTCTCTCTGGGTAAACTCTGAAATTTCCCTGCGAATAACATTGGTTTTGTGCACTAGGAAGTATTTATTCAAAAATTTTGTTACCATTTGTTCTTATGATGTAATGCTATTATCAGGCAATGTATTGAGTCATGAACGAGCTCTATCCTTTAAAGAAAATAGGAATAATCTAAGTTCAAC
This sequence comes from Citrus x changshan-huyou, assembly GCA_039657385.1. NCBI lineage: Eukaryota > Viridiplantae > Streptophyta > Magnoliopsida > Sapindales > Rutaceae > Citrus > Citrus x changshan-huyou. The sequence continues at coordinate 16,163,449 of CM077547.1, read as the reverse complement.
ATCATCGTCTGAAAAATTCTCATACTTAAAAGTTTGACAAACAACATGAAAATCTTTCAAATGATTATATGAGTCCTCATTTTCTAGGCCATAGAATGTTGGGAGACAATTTAGCATACTACGTTTTAGTTCAAAACTCCTAGCAGCTGTATTTGGGTATCTTATACATGATGTGCTCAAATTAGCTAAGGGACTGTAGTAGTCCTTAAATGGCCTCTCCTGTGATGGTGCTTGTTGTTGTTACAAATTCATTTAACTTTTATCTTTAATTACTACGTGTTTGTGTGCGCGCAATGTTTTTTCAAGTTCGAAGTCTATAGGCTCAAGATTAGGTAATAGCGACATTCGACCATGCATGCAAAGAACACATAAAAAAATGGGAACAAAGCAAATAAAAATAAAGAAGAATGAGAAATTACGATACTAACATTATCACGTTGTTACAACCTTACTATAAAAACACACTAAAAAAATACGTGAAATAAATTAATGAAAAATAAATTAATAAGATAAACGAAAAATTACAAAGAAAAATATCTTGAAAAATAAATTGCAGAATTTTAAAGAATAGAGAAAGAAAAGAAATTCTTACCTCAAATGCATATTTACTTTTTTCTTTTTCTTTTTTGTAAATAAAAAAAACAAATAAAAGAAATTATTTACAAAAATTAGTTTTACAAATTAAAATAACTTACCTCCCTGGCAACGGCGCCAAAAACTTATTGTGTAAATTTTATTGAACTCGCAAGTGCACGAATCTTTTGTAGAATAGATTAATGGTGACGAGTGTCGATCCCACGAGGAGGTGGATTTTAATTGTGTGTAGAATTAATTTTCTATGAGGATGGTTGGATTCGTGGTGAAAATGATCTAGAATATTATAAAATTTAAATTAAAATGGCGAGAATAAATTGAAGAGGAAATTATAAAAATAAAGAGCTTGGGTATCTGGATCTACATCAACATGCACCATGAGCTAAATATTCATTATTAATGCCAATTAAAACATGAGAGGGATTTCCACTTCTCATGAACCACACTTTAGTCAATATGGTGCTAAGGGCTTATCGTGCCAAATAATAATAACATTGTACTAGGGAGCCGGTGAAACCAGGGTGGTATCTAAACAAATTATTACTATTTGTCGACGAAAAGTCAAAACATCCACAAAAATTAGAGGGGAAGAGAAAGTAAATTTACCAATTAAAGCCCATGGCACATGTTGAGACTTCACCTTCAACCCAAGCTTGAAAGAAAATTAACAACTCATAATTGAACTAGGGGTAAAATGAGAATTTATTCAAATACGTAGAAAATACAAGATGGAGGAAGAATTACAGAAAATAGAGCTCAAAAATGAATTAAGGGATGCCAAATTAGTGGAAAGACCCATTTTTATAGATACACTGAGCAAATCATGGTCATCAGATTAAAAATATTTCGGACGCTCAGGATTGCGCCACGTCATCAGTGAACAGTACACGAGTTTGACCACGTGGTTTGAATAGTGACATGGTTTGACCTCACGGTTTAAAGAGTTAGGCAGCTTGAATAGTGACGCAGTTTGGTTGTAAATAATCCCGTGTATATGCATGTACTGTATGCGCAATTTTTAGTCCACTAACATGCTGCAACGTCATCGATCAACAGTGCATAAGAATTTTAGTCCAATAGAATCGTGACACCTCATCAGTCAATGCCACATCATCGGTCAATGCCACGTCATCGTTCCGTATGTGTGAACAGTGTTGTGAATAGTAACATGGACAATATCGTACATGTGAGCAGTGCCATTTTTCCTTTTATACTCCTCGTAAGGTTTTCGACTATCCTGAGTTTAAAAGTGATGTCCGTTTTGTTGTCTGATCTCTCATTCATTGTGAAATGACCATGATTTCCCTAAAATACATAAAATACTTAATTAAAATAAAACACACGTAATTAAATCACAAGAGACTTAAATACATAAAAGTAGGAATGTTAGTAAAACTTGAAGTATAAAATGATGATTTTCTCCTTTATAAATATACACTTTCTAACACTCAACACCTCTGCTGTGAAGAGTGTCATGGTGCTGTAAGAAAAAGTAAATTGTTATCTCTTAATTATGTTGAAAAAACTTAAAATATCAATTGCATGAAATGGATTGGCAAACATACATTTTAAGGAGCTGATTTAAATCAGTATCAGGACCAGACTGCACAGGATACACATAAAACACTTCATTTTTCACCACGTCAAACATAATTAAAACATAATGATAGCCACAATAGGAGAAGGCAATTAATAAAAAAAGCAGAAAACAAAACCATGAATTAACAAACAGTTGTAAATGCAATATAAATTAAAAAACAACTGTAAAAGTTTTAAACGAAAATTAAAACTTACGAAGGATTGTATGGCATGAGAATGAGTTTGTCCATTTTGGCTTTTTTCAAGCGGTCGTGAATATGCTCAACTCTCTTTGAGCGAAATTTTTCTGCAGCCTTTGGATTTGTTAGGCAAACCAAACTTGGACACATGAATCCAAATGATTTTATTCCTTTTTTGGTTGGTAAAATGGTGGAATGCAACATCATGAATAGAAAATCAATGCATCAATAAAAAAGTATACTAAGTTGATATAAAATAGTGTAAAGAAAACTCATTAAACCACTTACGCCATAGATACCTTAATAGCATTTACTCTTGGTACTTGCATTGACAATAGTTCATTGTAATCTTTATTCTCAATATAAGCACAAGCATGTCTTTAGAATACATTATCATCAATCATATATGTCAGAACACCATCATTTTCATCAGGTAGGTATTTCTCACACAATTTCCCAAATAGTTGCAGCATAGGATGGTTGTTCTGGTGCTTAAATACTACACTTCTTGTGTTCTTCATAGGCTGCACTACAACATTTTTGGCTTTATCCTTTCTCAAAAGTGGCTTTTTTGTTGGGCTGTCAGGATGAATATCCTGTATACCATCAGCTGTACCATCAACACAGTCAAAATCCAATTTCTTTTTACTGCTTCCAACTCTTTTCCTCTCATCATTTGCATAATCCTTTGGGATTGAAGGATTGAGCCTTGGACTTTTCCTCCAAATGGTGGCAGTAGTGTCTTTTGATGGCTTGCCTAAATTGTCTGGCTCCTGTGAATGTTAATGATATCAAATTGTAAGTTAACATAAGTTTTATTCACTCCTAAGAATAATTCAAGCACTAAAGACAACAAAGTTTTTGAAAAATGGGCTACACATATTTCACTTGGTGGTTTGCAATTCCATTTTTAAAATTAATTCTAACAAGCACACACATAACCATTTCACTCAATATTCAACAAATACAGTATATTGGAAAAGAAAAAAAAATAATACAAGCAATGAATTAAAAATAATATTACACGAGACTCACATGTAAGAAACTCAAATAATATATATATATATATAGTATGCAGCAATCTATATAAAATATTGTGGCTGCAAAGCCAGCTTGTGCAACTCGGCCCCCGTTTTAAACATTGTACTTGACTTGTATAGTTATATTAATTAAAACAATTAGCCAACAAGAAAAGCAATCCCATATACAGAGACAAAAACAACTTAAATACAATTAATTTTATTAACTAACCTTACGTGCATCTCCTTCACTGTCTTCATTTTTTGTTGACTTCACCGGAATGCCAACAACGGCATTTGCTGGTGGCTTGCCCAAATTATCTACCTCCTGTGAAGATTAATTAAATGAAATAATAAGTATATTGAACTAGATTGAATAGTAAATATACAAGGCAATAAATCATAATCTAGGAAAAATACAACCATTTATTATGAATAAAGTAACCTTACGTGCATCTCCTTCACTGTCATCTTCATTGTCATCATTTTTGTTTGACTTCATTGGAATGGCAGAAGACTTCATCAGAATATCAGCAGTTGTGTTTTTTGGTGTCTCTTATTTCTTACAAACTCTTTCCTTATTTCTTAATGTTGATACTTTAGGATGTTCGTCCCTTTGACCAAACATCAATTTCCTCTTCTTCACAACTGACTTCCCTAAATTATCCAATTCTTGTTAGCATTATCAACAAATAGTAAATAAATTAAACTCTAATAAGTGAAAGATATAAAAGGAAAAATACTTGAACTAGGAAAAATTTGGGTAACACAGATAACTAAAGTAACCTTATGTACATCTCCCTCACTGTCATCATCATTGACCATATCATGTGGGAAAGTGGAACTTCCAACATCTGAATAGCGAGGTGTCCTCTTCAATTCTTTGCAAATTTCTCACAACTGGTCATCTACTGAGTTTTTCCAAGCATCCAGCTCCCTCTCTCATTTCAGATGAGTCCACGCAGGCAATGAAAGTACACAGAAGCAGATATAAAATTGCCCAAGCCTTGCATATGACCAGTTCGAGGAAGCTTTCCCAATGCTTGTGCAAGTAAGTCATTTCTTGCATCCGAATTCAAGGAGTCTTTTTTGTCCTCCTTCTCTAGCATTTCCTAATAGCCCGCCATAAAGAAACTAATATTATTATATGAGCATAGATCAAATATCATAACAATGTTTGTTCTAGTTAAACTTGATGACCATTTTGCTCAATGATTTGTTTGGTTTCAAAGTCGTATCCTCTATTCTTTAGCATCCGAGCTCTCTTCCATAATTCACTCATGTCAACTAAGTTTTCAGAAAGATCTGATTCTGCACAGTAGTTCGATAAAGAAACTAGATTAGTTAACGGTTAAAAAATTTAATAGTTAACTAAACCTTTAATAAATAATTAACAAAGCAAAAAATTTAATAGTTAACTGATAAGAGAATATGAGTTTGTTTGAGTTTGGGGCAGCAGCAACAGATGTTTGGTGAATTCCAAGGGATAAGTCGTAAGTGGCAGATCATGATTATTATTATTATTGTTGTTGCAGTTTCATCATTATAATTTGATAAATTGTCTTAACAAGAAGTGGTTGTAACATGAGAGGACAGTGAGAGCCGCATCGGGAAAAATACCAAAGTTTAGTCGGCTACAAATAGAATTTTGTAAAGATGAGGGGGAAAATCTTAAATTCTGCTGAACACACTTATTAAAATTTTAATATTTAACTCACTTATAATTTTTTTCATTAATCCGACGTATCCTTTTCGATTGAGGCAATGATTGCACTTGTTCAAAACTCTCTTGTTCTTACTAACACGACTGATTTTCTGCATAATTAGATTAGTTATAACAGAAGGTAAATATAATGTAACTACTAATATATTACTTGTCCTAACTTGAAAATACTTACTTCAAAAGATTTCGACAAACTTGGTCGACAAACTTTATCCAAACAGGACACTTTATTTAGGGTACTCAGTTGGGAGTGCATACAATTTCTTTTTATCATTTCTGAACTTCCATATATAGTTTTTTGCCATCATATATTTGAAGTTTCAAAATGTTATTCCAATTGATTGTATCACCTGCTTCCTAATTCTAGGATGAACGATGAAACGACCCTAAATATAGAGGAAGATTGTATAAGTGACAATTAATAAAAATCCAAATCATATAAATAATAATTGAAAAATGACAAGAAAATGTTTAAGTAGAATGCAGTGGATTTTTAAGAATTACCAAAACAGATTTCCACAAAAGCTCATTTGTCTCTAGTGGAACTTTACGCCAATCAGAATAAAGAATTGAAACTGATGTACGAGCTAATACCCCAAGAAAAGAAGCCAACTCATGGCTTCATCGCCTGCTGGAACGCCCATTTCATTGTATTGTGCCACAATCTTTCCCTTCTTCGTTTTAAGTCTTTTATTTTGCCTAGCTCCCAAATTCACACCCCTCCTAGAGTTACTACTTTCAGAACATCAACATCCGGAGCAACGAAATTAATACCATCTCTCTCAGTACTATCCAAATCACCACTGTCCAACATCATTATCACCTCCATCAAATTCAACACCATCCATCTCAACACCATTAAAATTAGCCTCTTCTTCTGCATCTTCTAAATTAGCATTATTGGTAAATAAGTCGTGGTAATCATCTTCCAAATAAGTATCTTGATCAGAAGCAACATCAGCCGCAACATGTTTTCCCTTAGCCATATTATTGCACCTGAAATAAGTTAAATGATAATATGAAGCTATATAACAATCAGTCAGCTATAAGAATAAAAGGCTAATAGATAATTCATTATCATATTTCTAGTAGGCATATGACATACAATAGACCACTTTATTTGAATTTGATCATTACATAAAATATTTGTTTGTTTTGATAAGCCAATATAAATGGATAAGATTTATATCCTAATCTGTTTAAGTCTACTAAGATAGTAGGCATATGACATACAATAGACCACTTTGTTTGAATTTGATCGTTCACATAAAATACTTGTTTGGCTTGATAAGCCAATATAAATGGATTAGATTTATATCTTAATCGATTTAAGTCTACTAAGATGAATCTAAGCTCATCTTTCTTGATGCAACTACTTTGAACCCGATCACACTTCAACACAAGGACTTTCAACAAATGATAATTAAGTACCCAAATCTTATCTATAACTCCATAATATTTCATATCACATATTTTAGAATCACCTACACTAACTCAACTATTTTGAGTTACTCAATTTGAGTGTCAATCTCGTGTACCAAAATGGAAACCGTTAATATTATAACCATTATGTTTAATTACAAAAGGAAGAGGCCCATGTGATAACCAACGCAAAGTATCTGATACGTGATCACCTTTTTCAATCAAGTCATATACCTAACAAGACAAGAAAGAAAAGTAAACATCTTTACTAAGTGAAAAAAGGTTGAGATTTCTTTGTGAAAATTAATTATATACATGTTTCAATCTTATCAGTTAGCCAATCGGCAAATGTACGGTTGTGTTCTTCTTACAATCATTTGTCATTTTGATGTGGATAACTTGTTTTAAGCCACTACATATGGTCACTAAAGATACAAAACATGAAAAAATTAGACTGAAAATTATAGAAATAAATTAAATAGATTTGACTAGAAGAAATTAACTAAATTACCTAATGTGGTACCACATTTTACGTGTTATGCAAGATGTACAGGCGCACTTGATCTAGTGAATGTGGAGGAATTTGTACCGCTTTCCCACCAGACAATATGCGCATGTCCAAGTGGAACCTTAGCTGTATCTATGTTTGACATGTATTCTGCATAAAATTCTAATTCTTCTTCTGCAATATAACTTTCCGCTATACAACCCTCAGGATAGTTACAGCTCCGAAAATAATCCTTAAGAGTTTTCGTGTATCTCTCGAAAGGACACATTCACCAAAGGTAAACTGGGCCACATAGTCTAACTTTATTGACTAAATGCACAGTCAAGTGTACCATAATGTTAAAGAAAGAGGGAGAAAAGTATTTTTCTAACAAGCACAAAGTCACCACATGCTCTGCCTGTAATTTATCCAATGTTGACACATCAACCACATTGGAACATAGCAAGTTAAAAAAGAAACATAGCCGGATCATAGCTTCTTTAGCATGCTTTGGCAAGACACAATGAATTGCAATAGGCAAAAGTTGTTGCATAAGAACATGGCAATCATGTGACTTAAGGCCCTGAAGTTTAAAGTCCTTCATTGACACAAGATCATTTATGTTTAAGGAATATCTAGATGGAACCTTAATACTTTTTAAAGCTTTGCAGAACCTTGTTTTTTCATCTCTAGTTAATGTGTAACAAGCTGCAGGAAGGAATGTGCACTTTTTTTTTTAAAAGTTGGTGCTAATTCATCCCTAATTTTCATTTCCACAAGATCATTCCTTGACTTAAGACCATCTTGGTCTTTCCTGGAATATGTAGCAGTGTTCATTAGATGCTCTCACACACATTCTTTCCAATGTACATAACATTTAATTGATGACGTACAAGTAAATGTTGCCAATACTCTAAATTATAGAATATGAATTTTTTTTCCACCAAATGCAGTCATCATTGTTAGAATTTTTGTGTTTTTTAGAGTTGTTCTTCCCCTATTTATAATCAATAGACTCAACCAGCTGCAAAACACCCTCTCCATCCAATGGTTTCAGAGCAAACTCTCTCTCTATTGTGTAGGTTTTTCCTGGTCTTGAAATTCATGACCATAAGGAAGCCAATGACGGTGACCGATATATGTATTTTTGCCACAATGTTTAAGTCTACATTTAGTAGTGTCTACTCCACAATATGGAGAGGCTTTATATCCTTTAACAGTGCAACCAGCTAGATTTCTATATGCCAGAAAGTCATTTATTGTAATACCCTAAAAATTTACCCATGAAAGCGCAAGGGTAAAATTGGAATGAAACCTCACATCGTTTATTCTTATTAATAAACCTCAAAATACACAATTATTACTCATAATTCAACGGAATCCTTACATAAAACATCTTAAATAAAGTCTCCAAAGAAAAGTCTCTAATCCAAAATAAAAGTCTAGCCAAATTTAATCTTTAAAGCAACTCTAAAGGTCCAATAAAAAAATGTGAGGTACAATTTTCTTAAATGTGGTAGAATTTATTTTAAGCCAACAAGCTCCCTTAAGTATTATAATAATAATAATATAAAATATTTAATTAACAATGACATAAGCAATGACATAAGAATGATGACATAAATGATGATGTAAAAGAAGTTTGTAGAGATCATTAAGAATTCTAGAATTTAGCAAGACATTTATGAAGGATAATCTCATCATTACTTAGATATTTAATTTTAAGTTAAGATGACATAATCAATGACATAAGTGATGATGTAAAAGAAAGTTGTAGAGAAAAGATAAGAATTCTATAATTTAGTAAGGTATTTATGAAGGTTAATCTCAACCATTAATCAAAAGTTATGGTGGCAAAATCCTAGCCATCCATTAGTCTTAAGAAATCCTATAAATACTCCCCACCACCTTTCATTTTGAATGCAACTTAGAAATTTCATTCTCTTATATTCTAAGTCATAATAACAAGGGTAGGGGAATCCTTAACTTAGAAAGGTTTAGAGAAGTCAAGATTAAGAGGTAAGTAACATTTCAACTGTAATGTAAGGATAAAATTATTTTTATACTTAAGTTCAGTTTTAATAATCCCTTCATCTTATGATGGCTATTATAGTGTGATTAGTTATATTCTAAATCTTTATATGGTCGGTCCTGCCGCCTAATATGCGATGCTATGGCCGGCTTTGCCGCCTAATATGTGATATTATGGTCGGCTCTGCCGCCTAATATGTGATGTCATGGTCAATTCTACCGCCTAATTGTGATGCTATGGTCGGTTATGCCGCCTATACTGTCTTGACCTAACCTAGACCTGTCAAGATATTGTCCGCTTTGGGCCTTAACAAGGCCTGCACGGTTTTGTTCTTAGGGCGCCCATACACCCCAAAATGCGTCTTGCCAATTAAGGTGTGGATCACCCTTTATAAACCCAGCATCTCTCCCGTGCTTTGCCAATGTGGGATTCACTTAGGGTGTTACATACACCCCCTTGGAGACTCAGCGTCCTCCCTGAGTTTTGCCCCACCATCGCTCAAGAGGACACGCGGAGCTACTCTGATACCAATTTGTAACACTCCACTATATTATTTACTTAAAAGATGCTTAAAAACACAGTTACTCTTAATATAAATACGAATTTTAAAAATTTAGCACAATCCAACGAAAACTTTCTTACAGAAAAGTAAAAGTCATATAGAGATTTCAAAGCAGAGCACCGGAGACTAGCAGGACTTTTGCAATCCAATCAAATCCCTCAATGGAAATGGGAAGAAATCATGATGGACTTCGTCGTTGGCCTTCCAAAAACTACCAAAATGCATAATGCCATTTGGGTGATCGTCGATCGACTTACAAAGTCTGCTCACTTCTTGCCTATTCGAATGATGTACACCATGGACCAGCTTGCATAAATATATGTAAAGGAGATAATAAGACTACATAATGTGCCCATTTCTATTATTTCTGACCGAAATGCAAGGTTTACTCTAACATTCTGGGAAAAGTTACATAAGGCTATGGGGACAAGATTGAAGTTCAGTACAACATTTCACCCCCAAACAGATGGCCAATTAGAAAGAACGATCCAGACGCTTGAAGATATGTTGCGAGGATGTGCTATCGACTTTCAAGGATCATAGAACAAGTATATACCACTAGTTGAATTTGCCTACAATAATAGCTACCAAGCAACAATCGGCATGGCACCATACGAAGCTTTAGTTGGTAGAAAATGTAGATCGCCTATTCATTGGGATGAGATGGGCGAGCGAAGGAATCTTGGACCAGAGTTAATTGCTGTTTCATCTAAAGCAGTCGAGAAAATACGTCAAAGAATGCAGGCAGCTCAAAGTCGACAGAAAAGTTACGCAGATAAGAGGCGAAGGCCTTTGGAATTTCCAGTTGGTGATGAGGTATTTCTAAAAGTTTCCCTAGTAAAAAGATTGATGAGATTTGGGAATAAGGGAAAGTTAAGCCCAAGGTTTATTGGGCCATTTGAAATACTCGATCATGTCAGAAATGTTTCCTATCGACTTGCCCTCCCACCATCATTATCAAGAATACATAATGTCTTTTATATCTCCATGTTAAAGAAATATGTTCCAGACTCCTCTCATGTGCTAGATTACAAGCCTCTTCAACTAGAAGAAAACTTAACCTATGAAGAACGTCCAATTGAAATTCTTGATAGAAAGATAAAAGAGTTAAGGAACAAGAAGATTCCTTTAGTCAAAGTACTATGGCGAAATAGCTCAGTGGAGGAGGCAATATGAGAGCGTGAAGAAGAAATGAAGAATAAGCATCCTGAGCTATTCAGTAAGTAAATTTCGAGGATGAAATTTTTAAAAAGGAGGGAGGAAATTGTGAGGTACAATTTTCGTAAATATAGTAGAATGTATTTTTAAGCTAACAAGCCCCTTGAGTTTATAATATTTAATTTTAAGGAATGATGACATAAGCAATGACATAAGGAATGATGACGTAAGCATTGACATAAACGATGATGTAAGAATAAGTGTAGAGAAAATTAAGGAATTCTAGAATTTAGCAAGACATTTATAAAGGATAATCTCATCTTTACTTAGATATTTAATTCTAAGTAAATATGACATAATCAATGACATAAGTGATGATGTAAGAGAAGGTTGTAGAGAAAAGATAAGAATTCCAGAATTTAGTAAGGTATTTATGAAGGTTAACCTCAACCATTAATCAAGAGTTGTGGTGGCAAAATCCTAGCCATCCATTAGCCTTAAGAAATCCTATAAATACCCCCCACCACCTTTCATTTTGAATGCAACTTAAAAATTTCATTCTCTTCCATTCTAAGTCATAATAATAAGAGTAGAGAAATCCTTAATTTAGAAAGGTTTAGAGAAATCAAGATCAAAAGGTAAGTAACACTTCAACTGCAATGTAAGGAGAAAATTACTTTTATACTTAAGATCAGTTTTAACAATCCCTTTATATTATGATGGTTGTTATAGTGTGATTAGTTATATTCTAAATCTTTATATGGTCGGTTATGCCGCCTAATATGTGATGCTATGGTCGGCTATGCTGCCTCATATGTGATGTTATGATCGGCTTTGCCGCCTAATATGTGATACTTATACTAATTATGCTATGGTCGGCTTTACCGCCTATACTAAAGACTTTTGTTTTTAAATAATGTTGTGTTGATTTTGTTATGCATCGATGAATTTCAAATGCTATAAGTTGCATTGGATGCATGCATATAATAGACTACATTATGGAGAAGACGTTTTAGAAAATGAATTTATGAAACATAGGTGGTTGTACTACCAGGTGGCAAAGTTCTAAGGAGGGCAAGCCCTCAAAGCTAAGTTGTAGGAAATCTTTTAGGGACGACAATACGTAACGCCCAAGAGATCAACTAATGAGGCCCAAAGGCATATTGTTTAAAGAATAAAAGTGACAGCCTTGTAGTGCAACGTACCTAGGGCCTAAATAAAGTTGTTTTGTATTTTCTAAGTTTATTTTAAGAATGGTCATTCATATGCATCATAATTTATACATGCATCAAAGTATTATCTTACTGGACATTAGTTCACTAAGTCCTTACATTGCAGGTAACGATGAGTAGGACAAGCTGGCGCCAAATCCTAACCAAGACAAAGTGCATATGGGCATAACCGACCTTGGGATTTTAAGATGGGTTCAACTTTGTATTAATAAAAATAAGTATCTTGACTTTATGTAATAATTAAATTTTTTTAATAAACGAAGAAATCTCTATATGACTTTTACTTTTCTGTAAGAAAGTTTTTGTTGGATTGTGATAAACTTTTAAAATTCGTATTTATATTCAGAGTAACTATGTTTTTAAGCATTTTTAAGTAAATAATATAGTGGAGTGTTACATATACTAACGACTCTTATTTTTAAATAATATTGTGTGTTGATTTTGTTATGCATCGAGGAATTTCAAATATTATAAGTTGCATTGGATGCATGCATATCACGCACTACATTATGATGAAGACGTTTTAGAAAATGAATTTATGAAAAATAGGTGGTTGTACTACCAGGTGGCAAAGTTCTAAGGAGGGCAAGCCCTCAAAGCTAAGTTGAAAGAAAATTTTTGGGGACGGCGATACGTAATGCCCAAAAGATCAACTAATGAGGCCCAATGGCATATTGTTTAAAGAGTAAAAGTGTCAGCCTTGTAGTGCAACATACCTAGGGCCCAAATAAAGTTGTTTTGTATTTTCTAAGTTTATTTTAAGAATGGTCATTCATATGCATCATAAGTTATACATGTATCAAAATGTTGTCTTACTAGGCATTAGCTCACTAAGTCCTTACATTGCAGATAACGATGAGTAAGGCAAGCTGGCGCTAAGTCCTAAGCAAGACGAAATGCATATGGGCATAACCGACCTTGGGATTTTTATGATGGGCTCAGCTTTGTGTTAATAAAAATAAGTATCTTGACTTTATGTAATAATTAAGTTTTTAAATAAATTAAGAAATCTCCATATGACTCCCACTTTTCTGTAATAAAGTTTTGTTGGATTGTGTTAAACTTTTAGAATTTATAATTATATTAAAAGTAATTGTGCTTTTAAGTATTTTTCAAGTAAATAATATAGTAGAGTGTTACAAATTGGTATCAAAGCCCAAGGTTTAAAGCGATTTTGTAGACCGTCCATATGCAGAAGTCAAGGGGAAGGACAAGGCTTAACTTTTTAGTTATAACTTGAAATTAAGGTAATTAGGAAAATCTTACATTTGATTTGTCTGACATGTAGAAACTAGATTAAAAACTCGTTGAGATGTCAAGCGCTAGGGGTAACAGAGGCAGAAGGGCGGAAAGAACTGCAGGGGAGCAATTTGCAATTGATCAACTTACAAACATTGTAGCGCGACTCTTAGAAAGAGAAGTTAGAAGGGATGAACATGGACAAGCAATGAACAATGCCAGAAGAGAATTTAGAAGATTAAATCCTCCCACATTCGAAGGCGGTGTAGATCTTATCACAGCAGACCAATGGTTTTGAACCATGGAAAGAATGATAGAAGTAGCCAAAGTGCCAGAAGAAGAAAAGGTCACCTGTGTCTCCTTTATGCTACGACGAGCGGTAGAATACTGGTGGGACTCAATTAAACGAATTCATAATGACACAACAATGCAATGGGTGGAATTTAAAGAACACTTCTATAACAAATACTTTTCAGAAACTGTTCGTGCAGCCAAAAGAAGAGAGTTTATTTATTTACAACAAAGAAGGATGTCTATGCTAGAGTACATCCGAAAATTTGATGAGCTCTCTCGATATGCTCCATATATGGTTGCAACGGAAGACTTGAAAAAGGACCACTTTATGCAAGGATTGCGTAAAGATCTCGCAAAAGGCTTAAAGGTGGCTGGAGTTTGTGATGCTTCCTTCAACGATCTCATCGATCGAGCCTTGGTAATTGAACAAGCAGATGAAGAAAAAAAGGAAGAAAAACGAAGAAATAAAGGAAGTGTGGACCAGTGGAACTTTGTAAGACAACACTCAAATAATAATAAGAGAAAGGGAACGCTAGTAGTCCAAGATCAGAGTAGAAGTAAACGCCCTAAGAATCAGCAGAATGAAGTCTCACAAAAGCCAAAGTGTAATCAATGCGGCAGAACAATGTCGAGCAAATACCATAACATGTTTCAAATGTGGAAAGGAAGGACATTTCATTAGGGACTGCCCGAAAAATGGTACGCAACAAGAAAAGGCTAATGATAAAGTATTCACACTCACCAAGATGAATGCGGAAGGAAACCCCTCAGTAATATCAGGTGAATTATTTATCTCCAAAACTCCTGCATATGTGCTAATAGACTCAGGAGCTACACATTCATTTGCCTCACCAGCATTCATTAAGAAAATCGAAAATGTTCCTGACATAATAAATAGGCTTTTTAATGTCATGGTATCGTCGGGTGAAATATTAAACTCAGGACAATTTGTTAAGGCATGTGAGGTTAGCATTAGTGGTAATACACTACATGTTGACCTAATAATCATTGAGATACATGATTAAGACGTAATTCTTGGCATGGATTGGCTATCAAAGCACTATGCCAAGATAGATTACAAGAAAAAGGAGGTCACTTTTCGAACACCACAAAAGGAATCATTTACATTTAAAGGAGAATGCAAAGAGAACAGAATGCTTATCATCTCTACCTTAAAAGCAGCCAGACTATTAAATGGAGGATGTGAGGAAGTGTGGTCATTGAAACAGAAGAGCAAAGACTAAAATTAGAAGATATTCCAGTGGTGAACGAATTTTATGAGGTCTTTCCTGAAGAACTCACAAAATTGCCACCGGATCAAGAGATTGAATTCAAAATCGATTTGCTACCAGGAACTGCTCCAATTTCAAAGGCGCTCTACATGATAGCCCCATCAGAACTAAAAGAATTAAAGAGTCAATTGCAAGAATTACTAGACAAAGGCTACATACGCCTAAGCCATTCACCATGGGGAGCACCAGTATTGTTTGTGAAAAAGAAGGATGGATCAATGCGAATGTGCATCGATTATCGAGAGCTAAAGAATGTGACTATCAAGAACAAGTACCCGCTTCCACGCATTGATGACTTGTTTGACCAGCTGCAAAGAGCATCAGTATTTTTAAAGATTGATCTACGATCAGGATATCACCAGTTGAGAATCAAGGAAGAAAATATTCCTAAAACAGCATTCAGAACACGTTATGGACATTATGAGTTTGTTGTCATGCCATTTGGACTAACTAATGCCCCAACAGCCTTCATGGACCTCATGAACAAAGTATTTAAAGACTACCTAGACAAATTCATAGTGGTGTTCATTAACGACATTTTGATCTACTCACAAACAAATGAGGAGCATGCTGAGCATCTACGGATCACTCTTCAGACCCTGAAGGAAAAACAACTTTATGCAAAACTCAAGAAATGTGAATTTTGGCTTGAGAAAGTTACATTCCTAGGACACATTGTGTTTAAGGATGGAATTTCAATAGATCCCTTGAAGGTGGAAGCTATAAGCCAATGGTCTAGACTGACTAATGTCAAAGAAGTCAAAAGCTTCTTGGGTTTGGCTGGATACTACCGAAGATTTGTGGAAGGTTTCTCGAAGATCGCAATGCTATTGACCTAGTTGATAAAGAAAAATGCCAAGTTTGCATGGACGCCAGAATGTGAGAAAAGCTTTGAAGAATTAAAATGACGACTAGTCACTGCTCCAATCCTAACCATTCCTAACAGCTCTGAGGATTATATCATCTATAACGATGCCTCTAAAAATGGCATAGGATGTGTCCTCATGCAAAATGGAAAAGTCATTGTATACGTTTCCAGACAATTGAATGAATATGAGAAAAATTATCCAACGCATGATTTGGAATTGGCAGCAGTGGTGCACGCATTAAAAATATGGCGTCACTGTTTAATGGGGGCGCATTGTAAGATTTACACTGATCACAAGAGCCTTAAATACTTGTTTACACAAAAGGAGCTGAATATGCAACAACGGCGTTGGCTAGAGCTTGTCAAGGACTACGACTGCGAAATAAACTATCATCCTGGAAAAGCAAATGTGGTAGCAAATGCACTAAATAGAAAGTCAAGCTTGTCAGCTTTAAGAATTCTACTTAAGCCATTACAAGATGATATATGCAAGGCAGAGATCGAGCTAGTAGAAGGAAATTTAGCCAGTATAACACTTCGTTCAACTTTATTAGAAAAGATTGAAGAGGGGCAGGAAAGTGATTCCTACTTGAAGAACTTGAAGATAGAAGCCAACTCAAAGGATATGTCGTTTAAAAAGTCAGAGAGGGGAATCATCTTGTTCAAGGACAAGATATGTGTGCCAGACAATAAAGATATAAAGAAAGAAATTCTACTTGAAGCACACACAACTCTATATTTACTTCACCCTAGAACAACAAAAATATACGAAGACTTAAAGAAGCATTATTGGTGGCCTAGAATGAAGAATGATATAGTGGAGTTCGTGGCAAAATGTCTCACTTGTCAACAAATTAAAGCGGAGCACCAGAGACCAGTAGGACTTTTACAATCAAATCAAATCCCTCAATGGAAATGGAAAGAAATCACGATGGACATCGTTGTTAGTCTTCCAAAAATACCAAAATGCGTGATGCCATTTGGGTGATCGTCGATTGACTTACAAAGTCTGCTCACTTTTTGCCTATTCGAATGACGTACACCATGGACCAACTTGCAGAAATATATGTAAAGGAGATAGTAAGACTACATGGTGTGCCCATTTCTATTATTTCTGATCGAGATGCAAGGTTTACTTCAACATTATGGGAAAAGTTACATAAGGCTATGGGGACAAGATTGAAGTTCAGTACAACATTTCACCCTCAAACAGACGGCCAATCAGAAAGCACGATTTAGACACTTGAAGATATGTTGCGAGGATGTGCTATCGACTTTTAAGGATCATGGAGCAAGTATATACCATTAGTTGATTTTGCCTACAATAATAGCTACCAAGCAACAATCGACATGGCACCATATGAAGCTCTATATGGTAGAAAATATAGATCGCCTATTCATTGGGATGAGAAGGGCGAGCGAAGGCATCTTGGACCCGACTTAATTACTGCCTCATTTGAAGCAATTGAGAAAATATGTCAAAGAATGCAGGCAACTCAAAGCCGACAGAAAAGTTATGCTGATAAAAAGTGAAGGCCTTTGGAATTTCAAGTTGGGGATAAGGTATTTTTAAAAGTTGCCCCAGTAAAAAGATTTATGAGATTTGGGAATAAGGGAATATTAAGCCCAAGGTTTATTGGGCCATTTGAAATACTCTATCGTGTCGGGAGTGTTTCCTACCGACTTGCCCTCCTACCATTGTTATCAAGAATACATAATGTCTTTCATGTCTCCATGTTAAAGAAATATGTTTCAGACTCCTCTCTTGTGCTAGATTATAAGCCTCTTCAACTAGAAGAAGACTTAACCTATGAAGAACATCCAATTCAAATTCGTAATAGAAAGATAAAGGAGTTAAGGAACAAGAAGATCCCTTTAGTCAAAGTACTGTGGCGAAATAGCTCTGTAGAGGAGGCAACATGGGAGCGTGAAGAAGAAATGAAGAATAAGCATCCTGAGTTTTTCAGTAAGTAAATTTCGAGGACGAAATTTTTAAAAAGGGGGGAGGAAATTGTAAGGTACAATTTTCTTAAATATGGTAGAATTTATTTTAAGCCAACAAGTTCCCTTAAGTATTATAATAATTGTAATATAAAATATTTAATTAACAATGACATAAGAAATGATGACATAAATGATATGTAAAAGAAGTTTGTAGAGATCATTAAGAATTCTAGAATTTAGCAAGAAATTTATGAAGGATAATCTCATCTTTACTTAGATATTTAATTCTAAGTGAAGATGACATAATCAATGACATAAGTGATGATGTAAGAGAAGGTTGTAGAGAAAATATAAGAATTCTAGAATTTAGTAAGGTATTTATGAAGGTTAATTTCAACCATTAATCAAGAGTTATGGTGGCAAAATCTTAGCCATCTGTTGGTTATTTTTATAAGCAATTACTACTAATGCCAATGTGCAAGTATACACAACAAGTAATAAAGTGATAAGTATTCAAGATCGTCTCCACAGGGATTGATGCCACTCGAAATGCTAAAGCAATCACAATAATGCAACTCAACTTAAGATCGAAGCAAACAATTGTCAAGTAATTTCTATCATAATCAATGATTGAGATAAGAATTAAACAAAACAATACCGTAATGAAATAAACTAGATTAAGTGTGTCTAAGATTCAATTGAGATTATGGTAGTTGAATGATCAAACTCTCCTTAGGGATTGACTGTTTTTCATTAAGTTAGCACCAGTTGTTACGACCAGTGCTGCAGCACTGGGCAGAGTTTATCTGCATCCTCAGCTATCGCATATTGGAAGTCTCATACCCTTAAATCCATTAACAATGACCAGTTGCTAATCTACTTATGCTATGGCATTATGATCCTTAGTCTTTCCACCTTACAAGGTGAACACCTATGTCTAGTGTGTCACAAATCTTAACTTCAAGTATTGCCCTTATGGGATTTAAGATAACTTAATCCAAGAAACCTGACTTAAGATCAAGTAATACTCTAATAATATCCGCTAAGATATGCCATTTTGCTGCTCTATCTTAACTAAAGCTATTAAATGGGTGGTCAACCGAAATAACAGTTATATTCATAAAAACTATTAGAGCAAAATGCTACAGCAATGTCATAACAACATATAAGAACAGTCAAGAACCAATTGGATTATTTATCACTCAACTACAAGTAAATTTAGTTCATATTCTGAATGAGAAAAGTAAACATAAATATATTGATCACGGAATACATCAAAACAATTAAAGGAAGAAGAGAAATATATGTTGAGCACGGTAAAAGACAAATCCAAATAATTATGCACGATTCTTTACTGTTGCCACGACAGCACTGCCCAATTCTGATCTTCTTCTTCTTTTATTTGTAATTATTCCAATGATAATTCCTTGCCGCCTTTCTATGTGGTGCACGCCTCCCTTTTATATTGGAAATTAGGGTAAACGAAAGCCCATGAGCATGCATGCGTTAAATTAGGAAACATGTAGATTGCGATTCTGTGGCTGACTCGTGTCTAAGTTTTCTCCCGCATTACTCCCAGATTGCTACAACACTGGTTGCTCTAACATCTGCAACAACACTGCATTATTCCCGATTGTGCTTTACTTCTTTTGTGGCCATCTTCTTTCCTCATCTTGCTCTTCTAATGTCTCAAAATCCCCTCATGAATTTAGACTTTCTGAAAACCTACAATTATGCACCTGTTTTTAGCACAAATTACTTTGATTCAAGCAAAACTTATTAAGACTCAACTAAAATGAATGTTTATGCAAAATGTAATAAAAACACCTTATTTGTTCTCTAAGTGATCTTGATTCAAGTCTAGAATTGATGTAATAACTCTCATTTCCTAGAGTTATCACACCCTCAAACTTAAACCATTACTTGCCCTCAAGTAATGACACATACTAACACTTCACGCAAACAATCATGCACACAACTTTAGCTCTTTTATCAACTTTGCAAGGATTCTTCTACCTTCATATCACAATCCCAATCATGCAAGATGACCATAGTAAATTAGTTCTTTCTGTCCATAGTGCGTGTGTGCTCCTTTGATTGAATTCCAGATATGCTATAACATCACCAAGGGACTACATGAATTTTACCAGTGAGAACACTTCATTCATAAATGGGGTAACATAACTTTCACATACTCAAACTGTGATGATTTTAAGATTGATAAACTAGGGAATATTCAACCTCCTCACTGTAACATTTATCTTTCATGTGAATGTCAATCAATTGTAATGATGACACTCAATTACTTAAACCATGCCCAGATCAGAGTTGCTGCAGCAATATCTGTAATGTAATCTTATCTAGAGGTATCTTTTACTCAAGGTTGAACATGGGGCTCATGAACAGACCTGGCTATTAATGCCTTAGATAGAGGACTTCTTTTTTTCTTTTCACTCCTTTTTTCTTATATATATATATATACATATATATATATGCTACAACATTGCTCATAACTCTTGCTACCTTTGAACACAATTCTGCATATGGGGTACATACTCAGATCTAGTTATTTAGCAACTTGAGCCATTGGAACAGAGTATATTTCATAGATATCACAGTCAATCAAACTTGCTTCTCCCCCCAAGCTTAGGATCTTTTCTATTCTTTTGGCTCTACTTTAGCAGTCTCATACAATTCAACCAAAGTCTAAATGTCGGGACAGAATTTCACTTTCATCTATAACTATCTCTACTTGTTATTCTCATAAATACTGAATAACACTCAATTTATCTTCATTAGGTTTTCAAATCCATGCACAAATATTAGATAACAGAGCTTCACACAACACAAACATAAACACATGCATTTAGAAACACAACCCCCTCAAACTTTAGAGTTGTTGTGTCCTTACAACCAGACATAACAAAGGCACACGAGTTGACAAGGATATGAAAGACCTTAGAAAATACCACACAAATTGGCAAACATAATTTTTTTTTAATGAGAAAAGTTTGAAAGGAACTAGCAAGGAAAGAAAACTCCTCTGTGGTGGGAATTGCGGCACATGACGGGTTGCAATCAGCGCTTTTTGGATGCACTGCGCAGCTTGTCCTTTGGTGAAGCTTGTGGGGAGGTAGCTGGCAATGTCTTTGTCTTTTTCTTCACGAGGCTGGTGATAGGAGTTGTGGCTGGGGTTGTTGTAATAGTGCCTCTAGACGTGCCTTTTCTTTTGTTGGATTACCGCGGACTGGTACGAACAGGCTGGCTAGGAGTTTATTGTGGAGGAATTGGAGTTGATGCATCAGTTACCTGGCCCTCAGCCATGATGGCAGTAATGATAGCAAGTAGTTGCTTGGCTTGTATAGGTGTAGGCGTTACTCTGGCTGCTGCAGCAGCCAGCTCGACATCAACTTGCTCCATTTCATCTTCAAAGGTTGGAGGTGTTGTCATTTTTACTTTATGCTTGTCATTTCCCTTGCCTACAAGGACTGGAATAGACGGTTCCTCTTCAAGGTCCTCTTCATCTTCTTCTTGAATAATGTATTTTTTCCTGGTTTTGGACTGGATGGGTATGAAAGGTTCTTTACGTTCTTTCTCCGAGTTGTCCTCTGCCCCTGTGGATGAGCTATCAGTCTCAGACTTGTCACATTCTTCCTCAAGTGGATTAGATGGTTCAGCATCTTCTAATTCTACCTCTGCTTGTGGTTCGACTGCAGCTTCTTCTACTGGTTCATCTGTGGCGGTGGCTTGTTCACTGGCTTCTGTTGGAGCACCTGTGATGTTGGTGTCAAAATTGTACTGCTAGAGCAATGAATCAGGGAAGTTTCAGTGAGTGCGTTTCATGTACAGAGCAAATTGGTGTAGTTGGTTGTCCAGGTGTTGTAGATAACTCCAAAACCGATCATTTTCCCTTTACTGAGTGCCTGGATAGTCTGTTCTAAGCCAATAGCTCATCTTGCTCCTGTTATAACAGCTGGTTCAGTGGTTGTTCCAGCACTCTCACCAACAACTCTCTCAATGGTACGTACCGTAAAGGCACCATCATTCTTGACATGTTCATCTCTGGCGTCAAGACGAACACGGGAAACTATACAAATATTAGTGATGAGTGAAGGGAATAGCAAGGCATCAGTTCGGTGAGTCTTAACTGCACAATCTTGGATTTCTTTTGCGATGATGCTACCCACATCTATGGGAAGCCCACGAATAATAGCATATAACAAGACTAACCTCTCTTGTGAAACCGTAGTAGTGTGAGTGGTGGGCATAAGCCTAGATTTCAGAAATTTTACCCATACCTTAGCAATAGGTTTCAAATCTATCCTATTAACTACGCGCCCTTCCTCGTTAGCCCATGATGCTCCTTCGATTGTAAGAGTTGTGAAAATGGTGTTCCACTTTTTCGAGGTCAATTTATCAAGCAACTTGGCATACTCACAATTAGTTTCAGCAGGTAAATTATAAAAAGCATTTATAACGCGGGAGTCTAATGGAACAAGTGTGTTTCTTACCCAAATGTTGTGATGATCAGGGCTTACCAAATTGGCGTAAAATTCTTTGATTACTGGTAGCACATGATCTCGAAGGTGGTTGCAAAACTCTAACCATCCGCGCTTTGTTGCAGCATTGTGAATTGTTTGCACAATTCCAGTGAGTTGTTCTGGAAATTAAAACCCTTTTTCTTCCAGAATCTTACGCGGCTCTATGAATTCTTCATATTTTTCTTCGGTGTGGTAACTTTGGAAGCACGACGGATCTTTGAGGCGGCTGGCTGTTTTCTTATACCTCGGCATTGCTGTAGCAGTAACAAATTGAGGCTAATGTTCCTGAGAGTAAAATGAGAAGAAGAGGATAAGAATTAGGAGAGTTGTACTTGCGAAGGAGATGGGGAATAGTGTCATCGAGCACTAAGCACAATGACTCCTTTTTATAGTGGACTTTAATTGAAGATAAATACGGTAACTATAGATAATTGAGGGAAGAAAATATTTGGAATTAAATGTGCATATCCCAAAAACATCGGCCAATAAAATTAAGGCATTAATTTCAGAGATTTGTTTCCGCAATTTCTATCCACATTCATGCATCCATCTGTCACGATTTTATCTCCAACAGTAAGTGAGAGGCTCCATCTTTTAATTTACTGTAACGGTAAAATTGGTTGCTGCAGCACCCGTTCGCTTACTCTAGCAACAAATATATACTCCACACTAAAGCTTCTGACACGTGGCTCACATCTGCATTCTGCCACCATACACTCTCACTTGTCAATATGGAATTCAATTGTCGCACATACTTCCCACAAACTAAAATTAATTCTAAAATTATTTAAAAATAAATAGATCAAATGATAGCGAAAGTAAAGAATGCAATAATGTGAAAGGATAAAATTAAATGGCTAACATAGAAAAAAAAAATTAAATAAGATGGTAAAGAGGGAGAGTTGTCAACAAAACCAAAGGAGATCAAAGTTGGTTTGAAGTGGCTGTCTCCACAATGGGTTGCCTCCCATGGAACGCTTGATTTAAGGTCCTTCAGCCTGACCTTCTTTCATTGTTCAATAGCTAGGTTCTTTAAGGAGGAACACCTCCTTTGAATAATCTGCAGCTGGATGTATGTAGTGCTTAACCATGTGTCCATTAACCCTGAATTCTTGACCTGTTTGTTCATCTAGAAGATCAACAGCTCCATGAGGATAAAATTTTAACAGCTTAAACGGGCCAGACCATCGTGACTTGAGCTTTCCTGGAAATAATCTTAGTCTTGTATTGTGGAGCAACACTAATTGACCAGGGTTGAATTGGCTGTGTTGAATATGTTTGTCGTGCCAATGTTTTGTCCTCTCTTTATAAATTCTTGTATTTTTATATGAAAATAGTCATAATTCATCAAGCTCACAAAGTTGAAGCTTTCTTTGCTCTACTGCAGCATGAATATCCCAATTTAATTTCTTCAGTGCCCAGTGTGCTTTATGCTCTAGCTCTAGTGGCAAATGACAAGCCCTTCCATAAACAATTCGGTAAGGGGACATGCCGAGTAGAGTTTTGTATGTTGTTCTGTAGACCTATAGAGAGTCATGTAAGTGTAAGAACCAATCATTCCTCGTTGGGTTTACGACTTTTTCTAAGATCTTTTTAATTTCTCTGTTGGACACTTCAGCCTGACCATTAGATTGTGGGTGATATGATGTTGCTACCTTGTGTCTGACTCCATATTTTAAAATGCAAGTTATGCAACCCAAGAGAGGGGTGAATTGGGATTTTAAAATTTATGCAATACAATTCGCACAACAATTTAATCTATTGCCTTAATCAAATAAAAAACAATAAAGGAAAATTATCAGTCATATACCCTTAAATGACACCAATATCAAACGTGCTACAACACTTTTCAAGTGTATCACTCGTATACCCTAAGTTGACAAAACACTTCTGCCGTCCACCGATCCGTTGACTGCCGTTTGCGAGCGCTGACATCATAAGGGTAATCTAGTCTTTTTTAAAAACGACATGCCATCCCATTTATCTAGTAAAAAACGACATGTCATATGATATATTTTTATGCAAATGACATGTCATCCCATTTATTGGATAATTGTTAATATTTGCTAAAAAGAAAGTTACTTTACAACCGAATCTACTCCTCCAAAATTTAACCTAAATTATTGAAGATCTACTCCTCTAAACTCCAACTTGAATTTTTTATGGTATAATATGTATAATTATAAATAATATGTTGTTAATAATGTTTTATGGTATAAGATGGATATTTTTTATGGATAATTGTTAATAATATGTACCATTAATAATTTATATTTTTGTAATAAAAAAATGTATTGTTAATAACAAAATAAAAAATATTGTGTATTGAAAATTTACATTAATTTTCAAAGCAAATTTATTTTTTTACCTCATTTTGAGTTTAAAGGGTAAAATAGTCATTTTGCTCAAATTCTGTTAAGTTCTTAATGGTAGTAAACAGAAAGGTGGACGCCAGAACTCTTTTGTCAACTTAGGGTATACGAGTGATATAAGCGAAAAGTGTTGTAGTACGTTTGATACCGGTGACATTTAAGGGTATACCGGTGATAATTTCCCAACAATAAATTCAATCAAGCACAATATTAAAAGAGTAAGAGAAGAGAAAACAAACACAAGGATTTTTACGTGGTTCGAGTATCCTCGCCTACGTCCACGCCTCCAAGCTCACCTGGCTTGAGGATTTCACTATCCAAGCCTCCCAATACTTCAAATGTTTACAATTGACTTCCAAGGTGTCAATGGACCTTTACAACAAATATTATATTCTCAATCTCTTCACCCCAAGTGTTTCTCACACTTGTACACTCACAATTTGATAAGAAATGAAAATTACAACAAAAACTCTCTTTAAAAGTGGATAACAAATTATAGCTCAATGATGATTCAATAAATGATGATTTGCGAAATGAAAGCTCAATATATGTTATATGATCTTATTCTTGCATTAGTTCTTGAAATGAAGTTAGAGTTGAGTTTTTATAGTTAAAGCTCGAAAACTAGCTGTTATAGGCAAATTCCCAGACCCAAACGGTTAGCCGCTTGATTTATCCGGCTAGCCGCTCATGAACAGTGATATTACCATTATTTTTAAATTTTGCTACAGTAACAATGTTCACTAAAATTACACTTTAGCCCAAAATTTTTTATAATTATACTACAACCCAAAACGTCATAAAACTTTACAAATAAGTCAAATTTCAGAATTTCCTAATAATAGTTGTCTTTTCAAAACTTTCTAAAATGATGATATGACCCCAAAGATATTATTATTTCGCAAAAAGGTCTTTTTCAACATAATACCCATATTTTTCAAAGTTCTCAAAACCTTTCACTTTAGTCCAAAAATTGAAAATATGATATTTTCCTCAGGCAACTAGCCACTAGCCTCTGGCGGTTAGCTGCTTCCACTCTGTCCAATTTTGGATTTCAAATGTTCGGGTCCTCAAACTTTCATAAATTATAGTATGGCCAAAAACGTTTCAAATCTTTACAAATAAGTCTAAATTTGAAATTCAAAATAATATTTATTAAACTCAAATATTACAAAACCTTTTCATTTTAATCCAAATTACTCAAATCCGCAAAACACCTTATCTTATAAATATAAAAACTTTTAGTTTATAAAAAGTAATTAATTAAATTAATCTCTTGAGCTTCTCAAATGCTAAATCATGCATCAATTAAATCATACCGGTTTTACAAGAATTTATCGCACTAATTTGTCCGTTGAGCTCTAAACTTTACTCTTGATTTCGTCATTGTCCGTTGAGTGTCTTGAGCTTGATTTCACTTGATTCACTTGCATAAATACCCTTCAAAAACTAGTGAAAATGTGAAATACAATATTTATTAAATTACTTAATACACATGTTTGTTATCATCAAAATTACATTATGTGTAGCCCTTTAGGCTAACATATTTTACCATTGCTGCAGCAAAGACTTTGTTGCAAAAATGTGTACTCTCATCACTAATAATTGCTCTAAGAGTGCCAAACCTGGAAAAAATATTTTTCTGGAGAAAAGCCACTATTGTTTTAGCATCATTGATAGGTAATGTTGCAGCTTCAACCCACTTAGAGACATAATCCATAGCAACAGGGATATATAAGTTCCCATAGGATGGTGGGAAAGGTCCTATAAAATCTATTCCCCAGACATCAAAAACTTCCACTTCTAGAATGTTAGTCAATAGCATTTCATATTTTCTAGTTATATTCCCTGTCTTTTGACACATGTCACAACATTTAACAAATTCATAAGCATCTTTAAATATAGTGGGCCAGTAATAACCTGATTGCAGTACTTTAGCAGCTGTTCTGTGACCACCAAAATGTCCTCTATATGCTGCAACATGACATGACTCTAATATGTGAGGAATCTCTCCTTCTGCAGCACATATTCGTATTACTTAATCTAAGCACAGCTTATATAAATGTGGGTCATCCCATTGATAATTTCTAACATCATGAAGAAATTTCTTTTTCTATTGAAACTTCATCTCAGGCGGTAGCAACCCACTTACTAAATAGTTAGCAAAGTCTGCATATCATGGAGATTCTGACTGCTGCAGCATTTGTGCTTGCTGTACCACCAATAACTGTTCATCAGGAAAAGTTTCAGTGATGTATTTCCTTGTCAATGTGCTTGTGTCTGCTTCCAGCTGTGACAGGTGGTCTGCTACTTGATTCTCAGTCCCCTTTCTATCTTTAATTTCCAGATCAAATTCTTGAAGCAATAAGATCCGTCTGATTAATCTTGGCTTGGCATCCTTTTTTGAAATTAAGTATTTGATGGCTGCATGGTCTGTATATACAGTCACTCTAGCGCCCACCAAGTAGGCTCTGAATTTGTCAAAAGTAAATACTACTACTAGCAACTCTTTCTCTGTAGTGGCGTAATTGATTTGAGTTTAAGTAAGAGTTTTGCTTGCATAGTATATGGAGTGAAAAACTTTATCCGTTTTTTGCCCTAATATTGCTCCCACAGAATGATCACTAGCATCACACATCAATTCAAATGGTAAAGTCCAGTCTGGAGATATAATTACTGGAGCAGTGATCAGAGCTTTCTTTAATTCTCCAAATGCTTGATGACACTCTTTGTCAAAGTGAAAGGACTTATCATGTTCCAGCAATGAGCATAATGATTTAGCTACCTTGGAAAAATCTTTAATGAATCTTCTGTAAAATCTAGCATGTCCCAAAAAGCTCTTAATACCTTTAACTGAAGGTGGCAGTTTATCTATTACCTCTATCTTGGCTTTGTCTACCCCAATGCCATTCTTGGATACCTTGTGACCCAACACTATTCCTTCTTGCACCATGAAATGGCATTTTTCCCAATTAAATACTAAGTTGGTCATCTCACATCTTTTAATAACTTCTTCCAAGTTGTCTAAACCATCATTGTATGTTTCTCCAAAAACTGAAAAGTCATCCATGAAAACTTCTAAAGTCTGCTATACCATATCAGAAAATATAGACATCATGCATCTCTGAAAAGTTGTTGGAGCATTGCATAACCCAAAGGGCATTCTTCTGAAGGCAAATGTTCCATAAGGACAAGTAAATGTAGTTTTCTCCTGATCCTCTAAAGCTATAGCAATCTGATTGTAGCGTGAATACCCATCTAAGAAACAATAGTATTGTTTTCCAGCAAATATGTCCAACATCTGATCTATGAATGACAGTGGAAAGTGGTCTTTCCTTGTGGCTTTATTGAGCTTCCTGTAATCCATACATACTCTCCATTTAGTCACTGTCTTTGTAGGAATAAGTTCATTCTTCTCATTAGCTATTACTGTTATCTCTCCCTTTTTTGGAACACATTGAACTGGGCTCACCAATGAACTGTCTGATATTGGGTATATGATTCCACCATCCAACCATTTGATGATTTCCTTCTTCACCACTTCTTTCATAATAGGGTTCAACCTTCTCTGGTGCTCCACCGAATTGTTAGAGCAATCTTCTAACAGGATTTTATGCATGCATATTGATGGGCTTATCCCCTTTATATCTGTCATGGTCCATCCAATTGCTCTTCTGTATTTTCCAAGAAAATCTACTAGAATGTGTTCTTGACCTGCATTTAAAGTAGAAGAAATAATTACAGGGAGTGTGTTGTTTTGACCAAGATAAGCATACTTCAAATGTGAAGGTAACAATTTTAATTCAAAACTATGAGGTGATTCAATATATGGTAAAGTTGTTTTTACTTCCCTGTCTGAAAGATTCAGGTGTTCAATAAGCCTGTTGTGCCTATCAGATTGCTTTTCTTCCATCCAATCTGTCTGAATTGCTGCAACATCTTCCTCTTCTGCATCCTCAAAGGTAATGACTTTGTCAAATGCCTTACTGCAGCATCTGTCCATTCTATCTGCTACAACAAAATCCATTACACTTAAGAAATTGTAATCTTCTACTTCATCAGAGTTCCTCATAACCTCTACTACATTAAATGTGACTTGCTGATCATTCACTCTCATGGTGAGCTCTCCTTTATGCACGTCTATCAGAGTTTTTCCAGTTGCTAGAAAATGTCTTCCAAGTATAATGGGTACTTATTTATTAGCTTCAAAGTCCAGTACAATGAAATCTACTAGAAAGATGAATTTGTCAACCTTCACCAGTACATCCTCTATTTTTCCTTCAGGGTATGCATGAGATCTGTCAGCTAATTGCAGTGTGACTGTTGTTAGTCTGCATTCCCCTACTCCCAGCTGCTTGAATACAGACAATGGCATCAAATTAATACTAGCTCCCAGGTCACAAAGTGCTCTGCCAGCATACCTAGTTCCTATAGAGCAGGGTATTGTAAAACTCCCTAGATCTTTCACTTTTGTAGGAATCTTATTTTGGAGATATGACTGATTTCCTGTGTTAAAGCAATAGTTTCAAATTCTCCAAGCCTTCTTTTTCGTGCCAAGATGTCCTTTAAAAATTTCACATAATTTGGCATTTGCTCCAAAGCTTCCACAAAAGGTATGTTTATATGTAATTGCTTCAGCACTTTCAGGAAATTGTTGAACTGCTTTTCCTGTTTTTGCTTCTGGAACCTTTGTGGGAAAGGTAGTGGATGTCTAAACTGCTGGATAGCTTCAAGAGGTATCAAACCCTGTTTGTTTGGGTTAGTGCAGGTTGTGGCTACTGGTGTTGCAACTTCTTTTTCAGCATGTTCTGGTTGAATTTCCTCTATAGTTGCTGTAGCTTGGCTCATGTAACCAATGTTTTGATGGGGGGCTTGTTGTAACATGCTTCCATCATGAGGTAGTTTTTGTGCTGAATTGAATTTCATCTCATTTTTTATCACATCAACTGGGGTATCAACATTCTTTCCAGATCTCAAATTAATTACTTTGCAGTGTTCTCTACTCTCTCTCCTAGGATCTTCTATGTTGCTAGGTAAGCTTCCTTGAGTTCTGTTGCTCATTGTTGTGGCTAGTTGTCCCATTTGGTTTTCCAGGTTTCTCAAGGATACAGCTTGACTCCGCACAATTGCTTCATTTTTTGCAATATACTTCCTAATCAGTGCTTCCAATGAAGTGATTGGGTCCTGACTGATATGCTTTTGCCCTTGACTCTGCTGATGAAAATCATGTGGTTGTGTGTTTCTACTTTGTCCATTTAATGTTGGAGTATTTCGATTCTGACTGCTCCATGAGAAATTTGGGTGTTGTTTCCAGCCAAGGTTGTAAGTATTTAAATATGGGTTGTTCTAAGGTTATCGATTGAAGTTACCCACATAGTTTACTGAAGCTGGATTTTCAGGACAATTATCAAAGTCATGTTCTTCTCCACAGTATACACAAGAAAGTTTAGTAACTTGTTTTAGTGTTGCTAGAGCAGATGTCATGGCCTTTACCATGTTGGTCAATGGAGTTACTTGTGCTGATAAGGCTGTAATTGCATCTATGCTATGTACCCCTGCTGATCCTCTTATTGCTGGTTGCCTGGCTGAAGGCCATTGAGAATTATTATTGGCAATTCTCTCCAGAATTTTATAAGCTTCAGTGTAAGATTTGGATAACAGGGCTCTATTTGCTGAAGCATCCACTATTGACCTTGTACTCGGATTCAACCCATTGTAGAAAGTTTCCAATTGAATGCAATAAGGAATATCATGATGAGGACACCTTCTGAGCAATTCTTTGAATCTTTCCCAAGCCTCGTACAAACTCTCATCTTCAAGTTGATGGAAGGAAGTAATCTCATTCCGCAACTTTGCATTTTTTGTCGGTAGGAAATATTTCATTAGTAATTTATCAGCCAACTTATTCCATGTAGTGATGGAATCAGATGGTAACGAATTTAACCATGCTATTGCTCGATCTCTTAAGGAATAAGGAAAAAGCCTCAGCCTTAAGGCGTCTTGTGCTGCTCCAACAATCTTGAAAGCATCACTTACTTCCAAGAACAATTTAAGATGGAAATGAGGATCTTCATTTGACAATCCATTGAATTGACCAATTGTTTGCAACATTTGAAACATCACTGGCTTCAACTCAAAATTTACAGCTTCTACTTCAGGTTTGATAATCCCAGGGTGTACAGCTTGAGGAGTTAACACAGTATAATCTCTTATAGCTCTATCTCTGTCATCAGCTATGTAAATAATATTGTTATTGCCTGGCTGTCTCTCGTTAGCATGTTTATTATGTTCTTCTTGAATGTTGACTGGTTATAAGGGCTCGTGAGGATTCAAATTTCCCTCATCCTGTAAATTATTCATGCCTGAAACAATGTTTGAATTCCTTTGTTCTCTTCGCAATCTCCTAACAGTCCTTTAAATCTCATGATCGAATTGGAATACTATAGATTTGTCTTTGCGCATACACGTACTGATCTGCCAATAAATAGAATAAATCAAGTCAAGTTTGGCGCGATCAAGATTTACTTCACACTTAAAAAATAAACAATCAATCCCCGGCAACGGTGTCAAAAACTTGTTAGTTATTTTTATAAGCAATTACTACCAATGCCAATGTGCAAGTATACACAACAAGTAATAAAGTGATAAGTATTCAAGATCGTCTCCATAGGGATTGATGCTACTCGAAATGCTAAAGCAATCACAATAATGCAACTCAACTTAAGACCAAAGCAAACAATTGTCAAGTAATTTCTATCGTAATCAATGATTGAGATAAGAATTAAATGAAACAATATCGTAATGAAATAAACTAGATTAAGTATGTCTAAGATTCAATTGAGATTATGGTAGTTGAATGATCAAACTCTCCTTAGGAGTTGACTGCTTTTCATCAAGTTAGCACCAGTTGTTACGACCAGTGCTGCAGCACTGGGCAGAGTTTATCTGCATCCTCAGCTATCGTATATTAGAAGTCTCATACCCTTAAATCTATTAATAATGACCAGTTGCTAATTTACTTATGGTATGGCATTATGATCCTTAGTCGTTCCACCCTACAAGGTGAACACCTATGTCTAGTGTGTCACAAACCTTAACTTCAAGTATTGCCCTTATGAGATTCAAGATAACTTAATCCAGGAAACTCGACTTAAGATTAAGTAATATTATAATAATATCCGCTGACATGCCCTTTTGCTGCTCTATCTTAACTGAAGCTATTAAATGGGTAGTCAACCGAAATAACAATTATATTCATAAAAGCTACTAGAGTAAAATGCTACAGCAATGCCATAACAACATATAAGAACAGTCAAGAACCCATTAGATTGTTTGTCACTCAACTACAAGTAAATTTAGTTCATATTCTGAATGAGAAAAGTAAACATAAATATATTGATCACGGAATACATCAAAACAATTAAAGGAAGAAGAGAAATATATGTTGAGCACGGTGAAAGACAAATCCAAATAATTCTGCACGATTCTTCACTGTTGCCGCGAAAGCACTCCCCAATTCTGATCTTCTTCTTCTTTCCTTTGAAATTATTCCAATGATAATTCCTTGCTGCCTTTCTATGTGGTGCACGCCTCCCATTTATATTGCAAATTAGGGTAAACGAAAGCCCATGAGCGTGCATGCGTTAAATTAGGAAACATGCAGATTGCGATTCTGTGGCTGACTCGCGCCTAAGTTTTCTCCCGCATTACTCCCAGATTGCTACAACATTGGTTGCTCTAACATCCGCAACAACACTGCATTATTCCCGATTGTGCTTTACTTCTTTTGTGGCCATTTTCTTTCCTCTTCTTGCTCTTCTAATGTCTCAACATCCCCTCATGAATTTAGACTTTCTGAAAACCTACAATTATGCACATGTTTTTAGCACAAATTACTATGATTCAAGCAAAACTTATTAAGACTCAACTAAAATGAATGTTTATGCAAAATGTAATAAAAACACCTTATTTGTTCTCTAAATGATCTTGATTCAAGTCTAGAATTGATGTAGTAACTCTCATTTCCTAGAGTTATCACCATCTATTAGTCTTAAGAAATCTTATCAATACCCCCCACCACCTTTCATTTTGAATGCAACTTAGAAATTTCATTCTCTTATATAACAAGGGTAGGGGAATCCTTAACTTAGAAAGGTTTAGAGAAGTCAAGATCAAGAGGTAAGTAACACTTCAACTGTAATGTAAGGACAAAATTATTTTTATACTTAAGTTCAGTTTTAATAATCCCTTTATATTATGATGGCTATTATAGTGTGATTCGTTATATTCTAAATCTTTATATGGTCGGCCCTGCCGCCTAATATGCAATGCTATGGTCGGCTTTGCCGCCTAATATGTGATGCTATGGTCGGCTCTGCTGCCTAATAATAATATGTGATGTCATGGTTGGTTCTGCCGCCTAATATGTGATGTTATGGTCGGTTATGCTGTCTATACTAAGGACTCCTATTTTTAAATAATGTTGTGTGTTGATTTTGTTATGCATCAAGGAATTTTAAATGTTATAAGTTGCATTGGATGCATGCATATCATGCACTACATTATGATGAAGACGTTTTAGAAAATAAATTTATGAAAAGTAGGTGGTTGTACTACCAGGTGGTAAAGTTCTAAGGAGGGCAAGCCCTCAAAGCTAAGTTGAAAGAAAACTTTTGGGGACGGCGATACATAACGCCCAAAAGATCAATTAATGAGGCCCAATGGCATATTGTTTAAAGAGTAAAAGTGCCAGCCTTGAAGTGCAACATACCTAGGGCCCAAATAAAGTTGTTTTGTATTTTCTAAGTTTATTTCAAGAGCTTAATATGGTTATCCATATGCATTATAATTTATACATGTATCAAAGTGTTGTCTTACTGGGCATTAGCTCACTAAATCCTTACATTGCAAATAACGATGAGTAGGGCAAGCTGACGCCAAGTCCTAACCAAGACGAAGTGCATATGGGCATAACCGACCTTGGGATTTTTATGATGGGCTTAGCTTTGTGTTAATAAAAATAAGTATCTTGGCTTTATGTAATAATTAAGTTTTTAAATAAACTAAGAAATCTCCATATGACTCCCACTTTTCTGTAATAAAATTTTGTTGGATTGTGTTAAACTTTTAGAATTTATAATTATATTAAAAGTAACTGTGTTTTAAAGCATTTTTCAAGTAAATAATATAGTGGAGTGTGACAAAAAATTCTCCATCTAAGTAACCGAGCCACATCTCTAATCAATCTCCAAAATATTGGAGACGAGGGGTGAGTCGTCAACTCGGTAAGCAAATCCATGCATAATATTTGAAAACCTTCGTCATTATAGCTTTAAACATTTTATATCACCTTATAATAACGTCTTCATTTAACATAAGAAATGGATTCATGTAAAAACATTACAAACATTAAGACATTCATAAAAACATTAAAATACAAACATTTGGTAGCTCATGCCTTGTAGTCATCATCATTCATCATTCAAGGTAATATACCCCGTATTGTTCCTCGTTTAGGATACTATACCCCACATTGTTCATACCAGCAAGCTATTCATAGCATTACATAACATCATAACATTTGCATCATTTACATTACTACGGACTATGAGCCAAAATATTTTTTAATCCACCTCACATCCTTTTATAAATAGCATTTAAAGTTTTCCAAAATATTTAAGAAAATTCTTTTAGAAATTTTTTTAAGAAAACATTTGTTTAAGCAAATTATTTTCTTAAGAAAATTTCATTTTAAAATACATTTATATAAATTCATTTAAAAGTGTTTTTATTTTACAAAATTCATTTAAATATTTTAGAAATCAATTTTGAAAAAATTTTCATTTATACATAATTCTTATAACATAAATTGCATTTATTATAAGGCACATCACGCATGAATCTACTTATCTCGATCCACAACAATCAACTCAATACCTAAATAACAAACCAACGAGCTCACCCACGTCCTATAATCATCATAAAAATATCCTTATCAATATTATCTCTAACCTTAAATATATTCCCAATCATCCTTAAATTATAGGCACTTATACTAGGTCAATACTTATTTATATTCTAGACATAAATATGAGTATCCTGTACATGCTGATTATTAATAACCTACACACATGTCGGATAACCGTGAAAATTTATAGAGGTATTGTGAACATGCATAACATTGCATAAACAATTTCAAAAAAATCAGCACAAGTGAAAATTGAGTCAGAATATCGACCTTTCACCAAAGTAACAAAACTGTCCAGTATTGACCAAAATAGACCTTTACCAATTAGGAAATTCATAAAATATTTCTTTAGTACTCGAAATAATATGTTTGTTTTTTTAATTACAGAAGACACATTCAAA
This sequence comes from Citrus x changshan-huyou, assembly GCA_039657385.1. Taxonomy (NCBI): domain Eukaryota; kingdom Viridiplantae; phylum Streptophyta; class Magnoliopsida; order Sapindales; family Rutaceae; genus Citrus; species Citrus x changshan-huyou. Next base: position 16,128,524 of record CM077547.1, on the reverse strand, counting down.
AAGTATATAATTAAAATTCATAATTTTTGGACGCCTGAAACTATTTTAAAAGCGTTTTATTTTCGAGAACATCTAACTTGTCCAGAAAATTCAAGATTTGAAAACAGAATTTCAAATAATTCATATCTTTTACTTTACATGCCCAAAAATCGTGATTCCAGATTTTAAAGACAGAAAAAAGATTTAAATTTCAATATAGAATCCTAACATGGCATGTAATATTCATAAATTAGCCCAAACTGTTACACGTAGCAGCTTCTGTAATTTCTGGAAAACAGTTTTCAGATCTGCAGCAGCCGCATCTTACAATTTTTAATAATTTAACCATAATGAAAAAAATTACGAAATTATCATATTAGACATATATCTGTTGATACAAAAATCTCCATAAGTTTTAAGGATGTGTAACCTTACGGAAAAATTTCCAGAAGTTTGAACCACTACTGAAAATCAAAATTTTCCAACACCAATAACCCAACTTCGAAAAACCATAACAATTTGCATACTCAGAGGATTTCAACACAAGACCTATCAATGCAAAGCTTAGGATGTCTAGTTTTGTGATTTGTAAACATATTCATGTGATTCTAAATAAAGAAAACGATTTCAAGCAAAGAATTACAGACTGTTCATATCATCACAACATTACAAACACACATATATTACCTAGATCATACCATAAGTAATTAAACGCAAACAACTAATAAAAATAAATCATATAAGTCAAAGAAATACTTATACCTTAAGGCAAACACCAAGCAAAGAAGTTATGGCCCCACACATTATAATAGTCACAACACAAAATACAAGTAAATAAACACATTACAGTAGTCAAAATTATTGCAGTAGTAAATAAACACAACACTCAAATCAAGCCCAATAAAACTTCAAGTTATGTTATCATATGAAGCACCATAATACTAAACATATTTCATGCAACTATGAATTAACTAACGAACTCAAAATTCTAAAATAAAGAAGTGCAATTTATTTATCAGGTTAAATTAATTCCTCTACAGCAAATTGTTCCAACAAAAGAGATGCAAAAAGCTCTGCAACAGAAGAGGTGGCAACAAGCTATTCCAACAAAAACACAAAATCAACTATTACATAAGGAAAGATACTCTTTTTCAACAAATTAAAATACAATTTTGCATCAGAAGCTAAATTAGGTTCTAATTAGGTTCTAACTATAAATTTGTTGACTGCTACTTCATCAATTCCTAATAACCCCACACTTCAATGAAAAATTAACCCTAGATATGCAAAAGTACAAAGTGACACCACTTTAAATACCCTTACTGCAACATAAACATAATAAAAATTTTCAACCCCACACATTATAGTAGTCACAACACAAAACGCAAGTAAATAGATACATTACAATAGCCACAACATAACATAAAAATCAAGCCCTATACAACTTTAAGTCATGCTATCATATGAAGGATCATAATATTAAATTGCTTTCGTGCAACTATTAATTAACTAACAAACTCAAAACTCTAAAAATAAAGAAGTGCAATTTATTTACCAAATCAAATTAATTCCTCTACAGCAAATTGTTCCAGCCAAAGAGATGGAGCAAACTCTGCAACAAAAGAGATGACAGCAAGCTGCTCCAACAAAAACATAGAATCAACAATTACATAAGAAAAGATACCCACTTTTAATAAATTAAAATATAATTTTGCATCAGAAGCTAAATTAGGTTCTAAGTATAAATTTGTTGCAAAAAAAAGAAAGTGCTTCTACTTCACTCATTTCCAAATATGCAAATTTACCACAATAGGCAAATTATTTGGATTGGTCCTGCTACTAGTAGTACTACTGCTGCTAAATAATTATCCCTTTTCTCTAATCCTTCATCTCTAAAATCTACTTCACTCCTGCTACTGCTAACCCTAACAACCTAACATTCTTTGCTCTCTTTCAATAAATTAACTAATCAATTTTTTTAATTAGGTTTTCTCGTTAGATTATTTATAAAATTAATTGATTTAACTTAGATTTATGCAAAATAAACAGCATGCAAAATGAAGACAAAGTAGAAATCATAGCAAGGCTTTGAAAAAATGAAGGTGAGGAACATAGCAAGATGAGGACAGAAAATGATGGCAAGGAACACAATGGCGAAGAAGACGATGGCAATACCACAATATACACCTTCACTTAGTCAATTTCACAATCCAATCGGTAACCAATACGTTAGGAAGACGATGACAACATGACGGCAGTCAAGATGTTAGTAAGATGACGGCGAAAAGGAAGTCAATATAAGAGATTAAGAGAAGTTAGAATCGAGGGTTTTAGCCTTAGCTTAGAATCGAGGGTTTTAGCCTTAGCCTACTCTCTGTATGATAAGAGCATACGCAAGTCCGAATGAGAAGCAAAACCCAACAGCAAATATGGCGAATATGCGTGGGCACATGCAAGCAACCATGCAAGCCAATAACGAAAATGCATGAGCACATGCAAGTAACCATGCAAGCCATGCATGAGGTGGGCATCACGTTCCTTCAAGGACTCTTCAAAAAATCAACGGAAAGCTTACTAGTCAAGCCGTATTGATAAAGAATTTAAATTTAATCATGTTTCCTTTAAGATTATTATTTACTTCGAAATTATAGCTAAGTGGTTTAATTGATTTTAACTACTTTATTTCATTAATTTTGTTCTATAAATAGACTCGAATATTTCAATAAAAAGGTATCAGACTTTTATCTAATTCAATTAACAATTGCGGTAGTTCTCGCCCTAAGAAGAACAAATTATTCGCTTGTTGTTTCCGCTAATTCTGACTGGGACCTATCAATTGGTATCAGAGCTAGGCAAGGATGACAACCAACAAGGAACGCATCGAACGGATAAAAACGGAGCTCGGGGATATGCAAGATAAGATGCAGCGCATGGAGTTAGGAGTTAACGACAAGTTGGCTCACATCGAAGAAACCTTGAGCAAACTTGTGGAGTCTTTCCATACATCCAAAGACGCACCTAGCATCAACAACAACATAGCAACATCGCGACCAAACCGAGAAGACAAGGATGGCAGACGGCAGCAGTTTCAATCAAGAGTGGCAAAACTGGAGTTCCCACGTTATGCTGGCAACGACCCCACCGAGTGGTTCAACCGCGTCGATCAATTCTTCGAATACCAAGGGTCAACAGAAGACCAAAAAGTTGTCTTGGCTTCATTCCACTTGGAGGGAGAAGCTAACCAATGGTGGCAGTGGCTTAGGAAATCTTATCAAGAGGAAGGACGAGACGTTACTTGGGAAATCTTCATGGAGGAGCTATGGGCGAGGTTTGGGCCAACCGATTGTGAGGACTTCGACGAGGCGCTATCTAGGGTCAAGCAAACCGGCACTCTTCGGGATTACCAGAAAGAATTTGAGAGGCTTGGCAACCGGGTTCAAGGGTGGACTCAAAAGGCTCTTGTCGGCACATTCATGGGAGGACTGAAACCCGAGATATCTGAGGAAATCCGGCTGTTCAGACCGAGAACTCTTAAGGAAGCGATCAGTTTGGCAAGAATGAGAGATGAACAATTTCAGCGACAGAAGAGGCTGGTGAGATCACCGGATTTCAGCCGTTCACCGCCACCACAAATCGTCAACAATCGCGCTTCACCAACAATACCAATTAAAAAGCTTCCTTGGGAGGAGATGCAAAGGCGAAGAGCTCAAGGTTTGTGCTTTAATTGTAATGATAAATTCACTGTAGGTCATAAGTGCACAAAACCACAGTTGTTAATCCTTGAAGCCGAAGACGAAGAGAACATACATGAAGAATCTGCAGCAACTACAAAACTTGAGAGTGAAACAGGGGAAGACACGGCAATAATCCATCAGCGGTTTCTTTCATTAACCCTTGGGGACAAGGGTTCTTTTCGAGGAGGGGGTAATGATAAGAGCATACGCAAGTCCGAATGAGAAGCAAAACCCAACAGCAAATATGGCGAATATGCGTGGGCACATGCAAGCAACCATGCAAGCCAATAACGAAAATGCATGAGCACATGCAAGTAACCATGCAAGCCATGCATGAGGTGGGCATCACGTTCCTTCAAGGACTCTTCAAAAAATCAACGGAAAGCTTACTAGTCAAGCCGTATTGATAAAGAATTTAAATTTAATCATGTTTCCTTTAAGATTATTATTTACTTCGAAATTATAGCTAAGTGGTTTAATTGATTTTAACTACTTTATTTCATTAATTTTGTTCTATAAATAGACTCGAATATTTCAATAAAAAGGTATCAGACTTTTATCTAATTCAATTAACAATTGCGGTAGTTCTCGCCCTAAGAAGAACAAATTATTCGCTTGTTGTTTCCGCTAATTCTGACTGGGACCTATCACTGTATGTTTGTGAGTTGTATGTGTTGATACTTAGAAAAAATTAGGGATAAAAAAAGTGCAACTCAGCACCAAAATAGTGCGTCTCAAGTTTTTAAATTTTATTTTATGACAAAAAGTTATAAAAATTAATATTTTATAAATATGTACAAAACGTTGTTGTTCCAACTCCGCTAAAACAACGACATGTCTTTATTCGTGTAATATTGTATTTTAAATAATACCAAAATGTTCTGTAAAAAACGCGCCAAAATCAAGTCAACGTGAAAATTTTATCATGAATTATTGACGTTTAAATTTATATCACAAAGACATCATATATTCTTGACATGACCTTTTTTTATCACGAGTCCATCACGAATCAGTCATGAATATATGATAGACAAAAATATATCACAACTATCTCATGCTTTTATGACCTATGCCTTTCTTCTCAGAATCCGTCACAAAGTTTCTGCCATCTATTGCCAGTTTTCTTGTAGTGCTGACTTTATTAACAGGGAAGTAAAACTTTTTATTCCTTCCATTGAGCCACCACTTATTTTAGAACACTACAGAAAGCTAAATAAGGCAATAAGGAAAGATCACTTTCCATTGCCTTTTATAAATCATATGTTGGACATACTTGTTGGAAATGAGTATTACTGTTTCTTAGATGGATACTTATGTTATAACTAAATTGTTATAGCACCAAAAGACTTAAGGAAGATAATATTTGTTTGTCCATAAGGAATCTTTGCCTTCAGAAGGATGTGATTTTGCCTTTGCAATACTCCACAACTTTTCAAAGGTGCATGATGTCTATTTTTCAGATAGGGTTGATCAAACACTTGAGGTATTTATAGATGATTTTTTAGTTTTTGAGGAATCATATGATGACTATTTGCAAAATCTAGAAAATGTGCTTAAAAAATGTGAAGAGATAAACTTATAATTGAATTTGGAAAAGTGTCATTTCATGGTACAAAGTGTGCTCAGATAATATGATTAGAAGATATGTTCCTGATAAAGAGATTTCAAGTAATTTTTTGGTCTTGTCATGCTATAGCATATCGTTAGAGATGCTTATGAGTTTGTTAAGTGTTGTGACAAGTGTTAAAGAAGAGAAAACATTTCTCAAAAGCTTGAAATACCACTAACCAACATTTTAGAAGTTGAACTTTTTGATGTATGAAGGATAGACTTTATAAGACAATTTCCTCTATCTTTTAAAAACTTATACATCTTAGTTACTGTGGACTATGTGTCCAAATGAGTAAAAGTTGTAGCATTGCCAACAAATGATGCCAAAACAGTGGTGAAGTTCCTTCAGAAGAATATTTTTACAAGATTTGGCACTCCCAGAGTCGTCATCAATAATGAAGGAACCTATTTTTGTAACAAGATGTTTACAGTAGCATTGGCTAAGTGTTAGATCAAGCATAAAGTTACTACAATACATCATTCACAAACAAGTGGTCAGGCAAAGTTATCTAACACGGTGATCAAAAAGATTTTTAAAAAAGTAATGGGCTTACAGAACCACTTACAAGAAGCCATTTGACATGTCTCCATGTAGACTTGTTTATGGCAAAGCTTGCCATTTGCCATTAGAGCTAGAACATAAAGTATATTGGGCAGTTAATAACTGAACATGGACATAAGTGCTGCAGTAGAGCAGTAGAGGCCACAACTTTATGAGCTAGGGGACTTGAGGTTATTTTCCTATGAAATTATAAGAATTTATAAGGAGATAACCAAGCAATGGCATGAAAAGTAAATCCAGTAAATGGAACTCATTTTAGGCCAATAAGTATTGCTATACAACTTTAAGCAGAAACCTTTCCCTAGAAAGCTAAAGTGTAAATGGTCAGGACCTTTCGAACTCATCAAAGTTTATTTTTATGAAGCTTTTGATCTTCAAGATTAAATGAAAGACTAGGAATTCAAGGTTAATGGGCAGCGAATAAAGCACTAGATATGAGATAATGTGAACAGCCTGAAGGAGGATCTGTTCTTGAAAGATCCAGCTTGAGCAATCAAGGGAGGTTAGGCTGAAGGACCTAAATTTTTATTGTTTTTCTATTATATTTTAGTTTATATAATTAACTTTTATGTTTTTTTTTCTGTTGTTTTATGGTCATTAGATTGCAATGAATCAGAGATTGAAAGTTAGAAAATCTAAATGCAAGACTTGAATGGGGGAAAAAAATTAGACAATATCAATTGAAAAGAAATACTACAGCATCGCTTGCAATATTGCAAAAGAAATGGTATAGCAATGCCGAGAGTTAAGGCAACAGCTGGTAGATTAATAGACCCAGAGCGATTTTACACTTACAAGGCAGAAGAAAAGTATAAAGAGATCATTGAGCCTCAAAAAATTTTAGAGGAAAAGGGTTTTCAGTTTCCTAAATAGCTCACTAGTACAGTCAACGCCATCTTCACAGCTGCAGCAAAAGGGTGTTAGGTCAAATTTTGTACACACCCACAAGAACTAGTGCTTCTAATTGTCAATGAATTCTACTCCAACATGCTATAACAAGACCAGCTTACACCTCGGTAAGACACGCTTAATTCCTTTTAGATTCTAGAATGATAAATGTTTTCTATGATTTTCCCTTTACCATTGATTGTGAATGTACTAAACTTGTTGAAAGCATAAATGTTAAGAAATGGAGTGAGGTTTTAAAACCTTAACTGGAGAGGGGAGTAAGTGGGTGAATGAAGAAGCTAGAGTGATTAATGGGATAGACCTTAAGCCAAATACTAAGGTTTCGGTGAAAATAGTCTAGGCTCTTGCCAACTACACATACTAGCACAATGTTTCAAAATAGACTCTTACTTCTAAATATTATTGTGAAATGAGAAATTCATAGAACAAGATAATATATATTGTGCCACCAAAAAATAAAAATATATTGTCTTGTTGTTCCCTTCACTCATCACTAGCATTTATGAGGCTTTTGGAATCAAAATTGTAAAGAGTGATAAGAGGGTAAAAAATAAGATGTCCCTTACAAAAAAAATAGTAGAAAGAATTACTAGAGAACCAACGGCAGCAAGATAAGTGAAAACCACTGGATCTATGTAGAGTCTACAAGAGCTGAGTGAAAGTTTGAATGGATTAAGAGACGAATACAAAGAAGCAAATTGAAGGCTTTGGGTCTTCTTTATGCATCAAGAAGCTCAGCAACACAAGTTTACACTTTATATAAAAATAAAAATACAGACTACCATGAGTCTATTCTGCAATAATACAATTTATCGACAGCAGTAGAGATTACTCAAGCAGATGAATCAACTAATAAAAGTGAAGCAGAAGAGAAAAAAGAATAAAGAATCAGAAGAAGAACAGTAGTAAGAGAACGAAGAATTTGAAGCTGAGGAAGAAGAAGAAGAGAGTGAAGAGGATGAAAATGAAGAGGTGACAGAAGAAAAGAATGAAGAGAAGCCACCAGCAGTGACTCCTAAAAGCAAAGGAAAGTAGAAGATCTTACTTGAGAAGATTCAGATAAGGAAGACCAAGATGATGATGATGCAGCCATTAAAAAGGCCATTAATAGGGCTGTAAGAGCGGAAGGAGAAAAGAAGAGCTTACAAGAAATCATTGCTAGTATAATTGTTGAGCAATCTGCAATAACATTTCCCTTACCGTTCACAACGAAGAAAGCTCCCAAGAAGTCTCCTACCACGACTCTCAAAGTCTCCAATAAGAGAAAAGGGCACGAACCTCTGGAGGTACTGCAATATCAGAAGAACCAGAGCCAAAAAGAACAAAGCGCAGTCTGCCCAAATTTGAAGAAGTTGCTGGAACTCTGTAAACAAGTCCAAGCAAAGGGAAAGAGCAAAAGTCAAAAGCTGCACAACCAAGTTCACAGAGAAAGAGTTTCAGAAGTGGAGGCAAGAAGAAATAAGCCTGCACAACGAGTGCTGAAGCAATGTCTTCAACAACAGGAAAGTATACCCTGCCTGATCAAGTTTATTTTTGCAATCTCTGAAATTGTTTTCAATTATTTTGTGCTACTTGTTTTTTATAAGTTTTAAATTTATGAACTACATGTATGTCTTTTATTTGTTTGTTCTTTATGTGCATATAAAGGCATAACACCCTTAAAGTATGGGGGATTTGTGTTATTTTGAAATATGTTTATGATTGAAAGAATGTGTGTTGTTTTGTAGAATTTAATTTCAATGGATGAATGATCGTGGTTGAATGCAATTTAGTTATTTATGTGAATCCGATGAATGTGAGTATTTTTTTTTCAACTTTATGGATGTTTATTTGAATGTGTATGATTAATTATCTAGCGCTACTTATTTAGTAATTGTTTTTTTTTTAAGAAACCCAGTGATAGTGTTTTGAAAGAAGAAATATAGATGAGTTACTCTCAAGTAGAGACAGTTTATGGATAAGAGTTGAAATCTTGTCTTAACACTTCAACTTTAGTTAAGTTTTATGTATATGCTGTAGCAAATCAAGTTGGGCAGTTTAGAAAACCTTCAAGAATCTAAGGTTAAGAATAGTTCAAGTTTGAGGGAAATTAGGAAGTTTTCAATACTATTGCAAACTGTGCAGGAAATAGAATAAATTTTGCTCCAATGGCTTAGTTGTTGAGTAACCAGAGCTGTGTGTGTACCCCAGATGCAGACTTGAGTAAAAAAGTAGATTGAGTAATGAGCTTTGCTGTAGAAAAAGTACAAAACAAAAGTTTATCATATAGCACAATTTGTAGCTCTTATTGGCTTTTGTTCCACTATGAATGAAAATGTGTATATTGTTTTATCTTTTAGATGTATTTAATACTTGATTAATGTTGCAACAACTCTAAAACTTGATCAAAGTAACATGCAAACATTGGAAAGAATGAAACCTGAGTTTAGAGCTAGACTTGTTGATAGTAATTTTGCATGTTTAAGAATGAAATCTAAAGGTTGATGAATCAGAACAATCTAGATAACAAAGTTAAGTTTTTTATTTCATGATTGTATGAATGAAGTGTTTGTGTTGTTGGCATTACTTGAGAATAAGTAATGGTTTAAGTTTGGGGATATGATAACTCTAAGAAATGAGAGTTATCATAACATTTCTAGACCTAAACTAATACAACTTAGAGAGTTAACGATGAGCTTTGATCCTATTTTTAGTGAATTTTGCATGAGTATCTATTTAAGCCTAATTATAATAATTTGATGTGTTTTAGGTCATTTTTAACTCTGATTAAATGTGATATTATAAGTGACCCAAAAGCTCATGCTTTGTTGATGGATGCTGTAGAAGAGGGACTACATTGCTGCAGCAACATGCTTGGATAAAATGACAAAAGACTTATCTGTAAGTGAACAAAACCAAGTCTGAACCAGAGAAAATGTTGGAGCAAATACTACAACAATCGAGGACAAAGCATAAAGAAAAACAGTTTATACTGTTCACAGGCTATCTGAAAAATTCTGCTACAGCCATTACTGCAATGCCACTGTCAAGTGCAGACAAAATAGTGGCAAGCATGGCAACCATAACAAAAAGAAATATAGTCTTAAAATGCCAAAAATGGACAAGTGTCGTTATGCCTTTTTGTGTTTCCCTAAACCCAAGCTATAAAAGAGCATATTTTAAGGAAACACATGACATATCCATGTCCATTGCCCTCACACACAAAAAGCAAAAAACAAAAATAAAACTTCAAAGTTGCAACAGAAGGTATCTCGTGAAGAAGAAAGAGAGAAACTTGAAGACTAAAGCGTGACACTTTGTTCCTTTTTACATCTCAACTTTATTCTTGTATTTTACTTGTTGTATATTCCCTTTGATGATGTAGTTCATGGCAAACACTTATGTTTTTAATGTTTTAAAGCTCATCTGAGCTAAACTTTAATGTAGGTGGATTTTGAATAAGTTTAATAAGTTTAATGGTTATTTGACTTATATATGTATGTTACTTAAAATCTGTTGTAACATTTTGTTTTGATTTTACATATTGCAAATCTCTATTTTGATTGACCACCTGTTTAGTGGATACTAGCTAAGAAGAAGCATAAAAATGTTTGATTTAGTGGAATAAATTAAGGCAATACATGATTTTAGATTGGACCACGCTTAATCTAAGATTAGTGAAGAACTAGACATAGGGATTTACCTTGTAGGGCAATTAAAGTCTAGATCGTGTAATATTATGTTTAATGTTAATTTAACAACCGGTCACTGTCTATGCGTTTAGTGGATACTAGCTAAGAAGAAGCCAAAAAAGGTTTGACTTAGTGGAACAAATTAAGACAATACATGGTTTTATATTAGGTCATGCTTAATCTAAGATTAATGAAGAACTAGACACAGGGATTGACCTTCTAGGGCAATTAGAGCCTAAATTGTATAATGCTATGTCTAATGTTAATTTAACAATTGGTCACTGTTAGATTGTATATAGATATAAGATATTCAACATGCTACAACTGGGGATGCATTAAAATTATGGCCAATGCTATAGTAAATATTGTAGCAACGGCACCTCAATTGTAAGGCAATCAATAACCATTAAGTGCATTTAGAACCCAATTACCCCATTGTCATCGATGTATATCTTTGTGTTTGACTCTCATTTGCCCTTATTACATTCTTTTTATTGTATTTTTTATTCCATTAGATCATTAATCTCATATTTACTTTGATTTATTTAGTTTACTAAAATTGCACTTTTAATATTATTGTAGTAAGTCCTATGACATCAATCCTTGTGGAGATGATTTTAATATTCATTATTATATTACTTGTTGTACACGCTTGTACATTGACACTACTATACATCATATCATGAGCACACACCAGTATAACATACATACCCATACTTAAGAGTATAGCCTTATCAATGCTAGAATGAGAAACCCCAAGACAAAGGCTAGCAATACTCTTAATATGAGCGTGACAGTTAATAATGATCCTTAAAGCAAGAATCCAAAGGCCTTCGAAACTAGAAAAATGTATATAAAAAATAATTAAATAAATAGATTTAAAGCGAGAAATAATTATGAAAGGTCTCTATATTTGAGAGTTTTCCACAAAGATATATGATATTTTCTATTTTTCAAATAATTTTGAGGAGCCTAATGGAAAGCCCACACGGGGGCATGTTTCTGCGCGTCATCACCCTGTTATCTAATTAATGGAGGTGGTGGCACTTGTACAAACTTGGTACTGTAAATGACGACGTTACAAAGGATGTTGCAAGTTTCGTCACATTTTCCTACTATACAATGCTTTGTAAACGAGGACGTCAAAGAGCTTTGATTTGGATGAATCAAAGTAATCACAACTGTTGCAGTCATTATCTCTATTAAACAACTCGTTTTAGTCGTATATTATTTTCTTGGCCTACGATACCAATATAAGGCCATCTTTTCGTAAAATTTTTATATGAATCTTGAATGAATATAACTTCAAATAATTTTCTATATCAATCTTGAATAAATGTAACTTCAAGGTTAAAATAGGCTCAGATACAATATTTAGGATAACATAAGGCTCAGTCTTCACTATACATATTTCTTTTATAATTGAAAGGACGAGCAGATTCATGCATTATGTCCAATGAGGCAAAGGAGAAATTTTATAAGTTTGGGCATTTGGCCCATTCTACCCAACTTAGATTTATATAAGATGAAACCATAATCTAATTGGGAAAAGAAAGATATGCTTTTAGCAAAAATCATTAGTATTATTATTGTTGTTGTCTGAAAGGATTTTAGATTTATTACAAATAGATGTAGGTAATTGAAACCGTAAAACTATATAATTAACAACTTAATTAATTAAAATGCTTAACAGAGTGAAGATGAGAAAATCTCCAATATAATTAACCTAAATATATTCAAAACACATAATTGATCAAACTAAATTAGTTTTCTGAAAACATTGTTCAAAGTTACTATTTGCAAATACTTTTCACAAATACTGTTTACAATACTATTTGCAGTTACTATTAATGAGTATTGTTCATAATTGCTATTTATGTTATTGTTCATCTAAATAAAAAACATAACTTTCGCTAAAAAACAATAAATTACAAAAAAAAATGATATGAAGATTTTTACATGATTCAGATTAATCAATCTTACATCCACAAGGCCATGCCCAAATGAAAAGTAATTTACTAAGTTGAGATGTTACAACCTATGGATTTACCAAACTTAAGACTCTCACTTACAGTTTATCATCATACAACTTTATCTCAGACTAAATCCACTTTTCTTGAATAACTGCTACCCCTCTTGATCCTTGATCCTCAAGGCACTTTGTAAATTGTTCAATGCGAATTCTTCAATTCTTCAATGTCTAGTAATCCAAGATCCACATAGACTCCCCATAGCAATGAAAATAAATTGTCTCATTGCAAGACTTAAATGAAGAAAACAAATTAACACAATATAATGCGCCCAATTTGGGTTTTAAGGATGAGGCCAAATTTTGCTTCTCTACTTTACGCTCTGTGTCGTGCTACTTCAATTGTTAAATACCTATCTATATATAGGCCCTAGTGTTTCACAAAAATCAAAGGTCTTAAAAGACTTAGATTTTTCATAAAAAAAAGTTTATTTCCTCTTATAATTCCTATGAATGTGAATAGGAATAAATTTAATATTCTTCCCTTGCTTGTCTCTTAAGAAATATCTAGAGTATTTAATAAATTTTCTGTTTGAATCAACTTCTCACTCTAAATAAATTCTATAAGCCAATAATAGAATCCTGGCACTAATTGACTTGCTCAATTAGACATCTAATTAAACTAAGAAATAAATATTCTTAATAAACTGGAGTTTCACTAAATTAAACTTATTACAAGATATTCAATAAATAAAATTTCAATTTAACTATACTCGCCATAAGATGCCAATTCTATAAATAATGAACTTAACAATCTCCCCATTTGGCATCCTTATCGCAAAAGCAATCCTACACAAGTCTTCAATGAAATCTTGGTGCGAAAACATGAATCTGAAACAAGCACAAACAACAACAACGAACTAACCAAAATAATTGGCAATTAGCATGTTAATCAAATAAACCAAGGCAAGAATCATAATAAAATACTTATTTTATTGATCAATAAATTGCAAGGCAACATTAAGCACAAAATCAAGATCAATAAATAGATGAAACCCCCCAAAGAATTAGAAATGAAGATCTAAAAATTCTTTAACAAAAATAAAATCGTAGCCTAAAATGAAAATACTATCCCCCTAACTTATTGTATCATGCAATTAAAGACTAGAAGACTACATCTCCCCCTCTTTTGCCAAAAGGTTACAAAAGTGAAGAATTTGGAGTTGCTGAAAATATGAGGAGGAACTAAAGAAAATTGAGTTAAAAAATAATGATCCTAGAGGCTTCCATATGTAGATGAGCTACACTAGTTAAAAAAGGATTAAAAGTCCTACTTTCATAAGGAAAGGATTGAGAAATACGATTTTGATCTAGTTTATGACGCCATCAATCTTAAATCACGTAGAAGAACAATAAGAAAACATAATCTAATGCAAATAAGTCATGAATATCAAGTAAAATGCCAAAAAAAAAAAAAGAATGAGATGCATGATTATTTTTTGAAACAAAAACACAATGCAGATGAATGCATGTCGAAATTAAACTGGGAAGGAATATTCTAGTACTAGAATGCAATTGATATACTTTTGGAAAGCTCTTTGAATTAGATTTTGCAAAATTTTACATAACTGAATTTGGAGTTAAATGGACAAAGTTATGACGAATAGAATGCAACCAGTTCACTTTGACGGCAAAAATGATTTAATGCTCTTTAGAAAACAAAAATTAAGGTTTCACTTAAAAAAAAAAAGCTTAAATCTTAGACCCAAAAATCATACTAATATGTAAGAACATGATAATGCACATGTATCATAAATAAAATATTCAAGCAGAAAATTTTAAAAAAAATGAACTTTTATGTATTAATAACAAACTTGAACAAGTGAAAAATAAATGTATCAAGAAAATTTCCATAACAAGCATTAATTCATGAAATTAAAACTCCAATTTCCTCAAATAATAAAGATCAGAGAAATTTAAGCTTTTGCGCGTGTGTGTCATGCAAGCAATTCAATCAAGACCTTTCTCTCGAAATTTCATCAATATTTATAGTCAAAGTCTCAAATATAAAATATAGAGTTGGTTAAATGTTGTGAAAATTTTTAATATACTTGCAAGTGCACGAATCTAAAAATAAAATAGATACGAATTTATAAATAAAATACAGGTAACGAGGTCGACCCCGCAAGGATTGCTATAAGTTGAAAAGTCTAATTTAAATCTAAAATTAATATTAATCCTAAACTAGTTGAGAAATTTGAGTTTAAGAGAAATTAAACTAATTAAATTAAGAAAGCAATTAAAACAAAGGAGAATTCAATAAGACAAAAATTACTAAGGTTTTAGAATCCACCACTCTTCAATTAATAATTATCTAATTATTAATTAATCCTCAATTTTAAAGTAACGACTTGAAATCAATCTATGTCACTTTATGGATATAACAATTAAGCCCAATTAAAATTAATTTTGTGTAGGTTCTTTTTCTGCTTAATAATATGATATTTAAACATCCAATGTAAATATATTGAATAACATAGAGTCAAAGTTTCCATAAACACTCTGTGTAAACAATTTAATGAAAGACACAGAATCAAAGATAATCATGTATAGACTTTATAGATTCAAGCATAGATTTTGTCAAATATTAATCCTAACAATCAATAATGCATGATAGAATTGATGAAAATATTTTATAACATCCAACTAATCATGTGAAATAAGAACCATAAACAGTAAAGCACATATGTGGAAAATTAATTAAATAAAAAGATAATTATTTTATTGAATAAGATTTCATCTTTAATCTCAGTATAAGAAAATTACCTAGACATACTTGAATTAAGAGCAACAAAATAAATAAAATCATCAATGGAGAATTAAAGTGCTGCTGCACCTCTCTCTTTTGACTTCCGCATCTCTCTTGCTGCCTCTGCTGGCTACTCCCACCTCAAAAGCCAAAGTTTCGTTTTCTTTTTATAATCTCCAAAATGAGCCACCGACCTTTTCAATTCTAAAGCCGAAAGGCTTTGCCTTTTAATGTGTTTTCTTCTCACTCACGTGCTCACCACTTGGAATTGTAATCAGCCCATTTAATTTGGCTTATATTTCTCATGTCATTTAGCTATTAATTCGGCCAATGGATTTAATTGTTTTTGTTTTTTGGACTTTATCACCTCGGCAACCAGCATAAATAGTCTCCAACTCTCTCTAGTATTGATCCCTTTAAGCACATATCATTCCCAACTTTCAATTTATTACCTTGTTCAATAAAATAAATTAATTAATTAAAAATAACAAATAAAAATAACTAGCAAACATATAATAAAAGATAAAATATGTAGATAAATTATGTCCATTAAATACCCCCAAACTTAGATTTTGCTAGTCCTTGAACAAACCTAAAACTAAAAAAAAAATAAAAGTAATAAAATAAAAAGTAAATCCTAACTAAACCACTTTCGCAGGTAATTACGATTATATTTAGTGTATGCAACAAGCCTTTAAACCCCTAGGCGGCCCTAGTGGACAAGTTTTAGTCTCGTGAAGGCTTCAGTGATGATACCCACAAACATCATTTAAAAAAATAAAATAAAAAGAACAATAAACTTTAAACAAAACATAAAAATAGCCTCAAAGATTGCAAAAATTATATAGCTCAAAGAAAACTTCAAATATTGGCAAAGTTCTAACTTTAATTCAACAATCAATCCCATCTCTCTTTCGATTCTTGTAGTGTGTGTGTGAAAGCAATTCAATCAAATCATTTCCCAAAATCTTCAATATTAACAGCCTTCAGCCCGAACAAAGAAAAAAGTAGGTCGAACTAATCTTATCGTCTTGATATGCAATGTTTTTTCTTATGTTAATTTTCTTTTGATTTTTTTTTTCATTTCAGCACATGTACTTGATTTTTTTCCTTTTTTTTATTTTTTTTAACCATAGGCAGGAGCTTTCACTCTACCCCTTAAGGTAACCTTCTTTTCATGATAGATTATCTTCTACATATTGGTGATACGTAGGCCCAAATTACATGAGGATAACTTCACTCTTAAAGGTTATATGTAACTATTTCTGACTTTGGCGCCTATGTATACTATTTTGTACTGTTGAGATAAGAATCAAGACAAATAATCATTTACTCTATCTAAAATTCCCAACTCAGGTTGTGTCAATCTCAAATTTTAAGTCAAAATTATGAAAAAATTGATATAAGTACTCATGGTTTAAAAAATCTCAATCAAGAGGAATGACCACAAGAATCAAGTATAAACTAAGACAATATTCAACCCTTTCTATGACCATATTCATTGTCAATCAAGTTCTTATCATTGGCTTTTCACATAAAAACAAAAAAAAAAAACACATAATGTTTTTGAATTTTTTATAATTTTTTAGTTTTTTTCAATAAAAAATAAAGCACACACAATTCCCACCCCCAAACATATTCGGAACATTATCTTCAATGTTTCATAAATAAAAGATATGCATGAAAAAGGATGAAAAACATAAAAACATCAATAATAAAAGAGGAAGTTGTAGAGATCACACCTGAATGGGCTGCGGAGCTTAAAAAAATGACAAATAAAAGAAAACATTAGAAAAGAAAGATAAACAATGAAAAGAAATCCCACTATTTAAATAAAACAAGAATTTAAAGATAGAATTAATTAATCCTGATAAACAAGATCATCTAAAAGTATCTCCTCAACTTCTGGTGTTTTTAACTCTAAATAATAATAAATATTTTATAAGAAAATATTAATTTTGTACTAAATAATATTATTATTTTATTATTTAATATAATTATTTGAAATTTAAATAATTTTATATTTATTTAATATAATTATTTGAAATTTAAATAATTTTATATTTATTTAATATAATTATTTGAAATTTAAATAATTTTATATTTATTTAATATAATTATTTGAAATTTAAATAATTTTATATTTATTTAATATAATTATATTTAATAAAATAATTAATTAATTTTATTTATTTAAATAATATTATATTTAACTAAATCTAATTTGCATTGATTCCAATCTAAAATAACTTAAAATAATATTATTTTATTAATAGAGAATTAATAATATTGCTATATACTATCTTTATTTAAAAATATGATATTATTATATTTATTTAAAAATAATAGTATTATATTTATTTAATATTAATAATTAATAATAATAATAAATAGTTTATTCTACGAACATATTAATTTTGTACTATGTTAATAGTAAAAATGTTTCATTTATGTTGCCCTTGTCAATAATTTTTAATTTACATAATTAAAATTAGAATTAATAAAAAAATTTGATGTACATAATTAAGAATTATTCTCCAAATATATTTTTAATAATTAATAATTATCATAAATTTATAAATATTTTATTCTCCAAAAATATTTTTATTAACTTTGTAATTAAAAAACACAATTCTTTAAATAAGGATATAATTGTAATTTGAAACTATTTACTATCAATCAAAGACAAAGTAAATATATAAATTGGATTTTGATCTCCATTTCATACTTCCATTCCAGTGTAAGTAAATAATTTTCTTCCACTCTCACTTCTCACTCCCAATCCTAAGATTTTCACTTATCAGGATTCTCACTTCAATCCAAAATGTACGCGCTACCTATGTGTATATATGTATGAAAAGTTCATATTAATTAGCAGCAGTTTCTATGATTAATTTAATTATTATTTTTTTTTATTATGGGCTTACAATATATAGGATATACATGATGTGGAGGGTGACAAGACATTTGGTCTTCGTACGCTTCCCATCATCTTAGGGAAAAAAAGAGTGAGTAAATTAATCAATTACTGTTTTCTTTTTTGTGAATCTCAAACAGAGTATAAAAAGTATCAGCTAATACTGATAATATTTTTTCTTTAATTTCTAAAGGTATTTTCGATTTCTGTTAATATGAGTTAATGGCTTACGGAGCTGCCGTACTAGTCGGAGCTTTTTCGCCTTTCCTTCTATGCAAACTTGTCACGGTGAGAATATTAATATTTATTTGTACTATAAAGTTAGCCTTGTTCATATAGGCGCTTGATCTTGAATATGATCTTTATAACTCATTAACATTTTATTTTTCTTTTCTTTTCTTGTAGATTATAGGCCACTCTGTACTAGCTTTCATTTTGTGGCGTCAAGCTCAAACTGTTGATATCTTCGATACTAAATCAGTGCAATCTTTTTATATGTTTATTTGGAAGGCAAGTTATTCTACTGGATCAATTCCCATCAAACTTTGGGACACGGCTACCATGCAGGGCCTAAAATCCCCTGTATGGTGCAGGGGCTGCCATTGAGCCATTGGATTCAGTTTATTTGAATCCAACGGTTGGGGTTTTAATTTGAAAGAAAAGAAAAAAAAACGTGAATAAAAGTGAAAAAAGAAGGGCAACCGGAAGAAAAGCATTTTCATCTCCCTCTCTTTCTCCCCCACCCCCTTGTTCTTTCCCCCCCCCCCCCCCCCCCCAGGAACATTGAACCAGAAAATTCTCATCTTTTTCCCTCTCCATCCCTACATTCTTCCTCGCTCTCGCTCTTGCTCACTCTCGCACTCCTGCTCACGCTCATGTTCCTGCTCCCGCTCCCGCTCTCGCTCTCAGATGAATCACAAATTATATCAGAAAAGAAATTGCAAAACAAAACCCAAGCCTAATCTCCTTATCCCTATCGAAATTCACATCTCTCTCTCTGTCATAGTTCTTCAACCACGATTCGTCACAGCTGTCTCCCTCTCTATCACGGTTCTTCAACCAGAATCGACTGCTGCCGTGTCTCAGCTTCTCTCGATTGGTGGTGGTGCTGCTGCATCAAATTGAGAAAAGTTCGATTAAACCCTAGGATGAATTTGAGTTCTAGAGTTTTGGATGTTAAAAATGGATTTTACGGATGATCTTGAGTAAATGAAGTGATGGGGAATGATTTTTGAGACTCAATTTGATGCCAAAAAGGAAGAAAATGATGGATTTTGGAGTGAGATTGAGTGAGGAGTAAACGGTTTTTAGAGAGAGAAGGAGATTCGGAATGCCGAATGAGAGGAAGAAGATGAATAGTAGAAATAGGTCCCGAAACTGGCTTGCCGGATTTCACTAACCGGCTAGCCGGTTGTGACCAGAAGCTTACAAGCCGTAAACGGCTTGCCGGTTTTACTTGAACCGAAAATCTGGTTATGTTCCAGCAAGTCCTTCACTCGAATCCGGTTTTCCGGATATCACAAACCGGCTTGCCGGTTGGATCCAGAAGGTAGCACGTTAAAACCAGCTTACTGGTTTCCTTAACCGGTTGGCCGAATGAATCCAGAATGCTGCCAAAGTGCAGCTCGAATCCGAATTTTCGGATTTACAGAACCGGCTATCCGGTTAAATCCAGTGAAGGCCATACGCGAATCCGGTTATCCAAATATTGACCCGAGAGCAACCAAAGAAAATGCGGCTCACCGATTTGGACAATCCAGTTATCCGGAATTTGTCCCGAGAGAAATCAATAAGAAGAACGGTTTTCCGGATGAGAAGAAGTGGTATACCGGTTTAGACTTGGAAATCTTTTTGTCTCTAATTGGGCAAGCTCTTATACTTGTATTACACACACTGTTTTATTTTTGGCCTTTTAAAATTGATTAATTTTGAATCATTTTGAGATTTAAAACCTTTCAATAAGCCATTTAGTGCATGAAATATAAAATCATAAAATTACAAGCATATCAAACTATCTAATTCATGAAGCATAGATTCATATAATAACAAACATATCAAGCCATGTAGTAAAACATAAATCCAGATGCAATGTTCATCATTCCAACAAACATTAAACAACAAACATGAAACATTTTACTTCAAATATGCAACAGCGAACATAAAATATGAGTACCTCGGTAACAGTGAACATACAACGTCAAACATGAAACGTAGAACAGCAAACATGAAACGGGGGCAAAAAAGAAAAAATTTGGGGTATTTGAAAAATTATTACATGAAACATTAAACAACAAACATGAAACATCTTACTTAAAATATGCAACAGCGAACATAAAATATGAGTACCTCGGTAACAGTGAACATACAACGTCAAACATGAAACGTAGAACAGCAAACATGAAACGTGGAATGTAAACATGAAACGGGGGCAAAAAAGAAAAACTTTGGGGTATTTGAAAAATTATTACATGAAATATTAAACAACAAACATGAAACATCTTACTTAAAATATGCAACAACGAACATAAAATATGAGTACCTCGGTAACAATGAACATACAATGTCAAACATGAAACGTAGAACAGCAAACATGAAACGTGGAACATAAACATGAAACGGGGGCAAAAAATAAAAAATTTGGGGTACTTGAAAAATTATTACATGAAACATTAAACAACAAATATGAAACATCTTACTTAAATTTTGCAACCGCGAACATAAAATATGACTACGTCTGTAACAGTAAACTTACAACATCAAACATGAAACGTAGAACAACAAACATGAAACGTAGAACGTAAACATGAAACGGGGGCAAGAAAGAAAATTTTTGGGGTATTTGAAAAATTATTACATGAAACATTGAACAACAAACATGAAACATCTTACTTAAATTTTGCAACCGCGAACATAAAATATGACTATGTCTGTAACAGTAAACTTACAACATCAAACATGAAACGTAGAACAACAAACATGAAACGTAGAACGTAAACATGAAACGGGGGCAAGAAAGAAAAATTTTGGGGTATTTGAAAAATTATTACATGAAACATTGAACAACAAACATGAAACATCTTACTTAAATTTTACAACCGCGAACATAAAACATGACTATGTCTGTAACAGTAAACTTACAACATCAAACATGAAACGTGGAACAACAAACATGAAACGTAGAACATAAACATTAAACGGGAGCAAGAAAGAAAATTTTTGGGGTATTTAAAAAATTATTACATGAAACATAAAACATAAAATATGAAACTTGAAACGTTAAATACGAGACATATTTCATAGAAAATAAATTAAACTTTTGTCCTTATGTTAACACACATTTTACTTTGTTTTTTAAATTATTTTTAATAAAAAATATTTTTTTTCTATTTTTACTTTACTTATCCTTTTTTATTTATTATTATTATTATTTTTTATATTTTAATTTATTTAAAAAAAATACATATTAATGACAGCAACCGGTTTTAGGGAGTCAACAAATTGACCCCCTCTATGATACAGGGACTTTGAGTCCCTGTATCTTAGCCGTGTCCCAAACTTTGGGGTTTACTTCTAAACTGATGTCTTTTTATTGATGCATCTGCAGCTGTACTATGCTGAGTTCTTCCTTTTGCACTTCTTACGATGAGAATGAGACACCTCCCATTGTTTTGACATCTGTGTCACTTAATGGAATTAAGAAAACGGCCAACATTGTTTACTTCAGAGAAATTATTCACCGACCACCTATTTTTTTAAATTTTTTTAAAAATATATAATTTTTTTTTTAAAATACATCATCAAGCAGCTCAACCTCGTTCGTATTTCTTTTTTAAATTTTGGGCGTTTTTCTTAAATTTTGGTGTATAATCAAATCTACGTGGGTTGGGAAAATTTTGAAAAAAAATTCTAGTAAATTTATAAGAAGTTGCACTCCAAGCTTTTGGATAAAAAAATCAAATAAAGAGAAAGAGAGGGAGAAATTGCTATCACAGAGCAGTGCTGAGCAGCGCTTTGTTCTTCAAAATATTCTTGGCGAGAAGGAGAAATTGGTAATCTGATTCCATGAATAATTCATGTTTTCTTCATTAATTTAAATTTGCAAGCAAAACAAAAATGAAACAATGTTGCAAAAGTTTATCCCCAACTTACATGCATATAAATATATTTGGGTAATGTTTAGCCAACCCCAAATGAATTGATATTTTTCACCGTATAACCAATAAAATTGACTAGTTACACTGCACCCCTAATTTTGTTATTTACTCATATAAGTTTAACGGTGGAGGGTGAAAATCAAAATTTCATGCATTAAATCAATTTTATTGGAAACTCTCTTTATTTTTGGCTCCTTATTGTGTCCTTTCCTTTTTCGTTTCTTTTTCTTTCTTCTCCTTTGTGTTCTTCATATCTTTTTCTTCTTCTCTGTTTCTTCTCCTTCTTCTCCATTACTTCCCTTCTTCTTCTCCATTTCTTTTTCTTCTTCTTCTACTCCTTTTCTTCTCAATCTTTATACTAGCAAATGCAGAACATCAACTACACAATTGCCACCACCCCACTTTGGAGCGTCAGCTGCTACCTTTGACCGCCACCTCTGAGTTCCTTTCAGGTTTAGTATTATGGGTTTAGGGTTTCGTTAGGTAACATTTGGGTTGTTTTGAATTATAATTTAAGGGTTTGTACTTTGAAAATCAAGTAATCAAAATCAAATGCGGCAATTAACAATTCATGGGTTAATTTTGCAGATTGGGTTGAAGAGTATGGTGGCGGATAAGGAATTTGAGATGATGAAAATAGTTGTGGAAGGGACTGAAATTAATGGTCATTCAAATTCCATTAAATATGTTGTGGTTTTTTATTTATTATTCTTTGTCTCCAGATTTCTTTGTGAACAACAATATCTTCCTCTGTCAAAATTTCCTTTGGTGGCTGTGTAGTTTATATAAGTTGATAAGTTCTTCTTTTTATGGGGAAAAATAATAATGGTGACCATGTACATATAATAAGAAGTGTTTTTATTGCAGTTAAAATAAAATCTTTTGAACCACTCAGCTAAGCTAGAGCCACTTCCTCACAAGTGTGAGGAAAGTGGTTCGAATCCTCACAAAAGTATTATGAATGTTTAATTTAAAATTCTTTCTTCAATATTTGAGTGGAGATTAAAGTCCCTTGAATATTAGAGAGAGTTAAAATCTAGGTAGTACTATATAAAATTTGATGTAAACTAGTCTCAGTAATTATTTGATTGTAAATCTGTATCACGTAATATGGTGTAATTTGAGCAATAGCCTCATGTAATATTAAAAAAAAAATTCCTTTGCTTGAAAAAAAAGAAAAGAAAAATTGATAGCTAAGCTCATCAGAAGTAAACAAGAAGAAAAAGATCCCTTTTTGTGTAATTAAAATTGAATTCAAATAAAGGGGTATTTTTGTCATTAAATTGAAAGTCAGACGGAGCCATTAGAAATAACGTAAAAACTAATAGAATCGGGGACGTGGTGCAACATGTCAATTTTAGTGGGTGCGGAATGTAAAATGTCTATTCATTTGGGGGGAGGTTAAAAATTATCCAAATACATATAGTCCTCCTCTCATGCAGCGCCCTCATATTTTTTCATACCGACACACCATTGAGAGATTCAAAAGATTTTCACAACAATATAATCAAATCAAGTTGTCAAAAAATCAATTATAATCATGTATTTATATAGACACTCAATTGTAGTCATGTAATTGGACTGAGCATTCCTTCAAAGATTATGACCATCTTGTCATATCATATATATAATGCAAAAATAATATTCTATTCTTTCAATAATATATTTAAAAAATATTTATGAAGATACTCGTCTGTGATAGTTTATTTATGAAGATGCTCTGCTTTGGTCATGTATTTAGGGTACTCCACCGTGATTTTGAAGAATTAGATGTTAAAATAGCGGCAAACATTTTTAGCGGCAGTGTGCCGTTAAAAGTTACTTTAATTTATTGCAGTGTAGTGCGTCAAATTAACCTTTTTTTTAATTGTATTAATATGTGTAACTATGTTGACTTTTTTATTTAATTTTTTTCATGTTTTTATTTTTCAAAATTTTAGAAACGTTTTTAATAGGTCAAATTAGCTTTTCTGTATTTTAATTATATGTATAATTATGTTTACTTTTTATTTCAGCCTTTTCATGTTTTTATTATTCAAAATTTTTAAAGTTTTATTATGTTAAGTTAACTTTTTTTTTAATTTCAATTATATATATAACTTTGTTGACCTATAAACTTGCATTGTAGTAAATATGTATATAATAAAATCTTTCTATAGTGATACTATATATGAGAATAACCTCCATGTAATCATAAAATATTCTGATTCTAATTTGGATCAATTATAAATAAGAATAAATTCCACATAAGTAAGTTAATTTTTTTAGATTTAGTTTTAAACAGACAACCTCCATATAATAATAATTATGTGGATATTGAAAAAAAAATATGCTATGATATATTAAAGATTTAAGATGGAATAAAATATTTTTTTAAGTTGTTAAAGAAATGATTTATTTTTTGGAGTTGTTACTAAATTATTATATGATATTTATATAATTCACAATCAGAGAAAAGTATTAAAAATCAATATTCCCAACACTATACAGATAAACTTTTTTTTTTTTGAAATGTCTGTCTCTTTTATCAATTAGATTTGACGTGCTCCATTAATCAATTATTAATGTAATTGATATTTTATCTTCATCTCATTTACAATAAGCAAAAGTGAGTAAAAAAAATAATTTTATAATCTCCTAATAATAGTAAAATTAGTTTGGTCATAATATTATGACTATAGAGAGTAGGTTGGCAATGGGACGGGATGTGATAGGATTTACCAATCCCAGTCCCATCCTGTATAGGCAAATGGGATGAAAAAACGTCTCAATCCCGTCCCTATATTTTTTTTGGGATAAAAATATGTTCCAATCCCTTCCCAAAAGAGATGGGATCCTGCGGGATCTCATCCCAATTGGAAAAATTTTCATTCTTAATCGGTAATGAAATGAGATGGGACGGAATTTGTCAATCCCACTCCCGTCTCGCATATGTAATTGAGATAAAAAAATGTCTCACTCCCATCCCTAAATTTTTTTATAGGACAAAAATATATCTCAATCCCGTCCCAAGTGGGATGGAGTCCCGCAAGATCCCATCCTATCGGAAAAAATTGCCATCCCTAGAGAGTTTCCAGTGTATATATAAAGCAATTCAAGGGAGTGTACAGAGCAATCCACCAACAATTAGTCTCAGGCATTGAAAAGTAAAGGGAGACGTAAAGGAGAGATCAATTGAAGTCATGGATACCATTGAAAATGAAGGAGGGATAAGTGTAAGAGAGCTGTTTGAAGGTCACGGTCAAGTCATTAGGCTTGTATTTAATCATTTAAGTGCGATGTCACTCAAGGGCGCGGTTGAGCTAGGCATAGCGGACATAATTCACAGCCACGGAAGGCCCATCACTCTCTCTGAGCTAGTCTCAGCACTTAAAATTCAGCCTACAAAAACTAGTAATCTATTCCGTTTCATGCGTCTGTTAGTTCACATGGGTTTGTTTTCCAAAACCAAAGTTGGAGGAGAAAAAGAAGAAGCAGCTTATGGCCTCACAGCTATTTCTGCACTGCTTATCAAAGACAAGTCCTACTGTTTGTCACCACTTGTTTCAGGAATTCTTGACCCAGAAAATATCTTTCCACTCCATTTTATAAGTAAATGGTTCAAAGGGAATGATATCTCAGTATGGGAAACTGTCCACGGAAAGAACTATTGGGATTATATGAATCAAAACCCTGGATTAAGTCAGCGGTTTAATCAAGCAATGGTAAGTGATTCCGAAATGGCAATCTTTATTGTCAAAGACTGCTGCAGGAAAATCTTTGAAGGGTTGGGCTCCATTGTTGACGTCGGAGGTGGAAATGGTGGATTTTCCAAAATCATATCTGAAGCATTCCCCGGCATCAAATGCACAGTACTTGACCTCCCACATGCTGCCGCTAACATGCCTCAAACTGAGAATTTGAAATACATAGCAGGTGATATGTTTCAATATATCCCTCCGGCAGATGCCTATTTCTTCAAGGTACGCAATTTGTTTTTTTTTAAAGCTTCAATATATTATTGTCCTTTAATTTAATTTAAACATGTACATATATAGTTCGAGTTCAATCAAGGTTCCTTAAAGATAAATTATAGGAGAGGGCCAAGGCAAAAGACAAAAACATACCAATTTTAATAAATTTTAACATAAAATATTCTATGTTGAATTATATGTTATTGTCTTTTAGTGTGCTCCTGACCTAAAAAATATAGTATAAGGTTTCATTAGCATGGAAATCCTGACTGGACATTCGGATTTGAACACCCTCAAGTGTGTATGTCCGCATTCTATAAAGTGAGGACTCACCCTTTACAGCATTGTAAAGGCCCTGTACAGGTGTAAAGGCACGAGTCCGTAGCAAATTATACTAAGTAAGTGAATGATTGGCATGTATGCAGTTGGTTTTTCATGCATTTGGTGATGAGGATTGCTTGAAGATACTGAAGAAATGCAAAGAAGCTATTGCAGGCAATGGTGAGAGAGGAAAGGTACTAATCATGGACATCGTAATTAATGAAAAGGAAGATGAGCATCAAGTAACTGAAGCAAAGCTCTTGGGTGACACTTTGATGAGCGTTTCTGTTGATGGAAGAGAGAGAACTGATGAAGAATGGAAAACCCTATTCTTGGATGCTGGTTTCACTCACTACAAAATAACAAATGTGTTTGGCTTGAAGTCCCTCATTGAAGTCTATCCATAAAGTTAAAGAGCTGAACAATCGCATTAACTCCTGCAAGGGATATAATATTATGGAATCGCCAATAACACTATTCAAATAATAATTGCCACCTGCTGTCCTGAATAATTGCGGATAAAGGATTGATTACTTGCACTCCGCTATTCTTCCACAAGTATTTGCTAGCAGCCTTGTCTAGACAGTTTTTTCAATTATGTATTTTTCTCCAGCTAATAATAAAATCAGCATCTTTTTAAATAATAAATTTTTAAATCCGAGATAAATTTTAGAAATTCCTCTTTTGAGTTTTGAGTCCAATGATATTGCACACTTTGTCTCTTAATTGTTAGGGTAAGCCTTGGGATACTTATAATTTTGATATCCAATGTAAAAGTTTTCTAAGTGGAGCTCATGTATAAAGGTAGGTGTGTATACGAAAACAGACCAGTGGGAAAAAGGTTGAATGGCAAAAGGCACGGTCTTAAATTTAGCTATCCCAAGAATTTATTTCATCAGCTCCTAATAATTACTTTTAAATATTGCAATTTTATTCTTGTAATAAAAAAAGGTAAAAAAGAGTGCTTATCCAAAATACAAAGGTGAAAAAATAACGATAAAGGATACAGTGTTATAATATAAATTAAAAAATAATGCTAATTTTTTGTTTAACATTATAACACCATAAAATAATTATTATTATTTTAATTTTATTATTGTTAGGATGGAATTGATTTTTATTTGAATATTATTATTTAAATTGAATTATTTATTTTGTAAATTCCCAAATTTTGCAAATTTTTAAAAAATTTATAATTTTAAATAAAAAATTAGTATATAAAATAAAATCCAAAGTATAGGCAAACATCTAATAATTCAAAAGTTACATCCACCAAAATAATTAAATCTCTAATAAATCAAAAATTACATTCACCAATATCACAATATCTTAAAAATATATCCATTAAACAAATTATCCATTCACAATACACAAAGTATTCCAAAGTCAAGGTATTGTAAGGTCAAATTCCAGACCAATAGCAAGCAAAGTACCATCAGATCATGTATTCTAATAGCTAATTTTCCAACAAAACTGCACTCCAATTCCAACAAGTAACAGCAATTGAATCTGTGCACAACAATCCAGCAGCTAATTTTCCTGCAAAAGTAAACTTCAATTCCAACACCAACATTATCATATGCAACTTAGCTTGCAATCTCAAACAACATAAAAAGCCTGGATATACAAGAAAGCAAGTTAATTTTCCTGCAAATCTCAACTTGCAATCACAAACAACATATCCAGCAGCTAATTTTCCTTCCAAATTAAGCTTCAATTCCAACACCAACATTATCACATGCAACTTAACTTGCAATCTCAATGTAACAAATGCACTTTAATTTTCTAATTAAGTGTATTATTTAGATTTTGGCTCCAACATTAATTATGGATGTAGGTTGGCAAATTTTAAGCGTTTATTAAATAGACCATGTTTCGATTATTTTAAGTTCCTCATGACAATTAATGAAATCGAGACAAATCCGAACATGGTCATTAGCTTAATTTGTATTAAGCTTAAAAAAAAAAGACAGAAGAGACCGGTTCTATTAATGGAGAAAGAGAGAGAGAGAGAGAGACGAATTGGGTTATCCATTTGACCAGAATCTGACCCGCATACCTAACTCGAACGAATTTTATGGTTTCAACCACCTTACTGGCCGAGCAAGGTACCAATCGAAAGCTCAGAAGCCGGCCATCACTTCCCTGCTGTCATCACTGTCGAAAATCGACCAGAACGCCGGCGATCAAGCTGTGACAAAACCCACCTCTTCTTGCCATTGTTTTCTCTGGGTTTTGGGCGTGCCACCGCTTGGGTTTTGTTAACTTATTTGTATTCATAATAATGATTTTAATGATAAAAAAACATGTTTTTAATTGCAAGTTCAAAAATTTTTGTTAATCGGATTAAATTTTTTAAGTCGTATAATACTCGAAGTATAAAATAATTTTCTGGAAATAAATGGTGAACCGTTTATTAGCAAACGGTAAACCGATTGCATTCCAGAGAGTAAGTTTCTAGATAATGGCAAATCATTAATTAGAAACGGTAAACTGATTACATTCCAGAGAGTAAGTTTCTATATAACGGCAAACCGTTTATGGATAACAGTAATCCGATTGCATTCCAGAGAGCAATATCAGATAATGGCAAACCGTTTATGGATAACGGTAATCCAATTTCATTCCAGAGGGTAAATCTTAGATAACAGCATACTATTCATTGATAACGGTAAACCGATAACAGCCCAGAGAGCAATCATCTTGCAAACGGTAAACTGTTTAAGTTAAACGGATAACCGATATCTTTGGACATGATTCTAGATAACGATAATCTGACATCTGGATAACAATGATCCGACAATTTGAATTTTCGCACAACGGTCACTTGCTCAAGTCAAAACGACGATCCCATAAGTGCTAAAAGCGATCCGACTGTGTGCAGAAAGTCAACAATGACTAGTTTTCAGGTCCATCTATAAAATGACTCAATCAAATTCAAACAAAAGGTGATCCAACCATTATCATTGAGCTTGCTATTGAGTAAACAACCATTATTGAGCTCCAAACTTGTTTTTGTATCATTCATTCACACATTAAGCTATCATTTGTAATCAAACACATTGTATGAGAGAAAATTTATTTGTAATCTTTATTTTTTAGTGATTATAAGTGTTGGGATAAACTTGGGTTAAGAGATTGGAGATAATCTCTTGTTATAAAGGTCTATTGACACCTTGAAAGTCAATTGTAAGAGTTGTTGAAGCCTTGGAGGCTTGCTTAGTAGAATCCTCAAGCTCGGTGAGCTTGGAGGTGTGGACGTAGGCACGGTTAGCCGAACCACATAAAAAAAATCACATGCTTGCTCTCTCTTACTCTATCCTTTTTATTTTTGATTGCACATTAGTTTGTTTATTTTGAATTTAATTACTTTGTTTAAATTGTATTAAGGTTCTTAATTGCTAAAATTTTTAGAAACTCAATTCATCCCCCTCTTATTTGGTATCGAAGCAAGGTGCTCTTATTTAGACTTAACTGTCTAAAAATTAAAGATCATATGGCAACTCAAAATGAATCTACCTTTAGGAAAGGACAATCCACAACTAGGCGACCATTCTTTAATGGTAATAACTACCCTTATTGGAAAGATAGGATGAGATTTTATTTACAAGCACTAGATTATGAAATTTGGGAAGTTGTATGTAATGGTCCATTCATACCTATGATTAAAAATGAAGTAAAGGATGATATTCTAAAACCTTCAAGTCAATGGAGTGAATTAGAAAAGAAAAATATATATTTGAACTACAAGGTAATGAATGCTTTGTTTTGTGCTCTTGATAAGAAAGAGTTTCATAGAGTATCTAGTGTGAGAGTGCTCAAGAAATTTAGAATAAACTTGAAGTTGTCTATGAAGGGATAAATCAAGTTAAAGAGTTTAAGATTAGTAGATATACTCGACAATACAAATTATTCAAAATGGAACAAAATGAGAGTTTATGTTCTATGTATACTAGATTTACGGACATAGTGAACACTCTAGGAGCCATAGAAAAGACATTTTCAAATAGTGAGAAAGTTAAGAAAACTATTAGGTCACTACCAAAGGAATAAAGACCTAAGAGGATTGCCGTTGAGGAAGCCAAAGATTTAAATACCTTACCTATTGATGATTTAATTAGTTCTCTTATTCTTATAAGGAAGACTTGGCAGCAGAAAAAGGCAATGAGGAGAAGAAGAAAAATATTACTATCAAAGCCTTAAAACATGAGAGTGATGAAGAAAGCGAGCTGGATGATGAGGAGATGGCTATAATGGCTAGGAGGTTCAAAATATTTTTCAAGAAAAATAGTGAGCGGAAAAGATTCTGAAACTACAAGATCCAATAGGAGAAGAAGGAGCCAATCACTTGTTATGAGTGTTAGAAGCTTGGACATATATGTTCGGAGTGTCCTCTTCTCAACAAGCTTAAAAAAAAGGTAATGGTAGTCATATAGGATGACAACGATGAGGAAACAAGTAATGATGAAGAGGCACAAGAAATGTCAAATCTGGCTCTCATGGTAATTAGGAAAGAATCAATTGAAGAACTCGATGAGGTAAGTGATCCTACCTATGATGAATTATATGATGCTTTTAAGGAATTGCATGATGATTGGTTGAAAATTGGTAAAATGAATGCATGCCTTAAAAAGAAAGTTGGAGAGCTTTCAAATGAAAATGAATCTCTAAGTGCAAAGATTGCATGCGTAGCATTAAAGAATAAAACTTTGCAAAATAGAGTTGCATTATCAAATGAGAAACCAAGTACTTCACATGAGCATCTAGAGCCACATATAGATGATTTGAAAAAGAAAAATGAAATGCTCAAGAAAAAAAACTTTGAACTTAGTGATATTGTCTTAAAATTTACGAATGGACAAAAGATGTTGGATAACTTGCTTAATTCACAAAAATGCGCGTTTGACAACGGAGGTATTGGCTATAAAGCATAATTTGAAACAAAAGTATTATAAGAACTACTTTGTGAAGAGTACCTCCATTAACAATCAAGTAATATGTCACTATTGTAATCAGAATGGTCACATGAAGCTTAGATGCCCAGTTAAAAGAAATGCATATTTTGGAGTAAAATATATTTAGGTTCCAAAAGGAACCATTACTAACACTCAATGACCCAAAAAGGTTTGGGTACCTAAGACTTGAGATTTTCTTTGTAGGGCTTGAAGAAGAAGAATAATAAATGGTACTTAGATAGCGGTTGTTCAAGGCAGATAACTAGAAACTATACATGGTTCTCAAGTTTCACCAAAATTGAAAATGGTGGAGATGTTTTCTTTGGAGACAACTTAAAGGTAAAGATTCTCGGAATTGGTAATTGTTAACTCTTTTGTTTTTATAATAATGATTTTGATGATAACAAACGTGTTTTCAATTGATAAGTTTTAAAATTTGTTGTAAATTTTAAGTCATATAATATTCAAAGCAAAAGCAAAATCTTTTGGAAATAATATCTCTAATTATGAATGCTTTGTTTTGTGTTCTTGATAAGAAAGAATTCCATAGAGTATCTAATTGTGAGAGTGCACAAGAAATATGGAACAAACTTGAGGTTGTCTATGAATGGACAAATCAAGTTAAAGAATCTAAAATCGGTGATACACTCGTCAATATGAATTGTTCCAAATGGAACAAAATGAAAGTGTGTATTCTATGTGTACACGATTTACAGACATAGTAAACACCCTTGGAGCCCTAGGAAAGACTTTTTCGAATAGCGAGAAAGTCAAGAAAATCATTAGGTCACTTCCAAAAGAATGAAGACTTAAGAGGACTGCCATTTAAGAAGCCAAAAATTTAAGTACTTTACTTATTAATGATTTAATTGACTCTCTTATTTCATATGAAGAAGACTTGGCAATAGAAAAAGGGCATGAGGAGAAGAAGAAAAGAATTGCTCTCAAAACTTCAAAACATGAGAGTGATGAGGAAAGCGAGCTAGATGATGAGGAGATGGCTATGCTAACTAGAAGATTCATAAAATTCTATAAGAAAACTAGTGAGCGGAGAAAATTCAGAAACTTCAAGAATCAAAATGAGAAGAAAGAGTAAATCTCTTGCTATGAATGCAAACAGCCTGGACACATACGGTCGGAATGTCCTTTTCTCAACAAGTTCAAGAAGAAAGCAATGGTAGCCACATGGGATGATAGTGATGAGAAAACGAGTGATGATAAAGAGCATCAGGAGATGACAAATCTAGTTCTCATGGCAATTGGGGAAGAATCACTTAATGAACTTGATGAGATAAGTGATCTTCCAACATATGATGAGTTACATAATGCTTTTAAAGAATTGCATGATGAGTGGATAAAAATTGGTAAAAAGAATGCATGCCTTAAAAAGAAAATGCTAGAACTTACAAATGAAAAGGATGCCCTGGAAAAATGCAATGATTCTTTGAATAAGAAGATAAAAGAATTAAAATTAGAGAATAAAATTTTGCATGATAAGATTGCATCTTTTAAAGGTAAACAAAGTACTTCATATGAGGATAAAAAATCATATGTAGATGAATTGATAAAAGAAAATGAAGTACTTAAGAAGAATAATAATGAGCTGAATGAAATTGTGCAAAAATTCATAAATGGGCAAAAGATGTTGGATAACATGCTTAATTCACAAAAATGTATGTTCGACAAAGGAGGTATTGGCCATAAGCCAAATTTGAAGTAAAAGTATTCTAAGAATTACTTTGTGAAAATTACCTCAATTAATAATCAAATTGTATGCTATTATTGTGACCAAGATTATCACATGAAAAATAGATGTCCAGTGAAAAAAAATGGATATTATAGTGTGAAATGTGTTTGGGTTCCAAAAGGAATCATTGCTAACACTCAAGGACCCAAGAAGTTTTGGGTACCTAAAACTTAGAAACTTTTTCTGCAAGGATCAAAGACAAGGAAAAATAAATGTTACTAGGAGAGTGGATGTTCAAGACACATGACAGGGAATTACTCTTAGTTTTCAAGTTTTACCAAGATCGAGAACAGTGGAAACGTTTCCTTTGGAGATAGCTCAAAAGGAAAGATCATTGGTATTGGCAATGTCGGTAATGTATCCTCTACTCTTATTGAAAATGTGTGCTTGGTTGAAAACTTGAGACACAATTTGCTTAGCACTAGTCAATTGTGTGATAAGGGTTATAAAGTTATTTTTTATAAGACTAAATGTGTTATTGACAACGTATGTGATGGCAAGATATTATTTGTAGGAAATAGATGTGTTAATATTTATGTCATTGATATAGATTGTGCATCTACACATGATAAATATTTTTCCACATTGCATGATGATGGTTGGTTATGGCAAAGAAGACTAGGACATGCAAGCATGGATTTAATTTCACAGATTTCTAAAAATGATTTAATTAAAGGTCTTCCAAAAATCGGTTTTAAAAAAGATAGAATTTGTGAAGCATGCCAATTTCGTAAACAAGTCAAAACCTTTTTTAAAAGTAGAAATCATATTTCTACTTTAAAACCTCTTCAATTACATCATATCGATTTATTTGGACCTTCAAGATATGCTAGCTTAAGTGGCAAGTATTATGCTTTTGTAATTGTTGATGATTTTTCAAAATACACATGGGTATTATTCTTAACTAATAAGGATGATATTTTTAATGCGTTTAACATGTTTTACAAGAAAATTCAAAATGAAAAAGGGTATGGTATTGTATGCATTGGAAGTGATCATAGAGGAGAGTTTGAAAATCATACATTTGAAATCTTTTGCAATAATTTAGGCATTATGCATCAATTTTCATGACCTCGAACTCCACAACAAAATGAAGTTGTTGAGAGAATAAATAGGTCAATTCAAGAAATGGCTAGAACCATGTTGAATGAAAATTTTTTGCCCAAATATTTTTGGGCCGAGGTCGTCAACACCGCTTGTTATGTTTTAAATCGTGTGTTGATTAGACCTCATCTCAATAAAACTCCATATGAGCTTTGGAAAGATAGAAAACCCAACATTGATTATTTTAAAGTTTTTTTATGCAAATGTTTTATTTTGAACACAAAAGATAATCTTGGCAAATTTGATCCAAAATCTGATATTGGCATTTTTCTTGGGTATTCAAACTCAAGCAAAGCTTATAGAGTTTATAACAAAAGAACTCTAGTTGTGGAAGAATCTATGCATGTCTCATTTTATAAATCTAACCCCTCTTCTGCGGAAAAAGTTTTTATTGATAATGATGCCGATGAAGAACCACAAGAAGAGTCATCAAAGGATAACCAAAAAGATACATCACATGGAAATCAAGAATAGCAAAATGAATGTACATCTCAATCACTCCCCAAGAAGTGGAGGTATGTTTCTTTTCATCTTAAAGACTTGATTTTAGAAGA
Source organism: Citrus x changshan-huyou (assembly GCA_039657385.1). NCBI lineage: Eukaryota > Viridiplantae > Streptophyta > Magnoliopsida > Sapindales > Rutaceae > Citrus > Citrus x changshan-huyou. The sequence continues at coordinate 16,093,575 of CM077547.1, read as the reverse complement.
TCCCTCACGAGGTGTAACAACTAGATCATCATTTAGGAATACTTGTGAGCATGCAACATTCATATCTCAAATTGAACTAAAATCCTTTGCGGATACGGAAAATGATGAATCTTAGATTATGGCAATGCAAGAGGAGTTAAATCAATTTGAGAAAAACAATGTGTAGAAATTAGTTCCTAAACCGGAACATCAATCCATTATTGGTACTAAATGGGTATTTAGAAATAAAATAGATGAATCCGATGTGGTTGTGAGAAATAAAGCTAGATTAGTCCCTCAAGGTTACAACCAAGAAAATGGAATTGATTTTGATGAAACATTTGTACCTGTAACTATATTAGAATCCATTAGGATGTTGTTAGCATTTTTATATCATAAAGATTTCATTTTATTTCAAATGGATGTCAAAAGTGCTTTCTTAAGTGGTTATATTATGAAAGAATTATATGTGAAACAACCCCTTGGTTTTTAAAATGAAAATTTTCCAAATTATGTTTATAAGTTGTCAAAAACATTGTATGGATTAAAGCAAGCACCTAGAGCATGGTATGATAGACTTAATAATTTTTTATTAGATAACGGTTTTTTGATGGGAAAAGCGAATACTACTTACTCTCTTTGTTAAGCATAAGAACCAAGATATATTTGTTGTTCAAATTTATGTTGATGATATTATCTTTAGTTTTACTAATGAATTATTGTGTAAAGAATTTTCATGTTATATGAGTAAGGAATTTGAGATGAGTATCACAAATTAAGCAGTAGAGCCGACCATAACATAACTAAGTATTATAGCATAGGCAGCAGAGCCGACCATAACGTAACTAAGTATCATAGATTAGATGGCCGAGCTGACCATAACATAATTAAGTATCATAGTTTAGGCGGCAAAGCTGACCATAACGTAATTAAGTATCATAGATTAGGCAGTAGAGCCGACCATATAAGAATTTAGATTATAATTAATCACATCATAATAGTCATCACAACATAAAAGAATGGTTAAAACTGAAGTTAAATATGAAAAGAATTTTATCCTTACATTGCAGTTGAAGTATTACTTACCTCTTGATCTTGACTTTTATAGACCGTTCTAAATTAAGGATTTCTCTACTCTTGTTATTATGACTTAGAATAAAAGAGAATAAAATTTTTAGGTTGCATTGAAAATGAAAGGTGGTGGGGGGTATTTATAGGATTTCTTAAGGCTAATGGATGGCTAGGACTTTGCCACTATAACTCTTAATCAATGGTTGAGATTATCCTTCACAAATACCTTACTAAATTCTAGAATTCTTATCTTTCTCTACAACTTTCTTTTACATCATCACTTATGTCATTACTTATGTCATCATTACTTATGTCATTGATTATATTATCTTATTAAATATCTAAGTAAAGATGAGATTATCCTTTATAAATATCTTACTAAATTTTAGAATTCTTAATAATCTCTACAAAATTCTTTTACATCATCACTTATCACTAGCAGAAAAATGACCTTCACTGATACTATTATGGTATCATAAACATGTTTTACTGACACCGAGTTATAGTGTCAGAATAGCCCGTGCCAGTGTTACACTGACAGTAGTTATTAGTATCAACAAGTTTCTTTTACAATGGTATCAAAGAAATTTTAATTATAAGACATCACACATATATTGATTGTATGGTATCAAAACAATATTGATGCCAAGACGTCATATACATATTGATTCTATGGTATAAAAAACAATTGATGCTAAGACACCATGCACATAATGATTTGAAAGTAGTAAAAACAATTGTAATTTTATAGTCTCAAAGAATTTATAACTCGTTTGTATAAAAGAAATTCTAATGTAATGGTATTAATCAAATTCTGATTGTATAGCAATAGTGTTACAGGATGCTAATTTGGTGCCACAATTTATTTAAGAAAATAAAAAAATAAATTTGTTTAATACATAAATCAAATTTGCAGCTGATTATGAATGCTATTGTAAGCTCCATTTCAAACATACAATGTATCATAATCATTCAACAACATAGTATCATTCAACAAGATTAGAATTAGAATTACAAACTAAAACAAACAATAACCAAATCAGTGCACTTTTGGCCAAACAAGACCACAAGTATCATAAACATTCAAACATGCACAAATTTGTTCATCTTAAAACTAGAAACAACAAAAACCAAATCGTATCAAGGCGTTACAGCATAAATCAGTAGCAATGATCTTCAATGAAATCAGCATAAATCAGTGAAAATTAGCAGCAACCAGCTTCTAGTTAGAAAAACAGCAGCAACATTCCCTGAAAGTATAAAGGAAAAATAAAGACAGCAACATTAAATATCATTCTAATATAAGCTTGGTAACAGAAAATTTATTTATTCAACAATGATATGTACCTATTTTCTTAACTGAGTGATTAAGTTACCTACATAGGTCCACTCATTTCGAACCTTCATAAGATCCTTATCTGAATACTCAGTTATCCGCTTAAACTTCAATTAAGGAAATGAAAATAATGTCGTAAATAATATGTTCATGGTTGAAAATAACCAAGTAACAAAGATAAGATTTTAAACTTACATTTTCCTTCAAAATGTTCACATTTCCCACAATATCTTGCATGTACTTCATAACGAAGTACCCACATTCAAAACCACCTATTTGTTGGGGGCACTATACATTTATAAAATTAGTTTCACAACTGAAAACATAAAAAAGTTAAGTTACAAATTGAAACAAAATAGACAAAAATGTAATAAGCCCTTACTTAAACAATTACCCATTTCAGGTTTAACCTAGTTTTGAACTTGATTGAATGATACATTCTAACTCCTCTGAAGGTAATAACCACAATGAATATAGAGATCAACATAATAACCATAATTTAATAAGTAAGGTATATGAACTATTAAAATAGAAGTCTACAGAAACTTAACTGATTGATTATTTGCTCCAAATTCACATCAATCTTTTCTCCAATTACTGAATCCAAATAATAGACAGTAGAGACTAACATATCAATTGCAACTAACACCCAATGATTGCTACAATTCAACATATAAATAATAATATTAGTAGCCTGATAAATCGATTATCTCAATCAACAAAAATAACTAGAATAAATGAAGTGAAATTGTATATGAATAGCCTTCACAGGAATTCTATGAAATGAAACTCCAAAACTAGATTATACTCCTTGCTATGAAAGCAATTATCCTTTTAGTCACCAACTCAATACCAAATACAAGACACATTAAAACAAAATGGCAAAGAAAGTGCATGTTGTTATGTCATGGAAAGTAAATTTTAATGGCTTAAAAACAACTTGTTGCCTATTAGTGTAGGAAAAAGCTAGAAGACCTTACCCTGGATTATATATGATTAATGTAATCTGTCCAGGTAGAGCTACTTGCAACAATTCAGATATGTGCCGAGACTTTTGAGTTATATATTCCTCTTGCGGTTTGGCTCTACCAAGCATCACCTGACCAAATCCGACGGGAAACATGCCTTCATCATTCTCTATTGATTCATGTAAGTACCTATGATATGGTAAAATATTAATAATTGAACGTCATTGTATACGATAAATAAAACCTAACAGTTATATAATGTAAGAATATAAGATAGCGAGTTACCTTGCCTAGAGGTCAATCACTTCATTCCGTAATGCAACAAAATCAATGATCACTTGACAAACATTTTTCGTCAATAGGGTTATAGTTTGATAACCAAAAATGGATTCATCATGCTCAATCAAAATTTCTTTCTGTAAAAACTTTTCAACTATAACCAAGAACATTTTTATTGCTGAACTGCTATTCTTTCTCTCCTGCGCAGCTAGCCTAGTGTTCTTCCGCATAACTAGTTTTCTACTAGCAACTGCTTTAATCACCTTTGGCTTCATGAGAGGAGGAGCTTTAGAACCAAGACAGAAAACAACAGGGTCTTTTTGTTTCCTTTGTGGTTTGGAGTTCAATTAAGTCTAGTAGACCTTTTTGGAGTCCTTTTAGGAGTATTCCTTGGAGTCTTCTTCTCAGTTTTAACTTAAGGAGTTTCTACCAATTTCCTTTATTATGAGAATTTGCCTCTATCATATGTGCAACCTATTCAAAATGTAAAAATTTCACAGTAATTAGTTCAATAAAATAATAATTAAGTGTAACATAAAGTAAAGAAAATAGAAGTCAGACAATAACCTTTGTTTTAGCTATTGATTGACCATTTTTTAGGGAATCTTCCTCTATAATGTCTGCAACCTATTAAATATGTAAACACAACACAATAATTAGTTGAAAAAAATAAAAATTAGGTGTAATACAAAGTAAGTAAATGAAGGTAAGATAATAACTTTTCTTTCTGCCTTTGATTGAGCATTCTTATCATCATCTCTAACTGTTGGAGATTTGGTGTTAACATAGCTACATCTGCCAATCTCTGTACGACTAGTGCCATTTAGCTTTACATCCATCATCTCCATCATCATCTGAAACCTTTCTTCATATACCTTTCTTTCAATGGCCATTCTTTGCTCAAGCAAGTCTGCAGTATTGGGTATATGAAAATACATTGTTGGGGTGATTGACTTCCCCAGTCCTTGGACTCTACTACCATTCGGCTGCTTCCCAAGGGCTGCTGACTCAATGTCATTTACCCCATGACTTTGAAATGACCCTTGGTCGACTTGACTCTTTAATTCATCCTACAACAATACGCATCCAAATTTAAGCCTTAGAATAAAAAAGTTGCTATTCAAATTTCAGATACATATGCAAATCTCATAATGAACACTCACAATTTTCTCTACCACTGGCAACACATCAGGTTCGTAACCATCCTTGTTGTTCTTTCGGGCCATCAACCACAACTGACTTTGGTCAAGCTCTTTTTCAAAAACTGTAATCTCATCCTTCTATTTCATATTAATGAGTACAAAAGAGAGCTTAATTTTATGAGATAAAATAAAATTTCTTAATTATATAGACAAAATTGATTTAAGGAGGCTGTCATATGATACCTTTTTGTGCAGCATGCCACTATAACCTATACTACCCAAACAATGGTTGTACTTGATTTGTTCACGCATCTTTTTCGCTTTATTACTCTTATCCTTCATAAAAACAGTTTACAGCAATCATTATACATTAAAATAAACAAGTTTTCTAAGTAACAAAGAATGAACATTGTTGCAAAATATTTTACCTCAAATTCAGGACCAAAAACCTTGTCAACAAACTGTTTCCACTCCAATTTTCTAATTCTGGGATACCCCTACGGAGGCAGCTTTAATTGACTGCAGTTATCTTTGTTAGGTTGAATAAACTATATGTTTAAAGCACATCTGAAGTTCCTTAAAGTAATTCTCATTGATTAAACCACATGTTTTTTGCTCTTTATATCAAGTTCAAATTTTGTTTGTCCTAGCATATATGTAAAAACAATATAAGTATTAGTAAAGAGATAAAAAAGAATTAATCCACAAAAGTGAATAAGAAATGACAAATTACCTGTAAGTGGTCCCAAAGTTTGTCCTTAATCTCTAGGGGAACACGTCGCCAATCATCATACAAGATTGAAATATTATCTCGGACAAGAACACCGATGTAACTTCTAAGATCATTCGCTCTGTCTCCAACAGGAATTCCATATTGGTTATACTGCACTATAACCTTATCATCAGCTAATTTTTTTAGCAAATGTTTCTTTTTTGTCTGCTTTCTCCTCTTTGGTCTCCCATCCAAGTCAGAAAAATTTGTCTCATTTTGTTCTTCACTGTCAACCATATCTATAAAATTATGACAGATAATAGACAAATTAATAATTGAAACATATCCTTATAACTTACATTTAAACAAATCTATAAACAAAGGAAAATATTAAAAAAAGCACATGATAGCCTCACATCACTTGTATCTAATTCATATACAAACAAATAAAAAGACTGAAATCAATACAAGAGAAAAAAGACATGTGACAACATGAGATATTACATTTACCTTGCCATATCAAAACAAATGCAGACACTAAATTCAGTATATGGAAAAATAAGCATATGACACCTTCAAATAACTTGCATTCAGTTCATATACAAAAGAATGAAGACACTAAAATCGGATAACTTATTATAGTTGTCATTCCCCTGCTAAGTCATCATCAATTGGAACATCATCACACTCCGGTCTTTCATATATGCCAACATCATCCTTATCCATATCTATTTTTGGGGATGGATATTCTTTACATAAAGGTTCATGTATCAACCTATTGATTTATTGACTCTTTGACCCACTGAACAAACAATTGATTTTGTTGGATCTACTTGGTCTTGAACATAAAACACTTGCTTTGCATGCGAAGGTAGAATGAAGCAATCAGACTTATGACCAACTCGATTAAGATCAACAACAGTGAAACCTAAATCATCAACCTTAACCCATCTACTATCAACCCAATCACACTTAAAAACAACTTTCTTAGCCATGAGATATTGCAGCTCCCAAATTTCAACAAGGACCCCATAATACTCCATTATACTAGTGAAATGATTTTTATCCTTTGAGCTTGACACTTGTAAGGTTGTTGCTGAGACATTAACCCTATTGTTTTACGTAACACGGTTGCTATCTCGATCCTTTGTTGTAAAATTAAAACCATTTATAAGGTACCCTGAATATGCAATCATAGTGCAACTAGGTTTGTTTGCCAACATCCTAACAGTTTCATCAACATTTAAACCATTTGTTGTCATGTTTGTTACCTACAGTTCGAGAACAAATTATGAGTTACTAATGACAAACTTAACACTATTATTAAGGATAAAATTGTCAAATCTTAACCTTCATTTGTAACCAATCAGAAAAGCTACGAGCATGCTCAGTTTCTAACCAATGAGCCCGTTTTGATTGCTTTGGAAATTTTGATTGCAAGAATATCTCATGTTCCCTACCATGTCAATACTGAAAAAGTCAATTGTTGTTAGATAAGGTGTTGAAAAATTTGCGTACATACTAATGAAAATTTATGACTTACAGTATATAAGATTGCAACTCCAAGGTGTTTTTCAGAATGCAAAGATGTGCTTGCTCTAGTAGTGCAGCGTCAACCATCTTAACATCTCCACCTCCTAAAGGCTTTTCAATTGTATAATCAACTATACAATCAGGTGGCAATCCAATGAAATCATGGTTTGAGAGATATTCAGCACAAAATTCAAGTGCTTCCTCTGCAACATAGCATTCCGCAATGCAACCCTCGGGCCGATAGTGGCTACGAACATAACCCTTTAATGTTTTCATGTTTCTCTTAAATGGATACATCCAACAAAAGTGAACCGGTCCACATAATCGAACTTGGTCAACAAGATGTACCGTCAAATGGACCATTATGTCAAAAAAGGCGGGTAGGAAATATTGCTCAAACAAGCACACAGTGACGAAATGATTTTTTTCTAATTTGTCAAGAGAGTTTTTGTCCAGCACTTTACTACACAATGAGTTGAAGTGAAAGCACATCATAATAATAGCTTTTCTAACATTTTTCGGTAAACAATCACAGATTGCTAAGGGCAATAGTTGTTGCATCAAAGTGTGACAGTAGTGAGACTTAAGACCTTGGAGCTGACAATCGTTAGTAGAAACAAGATTCCTAAAGTTTGAACAATAACCTTCTGGAACTTTGGTTTCTAACAGAGTATGACAAAACTTCATTTTCTCTTCTTTACTCATGGTGAAAGGTGCTGCAGGTATACTTCTATTATTTTCACTTGGAACTAATTTCTCGCTAATTTTCATTTCTATAAGGGTTTTTCTAGCCTTTACCCCATCTTTTGTCTTTCTAAGTTGATGAAGTAGTGTGCCATAAATGCTCTCACACATTTTTCTCAATATGCATCACATCTAATAAATGATGAACTAACAAATGTTGCCAATATTCCAAATAAAAAAAATGATTTTCTTTTGAACAATTTGTTACTATCATCATCACAATCATCACGCTTTCGCTTGCTGCCTTTATGCTTTCCACTTTTGTAGTCAATATCATCCACTAATTTCAATATATCTTCACCAGTTAAATATTTAGGAGGTTCTTCCTTTTCTATCTCATTATTAAAGACCTTTTTAAGTGACCTTAATGAATGATTATTTGGTAAAAATCGACGGTGCCCTAAATATACACACTTTCTGCTATGTGTAAGCCATATTGAACGCTTGTTTGGGCCAAAAACTGGACAAGCATAATGGCTCTTAACATAACACCCGGAGAGGTTCCCATATGCAGGAAAGTCACTAATAGTCCACAACAACACAACTCGGAGATTAAAGGTTTCCTTTCTATAAGCATTATAAGTTTCTATACCAACATTCCAAAGGGTTTTCAAATTATCAATCAAGGGTGTTAGGTAAACATCTAGATCATTTCCAGGTTGTTTAGGCCCAAATATTAATAAAGACAGCATGATGAATTTTCTTTTCATGCACATCCATGGCGGAAGATTGCAAATGACTTACATGACTGCCCAACGACTATAAGTAGTGCTAAGTGTGCTGTGTGGATTAACCCCATTAGTTGAGAAAGCTAATCACATATTTCTAGGTTCTTGGCCAAAGTCAGGCCACTTGCTGTCAACTAAATGCCATGCTTGGAAGTCTACTAGATGGTGAAGTTTGCCATCTTTAATTCGATGATTAGCATGCCAAGATAAGTTTTCGGCAGTTTGAGGTGATTGAAACATACGTTTGAACCTAGGAATAGGAGGAAAGTACCAAAGCACCTTTGTAGGCACCTGTTTACTACTTGTTTTGACATCTTTTTCATTTTTCTTCTACCTAGACTCTCCCTAAGTAGGGCATGTGTTCAAAGTTGCATACTCTTTTTGGTAGAGAATGCAATCATTCTTACAAGCATGTATTTTTTCATAATCTAAACCCAATACTTTCATTATTATTATTATTTTGCCTCATACATTGACTTAGGAATGGTGTTATTTTCTGGAAACATGTCAGCAAGAACTTCTAACAAAGCTATGAAGCATTGATCAGATAACCCATACTTGTCTTTCACATTATACAATTTCATTAACCCAAACAACCTAGAATATTTTGAACCTACATACAATGGCTTATTAGCATCCTCAAGTATATCCCTAAAACTCTTAGGATTATTATCACATTGTTCGTAAGTATCATGGATCATGTCCTCAATGTTACTTTGATCTTTGAATCTAAATTGATGACTCTCAAAATAGTTATGGTAACTTACGGAGGCTGTTTTTTGCTCAACATCTCCATGCTTATCCCAAACTATGTATGATGGCAGAAAACCGTATGTGAACAAATGATCCCTTATCTGTTCAGGAGCATAAAACTCTATGTTGCAACAGTCAGTACAAGGACATCTAAGTAACCTATGATTTTCAGAATTAACCATAACAAATCCCAAGAACTCTTCTACTCCGTTTTCATATTCTGCAGACAATCGACTAGCAGACCATATCCAAGATTTATCCATATCAACAATAATGCCTGTTAATACAATTATACATGTTAATTCAAGTTTTAAATGCTTTATTTGTACCAATACAATTCAAAATATTAATAATAAATTCATATTAATAGCAAAATCCTATTAATTATACAACTAACAAAATAGACTAGTAGCAATCTAGTATATGGTGTTGTGGCCTATGACTTTGGAGGTTATCTTTCCATGAACCAGACTTATATAAATGTAAACATATAAGAAAATAAACAAAATTGTCAATAAACAAAGGAATGTTAGTATTGTACATCATTCCCAACATAAACCAAACTATAAAAGCAGTCGTGCATGTAGTTCTCGCAAAATAAAGTAATAACAGACCAAACAACACATTTGCATTCAAAGAACCATTAAAGTTGAGGTAACATGTCACAAAGCCACACTATTACGGTTGAAATGACAATGTATTCGTACCTGAACCAATCAAACACCTTCTTGTCCCACTCAACAAACCTTTTAACCACATTAGTAATCGAATCAGACAAATAAAAAAACTGCCAACCACATTCAATTTATAACAGTATTAATACTTTTATTACTACAAAACCTAACTTAGTAAATCACAAAAAATAAAAAAAATACAAATATGATACAATTACTTTAATAACATCTTGCAAAACAGCAAATGAACACAATTACCACATTTTAAAAATTATTTATTTACTAAAAGCCGGCACATAAAGACACACACAAAAGCACATCCTAATGATAAATAATTTTAATAATTAAGGTCAACTTGTCATGAAATAATTAAAAATTTGTTGCCATAAGGATAAAATTTTGACAAAATTAAGGAACTTCCATGCTCAAACATATTAAATTATGCAACATGTCCGACCATGTGCTACTATATAACAAAAAAGGACTTGTTGTATTATTAGAAACAATAAACATTACCGTTTAGCTTAAGTGAAATAAAAAATAAAATAAAAACATTGTCGTTTAGCTTAAGCGAAAAAAAAACACAGCCGTTTAAAATAATAAAAAATTAAAAAAATCAAAATATACGCCCCTTAGTATCAGTACAATGTTATGATACTAAGGTATCAACAACTGCTGACACTCCTATGTTAAACACTCCTATTATTTTAAACACGTTTAAAATAATAAAAAAAATCAAAATATACACCCTTAGTATCAGTACAATGTTATGATACTAAGGTATCAACAACCGCTGACACTCCTATGTTAAACACGCTAAAAATAACTTCAATTACCAAATACTGATACTTTTTTAATTTAGTATCAGTAGCTTAGTACCAGCAAACATCATTTTTCTTCTAGTGTATGTCATTGCTTATGTCATTATCACTTATGTTATTGTTTATGTCATCATTTCTTAAATATTTTATATTATTATTATTATTACAATAATATTTAAGGGAGCTTGTTAGCTTAAAATAGATTTTATTATATTTAAGTGAGAAAATTTTACCTCACAAAAACTTTCAATCTTATTAACTAATGAGCACAAAGGCTCAATTTATACATGTATGTAATGTGTTTTTTGTCCTTAAATTAGATAAAAATTTATTTTTTCTTGGACAACTTATAAGTGATAATAAATGTTCTTTTGAGTCTAACTCTGACAGCTTTGTTTTAAAGAATAAGGAGAAGCAGGTCCTAGCAAGGGGACTTAAAAAACAGCAATTTATATGCCTTTGAAGAAAATAAAGAATTAATGTTTGCTGTAATAAGAGGAGATGCTACCAATTTAGATGTCTGGCATAAACATCTTGTCCATCCACGTCCCAGAGTCCTACATTCCTAGAAAGAAAAAGTAACTTTTGTTTTTACTCATAGATTGATGAAAATTGTATATAGTAAAACCATAATAATTATAAAATAAGTTTATATTCAAAACTTATTACCTATTCGTTGATTTCATAATTACCTTATTTTACTATATTTTTCCCCTCATCGGCTGTAGTTATTTTGAGTTTTGTCCACGTGATGGTACCAAAAGTCATAAATCATATTATTAGAGCATTTTGATCAGCTCATTTTGAATTGTATAATTATATTATTGTGATTATGGATGTTTAACGTATGTTCGCATTATTACAACTCGTGATTCTAAAAGATATTGACTGGATGATTTATGTTGCATGTTAGGTAGTTAAATTATATGCTTAATTATAGAGATATTTACATATGGAAGGACTCAATCACTTTGATTTAGAATCATTGAATATCTTGGGCAGTGATCTTCGGCCATGACCATATTGATGGCGTCTTGTCACTACTGAACATAATGCCATATGATTTTCTGGTTGATTTGTTATGTTCGGATACATTAACTTATCGGCCTCCTCAAGCTGGGAATAGCCATAGAATGAATGCCCCTACTTGTAGCGGAAACCAGAGAACATAGTCTTAGTAAATCGTTTGGTAAAAAAGATCGGCAAATTGCTTGACAGAAGGAACATGAGTAGTGATAAGAGATCCTTGGTTGACCTATTCCCAAACGAAATGAAAATTAAGTTCTATATGCTTGGAAATGAAAGGTAGGATTCTTGGTCAGGTAGACAACATTAAGATTATCACATAGAAGTGTAGGAGTTCGTTGAACAGGAACACCAAGGTCACAAAGGAGAAATGTGATCCAGAGACTCACCAACAGCAAATGCAATCGGATGGTGCTCAACTTCAGCACCAGAGTGAGCATTAGTGGTCTTTTTTCAAAACTCCATGAAACAAAAGTTCACATAAGTAAACACAATATCTCATCTTGCTATGCCGGAACAGCCAGCTTAATCAGAGTTAGATAATGCGTACAGATGATTAGAACTTTGTGAAAGATACCGCAAGCCAAAGTAGAGTGCCTTTGAGATAGCGGAGGATTTGCTTAATAGCCCTGAGATTAGCCCTTGGTAGGGTCTTGGAAATGTTGACAAACATAGTTCACTGTGTGTAATGTCAGGACGAGAGATTGTCAGGTATTGAACACTACCAATAAAGGCTCTATATTCCATTTGATTGACTGGTTCACGATCAGTAAGCGAGATTATTTCATTTACTACCATTAGCATGGAAATGACGGTATAACTTTCCATCTTGGCCTTTGCAAGGAGATCCCTGTTGTAGTTACCGAGATTTTTACGTGCAAATTCAGAGCCAAGAGTAGAGATAATATCTTGAATTACAGTCGGATTCTTCTTTAACGATAACATCATCAACGTTTATTAAAATAAAAACGATGATTTAGCCTTTTGTATTGTAAAGAGTGATGCATCCGCTTTACTACATTTGAAGCCTAAACTAAGAAGAATTTCGGAAAGGCATTCAAACCAAGCACGTGGGGGCATGATTAAGTCCATAAGTTACTTGTGGAGTTTGCAAACATATGATGGCCTTGATGAGTCGATGAAACCAGAGGATTGCTCCATGTGAACATCTTCTTTTAATTATCCAGTAAAAAGGCATTGCGAACATATGATTGTTTTATGACCCAACAAGAACGAACAGTAAGAGCAATCACAAGGCGAATGGCGGTGTCTGATTCTAGAACTATTAGTAGACAAGTTTACCCAATGGAAAAACTTTTGTCATACCTGCACCTCATATGGGCAATGCAGTGACATGTTAAAAGTGTACTTTCGTGCTCAGAGCTATAATGGGTAGATCAATGACATTCCATCTCATAAATCTCATCGTACTGCATGTGTAAAATAGCCCCAAAGAGTTATAAAGTCCAAGAACAACGGCCTAAAGCCTTGTGTGTACTTGAACAGGTCCCAAAAAATCTATCTCAACTGTATCTCTATATCTATGATTGTATCTTATATGCTCATTCTGTATCTAGAGGGAAAGGCATTGTTTAATGATTTTGAAAATAAACTTTTACACACACGTACATAAGCATTATAAACATACTTTAAATTTATAGTTCTTTTTAGTAAAACGTTACTTGAGAAACATTCTTTACTTTTAAACATTAAAATTTATATATATACATATATACACATAAACATACATACATACATGCACATATACATATATATAAGTTATTTAATATTTAGTTACAAATTTACCACTAAGATTTGAGATATTCATTAACAAAAAAAATAACTTTTAATTGAATTATCCCAATTTATCAGGATAAATTTGTCAAAATGATAGATTCACTTTCACTCTATGCCAAAAGCCTCATTCGCTTGATTTACTCTCGCTCCATGTGAAACACTCATTCAACAGTACTTGGATGACTAAAAGCACTAAATGGTTACTCAAATTGTTGTTTTTGGACCCAACCATTGAAGAAAATGATGGACATTAAGTATATCACTTCTCATCTTCTAGAGTCCCCTACACTCAAAAAGACAAGCTAAGCTCCTGAAGAGCTCTCCTTTTGTTATTTCGGCAGAACCTCATTTCTCTCGTGTCTGGCATAGGGGTGATTGGACAACTACGTGGCCTTCTAATCCGTGGCTCGTTCCAACTAGACTTAGATGAAAAAGAAGTGTTCTACCAAAATGACAAAGAGATAGCGGCCCCGTATCTTATTTTCAAGTGCAAGTGGCTGTGGAAGCAGACAATGAGATAACGAATAGTTAGGGTCTGAAAATGTAGACTAGATTCACAGTCCAATGCAGAGGCTAGTAGTAAACACGGAGTGTGTGCTTCTATCTGCCTCACCCCCACCGTTTGTCTCAATGATGAACAGGTCCACTCGAAGGACAAGGTAAGAATTTATAATGAAAACTAAGAAATTAAAGAAATCACTAAAATTTATAATATTTAAAAATATTTTAATTAATTTTAATTCTAGTTTAACTTGATTACCTATTTAGAGTCTATTATTTCAGCATTGTTTTTTTGAGCTGTATTCCTAATTTAGGTGAAAGTCTTATTAACATAAGTTCTAGTGACATTAGGATAAGTCATAGTTACTATAAGTAAGTGTTTTTTATAACTTTGCAAATGGATCTTGGTTTTTTTTTTTAATTAGTTTTTGGAATAAACTCTTAATTTGAATTATATTTTTGTTATTTTTCGTTATTCTATGAAATCAACATGTTTTAACACTCTAAATTTGTGGTATTTTTAAAATCAACATAAATTTAATTTATTTCTTTATTTTAATATTTTTAAGAATTAATGAAATATTAAAGCATTAAACTTTTGTTACATCACTTTGGTATATGAAAGCCGGGCCAAAATTGTTACTAATTGCATCATCACCAACTTCCACAAATTTTGAACACCCATCCTTCCATCCTTATAATTTTTCCATTTTTCTTTCTTCATAATGAAAAGAATTTCATAAAAAAGAAAAATCAGAAATTCCTAAATTAGAATTCCTAACCACCACAGCCGCCTTTATTCACAACCACCCCTGCAGCCAATCCAAGAAGGTTGCCATCAGTCAAGATCGCTAACAATGTCAAAGAAAGCCGGCCACCAAACCTCAAGAAAAAATGCTGCCGATCAGCCACAAAATCGCTAGAAAAAAATAAAAAAATAAACACTGTGAGCTTTGCTACCTCCGTTTGCTGATTTCCACCGCACGTTGTCTAACACCGCTACTAACAATCAAATTCCCTTCACTAAAATAATGTTTTCTTTAATAGATTTTTGCTGCTGCTAATCGGCACACCGATTGCTGGATCCGAGGCCAACACTTGCCACTACTTGCTTTTGATTTTTCCTGTCAAATCACTACGAATTAAACCAAAACGTTGCCACCATTGTGCTATTCACCGCTGCAGCAAATAGATTAGACCTTCAACGGTTAGATTCACACCTACCATCACGAGCTACAAATTCACTAGTTATATTAATTTACAGTTTTGCCCTTTAGATTATATTTGAGTTTTGCAAAAAAAAAAAAGATAGAAAATGTAAAAATAAGGGAATATAGAAAATAAAAAAATTGAAAAAAAATTGAATGATTAAAAAAAAGGCAAATTTTGAGTCATGAAACCAAATCAACGTCGTGAAAATTTCATCATCAAATAACATGTTTTGGTTAGAATATAGCGGACTTTGCATTCAATTGCTCAAGATTTAGAGAAACTTCAAAATAGGAAACTTTACACATAAATAAGAGATAGATGTTCAACAAAGATGTTCATGATTATGTAAGTTATGAAGAAAATGCTATTGAGAAACACGATGTTTTCGTTTCCCTTGTCTATGTTACTTCATCCTAAGAGAATATTGATTGGCCATTCATATCAATCTCAACTTCTGAAAATCCTATTATTAATTTAGATCAATTGCCAAATTTGATGACTATATTGATGTTGTGGAACATGAAAAGGAAACTATTAATACATCTTTTGATCTTGTAGAACGATATGGAGTCTTGTTGATAAATCTCATATTGTTCTCGTGTTGACTTTCTTGAAGAAACAAAGAAGATTGTTGCGATATTTTTCAATGATTGGTAGATTTATGAGAAGAATTCATTTTTCCTCAACTGTGTTGAAATTTGGCACGATAATACGAGAAGGAATCTTAGAGAAATTATTGATTGAAGAACTAGTTTTTTACGCCTTTGGAGTGATTGGATGTACATCACTACAAAAGTTGAAAAATTCAAAGCTCATTTTCACATTAAAGCTCTATTTTGAAAATTAATGGAGACTACCAAAAGTAAATTTTGAGGACGAATTTTCTCTACCTTGGCGAGAATGATGAAGAGTAAGGAATTAAAGAAATCATATATACATTAAAATTTAAAATATTTAGAACTATTTTAATTAATTTGTATTTTACTTTAATTTGGTTGCTTATTTAGAGTTTATTGTTTCGGCATTACTTATTTGAGTTGTATTCCTAGTTTATGTATGAGTTTTATTAAAGTAGGTTTTCTAATCACATTAAGATAAGTCATAGTGATCATAAATAAGTATCTTTTGCAACTTCTATTATTATTTCTTGAAATAAGTTCTTCGTTTGAGTTCTATTCTTATTATTTCTCGGTATTCTGTGTAATTAACGGGTTTAACACCCTGATTCACTGGTATTCTTAGAATCAATGTGGATTTAATTTATTTTTTTATTTTGTATTTTTAAGAATCAATGAAATATTATAACATTAAGCTTTTGTTGCATCAATTTCATTTTTAATTAATAATTTAAAATAACTCATACGATGGTTTTTGTATTTAAAATTAGCCAACCACGACAGAGGCCACCATGACAGGCCGCCCCGCCGAACGGAATAAAATAAGTAAAGTCAGATGCAGCTGGCAGCCTCTTTTCTTCTCTTGTCCAAACAGTCACCTTTGGTTTGCAAACGCATGTTTTATTTTCCAGAAGGTCAAATTCTTGAGGAAAATTCTTCTGGATTTGCTGTTGACTAATTGGTTGTAGCGGTAAACAAAATCCCGGATGGTAAATTCGTAATTAATCTAGCATTCGATGTATATTTATTTGGTGAGCTACCTTATGTTTGGTTTGAATCAACTTTGTTTTATTTTATTTCCAGCGTGTGTTTTGATTCATTAAGCATGTGTGGCATAAATTGTTTAAAGATGCCGTGAGAAACAATTGAAAAAATTGGCGTTTGAGTAGTCTTATGAATTGGATGTTCTTCCCTTTTGCAAACAAGATTTATAGGTTACTACGAAACTTATATTTCATTTTTGTTTGGGGTAAATAGAACGAATTATAATGGTTTATTTTATAAGATTTAGTATTGTGCTAAATTTTATCCTGATCTTAAAGATTTATGTTTGTTCTTATTTAACTTAGATTAACTGCTGTTTTCTTCATTGTTGTTTTCTTTATTATTGTAATTTATAGTTGAATATTTTCAATTTGGTGATATTTCATCATTTACTCTTTTATTTGTTCATTTTTTTCAATACTTGCTCCGATCCGTATTAGTGTCTTGAGCCGAATTAGTAGTCCGAATTTCATTGAGACCCAAACCGTATTGCAATCCGAAATTAACAACCCAAAACCAAACAAAATTATAAACCCGAATCGAACCGGACTAGAAAACGAATCAAAATTATTTTTCAACCCGTTCGGGTTAAATTCTTAAACCGGAACGGATTACAAGCCGAATTAAAACCGAAAAAACCGAACCTAAATGCCCACCCCTACACCTTCATTTCAAAAGATGTGCATGGCTCCAGATGCATTCTCTTTTTGTCATTTCAGTAAAATCCTTATTCATTTCTTCTGTATCTGGCATGGGGTG
The DNA here is from genome assembly GCA_039657385.1 of Citrus x changshan-huyou. Taxonomy (NCBI): domain Eukaryota; kingdom Viridiplantae; phylum Streptophyta; class Magnoliopsida; order Sapindales; family Rutaceae; genus Citrus; species Citrus x changshan-huyou. The sequence continues at coordinate 16,075,879 of CM077547.1, read as the reverse complement.
GACAACCCTATAGTTCCCCTGACCCATGATCGCTCCAACCAAACACAGAAGAAAGGAAGGTTTCTACCAAAATAACAAAGACATAGCGACTCCGCGCCTTTATTCTCAAGTGAACTCCCAAATTGACAAAAAGATATCGACTTCACACCATTATTTTTGAACGAGGGCTATTCTGCCAGTGAATAATAAGATAACATACAGTTTGGGTTCGAAAATGGAGATTCAATTAACAATCCAATGCTTGGGCGAGCAACTAATCAGGGAGATGCACTGAAATGACAAGGTAAGACTATCATGTTTGTACCTATAATTTTTGCAAGATTATAAATTAAAATAACTCAATGATAATTTTTGCGTTTAAAATTAGCTTAGCTGTTACTAGGAAAAGATGTAATATACTACTGAAATAATATTTAATGTGGTTTAGATGATGTAATACACATTTTTTCCTAGACAATAAACATATTGTTAATTTTATGAAAATTGTTTATCACCAATGAGATAAAATCATTTACATGTAGAATCGGCTAATTCAACTAAAAACTATCAAAATCAGGTATCTCTGTTAAGTGGCAAAATGACTTTGGTTCAGTTATAATCTCGATGAATCAACTCCAGTCATCTAAATGATTTCGGGACTTGAATATATAATGGAATTATTTGATGGCAAATGTGGTCACCTATAATGAAAAACTGCCTCGGCTATAATTACAGCCATTAACACATTTGATTGATAAATGATCAACAAACTACATACATATCATGATCTCTTTGTTAATAATGAAGACCTTGCCGACGGTGTGTATCAAGTACGTGGTTCCAAGAAGCTTTGAACCCCACTGACCTTTAGATTAGAAACCAAAGGTTTGGCAATTCCACACTTCTGGACGATGATTCATTAAATGCTCCGTTTTGTACACCAGTATATGGCATGAACATATACAGTAGCAGCTGTCGAGGAAGAGGCATTCTTGAAGGATTGATCATTACCCAGAGTGACGTTTAGATTTCCTACGTTTCCCGAGAAGCTTTAGCATATTATCAGTGACGTCTGGTGGTGAGTCACCTTCTTCATCTTGATTGGTATTAGAAGTGTGCGTTAACCAGGCCAACGCCTCAACAGCAGCATCCCTTTCTGCTAACTGCTTGTTTTTCTTTGGTTTGCCTACAAATTGCATTCCCTTGAATTCTACAAGTGCTCTGAACTCATTTGTCTTAAGGTGCTTAGTTTTGTATTTTGGAGGCGAATGCCTTGCTCTCATCAACAGAGTTTGTAGCAAGCTTTTAGGATTTGTTCCATCTTTTGTAAATCTACAGTTATCAGTAGACTCCTTAGACTTCTTGCTTTGACGACCAAAAACAAATCTTCCCTCACATAAATCTCCTGATACAAGCTCTTGAACGGAAAGCATAAGGTACTTGCCTTCCTTAAGAATGTCAAGGCTAGGATTGTCAAGCTACATCATCAAACAACCATAATCACTAACTATAACAAGATTTCTCATAAAAGCACGAGAAAAATCATAAACTCAGTCCTGAGAAACACCTATACTTGAATCACAATTATAATTGCCAATCATAATTAATTTGACTTATGCAGGGCCGAGTGCTATTGAGGTTTTCTTTCATTCTCAGGCTTACCACACATGCATAACAATTATAATAATTTCTTTTAACTACCATTGTTGTCTCATATTATTAATGAAATAAATTATTATTAGCATACTATCACATATACTTTGGCCTTTTAAATGGTCATAAACCCCCAAGTTGAAGATTGTTGGCACCATCGCATATAAACCCCTAAGTTGAAGATTGTTGGCACCATGGCATAAAAGAAATGGGTAAGTTCGACGCCTTAGTATTCCATTTCTCCCCCAAAAAATGCATGACCATTTAAAATAATAATAAAGAAAGAAATAAAAAGGAAAAGACAGAAAAAAGAGAGAAAGGAAAAGCCAGTAAAAAGGAAACTATTAGTTGCATGTGAAATGTGATTATTAATGAATGATATAATTTAAGCTCTACCCCTTCTATAGACACACCTTTTTCTGAATAAGCTTATCAAGTTCCTCCTTAAGCTTTAAAAAGCATTCTGCCAAGCTAGGATCCATGAAAAAATCAATGTAACCTTGCAGCATTTTCAAGTGGCCAGCCTAAGAAGAGGAAAGTTCATGATTGTGAAATTTATAGCGGTTGGATATACTGAGAAAATAAAAAGCAAAATATTAATCTATGGACGATGAAGTACCTGTACCCCAGAGCTTAGAGCCCCACCGAAAAGGATTAGTATGGAATCAGATATTCCAGTGGAATCGCGTATGAAAACTGCATTGACCTTTATTTTTTCGCCAAAGACCAGCCATGGGTAAGGAATTGTCTGGTAACGTGCATTCACAGAATTCTGAAGCAGAAGCATTACAGGTGTAAATTAGCTGTATGAATACCTTAAGCAACATTTGCCAAGTACCAGAAAGAAAGTAAATACGCAGAAATTTATAGCACGATAAAACATTCAAGGACAAGTAGATGGATAAATATTACTGCTGAGGATACTTGTTATAAGAAAGTGCTATTAAATATTCTTAACTGAAGATGTAGTTGTATGACACGACGTGTCAGGCAGATAAGAGATTTTGTATTTCTTTTAAAATGAAAACATAATCAGGAACAACACTGAACCAGGATAAGTCTGAGTCTCCATCTATTAACAATTGTGCCTGGCTTCAATTATGTAACTATCAAAAGTACATGCCTTGGCCAAGCCTTAAGCTAAGCTATATCAAAGATGTGGTGAAAGATTTATATATACTAGCTACAATGTTCCATAAAGGATGCAAAGTATTTGAAGTTCATGTTCTCTATCAGACAGACAAGCAGCCCCTGAGCCATTCAGCATAAGCCATATATTCTTCTTGGTGGGTATCAAGTGTTGAATAAGCTCCTATTGCAATAAGATATAATCATGTTTAAATCAAAATAAATTATAATGTGAGCTTAAATTCAGTATCATCGCAATGTTTTTTCTATATAGAATGGAAATTTCAGTTATACCAATGCAATAGAGGAGAAACAGCAAAAAACTTGGATCCACTGATCCACATCCAAATTCAAGGAGAAAAATAACTAAAAATAAAACAATTAAAAAAAAAGGCTCACTTTCATGACCCAACAAATACATGTCTACTTTTGGTTAGACACAATCACTTGTACACTTACTGCATATAGAAAAACTTGACCATCATCCATTGTTTTGAAGGACATGGATGTCTCTCTATGCTGAACATAAAGTGAAAAGTAGAGAACGTCAGTGAAACTAACTAGTTTCTGGATGAAAGACAGCATGAGTAGCTTTAAGCAGAGATAACTTACCACAACAGATGTTATGCCAGGAAACAGGCCAGAACTTATGACCGCCCGGACCAGTGACTGGTTGTGACTTAATTTATTGTTGCCGCCATCTTCATCTAGTAGGCCAGCATCTCGTAAAATGAATGTAAACTGCTTTCGAAGAGAATGAATGGCTTGAAGAGTTTGTGCAGATAGGAAATTCCTCCAGCAATACTCATATCCTGATCCTTCTCTTTCAGCATCTTTCCATCCTTCATATGCACGGACAAGAGCCATATGATCACTGTAGTCCTTTGCTGAGAATCTAGACTTAGCTATTTCAGCCAACTACACCAGCAAGAAAAAATCAATAATTAATGCAGGAAGCTTCCTAAGAAATGAAATCTGATGCTTACACTTGCTAGGTCCCAGCAAGCTACAATATCACAACAGTGCATCTTTCAGTGTTTGTGTAGATGCACATCTGAGCAGTTCCAAAGCCCAAATCAATGAGTAAATCATCCTAATCATGCAAAAGATCTGGACTAATAGTAATGGACAAAATTAAAATTCTAATAATCCCATCCTTTTCTTATATCAAATTCTTTTTTCTTTCTGCGACAGCATTCGCATTTCCGAACTCAAAAGAATAACACAATGTACTACAGCACCATTCATCTATTATAGCTTCATGAAGATACATGATATCTTGTTGTCTAGTCTGTGCGCAAATTTATTATGGAAAACTCAAAAGAGTAACACAATGTACTACAGCACCATTTGTCTATTATAGCTTCATTATGAGACATGATATTTTGTGGTCTCGTCTTTGAGCAAATGTATTATGGCAAGATTTCAATGGCTAATAACGCTCTTCACGCTTTCCATCTCATATTCTTGCCAAAACTGGTGCTTTGGTAAAAAAGAATTTGCTTTCTGGGAGCATAAGAAGCATCAGAACATAGCTATCAATGAAATAATATTTCATGCACATGAAATCATGCGCTACAAGTCTGCATTATTAGCTGTGGAGTTGACATTAATAAGACAAACAACCCATACAGAGTTGAATAGTAAATGATGATTTCCTTACTTACATTCTTTTTTTCTTGAGGCAAAAGGAAAGGATCTCTAACACTAAGCCCAGATACTATTGTTAAAACTGGATCAAAGCAACGAAATATAGCACCCATGACTAGCATTTTCCCTAGCTTGGGATCTACTGGCAGCATCGACAAAAATTTTCCTAATAGCAAGGTTAAAAAAAAAAATTATAAAAACAAAGAAAGTGGTTAAATAAACAGGAAAAGATACTAATACATATAAACTAAACACAATTGTAAATCTCTCTCCTCATAATAGGATTACCGAACTAACCAAGATTTGTCAGATTCTCCTTCTCATCTAATGCACCAATCCTCTTTAAGAAGTCGACAGCATTTTGGACCTGTCATTGGAGAACTTCTCAATTTATGCCATAGAGTAGGAAGTTATTGACAAGATAAATATAGATAAAAACTGTATTTATTTGGATTTAAAAAATCATACATAAAACATCTTTTGATACGTAGGAGATGACAATGCACACATAAGTGCGACTAAAATGTGCATGTTTAAATTGATTTATGCATTTTGTTTAAAAAAAAAAAAGGTTCAAATTCATTCACACATTTTTGTATCTCCATGTGTTTTGGCTCATATAATGAAATTGCTGACTCTCCTCATTATCTCTTGGTCAGATTTCCATTGATGCGCATTGGTATGCCCTTAGCACATCTAAATTTCTAGATCCAAGGGGATTGCAGATCTTAAGTACTTAGGTGGACCAACTATCTTCAGGGCATAGAATATTCCTGCGTGGAATTTTATATATCTTAGGTTTACTTGAGTTGATCTGATGACACAGGATCATTACAGGGTTAATACAAGTTCTTATTTTTAGGTCTTGATATTTGCTACATTAGGAAAATTTTAGTGGGTAGAATAATCTTTTTCTTGCTCATTAATGAATAAGGTTTTAAAGCCTATAAAAAGGACGGCAAATGGTAGTCATGGAATATGAATAATTTGCCCCACTCCTAGGCCAGCTGGGGTTATTTATAGTTGTAATCTCTAATAATTTTTCCACCTCCTATTCCCTTTTCCATGATTTTACCACTTAATATTTTGTTCTAAGTGTTCATTAATGCTTTGGTTCCCATGTTGACTCCCAGATCTTCTCTACTTTTAATCTACTAGGCTTTTTCTACTTACTGTCACTCAAGTATTCTTTAGTACTCTCTTTCTCTTTCTCCTCCTTGATCTGTTTTGCATACTATTTAAGAGAAAAAGTAGTCAATTCCAGGTTTGCAGTCTCCATCATATTGATAAATCTCACGGATATGCATGCAACGGGAGTAAGAATCTCCTCCAAGCATCATAATTCAGGAATATCCTGCCACAGCCCTACAATTGGCCTTCAGTAATAATTTTGATCTATCTTCATATCTAAGTAAACTTGCAGTTACTAAACATATGCAACCATTCATAGCAAGGATGAGGAGCTGAAAGTATAAATAAATTCATAAAATTACTTACAGCCAATGGTTCTGGTGGCTGCAAAGCTGCTGACAAGAATTCTCCTATGCTTCCAACTTGCAAACTCTTTATTTGCAAGCAGAGAGAGTTCAAGGGAGTTCTCAAAAGTTCAGGAAGTTGATATTCAGCAAAGGCTTCATAAACACATCTGGGGTATAGGTGGTAACATTGTCCAGGCTGGACTCGGCCAGCCCTGCCCCTTCTCTGCAACCGACATATAACCCAACTGACAATAAGCATCTTTACATGCTAAGATGGATAGAACAGACTCCTATCCCAAAAGGAAAAAAAAATGCTAAGCTAGACAAATTAAAAGATAACTACAGATGTCATGGTATGGAGAAATGGGAGTTGGCAACAAAACTTCTAGGCTTTGTACTATGTGCACAATCAAAAAGATACCATCTAGCAAAGGCTTGAGAAAAATAATAATGCATTCACAAATGGCCGCAGGTTTGCAAAAATTCTGAGGGAAACCGTCATTATTACCATAAAAGCAAATACCACCAGCCAGCAATAATAATGCACATCTATGCACGCATGTTTGTGATAATATGAAGAAGGAAATGATTAAAACCAGAAGAAGGAAATGATTAAAACCAGAAGAAGGTAAGGGCTCTGCCAATTTCACTGACCCAACAATGCATTCAAGTTATTTTCTTTTCTACCTAATCAATATTGTTGAAGAACAAGAAAAAAGATATAAATGCTCTCTATCTTCTTTAACTGCACAAGTCAAGTGAATTGTACTAACACAACAACAATACAGGAAACAACACAATCTCACCATCCATCACATTTCTAAAAATTAGAAGATGATTCACATCCATAGCCTTCTGACCATGGTGCAGAAACAATTGAGGATTACACCAGTAACTGAAAATTGAAGCAACCAATGTACAAAGAAACTTACTTGTCGAGCAGATGCCTGTGATATCCAAGAAGGTAGCAGACAGGGAGTGTTATTCAATGCATCATAAGTGGTCTCCTTCGCTTTCCCACAATCAACCACGAAGACTATGTCATTAATTGTAATACTTGCCTCTGCCATATTTGTTGCCAGAACAATTTTGCGAATATTAGGAGGTGCTTTCTCAAAAATGAATTTCTGCAAAAAGTGATGGCAGAAGTTGGTGAACCTGACATGCATAAAACTCTATAATGAAATGCTAATCATCTTACGTTTTCATAATGTTATAACCATTGATAAATTTAGTAAATTACAGCGTGCAACTGAGGCACAAAGTACCCTAACAAAAGGTAAAAAACAGCGTTGACTGCCAGGCAGGACTATTTTCATTACATAGAATTTGCTGATGGAACGAGAGTGCAGATCCCCATATTTTTTAAGCAGAAATACCTACCTGTTCAGATGTAGGCATTGAACCATGACAAGTTAAAAGCAGAACTCGATTAGGATCTCCCAAAAGGGGATGAGACTTAAGTTGATCCCTCAGACAGCTGATATCCTCCCAACCAGTCATAAATACTAACACAGCACCTGGACACTCTTTTCGACATATGTGGCATAGAACTGCCTCAATAAGATTAAATCCTATGCAATCGGCCGTCCAACTTGCTAGAGAATCACGTGCTCTGGAACTATAATTTTCAAAATTAGATTTATGAAGAGCATCCTGCCAAAAAGAACAAGAATCAAAGATCAAGCTAAATTCCACAGAACACATAAGAATAATAATATGCATTTTCTGTAGCATGCAACCTAATTCAATAGTTGAATAAAAAGATGTTGACAAAAGCTTTTCAAATTTTGATATTCAGACCAACTTACAAATGAGAAAACAGAAGACTCGTGCTCAATTATTGATTAAAGTGGGCTAGATTGAGAGCCAAGATTACAAATTCAAGCAAATGACGAAGAGTATCATGTTAAAATTCTTTTCCAGCAAAGGCAAAGAACAACAGTTGGATTGTCGTGAACAATAGTGTCTTCCAAAACAAAGCTTCAGATAGACATTAAGTCTGTCACATTTTCAGAAGGAAATATAGTGATCACATAAGAATGTGTCCATAAGGTATTCATATTCAACATGAGGCTACTGTGAATGATCATGCCAATATATTCTTTTTATCCAGCTGTGCAGACAGTTTACTATTGCACCTCAACAAGAGCAGTGATCTGGTTTTTCCTTTTCCGTGGCAACAGCTGCCTCTGTGTCTTCCACAATTTCTCTTGTCCATAGTCATCAACTTGGTTTAAAGAAGTCAACTTATATCCAGTCATTTCCAATACATCTTCCAGAAAGTGTGCTTGAACTGGATATGTGAAGCCCTGAATAATATAGAAAAAAATAATTAAAAAAGAAAACATACACTTCACACTAAGGAAAGCTAACACAGGAAAATTTATCCTACATGTATAATGAGAACCTGATTCAACTCTTCATAACAAAATGCACAATACCGGAGAGGAGAATGTAAATAATTTTACAAGATGCAGAATGGCGGTTGAGTGAGATAGAACTTGAATGCAGTTTGTAATATGCCAAAATGTGCTCATCTCTTGCGTAGTTTATGGACACTGATGCGCTCATCTCTGGCAGATCTTAGATACCAAAAAGAGATGAACATTAAGAATGAAATCAACTTCTACCTTACCGGAATGTGAATCGTGGGAGCTCCGCCAAAATAATTGGAGAACAGCTCAGCATTCAGAGTGGCACTCATTAAAATCAACCTCAAATCCCGACGACGTGGAAGAAGATCCTTCAAGACAATCAACAGAAAATCTGTAATACACAACATAAAATAAAATAAAAAATCTCAAGACTTGTACAGGAATGCTACTTCAGAGATAGGCATGATAGTAATATTATCAGTGAGCACACCTTCATTCATGCCTCGCTCATGAATTTCATCAACAAACACATGGGTAACACCATTCAAGTTGTGGTCACTTAGCAGACGTCGAAGTAAAATACCACTGGTACAAAAGAGCAGATGGGTATTTTTTCCTTTCATACCCTCTAATCGAACTTTGTAGCCAACCTACCAAAAAATATCTGTTGTAGTATAGTGGCAAAATGGAGAAAGCTCTTTAATTCAAAGACTACCAACTGAACAATGCAATTTATGCATCTGTGTGTGCATCTGCTAGTCTATTGAGGGAGTAAAATCTCACTGTTTCACCAAGAGGCTCCCCTCGCTCTGCAGACACTCTCTCTGAAACAGCCATAGCAGATATTCTTCGAGGTTGTGTGCATATTATGTTACAAAATGCTCCACGACCAGATTCTATTTCTGACTCTAATATGTATTGAGGAAGTTGAGTGGTCTTACCACATCCTGTTTCCCCAGATATCACTATAACCTGCAATAATGGCAATTCATAACGATGATGACAGTGAATGAGATATATAAAACATGCAAAGAAAATTATCGATTCAGATTTCTTAAAACCTCTCATAATTGTTCTTCAAATGAAGGAGATGCTAAAAGTCGATGATGGTAAGAAAAAAACATAGTCACTTAGCATTTTTAATGAAAGATCAGATGGAAAAAGGCCTTCAATTATGCTGCACAATTATTTTGCAACTTAGTTATTGCTAAAAAGGAGAAATAGAAGAAGATCTGAAGAGCATGGACAAAAGGCAAAAGGAGGAGTAAGTCCCAGGACAGATAGTTCCATTTTATTTCCCCATTTTACTTCCAAAATTAATTTCCAAGTTAATCATGAGAATAATCATCAACCAAACTGGCCCTCATTCATAAATAGTACCAATTCTCAGAACCAACAATCTACAGCTAAACAATAAAATACACCATGATTTTCAGATGATGTCACCCTAGTCATTTCCCTTCAGATAATTTTAATCATATTATCTTCATTTTTTAAATCAAAACGAAGATTTTACTTAGAACATCTAGGGGGAAAAAAGGAGTAATTTCCACCCAAAGAACCCAAAGGTAAAAGATAAATAGAAAAACATAATGCCTAGACAAATACATCAATCCTTTAGAAACATAAAACCAAATAGATGACTGATAAAATAGTCCTTCAACACAGATTAGCAGAGGAAAATAAAATTTCTCCAAAAAAAAATGCATAATGTTTGAAAAACTCGGCAGAAATTGACCAATGAGATCAATTGTCACCTGATTCCGAGCTATTGCTTGGAGCAGCCTTTCCTTTTCCTTGAATGAAGGAAGAGATTTCCGGAAGTCCAACATCTTATTGCCTTCAGGTGATTCCTGCAAATGTAAAGGTCATATGTGTAGAAATAAAACCAGAATGATACAGAAGGTATTGAGAAAACTTTGTACTTCGCATTATAACACTGAAGGAAGCTCCACAAACTGGGAACTATGTGATGCAGAAGAAACCCACTTGGAAGCATCAGAATAATGCTGTGCACGAGGAAAAGGGAGGGAAGGAGTTAATAAGGATGAGAATTAACACAAGACCCTGTCCTCATCTCAGACTAGTCATAACCAGCAAATCGTGAACCCTTGGTGATTAGTCATCAAACAGAGTGAAAAGGTTGTGATAGCCAACTACGTTTAGCAACTACATGGATGTCCAATGTGTACATAGATCATCACAATAGAAATATTAGATGTTAGTCCTTGAAGTAGTGGAATCATACCTGCCAAGCCCTTTGCATATTACGCATTTGCAAACTCCTCCTCTGAAGAACTTTCTCCATTACAGAACCATCAAGGAAAGAATCTGTATTCTCCTTCATATTCACATTTTCAGCCAGATCAATAGGCTTAGATTCTTCTGACTTCTCACTGATCTTTCCAGAACTTAACTGAGTTCTATCCAGGTGTTCCTGCAGTAAACCCTCTACTCTCCTCTGCAAGCTTAGGGGGATAACAACCTACAGAAAAGAATCATCAAACTTTCAACTCTCTAGATTGAAAAAACTCTACAATATCAATAGAATCGAAAGCTCCCAGGATCTCCCAGCAATTATTACCTCCCTTTGTGGCCGCCTATCATCCAAATCAGGCCTGTAGTTGGGAAGAGGAAACTTGCTTACAACCACTGCTTTTCCATAAACTTGACTATTACATCAACAAACAGTGTGTAAGACAAAACAACATAACATCCTCCATAAACGACAAAATATATACATAGATAAACACATAATGCACACAGCAGTAATATACCTATAAAGTCCCATCCTTTTAGCAAGAAATGAGATCTGTTCATAGTCTCTTCTATCTCTTTTATCCCAAGATGCGACTTCCTGATCAGTTTCGCTTCGTAATAGCATGCCAAGTTTCCACTTCCATTCATCGATGTTGGCCACTGTCGATGATGCCTGGCATCAATACCTTTTATTAGTACTAAACCGCTTACTATGTCCCCGTCTTTTATAACATTTATTCTATCACTTTCCATGAAGCATAACCACTTAATACTGTTTCTGTAGAGTGCATTTGTGTCTATTTTACAATGTTCTATAAACTAACAGAGCTTATTTTATTTTTATTTTTTTTGAAAAAGCACTTTATTAGCTAAGTGCTTTTGCTACTAAACATTAACAAATTAATTGCATTAACGAATTAATTGAAGTGAAGTAGAGTTAAAAAAAGACCTTATGGCCTTCAAAGTCACACTCGTACTCATCATCGGAGAATTGCTCAGCAGCATACCCGCAAAAACCACGTCGTTTTGGTGCAAGAGGAAGCAGCACTTGAAGGCTGAAAACTGGTTCATTTCGAGCTCTATGAGTATCGGAAGGGCGAAGTAAGGAATGTTTGCTGGAGACTGAGCGTATTGACCGCAGAAGAAATCCCGCTAGCTTGTAACTTCTGTGCATGTTCTATAGTTCTACGAAGAGAGAGAAAGAGGGGCACGGCACTCATTTGTGCAACATTCGCTTGAAGCTGATAAAAAGATGTCGCATTGGCAAACCTAATTTAGATTCACAGAGACTTTGTGTGCTCTGATGGTCTTGACGTAAAGGCAGGATGGAGGAAGACGAAATTCCAAAAGGAGTAACTGCGTTTTCATAAGTTTTAGGTTTGGTAATTTACGGATATCTCCCCTGAGGTTTTAATGTATTATAGACACTGCTATAATTTAATAAAAATAAATTATAAAACTTTTAAGATATTAATAATCACAACAAAATTATTTAATATAATAATTTAATATTATTATATGTAATACTATACACTATAACTCCAAATGTTGTACAATATTTATATAATGTAATACTAATGTAATACAAGCTCATATAATACACTCTACATCAAATAATGTAATACAATGTAATGCAATATAGTGTGTCAAATGTATCCTAATTAATTTCATCTCTTGAGGTGCAAAAATGGAAGTATTACAAGTTATAAAAATGTCAAAAGTGCATAGGGAGCAACCAAATACAAAAGTAATTTAAATTCGTACATTAGTCATATTTTAGGTCATTTAATTTTTTTAAAAAATATCTATGCACATATTTTAAGCTTTAGCAAAAGCATGTGCAGTAAAATCTCTACAAAATAATATTGTTAAGATTAAGAAAAAATATTATTTTAATGAGGTTATTATTTACCAATAAATGAATATTAATTATTGATAAATGAATATATTAATTTAGAAAGAAAATTTTTGTTTTAAGAAGAATTTTATTGGTACATGTTGATACTATAAATTAAAGAGTACAAATCGTGCTTTCTCAAGTCAATAGTATCTCCAACAATTGCTGCTATCTATAATAATATAGATGGAATGATGGAATCACCGACTATTGGAATTGGCGCCAATGATGGGGTCGACTATTCTAACATGAGCGGTCTAGAAGCTTCTTTAGATAGAGTATTGTAAGTCTAGTTGGATTCTAAAACTTATGAAGTCTTTTAGTTCACTTCTATCACTCTCATAAATTTTTATATAAAACATCTTTTGTGTCTTCTATTGTATCTAGAAGACACAAAAGATACACATAAAAAGTACATAAAACATATTAGAAGATACAGAGAAAACCTACTAAAGATTTAGGTATGTGAAAAGGAGAGAAAAGGTTAAGTGGGCTTGTAGTGTGATATGAGGGGATTTTCTCTTTATGATTATCCTGTTGACCATAAGCAAACAATTGCATAAGGGATTTCCTTGTGGTTACTCTCTATCTCTAGACAAATAGACAGTGTCATAGCCTTATTATGATCCATTTCCATGTTCCCAGACTAAAAGGTACACTTTTCGATCTCCTTCTTGTTTTATGTTGATATATGCAAGAAATTCAACATTAATATCATAGCCTATGTAAGTTATATTCTGTTTTGAGTCTATTTTTCATGAGATATGTCATGTTCTTTTATGTTGTATATGTTATCGCATTTAGAATATACTTTAATGATATATGACAAATGATTGAAGATAGCCATTGTATTTTTGCATGTGGTGATATTTTCTAGATGACTAGAAATTAAAAAATGAATTTGTCAAAACCATTGGTGATTATCATCCAATGAAATATTGGCAAAATTCTATGTTGTAGAACTTGGAATCCAAATAGAATCCTTTAAGAAATTTCTAACTCTATCAAAAAAGTCATATTTATATTAGGAATATTCTTAAAAGATTCATGATAGCAAATTGGAAGCCAAATGGATACTCTTATAAAGAATATACCTTCTAAACTCTAGAAAAGAAAAAATATATGGCTAGTATTCTTTATCTCAATGCCAATATTCTCATATGCATTAGGGTGTAAAATACTTAATATATGCTACGAGATTGGTAAAGAAATACCAATCAAATCCTTAAAAAAGCATTTAGTTACTTAGAAAAGATCATAGCACACCTCTATGGCATTGTGAACTACTCTTTGTACATAGGAGAAAATTTGCGCTTGGCGTTAATGCATATGGCGATCTAGATAAGTGGAAATTGACCTCAAGATAATAGTGGAAATCAACCTCAAGATAATAATGCGCAATTTTAAATTACATTAATATTATTATACGGGGTAATAAGATGACAAGCATGCATATATTTATTCATAATAGGAGTTGTATTTGTATGCATGTTTCAGTGGCTATGTTAGAGATCGTTTGTTTGGTAACTTTTTGAAATATCTCAAGATTATCACAAGTGCATTAAGATTAGTGACTAAAAATGATAACCAAATAAAGGTTTCATATATAAAAGTATATTTATATACCACAATAAATTCAAAACATGTAGAGACATAATGACACAATAAGATATTACAATTTTGGCATTTGTATCTACAAACATAATAGTATATATCGCTAGAAAAATGTTACTAGATATGCTTACTCATCACAAGCTTGATTTAATAAGGATCCACAGGCTATATTGTTGTAGATTAAAATTATAACACTATCTTGTTAATAATAAAGTATATATTGAATACTTAAAAATATAAAGCTAGCATAATCATGCATATAAGATTGTGAAAGATATGTTGCGCGGTTAAGACCAACTTTCTTACATGAGCGGCCGCCTCAATTGTTGTGGCATCAAAGTAGGAAGAGATATATAGAACAATACAACAATGAGATATATGGTCTATCGTCATAGAGCAAATGTTATCCTAAATGTGTCACCTTAACTGAGTCAAGATGTGGTTCACATTAGGGGTGGCAAAACGAATAAACGAATCGAATTCGAATCGAATCGTAAACGAATTGGGTCAAAATTCTATGGATTCGAATTCGATTAGTTTATTAAAAAAAACTTGAAATTACAGGATTCGGATTCGATTCGTTTATTAAACGAATATTCGGTTCGATTCGTTTAATTCGTTTAATAGAATTGATAAACGAATCGAATCGAATCCGGATTTGTTTATTATTCGTTTATCCTTTACGAATCCATAACGAATTGAATCGAATCAGGATTCGTTTACAATTCGTTTAGAAAAATATAATTAATACACTAAATTAAGCAAAAAAAACACAAATTTAATATCCCACAACAAAATACAAATAATTCAAATCATATTATACAGTCATCCAAATGCCAAATACCAAATCCTTAATATTACAAATAACAATATTTCAAATTCAAATTATAAAGAAATGTAATTTCTTTAATTCTCTTCATTTGTCTTTGTCACCTTGAAAACAAAAATCCTACACCAAAAAGTAAATAAAATGTTATTAACATGCTGCAATATTGATAATAGTCATTATAAAATTTCAAAAATCAAATATATAGCAAATTTGTAGCATTTTCAAGGAAATAATAATTAAACAAGATAAAAACTTTACCTAACACACTCACACACTGTCATTTGGATCATTTGCACTCTCTCCAGATGGAGCACAATTAGTGCTCATGTTCATAAACTAATAAATCAAAGAAAAAGTCTAACAGATAAATTAACATACATAATCACTTTCAAGCACCATTACCAAGACCACGAATCTATTCATCATGTATGCCAAATTCTAACCCGGCAATATTCCTAATGCACAATATTCCAATACACAAAATATTAACAATACAACATAATAAATTATAAACTCTAATACTAAAAAAAAATTAATCCAATATTTGTGGGGGCTTCTTCCTTATCCTACAGATAATTTTTAACACCATAATCGATTTATACATAATTTCATAATATTTTCCGAACAATACAAAACATTTTCTAAACCATAATCTCATAATATTCTACAATACAATATTTCTCAATAATTCAACCATAATCTCATGATATTACCCTGAGTTGGTGATGGCTTGTTGATTCGGGTCGCGGTCGCCTGGGTTTGCTGCTGCTGCACTGTCGCACGGGTTAGCTACTGCTGTGGGTTCGAGTGGCTGCTAATACGTTGCACGACTGATGCTCCTGGGTTGCTGCCAAGTCGCGGGCTGCACTCGCGTGGCTGCGTCCCTCGAACGATGGTGGTTGTAATCATCGGTTCGCTGTGAGTTAATGACAGTGGCTACCGGCGGCTATTTTTGTTGCTTGATTGCTTCACTTGGTATGGGTGGGTGAGTGTGATTCGTGTGAGAGAGGTAGAGAGCAACGAGAGCGGCTGAGTGAGGGGAGATTTTTTAGGGATTTAGCCTTTAGGTTTCCGCTACTTTGTTTTTTTTTTATTTGCTTAAAATTACAATATTAACCTTCAAATTTTAAAAAGCTTTCAAATAAATTTAAGAATAAAAAAGTAATTTAATTAAACGAATCGACCTGTATTCGATTCGTTTATGACCCATTTATTAAACGAATAAACGAATCCAAATTTTCAAACCCGCATTCGATTCGTTTAATTAACGGATCGAATCGAATTCACCCATTTATTAAACGAATCAATTTTTTCAAACCCAAACCCATTTAATTCGCATCGAATCGAATCGAATAAACGAATCCCGACCCATATTGCCACCCCTAGTTCACATTGGGTCGACTTATTAACACAAGAAAGTATACATTTAATAAATGTTAAAATTATCATTTTTCACTTACAATGTTGATAACACTAGCAATATCATCGCATTTAAAAATCACTAGCCCATTTTATGAATTATCTATTTTTATTTATTTTTAAATATGATTTTTGTATTTTGTATGTAAATCTCTAAATTCATAATGCTTGGATCCACAAAAAAACAAACAAACTTGAAATTTGGATTGTAAAGCCTCATAAGCCTTTGGAAAACTTATTAGCCCTTTGATCCAACATTATTTCTGAACGGCTGAGATCCATGCCACGTTTCTGAGCTTATGTGTACCTTATTGCACTAAATGTAACACTCATCAATTTAGTAGATCAACCATCTTGACAAATGAGCCAATAGAGGGTCCTGCTTTGACTTCATTTGTAGTCATTGATTATGTTTAATCTAACAATCCACAATGGTTGTAATTTTAGATCGTTGGATTGTATTACTAAAACTCATCTAAAGGTTGTAGTTGTAAGTTCACCAAAAATATCATTTAAATGCTCATAATTAATGAACTCAAAATTTGTCTTTATAAAGGCAAGAGCTCTCAAAATTTATGAGAAATTTAAAGAGAGAATTAGATAGATTTTTAGTGGATTTTAGAGATGACTTTTGCAAAGAAAATTGGCATAAATCTGGAGTGAATTTTAGGGAAAAATCTCTTCTCTTCTCCTTTGTTTTCAATTTCTTTTATTTTATTTCATAAATTTGCTAAATAAAATGATGTTTTGCTAGCCAATATCAATGAGTAATTTTCTAAGCTAAGGTGAAAGGTAAAACTTAAGGATTTAAATTGTGGAATTTATTACTCTCTCAATTGAGTTTTAAATTTATAATTTTTAATTACATGTTTATAATTTGTATTTTCTACTGATCATTTACATTTTTTACTAGTTATTTTCATTCCATGTTAATTTGTAGATATGGTTCTCCTTTGCATCTATGGGTATTTGTTGGGTATAAATTCAAATGTTATTGGTGTCAATTTGCAAGTGTACACAACAAGTAATATAATGATGAGTATTCAATATTGTCTCCACATGGATTGATGTTATCAGACTTGCTACAACAATCTTAACAGTGCAGATTTTGTTCTAAATTAAAATAAAATAATTAATGAAACAATATACTAATTAAAATAAAAACACAATAAATAAAATGCAACAAAGTAAATTATCACGTCAAACTCAAGGATCAAACCAATGAGAATATAGAGTAGTTAAGTGAATAAAATCTCTTAATGGTTTTGATTATTTTTCTAATGTTTGACTCGGTTGCTATAGCATCTGCTACAGCACTGGGCAGAATCCTTATGTATTCTCAACTGTCGCATGTTGGATATCTTATATCTATATGCAACCTAACAATGATCAGTAGTTATGCCAACATAAAATATAGCATTACATGCTTAAGTTTTATTTACCCTACAAGATGAATCCATATGTCGAGTTCATCACTAATTTTAGATTAAGCATGGCCCTTTTGGGATCAAGTTAAACTCAATCCAGGAAACCCAATATAAAACCAAGTATTGCTTTGATATGCTCCACTAAGATAGGCCCTTTTGTGGCTCTCTCCTAACTTGTATCATTAAATGGGTGATCAGCCGAAATAATGAATAAAAATAAATGATATCAAAACAAAATGCTACAGCAAACATGCAGTAACTCATATTTTCAATCAATAAACCATCAAGATTATTTATCACTCAACTACAAATAAATTTAGTTCATTGTTTGCAAAAGAAAAATAAAGAACAAAGTTTCAGCCATCAAATATATCTTCAAGACTAAAAAGTAAACAAGAAAACAAGAGAAGAATAAGAAGGATTGGGTTCTTGATTTATTTCTCCAAATTCTCCTCTTGTGGAGCCCTTAATCTCTCTCTTGAATCATGTTTTTCTTTTGTTTCTTTGTGCTTTTTCTCTTTGGGTGATGGCTCCCCCTTTTTCTTATGATGTGAGTTCCTTTTATAGTTGAAAATTAGGGTAAACGGAAGCCTAGGTTGCGTGTCTTCCAGATTAGGAAACTGCAAATCACAATATTCTGTAAAATTTTCTCTGTCGTTGTTCCAGGATTACTACAGCAACGACTACAACAACTACATTGTTCCAGATTTGTTTCAATTCTTCTATAGCCAAGTTATTTTCCATCTTTTGCAAGCCTATTGCATTAGCACTCCTTCCTTGAAATTTGAGCTTCCGGTTACTTACAATTATGCATATAATTTAAGCACACAATTTATTCTAAATCAAACAAAATTTATTAATAATAAACTAAAATGGATGTTCATGCAAAATATCCTTAAAATACAATAAAAACACATCATTTACTCTCTAAGTAATTTTGATTTAAGTCTAAAAGTGTCATGATAACTCTCATTTCATAGAGTTATCAGTATTTAGACATAATATCGACACACCAATATGATCTTGATAACACTCCAATACAACTATGGCACATTATGTACTTAATCTCCATATCTATCCCTAAATGGTTAGTCAGAACTAAGTCACATAATATTTAAACTGGTAAAAGAAATGCAAAATATAAACATAAGAGAGTATAATGTCCATAATTTAATCTGAATACCAAGAGTTGATCCCTAACCTTAGCTTTTGTTTTTAATTTAGACTATTCCTTAAAACTATTTTTTATACAATTATTTTTATTTGATAATTGACTATTAGATTTTTAAACTTCTTGTGGTTCGAACTTCGAGTCATCGGGTTATATTATAACTAGATATTGTTATACTTAGGATTGATCAACCACTTTTGAGTTGTGTCACCAACCATGATATACCCCACTATCAATGGAAACCAATTTAAACAATATATGGCTTTAGTAATTTTTGGCACTTTATGAAGGCAAACTTATTATTATAACTTGAATTAGACGCTTTAGTTACGACTAAACTAAGATTTATATAGTGAACAGTTACATATATGCTCTTTATTAAATGAGAATTCACTATAATGTGTGATTCATAATACATGTGCTTCTTGTGACCAACAAGGAAAATGAGTGCAGAAAAGAATGAATGAATCCCTACTTTGTATAATCCTTCAAGGTATAATGAGACCTCGACTATATTTTGAGGTGAAAGATTAATATTTGTTCTTTGGCATGTGTTGGTTAATTTTATAAGCAATTGCTACCAATGCCAATGTGCAAGTATACACAACAAGTAATAAAGTGATGAATATTCAAGATCGTCTCCACAGGGGTTGATGCTACTCGAAACGCTATAGCAATCACAATAGTGCAAACCAACTTAAACCCGAAGTTAACAATCGTAAATTAAGTTCTATCGTAATTGATGATTATGAGAGAATTAAATAAAATAATACCGTAATGAAATACTATATAAAATGTGTCTAAGATTCAATTGAGATTATGGTAGTTGAATAATCAAACTCTCCTTATGGGCAGACTGTTTTTCATTAAGTTAGCACCAGTTGTTACGGCAAGTGCTGCAGCACTGGGCAGAATTTATCTGCATCCTCAACTATCACATATTGGAAGCCTCATATCCTTAAATCTATTAACAATGACCAGTTGCTAATCTACTTATGGTACGACATTATGATCTTTAGTCTCTCCACCCTACAAGGTGAACACATATGTCTAGTGTGTCACAAATCTTAACTTCAAACATTGTCCTTATGGGATTCAAGATAACTTAATCCAAGAAACTTAACTTAAGATCAAGTAATACTCTAATAATATCCGCTAAGACATGCCCTTTTGTTGCTCTATCTTAACTGCAACTGTTAAATGGGTAGTCAACCGAAATAACAGTTATATTCATAAAAGCTAATAGAGTAAAATGCTACAGTAATGACATAACAACACATAAGAACAGTCAAGAACCCATTGGATTGCTTGTCACTCAACTACAAACAAGTCTAGTTCATATTCTGAATGAGAAAAATAAACATAAATATATTGATCACGAGATACATCAAAATAATTAAAGAAAGAAGATAATTATAAGTTGAGCACAATGAAAGAAAAATCCAAATAATTCTGCACGATTCTTCAATGTTGCTGAAATAGCACTCCCCAATTCTGATCTTCTTCTTCTTTTCTTTGTAATTATTCTAATGATAATTCCCTTGCCGCCTTTTTATGTGGTGCACGCCTCCCTTTTATGCTGCAAACTAGGGTAAAAATAAAAGTCTATAGGCGTGCATGCGTTAAATTAGGAAACATGCATATTGCGATTCTGTGGCTGACCCGCGCTTAAATTTTCTCCCGCATTGCTCCTAGATTGCTACAGCACTGATTGCTCTAACATCCGCAACCACACTGCACTATTCCCGATTGTGCTTTACTTCTTTTGCAGCCGTCTTCTTTCCTCCTCTTGCTCATCTAATGTCTCAACATCCCCTCATGAATCAAGACTTTCTGAAAACCTACAATTATGCACTTATTTTTAACACAAATTATTTTGATTTAAACAAAACTTATTAAGACTCAACTAAAATGAATGTTTATGCAAAATATAACCCAAATGTAATAAAAACACCTTATTTGATCTCTAAGTGATCTTGATTTAAGTCTAGAAAGGATGTAATAACTCTCATTTCCTAGAGTTATCAGCATGTTATCTATAGTTATGATGTTATGCAGTTTATGAAACATGTCTAAAAAAGCAGTTTATTTAGAGTTTCAAGATATGAATAGGATGGGAAGAATTATTTTTCTTATATCTAAATTGAGTATTCACCAATTTGCACAATCCACATAAGGATAGTTGCAATTATAGATACATAGAGCTCGTAAAATCAAGCATATCTTTTATTAAGGGATTAAGTATGCCTGAACCAAAGTAATAAAAATAAAATCTAGGATACATGATGAATGAATGTCTAAATCTCTTGTAATATTTACAATTGAGATTTTTATCTATTTTGAAGCACCATTTATATTGTTCTTGGGTTCATATTGCATTTGCCCCGTATGATACTACATTTAAGGCTTCAGATTAGACTACTCATTACTCAATTTATTGAGTCATCCTATCACATGTGATAAGAGATCTTGGAATTGACACCCATGCTAAGCTAGACCGGCCCAATATGAAAAACAATCTAGAAACTTCTTTAGATAGAGTTCCATAAGAATATTGTAAGTCTAATTACATTCTAAAAGTTATAAAGACTTTTGATTGACTTCTATTACTCTTTTGAGCTTTTATATAAACATGCCTATTTTATCTAAAGAAAACATAAGATACATATGAGAAATGCATAGAACATATTAGGAAATGTGGAGAAACCTATCAAAAGCAAAGGTGTGCAGATATAAGAGGGAAAAAAATAGTGGGCTCTTACAATATGAAGGGATTTTCTTTTCATGATTATCCTCTTGACCATAAGCAAACATGAGAGTTTTCCTTGTGATTATTCTCTGTCTCTAAACAAATAGACAGTAACATAAACTCGTTGCGATCCATTTCCATGTTCGATAATCAAAATGTATACTTTCGGTCCAATTCTTGTTTTATGCTGATATATACAAGAAATTTAACACTTACTAATAAAGAGATTATTCAAGGGCTAATGGATATCTCTATTGATGATTATTATGATCCAGATGATAGTTGTGTTCTACCAAATATTTCGACAGAAGAGGTATTGCGAGCAATAATAACCTCAAAAAACTACATTCTACATCACAAGAAAACTATATTAAATTTAGAGCATGCTCTACAAGAAAAATTAAGGATAAAACTGAGTTCAATCTAGAAACTAAAAAAAAATGAACAATTTTAATGTATATTTTGCAAAAAGCTGAATTCAAATAATTTAAGTTATAAGAAAAAAAATCCTTAACGTTAGGAATTTTAAATTTTATTAATCATTAATTTTTGTATTGGATTACTTATTAATTTATATTTTCATCAGATCTAAAGGATTCAAAAAATATATTATCTTACGTATTTAGCAAAATTATTAATTTAATACATTGGCTCAACTTAGGAACTAAGGATTTTATTATTTAATAAAGATTATTAATTTATCAAATATTTATTTATCAAGACTTTACCATATACCACTAAAATCTATTTTATATATTGGTGAATTTCCATATGGTTTATAATCGTATAATCATGGCCAATCCCAGTGCTATTAATTTTCTTTTTAAGTTCTTCCCAAACTCCTGAGAAAGGCAATAAAAGAATTTATCCTCATTAAAAATAAAACAAAATAGTTGTAGTTTAATGATAAGATTTTTATATTGTCAGTATTGTGGTCATGGGAAATCCCATTAACCACTATAAGCTCTAAAATTGTGTATTAAATAGTAAGTATTGTTTTAACTAGATTTTGGTATGAAGAAAAAAGAAACTAAAACCCAGTTAAGCACAATACAATTTGTATTAAAGGTAACAGGAGTGCCACGCGTAGCCCAATGTGTGTTATTTGAGATGACTTTGAACGGAGGTTGAAAGTGAAGAGAGGAAGTGAGTGAGCTTTGGGAGACTTGGATTTGGAATGAGAGTTGGCTTATGGGATGTTTTTAACCTGCAAAATAAAGAAGAGAGGTTAAAGGCTGGCGGTGGCTGGCGACCACACTTCAATGCTCAAGTTAGTTTATAGGCAATATTTTGGGTGTTAAGAGCTTGCAAGCCCTTAACAATAGTGGCTGGAAGTTGAAGAAAGTCTCAACCTCTTTTTTTTTTTTGTGTATTGTTGTAAATATTCATGAGTGAAAAAAAATATAACCTGAGTGTCTTTATATAGATTGCCCTGGGTGACCTGGTCGCTAGCCACCTGGAGAAATTTTATTGGTCAGCCCTTAAGAATATGTCATTCTTTTATCTTGTATATTTATTTGGAGCAATACGAGCGTGCTTGGAGAACCACTAGGACATTATTTGTTGGGTTTATTCTTTTTTACACTTGGTGCATTCTGCATAGTGGTCCTGGATACCTTAGCAGAGGTTGTCTGGAGGACCACTATTCTTGGTGTGCTGTCCTTTACGTTTTGGCAGGCATGACAGCCAGCTGTACATTCTTTTCTAACAAGATATTCTTTATTTGATTATGCCAAATCAAATCTTCTCTTTCGGGCAATGGAGATATTTTATGCAGCGAATATTTCAGACGATTTCCCTATCCATTTCACTTATGACATGGGGTACCCCGCATAACAGCTTGACTATCATATATACCCAGTGTTGGTCGGGTATCCTCTGGTCAATCATACAATTTTTTATTGACACGTGGCGCTCCATTATTAACCTTCAATTTCTTTTCCAAACAACATCCTCGCAGTTTCTTTTGGCGAAAGTAATTAAGGCAACAGAAAGTTGCGAAAGAATAATGAGCGACACATGGTGACATTCGATTCTCCTTTATAGATGGCTGAGTGAACGAAAAGGGTACCTCGGCGACCTCTATTTTGACTTTGCCATTTATGTCTCCTTGTACAAAGTAACCACTTTCTTTTACTTAACCACTTTTTTTTTTCTCTTTTTTCTTACAGTTACCATACTCTTGGGATTTGGGGACAATTAAAGTGGCTTGTTATTTTTTCTTCTCCTCTCTCCAATTTGAATTTTGAAGTGATGTACTTTTCCTAACTGACATACACTACCTTTCACCTTGATTGAAGTAGTGACCCACCTTTTTCTTGTTATTTTCATGCCACTCTTCTTATACTCTTTCTTTCTCTTTTTGTCCCCTTATTAAATCCCCAGAGTTCTCCTCTAATCCCCAAGCATTTTGGTGGCCTAACTTACTTCTCCTTTTGAAATCTCAACAAACTCTTTACTTTCTTCTTTGGCTTTGGTCATGTAAGCCTCTCCCTATTTTTTTTTTCCTCCTGGAATCTTTAGTCTCAACTCATTTTTTCTTCTTTTTAATTTCTTTTCTTCTTTTTTTCTTTCTTTTTTTTTTTCCTTTTCTTTCTTCATAACGCTTTCTTCTTCTACTTATCATCATTTTTTTATTCCATTTCTTTTTTTTTTATTTTAGGCGCTTCTGGCTTTGATTATTTTTTTTTGCGTGCCTGACTTCAACTCATTTTTCTTTCCTCTTTCTTTTTTTCTTGTTTTTTTAATTTAACTTCTTCTTTCTCTTTTTTTTTTTGGACTTCAACTCATTCTTCTCTTTTTTCTTTTTTCTTTTTTACTTCAACTTCTTCTTTCTCATTTTTTTTTTGGAATTCAACTCGTTCTTCTCTTTTTTCTTTTTTTTTTACTTCAACTCATTCTTCTTTTTTCTTTTTTACCGGTGTTTCATTTCTCTCTTTTTTTAGAACCTTAACTGGGCTTCCTTTTTTACAGTGCGTGCAGTTACTAACCCTCAAATCCTGTTTCGTGGTGTTTGGTTTGGCCTCTAGTGATCCATAGATGCTTTAGGTTTGGCCTATGGTGATCCATAGATGTTTTATCTTCTCTCTTTTCTCCTTTTTAGACATATAGCATGTTGTGTGAGCTTTTTAGGTCTTTATCTTGCTTTTTCATTCTCGTTCTTGATGATTGCAACTGAATACCACTTGAGTCCCATTTCTGGCATCTCTGATCCATCCACTCAGCGAACTTTAGGTACTCCTCCTCTTTGACTTTCTTTCTCAATTACAAACATATGGTTGTGATGGTGTTGGTATTTTGGGGGTTATACAATGAATTTGTTTTTGTGTCTTTGTGCTTAGATTTGTGTGATGGGGTGAAGTGGATCTCGAGTTGTAAAGTTGGTCGATAAATGTGTTGTATGTGGGTTGTAGCTTATAGATTTTGATGTGGGTTTTTTTTTTTTATGTTTTTAGGAAATATGGGTAAAAAGAGGATCGAGATTAAAGGGCATAACATACCAAATAGTTCTAACGGGGTGTTTCCTCTCTCGAGTCAGTTACCTGTATGGATATTAGTGAGAGTGATGAACCTCCCTTGGTTGGCTCAGAGGGTGGCAGCCACGACATGGATACCTTCCATAATGTTGACTCTAGTTGTAAGAGCCTTATGATTTATAGTGACACATTCCGTACCCGGTAAAACAAATCCAGAAATACATCTCTTGTCCGTGAGTTTAGAGGGAAGAGTACAGCCAAAACCGCCACCTCCCTCAGGGACCCCAAACCACCTTTCTCTGCTGCCCCTAAAAACATACAAACCTCATTCTTTAGGAGGTAGGCAGGCTACCCCAAGTGATCTAGATCTTGTTCAAGTCAAGTACAACATCTTTCTTAAGGTAGAGCTAACGGTACCCCAAAAAGATAAAATCCCAAGACGTCCGAGTACATCTGGGATAGCCTTGCATATCGATCTTTTGAATCTTGGTCTCACCTACCCCTCCAGCCATTCTTTAAGAGAGTGCTCAGTTACCTCTAAATTGCCCCTGGATAACTTTCTCTACTGGGGTGGACGACCCTTACATGCCTCCAAGTGTTATGGTAGGAAGTGTTTGGTGAAGACATCTCCCAAGAGGATTTGAAAGGGCTTTATCAGTTAAAGAAACCAGTAGGCTCATTTGTCGCTTATTTTTCCCCGTGAGGTACCTATAGTACCCTAGTGGATGTAGACCCCATTTTAAAGAAAGACTACAAATATGGCTGGTTTGTAGCGGATATGGATTAGAGGCTAGAGATCTTGGTTGACGGTGAGCATTTGGTAGTGAGGAACTCGTTCAATAAAGGTAATATGTGTTTTTTCACCTTTGTTTTGTGTACTTGCGTATATATGGTTTCTCTTCCTCACCTATGGCTCCTCATGATCTTGAAGATATTACATGGATCAAGGAAAAATGCCCTATTTAGGAAGTGAGTAAGAAACTAAACCGCTATGAGATGAGGTTTTTAGCCCTGTAGTGGGAAAGTGATATTTTGAATGTAGATTGATTAGAGAGGATAGGGCTGGTTGGCTAGAGATCCTTGTCGACTTCTTCTGATGAACCAAGTACGAGTAGACAGTATTGTGGGGGTACCCTAGTGTCACTTGTTTTTTTTATTTTCTAGCATTGTGTTTTCCTCGCTGCTTGTCTTTCTGTTATTTTCATTCATAAACTTTGTTTCTGCTCACCTGACCTTTTCTCCTTGTTTTGTATAGTAGTTGACAAATATAAACCGGTCTAACAATGACTTTGATTCCCTCATTAATCGGCTGAAGAGTGGTTCCTCAGTTACCTTGGGTGCCACCTCTTCAAAGGGCACCTTTCCTCCCCAAGGACTGGTAGCAATGACAAAGTCATAAGGCTCATCTCCTAGCGATTTCAGAGGTACCTTCGTTACCCAAAAAAGAAGATAAGCTCTCTCTTCTTACTGTGTGGGGACTATGTTGAAGGAGAACTCGATCCAATGGCCAATAAGAACATTTCCCACCTAGCTGAATACATCAATTACACTTCTGAGAGCATCACTCCTGAGGTGGGCATGGAGATGGATAAATTAGGCTTGGATGAGCGCTATAATCGAGCGCTCAAGGCTAGACAAGATGTGAGTATCTTTTTCAAGTTGTAACTCTATGCTTTTTTCTTTTATTCTTTCTGTTTTTCTAAATTTGGGGTACCCTTTGCTGTAGGTTACCTCTCTTCTAAGTCACAGCCTCCAAGATCTTGCTGCTATTGCCAATGTTCCATCGGAGAACGAAAAGCCGAAGAGTGAAATTCAAAGTCGTCGATTCCATGAAGAGAAGCTTACTCAAGAGATCAAGACTTTGAGGGGTGCAGAAGCTTTTGAGGAGAAAGCCTACTTGCTGAAAACCTTAAAGATCTTCAGGCTAAACATGAGGACTTAATCTCATAGTAAAAGAACATGATTGACGGTGCCTTTGAGTGTATCATGACTGAGGTGTGGAGTATTGATCCGAGGCTGGTAGTGCCGAGAGTAGAGAGTTGGTAGATAAGCTGGCTATTCTAAAGTCCATTGAAAATAGTAGGGCTTCTCGTACATCCCGATTTGAGAGCCCGCGGAGGTCATCCGGGGTACCCCAACCAAAGTCACCATCAGGTACCCTTGCTGCCAATACTCATGCTTCCGCTATCGCTAGAACTTTTGTTGATCCCCCAGTCTTGAGAGATGAGGGCGAAGATGACCAACCAACTATGTAAATTAGTTTAATGTTATTGTTTGCTTTTTGGCACTTTTCTTTTGTTATTTGCTCGGAATTATTTTCTTTATTTTTAGTTTTCTCTATTTTCTCAGGATATCCGAACTGTTGTGATGTTGTACTTGCAACCCTTTTCATTTTGTGACTGTCTTATAATGTTCTCTTTACTTTCAATAGTTTTGGATGTTGTCTTCTTGATATATTCTGAAATCTGATTCTGTTTTTACAGTACCCCAAATACCTATCAGCGTTGATACTCATTGGCCTATCTCTTCCTTTATATTAGAATAACATAGGTTTAATATCAATAAGGTGACTAATCCATATATGCATGCCTTGTACGAGATGATCAAAAACCTCATGATTCACTGTCCGCTTGCAACCGAATAAGCAATGTAGCTAGTGATCAAAGTAGTTGATGCCTACCCTTCCGCGAGATGTTCAAAATACTCACGATTTGCCATTCACTTATAACTGAATAATCAATATAGATGATTATCAATGTAGTTGTTGCCAACCCTTTGCGAGATGGTCGAATCACTCACGATCTGCCATTTGTTTATAACCGAATATGAAATATAGATAGAGATCAAGGTCTACCCTTCTGCGAGTGGTCGAATCGCTCGTAATTCGTCGTTCGTTTGTAACCAAATAAGCGATATAGGTAGTGCTAAGAGTAGTTGCTGCCTATTTTTCCTTGAGATGGTTGAAATGCTTATGATCCGCCATTCGCTTGTAAGCAATATAGATAGTGATCAAGGTAGCTGCCGTCTATCCTTGTAAGTACTTCGAGCATTTGGCTCATGTGATTACCCTTCACTTGTAAGTTATTCTCTTCTCACTTCATCTGAAGTAAGAGAATGGACGTATAGGCACGTGCATACCTTTACAAATCTTAATAATGTTAAGGTACTTCTGTGTACTTCACCCTCGAGTCTTCTTTGACCATTTCTTCTTTTATTCAAATATAAGCATTTTCATAGCCATTCTGACAAACTATTGGTACTTTGACCTCTGGTTGATCGTCTTTATAAGGATAGGTCGGGTACGCCGATTGTACTTGAATAAACAAATCTCTTAACACCATGCTGCATAATAACATGCACATAACGAACATGAAGTTAGTTTAGTGGTGAACATGTTCTTATTGAATAATATTTCAAATTACTTATCTACATTCTATAGTCAACAGGCGAATAATCAAGAGCATATATCATCGTAGACGAAGACATTGATCACGACACTA
Organism: Citrus x changshan-huyou; assembly: GCA_039657385.1. Classification (NCBI taxonomy): domain Eukaryota; kingdom Viridiplantae; phylum Streptophyta; class Magnoliopsida; order Sapindales; family Rutaceae; genus Citrus; species Citrus x changshan-huyou. Next base: position 16,047,272 of record CM077547.1, on the reverse strand, counting down.
CATTGCTACCGTAAATGAAATGAGAGATCTCGGGATCTCCCAGTCTTGTGGTTCAAGACTTTAGGAATTAAAAAAGTACAACTAAAAGGGTTAAGGTACCTTGGGTTACTAGTCTAAACTTATATTACAAACACATAATCATTAAAGAAAACAAAAAAATAAACAAAATGAGGTCAAATGATAGGGCTTCTAACAGTAGTACGGCTTTCTCTTCTAGGGCCAATAATGATTACTCATGTGCCTCTGTCATGCTATGCAAAGTTTTTGGACTTGTACTTCTCTTGAAGCAAAGGACGACTTAATTGGGTACCCAGGTTTCCTCTATCCCCGAAGACAGCGGTGAATTCAGACAAAAAATCGGCAATGACTTCAGTTGTGATAGTCGAGCGAGGCTTGTAAGTCTTGGTCAGGTTCGCTCAGGTAACCCTGGTACCTCAGGTTTACTGCTCTATTGGATGAATGCTCACACCGGTCTTTCTCGATAGATCTCTAAGCCCACCTCATATCAATTACAAATTTTGTGAGGTACCCTTTAACAATCAGGGATTTGATTCCCTCTCGCAAGCGAAAGCATTTAGCAGTAGTATGATCGTAATCCTTGCGCTATATATAAAACTTCAAACTATGCTTTATGCTGGGCTACATTTTCATGGGCTTGGGTAAGTGGAGTTGACTACTGTCTCGAATATAATAAAAGATCTGCTCCGGCGAGCGATTCAGAGGGTAGTAAAACTCGGACCAAGGTTTCGAAGATGGCTCTTTTTGTTCTTGTTGTGATAAACTTGGCAAGAGGGTACCCGGGTCACACCATGTACGTTGTACCCTCGTTTGCTTATTGTAGGTTGCAGTGGGCGACATAACCGGAGTATCCCAGATGAGTTGGTTTTTATCTTTTTGGGTTTTTCCTTACATTTCATGATTTATGTCTTATCTTGTTGCTGTTTAAAATGGCATTTCGTGTCCATAAAAAACTACTGCAAGGCTCGAAAGTAGGCTTCCTCGTACGAAATAGGGCATTTCTTTTAAAAAGAACATCATAATTTGCCTAACCGTAGATTCTTCTCAAAGTGGATCAGCGTGTATTGGTAATTAAATGCCCCCGGTTCGCAATACCTCTTAGTGGAAATGAGTCACATACTCAGTCAAAGATTCAAATTTTCCTTACTTAATATAAGCAAGTTTGGCATTCTCATCATCACCCTTGATAAATATTTGGTCGCGGTATAGCTCGACGTGCTTTCTAGAGCCTGTAGTACCCGAATACTAGGGTGTCCAAGGCATGGTGGTTGCTTCTATGAGAGCTGCTGTCTAAATCTTCATGGTAAACGGTGCGTGGCATGCTACTGGTACTGGAAAACTTGAAACACCATACGTTTTAGAGACAAACTTTACTTGTGTTTCTAGATGCTTAATTATTTTCATGACTAGGCGGGGTACCCCAGGTGCACCAGCGGATGCCCCTAGCATTTTAGAAGCTCTTTTGGCATTTAGCTTGTGTCGGAGATCCTTACGTTCTCGTTTTGTACGTTGGGTATTTAGGATACCCTGAGAGTAGCTATGATCTATAGGGCATTTTTTATTGGAGCCAGCGTGTTTAAACGTAGGTCGGGTACCCGGCGACTCATTCCTTAGCTTACTCCCTTCAAATACCTCCGAGTATAGGATGACTTGCTTTTCCACTGGTGTTGAAAAGGTATCTCAAACCGTGGGAAAATCGGCTGGTTCAGGTACTGCAGAGTTAATAGCTTGAAGAACCGTATAAGCGAGCTCTTCAAAGTGATTTTTAGAAATGGGCTCCTCCATAAGAGGAACATTGGCATAATGTTGAATGGACTTCCCACTCTGACGCTCAAGTCATTTTATAGGCGATATTATAGGTGTTAAGAGCTTGCAAGCCCTTAACAATGGTGGCTGGAGGTTGAAGAAAGCCCCAACCTCTTTTTTTTTTGTATTGTTTTGAGTATTCATGAGATAGAAAAATAGAACTCGAGTGCCTTTATATAAAGTGTCGTGGGTGCACTAGTTGCCTGCCACTTGGAGAATTTTTATTTGTCAGTCCTTAAGAATATGTCATTCATTTGGCTTGTATATTTATTTAGAGCAATGGGAGCATGCTTACAGAACAAGTAGGGTGTTATTTGTTGGGTTTATTCTTTTTTACACATGGCGCATTCTACATGGTCGTCCTAGATACCTCAGTAGAGGCTATCTAGAAGACCACTGTCCTTGGTGTGCTGTCGTTTACTTTTTGGCAGGCATGACAACCAGCTGTTCCTTTTTTTCCAACAAGATATTCTTTATTCGATTATGCCAAATCAAATATTCTCTTCTAGGCGATAGAGATATTCTATGCAGCGGATAGTCCAGACAATTTCTCTATCCATTTCACTTCTGACATGGGGTACCTCGCGTATCAACTTAACTATCAGGTATATCTAGTGTAGGTCGGGTATCTTCTGGTCAATCATACAATTTTTCATTGACACGTGGCACTCTATTATTGACCTTCAATTTCTTCCTCGTACAAGTAGCAATATCTTTTTTAAAAAATAATATCTTAAATGTACCCAAGCAAATAGTTGAAGAACTAAGTCCTCAAATTGAATTAAATTTTTTCGAACCAAGCTCCCTTAGTTTAGATCTATAATGTTGCAAGGTTTTGTTGGTTTCAATTTTAATTCTTAGTCTTCTATATATATATATATATTTATTTATTTATTTATTTATTTATTAAAATTGCATATATCATTAGAATTTTGCAAGTTTATTAGTTGAATAATAATGTCAAAATATTGCATACAAACTTTTAATTTTTATCACATGAACACACAAATAGTTGGGCTGGCTTAGGTTGGGCTAGGCTATTGTACATGTGCTTAACACGACTCAAAAGTGTATTACTCTCAAGTATAAGAGTGTCTAGTTATAATATAACTCGGTGAGACCGGGGTCGAACCACAAGGAATTTTAAATCTAGTAAAACTAAGAAAATTAATTGTGGGGAAAAGAAATTATTTGAAATCAATTTAAAAATAAGCTAAGGTTTAGGATCCACTCTCTGTATTCAAACTATAATTTTAATACTCTCTCATTTATATTTTGCCTCACTTTTACCAATTAATTATTATATCATTTAATTCTATGTGTGTGGATAAATATAGAATAAAGTACCTAATGTGCCACACTATAATAATGTGTCGACATTATGTCAAAATACCATAAAATCCAGTGAGATTTATAAATTAACATGATATAAAAATAATTAGAAAAGAATTAAAAAAAACTCATTTGAGAAAATAATAATAATTAATAGTTTGAAACATTGAGCTTCACCCTTCACCCTTCACCTCAACTTAATAAAATTAGCTACTCATATTGAAAGAAAACACAACACTCTTTTTATTTGATAAACTTTTTGAAATATATTACAAAGAAAATTGATACAAACGGAAATAAGAAAAGAAAAGAAACAAAGAAAGAAAGAAAATCTTCAGTCTCGGCTTCAGCTCTCAAATTTTGCTCTCCAACTTCCCCCGCTCTTCAATTTCTCCTCCCTTTTTATAGGCAACAATTGCCTTTAACTTTCTTTATTTTATTATTTATTTATTATTTTAAAATATATAAGTGTGTTGAAATGTGTGATGGTCAGGAGGCGTAATGGCCTCCTGACCATCACCAACAAGTTTTTGTTCTTTTGTTCTTTTTTTATTTTTTTATTTTATTCATTATTTATTATTACATCTCTTCAATTTTGTTCCAGTAGTTCTTCTTTATTCCCGCTTTCAATTCCAATTTCATCTTTATTCCTGAAAAAATATTTACAAGATAAAAATTAATAAATTATGAATTAATTTAACATAAAATATATTTGGGGAGTATTAAAATAATTTAGAAATAATGAACGCATTAATCAATACAATAAGTGAAAAACTAATAATTTTATCCTTATTAAATGTACACTTTTTAGTGTCAATCAGTGCTATTGGTGCTTTAGTCATTCGGATATATGGGCCTTGTTGCTATATAAATGATATTTCTTGAGTTAATATAAAAGGTATGGCTACAATTCCTCTAATGTGGTGTCGTGTTCTCAAAAAAAGAGTCCGACTATCTTTGGCTACCATTTGGCACCCAAAGACTTGGTGCAACCAGTTTCTTGACTGGTTGCTTTTTTTAATTTAAAGATTAAATTAAACTAATATTTTAATTAAAAACTAAAAAAAATATAGCAAATAGTAAAAAAAGATAAATAAATTGAAAATAAAAGAAAAATATAATCTTATTAAAATGAACAAAAAAACAGTTTATATTACAAAAGAAAAAATTTGTTTCTTATTTCATATGTGATGTCTCGTATTTAACATTAAAGTTTTCATGTATATTGTTACTTGTCTTAAGTTTATTATCCTAAATATCTCTAAATTTTTTTTTCCCACATGTTTCATATTTGGCATTCATATTACATGTTTAAAATCGTCTGGCTCATGTTACATGTGATATGTTGCATGTTTACATCGAAGTTATGTTTAACTTCAATCATTACATGTTCAACTATTGCATGTTTCACTTCAATCAATGACCGGTGCAGAATTATGGTATAACAATCATGCCAAAATAACTGGTTTCGGTGTTAGGAAAGATGACATGTGGTGTGAAAAAAAAAGTTCGAATGAATTATAATTCATCGGTGGGTTTGTCATTTCGAAGTGGTTAGAGGTGAAAAATATTCTCAGAACTGCAGTAGGGTGTGCAAACCACGACTAATCATACGTATTGGTTGTTGGGCATCATTTCAAGTGAATTATGATGAATCTGTTGGTAAACAAATCTTTAAAGAATTCAAGCCTGAACACAACCATCCTTTGGATTCTGCCAACGAAGTTCATCTCATTCATTCACATCGAAAAGTTACTGGTGCGGACTTTGTGCAAGCTAAGGCAAATGTTGGTGTGAAAACATGCCAATTCATGGATTACATGGCTAATCAAGTAGAGAGGTCATAGAACTTAAGGTTTACTCGCAAAGATATGCAAAACACACTAGATGTTTTCACTCGTGTTGTGGTTAGAGATTCAGACTTAGACACAACTATAGTATACTTTGCCGCAAAAGCTGAACATGACCCTGGGCTTTACTTTAAGTACACATTTGAAGATGAAAATTAAGCTAAGGAATTTGTTTTGGACTGATTGTATGCCACACTATGACTATCAGTGTTTTTCGATGCAACGTACAAAACTAATGCACATAAAAAACCCCTCGTTACACTTGTTTGGAAAAACCATCATTATAGATCTATGGTCTTTAAATTCACTTTGCTTGTAAATGAGACAATTGACTCGAACTATTTACGAACCTAGATATCCATTTTGAATCTCAAATGATCATATATTAACATATATCACCATCAACTAGTGTCTTAATCAACAATGCATAACCATGTCATCAATTTCAATCTCATTCAAAATATCAATGTATAATCATCAACATGCTCAAAATGCATATTACTTCTCTCTACATTCACATCATCAATAATATGACAACTATGTGCAATACTTCAAAAAAAAATGTCACATTATTATCTCAAGCTTTGCAAAACTAACAACAAACAATATGCTAGTACAGAAGGTGCACCAATATGCATATCCAAAAAAATCATTCCCATATTTTGTTTGAAATCTAAGTGCATGCTCTCTTGTTAACCTTGAAATACAAGTATGCAACCCAAGAGGGGGGGTGAATTGGGTTTCTAAATATTATTAGATTCTAAAACAAATTATCATGCAAATCTAAAATGAATTTAATGGAATAACAATTAAATCAATTAAAATATAAAAAGATAAGGGAATGGAGATTCAAACACGAAGATTTTTACGTGGTTCAGCCAACATCGCCTACGTCCACGCCTCCAAGCTTTCCGGGCTTGAGGATTTCACTAAGCAAGCCTCCAAGGCTTCAAATGCTTACACTTGACTTCCAAGGTGTCAATGAACCTTTACAACAAGAGATTATCCACAATCTCTTAACCCAAATGTATCCCAACACTTACAATCACTCAAAGTAGAAGATTAAAAATTATTTTTCTCTCACACAATATTTAAGATTACAAATCAATGTCCAATGTGTTAATAGATGAAACAAGAATGTGTTTTAAAGCTCTATGAAGATTGTATTCTCGAATATAAGCTCAATGGTCGTGTTGTGATCAATCTTGTTTGAATTTGAATGAGCTTATTTATAGTTGGAGCTGAAAAACTAGCCGTTACAAACTGTCTGCCCGAAAACGGTTCGCCGTTAACCATTAATGGTTCACCGTTTAGGCTGGTCAAAAGTTACCGTTGGGCCAAATTTCAAATAAACGGTTTGCCGTTTAGGCTTACCTTTTCGCCGTTAAATTCCAGAGACCTACAAGAGGAACATCAGTTATCCGTTTACATTAAACGGTTAAGGATTTGCATGAAGTAACCTCTCTGGATAGTATCGGTTAACCGTTTGTAATAAATGGTTCGCCGTTTGTTTCCAGTAACCTGCAAAACAATTTAGCCTTATTCGATTTTGTTAAACGGTGTCAGAAGAGTACAACCTTCAATTCTGAATTTTATCGGTTAACTGTTTAAATAAACGGTTCACCGTTAAATTCCAGTAGCCTTCCCAGCTTTTTGTGTTTTCCGTTTTTCTTAATCGGTTAGAGCTTAGGTAATATGTAGCTTTCTGATTTTAATCAGTTAACCGTTTGAAAGAAAATGGTTCACTATTTATTTCCAGAATCACATTTTAAACCAGATTTTGCAGAGAATCATTTTCTAATTTGAAAGTCCATCTTTTATGAATATGATTGGAATGATTATAAGACTTTCGTTTATTAAGGAATAGCTCCAACATTTTAATCAAAAACCATTTAAAGTTGGTTATCATCAAAATCAATATTATTAATATATTCATGTTAACAATCTTCCTCTTTTTTATGATGACAAACTTCATTCAATATTTTGTTCCTCCTTAATATATGCTCCCCCTAAATGTATGGCCAAATTAAGAAATGTCCAATAAAAAGATTTTTGCTTAAAAAAATATTTTTAAATTCATTTTAAATCTCCCCATAATTATCTCCCCCTTCATCATCAAAAAGAAAAGAGAGAAAGGAAAACCGTAAATCCGTTAAAGAAGTTACCCGGTTTTGGCGAGTGAAACTTTTGGCAGAGTTTCCCTTTAAAATGGAGTAAAACCACTAATACAAAATGAGATTAAAACACTTCTAAAATATATTAACAACAACTCCATCATCCAACAAACCAACAACGCCATGAACAAACAAACCAATAACTCCATTAACCAATAAACCAACAATTTCATCAACCAATATCAAGTCATCCAATATCAAGAACATCACACAAACATATCATCAAAATCTATAAAGAGCATATAGAGGTGGCAGTGTATATAAAAATATAAATGGCAACACAGAAACAACCAAAATATGAAATGTATGTGCGAAAATAGAACTCAGAAACTATGGAGGTGGAGAAGATGTGCTCCCCGGATCATTGCCGAAATAGCGGAGAAGAGTGCGCTGTCCAGCGATAAGCTCAAGCTGCTGATCAATGCTCTGCTGCTGAAAGTCAGAACATAGCTGTTGGTGGTCACGGGAAAAAGTGTCCAACCGATCAAGAATCAGTTACTGGCGCTCCGAAATTCGGTGAACATCAGCAATCAACTGCTGTACAACGTCTGAAACAGGGGGCTAAACTGGAGCTGGAGGTGGCTCAGAGGCAGATGGCTGCTCAGGAACAGCAGATGGCTCAGGAGCAAGAGGCTGCTTGGGAGCTAGAAGCGGCTCGGAAGAGGAGGGAATGTCAGCATCCATCGCATGCTCCTCAGAGTCAGAGTCAACTGGAGGCCGAGGGACAAAACAGCGACGCGGAGGATGAGGATGAGCTCCTAATCTAAAATTTGGAAGCTTATCGGGAGGATAGACATCGTTGAGCATTCGATCGTCCTTAAGAGCAATCAAGGTATCCCGGTTTTTGGAGTTGTTTATCTTTATCCACTCACCATTCTTCCTAGTAAAACCGATACTAGTCATGGCCTCGGGACCAATCCGTCTAGTCTCCATATAATCAGCATCAAGAAGAGGCACCTCAAAGCGTCGAAGTATCTTATTAATGATACTGCCATATGGAAGCAAGCGGTGGTTAACCGCGGGAGTACTCAACAAGTGCCGCACAATAACATAGTCGAGGTTAATGGGACGGCCTAAAATGAGGCTATCTAATAGGCCAACGTCCAACCTCGTAACCTCATCCGAGTGACCCTTCCTAGGTGTCACTATGTGCTGTAAAATAGTGTGAAGAATGCGAACTTGGAGAGGTAAAAGTTGAGACCGAAAAGGTAGAAGACATATCTCATCAGACAAGTTTCGACGACGATAAATATTACGGACTCCATCAGTATGAAAAAAACTGTCAAAGTGAAGGGCTTTCCTAGAGGTGTAAATATCATGACCCTCACTAGAGATACCAAGAAAGTCAGCTAGATCCGCATCATCAAATTCAATAGGCACACCGCCGACTTGAGTAACTATCCTATTTAGGCGAGTTGCGGAGATTTCCATGTTTGAATAAAAGACTCGCACTAAGTTGGGATAAACTCGGTCATCAAAGTCAATGGCAGACTCCCAAGGCTGAAGCATATCCTTAACGTTTCTACCACATACAACTAAGGTACTGAAATCATCTATTTCAACATAAGAAAAGTCAAGTACCTTTCGACCATTGAAGCGATCCTCGAACCGGTTTGCTAAGGAAGGCATGGGGAAATGAATTCTTGCGAATTCAGAGACTTCCCGTGGTGGTATAGGGTTCCTTGGAGGCACAGATTTTCGCCTGAGATTTCTCCGAGGGGGTGCAGCCATGGTGAAGAACAAATGAGTTTGAAAAATTACGGGAGAGATGTGATGAGAAGAAGATGAACCGATTATTGGCTTAGGAATGTGTAAAGGATGTGATTTTGATGCTCAATTTGGCTGAAGAATGGGAAGAATCGGGTTAAAAAGGAAGAAACCCGAACGGCTGCAGTTAGGGTTTAGATTTGGGATTTTTTAATTTTGGGCTGGATTTAAAGATTTGAATCAGTCAAAGTGTTCTAAAGGAGATAAGAAATGATGTTGTAGGTTTGATTTGGCAAGAAAAGCAAGGAAAAATGAAGATTTGGGGACAGAGGAGGAGTCAGCTGCGCAACAATGGCTGAAACGGTGAAAGGGCAACTGAAGAGGAAGAAGAAAACCTTTGAACAGTTTTATATTCACGAAAACGGTTAACCGTTTATTTAAACGGTTAAGGGGTAACTTCCAGATGCTAAAGAATGGGAGACGGTGAAAGGTTAAGCTCTTAACGGCTAAGGAGTAACTGTTAGAGGACTCTCTGTTTTTAAACGGTTTATCGATTGCATCAAACAGTGAAACGGCAAAAAGACAGACATAAAATCTCGTTTCTGGAATAAAACGGTGCACTGTTTATTGGAAACAGTTATCCGTTTATTTTATCTATAATTTCGCACATTTGATTTAATTTTTGGCAAGCAAATAATACATTCCAAGATCATGTGAATAGTACCGTACATGTGAACAGTGCTATTTTTCCTTTTATGCTCCTCCTAAGGTTTTCGACCGTCCTGAGTTCAAAAGTGATGTCCGTTTTGCCGTTTGATCTCTCGTTTATTATGAAATGACTATGATGCCCCAAAAATACACAAAATACTTAATTTAAAATAAAACATACATAATTAAATTATGTGAACCTTAAATACATAAAAGTAAGGGTTGTTAGTAAGACTTGAAATGTAAAATGACGATTTTCTCCTTTATAAATATACATTTTCTAACACTCAACACACTCCCAACCAGCTTATTGCTAGTCCCTAGCAAATAAAGCGAAAACAAAATTCAAACACAAATTTTTTTTTTTTAAACAATCTTGTTTATTCAATCAGACTAATGATAGCAATTAAATAAAAGTATAAGCATTATCTCCAGTCTAAAGCAACATCACACCCACATAAACCATCCACATGAATCAGCCTAGTAGATTGTCATAGCTACTTTCAAGAATGACATGTCAAACCCCAAAATCTCACTGGAAGTAGTGACACTCTCACAAAGAAATTAAACTCAATAAAAATAGTCACTCCAATGAATGGTACTTGAGAGAGAAAATAATAAAGAAGTGATATCACATGCTCTCACCAAGATGAAAGAAATGTGCCCTCAGCTTAGAAATAATATGATCTCAAGTCAAATAAAAATGTTAGTCAACCCAATTTTTTTTTTTTTTTTATGCACCACTACATCTTTTTAGCCCATATAACTAGCTTCTACTTCAGACTATAGTTCCCTAAAATCAAGAAGGACTTTTATTAGGATGTAACGTAGGCTAGAGACATGGCTAACAAAGAAGGGAAATAAGGAAAACAAAGTGTATGTTTGAGAAAAATGCAGAGAATTTTTTTTTTTTTTTTTAGGGAAGTTACAAGGTGGATTTCACCTATTATTGTTATTTTTATTTTTGAAACAACAATTTTTTTTTCTTTTTTTTTTTTAGGGCATAACTTCATTGTATAAAATGTTTATTTACATTTTTCTCAAACATAATAGGTGATGGAACTTGTAAGATATTGGGTAATACTCCAAATCAGAGTGGATCAAGATGATAAGTTTGACAAAGAAAATTTTTTTTTTTTTATTTGATAACTATGGATATTTGATAAAAGGGATGGCTAGAAAGGCTCAAATGGATCAAAGATGGCCTTTCCATCGTCTTTTAAGGCTCTAAATAATCTTCCATATCTACTAGTTAGATGGGCCTCCAAATGTAGCAACACACATTTTTTTTTCTTTTTTTTTTATTTTACAATTTTTTTTTAAAGGTTAACTCAAAAGAAATCTAGAGATCGTGTATACAATAATAAACTGCTAACCTGTATAAAGAATGGGCAAAAGGGTTACTCTTCAAGAAGAATGATAGGCTCAAAAACTCACTTGGTACTTATTATGACATGTTCATTCCTTCAAGCAACTCATATTTGTCTCTGACATCAACATGTAGAGTAGCAAACATAGTGTAACATCACTTAAGACCAAAGATAATACAAATACTAAAATTTGAAATGAATTATGTCATCCAAAGTTAAAACAAATCACACAAATTTTTTTTTTTAAACAACATCTACCCCCCAACCTATTCTAAACATGAAAGGAAAATATGTATTCAGAAATGTGAAAATAATGCAAAAAAATTAATTAGAAAAGTTACATTTAAAATGATAGAAAAAGAAATATTTTTTTGGTTTAATTTTTAACTAAGAAGATGCGTTTCTAGAGGCACTACACTCCATATTCAGCCATCTTCGACTCAAATATTTAAAAATGTATATTTATAAAGGAGAAATTAAAAAAAGAAGAAGAAAAATGAACATCAAAACTTAATAAAGAAAAAGAAAATGTATGAATTTTTTTGTTTTTTTTTTGAATTTTTTTTTCAAACGATGAAGATGCGTTTCTAGAGTTACTACACTCCATATTCAGCCATCTTCAACACAAAAAGTTAGCAACAGTTAGTTTCTACAACAAAAAATTAGTAAAAACTTAACCAAGATTCCACAATTGTCGACTATTCCCTTCCCCCAACCAGAACGAAACATTGTCCTCAATGTTTGAAAGGAAAGAAGTAGAGTTTAGAAGACATCACATGTGTGGTGTAACACAGAAGAAAATATTTACAAGCGGAGAGTTAAATCTAATTTGTACTTCTTACTGCGGCTACTGTTACCATCATTATTTGGACGCTCCAACACAAAGGTCTAGGGGTCTGGCTTCGGTCTATAAGCTTGTAACAGATCAAGTAGCTCATTAGCAGTGTGAACACAAATAAAAAGCTTTTTGGCATTAGAAAGAACGAAATAGTTTTTTATTGCATGGTTAAGAAATGCGATGAAGCCATCATAAAAGTTATTGACATTTAACAAACCGATGGGTTTCTGATGAATGTGCAGATGGGCCCAAGATGTTAGTGTGATAAGTGCCTCTAGTGTTGCAAGATCTTCTGGATGGAAAATAAAAGCATCAGCATGATTAAGCATTTCAGTTATTCTTTCTTGCATACCTGAGACGACTAATTCTTCTCCAGTCGATGAGTCAGACAAACTGCCCAAAGGTTTTAGGACTCTTGGGATGATGCCTAACACTTGGCTTCCTCTGACAAAAGCAGCTTCTGAGACAAATTTTGATAACCCTCGGTTACCTCCTCCATACACCAAGTGTAATTTTCTCTCCGCTATGCTTCGACCAAGATCTATGGCTGCATCAACGAACTCTTTATGTTTGCCATAGGTAAATCCAGAAAGCACACAAATGTTCTTAAATTGTCTATTGGGAGTAGCTGCCATTGGAATATTTCTCAAAAATAATTTGTGAGTGCCTAACTCACAAAAAGTCATATTTAAGAATCTTGGTGACAGTGGGTCACAACTGTGTATGAGGTGGCATGTCAGTGTCAAATAACACGTAAAGCATATGGCTCGCGAGTCAAAAAGGAAACAGTAAAAAGAAAAAGAAACAATGATAAAATTATTAAAGACAATAATGGAAAAAAAATAAAACAACAGTGAAAGAAAATAACAGTGAAGTAAAATGATATTTACAGGTAGTTGCGACTGTGGCTCACATCTTCCTCTGGTTTTACGTCCAGAAACGGCTTGAACGCCCTCTATGGGTCGAGGATGGGCTTCCCATCCAGTTTTCTTATAAACTGGCAAATAGGGTAGTTTATAGTCAGATTCCCGAGACTATATCGTGCATGCTCTTTCTGGAATAATGGCCATAACTGGAGAATCGCTCCTTGCACATATCCACTGGAATGCGTTTCAAGAGACAGAAGGATATCATCCAATGACTCCTTATTCAAGTCATCCCTAATCAATTGAATCTTATCTTTTCTGTTATCAAACATCATTCCTAAAGAAAATGGTTTTTTATCGCAACTCATTCTGGCACACTTATGACAAGCAACAGAAATTCTTCGAGCTCGTCGTTTTCTTGCATAATTTCCTTTACCACAACCAGGCATGTATGCAATAAATTTTAGAGGTAACTCACCTACCAATCGTACTTTAGCCTCGATTAACCAACGGATGTCAGCAGGTATGTTATTCCTCATGAGCAATCGCATGTGTTCGGACCGGGCTTTATAGATCGTAAGGAGGGCATTCTGAGGAAGTGAAGGGAATCGCTTGTGAAGCTTCGCTAGAATCTCATTTCTGTCCATACCTTCACCTCAGAATATCAGTTATTATGGGAAACTGAAGTAACCGACTTGATTGTCACGGAGTACCGTTATCCGCCACTTCACCAGGGTAACGAACTAAAGCACACAAACAGAAAAACAAATTAAAACACACAAAGAAAATTAAAATCGTCCTCTTATTGAATTTATCTCAAGCTCCAACTGTATGTCGTAAACACTTATCTCAATGTCTCTGAGTTGGCTTTCTAAATTCTCAACATAGGCTCCTAACTCTGGTGGTTATAGAGCCCAAATGCGATGTGTTTTACAAAATCGAATCTGCCTTTTGAGATGAGATTTTACACGTTGGAGTGGTTTAAGAATGTTCAGGAGGAATGGTTTAAGTATGGTACTCATGATTAACAATGATAAGAGAAAACTTAATGGTAAAACAAACACACTTATGAAAAATAATTTCAATTAGCAAAAGAATAATAAAAAGAAAGAAAGAAAAATCAAACCACCGAAAAGAAAAAAAAAATCAATTCAAATCTGGTGGGTCACTCAAATTTATTTCGGTGTCTTCTCTATGTGATTGGTACTCTAGATATGGCTTTAATCTTTGACTATTAACTTTAAATGTAACACCGTTCTTTGGGTCCTTAATTTCAATTGCCCCATGTGGAAAAACAGTATGAACAATAAAGGGACCAGACCAACGAGAGCGTAACTTACCTGGGAATAGGTGCAAGCGAGAATTGAATAAAAGCACTTTCTGACCTGGAGTGAACGATTTTCTCATAATTTACTTGTCATGGAAGACTTTCATTCGTTGCTTGTAAATCTTGGCATTTTCGTATGCATCATTGCGAATTTCTTCAAGTTCTGCAAGTTGTAATCTTCTTTCTGAGCTAGCTTGCTGCATGTCAAAGTTGAATTTCTTGATGGCCCAATATGCACGATGCTCGAGTTCTACAGGTAGGTGGCAAGCTTTTCCATACACTAACTTGTAGGGTGACATCCCAATCGGGGTCTTAAAAGCCGTTCTATATGCCCATAATGCATCATCATGTCTTAATGACCAATCTTTTCTGTCTGGCCTCACCGTCTTTTCTAATATGTGCTTTATTTCTTGATTGGAGATCTCAACTTGGCCACTGGTTTGCGAATGATATGGGGTCGCCACTTTGTGAGTGATTGAATATTTTGTCAAAAGAGCTTTGAATGCTTTGGTACAAAAGTGGGCACCACCATCACTGATTATTGCTCGAGGAAATCCAAAGCGCGAAACAATGTTGCTTTTCAAAAATCCTATCACCACCTTGTGATCATTGGTTTTGCATGGAATTACTTCTACCCAATATGTATTGATGGCCAAAAGAAGGGGGAAAGGGTCCCATGAAGTCGATATCCCATACATTAAAAATCTCAACCACTAAAATTGGATTTAGTGGCATTATGTTCCTTCGCGTAATGCTCCTCATTCGTTGACACATATCACATGAAGAACAGACAGTGTAAGCATCTCGAAATATAGTTGGCCAATAGAAACCACATTGTAAAACTTTAGTCGCTGTTTTCTTAGCACTGAAATGACCTCCACAAGCTTGTTCATGGCAGAATGAAAAGATATTCTGAATTTCACTTTCTGGGACACATCGTCTAACAATTTGGTCTGCACAATACTTGAACAAATACGGGTCATCCCAAAAGAAATTATTTATTTCTGCAAAGAATTTAGCCTTGTCTTGCTTGGTCCAATGCTCGGGAAGTTGACATGTAACAAGATAATTCACGATGTCAGTGTTGAGTGTTAGAAAATGCATATTTATAAAGGAGAAAATCGTCATTTTACACTACAAGTTTTACTAACACCTTTACTTTTATGAATTTAACCTTCTTTTGATTTAATTCCATGTGTTTTATTTTAATTAAGTATTTTATGTATTTTAGGGGCATTATAGTCATTTCACAATAAAGGAGAGATCAGACGGCAAAACGGACATCACTTTTGAACTCAGGACGGTCGAAAACCCTAGGAGGAGCATAAAAGGAAAAATGGCACTATTCACATGTACAGTACTATTCACGTGTACGGTACTGTCTACGTTACTGTTCACGACACTGTTCACATAGACGGATCGATAACGTGGCATTGACCGATGATGTGGCATTGACTGATGAGGTGTCACGATCCTGTTGGACTAAAATTCTTATGTACTGTTGATGGTGACGTGGCAGCATATCAGTGGACGAAAAATCTCGCGTACGGTGCATGCATCACACAGGATTATTTTCAACCAAACCGCGTTACTGTTCATCCGGGTCAAACCGTGTTACTGTTCATCCGCGTGGTCAAACCGTGGACTGTTGACTGATGACGTGGCGCAATCCTGAGCGTCCAAACTGTTTTTAATCCGATGGCCATGATTTACTCCATGTATCTATAAAAAGGGGGCCTCTCCCCCCTAATTTGATATCTCTGAATCCATTTTTGGGATCCATTTTCTGTAATTCCTTCTCCATCTTGTATTTTCTTCGTATTTTAATAAATTCCCATTTTGCCCCTAGTTCAATTATGAGTAGCTAATTTCCTTTCAAGCTTGGGTTGAAGGTGAAGTCTCAACATGTGTCATGGGCTTTATTTGGTAAATTTATTTTCTTTTCCCCTCTAGTTTTTGTGGATGATTTGACTTATCGTCGACAAATAATACTGATCTTGTCTAGATACCGCCTTGGTTACACCGGCTCTCTAGTATAAGGTTATTATTATTTGGCACGATAAGCCCTTAGCACCATATTGATTAGAGCGTGGTTCATGAGGTGTGGATTCCCCCCTCATGATTTAATTGGCATTAATAAGGAATATTTAGCCCATGATGCATGTTGATACGGATCCAGATACCCAAGTACGTCATTTCAATAGAATTCTCTTCAATTTATTCTCGCTATTTCAATTCCAATTTCAGAATTTATTCTCGCCATTTTAATTTAAGTTTTAGCATATTCCAAATCATTTCCACCACAGATCCAATCAACCATTTGCAAAATTAATTCTATACACAATTAAAATCCACCTCCTCGTGGGATCGACACTCGTCACCATTGATCTATACTACAATAGATTCGTGCGCTTGCGAGTTCATTAAAATTTGCACAACAAGTTTTTGGCGCCGTTGCCGGGGAGGTAAGTAATTTTAATTCATAGAATTAATTTTTGTGAATAATTCCATTTAATTTTTTTTCTTGTATTTTTTATTTAAAAAAAAAAAAGTGAATCTAAAATTAAAGGTTAGTATTTCTTTTCTTTTTCTCTTCTTTAAAATTTTGTAATTTATTTTTCAATTTATTTTTTTTCTTTCTTTGTAATTTTTTGTTTATTTTATTAATTTAATTTTTAGTTAATTTATTTCACGTATTTGTTTTTGTGTATTTTTATAGAAAGGTTGTAACAGCGTAATAAGGTTAGTATCGTAATTTCTCCCTCTTCTTTATTTTTATTTGTTTTGTTCTCATCTTTATTTTTTATTTGTTTTGTTCCCATCTTTATTTTTTGTTTTGTTTGCATCTTTATTTTTATTTTATTTATTTTGCATGCATGGTCGTAGGTCATTATTACCTAATCTTGAACCTATAGACCTTGAATTAGAAAAAACACTTCGCACACACAAACACGTTAAAAATAAAATGGATTTACAAGCACCACAGGAGAGGCCATTTAAGGACTATTTTAGTCCCTTAGCTAATTTGAGCACATCATGCATAAGATACCCAAATGTAGCTGCTAGGAGTTTTGAACTAAAACCTAGTGTGCTAAATTGTCTCCCCACATTCTATGGCTTAGAAAATGAGGACCCATATAATAATCTGAATGATTTTCATGCAATTTGTCAAACTTTTAAATATGAAAATTTTTCAGACGATGATGTTAAACTTAGATTATTCCCATTTTCTTTAAAGGATAGAGCTCGTTCATGGTTAAATACTTTGCCTGCTAATAGCATTGCATCATGGGAACAAATGGTTACAAAATTTCTAAATAAATATTTTCCAGTGCATAAAACCAATTCTATTCGCAGGGAAATTTCAGAGTTTACGCAGAGAGAAGATGAGCAGTTTTTCGAAACATGGGAGCGATTCAATGGGCTACTCTTGAAGTGTCCACATCATGGGTACGAGAAATGGCACCAATGCCAATACTTTTTGGAGGGATTATTGCCGAATGTGCAAGAATGGCTAATGGCAACAAGTGGAGGAGAGCTAATGTCAAAAAGTGCATCAGAAATTTGGGAGTTTTTCCAGCGACAAGCGGACAATTCCCAACAACGGAGTCGATCACTCAGGAATACTAGAAGGATTAAAGGAGTGAATGAGGTTCACATTGGCGAGTCAACTTCGGGAATCAAAGAAGTCAAGGAGATGGTTGAAGGTCTTGCTCGACAAATAGCATCGTTATCGACTGCTAAATCAACAGAATCACATGACCCTGACTCATATCCAGATCAAGCCAATGCCATAGGTGTAATGAGAAAGCCATCTAATTACAACCCATACTCCAACACATATAACCCTGGATGGAGAGACCACCCCAATTTTTCATGGTCTCAAGGATTCCAACAGAATGGACCAGCAGCTCCAGCTCCACAAATGCAACCAATTCCTCAAAATCCTCAAGCCTCTCAGCCCCCATTTAGACCATTCAATCAGAACCAGAACTACTCTCAACCCAGACCATGGGAGGATTCATTCCAGAATCTCAAGAATCTTACTCACTCCACGATTGAGCAACAGAACCGCACCATTGATGGACTACGAAATGAGTTGAGAGCGGGCTTCAACTCACAAGCTCAATCAGTTTCAAGCCTCGAGAAGATGGTGGGACAACTTGCTTCTTCAGTTCAAACCTTGGCAATGACTGTTGAGAAAGGCAAGTTTCCAAGTCAACCAGTGCCTAACCCTAAAGGAGTACATGAAGCAAGTACCAGTTCACCACAGCAGCATGGAGAGGTCAAAGCAGTTATGACCTTGCGAAAAGGAAAGGAAGTCGACAACAAAGTGGAGATGCCGGTGACAAAAGAAAATCAAATTGTACTTGTGAATGTTGAGGACTCACCACCGGAGGAGAGAGAAGAAACCAACCCACGAGAATACGTTCCCAAAGCTCCATTTCCTCAGAGGTTAGCGAAAGGAAAAAAGGGAAAATCCACAGGTGAGATTCTCGAAATCTTCAAACAGGTAAGTGTCAACATCCCTTTACTTGATGCTATTAAACAAGTTCCATCTTATGCCAAGTTTCTTAAAGACCTTTGTACTAAAAAGAGAAGTATGCATGTTCAAAAGAAGGCATTTTTAACAGAAAACGTTAGTTCTATACTCCAACATAAAATTCCTTTAAAATGCAAAGACCCAGGCTCCCCCACTATCTCATGTAGCATAGGGAACCACACAATTGAGAATGCTTTGTTGGATTTAGGAGCTAGTGTAAATTTGTTGCCTTACTCTGTATTCGTGAAACTTGGACTGGGAGAATTACACCCAACTCCAGTGGTGTTACAGCTTGCAGATCGGTCCACGAAAATACCCCGTGGTATTGTGGAGGACGTGCTTATCCAGGTAGACAAGTTTTATTTTCCTGTTGATTTCATTGTAATTGACACTCAACCAATACAGGACTCAAGGAAGCACATCCCCATTATTCTAGGCCGACCTTTCTTGGCAACTGCAGATGCTCATATTCAATGTAGGACCGGAAATATGCAGTTGTCCTTCGGCAACATGACTATGGAGCTAAATATTTTCAACATTGCCAAACAACCTCACAGTGCAGATGATGGAATTGTTGATGTGGATTTAATAGAAACAATAGTCGATAATACTTTTATTTCAAACCTTAGTGATGACCCTTTACAGACATGCTTAACTCACTTTGGTTTGGATTTTGATATTGACAGATCGGTCGAAGAGGTCAACGCCCTACTTGACTCAGCACCATCCATGGACACTAATAAATGGAAGTCAAGAGTAGAACAACTAGCACCGTCAGAAAAGAAACTCATCCCATCATCAGAATCACCACCGAAACTCGAGCTCAAACAATTGCCCAACACATTGGAATATGCGTTTTTGGGAGAAGAAAGCACTCTACCGGTAATCATCTCATCATCCCTAAATGACGAACAAAAAGGTAAGTTGTTGGATGTTTTAAAAGAGCACAAAGGAGCATTAGGATGGACCATAGCAGACATTAAAGGTATAAACCCAGTAGACTGCATGCATTACATTCACCTTGATGAAAATGCTAAAACTACTAGGGAAATGCAACGTCGGTTAAATACTAATATGAAAGAAGTTGTTAGAACAGAAGTCCTTAAGCTATTAGATGCAGGTATCATTTACCCAATTTCTGATAGTTCATGGGTCAGTCCTGTACAAGTTGTCTCCAAAAAGTCAGGAGTCACAGTAGTTACCAATGCTGATAATGAATTGATACCAACTAGAGTAACTACAGGATGGCGTGTATGCATTGATTATAGAAAGTTGAATTCTGTCACACGTAAAGACCATTTTCCTTTACCATTTATTGATCAAATGCTCGATAGATTAGCAGGCCATGAATTTTATTGCTTTCTAGATGGCTACTCAGGATATAATCAGATTCCCATAGCACCAAAAGATCAAGAGAAAACTACTTTCACTTGCCCTTTTGGCACTTTTGCATATAGGAGAATGCCATTTGGATTATGTAATGCACCTGCTACATTCCAACGATGCATGTTGAGCATTTTTTCTGATATGGTTGAACGATTCCTTGAAGTCTTTATGGATGATTTTTCTGTCTTTGGTGACTCGTTTGATCAATGTTTACATCATCTAACGCTAGTTCTGCAGAGATGTATCGAGAAGAACTTAATCTTAAATTGGGAGAAGTGTCATTTTATGGTAAAACAAGGTATTGTTCTCGGTCACATCATTTCGAGCAAAGGTATTGAGGTTGACAAAGCCAAGGTGGATCTCATTTCTAATCTTCCTCCACCTAAAACAGTCAGAGAAGTAAGATCTTTCCTTGGACATGCTGGTTTCTATAGACGTTTCATTAAAGATTTTAGCAAAGTTTCTAGACCCTTATGCAATCTACTTGCTAAGGATGTACCTTTTATCTTTAATGATTCATGTCTTGTGGCATTTGAAAAATTAAAGCAGTTGTTGACATCATCACCCATCATTCAGGCCCCAAACTGGAGCTTACCATTTGAGCTCATGTGTGATGCATCTGATTATGCAGTAGGAGCAGTATTAGGACAAAGAGTTGATCGAATTCCGCATGTTATTTACTATGCTAGTATGACATTGAATGATGCACAGTTGAATTATTCAACTACTGAAAAAGAAATGCTAGCAGTAGTGTTTGCATTGGAAAAATTTCGATCTTATCTCATTGGTTGTAAAATAATTGTGTTCACAGATCATGCTGCTCTTAAATATCTTCTCACAAAGAAAGATGCAAAAGCTAGACTAATTCGTTGGGTGTTACTTTTGCAGGAGTTTGACTTGGAATTCAAAGATAAGAAAGGCACAGAGAATGTTGTGGCGGACCACCTCTCTCGTCTCCATTTTGACACAATTACAGAATCATTACCATTGAATGAGTCATTTCCAAATGAACAATTAATGAATGTGGAAGTATTACCTTGGTATGCTGATATAGTTAATTATCTTGTTACAGGTAAACTTCCAGAGCATTGGACCAAGCAAGATAAGGCTAAATTCTTTGCAGAAATAAAGAATTTCTTTTGGGATGACCCGTATTTGTTCAAGTATTGTGCAGACCAAATTGTTAGACGATGCGTCCCAGAAAGTGAAATTCAGAATATCCTTTCATTCTGCCATGAACAAGCTTGTGGAGGCCATTTCAGCGCTAAGAAAACAGCGACTAAAGTTTTACAATGTGGTTTCTATTGGCCAACTATATTTCGAGATGCTTACACTTTCTGTTCTTCATGTGATAGGTGTCAACGAATGGGGAGCATTACACGAAGGAACATGATGCCACTAAATCCAATTTTAGTGGTTGAAATTTTTGACGTATGGGGTATCGACTTCATGGGACCCTTTCCCCCTTCTTTTGGCCATCAATACATATTGGTTGGTGTTGACTACGTCTCGAAATGGGTAGAAGCAATTCCATGTAGGACCAATGATCACAAAGTGGTGATAGGATTTTTGAAAAGCAACATTGTTTCACGCTTTGGATTCCCTCGAGCGATAATCAGTGATGGTGGTGCCCACTTTTGTAACAAAGCATTCAAAGCTCTTTTGACAAAGTATTCAATCACACACAAAGTGGCGACCCCGTATCATCCGCAAACCAGTGGCCAAGTTGAGATCTCCAATCGAGAAATCAAGCACATATTAGAAAAAACGGTGAGGCCAGACAGAAAAGATTGGTCATTAAGACTTGATGATGCATTATGGGCATATAGAACGGCTTTCAAGACCCCGATTGGGATGTCACCCTACAGGCTAGTGTATGGAAAAGCTTGCCACCTACCTGTAGAACTCGAGCATCGTGCATATTGGGCCATCAAGAAATTCAACTTTGACATGCAGCAAGCCAGCTCAGAAAGAAGATTACAACTGGCAGAACTTGAAGAAATTCGCAATGATGCATACGAAAATGCCAAGATTTACAAGCAACGAATAAAAGTCTTTCATGACAAGCACATTATGAGAAAATCGTTCACTCCAGGTCAGAAAGTGCTTTTATTCAATTCTCGTTTGCACCTATTCCCAGGTAAGTTACGCTCTCGATGGTCTGGTCCCTTTATTGTTCATACTGTTTTTCCACATGGGGCAATTGAAATTAAAGACCCAAAGAACGGTGTCACGTTTAAAGTTAATGGTCAAAGATTAAAGCCATATCTAGAGTACCAACCACATGGAGAAGACACCGAAATAAATTTGAGTGACCCACCAGATTTGAATTGATTTTTTTTTCTTTTCGTTGATTTGATTTTTCTTTCTTTCTTTTTATTATTCTTTTGCTAATTGAAATTATTTTTGCATAAGTGTGTTTGTTTAACTATTAAGTTTTCTCTTATCATTTTTAATCATGAGTACCTTACTTAGACCGTTCCTCCTGAACATTCTTAAACCACTTCAACGTGTCAAAACTCATCTCAAAAGGCAGATTCAATTTTGTAAAACACATCGCATTTGGGCTCTACAACCACCAGAGTTAGTAGCCTATGTTGAGGGTTTAGAACGCCAACTCAGAGACATTGAGAGAAGTGTTTACGACATCCAGTTGGAGCTTGAGGTAAATTCCATAAGAGGACGATTTTAATTTTCTTTGTGTGTTTTGATTTGTTTTTCTGTTTGTGTGCTTTAGTTTGTTACCCCGGTGAAGTGGCGGATAACGGTACTCCGTGACAATCAAGTCGGTTACTTCAGTTTCCCATAATAACTGATATTCTGAGGCGAAAGTATGGACAGAAACGAGATTCTAGCGAAGCTTCACAAGCGATTCCCTTCACTTCCTCAGAATGCCCTCCTTACGATCTATAAAGCTCGGTCCGAACGCATGCGATTACTCATGAAGAATAACATACCTGCTGACATCCGTTGGTTAATCGAGGCTAAAGTACGATCGACAGGTGAGTTACCTCTAAAATTTATTGCATTCATGCCTGGTTGTGGTAAAGGAAATTATGCAAGAAAACGACGAGCTCGAAGAATTTCTGTTGCTTGTCATAAGTGTGCCAGAATGAGTTGCGATAGAAACCCATGTTCTTTAGGAATGGTGTCTGATAACAGGGAAGATAAGATTCAATTCATTAGGGATGGCTTGAATAAGGAGTCATTGGATGATATCCTTTTGTCTCTTGAAACGCATCCCAGTGGATATGTGCAAGGAGCGATTCTCCGGTTATGGCCATTATTCCAGAAAGAGCATGCACGATATAGTCTCGGGAATCTGACTATAAACGACCCTGTTTGCCAGTTTATAAGAAAACTGGATAGGAAGCCGATCCTCGACCCATAGAGGGCGTTCAAGCCGTTTCTGGACGTAAAACCAGAGGAAAATGTGAGCCACAGTCGCAACTACGTGTAAATATCCTTTTACTTTACTGTTATTTTATTTCATTTCACTGTTGTTTTATTGTTTGCATTATTGTCTTTAATAATTTTGTTACTGTTTGCTTTTTCCTTTTTACTGTTTCCTTTTTGACTCGCGAGCCACGTGCTTTACGCATTATTTGACACTGACATGTTACCTCATTCACAGCTATAATCCATTGTCACCAAGATTTTTAAATATAACTTTTTGTTACGAACTCACAAATTGTTTTTGAGAAGTATCACAATGGCAGCTACTCCCAATAGACAATTCAAGAACATTTGTGTGCTTTCTGGATTTACCTATGGCAAACATAAAGAGTTCGTGGAGGCAGCCATAGATCTTGGTCGAAGCATAGCAGCGAGAAAATTACATTTGGTGTATGGAGGAGGTAACCGAGGGTTATCAAAAATGGTCTCAGAAGCAGCTTTTATCAGAGGAAGTCAAGTGTTAGGCATCATTCCAAGAGTCCTAAAACCATTGGGCAGTTCGTCTGACTCATCAACTGGAGAAGAGTTAGTCGTCTCAGGTATGCAAGAAAGAATAACTGAAATGCTTAATCATGCTGATGCTTTTATTTTCCTTCCAGGAGATCTTGCAACACTAGAAGCACTTATGACACTAGCATCTTGGGCCCATCTGCACATCCACCAGAAACCTATCGGTTTGTTAAATGTCAATAACTTTTATGATGGCTTTATCGCATTTCTTAACCATGCAATAAAAAACTATTTCATTCCTTCTAATGTGAAAAAACTCTTTCTTTGTGCTCACACTGCTAATGAGCTACTTGATATGTTACAAGCTTATAAACCGGAGCCAGACCCCTGGACCTTTGTGTTGGAGCGACCAAATAATGATGGTAACAGTAGCCGCAGTAAGAAGTACAAATTAGATTTAACTCTCCGCCTGTAAATATTTTCTTCTGTGTTGCACCACCCAGGTGATATCTTCTAAACTCTACTTCTTTCCTTTACAACATTGAGGACAATGTTTCGTTCTGGTTGGGGGGAGGGAATAGTCGACAATTGTGGAATCTTGGTTAAGTTTTTACTAATTTTTTGTTGTAGAAACTAACTGTTGCTAACTTTTTGTGTTGAAGATGGCTGAATATGGAGTGTAGTTACTCTAGAAACGCATCTTCATTGTTTAAAAAAAAAAAAAAAAAAATTTCTTTTTCTTTATTAAGTTTTGATGTTCATTTTTCTTCTTCTTTTTATTTTCTCCTCTATAAATATACATTTTCCAACTTTTGAGTCGAAGATGGCTGAATATGGAGTGTAGTGCCTCTAGAAACGCATCTTCTTAAGTTAAAAAAAAAAAAAAAAACCATTTTCGTTTTCTATCATTTTAAGTGTAACTTTTCTAATTAGTTTTTATGCATCATTTTCATATCTCTGCATACATATTTTCCTTTCATGTTTAAAATAGGTTGGGGGGTAGAATATTGTTTAAAAAAAAAAAAAAAAAATTTGTGTGATTTATTTTAACATTGAATGACATGATTAATTTCAAATTTTAGTATTTGTATTATCTTTGGTCTTAAGTGATGTTACGCTATGTTTGCTACTTTACATGTTGATGTCGAAGACAAATATGAGTTGCTTGAAGGAATGAACATGTCATAAATAAGTGCCAAGTGAGTTGTTGAGCCTATCATTTTCTTGGAGAGTAACCCTTTTGCCCATTCTCTATACAGCTTAGCAGTTTATTATTTTATACACGATCTCTAGATTTCTTTTAAGTTAACCCTTTAAAAAAAATGGTAAAATAAAAAAAATAAAAAAAAAGAAGAAAAAAAGAAAAAAATGTGTGTTGCTACATTGGGAGGCCCATCTAACTAGTAGATATGGATAATTATTTAGAGCCCTAAAAGACGATGGAAAGGCCATCTTTGATCCGTTTGAGCCTTTCTAGCCATCCCTGTTATTAAATATCCATAGTTACCCCTTTTGAGCCTTTAAAAAAAAAAAACAAAAACAAAAACATTTTCTTTGTCAACTTATCATCTTGACCCACTCCGATTTGGAGTATTACCCAATGTCTTTTAAGTTCCATCACCTATTTATGTTTGAGAAAATGTAAATAATTATGTTGTTCAGTGAAGTTATGCCAAATAAAAGCAAAAAGAAAAAAAAAACAAAAACAAAAACAAAAGTTGTTGTTTCAAAAGAATAAAAATAACAATAATAGGTGAAATCCACCTTGCAACTTCCAAAAAAAAAAAAAAAATTCTGCATTTTTCTCAAACATACACTTTGTTTTCCTTATTTCCTTTCTTTGTTAGCCATATCCCTAGCCTACGTTACGTCCTAATAAAAGTCCTTCTTGATTTTAGGGAACTATAGTTTGAAGTAGAAGCTAGTTATATGGGCTAAAAAGATGTAGTGATGCATAATAAAAAATAAAAAAAAGATAAAAAAAAGATAAATAAAGTGGGTTGACTAACATTTTATTTGACTTGAGATCGTATTATTTCTAAGCTGAGGGCATATTTATTTCATCTTGGTGAGAGCATGTGATATCACTTCTTCATTATTTTCTCTCAATTACCATTCATTGGAGTGACTATTTTTTGGGTTTAATTTCTTTGTGAGCGTGTCACTACTTCCAGTGAGATTTTGGGGTTTGACATGTCATTCTTGAAAGTAGCTATAACAAAGTCTACTGGGCCGATTCATATGGATGGTTGATGTGGGTGTGATGTTGCTTTAGACTGGAGATAATGCTTATACTTTTATTTGATTGCTATCATTAATCTGATTGAATAAACACGAGTGTTTCTAAAAAAAAAAAAAAAAAAAAAATTTTTGAATTTGAATTTTGTTTTCGCTTTATTTGCTAGGGACTAGCAATAAGCTGGTTGGGGGGTGTGTTGAGTGTTAGAAAATGCATATTTATAAAGGAGAAAATCGTCATTTTACACTACAAGTTTTACTAACACCTTTACTTTTATGAATTTAACCTTCTTTTGATTTAATTCCATGTGTTTTATTTTAATTAAGTATTTTATGTATTTTAGGGGCATTATAGTCATTTCACAATAAAGGAGAGATCAGACGGCAAAACGGACATCACTTTTGAACTCAGGACGGTCGAAAACCCTAGGAGGAGCATAAAAGGAAAAATAGCACTATTCACATGTACAGTACTATTCACGTGTACGGTACTGTCTACGTTACTGTTCACGACACTGTTCACATAGACGGATCGATAACGTGGCATTGACCGATGATGTGGCATTGACTGATGAGGTGTCACGATCCTGTTGGACTAAAATTCTTATGTACTGTTGATGGTGACGTGGCAGCATATCAGTGGACGAAAAATCTCGCGTACGGTGTATGCATCACACAGGATTATTTTCAACCAAACCGTGTTACTGTTCATCCGGGTCAAACCGTGTTACTGTTCATCCGCGTGGTCAAACCGTGGACTGTTGACTGATGACGTGGCGCAATCCTGAGCGTCCAAACTGTTTTTAATCCGATGGCCATGATTTACTCCATGTATCTATAAAAAGGGGACCTCTCCCCCCTAATTTGATATCTCTGAATCCATTTTTGGGATCCATTTTCTGTAATTCCTTCTCCATCTTGTATTTTCTTCGTATTTTAATAAATTCCCATTTTGCCCCTAGTTCAATTATGAGTAGCTAATTTCCTTTCAAGCTTGGGTTGAAGGTGAAGTCTCAACATGTGTCATGGGCTTTATTTGGTAAATTTATTTTCTTTTCCCCTCTAGTTTTTGTGGATGATTTGACTTATCGTCGACAAATAATACTGATCTTGTCTAGATACCGCCTTGGTTACACCGGCTCTCTAGTATAAGGTTATTATTATTTGGCACGATAAGCCCTTAGCACCATATTGATTAGAGCGTGGTTCATGAGGTGTGGATTCCCCCCTCATGATTTAATTGGCATTAATAAGGAATATTTAGCCCATGATGCATGTTGATACGGATCCAGGTACCCAAGTACGTCATTTCAATAGAATTCTCTTCAATTTATTCTCGCTATTTCAATTCCAATTTCAGAATTTATTCTCGCCATTTTAATTTAAGTTTTAGCATATTCCAAATCATTTCCACCACAGATCCAATCAACCATTTGCAAAATTAATTCTATACACAATTAAAATCCACCTCCTCGTGGGATCGACACTCGTCACCATTGATCTATACTACAATAGATTCGTGCGCTTGCGAGTTCATTAAAATTTGCACAACAGTCCGCATACCATAGTAATACTTTCACATTCATCAATTGTTCATCTGGAAATGACTCATTCAATGTTAATGGCTCTGTAATTGTGTCAAAATGGAGACGAGAGAGATGGTCTGCCACAACATTTTCTGTGCCTTTCTTATCTTTAAATTTCAAGTCGAATTCTTGCAAAAGTAACATCCAACGAATTATTCTAGCTTTTGCATCTTTCTTTGTGAGAAGATATTTAAGAGTAGCATGATCAGTGAACACAATTATTTTACAACCAATGAGATAGGATCAAAATTTCTCTAATGCAAACACTACTGCTAGCATTTCTTTTTCAGTAGTTGAATAGTTCAACTGTGCATCATTCAATGTCATACTAGCATAGTAAATAACATGGGGAATTCGATCAACTCTTTGTCCTCAAACTGATCCTACTGCATAATCAGATGCATCACACATGAGCTCAAATGGTAAGCTCTAATTTGGGGGCTGAATGATGGGTGATGATGTCAATAATTGCTTTAATTTTTCAAAAGCCACAAGACATGAATCATTAAAGATAAAAGGTACATCCTTAGCAAGTAGATTGCATAAGGGTCTAGAAACTTTGCTAAAATCTTTAATGAAACGTCTAAAAAAACCAGCATGCCCAAGGAAAGATCTTACTTCTCTTACTATTTTGGGTGGAGGAAGATTAGAAATGAGATCCACCTTGGCTTTGTCAACCTCAATACCTTTGCTCGAAATGATGTGACCGAGAACAATACCTTATTTTACCATAAAATGGCACTTCTCACAATTTAAGACAAAGTTCTTTTCAATACATCTCTGCAGAACTAGTGTTAGATTATGTAAACATTGATCAAACGAGTCATCAAAGACAGAAAAGTCATCCATAAAGACTTCAAGGAATCGTTCAACCATATCAGAAAAAATGCTTAACATGCATCGTTGAAATATGGCAGGTGCATTACATAATCCAAATGGCATCCTCATATATGCAAAAGTGCCAAAAGGGCAAGTGAAAGTGGTCTTCTCTTAATCTTTTGGTGCTATGGGAATCTGATTATATCTTGAGTAGCCATCTAGAAAGCAATAAAATTCATGGCATGTTAATCTATCAAGCATTTGATCAATAAATGGTAAGAGAAAATGGTCTTTACGTGTGACAGAATTCAACTTTCTATAATCAATGCATACACGCCATCATGTAGTCACTCTAGTGGGTATCAATTCATTATCAGCATTCGTAACTACTGTGACTCCTGACTTTTTGGGGACAACTTGTACAGGACTGACCCATGAACTATCAGAAATTGGGTAAATGATACTTGCGTCTAATAGTTTAAGGACGTCAGTTCTAACAACTTCTTTCATATTAGGATTTAACTGACGTTGCATTTCCCTAGTAGATTTAGCATTTTCATCAAGGTGAATGTAATGCATACAGTTTCCTGGATTTATACATTTTATGTCCGCTATGGTCCATCCTAATGCTCCTTTGTGCTCTTTTAAAACATCCAACAACTTACTTTTTTGTTCGTCATTTAAGGATGATGAGATGATTACTGGCAGAGTACTTTCTTCTCCCAAAAATGCATATTCTAGAGTGTTGGGCAATGTTTTGAGCTCAAGTTTCGGTGGTGATTATGATGATGGGATGAGTTTCTTCTCTGATGGTGCTAGTTGTTCAACTCTTGACTTCCATTTATTGGTGTCCATGGATGGTGTTGAGTCAAGTAGGGCGTTGACCTCATCGACTGATCTGTCAATATCAAAATCCAAACCAAAGTGAGTTAAACATGTTTGTAAAGGATCATCACTAAGGTTTGAAAGAAATGTATTATCAACTATTGTTTCTATTAAATCCACATCAACAATTTCATCATCTGCATTATGAGGCTGTTTGGCAATGTTAAAGATGTTCAGCTCCATAGTCATGTTGCCAAAGGACAACTGCATATTTCCAGTCCTACATTGAATGTGAGCATCCGCAGTTGCCAAGAAAGGTCGGCCTAGAATAATGGGGATGTGCTTCCTTGAATCCTGTATTGGTTGAGTGTCAATTACAATGAAATCAACAGGAAAATAAAACTTGTCTACCTGGATAAGCACGTCCTCCACAATACCACAAGGTATTTTCGTGGACCGATCTGCAAGCTGTAACACCACTGGAGTTGGGTGTAATTCTCTCAGTCCAAGTTTCAAGAATACTGAGTAAGGCAACAGATTTACACTAGCTCCTAAATCCAACAAAGCATTCTCAATTGTGTGGTTCCCTATACTACATGAGATAGTGGGGGAGCCTGGGTTTTTACATTTTAGAGGAATTTTGTGTTGGAGTATAGAACTAACATTTTCTGTTAAAAATGTCTTCTTTTGAACATGAATGTTTCTCTTTTTAGTACACAGGTCTTTAAGAAACTTGGCATAAGATGGAACTTGCTTTATAGCATCAAGTAAAGGGATGTTAACACTTACCTGTTTGAAGATTTCAAGAATCTCACCTGTAGATTTTCCCTTCTTTCCTTTAGCTAATCTCTGAGGAAATGGAGCTTTGGGAACATATTCTCGCGGTTTGGTTTCTTCTCTCTCCTCCAATGATGAGTCCTCAACATTCACAGGTACAATTTGATTTTCTTTTGTCACCGGCATCTCCACTTTGTTGTCGACTTCTTTTCCTTTTCCCAAGGTCATGACTGCTTTGACCTCTCCATGCTGCTGTGGTGAACTCGTACTTGCTTCATGTACTCCTTTAGAATTAGACACTGGTTGACTTGGAAATTCACCTTTCTCAACAGTCATTGCCAAGGTCTGGACTGAAGAAGCAAGTTGTCCCACCATCTTCTCGAGGCTTGAAACTTATTGGGCTTGTGAGTTGAAGCCTGCTCTCAACTCATTTCGTAGTCCATCAATGGTGCGGTTCTGTTGCTCAATCGTAGAGTGAGTAACATTCTTGAAATTCTGGAATGCATCCTCCCATGGTCTGGGTTGAGAGTAATTCTGGTTCTGATTGTATGATCTAAATGGTGGCTGAGAGGCTTGAGGATTTTGAGGAATTGGTTGCATTGGTGGAGCTGGAGCTGTTGGTCCATTCTATTGGAATCCTTGAGACCATGAAAAATTATGGTGGTCTCTCAATCCAGGGTTATATGTGTTGGAGTATGGGTTGTAATTTGATGGTTTTCTCATTACACCTATGGCATTGGCTTGATCTGAGTATGAGTCATGGTCATGTGACTCTGTTGATTTAGCAGTCGATAACGATGCTATTTGTCGAGAGAGGCCTTCAATTATTGCTTTGACTTCTTTAATTTCTGAACTTGACTCGCTAATGTGAACCTCATTTACTCCCTTAATTCTTCTAGTATTCCTGAGTGTTCGACACCGTTGTTGGGAATTATCCGCTTGTCGCTGGAAGAATTTCTAAATTTCTGATGCACTTTTTGACATTAGCTCTCCTCCACTTGTTGCCATTAACCATTCTTGCACATTCAGCAATAATCCCTCCAAAAAGTATTGGCATTGGTGCCATTTCTCGTACCCATGATGTGGACACTTCAAGAGTAGCCCATTGAATCGCTCCCATGTTTCGAAAAACTGCTCGTCTTCTCTCTGGGTAAACTCTGAGATTTCCCTGCGAATAGCATTGGTTTTATGCACTGGGAAATATTTATTCAAAAATTTAGTTACCATTTGTTCCCATGATGTAATGCTATTAGCAGGCAATGTATTAAACCATGAACGAGCTCTATCCTTTAAAAAAAATGGGAATAGTCTAAGTTTTACATCATCATCTGAAAAATTCTCATATTTAAATGTTTGACAAATAGCATGAAAATCGTTTAGATGATTATATGGGTCCTCATTTTCTAGGCCATAGAATGTTGGGAGACAATTTAGCACGCTGTGTTTTAGTTCAAAACTCCTAGCAGCTACATTTTGGTATCTTATGCATGATGTGCTCAAATTAGCTGAAGGACTGAAGTAGTCCTTAAATGGTCTCTCATGTGGTTGCAAATCCATTTTATTTTTAATGTGTTTGTGTGTGCGAAGTGTTTTTTCTAGTTCAAGGTCTATAGGTTCAAGATTAGGTAATAATGACCTTCGACCATTCATACAAAACAAATAAAATAAAAATAAAGATAGGAACAAAATAAATAAAAATAAAGAAGAGAGAGAAATTACGATACTAACCTTATTGCGCTATTATAACCTTACTATAAAAATACACAAAAAAAAACAATACGTGAAATAAACTAACTAAAAAAAATTAGTAAGATAAACAAAAATTACAAAGAAAAAAAAAACTTGAAAATTAAATTACATAATTTTAAAGAAGAGAAAAAGAAAAGAAATACTAACCTCTAAATGCATATTCACTTTTTTTTTCTTTTTTTTAATAAGAAAAAAAATACAAGAAAAAAATAAAAGAAATTATTCACAAAAATTAATTCTACGAATTAAAATTACTTACCTCCCCGGCAACGGCGCCAAAAATTTGTTGTGCAAATTTTATTGAACTCGCAAGTGCACGAATCTATTGTAGTGTAGATTAATGGTGACGAGTGTCGATCCCACGAGAAGGTGGATTTTAATTGTGTGTAGAATTAATTTTCTAAATAGGTGGTTGGATTTGTGGTGAAAATGATTTGCATTATCCTAAAATTCGAATTAAGATGGCAAGAGTAAATTGAAGTGAAAATCTATTAAATTGACGTACTTGGGTATCTGGATCCGTATCAACATGCATCATGGGCTAAATATTCCTTATTAATACCAATTAAATCATGAAGGGGGAATCCACACCTCATGAACCACACTCTAATCAATATGGTGCTAAGGGCGTATCGAGTCAAATAATAATAACCTAGTACTAGGGAGCCGGTGTAACTAGGACGGTATCTAGACAAGCTTATTATTATTTGTCGACGAGAAGTCAAAACATCCACAAAAACTAGAGGGGAAGAGAAAATAAATTTACCAAATAAAGCCCATGACACATGTTGAGACTTCACCTTCAACCCAAGCTTGAAAGAAAATTAGCTGCTCATAATTGAACTAAGGGCAAAATGGGAATTTATTAAAATACGTAGAAAATACAATATGGAGAAGGAATTACAGAAAATAGAGTCCAAAAATGGATTCAGAGGTATCAAATTAGGGGGGAGAGGCCCCCTTTTTATAGATACATTGAGTAAATCATGGCCATCGGATTAAAAACAGTTTGGACGCTCAGGATTGCGCCACGTCATCAGTCAACAGTACGCGGTTTGACCACGCGGGTGAACAGTAACACAGTTTGACCCGGCTTTGAACAGTAACGCGGTTTGGTTGAAAATAATCCCGTGTAATGTATGTACCGTACGCGCAAGTTTTGGTCCACTAATATGCTGCCACGTCACCATCAACAGTTCATAAGAATTTTAGACCAACAGAATCATGACACCTCATCAGTCAATGTCACATCATCGGTCAATGCCACATCATCGATCCGTCTATGTGAACAATGTCGTGAACAGTAGCGTAGACAATACCGTACATGTGAATAGTACCGTACATGTAAACAGTGCCATTTTTCTTTTTATGCTCCTCCTAAGGTTTTCGACCGTCCTGAGTTCAAAAGTGATGTCCGTTTTGCCGTTTGATCTCTCGTTTATTGTGAAATGACTATGATGCTCCTAAAATACACAAAATACTTAATTTAAAATAAAACATACATAATTAAATTATGTGAACCTTAAATACATAAAAGTAAGGGTTGTTAGTAAGACTTGAAATGTAAAATGACGATTTTTTCCTTTATAAATATACATTTTCTAACACTCAACGGTACCATAAGTATATTAGCAACTGGTCATTGTTAATAGATTTAAATGTATGAGACTTCCAACATACGATAGCTGCGGATGCAGATTTATTCTGCCCAGTGTTGCAGCACTTATTGTAACTAATGATGCTAAATTGATAGACAACAGTCACCCCATTAGGAGAGTTTGATCATTCAACTACTATATTCTCAAGTGAATTTTAGACACAGTTAATCTAGTTTATTTCATTACAGTATTGTCTTATTTAGTTCTTATTTCAATTATTGATTACGATAGAAATTACTTGACAATTGTTTGTTTTGGTTTCAAGTTGAGTTGCGTTATTGCGAGTGCTATAGCATTTTGAATAACATCAATCCATGTGGAGACGATCTTGAATACTTATCACTTTATTACTTGTTGTGTATACTTGCACATTGGCATTGATAGTTATTGCTTATAAAATTTACCAACAATCATACCAAAACCGATGACGTCTTTGGTACAAATTTTGGATACTCTATAAAGTTTATCACATAACCTCACAGTCATGTCCATTCCTTTGCTTTAGAACTCTGACACTATGGTTGATTGGAAAGTTAAAGAACTTTACGTGATCTGTATCGGTTGCCATATAAGGTTGGAAAATCAAATCTAGGGAATGAAGGTGTCGAAAATATCGAAAAACAATGCCAATTATGGATGTGGATATAACACAATGTACACGAGTAATAATATGAAATACATTACTTAAAATAACATGAGTGACACCCAATGTGCTACACTTGATCGTGCTGTCTTCTATTACTACGATGATCTGGAAGAAGATCACATATCTCAATACTTTTATCCTTCAAATTCATGATGTATCGGTTGCCATATAAGGTTGGAAGTCAAATCTAGGGAATGCAGGTGTCGAAAATATCGAAAAACAATGCCAATTATGGATGTGGATATAACACAATGTACACGAGTAATAATATAAAATACATTACTTAAAATAACATGAGTGACACCCAATGTGTTACACTTGATCGTGTTGTCTTCTATTACTACGATGATCTGGAAGAAGATCACATATCTCAATACTTTTATCCCTCAAATTCATGATCAATAGGAACCAATGAGATGATTCATCATTTAGTGGAACATAAATCTATGATAACAGTTGTGAATGTCTTTCACCAATCACATCAAAACAAATTCTAATAATTCAGCGGTTGAGAAAGTAATCTTCTTACACCTATGCAAGCCTTGCATATAATTCTTTCTAATTTTAGTTGTCGTTGTGAAATAATCCACGTTGGCTTCAATCATTTACTGGAATGTAAATCTATGATAACAGTTGTGAATGTCTTTGACCAATCACATCATTACTAATTCTAATAATTCAGCAGTCGAGAAAGTAATCTTTTGATACCTATGCAATCATTGCATATAATTGTTTCTAATTTTAGCTGTCCCTGTGAAATAATCCACTTTGGCTTCAACAGTTAGAACTAATAACTACACATAATAAAGACATAAACGTCAACAAATTATCACTAAAGAAACCCAAAAAAAATTACAAAAATTAATGGAGATACTCACAAAATATTTGGTTAGTAGATACTAGTTGATTTACTCTTTTGTCTCCACCACCTACTCAATAAGGGTTAAGTGATACGCTTGAATGGAAATCATCTAGATGTGATAAAATTAATTAAGAGATATAATATAGAACAAGCATATATTGTGACATGACCAAATTTTAAAACCTCATGCCTCTTCACATAGATATGCCTCAAGTGAAAGGCTTAATAAAGATTACTGATTTACAAGTTCACCGTAACTAAAGACAATGATTTCACAAAAAACAATACACAAAATTTTTTAGTGACACTTCATAAAAACTATTTACACATAATTTATTACATAATTCCACGCATACATTTCCTAAGTATCCATGTCAAAAGCATATTGAATAAGCTTCAATTGATCAAGATTAACATGATCATTAACTCGGAACGAACTAGCTTTGTACTTAGGATTTGCTTTCTGTAACACTTGATCATAGGGTGAAAGTTGATACCGTCCTGGCCCACGACCCTGATTGGTCACGTTAGTAGTATACTAACACTAGTAGATGTTTGAGGTTCTTGTTTAAGGTCAATTGGTTTGTCTATATCCTCTACAAAATAAATTTATATGTAAATTCATTCATCAATGAATTATAATGGAAATAATCTTTTTTAAATGAGATTTCAAAACTCTACCTCATCTTGAAGACCAAGCAGTGGAATAAGGACATAATCTCCGATAAAAGAGGAAGGATCTTTAGGCATTTCACCTACTGCTTTACTTATCTCAGTCCAAGCCATCAGCTTATCGAGGTTCAATCTGCACTTCATAAAGTCCTCATCACTGATCATAATCATTTTGTTTTTCCCATCAATAGTTGGTTGGGCTTCTCTAACTAGACACGTAGGTTTTAGACTTTCGAAGGTCGGAAATGGCCATGGATCAGATAGTTATTTTAATGGTGCACCAACCGGGCACTTTGATCTCAATTCATCTAAAGACTTCTCAACTATTTCTATTCTCACATTGAATGAATTAATTTTGTGTTCAATTCTTTGAACTGACTTTATAAGTACCTTAAAGACTACCTCCATATTAACAACGCTCAGCCCAATATCTTAGGTATGCTCAGAATAAGGGAAATGACATTATAGTTAAAAAAAATTTTGCTAAAAAAAATTTTGCTTCACAATCGTAACCTGCAATAAACAAGAACAGCAATCATACATACAAACGTTGGAAACATATGCAATTTAGTTCCTAAAATTATATACATGCATGAGCAAGACAGAGAATAATACAAACCTCACTACATGTCTCTATAATTTTTTATGCTCTCTTCTTTAGTCCATACACTAACAGGGCATACTGTTTAGTTGATAAAATAACGATCATACAAAACAGTAGTGAAATAAAGCAACTATTCATAACGAAATTAATACTTATTTCTTATTATTTTTTATAATAATATATCAAAATTATGAAAATAGTTATTAAATTTAAGATTTCTCAAACATACCTCTAAGAACACAAGACAGTCACCTCGACTTCGCTTGTGTTCTTTATACTTCATTATACCCTCCACAGAAAGTTGAAGCACCTTTTAGCCCAATTCTTTTTCCCAGTTAACTAAACATCTTTCAAGGCATTGAGACACATCGAATTAATGTAAGTGGCACTTATGGGACATAAGATAGTTCCTAGAAGAAACAGAGAAACGAGGATGTTAAAATCATCACCATAGCTCTCATTGGCTATTAGTATATCATTAACTACCGCTATTTTGATCCTCTTCGATCGATTCTGTAATTAACACGCACTTCAATAATATCACCCACTTCTTTCTATATGCTTATAGGTTCATTTTCATCTTTGATCCCTATTATGATGCGCAAGGTAGTAGGGTTTAAACAAAACTTTCTGCCATGCAAAACTATAAATTGCCTCTTTATGTCACATTAATGGACTAGTATTTCATAAAACTCTTGCCTCAACCGACCACATCTTAAGTCTATGATGCTTCTAAAGCCAATTTCTTTAATTACTGCTTGTTGCTTAGTCGAGAATGTGGAAATAACCGCAGTGAATATGCTCACACGACAACAAGATAAAATGAATTGGTTATGTTTATCCTCAATTTTTTTCTCTTCATCCATTTTTATGACGCTGCTTTAACCAACATCTAAAATTGGGTGCTCGGGCATTGTCCCAAATTGACGTCCATCCTTGTTCATTAATTTCTTCCATTTTTCAACAATTATGGCCCTACAAATCTTTCTAGCCCATTGTTATCTAACCCTATTTGCTTCATATTTACTGTACAAAACATTCAATATTATATCAATAACACAAACAAAATTGATTGTTACCACAACAGCCTTAAAGAAATTAATTAATTTATACTTACAAAAGGTGTATCCATACTCTCTGACCAGGTCCTGTACCTGTCTCATTTGTCATATCCATTTTATAATTGGATTATATTGTTCAAATCCTGTAATATGCAACATATAATTGTAGTGTTAATTTAATAAATAACAACAAAAAAAGGAAAAAAACAACAACAAATAACAGTAGAAAAGGAAAATGTTTTACAAAAGCCTGGAGAACCGGCTAACTAGATTAAATGTAGCGTAACTTCTTTGTCTCTGCCGTCCAAGCGATTAACTGCTTGGTCTAAACAGCTAGCCTCTGACAAAATAGAAACCATTTGGTTAGCTACTTATACCCATCCACCAAGTTGGTTCCCCTATTTTTCATCATCTTCTTCCTTCATTTCTCCATCTTCTCTCTCTGAAACCCAGAACCTTCACCTCTCTCTTTCACTACAACCCACTATCTTGTTATCTTTTACTTGCCAATTTCATGCTTCCAAACCATTATTCATCTCTTGAACAAAATTGCATCATCTAAACACCATTTTTCCACTCAAAACTCATAAATCCCTAATTATTTCACATAGCATTTTCAATAGTCACCGCAAAAAGCACAAGAGTCAAGATTACATCCTTGCCTTGTCTTTACTCAAAAGTGAAAGAGCACGAGAGGTAGATGTGTTCCACGGCTCAAGATGATAGCAACCAGTTGATAAATTCAACTTGTTGTCTCCTCTATAGGAGGATGTTAGCTTCGATTTTATGTGATTAGTTAAAAAAAAATCCAAGGGAAAAATCAATGATTTGAGAGAGATGGTGAGAGCAGTGAGAGAGATGTTAGGGATGTCAGGAAGGAAAAACTATTTTAGCAACTGGTTTAAAAAGTTACCCATTTTTTTTCCATTTTTTATTTAGACTCATACAACTCTTTGTTCTTGCAATTACAATAAAAGACAAATTGGAAACCTAACGATGCCCTTTCTCACAAAACTCTTTATATATACACAGTCGAACCAATTCATTATACACTCGGTTTTTTTCCCCCTTTTTTTTGTCAGTCGATAGACTCTTTGCATTTTCATTACAAGGATTTAGATTCATTGCTAAACTAATTTTTTTGTTCAACATTTTATAATGTTGTGATGGATAGTTATTGGATAATAAATAATAAATAATTAAATCTTAATCATAAGGTAAATCCTTAAATCAAAATTTGAGAGTAAAGTAAGCACATGAATAACATGATGAAATTTTCAAATTATTATTTACATGTATATATTACAAGAGAGAGGATCCATAACCCCTTGACTTTATATAAAATTTGGCACAATTTTTTAACTTTTAGATTAACCAATTATCCTTCTCAAAAAAAAATTATCAATGAGGAAAATATACAGTTGATAATAAATTAAATATTTTTCCTTTTCAATTATTTATTTATATCTTTGATCCTAAATTTTCTCTATAGAATTGTGGGTTAAGAAAGTGCACACTAGCTTCGACTCTAACTCCCAAAATCTAGAAGTTATGTTGAACTATATGTTGAAGATGATGTCTTAAGTCGGTCTAGATTAGTGAGATTTAGTTTGGTATCGTTATGCTAGTTCTTGTAAAGGATTTTGATGATGTTGCTAGTGGAATGTCTTTAAAGCTTTTTCCTAAAAATCCTAAAATTTAGTATTTATTAACAAGATATTTTATTAATTAACAAGATCATTTTTTTTCAAGATTTTGTTATTTGATAGAGTTTTATATGTCATTATATCATTATATGCATGATTAGTGTGCATCTTAATACACATCATGGCCAAATTCTCCGGTGTGCATGTGATGCTTAGTGCACAACAAATTATATGATAAATAGGAAAATGAGAAGGAAAAATAATTAAATAATAAATTTTATTAAAATCAAAAGGGCTCAAATCTCACTTACATTCAAAACACTGATGACGTGTTCACTTATTATGAATCAGAATCGGAATGAATGATATATTTACTTGTATAAATGAGAGGTAGAATTGGAATCGAAGTGGAGAGCCCCACCTAAAATTGGAAATGATTATAAGAGTTCTTATTCTCATGGGGAGAGAGGTGGCAATAAGAATCTCATTCCTTGAAATGACCATATTAACCCTAATGAAATTTTAAAATTCTTATTTTTTCCTTCATTATTATTATTATTATTATGAAAAATTTATTGATGGTGATGATGATGATATATTGGTAATTACCATCAATATATTAATAATAATAGTATCAATAATAGTAATGATTACTATTAATAATTATAGTATTAATAATCATCATCATCATCATTATATTAATAATAGTATTATTATAATTAATATTAGTAATAAAATTACTATTAAAATAATAATCATAATTACTATTTATTAATATAGAGATATAATTAATATTAAAAAAATTATTTTTATTGTTATTTTTATAATAATAATAAAATAGTAATAATTATTTTGATAATAGTAACTACCATCATCGTCGTCGTCGTCGTCATCATCAATAATAATAAGTATTAATTAAACTTATTATGATTAATAATTATAATAGTAATTATAATAATAATAATAACAACAACTACTACTACTACTACTATTATTAATTACTACTACTTCTACTATTATTATTATTGTTATTAATAATAATTTTTAAATAATAATAATGACAAATATTTTAATAAATAATGACAGAAATCAAATAAAATCAGTCTAGCAATTTATAATAGTCCATTTCAATTTTAAGAAAAAATAAATATATAAATAATAATTAGGTTCATTTTAATTCTGATTTGAACCAATTTCAATTACTAATTAATAAACGCATCGTACCCTACCATCTCATCATTTGCAATGGACCAAAGGACACAGAGAGTTGTGCAACCACTTCAGTGATGAAAGAGAGACAGATCACTTGGAGGGCTCAGATGCCATGCCAAAGAGAGAGCTCATCTTGAGCCACATGTCTCCTTCCGAGTCATAGTTACTCTGCAAGCTGACTGTGAGATTTTGTTCATGGCTTCCCCGAGTGGCTGGCGTCCAAACATGAAGACTAGACAGACACTCTTAACTGTTTGGGCCAGCAACCAGTCCGCGAAATATGGGTTTCCATATGTCCAAATTCAACGTTCCTCTCAACGGCGAACAGATGAATTGGAAAGAAAATGTAAATGAGAAATATGTTTTCCCCGACTTTGATTTTCAAAATCAGAAATGGGCTTAGCAGCATGTTGCATCCCAGTTTGATCGTAACCTTTTTTTTATTATCAAAGTATTTAAGGGTCTTTTATGTGGCCTGGGTCTCTGATTGAAAACAACTGGGGCCAGGCTCTATACTTAATATTCTTGTTGAGTTAGACTATTGACATTTTTTATTCAATTGCAATGGTTTATAGTTCAATTGCCAGGTTATATTTTATTTTACTATAATAATCAAAATATCTATTTTAGGAGCTTTTATTGAATAAAAATATAACCTGGCCCAATAAATATTCCTTGTTATGCCATCGGGCCACAACCACACTGCATTGAGAATCACTTTTTTACTTAATATAATTCCATTATATCCCATATATTTTGTGAAAATTTAAAATTATCCTTATTAATTAAGAAATAAAATCATTAATTTTAAAGAAATTATTATCATTACCAATTATATTGAGATAACTAAATAAAAAATAAATTAATAATATAAAATATTTATTTTAGTTATCAATTATTTTATGTACACAAAAAATTTCATATTCATGTTTATAAATATTTAAATAAATTTTAAAGAAATTATTAGTATTATTATTTTTACTAATTTAGTCATTTAGGTTCTTATATTAGTTTGACAACAAAATTTAAGAAATACATATGATTGTTTTTAAAACTTAGAGCACTTTTAAAAATAAATTTTACAAAACTTTTAACTGATTATCTTCACAGCTGTTTATTTACACAGTACAACTAATATCAATTATTTTGAAATGTACAACATTACCAAACTGACCCTAAATAAATATTGGTACTTAAATACTCTTTTATTATTCT
Source organism: Citrus x changshan-huyou (assembly GCA_039657385.1). Taxonomy (NCBI): domain Eukaryota; kingdom Viridiplantae; phylum Streptophyta; class Magnoliopsida; order Sapindales; family Rutaceae; genus Citrus; species Citrus x changshan-huyou. The sequence continues at coordinate 16,005,871 of CM077547.1, read as the reverse complement.
TTTAATCTAATCAAACCTTGGTTTTTGAAATGATTGACTGGGGTGAATATTGTCTCAGAGTAATTGTTTTACGGCTCTTATGTCTCATAAACAAGTTTACTATTCACACCGGTCAATTTATAATACATGATTTATCATTTATTAAATGGTTGCTTTTAAGCGTTATTGTATTTAATAAGAGAAAATATAAGTCTTGTTAGGGATTGAGGTGTTATATCTTTCAAACTACAGCTGCTGTAGAAAAAAACGTGTAATTATGAAACAAAAGTTAATAATATGTAGTAAATATAAATTTTAAATAATAATTTTGATAAAATTATTAAAGATATAATATATTCTCCATCATATAAGTGAAAAATCATATCAATATAGTTTTCAAGGTACAGCAGCTAATGTTTATCAAGTACTTTAGTGTTGTAACTTTTAAGGTACAAGTGTCTAACCTCAATTCTAAATGTACCTTTAGTTGCCCACACTTTAGTGAACTTGAGACTATCTTGTGGGATTGTTCGATTGCTTCTATTCGAAATAATCTTTTCAAATTTACTTGGAAGTTATCCAAGCATCATTTGGTTACTTAGCTTGTAATTTTTTGCTTTCCTTTTTTTCTTTTTCGTTTATAACTTTTTTCGCATTTAAAAACCAAAATAGTGAAGCTTCTTAGTGAACTTAAAATGCGGGATATAGCTACCTTGCAAAAGTTACAAGATACCACCAATTTTGTCTTTTGAAATGTTAAATTTACTTCTTACTTTCTTTTTTATTTACAGTTTTTTTGTAAGTTCATGTACTTTAGCTAGTGACCTTTTAAAATGTAATTTGATTTTAATTAATATTATTTACTTTTTTTATTTACAATTTATTTCTAAACTTATGTGCTTTGGCTGGTGACCTTCTAAAATGTAATTTTATTTTATTTAATATTATTTAGCTTTTTAAAAGAATAAATATAATATAAGCCTATAACTAAATAATATTAAATAATATTTATTTTCAATAAAATAAATAATAGTAAAAAATTATTCTTTTAAATAAAATAAATAATATTAAAAATAATATTTATTTTTTAGGACTCACTATTGATTATTTTATTTTATTTTATATTATTTAGTCTTTTAAAGGATAAATATAATAATAAGCCTATGATTATATAGTGTTAAATAAAATAAAATAAATAATATTCAATAGTATTTTAATAAAAATAATAATATTAAAAATTTTTCTTTTAAATAAAAAATATAATATTAGCAATAATATTTATTTTTTAAGACTTACTACTAATTAAACAATATAAATTTGAAACAATCAGGACTTATGTGTTAAAAATTTTAACTCTTTAACTTTTTTGAGTTTTCAATAAATATTGGGAAATCTAATGTTAATAATTAAATAGATAAATCTCTACCATTGAAACTATTTTTTCATTAAATCCTACGGTGAATGATTGAAATTACAAAAAAAAAAAAAATTTCATGGTATCTTGTTAATAGTTTTTAAGTCTTTAACTTTTTTTTTCTTGTTAATAATTTTTTTCGGATTTAAAAAAAAATATATAGTGAGGCTTCTTAGTGAACTTAAAATGTGATGGAGAGTTCTTCAAAAGAATCACATGATATCTTATTATACATGGAAAATCACCATTCTAACTTTTCTATGTCTTGACTCTTGTCACTTGCGTTAAAAAATTTTCCAAAGTTAGTTCCCATTCTGCTTTGCTTTATGGTCAAGTCAGCATTTAATCTAAGCTTATAAGAAAAGCTGAGTAAACAGAATATGGGACATGCTTGTGGAATTAATATCCCATTCAACATCACGAAAAGTATAAAAAAGAAGATGAACAGCGAATTTACTTGTCGCCGACGTAACTGACACTAAATCACGGGGCACGTGTTTTACGATTCAACAAATTATATGTGGAAATTTATAAGTCTCTTATCATTTTTCACATTTTAGATGGAAATATTTTTACTTCTGAAGTCAAAAAAAAGTCTTCATCAGTTTTTAGCTTGCAAGTTTTGAATACACTTACCGTGTTAAAACTGTTGTCAATGTTGGGACAAGATTTATTTGGTTCAAAATCTCAAATTGTTAGTACATATTAATATTTTTGTTATTGTGTAACATTAAATTTTCACATCTTATAATTTGTTTGTCGTCATCTGCGTCTTACAATATATAGATTTGAACTAAGATCAGATTTTTGGATGAGTTTAAAATTGTTCTTAGTTCAAATTTGTATTTCATAAAATGTGGATGTCTAGATCATAGCAAATCTAATATGACTTGTATTGGATCCTAAATGAAAATATGAAAAAAAGAAATTTAAGAATATTATAGCTACCTGGAGACTGCATATTTTAGTTATTTTGTGAGTAATTTTATTTATTTTTGAGTTAATTCCAAAATATTCTCCTCATGAAATGACAATCTTCTAAATACCCAAAACTATTATAAATCTCAACTTGCCTTCTACTTTTGTAAAGAAGATTAAAAAAGAAATCATCAATTCACTCTTATTTTTTCATTATCTTTCGAACAAAAATAAGGATAAGTTCAAATTCACTATAATTTAGAGGTATCTTGAAGATTCTTATTTCACAAGAGGACTAACTTGAAATTTACCTTTTTTTTTTTCTCTCTTTCACTATCATTCCAAATTCACATTTTTGTAGATAAAACAATTACATAACATAAATTCTTGACCGAAAGAAATTCATACCTTTGCGGATTTTTTACTATTATTATTTTCTATTTACTGATTTAAATACTTGTTCTTTCTTTAAAGTTAATTGTTTATAGGGACTCGCCTACCATACCACTGTGGTATGGTACCACGCTTTTTGTCTTCTTTTAAAACCACCGTTCGATGATTGAGAGAAAATCGAATGGCTAAAATAAATTTTTGAAATTAGAAGCAAAAACTGACAACTGCTGGAGCCGGTAATCGATTAATATAATATAATTTGAGTGATTGGAAATCTTCTTAATCGTGGGAAATTCCTAGTACGGCAACGAGTGATCTGATTTCATCTCAGATAGATTACAGATGAATCACATAAACAATTTCGTCACAAACCAACAAATTGCAGTAACAATTTTGCGTTAGATATAGTCATGCTAGAATTTTTGTAAGTTATATAGTCGAAGAAAAAAGCAGATCTGGGCCGTGGCGCAGGAATGGTTGTGATATTTTGACGAAATGTTTGTTTCTGTGATTCATATAGGGTTCTAAATTGCAGCGAACAATGTACAATTATTTTATTACCTCTATCTTACCTCTAAGGCTATGCCAACACAAAAGCAATCAATCCGTCTTTGGGGCAAGGGATTCAAGTGATCAGAGCTTCATCCAGCGCAAGTACACATAACAAAATCATGAAAAACTATCGGCTTATTGTAGTTGGAGAACGCCGATGGCTAGCGATGGTGACAAGACTCTGGTTCTGTGGGTGGAGCATGCACTGAGCAACGAGAAATTGTGTGGCTGTTGGTGCGGCGGAGACTTGGCAGTGCGATGGCTATTGGGGAGGCTAAAGGCTTGGCGTGATGACCAATCAACGTCGGCGGTGAGTTGATCGGCTTGAGAGTTGAGAGAGAAGAGCTTGCTGCTTGGGAACTGAGAGATCTTTGGGAGATGAGAGGCTTGGGGACGATACAAGAATGGATTTTGTTTATATTTATATTCTAATTCTAATTTTTAATTTTTATTAAAATATAAGGACTTACCTACTGCGTCCGATTGAATGCATCATCACCGATCAAACACACATCTTTCCAGTATTTTTTTTTTTTACTCAGATGTGCCTAATTCCTAAAGTTTCAGCTCCAACCACCCTGTGCTGCAATTGCCGGCCACAAAATTTTTGTTTGCCTTCATATTATCTGACATCGTTTCGAACTAATTTGGCCGAATACCACTACGATTCCATCGAAAATTATTAGGATTATCGAAATTTTTTCTCTGCAAATGATTTCAGCAATTAATCGGTTCTGGAAGGCACATCCACAGTGCCTTGGAGCAACCGGTTGCTATAATTTTCCTTTAGCTCTTCTCAACCGTTAGATTTTCTCTCAATCATCGAACGGTTGTTTTAAAAGAAGACAAAAAGCGTGGTACCATACCACAGTGGTATGGTAGGCGGATCCTGTTTATAGATCACAGTTAAAGAAATTATTTTATATTTGACAAACATATACAAAACAAGTCAACAACACCACCATGTGGCCCATGACAACTATTGATAATTTTTTTTTTTGGTTGAAAACTCCTCATAAACTTAACATCTTCACATATTTTCTATACATTTTTTTCCAAAAATGAATTTTTCTATAACGACGTGTAAAATGTTGTTTTATATGCCACATCAATATCAAGTGGCCTTGAAGTCTTGCATATAATTGCACAATAGATTACTTGTTTTTGTTGCTTCTGAGCAATCAGCAAAAAAAAAAATATTTTATTTTTATTTTTACTATGACTATTAACAATTTCTTACTTCCTTTCGGTTGACATGTTGTATATACTGATACAATGTGTCATTGGAGCACCTATTCTCAAATTCTTTCGCTGGAAAGTGATTATTTTCACCAAATATTTGCTAGGATCTTATTCGAATCAATTGGGTAGTACTTACCGAATCTACCTCAATTCTAATTTAAGTAAATACATTTATATTTAAGGGGAGTGTTGTGCAAATTTTTATTGAACTCGCAAGTGCACGAATCTATTGTAAAATAGATTAATGGTAATGAGTGTCGATCCCACGAGGAGGTAGTTTTTAATTATGTGTAGAATTAATTTTCTATGAGGGTGGTTAGATTTGTGGTGGAAGTGATTTAAATTATCCTAAAATTCAAATTAAAATGGCAGGAATAAATTGAAGTGAAAATCTATTAAAATGACGTACTTGGGTATCTGGATCTGCATCAACATGCACTATGGGCTAAATATTCCTTATTAATGTCAATTAAATCATGAGGGGGGTTTCCACTCCTCATGAACTACACTCTAATCAATATGGTGCTAAGGGCTTATCGTGTCAAATAATAATAATATTGTACTAGGGAGCCGGTTAAACCAGTGCGGTATCTAGATAAGATTATTACTATTTTTCGACGAAAAGTCAAAACATCCACAATAATTAGAGGAGAAGAGAAAGTAAATTTACCAAATAAAGCTCATGGCACATGTTGAGACTTCACCTTCAACCTAAACTTGAAAGAAAATTAGCTACTCATAATTTAACTAGGGGCAAAATGAAAATTTATTAAAATACATAGAAAATACAAGATGAAGAATGAATTACAGAAAATTGAACTCAAAAATGAATTCAAGGATGCCAAATTAGGGGGGAGAGCCCCCTTTTTATAGATACATTGAGTAAATCATGGTCATCGGATTAAAAATATTTTGGACGCTCAGGATTGTGCCACGTCATCGTTCCGTATATGTGAACAGTGTCATGAACAGTAACATGGACAATACTGCACATGTGAATAGTATCATACATGTGAACAATGCCATTTTTCTTTTTATACTCCTCTTAAGGTTTTCGATTGTCCTGAGTTCAAAAAGTAATATTCGTTTTGCTGTCTGATCTCTCGTTCATTGTGAAATGACCATGATGCCGCTAAAATACATAAAATACTTAATTAAAATAAAACACACATAATTAAATCACAAGAGACTTAAATACATGAAAGTAAGAGTGTTAGTAAGACTTGAAATGTAAAATGACGATTTTCTCCTTTATAAATATACATTTTCTAACACTCAAGAGGGAGCTTGTATTAAGTTTGGATTTAGATACATTTTTTTTTTATGTTTGGGGTAGGTTTATTTGAGGTATCCAATGTGGTGAGTTAAAGTAGCACGCATAATTAATTGAGGTGGTCATATAGGGAGTAATAAGAGAGCTTAGTGGAGCGGTGTAGGATTTAATTTAGAGAGTTGATATAAGGGAGCTTATATGTGCTCAGCAGCAGCTCAAGTGTACTCAAGGGATAACTCAGGTAGTCTCACCGGATATTTAGCATAACTGGAGTAACCCAAATAAGCTCACACGTGAAGCATAACCTTAGCATCAATTTGAAAATATAGCAAGATAAACATAATTAACACAAAAAGCATGCAATATTTATGTGGTTCGACCTTTGGCCTACATCCACAGGAGCAAATAATCACCAATTTGCTATATAAATGAGAGGTAACATAAGAATTTACATTATAAAATATGAAACATAAGCTATATAGCCATATAGAGATGTTTGGTCTTGATAAAGTTGAAGATGGTGAATAACGAGATGAAGAGTGATAATATGGTGAAGAAGATGATGACGATAGATAATAGAAATGGCCTTCTAAAAATGGAAAAGTGTGATAATAAAAAAAGATGGACAGAAAGAGAGAGTGCGCGTGAGAGAGAAGAGAGGAGAGGAGGCAATGAGATCATAACATGCCCTAATATGGGTGAATAAGACATTTATATAGTGGAAGCTAGTAGTAAGGAGAGTGCATAAAAGTTAGAGTTAAATGTCATCCTTAGATTAAAAGGAGAGATGTTTTTAGGGATATGTGTCGTATTTACTATTTAGGGAGAAAGGACAAAAATATTCCTTTTGTATTAGGTTTATTCTTTTTCATAAAAATCTTAAAGTGTTCAAGCTTGACCATTGATTTCCAAACCCATCCAATTTAGTAAATTCTTCTAAGTGATATCTTTTTATTGCTCCAAGATTGTGTTAATTTTACTCTTGTAATTGTCTATGTCTCATTCATTTATTGATCCAAAATATCATTTCAAATTTACCCCCAAACAATGTTTATAAGCAAAAGTGGGAGCACTGGCAAGTGCTTTTGTGGTTAAAACAGTACAATTACTTAAGCACTTCTTATAGTAGTTTATGCCTTTAAGGAACTACTTTAATTATATTCGAAAGTTACAAGGATTGGTTGTCTCAAGCTTATATTTTTACTCCATAATTATTTTCAGCCGATATAAAATAATTTACTTAATACCATTATAAAAATTAAACAGATCTTATAGACTAAAAAGGCATTTACCTAAAAAGGAAAAGATTACTTTTGTTTAGTCGCTTCAAGATCTCCTTAAATTGCATTTATTATGCATTTACTTCCCGGATTGGGAAATCAGAATTTGAAATCGGAATCACTAACGGCATTTACTTCGTAAAATAGAGGTAGGAATCGAAATCAGAATTAGAATTATGGCGCCCACCTAAATTTGGGAATGAGGAATGGGAGATTGATTCTAAGGGGTGGCTGGAATCAATCTCCTATTCTCAAGATTGACCATTTTGCCCCTCACCACAAAATTGAAAATGCCCATTTTGTCCTTAGTTAAAAAATTATTACAATTTATTAATATAATTATTCAAATTAATTTATATATTTTGAATTTATTATTATTATTATATTATTATTATTATTACTGTCATTAAAGATAAAAATAACAATAATAATTAATATATCAATGTTAATAATAATTATTAATATTATTATTATTAATATATTATTATAATTAATTAATATATCATTAATAATAATTAATAATAATAATTTTGAATAAATAATCACAATAATTAAAATACAAAATAATAATTATGAAAATAGTTCATTAAGTACTTTTTAATAATTTGTCATAATTTAAATCATTCCGGTTCCAAGGCAAAATAAACACATTAATGACAATTCAACTCATTCTATTTCGATTCTTGCAGTCCAAGCAAACAACTTATTCTGATTTTCTTTCCCAATTCCCTAACAACTCATTCTCTTTCTTGCCCATTCTGATTTCAGTCCATTCCAATTCTAGTTTAATAAACGCACTATTAGTGTAACTTTTATTTATTGGCCCAAATGATCTTATTGTCTACTTATTTATTTTTGTATGGTATTAAAAAAAATTGTTTACCAGTTACAATAAATGTACCTTAAGATAATTTGTTGCTCAAAGGCATGGGGGTGTTTCTGCGAGAAAAATGTAATGCAATTTGTTTGAAATGTTTGGAAAGAAACACTCATAGAAAATTTTTGGGAAATTTACATAAACAACCACAATATTTTAGCATTTTTTAAATTTGACCCCCAAATTTTTTTAATCAAGATTAACCAAAAATAAATTTGAGGACGAAGTTACCCTTGTCATTCTCACCCTTCTCCCTCGTTGAAACTTCTCTCTCATCAAAAGTTCACGGTCACTAAAATCTCTCACACATCATTGATGGCTTAAAGCAACGTTCGAAGTCTACCATCGTCAGCAAAGATAAAGCTTCCAAGAACTTTGAAATCAAAGGTTGAACTTCAAAAACCTAGGTTAGCTATTTCATTGTTGCGTTGTGTTGTGGTTGTATGTTGTTGTTTTTGTGTTGTGTTGGTGGTGGTGGTGATGGATTGAGAGTATTTATTGTTGTTGTTTGTGGTGGTGGGTCAGTTTGTTAGTGTTGGTGTTGGTGTTTTAATGAGCTGCAATAGTGTTGGTGTGAGGTTGTGATGAGTTGCAAATAATGTTAGTAAGAGGTTGTGATGATGTTGTGATGTTCTAAATTGGTGTGATGGCTAGCCATCGGAGAAATTTCAGGCGATGGCCGGTGCCTATCGCACCAATTTGGTGCGACACTACGACGGCACAAAATTTTGTATGATGGCTCCATTGTTTTAAAACACATAAATACACAAAGCTTGTGTTTTTTGTGTGAACTGCGTATTGCACAAAACTTTGGTGCAATGGGTGGCTCGGACAAAAACACAGCCTTTGTGTTTTAGTGTGAACTGTCTATCGCACCAATTTGGTAACCTATCGCACCAAATTTGGTGCGACACTACGACGGCACAAAATTTTGTACGATGGCTCCATTGTTTTAAAACACATAAATACACAAAGCTTGTGTTTTTTGTGTGAACTACCTATCGCACAAAACTTTGGTGCAATGGGTGGCTCGGACAAAAACACAACCTTTGTGTTTTTGTTTGACGGGCTGCCCGTCGCATAGAAACACAAATTCTGCACATATGTATACTTTGTTGCACAATCTATATTTAGTCATACTTTTTCATAATTTTAATTTTATATTTTTTTATAATAATTTTATAGATTATAATAATGACTGAAATTTGGATTTTGTTGTAGATACATGGCAAAAAACAAATTGACAAAGTGTAATCCACCCACACTGAGGAAGGATCCTCGCGTGATGAAGTTAGACTTTGATGAATATTTCTCGGGCCGTATTAGAAAAGTCGTCCAAGCTATCTGGAGTAAATTAACGTAAAAACAATTATTGTTATTCAAAAGTGATATTTTCGGGCATTTCATATATTTGGAGAGTTATACATTTAGTGGTATTACAATCCACAACTTATTGCTAAGGCAAGTGGCACATGAAGAAACTGATGAAGATTGATTGTGGTTTTAAATAAGAGATCATTTGATACGTTTATCGATTGGAGAATATTGCCTTGTTACAAGGCTTTCTGGTGGTCGAGATGTCATACTAAAAAATCCATTAACGCGCCATAGGTTACGCCATAAGCATTTCAATGGTAGGTTTAAATACTTGAATCTCAAATAAATGCATGGTGCATTTGCCAATTTAAACTTTCATGCAATGGACAACATTGATGCCTTAAAAATCGTGTTGTAATCACCTTGTGGATAGGGTATTGAATGAAAGAAAGGATAGCAGTCAAGCTGATATCCAATTGATGAATTATGTTGATGATATAAATCATTTTCGAAGCCATCCATAGGGTCGTATATCATGGGAAACGATATACAACAACATTGATAATGCATTGAACCAAAAAGTCAAGAAACTTAAGAAGGATCACTTGACAGATCCTTCTCATAATATTGAGAAAACAATCGTTATGGCTTCAGTCATAAGGTTCAGGTGGGTTGGACAGAAAATTTAAGTTCGTAAATTTTGTACTTATGAATTCATAAAGTTATTTTTTATGATTTTATAATTTTGCTTGTTATAGGCTTAACTTTTCAAAGTGATCGAGGGATTACCATCAGAGTGGATCGTGAAAACAAAGAAGAAGATTCCCGAATCTTAAAATGGAAGGCAATTGCTTCTTTGAAAATAAGTTATGATGTGGTGCATTCATTTTTCAGTGACAACACTCGTATTGTAAATATTATATGCATAAAATAACCGTTAATATTATTAAGTACTATATGATTATTTGAACATAAAATTTTATCTACTCTACGGTAGAGAAATGTTATACAAATCATCTAGGTAGATGCAAATAAGAATGTCAAAAATTATTGGAAGATTGTGGAAGATTACATGTCATACATCCTAAGATAGGTTCGTAATATAAATACCATTGAGTACATATTATACGTTTAGAAAATCATCGAAGCTCGATATTTTGCCAATTATTAACTCATTTTTTTATGTATTTTGTGAAACATTAACCTACAATCAATGCACTACCCATTCAAAGGAAGTAGAGGAGCAGCACGACACCATGAACACAATAGAGGAGTAGGAGAACCCCGTTGGCGATGAGCATACTGCAACTAACTGTGACGATCACTCACATAATTCTGATGACACATAGAATTCCAAGGTTACATTCTCACTAAAGATCATTTCCATTGCTAAAATATAAATTAATAAATGATTTTAACACTATCTCATTATATTTTTGTGTCCTGGACAAAGTTTTGATATGATTATGTCATTCAACGAATTGATAAGATTGATCATTCTATTTTTGAGTTGAAGTCGAAATTAAGGGAGTTTAGAAAAGCTATCATGGGATTTATCGGTTCATATAATGATGATACATCCAAGCAGTCATATGATAATTCTCCGATTGGACGCTCGTATATGGTCAGTAGGTTTAACGTTTAACATTTAACATTTGTTTTCCTTTACCTTTTAATTTGACAATAGTTTAATACGTTCATCTTGACTACTTGACAGGCATCAGATGGCCATGGAGTATATACTAATGTTGATAATCATAATGATCACACTCCCCCGTCATTGTGCAGCTACCATGGGGACCTAAATGGTGATAGTGTCCAAATCCTAACGGAGGCACCACCATGCATAAGTTTAGACATCCTCATTGGCACTCGTACATGTTTAACAGTCCTTACATGATTCCGTCTTTCAAGAGTGAGGAACATGAAGCCTCTACCCATACTCGAAATAATAGACTGTGAGATTGACAAAAGAATGAGTGTGGATATAAATTCACTTAGAGGACTGGAGGATCCAAGGCTATTTGATGAGTTCAATAAGTGGTTTGCCAGCAAAATCACAGTTGATCGCACCATTCAATAGTTAGACAAATTTTTCAAAATATTATTAGGCCACACTTCATTGGGATGGCTAGGAGATGAGGTAAGTATCATCAAGTTTTATTTCTTGAAATCTTGTGTATTGCCTTTTATTCTAAGTCAACATGCTTCTATTCCCCCACAACAAATCCATGAGTACTTCCGATTGATTAATGAAAAGTAGAGGTAGTATCTAAATGCCTTGTCTCAGCGTGTCACGGATACAGACACATTTAGGTAATAGTGTACAAAACTTATAATTATTGATTTAATTTCTTATATCCTAATGCCTTGAGTCTTGTTAGTTTCTTACTTCATTCTATATAATTGTGCAATAAATAAATAAGAGTTCAAAATACATAGTTAATTAGAATGATAAAATTAGTTTGGGTTTAACACAATGGGATTCTTACATCTTTTGCAGTTGTGGCTCAGTTCGTTGTACCAATTACATCTCACAATCCTCCAGTTTACATCCTCATCGACAGAAGGTATTATGAGCTCTCGACGACGATTAGGTAGTAGTGCTTCTACTGGTGGATTAACCTTCATATCTCGGATTTACTCTGGAACATCCCAGTCTGCCATGTCGCCAACCGACTCCACTGGTTGTGCATAAGCCATCACCAATGATTTGTTGGTGTAAAAATCAGAATAAATGCTTATGTAATCTACTCGAACAGTTAGGTAAGCAACAATTGCATTCATATAAACAAGTGGATCGAGTTTGAATACTTTACAGGAGCAAGTCTTATTACGTATGTTAATTAACCCCTCTTTAATACCACCACCCGAAACCTATAATTGATACTTAGACACAAGATAAATGGTCATTCTTTTGGCCAAAATTCTCCTCTCAGTGACTATTTCGTCTACCCACGTTGTGAGACGATGCTCATCGATTAAGCCATAATTTTTCTGTCATAAACCATTATTGCAATGTTTTTCTAAGATGATCAACAAGATGAGTAATAGAAAATTTTTGCAGTTCTCTCATGAAAGAATTCACGCTCTCTGCGATGTTGCTGGCAAGAATATTGTAGTACAACCTTCAGTATTTCATCTTTAAATATGTAAATTGTGTTATTAAACCTCAAAGTTGTCTTTATCGTGATATTGTATTCGTCTTCATGATGATATTGTATTCATTACGATTTATCTGCAAAACCTCATACACTTTTGCTAAAAACTGATCAAACTTACAATCTTTCCAAACCAAAAAGTTGTATTATTGTTATCCATGTACCCCATATGTCTATTAGCCAATATCTTCTACTAGCCATTGTAACACAATTAAAGTAAAACTGAATCTATTAAGCCTGAAAAATATTAAAAAAACAAAAGAAATATGATTAAGCAATACAAAACATGAAATGGTAAGTATGTGACATATTTTACATTATTATCGCCATATACTTTGATTATGTATGATAGGCAACTTTATGTGAAACAAAAAAAAAAAACAAGCCGGATGGAGGTAATTACTTAAGGTGCATGTATTTGTTTTAGGTGTATAATTTATTGTTTTAAAACTTACGGCAAGATTAATCAAAGCAAATTAGAGCGACATGCACATGTCGCACTACAAGAGAGTTTTAATGTCACCAAATATTGGTGCGACAGGCACAAAGACAGTTTTAATGTTACTGTCTTTCAGTGCTGTAAGCACCTATTGTTCTGATATATTTTGATTTGTCCCATCGCAAGCTTTGAAATAATACATTATATGCCCAAAATAGATACATGTAGTCTAAGTTATGACCTTCGAAAATGATCCGACATGTTTTTTCCCCGTTGTCACATATATTGTGATTATGTGCGACAGGCTGGGCAACATGTGCCTATTGAGAATAATATTTGGAAAAGAGATTTTATTTATGAAAATGGAGAATACAAGAGAATGGTACAAGACTCGGTGCTTCCAAGACTCAATGATCGACACATTACTAGGGAGTCTCTTTTATAGGTGCCTAGGAAATCTCCTTTTACAGCACGCATCATTACATCTTATACTTAAGGAATCTTACTTTATGACTCATTACTATTTTATGTTACATCACACAGTACATCTTTATCACTAAGGAATATTACTTTACAGCTAACTACACATGTGCGACAAGCACCTATCGGCCAGCCTGTCGCACAAAATCTAGGTTCCTTTTTTATCTCAAATTTATATTGTTTTCAATTTTTTTTTTTTATTTCTCAACTCAAACTAAATACTTTAAGAAATCACATTTTTATAAGATTGAAAAATATCAATATTTACAACAAAACCCATTCAATTTCGAACTTGAATCCTAGGCTTTAATACATTAAAAATTTACATCCTGTCAAAACATACACTAACCTTAAAAAACTTTCCAATTAATGATTTTATCTGTAATGATGCAATACTTGTTTGATGGAATTTGGTGATTTGTTGAGAGTGGTAAGTGTTGAGAGTGAAGAGTGTTGATTTTTACTGGAAATTTAAGAATGACATTTCCTTGAAAATTTGTTGAAAGTAGTGAAGACTATTTAGTCCAAAAATTTAGTATTTATCTCGTTATGATAAAAAAATTAAAGAGATTAAATTTAAAAATACTAAAATATTGTGATTATTTTCGTAAATTTTCCAAAATTTTTCGGTGTGGTGCATGAGTGGGTATTCAATATTTTTAACTTTTGTGAAAATGACGTCGTGACATAGTAACGTGGGGTCACTAGTTTTTTTTTTTTTTTTTGAAACTGATTAATCATCAGGTTACTGTATTACACAGAGATATATACAACTGCTATGACAGCAGGTCATTACATTGATATTTACAATCAGATATATATACATGGGACTTATATTATTACATTTTTTATTCTATGAAGTACATGCCCATCCAAATACTCCTCAAGGAGGAGGGATGTCTCTACTCCACTCGCATTTCGCAAGGGAGAAAGACGTTATAAGAAATCTCCACACAATTATATTTAATTGAGGGAGGTTGAGTCCGTGGGGACTCGAACCATTGCCCTCATAGTCATGCTTAACTTTGAGGGCAATGGTCCACCACTGGGCTACAAGCCCAAGTGACGGGGTCACTAGTTAAAGGCATAGGATTGTGATAGATTTGATGCTCTAATTGTTACATCAAATGTAGGACATGCATTATTTTTATGAAAGGCACATGGTGCTTTTGAGCGAGAATTTTCATTCAGTACTTTGTGTCATGAATCAATAAGTGACTCACGTGACCTCTGTTTGGATTCTCTGTCTGAACTCTTGAGGAAGTGTGAGTTTCGGAGAATCCCTATTCAATTCGCCTATCAAGTTAGACATGTGTTGTGTCAATTCACAATCAATTAAATAAGACCACCATTGTATTTACAAATTTGTTTGCTATAAATGGTAGGATCTAGTTATGTTACAACAATTATCCCATACGACACTTTTTGTCTGCATTAAGTATAGTCGATGGATGCTTTATTATTTAATCTAGCGGCTGCAAATGATTATTTGATAATTAAATAGACACCGATCAATAGTTTAGGCAGTTGCTTAAATACACACGATCTAATTGCAACAAAAACCGAGTGTCATCAAGATTTAACGGTTATGGTTACTCTTCTTCAGGTAACTAAAATTGATATAAGAGGATGGCAAACACCATCTAATTGAAACTAAGTGATTGTAATTAGAGTTTAACCGACGTCGATCTTCACTTCTTGAGGCAGCATAGAAGATGAAAATTGATACAAGAAAATCGCAAAATTATTTCAATAATCCCGATCATACGAGAAAATGACCTCCCGCATGCAGGCAACCTATGCCCAGATTGTTATGCTATTACGGCGGGTGATTTAGTTGTTGAGTTGTTGTGTGGGTGGTCGAATTGAAATTGGTTTTTGATGATCTGATACCCGGGTAGCAAGTGCTTCTCCAAATAATGGGTATGTTTTTTTTAGCTTAACTAATTTTGTGGGTTTAGACTTCAGTTGAAGATTTAATGAATTTGTACAATATTTTAATTATATTTGTGGGTTTAATTTGAACGGGAATCTACTGATTTAACGACTTTCCACATTTCAATTTAGAAAAACGCCACTTTCAATTTTTTTTTCTTTTTGGTTATAATGTTAATAAACTTTTAAGTTGTAAACTCTGAAGCACCTATTTACCTCAACCAAATCGGCGGTGGTGGTGAATTGGTAGTGAATGAAACCGCGGTATCTACAAAATTCTAAACTTTAAAACACTAAACTTGCCATTAATCAATGGTTGTCGGTGTGCTTGGCATGAATTTGGTGCATATGGCCGGTGTTGGTCATGAATTTGGTGATTGTTGGCTATGATTCATGCATCTCCATGATGCCGGCAAGGCAATTGCCCATAATTTCAAGTCCAGGCGATGGTAACAAGACCAAAATACTTGCCATTATGAAAGTGACTGCGGCCTGCGAACGTGGACGGCAATTGGCAAGGAAATGACAGTGTCGGCAGCCAGCAATTATAAATCTTACCAAAGGCCGATTTTTTCGTTCTCTTTATATTTGAAGTTTTTTTTTATGGTTTGTTGATGGGTTTTTTTGACAATGGTAGATTATTAGGTCCGTAATAAGACTGCAAATTAGCAGTTATAGACATAAAAATAATTGTATAAATTCATGACACACTAGGTGTTTGATAAATTTGAATGAAGTTAAAAATTATTTAAGTTAATATTTGAATTTGAATATCAACTATTTTGTAGATATTTAATAAGAAGTGTTGTAATTAATTACAAATAAAACTAATAAGAAAATTTCGTGTATATATACACACACACAACTGGGTAGTCACAATTATAATAAAGAAATGTAAATCATTTAAGTTATAGGTTATTTGATATGAGATACATCATTTCATTAAATAAAATAAATAAAACTATTCAAATAATAAATCAGTTAATAATTTTTAAGTAAATCATTGACTAATAAGAAATAAACTACTTACTTAGTAACAATAAATAAATAAATAAATTTTTTAAGTTATAAATAAAAATAGTGTAATAACTTATAGAAGACATCATAAATAGATAAATATTTTTCTTCTCACTAATTAATCCTATCTAAATCCACATGAAAATTGGAATTATTAATCTCATAAATTTAGGATTAAAATTAAAATTTAATCCATTAGTCAAATCCAAATAAACATACAAAACATGAAATTAATATTTTATCTAAAAAATTAGTCTAATTCTACACTTTATCATAACTTTCATACGTAGCCTTATCATAACTTTCATACGTAGCCTTAGCTTGTAATATAAGGGTCCCTCTATGGTGCCGTAATTTTTTTTACGGTATTAATAGTGTAACAAATTTGTACCATTAGATATAATCAACGGTACACATTATTTTTAATAATGAAAATATTTAATTATTTCACAAATGTTATAACCGGTTAACAAACCGGTTGCAAAACCTATTTTAAATTTAAAAGGAAAGAAAATAGAGATATAATAAAACTCAATCTCCTTCTTTATCTCATAAAATTCGTAATCTGTTTATCTCCTTTGTTGTTGTATTGAAATTGGATTCCTCAATGCTGTCTCAGTTCACAAATGATTAATCGTGTCAAATCGTAAGCTTGTTCTTATCGTTCAACTTTTTCTCCATTTATTGCCACCTTTATTTGATAGGTAGGCTTTTAAATTTATTGCTCGATGGTGACATTAGACCAGGAATCACAGATTTGATGTTCTTTGTTGTACTAAATTCATATCAAATCTTGCTTTGATGCTATAATATATTTAGTTACTACCTTACATTTTCTTTTTTCACATTTGAAAACAAATTCTTTTTATTCATAGGATTACATAAAGTGCGCAGCCCTGAAGTTTGAACTTCAAAGGATAAAGTTGCATTGCAGCATGTTAAGCAGCAAAGCTTCTTCACTGCATTAGATAGAAGACGGTGAATCAAGTGCAGCCAAGACTTGGCTGAGTCAGCAATTAACCACCAATCGTTTAAGAAAGAGGGGCAAAGCAAGTTGAGGCCCACTTATTAATCTTAGCCTCTGATTCCATTCTCCTTTTCTCCGTCCTGATTTGATTATCTCCAGCAGTGACGCTAAAGGTTAAACTGGCATGATCTTGCCCACATATAAATGTATTTTTTTTTTTTTAGGATCTGAAGGGGCAAATTTTTTTTTCAAGTTTGTTATATGATCTTTTGTGAAGACCTGAAGATACGAGAGTCAGATTAATAATTTTGTCTCTCTTAGGCTTTATGCAGTGGGAATGAACTTTCTCTCTTTTAATTCTCTGCCATTTTCTCAATGAAGGCAGCAAGAGAATATTCAGTCTTTCAAAGTCTCAACATTCATAATTTGGCCAGTCTAGTTGTTTACCTTGCATCTGCTGGAGTATTATATCGCCAAGAGATTTTTCCGTTGCACTTTACGAATTTATATTATTTTGAGGAGGGAATTCAGCTGACTATTAATATCATACAATTGAAATTTAAATGTCGGTCTTTAAATTCTAAAGATTAAAGACAAGCCTAATATGAAAATACAGATGTTAAAATCTTCATTTTTGTTTATTGATACTTTATTTGTTAGTATCATAATTTTAGAGATATATTTGATGTTACATGATTGACTAAATATTAACATTAAAATGCAGATGGAAAGAAAAAATGATGGAGGGCTCCATAAAAGCATAAAAAGAAACGGAGATGGTGAAGCAAACTTTCGAAATTGCAACCATGAGAAGGAATTGACAAAGCTTAATGAAAAAATGGATGGGATGACATTTAATCTTGTCGCTGTCAGGCATGAACTTGGTGAGCTGAAGAGGAACAATTTAGATACTTATGCATTGGTACAAAAAATGTATAGTGTAGTTGAAGCACTTGAACGTAATAAAACTCATATGCAATCACACGCATGGAAGGAAAAGATGAACTCTTCTAGTAAAGATGTTCAAAATAGTAAAAATGAATCAAGTGGTCAAAATTTCGTGGAAAAGGGAGATGAGTTTGGGGTGAAGATCGCAGAGATTAAGGACAAGATTGAAGACGCATGTGATGAAAATTTATCATTGAAAAACTTATTTGTGTATAGGAAACAAAAAGAGAACCAAATCTTCCACAATGTTGTTAAAAAGGTATGATAATAAACTATTATTCTACATTTTTTTTTCAAAAATATTTGTATAGCACATTCATTAAACAAAAAAATAATAATAATAAAATTCATGTTCTTATGCATGTAGGATAAAGCCATGGATGCAGTTGATTTTGTGGATTTGGTATCATCGGTGGAAGTAGATGCAATTGAGGATAAAAAGGTGCGTCCTCGAAAGCCCAGTCGTTATAAAAAATCTCCTTATGAAAATTTTACAAAAAAAAAAGGCTATCGCAAGAAGGAGTTCGATTTATCCAAACATGGAGCTTCTTTTTCGGAGGAAGAATGGTATATTTTACAGTATATTTTTCATGAACAACTAGATAAAAGGTATGGAACTATTTAAATATAATCATATTTTATATGTTTGTATTTTGATGTTATTATTTGTTTTAATTAACTATTAATGTGAGTGTATAACTTATGCAGAGAGAAAATTGTAATGACAAAACGACATATTGTTACCCGCTTCTTAATGTCTTCTTTAGCTCCTAATGTTTGGATATTTGATGAGGTATATTGTGTTAGTGTGTGTGTCTAATATTCAGAGCGTAATAAGATTATATGTATTTAATTTATAATTTATTTTTCATTTGGTAGTGCATGTTTTAATAATAATGTTGTGATGATTTTATTCATAGATCATAAGTTGCTATGCTGAGTATTTAACTAGAAAGGAGAGTTTGAAGCAAGATAATGAGACTCGAAATTGGTTTTTACCAACTCTTTTTGGGGTATGTTATAAATTTTTGTTGTTACAAATATATAATATGCTTTTACAAAAAAATTAGAATTTTTTTAAAATTATATCTTACCATCTTCATATAATTATTAATTTATGAATGTTGTAGCAAATAGTGGCGAATGTGTCAGGTGTTTCAACTATTGATAGATCAGAGATTGAAATTTCGGTTCGTAAACATAACATTTGTGAATTTTACATGGGTGCACTCAAAAGATGTGAAAAGGTCAGGAATATTATCATATGTTCAAAAAACAAAAAAATTTATTTACTCAAATATCATATGTTTTATTATTATCATTTGAAGGGAGTAATGATTAATACAAAATTAGTGTATTGTTGCACAGATATATGTTCCTCTTTATGACGGGCTTGCAAAACATTGGTATCTTGTAATAATGAATATAAAAGATAAGACTGCTGAGATTTGGGATTCTTTGCCTAATTCTGAAATAGAACCAAATCATCGTCAAGAAATCGTTAAGCAAAATGTAAGTTCAAATTTTTTATTTGTTTATATGAAATTACTAGATGCAATATATATTAACTATCATTATTATTATTGCAGTTACATGCATTGGACCTAGTCTTGCTTCGTGATATAGCCTTTAACTTTCCTTCTGATTGGTATTTCGCTGACTTTGACATTTTATATCCAAATAATGTGCCAATTCAACCAAATGGAAATGATTGTGGCTTGTATGTGATGAAGTTTATGGAGACTCCATGTGAGATGTTATTCCCAACTTATAAGGTAACTTAATCATACAATTTATATTTCTTAGTTTGCACAATACTTTAATCAATATTAAATTGTTATTAATTCTATTATATGCAGTATGAATCGGATGAAGAAAGATTTCGTCTTGCGCTACTCCTTGTAAATGGTGATGCAAATGAAGTAAGAGATAGTGTTATACAAAAAGCACTATCATTCCGTGGTCCTAAGACGAATGTTATTGCAACTAGTAAAGTTAGAACTAAAGTTGCTTCTCAAAAAAAACATCGTTCAATTAATAAAGTTAGAACTGTAATTGGTACTGGAGAATATTTGAAGAAACCAGGAAGAAAATCCAATTGATCTGCCTAGTAGAGGTTTAATAAATTTGGTATTGGACGTAATTTGTATTTTGTCACTTTTAATTTTTTTGTCCCCTCAATTGAATTTTATATTCAATGTAAAGTTTTTATTTGGATTACTTAATTTTCTTTTTTAGTTTTTAAGTTTTTGGATTACTCTTTATGAAAATTTTGTGTCTTGTTACTTTCAATTTTTTTTGTCCCCTTTAATTGACCTTTGTATTCGATGTAAAGTTTTTATTTGGATTACTCATTAAGTTTTGTTAGCTTTTGAGTTTATGGTCTCTTCCAATTAAAAACTTTCAAAAAATAATAGCCTGCTTTTTTTTTTTTTTGTGTGTGTTTTAAGTTCAGCCTACAAGTGAATGACTGTAAGTCGTTAACTAAAAATCTAAAAATGTCAAATGTCAAATATTCTTCCGCTTCTCATCACCTTCTTTTCCAACCTATAATATGCCAAACAAAAATGCATCAATAAAAATAAATTTAGATAACAGCTAAAATATTCAACCTTTGTAAGAATTATCCTAATATAAATATACCTCATTAAGTACTGGACATTTGCGTCTATTGTGTCCAGGTAATTTGCAATACCCACATTTTTTCAAATTGACGCCTTTATTAAATCTTGCACTAGGAGCACCTTTCGTCTTCACACTTAATGGATCTTTTATAATAGCAACATTTCTCTTCTCACTGGACCATCTACCTCTTTTCTCTTCAAAATTCCCACTCAACTCTAACATTTCAGACTTAAGTTGTGTGATAAGACCCTTTAATTTCAAGTATCCAGCATCTGTCATCGAGGCATAGAAAAACGTGTCTAGTTACAGAAGAAATTTACAGAATCAAATTTTGACTTCGCTTCTTAAAGATATTCACGATTTAGTGCACAAAGGTCACAACCGTCTAGAAACCACACAAGATCCGATGTTTCTGAATTAACTGATATCAATTAACAAGGAATAAAATTACAAACTATATATCTATAGAAAGATTTATTTTTCAGGAGTTCAAATAATTTTACGGTTTTCTATTTGAAGTTTTCTACATGAAGATATGGCTTAAAGAATGCTGACTGCTCAAAATCACTGAAGCAACCAAGTCTATGATTATCAGAAAACTTGCATGATTAAACTGTACTGATCTAGAATATATGAGATTGCATACTATATATTTTTTGATAGATAAATGTGTCTAGTTACAGAATCAATTTACAGAATCAATTTTCGACTTCGCTTCTTAAAGATATTCACGATTTAGTGCACAAAGGTCACAACCGTCTAGAAACCACACAAGATCCGATGTTTCTGAATTAACTGATATCAATTAACAAGGAATAAAATTACAAACTATATATCTATAGAAAGATTTATTTTTCAGGAGTTCAAATAATTTTACGGTTTTCTATTTGAAGTTGTCTACATGATGGCTGATGTGTTTCAGCAGATATTACAAGAGGAAATATATCTTCTCCCAGTGATGGTTTTGAGAGATCGTCCAACTCATAGAAGCCTAAGTCGATGCCTGTTCCCGAAGGCTGACGAAACTTCTGACCCAATCCTTTCTTAAAGGGAATTTTTGCCGGCATATAAGCTTCAGGAAACAGTGGAACAAACTTACAGTTGGGCTCTTCCTTGGCAAAGTAGAAAACAGTGATGCTGCAGATAAGAAAAGAAAATAAAGAGATATGGCTTAAAGAATGCTGACTGCTCAGAATCACCAAAGCAACCAAGCCTCTGATTATCAGCCAAATTCCATGATTTAACTGTATTGATCTAGAATATATGACATTACATAATATATATGTTTGGATAGATGAATGTATCTAGTTGTGGAAGAAATTTACAGAATCAAGATAGACTAATAATAACTTAATATTAACAAAATTTTTATTGTACATGTTATTTTATCAATTATATTTATTGTAACACTTTATTTGTATCATATGATTTTTATTTGTTATTTTTATCCTATTACTATATTTATATTTATTTAGATTGATTTAGTCAAAAGGTATAATAGTCATTTAGGAAATTAAGAGGGTCTATGTGACTATTTATGAAACTAAAGGAACATGTATAATTATTTTAGCAAATCTTAGGGGTGTGGGTGGTTTTTTCCGAAATTAATATTGATTTAAAATTAAAAAATTAATATTTACCTGTAACCTATAAGTTACCTGCTCTATTTTAATTAATTATCTAATTATCTATTATATTAAATGAATGATTCAGATTAAAACTCTTATATCTAAGGGTCCACATTAGTTCCACTATCAATACTGTAAAAATAAATACAGCATCATAAAGAAATCCGTAATATAAATATAAATTACAGGCTAAGTTACAGTTAATGCCCTGTACAATTTCGTTCAGCACCCTATACTCTATGTTATTATGAAGTGAATTATAATCATAATTATAATTTTTAAATAGATTATTATTATTATTAACAAGAATAAAAAATATTATAATTAATTAATCTATTAACAATAATTAACAATAATTTTTTCGTTAAATTGTTAATGATAATAATTAACGATAATTATTAATAATTATTAATTTTTGAATAATAATAACAATAACAATAATTAAAATACAAAATAATAATTATGATAAAAATTAATTAAAGACTTTATAGTAATTTGTTACACTTGAACTCACTCTGATTTTTATTTTAAGACAAAGTAAACACATAAATGGTAATATAGTTAATTCTAATTATGATTCCTGTAGTTCAAGTAAATAAATTATTATGATTTTAATTCCTCATTTTGATTCTAACTATTCTGATTCTAATTCATTATATTTCCAGCTAATTTCGATTCCTTTTTCATGAATGCACTATAAAATTCATAATATTTATGAATAAATTGTAAACAATACAGAGTGGTGTAATTGAATATTTATAATTATAATTATAATTCAGTTAATAATTATTATTATTTTTTTAATTAAATAGAGGCTATTTTGAGAATTTCAAATTATAGGGGGTGAATTGGAACTCTAGGGGTTTAAGTGAAATAAAATAGAGTTTAAGGGGTTTAACAAAATTTTATAATTTAAAAAGTTTTATAATATTTATGAATAAATTATAAATAATATAGAGAATAAGGGGCCAAACGAAATTTTACAAAGGAGCTGTAACTTAGACGGACCCATAAATGACAATATCTGTTGATTCTAAGATTTAGTGAAAAAAACATAAATAAATAAATAAAAGGGTTATTTCCACCTAATCCCCAAATCTTTCAATATTTTCTACTACGCACCCAAACTTTTCGACATTTTTCACAGCGCACTCAATTCCATTAATTTGACCGTTATTTTTAACGGAGCTATTTGAAAGTTAATGAAATATCTGAAATACCCCTTATCTTGAATTAGAAAAGAATTAAATGAGATAAAATATTAATCCAATAATTAATATTTACATTAAAAATTCTTAATTAAAAGTAATTAATAACAATTTCATCAATTAATTTATCAAATAAATTTAATTTATCATTATCAAATAATATTTAGGGCATGAACTTCCAAATTTACCCTTTGACCGTTAGAATTAATGGTCAAATTAACGGATGTGGGTGTGGATTGAATATTATTGAAACATTTAAGTGCGCGGTGTAATATATTAAAACATTTGGAGGCATGACAGAATTAACCCTAAATAAAAAAGAAGAAGAAGGAGAAGAAGTTGTATGGTAGTCAGGTAGACAGACTTCTTAGAAAGAACTATTATTGCGTGTTGACTTGCCAACAACCATGATGACTATACTTTCACTTTGTACATAATTTCTTCAGTCTCATCAATCGCAATTATTGTGCAAGTAGACAAAGCTCCCTCTGGAAAACATACTACCGTCAGTACCGTGTAATTCGTGCAAATTAAATTTATTATCTTAGCGAAATGAATGACAATTGAACTTTTTTTTTTTTTTTCTGAAAATTTTTCATCATCTTATCTGAATACCCGCTCTTTTCAGGCTGATACCGCAAATATATGTTCGTTCGCAGGGACTGTTTACTTGTTTAGTATTATTGTCGCGGTAAACACACTCGGTTACAATTTTCACGTTAAATTAATTTTATATCAAGGTAGTTTGATGAAAATTTATGGTACCTTTATTAGTTTTTTAACAAATTTTATTTTAAGTTATATTTAACAAACAAAATAAATTTTTATTCCACAGCTATTGGCTTTTTTCGGAAAAAAAAAAATTACATCCACATAATTTATGGAAATGGTTATGAAGACCCCTAAATTTTTTATAGAGACACCAAGACCCCACTCTGTTAACTTTTGCTATTAGTCTAAATGGAAAATATTAAATTTACTATTATACTCTTGTGATGCACTTTTTTCCACATGAAATTTTAAATTGAATAAATAAATATTTGACAAATGTGGCCCAACATAATAACATTGACTTACAGTTCCCTGTATAAATTATGAAGTTAAAAAAATTGTCTTATAAAATCATTGTCGATGAGATTTTAAGTGACATTTATACCCTTATGAATCATTTTAATCACACAAATATCCTTAAAATATAATCAATTTTTTACAATTTTGATGCCAGCTGCAATATTTTAAAATATAATCCATTTATACTAGCTAGGTAATTGCGTTTTCCTATGAAAAATCAATTTTAATTCAATCAAATTCCATTGCTCATTAATCCGTCAAGTTCATTTCATGGAAATAAAATTCGTCAGGTTCAAAATCAATGGCAAGTACTCATGAAAAAGTAAATGGAGGCATGATATTCAAGAACAAGTCATGTTGTTGCAGTTGTTGAGCTATTACAAACAAAATGACCTTGATCATATATATATGCTATCAGCTCAATTCAAATGCACATCAAAATCTGATAATAAAAAAAACATATGTCTATGGTCCAAATGCATCATATCCAAATCCATTATCAAATTAATATGATTTCCTACTCTTTACAGCTGCGATTGTCCTTCAGATAGAGTTGCATTTAGTTACTTTGTTACCTGCACATTACCATACAATAGGAAGATAAAATGGCTTAGGATTTTTTTTTTTTTTCGTTTTGTAGAGGTGTGTTGGAGAAGATGGTGAATGGTAAAATACTTTTTTTTTGGCATAGGAGTGTATAAACTTTTTTCTAATTAAGTTATGACATGTGGCATTGATTGGATGCTTACATGCAATGTCCAATCAACATTTTTAAAATTATAAGTTAATTCAAAATAAAAGTACCGAAATATATTTTTTCCATCCAAACTAACAGTGAAAGTTAATAGAAGGGGGTCTTAGTGTCTATTATTGAAGATTTAGGAATCTCCATAATCATTTTCACAAATTATGAGGTGTGGCTGTCTTTTTTTTTTTTCAGCAACTGTAAATTAGAAATTATAGCACTTTAATGTCAAATAGTACTAGAGTTTAATAAAGAGATACTTTAATAACTTTTAGAGAGAAAGACATAATATAAACTATAAAGTATTTAAAATAAGGAACATTATATAATAATTTTTTCCCAGTTGATTTCTAAATGAAAAGTTATAATATAAAGTATTTCAAAACTCATACACAATAATAAAAAATAAAAGAATTTGCATGATACTAACATACTTGGATAATCACATTATGGCATTTATGATTTAAATCACTGTTTTTTTTTTTTTTTTTCCTTTTTCCCTGTCTTTGTGGCATGAAAAATAAGGAAAACAAAATTTTGAAGTCAAGGTTTAGCTGTAGTGGTTAGAAACAGCCTTTCTTAGGCCTAAGTTCTTGGATCAAGTTGCAGTAGGTGTGTGAGTTAAATCATTGAGAGCTAAATATTAACTTGTAATTATTTTATTGTAATTATTGCTATTTTCAAGCTAAAGGCTAAAGTGTATCAAAGTGAAACGTGATGCATATACATTATATTTCAGTCCCACAACAAAATAATAAATTAAATAAATAATTACAACAATTTAATTGATGCCATTTCTCTTTCGTATATCTTTGCCCTTATCATGCACCAAGAAGCAGCGCAAATTAAATGGAAACAATATTATAAAAAAGAGCATAAAATCAAAAAACAAGAAAACGAATGTAGAAATAGGATAAATGCTTATTTAATTTTTATATTTTAATTTAAGGGTGGTGAGTGGTGACATTTCCACCCCACAAATTCTGTAAATCCACCATATTTTTAAAAAATAATTATAAAAAATTCTTATTATTTTTAAAAATTTCAAATAAAGAAGAATTTAGAAGAATTAATCAATTGAATCTATCTTAATTTATTTTGTTGTGACGTAAATTTTTTTATTATATTTGACTAATAAATTGCTTTTACCTAAATTTAAATTGACTATTTTATCCTTAAAGGGTAAAAATACCAAAAATTTAATTCAACTTCAACAATTTTTTAATTTTATGCAAAATTCATTGTTTCTAAATAGTTAATTCTATTTTATTAGTATGATTATTAATTTTTAATTAAAACAAACATAATGTCTTTATGATAAAATACTCATTAAATTATTAGGTTGTCAAATTTATGTCATTTACATGTAAAATATTAAAAATTATTATACTTCATTTAAGAAGTTAAATTATAAGTCACAAAATTAAGTACCTAAAGTATTAGATACAAGAACAAATATTTTTTCAGGCAAGCGGATCATTTTATGTCATAAAGTAAAATAATTAAATTGAACTTATATTAAAACTACTTTAATAGTAAAAAAAATTAAGTAAGAAACAAATATAAGAATGATTTAATTGATTAATTACATAATTTTTTTTGTTGATTTGTATTTATTAAAAAAATGTGTATTTATTGTAAATATTTTTTAGAAGTGGGGTGGGTTTACACAAATAATGGGGTCAAAATATCTTCACCATTAATTTAACCGTTCGTTTAATCCCTGTATACTTTAAAAAGATATCTCATAATGCCCATGTAGTTAAATATGTTATATTTTTACCCTCATTTTTTCTTTGCTTTTATAATAATACCCTTCCAATGATATTTTTGACATTAATTAATTTATCTATGAAAAATTAATTTGCCCAATAAATATCAATAAGAAAGAACTAAATTTTTTATACTTGTGCATCGCTCTTACTTATAATTGTTTATAAATAAATTAATATCAGGTAACTTAAAGGCTAAAGCAATATTTAATATCTTCACAACAATCTTACTAATAATTATTTTATACAAAATTAATTTGCCAAATTAATACTAAAAATAAAATAATAATATATAAGTATATATATGTGTAAATTTTTATGTTACTGTTTAAGGTTAATTTGATAAATTAACATTTTTTCTTTTTATTAATATCATCTAGAATATTTTTCCAAAGCAATTATTTTAAAAAGAAATAAGAAGTATAAGTAAGAGTATAACATATTTAATAGCAGAGGTGCCTTTGATATATTTTTTTAAATATAAAGACTAAACGTATATTTAACTCAAAATATAAAAAATAAACGAGCGTTTACCCTCAAATATATATTAACTAGGAAATAGAACCGCACTTCGTGCGGCTTTAAAAAAAAATTTAGTATTATTTTTTTTATTTCTTTACACTTGATAAAACTGATAAAAAATATGAATTGATTTTTTTTAAAGATTACGCAGCCTTATAAAACTAATGTTATTTATGAAAGTTAATTATTTTTTTGTTAACTTTAAAAATATATATTAATGTGTATAGTTAAGTGTACACAACCTTTTCATCAATAAAAATTATGTTCACACTAATCAACTCTCCATTTTTCTTAGTATTAACAGACTCCCACATTTTACAAAGCCTAACCCTTATCATCCAACTATCTTTATCATTGTTTAACTCATGAAGAAAAGAATACTCCATGAAGCACACAATACAAAAAATTTAAATAAGTCAAAAAAATAAAAACACAAGAACATTTCTAAAGAGGATGTTGTTTATATAATAAAAAAAACCCAAACATAACAAATCTTAAATACTTAATATTTATATAGTTTGAAGAAGCCAAAAGATACTAAATAAAAGGTTGCATAATTAAATATGAAATTATGACATTAAAATTAGGTCCTAGTGGTATTGGTGAGGGAAGATGAAAGAACATTCCTTCCTATATTAATTAGTTGATGTATTTTAAACCACTAAAGTTTAGTTGTTGGCTTAATAAAATAAATGAATGTTTCAAAATTATAATTAATTTATTATTAATGGTTACATATTTTTGAATTTAAATAGAAAGAAGAAGAGACATGTAATCTTTTATAATCTACTAATTATTTTCTATTTTTAATATTTTGTAATGCAATTATTTTTTAATCTCAACCAATATATTAGATTCTAGAGAATATAAAAAATGAGAAATAATAATGCCACAAATCTTAACTACTTAATATTTATAGAGTTTGAAGAAGCCGAAAGGCACTAAATAAAAGGTTGCATAATTAAATATGAGATTATAGCATTAAAATTAGACCCTAATTGCATTATTGAGGGAAGATGAAGGAACATTCCTTCCTATATTAATTAATTGATATATTTAAGCCACTAAAGTTTAATTGTTGGCATAATAAAACAAATTAATGTTTGAAGACTTATAATTAATTATTATTAATGGTTACATATTATTGAATTTAAATAGAAAGAGGAAGACACATATAATCTTTTATAATCTAATAATTATTTTTTATTTTTAATATTTTGTAATGTAATTACTTTTTTAATATCAACCAATTTATTAGATACTAGAGAATACAATGAGATGAGAAATAGTGATGCCACATCACCTCCTCTAATCCCAACTTTATATATATATATATAGATAGATAGATAGATAGATATAGATTTTTAATATTTTATAATGTAATTATTTTTTAATCTCAACCAATATATTAGATAATAGAGAATATAAAAAGATGAGAAATAATGATGCCACAAATCTTAAATATTTAACGTTTATGGAGTTTGAAGAAGCCAAAATGCACTAAACAAAAGATTGAATAATTAAATATGGGATTATGACATTAAAATTAGGCTCTAATGGTATTGTTGAGGGAAGATGAAGGAACCTTCCTTCATTTATTAATATTAATTAATTGATGTATTTTAAGCCACTAAAATTTAATTGTTGGCATAATAAAATAAATGAATGTTTTAAGACTTATAATTAATTATTATTAATGGTTACATATTGTTGAATTTAAATAGAAATAGGAAAAGACATGTAATCATTTATAATCTAATAATTATTTTCTATTTTAATATTTTGTAATGTAATTATTTTTTAATTTCAACCAATTTATTAGATAATAGAGAATATGAGATGATGAGAAATGGTGATGCCACATCACCTCCTCAAGTCTCAGCTTTATATATATATATATTAATTTCGTTTTCATCAATGTGTCAAACTCCAACACACATCTGCATTATTCTCTAGACCTAACAGATTGGAAATTTTTTGGTCTTTGTGTGGAAAATTAGGTTTGATACACCAAATGAAATTAACTGGGTAGGGTACGTTTAGGTTTGATTTGTTTGAATTGACAAATGAGAAATTTTGATGATGGAGTAGAACTCTGCCAGCCAATATACATGTGCCCCAATTTAGGGGTTAGGTCAGATGACTTTATTTGCAGGGCCTTTATATTCTGTAATAATTGATTGAATGATTTTGATTTATGTATTATTGACGATGCAGAAAAAAACAAGAGAGACATAAGTTTTGGTATAAAATTTTTTAATGATTAATTGAATATTTGAAATAACATGTTACAAATTATTTATTTTAGACTCGAAATCATAAAATGGCTCAGATTTTTTTTGGTGTGGTGATGAATTTGAGTTTTTGTTTGGGTAATAATAATATTAATTATTAAAATAAAGAAAAAAGGTAAATTTATCGGTGCTGTTTTCTGAAAAACAAAATGTCAAAGTCTCCCATAAAATTAGAAAAACCACTTTTAAAACTTATTTGAGATCTAATCTTAGGAAAAAATCAGGTGAAAAATCGTGGTGATGATAGTGAATCTCGTTAATTTCTTTGAGACACTCAATACGATCTATTTAAATCTAACATAGAAAATTATTAATGCTATACTTGAATTTGACCTCTTTTACTGGAGGTAGAATCGCGATTTTGGCTCGGCAAGGGCCAGAATGTAGAAACAGACAATCTAGGAGAGTCATATCCTAAATGTGGTAAATTTGAGGGGCTATATTGTAATATTTGCATAAAAGTAAGTTAAATATTCACGGGTGGGGATATTTCCACCCCATTATTTGTGTAAACCTGCTCCACTTCTACAAAATATTTATAATAAATACACATTTTTTATAATAAATATAAATCAACAAAAAAATGTAATTAATCAATTAAATTATTCTTATATTTTCTTTTACTTAATTTTTTTACTATTAAAGTAGCTTTAATATAAGTTCTATTTAATTATTTTACTTTATGACATAAAATGACCCACCTGCCCAAAAAAATGTGTTCTTATTATCTAATACTTGAGATACTTAATTTTGCGACTTATAATCTAACTTCTTAAATGAACTATAATAATTTTCAATATTTTATATGTAAATGACATAAATTTGACAGTATAATAATTTAATGAGTATTTTCTCATAAAGATATTATGTTAGTTTAATTAAAAATTAATAATCATAGTAATAAAGTAGAATTAACTATTTAGAAACAATGAATTTTTTATAAAATTAAAAAAATTATTGAAGTTAAATTAAATTTTTGGTATTTTTACCCTTTAAGGACAAAATAATCAATTTAAATTTAGGTTAAAACAATCTTATTAGTCAAATATAATAAAAAATATAAGTCACAACAAAATAACTTAAGATAGATTTAATTGATTAATTCTTCTGAATTCTTCTTTAGTTGAATATTTTAAAAATAAAGAGAATTTTTTGTAATTATATTCTAAAAGTGAGGTGGATTTACAAAATTTGTGGGTTGGAAATATCACCACCGACCCCTTATTGTTGAGTGATGATATCTCCACCCCACAATTTTTGTAAACTGACCCCATTTTCAAAATGTAATTATAACAGTTGCACATTATTTCTAAAATTTTTAAATCAAGAACTTTGGAGAATTAATTAATTAAATCTGTCTTAATTCACATTTTTTGTGATTTAGATTTTTTTAGCATATTTGATTATAAAGATTGCTTTGATATAAGTTTAAATTGACTATTTTACCCTTATAAAGTAAAATTATCAAGAATTTACTTTAACTTCAATATTTTTCTAATTTGTACCAAACTCATTGTTTCTAATACTACTTTATTAGTATGATTATTATTTTTTAATTAAATTAACATAGTGTCCTTATGGCACAATTCTCATATAAATTCTTAAACTATTAAATTTATGTCATTTACACGTAAGGGTAGTGAAATAATAATTAGGTTTCATTTAAAAAAATTAGATTATAATTCGTAAAATTAAATACCTAAATTATTAGATACAATAGCTCATGTTCTATGAGGGTAATTTTATCTTTTTATATCATAATAATAAAATAATAAAATAAAATTTGCATTAAAATTTATGATCAAAGATGGTCAAAAAACCTAAGAAAGAAAATTAATAGAAGGATTTAATACATTAACTATACAAAACTTTTATTAATTTATATTTTTAAGAATATTGTGAATTTATTGTAATTATTTTCTAGAAGTGGGATGAATTTACAAAAATAGAGGGGTGAAAATATCCACATCCCTTATTTCTTAGAGCATTTTTTGACCCTAAATTTCAACGAGCTTTATCCATATATTTTACTTTATATTGATGTAAAAGTATTCATGGACTAAAACTTTTACTAAAATCAATACAACCCAATTACCTTAAGCTATTGACATAAATAAAGAAAAAGTTGAGGAAAAACTTATATGAACAAAAATAATTATGCGAACATACTTCTTAACAGTTCAGAAAAATAATTTCAAGTAGTAACATGTATAATAGAAGTTTAAGAAGGTAAATTCTAGAAGTTCAAGTAGGTAAATACTAAGCCTTATATTTCAGTATATTGTATGGTATAAATGAAGTAGTCATTTTCATAAGAGTATGTTGGCCAAATTGATAATATCTCCTCCATATTACTTAAAAATTATGTTTATTTTCTTCACTTGCCATGTTATTTAAAAAATAATAATTTTTATTCCTACTAAAATTTGATATATCATAAAATTTTACTTATTTAACAATTATGTGATGTACAATATTATCAGTTAATTTGACGTCAGTGTCCAAGTAGATAATGAAAATAGTTTTACATCTGTAGATATTCTGTAATTAATATAAACTACAGGGATATTAGTAAAATTTTATCCGTTCCTTTCGCAGAAAACAAACAGTCGTTTAATCCAACGGCTCTCATGAAACCAGACCAGGTACATCAACATTAAGCGGGAAACTTCGCGGCAACTTCCTACAAATCTTTTCTTCATACTTGCATAATATATCTATTTTTTATTTTTATTAGAAATCTATTTTTTTTAATGACAATTTTTTTTCGAATATGAAATAAAGAAAAATTCTCAAATTTCGGTTTTTGTCGAGCATCCTTGACTGACGCACACACGTTTTTCTGTTATTCAGCTGTTATCGCATAACAGAATCATCCGCATTTTTCGCTTTGTAATTCTTGGTTTGTTAATTAGTTGGCATTGTTTATTTGAAAATACATATAAAGAAGGCTCGCCTGGTGGTCGTTGGATAGACGGACGGACGGGGACATTTTGGAAAACGACAATGAGTACGTCGTCGGTTAACGGATTATTGTCGCCACGTGACGTCGAGGTCGGTCCTTCCAACGACGGTTCCGATGTCGTGTTGGAAGATGACGTTTCTTCGGATCCTTTTGATATCGCTCAGGCTAAACACGTGCCCGTCGCGTCTCTCAAGCGATGGAGGGTAATAAATTTTCCAAAACGCCATTCATTTTAATTTGCGTTGCATGCGGTGAAATTTATTAATTTTTCTTACAAATTTTGCTTCATGTAAAACAGTTGATGTAATTAGTCACAGGTTTGTTGTTCATTGTAAATTTCAATTGATTTTTGGTGAGGCGATGTTACTCATTTGAGAAATTCTCTAATTATTTTGCATTCGTGAAGAAATTATTTGACTGAATTGTGTGGCTGCGTTGTATGTGATAGACTGATGAAATATTCAAGTTGCATTGATTGGATGTTAGGAAGCTGTGTTGAAGTCGATGATAATGGTTTCATTATGTGTTTATAGTATCTGACTGCTTTGCTTTTGTTGCTGGGATGAATAATTACTGCTGTTGTTAGTTTAATGACTACTTGCAATTATAAGTGGGTGGACATAAGAAAATTCATTAACTGCCAAATGTAGGTGTTTTCTAAACACTACAGCTACTTTGTTCAAAATTAAGGAGAAACACAACAGTTACAAACATATACTAAGGGGCTTTTCTAATTATTAAATGCCATATGGAGAAGGTGATAGTTAGCTTCTTTGTTGGGTAGGAAACAGGCATAGACTCCGGCTTCAATATATTGTTTACATTCTTGAATAAATTTTTCAGCTTATCTTGTAATTTCTTTACTTTGGACCAATGAATTAGGAAGAAGGGACATTGAATAGATAATATTTGTAGACCGCATATAGGGTTTGAGAAAGGGCTTTGAAAAGGAAAGCTTTGTATGATGTGAGATGTTATGCTATTAACGAAATGAAACTATTGCTGGTTTAAAGCCCGGCGTAACTTGAAAAATTCAATTGGCAACTCTATTGTGGATCAACTGTCATTTG
This sequence comes from Citrus x changshan-huyou, assembly GCA_039657385.1. NCBI lineage: Eukaryota > Viridiplantae > Streptophyta > Magnoliopsida > Sapindales > Rutaceae > Citrus > Citrus x changshan-huyou. The sequence goes on along the minus strand of CM077547.1, from coordinate 15,971,779 downwards.
GTTGTTTTCATAACTATATGGAGAATTCTTATGAATCTTGGCTGTTTGGTAGGATAAATCAATAAATCCTTGGGAAGTAGTGGTTGCAGTTTACCTCTTTGATTTTCATCTTGAACAGCAAATCTAAAGTAATGAATGATTTCTCTCTTTGCATCTGGAATTTAATAACATAAGAGTATGGCCATTATATAATGTGTTTTCTAGAAGGAAATTTCATGGAAGATCATGGCTAGCACATATGTCTTCATTTGATCCAGTTACTTGGGATCTCCTTATAGACAGTTTTAGTATACTAAAATAACAGATTACTGTGCTTTCTGCAATCATTATGATGTCTGATGTGCATGTGGTTTGATAAATTTACATTAGACAGGGCTGTTTGACAATTTCATGATTTGGGTTCCATATGAAGGAGATTTTCTTGGGTTGTCTAATGATATGATCTTTAGTAAATGTGAAATGATGTCCTGCATTGCTATTAAGATGTTTCTGCCAGATGGAATAGTAGGTAATTTGAAATGCCAGAGGTTCTGCAGTTAATGAGAGTGCAACTGACTTAGTCTTAGGCATTTGACTTTTAGTATGGTTTATCTGCCAATAATGTTTATGGAGTTCTACAGGATGTTGCTGCTCACTTTTTACTTCGTAGAACATAGGTGGTCAGTCATTGCTGCTATTCATACATATGTCTATTAGGAATGATAATTAATTTCAAAAACCTCCACCAACTACTGTAAAACCTGTCGAAAGATTATATGTGTGAATGAGAATGTATATTACTTTTGATATGTTATTACATTTGATATATGGACATATTAATAGATCTTTTGTATGTTGGTTTTTTCTGAACTAGTCTCTTGGCGTGTGACAGAATACCTAAACTTTTATATCCAGTACCTAAAAATGTTCTCAATAACAATATATAAAATGAAACAGACAAAATAATTTGTACTATGAGGAGGTTATTACTGTAGATAGTATTACTTTATATCGATTTTACCTTATTAACCTTTAGAAATGGGCGGATCATTAACTTTTCCCCTGTTCGCTGGGTTTTGACAATTTTTAACCATTTGTTTATTATACTATCTTCAAAATTTAACTTTCTGTAGATGAAGCTGACTGTAGAGCTCCATGGCAGTAGATGGACATATTATTTCTGCTTTGAAGTATGAAGCAATTGGGATCCTTTTTGAGATTAGATACAGTTATGATATTGATGCTGTGGTTATAGCTATTCATTACTAACTTAACTAACAATTTGGTTGTCTTGTGGTAATCCATTGTTTATTTGTTGCTCATATGCTTATATTACCTTTTAATTTTTTAGGACTGAGATAACTTTTTTGTTTTAAATTTTCTTTTTGGAATTTGTACTAAAGTAGTCTATTTCTCTATAGCAAGCATCACTTGTGCTAAATGCTTCTCGTCGATTTCGATATACCTTGGACTTAAAAAAGGAAGAAGAGAAAGAGAAGAGAAGAAGGATGATTAGAGCCCATGCCCAAGTCATACGAGTAATGCTCTTATCTAATTATCTTTGCTTTTATGTGAATAATTTTTCTGGTTCTGAAATTAGATGGTTTATCATTTCTGACATTTTATCAGGCAGCAGTTCTTTTCAAATTGGCTGGGGAAAAACAAATTGGTATGTATTTTAGGAAATATCCTTCATATCAAGTTGCTATAATTATGATTGAGAAATATTCTTCTTCTAGGGTGCAATAAAATGCGGCATTGCTTATCGAGACAGTTACTATGATGGGAATCAATGGTTTTATTTTCATGGTAGAATTAATGATTCCTTTCAAAAAAGTATTTTCAGTGTTCTTGGGGGACTGAATTATTATTGCATTATCCTTCCTTCTGCTGCAAAACTGCATCGACAGTTATCTTGATGACTTCCATGCATGATTGTATTTGATTAAGCTTGGTGGCCTGGAAGAGAGTATGTTTCATGGTGGTAATTATGTAAGACTAACATTATCTACATTGGGTTGGTGATCAGTATGATTGCAGATATGTTGTTATGAGCTTAGGACGGACTACAGTTTGCTTTATTACATATTAATTTCCTTTTTTTTTCAGTTTTTTTACGTCTTACTATGTATTCAGCGAATTGGAAAGAATTCACGTTCTATAATTGAATTTTCTTGCATATGCTTTATGTGTAAATTAATTACTTCTCTGATTTTAGGTACACTTGTTCCACCAACTCCTTCTGGTGATTTTGGTATTGGACTTGAACAACTTGCTTCAGTGACCAGGGATCATAATTTTCCAGCACTAGAGCAATATGGTGGGGTGAGGCAATTAAGAATGGATTTTTTTCTTGTTTGTCACCCTGTTGTTCAACATACTTTACATAATGCTTGGCCATTTCCTGCATCAGGTTAAAGGGTTATCAGAATTATTAAAAACAAATTTAGAGAAGGGAATTAGTGGTGATGATACTGATTTGTCAAATAGAAGGAACTCATTTGGGTCAAATACATATCCTTTGAAGAAAGGGCGAAGTTTCTTGGTATTGTTTGATATTATATTGTTGTTCTTCTCATCTATTGCTATTTTCTGCTAGGTTTATACTGCTTCCTGCTATTCATTATTGTGCCTTATCTTACAGAATTTTCTTTGGGAGGCTTGGCAAGATTTAACCCTTATAATCTTGATTGTAGCTGCCATAGCTTCATTGGCACTGGGAATAAAGACAGAGGTGTTCTAGTTCTCTTGTCCTTACATTTATTTGAAATTTTAGCTGCAATAATGTTAATGCGTACCTTAACCCCTTGAAAGATGAGTTTTTCATTAATACTTTTTGGTTTTTGAGGAAGCTTCTGCACTAACACGTTTTTCACCCTTTGTTATGTTAGTACACTTGTGATTTGTGTTTTAATGCATGAGGATACAGTGTTTTGCAATTCTTTGAATGTACAACTAGGATTTGATTATTCCCTGCCACAAGTTAATGTGCTGCATCTGAATCTGAAAAGTTAACTAGAAAGTAAGTACTAGTAAGATTTATGCTATGAGTAGAAAGAGTTTTAAATATAATACTGGATGAAATTGCCCTAAGATAACAACAACATGATTGTTGTATTATGTTGGTAGTTGAATTTTGATGATTTTTTATTATGTCATGTTTGCCTTCTAATAATTGGAAGACAGTCAAAAGGTTGTTCTACGAAAGGAAGTTAGTTTTTTTGACATTCTAATGTTGGTATCCCAAAGGAAATGCATTTGATTCAATGTTTGAATATCCTCCTGGGGTGAGTCAATTTAATTAAGTGGTGTTATTGATTTGTATGGGTTGATACAAAAATCAATTACGCGCAATAATTAAAACTGTGAAGCCTTTTGAATTTTTGATTGTAAAATCTTGACGAAAAATTTAAGTTCTTTTTTGGTTTGATTTTTTTCTCTCTTTCACATTTCTTATTCTAATATATATAGCTCTTCTCTAGTGTAGTGTAGACCTCCACACTTATAAAATGAGGATTTAAGAAACACAAATGTTGTTTTGCATCAACATAGAGCAAAACGACATTGTATTGCTTAAATCTGTTTTTTGTAAAGTATGGATATCTACACCTAAGAATTTTCATATGTATGAGACACACACTCACACACACGAGTAGGTGGCAATATATTAATTAAATGAGTCAGGCAACATAAAACTCTATGTTTGGAGTAAATGTTTCCACCATTTTATTGGATGACATTAATGAATAAAATTTGTTTCAATTTTAGTTAAAATATTCGTCCTTCTGAAAAGACAATTAAAATATTCCCCCTCCACACCCCAAAGCTAATTTGCAGATTATTTATTTATTTGCTCTTTCTTCTTGAACATTTTTTTTCTTTTTTTTTCACCTTATATTTCTTGACTTTTTTCCTAGGGTGTCGAAGAAGGGTGGTATGATGGGGCGAGCATTGCCTTTGCTGTTTTTCTTGTTATTGTTGTTACAGGTATTGAATTTGATGTTCTCATATTTACCTTGTTTATGTTATCTGCTGTCAAATTAAATAACTAATCTGAGTATAGATTGGTTGTAATGGGGTCCAACTAGGGATTGCTAAAAAAGTTAAAAAGCCTTACCTGATGCCAAATTAATTTAGTCCCAACCTTGTTCATGAAACTAAATTTAAATTTAATAAAAGGAGATTAACATAATTATGCAGCAAAAATTTATGCATGTTAACAAAATGAGTTCTATGAAATAACAGTTGCTTTGGTTTAGAATCCTTTGATATTTAATATATGCTTTCCAAGTAAATTATCTTTCTCAAGATTGAATGATGTTTAAGAACTCAATCTACTATCATCTAAAGATCTTTACGTTGGGCCAATCTTGTGTAGTTCTTTTCATTAAATAATATAATTCCGAAGCATCTTATGTATCTAATTCAATGCGAAGGATATAAAGTCAAAGAAATCAAATTAAACTCAGTATCAATAGTAAATTATTGATGATCAGTTCAACTAACCTATGAAATTAGAACCATAAATGTTTGGAAAACATTTAATTGAATTTGATGTTTCATCTTATTAAATTATGCAATTAAACTTGACTTCCAATTCAACCTTTGTACAAGAAAAATGGACGCATGATGAAGAGTTAAACGGAATTGAATAGATTCAAGAAGCATATTGCCTGAAGTGCATGACCATCTGTCCTCTTTTATCCCTCTGCCACTAATTTCCCCCTCATGTGCACATTCACCTCAATCTTAAGGACACACTGAAACTTACTATAATTTAATTTATTAACAATGAGGGAACTCCAACAGACCATGTTAAGTTATTGCTTGACCCAAATGCTTATGCTTTTAAGCAAGGAAACTGAAATAGTATTCACTTTCTAAAAAAAATTATTTTTTGATTGGGGTAATAATATTAATTAATGTGCTTTCCTGATTAGGAGATTGGGCATGCTTGAATCCATTGCCATTTCAATCCGTACCATTTCTAGCCTGAGTTTCAGACAATTTTTTCTGTATTTATTTGCTCATTATAGGCTCCTCTAAGAAGAAACATGTTCCATTTATACGCTAATTATCTTCTTTTCATTTTTACTTGTTCACTAGCAATTAGTGATTATCGTCAATCTCTTCAGTTTCAAAATCTAAACAAGGAAAAACGAAATATACAACTGGAGGTGTGTGCTCAAATGTTCGTTTTTATTATTTTTGTTTCCTCTCTTTAAGTTTTGGGCTAATATGTCAATTATGTAATCGGAAAATCTTTTTAGGCCATGAGGGGTGGTAAAGCAGTGAAGATTTCTATATTTGATGTTGTTGTTGGTGAAATTGTACCTCTCAGAATTGGCGATCAGGTTGGTGTATTTCAGCACAAGTCTTGTTCTTAAGGACCAATTAAAGTTTATGCATAACTGATTAAACACATTGGTTAGGTGCCGGCTGATGGAGTGCTGGTTACTGGTCATTCTCTTGCCATTGATGAATCTAGTATGACTGGTGAAAGCAAGATTGTGAGTTCGTCGTATCAGTTTGTACAGTAATCTTCCTATGGTTTACCTTTAATGTTCTTAATGACAGTGTATGTTGTAGGTTCGCAAGGATCATAAAACACCTTTTCTAATGTCTGGCTGCAAAGTAGCTGATGGTGTTGGTACCATGATGGTAAAATTTTTATGATGCTATTTTCTTTTGCCTATCCCTCATGATTTTGGTCATCATGTATGTTCACAGACCTTGTTTTTATCTGTTGTTTGGTTTTGGTGATCATAGAGTAATGTTGTGGACTGGTTATTGAATTCAGCTAGTTTTTGTTCTACCTCGTAGCATTGTCTTAGTTCTTTTTCAATATTGATCTTTTCTTTTCTGGTGATGCATTGTTTGGACTGGTAGACTGGTTTAAGACTTTGGAGGTGACTTGTCTTTTTCTGCTACACCATGTGTGTTCTTATTATTTATCTGATGCATTAACCATTTAGTGATAGTCTGGCTTGTGCTTGTAATAGCACAAATTTCCTTTGTCCATTAGATTTGGAATAAATTTGTAGTTGACCTGCCATATGGGAGAGGGAAAAAATTGAGTTGTGAGATTTCTAAAGGATTTTGCATCAGTCTCACATATGCTGTAACAAACACACGACTAGACAGTAAAATTCCTTTCATTATTATGTGGCATCTATTCTACATGCTCTTGTTGGAATTTCATGCTTTGTGCGAGGGTAACCTAAAACTTTTAATTTTTTTTTGGTAGATAGATTTTTGCAGTAAAATTTCCATGGACTCTCCTTGGAGTCTTCTTGTTGTTTATCACTTGTTTACTTTTTACTACTGTATTATTTTCATTTGAGGATTTATCTTATTTGAACCATCTACAGGTAACTGGTGTTGGAATCAATACTGAATGGGGATTACTGATGGCAAGTATCTCAGAAGATAATGGTGAAGAGACTCCATTGCAGGTTCATGTCATTTATTTATTTATTTTTCATAGTAAGCTAATTCACTTGTGAGTTGTTACACTTTGTGGCTATATTTAGATATTTATGGAATTTGACAGGTACGATTGAATGGAGTGGCAACTTTCATAGGTATAGTTGGCCTTGCTGTAGCATTTTTGGTACTTGCTGTCCTTTTAGTTAGGTAAGTTGAAGTTCATTAAGAAGTTGCTGTTGTGTTGCATGATTTGCGCACCATCTTACGTGTTTCAATTTGATTTGGAACTCTTAGATTCTTTACTGGACATACAACAAAGGAAGATGGAAGCTCTGCATTTGTTAAAGGCCGCACTAGCGTTAGCGATGCAGTTGATGGAGTCATTAAGATTGTGACAATAGCTGTAAGTGTAGTCCTGGATAAATAGCTGTAAGTGGAGTCCTGGATATTTTCTGTGTTCTTGTAATAATTATTTGTAGACTAACTCCAGAGCCATTCAGGTTACCATTGTAGTTGTTGCAGTGCCCGAAGGGCTTCCTTTAGCTGTTACCTTGACGTAAGTTTTAGCTATCCCTTTTACTTCATCAAAGAATAGTTCCAGTCTCCTATCTATTTTAATTTTGTTTTGTACTTGGTTCTATGACAGCCTTGCATACTCAATGCGGAAAATGATGGCAGATAAGGCTTTGGCAAGTATCATTATCTGTTTGTCATCAACTATTTTATTTTATCATTGCTTCTGCTTCAATATTTTGTTTTCAGAGTTTCTTTGCCTGACAACAGAAATATCTGCAGGTTCGTAGGCTTTCAGCATGTGAAACTATGGGCTCTGCAACAACAATCTGCAGTGATAAGACCGGAACGTTGACCTTGAATGAGGTGAGTTTTACACTAGGAACGAAGGGCTGTATTTAATTGTATAAAGTATTGATGCTGCTGCCAACTCTAAGATTTAGTATAAAAGAATTATGGTTTTGGAATATGCATTGGATATAAGCATAGCCTAAAACATATAACCCTTCAGCTTATTCCTTAAATGTTCAGTCTGGTATCACCCTGATGTAGTAGCTGAATTTACTTTACACCCAAAGGTTTAGGGAGGGAACTGAGTTCCGTTAAAACTTCAAGCTGGTAAGTTTAACATAAATTATTAGATTAACTTTGTTCCTCCTTTGTGGTTCTTTAATATTTTGTATTTTTCAAGTTAATGTATTCTATATTTTGGTTCATCTCTTATTTCTATCTCATTTTTTCCCCATATCTCATGGCTTTTACTTGGATAATTTTCTCCCGCTCTTGTGTTCTTGCACATTGTTATGAAATGTTTTCAAATATCTGGGTTTGATTGGTGTAATTGTCTTATATATAGATGACAGTGGTTGAGGCATTCATTGGGAGAAAGAAGATAAATCCACCGGATGACTCCTCACAGATGCACTCAATAGTTATCTCTCTATTAAGTGAGGGTATTGCACAAAACACTACAGGCAATGTTTTTGTTCCCAAGGTAAATGTGTGTGTGTGTGTGTGTATTTACATATAAATTTTCATTATGGTAGCAAGCGAAAGCTTTGCATCTATTTGTTTAGGTTCTCATTTGTAGGGGTGGCAAATCATCATTTGTGTATCTTGTCATTTTAAGGGTATTACAAAAATTTGGTCAACAAGGACATGATCATTTTAATTAATCTCGTCAAAACTCCAATCACAAATATGACACAATCTTGAACGAGTGATATTGCGACACAGTTGGACACATTTAATAAACATGTCATTTTGTGTTTTAATTGGAATAAACACAATTTGAGATGTTCAACCTGCTTACTACGATTTGACTAGTTTAACATGAATTCTACCCGCTTAACATATTTTAACAGATTCAGTAAATTTTACTTGTAATCCTTAACCTTTACCTAATAGCTTAAATACAGTTAGAAAAAATAGTACTCTTAATTGAATTGTAAATGGATCTCTGCCATAAGTGGGTTGATGTGACATGGATGCATGAAAAATCATTTGTCATTAATCAGATTCAAGTGTAAGGATTTTGATCTCAAACATGACATGATTATTAAATGCTGGCTTGATATCGACATGATTATTAATGGCTGCATTTTATGTGAACCTGAATCCACTATTTTCATGTCGTGTTGTGACCCAAGTTTCTACCTTTGTCTAATAAATGCATTGATCTCTTTTCTCCCTCTGTAGTGTGATGCTGTTTCTGCAGTGGGGTTATTTTCTGAGTGTTTTTCTTTTCCCTGCGGAAACATTGGTAACCAAAGAGTGTTGACTTCATTGTTGATCTTTCTTCTTTCTTTGATGTAGGGGACTTAATTTTTTTGGCTTCCTGTTGGGACCTTTTGCCATTGTCCATCTTCTACTGCTTATTATTTCATAAACCCTCAAGCATCAAATATGTTATTAAATGCATTTGCTTTGCAGGATGGTGAAGCAGTTGAGGTTTCTGGATCTCCAACTGAAAAGGCTATTCTCTCTTGGGCAGTCAAGGTGCCCTTTTCAACCCTATGTTGGTGTCTGTTGAATATGTTTTTGTTGTAAAGTGGTTTTAACTTATTTGAAATTTTTGTTGCAGTTGGGGATGAAGTTTGATAGAGTCAGATCAGAGACAACAGTTCTCCATGTTTTCCCCTTCAACTCAGAGAAAAAGCGAGGTGGTGTTGCAGTAAAACGTGTAATGGCTTCATTCTATCATCTTTATGATTTAAATTTGGTGATGGGAAGAATATTGTTCAGGTTCTTTATGGTGAAAATTATACTAAAAGCTCATCAGTGTGTTTCTTTTTGCATGCATTGCTCTAAAGATAGCTGCCAAGCACTAAATGATTTCTGTTTTAGTATTTTGATATGGCGGACAGACTAGCTGCTTCATGATCACTTATATTTATACTTGTGATTTACTATAAACCTAGGAGAACCTTCTCCCCTAGTCAAGAATATGCCCTTTCTGTGCAATGTCTATGATATTACAAAACTATTCGAGCTGTTGAGTTTTGTAATAAACAAGTGATTAGTCATATTGACAATTCTCTCTGTGACTCTGTCATGTGAGATAGCTGGAAACTTTGAAGACTTTCCTCAATTCATAGTTATCCTTTGTTTTTCCCGTAGCACTAAGCTATTCTATCCAAATCCGTTGCCACAAGCAGTTCATTAATCTTCACTATACCGATCTCCTTGCTGTTAATTTGGAATTCTGGAGGATAAAGGTGAAAAAACAGGTTTTTAGAATTCAAATGGTTGTGGGTCTTCTTCTCTCTTATAGCATTCATTAGAACTGGTGACAACAAATTCTTACTATTATTGAGCTCTGATGAGAGAATTATTTTACTGATTGAAATTTGTACCATATTGAGTACATCCTCAAATTTTTAATGACATCAGTTGAAACATTCAGTAACCTTGTTCAGTCAGTAAAGCAAGAGAGATCAATGTGGTTGAGATGATTGTAGGAGTTAAGGGTAAGTCCTGACCTTTTGAAACTAGAACTGGGGAAACTCAAATTAAGACCCATAGCTTGGTAGAGCAACTATCTCAATATGATGCTTATTTAGGAAAATGATGATGATGCCGAGTAAGTTCCCCAATATATTATTGTTGTTATTTCAATGGTAACAGTAACAACACCACCACTTTATCACGACGGGCAAATGGTTTCAAAGGCCCGGTTATTCAATATCCATATGACCCCATATTGAATTGTAGACGTTATTTAATTGCCTCCTATATCCTTGTCTCTGATACTTCTGCACTGCAACAACCTTGGCAGCTAGGGTTAGCTCTAGTATCATTGCTTATATATGCTTTACTGTTTCTATGTGCCTCCACTAAAATTGTGCAACTCTAGAGTTAGTTTATGCATTCTTATTTCATTGTTTAACATATCACAGATAAACTCTGAAGTACATGTACATTGGAAGGGAGCAGCTGAGATGATTCTGGCCTCATGTACAAAATATCTCGACACAGATGGTCATCTCCAGTCCATTGATGGTGATGAGGTTAGAGATAGTTGTTATTGTTATTGTTCCCTTTTTATTTGCAGCAGAAATTTTATGAAGTACATGTGAACTTAAAATGGGACGGGCTGTCCTTTAGAATGTCTATGTTTATGAATGATATTATTATCAGTTTTAGTTATGTACTTTTATGGTTGTACCAATATGGTTCACACAATAATTGTCATTAGACAAACATCCTTAAGTAAAAATCTTGAAATTATAAGATTGGACTAAAGATTAAGTTAAATGTATAATCTATTAATTATGACATGGTCAAAATGTTAAGAATACCTGTTCTATTAGTTGATTTCAACCAAAATGCATTCTTTGCAAGAGTGTCTACCTGTTCTTGTCATACGTATGTATTTATGTTACTTTGTGTTTGCAAATCATATTGGTCTAATATACTTTTTTAACGCTAATTTACATTTCTTTTATCTCTTCTACGAATATTGTTGAATGAAAGTTCGATATGGTTTTCCTAAGATTGATTTGTCATGCTACATATTGGCATAGCGGTTTATGCTGTGCTTCGTGTCAGTATTAGCAAAACATACTGTGATAACATGAGGTCTTTTTTTCCCCCTATTCTCAATATAAATCATACTAGTCATTGGTATATTTGCTTGCTTGTTGCACTATCAGAGTAAATTAAATAATGTTGGTATTGATGTATTGCATATTCAATGTAAGTAGATACATCAAACATAATTTAGTAAAATATCATACGATTTAAATTTTGAGAAATAAATTAGTCTCTCAAAATTATGAATAAGCTTTTGGATGATGATTTTCTTTAAATGCTTCTGCAGGATTTCTTCAAAGCAGCTGTTGATGAAATGGCTGCAAGAAGCTTGCGATGTGTTGCCATTGCTTATAGATCATGTGAAGCGGATGACGTTCCCACTGATGAAGAGAGTTTAGACAAATGGACATTGCCTGAAGAGGAGCTTATTTTGCTGGCCATTGTTGGCATAAAGGTATACATCTTGAAATCATTTTCCAATGTTGTTTAATTTCTTCTCTCAATCTTCAATCATTTTGAATAAGGTGGGCAAAAAAGCCCGGGCTGGCTCACGGCCCTCTATTTTTTCAAAAAATAAATTTATCAATTAGAACAATAAATTTAAATTTTAAAAAATAGAAAAATAAAAAAAAACTTAAATCCCTAATTCATAACTTAATAATGATTAAAAAAACCTAAAATTATAACACTCAACTATCTCTTAACTCTTAATTAATAAGAGGGTGCTTGATAGAGAATCTAGTATTAAAAAATTAAATCTCTAAACTTTTATTTGCTTCATTTTCTTTATTTATTATTTTATTTTGAAATATTTATTTTCTTTAATTCAATATTGATTATTAGCTCATTTCAAGTTTACAACAATTAAAAAAATTATAAAAATAAATGGAAGCCCAGGCCCGCAATGGGCTTGGCCCGGGCCTAGCCCTTCTGCTTCCCCTAAAGTGTGCTTGGGCCTGGGCTTGGAGAAACCTGGCTCAGGCCCGTATTTTGCCATCCCTAATTTTGAATTAGTAATAATCCAATGGTTTATTTCTGTTTTGGAGTGTTGGATATTGTACTATCTTCTTTTGCACTAAGTTGCAATATCGTTAATATTGGGGATGCTTATTAGGTTCCTAAGTTTATCCTCTGATTTATTGTTATACTCCTTACTCATAAGGAGTCATCTTTTTTTGGTTAGTCCTCAAATGTGTCACATCTTTCATTGGATAACTTGAGGACTCTTGTCAGCTTAAGCATCTTTCTATGTCATTATCTTGTCTTTATATCTGTCCGAACATTTTTGACATGTATGTGCATTGTCTCTTGAAAAATCTTTATTACCTTGTTTGTTGTGGTTATTTTTTCATCAGATGTATTCTCTTATTTCCCAATTTTATTTCTATGCTCCATGATTCAGTTGTTGTTAGAAAATAAAAAAATGGGAAAACAGCTACCCTCACTTCAGAAAAGCTTAGCGAAAGCAAAATGTTGGAGTTTCTGTCGTTGCCTATTTTCTGTTCTTATTTGGTTTCCATGAGGTTTACTCCTATTGCTGATGTTGTAAGTGTTTCTGCTTTGGGAACATCCCAAGATCATTGGAAACTACTTAGAAATGCCTCTAGCTGCCAAAATGCCAGAAACCAGAATTGTAGAATTATAAGGTTCAAAGTGCCTTTTCTTCTGGCAGCTTAGACGTCAGTGTTATCCTGCAGCTGCTAGCAGAATTAAAATGTTTTATTGGCTTAAGTTTAATCATGTACTCTGTATAATGTGTTGTAATTTTGTCGATAAGCAGTTCATGTTGGTCAAAACTCCTTAAACATTCAATTCTTGTTTTCACTGTGCTCAGTGCGGACTTAGGTCCCAACCAGTAGGTTTTTGCTGATCAGCAAAGCCCTAGCATATCTCATTCAGAGATTCTGCAGTTATGATGCAAACTATGTTGTCTTTTTAGCAGAAAAGTTCTTATCACTCATTGATCATTTGAAATATTCCTGTTACTACTTTGTTTCTGTACTTCTTGGTAAGTTTACATTTTAATGAAAAAGGTTGTTCTTTGTATCTATTAGTGGGTTACTCGTTAATGTCTCTGAACTCTACTTTGTGCACTACTTTGTAAACTTGTAAAAAGATTCATCTTTATTTTTGCATAAATGAAGATGTACTTAATGACTTCATGATATTTATGTGCAGGACCCTTGTCGACCAGGTGTCAAAGATGCAGTGAAATTGTGCAGAGATGCTGGGGTTAAGGTGGCTTGTTATATTTGAAAATTGGCTTTCGGATTTTATCTTTTGTGAATAATCATTCTATTTTATGTCTGTGGATGTGGATTTTTAATCATAATTTTACCCTTTATGTGGTCAATTTTATAATGCTGTTACAGTATTTCTCTGTATTATAATGTCAAAGTTAACTTGTAGTGATTACTGTTGATTGTAAATCTACGTGATCATAAATTTCATGCAGAATGGCTGATTATGATCATATTTCTTCTGAAACCACAGGTACGAATGGTCACCGGAGATAATCTTCAGACGGCAAAAGCAATAGCTTTGGAGTGTGGAATACTTGGTTCAGATGCAGAGGCTAACGATCCTAATATTATTGAAGGAAAAGTATTCCGTGCATTATCGGACAAAGAAAGAGAAAAAGTTGCCCAGGAAATAACGGTATGTTCTAAACAGCATGAACTTTCTGTGATGTACATCAATTATAGATACAAATAAAGCATAAGTTTTCCTTCTCATCTTGATAATTATGATTTTATAGCATTATCATTTGCGTGTGTATATTTATATTTTGCTTCAAGATGGATAACCTAAATAACTTTTGCACCCATTGTAGGTGATGGGGCGGTCTTCTCCTAATGACAAGCTTTTGCTTGTTCAAGCGCTACGTAAGGGAGGGGATGTTGTTGCTGTGACAGGAGATGGCACTAATGATGCTCCTGCACTTCATGAGGTTTATTATGTTTATGACTTTTAATTTGTGAGGTTTGATATGTTCATGGTTTTATAATACTTACAAATATTGTGAGGATGCATCTGGTAGATCAATAAATCTAGTATTTGCACAAGCTCCATTCTGCTAATTCACTTGGAGATTTCAGGTTCACTTTTAGATATTTACACGTTACTAAGTTTAGGATACATCTACTTCTAGATTTTAGAAGCATGGATGTCTGGTAAAGCACTGGGAGATCATAATTACTTTATACTTTGGCAGATGGATTTTTTATTTAAAATCCATCAACGTTGCGATTATAGGTGCATGACTGTTGTTTTCCTTTTATGCTTTCATGTCTGCGCACTCCCCTATACTCTCAAAAGTCTATACTTGTCCATTTACTTGCGTTGGAGATTCTCAGTGCTCATGGCAAACAAGTTAAAGTTACTACTTGATAGGCAATCTAAGATGCATCCAGGTTAGGTATAATGTTCGTGGATGAGGTATATGGTGTTCAAAGTTGGTATCTGAAATAGTTCAAAGTGTGGCATGCATGTGTTGATATGGACAGTTACTGGGGAATACTGATAGTATTAATATGGAAAAAGTGATTCACTTAAACACGACAAAATCTGTTGAGATTGGATGATCAATGGGAAAGATTTTGATACATTCTTTGCCTGGAAATTGTCATCGTGAGAGGTTATTATGCTTGAATGGCAATTTGTTTATTTATTTTGCCCCCTGTGCTGCATTCTCGGACTATGATTCTAGCTTCTGCACCATTATTTGCTCAAACTTCTATCATGTAAACATGGTGTTTCTTTCTCCAAGCTAATGTGGTTTTACCTTTCTGTATTTCAGGCAGACATAGGTCTTGCCATGGGCATCCAAGGGACTGAAGTTGCGAAAGAAAATTCGGATATTATTATTTTGGATGATAACTTTGCTTCAGTTGTTAAGGTTAGTAAACGTGTTAGAGCCTTTTCTTCGTTGGAAGCTTGATGCTATATCATTCTTATTCTCTGGAACTAAAAGTAGTTTTATCTTGTAGCTAATTTTTACAGAATAATTTTTATGTTTAAATTCTGTCTTAAGAAAATGTCTTCCATTGCATTTGAACTGAGCATGGGTTTAAAATTCCTTACACCTTACGCTTTCCTGTTTGCCTCTTAGCAAAAAATGTATTCTATATTTGATATTTAGTTCAGTCTTGAGGCTTATGCTCAAGTTTGAGGCAAGTTTATGCTAGCAATTTGAACTTTAAACTTCCACATGACATGGTGTATGATCTTTCGAGCAATCTGGAAATATTGGTGCATAGCTATATATTTGTGCATTCTGCAATGGTATTTAATAATTTTAGAGTCTTAAAAACTTTTCTTGTCTAATACTTGAAGACTAGAGCTTTGATTGCTAAGAATCAATACCAAGCCTGATCTTCTTGTGATTGGCATTACCTATGATAATTTATATTATATTTGTTAAAGCTTCATACTGTTGTTTGGCCCTTTCAAGTTTGAGCCTTTAGGTCAATTCATAAGTTTACATGGCATCGGAGTAGGTTTATCCATGTCTGTACAAATTCCCTTGAACACATATTCTATTGATTATTGAACCTATAATTAATTCAGAGTGAAGTGTGCTGCTTTTGTTTGATTTTGGATCGATGTGATTACCTGTTAATCTGCTCAGCCTTGCATGTGAGGGGAGTTTTAAGCTCAAATACTATTGTTTAGGTCCCATCTTCAAGTTTAAGCTTAGGTCAAGGGGTAAATTAACAATGCGTAAACCATTGAGTTCTAGGTTGGTAGTTTTCATCAACTAACGCCTTTGTTGTATTCTTTTCATTTTGATTTCTATTATTTAGCTTTAATTTAATAATTTTTCATATATTTTCAAATGAGCTTAAAAGTTGATTATATGAACCAACCACAGCAAGAGTCATGCGTTAAATTATTAGAAAACAATTGTTATCGCAAGTGCCTTTGCTTTAAAAATTAACGTGATGATAACTACTGTGAACTTGCTGCAAGAATGTGGTCTAGAAGATGATGATTCATTCCTATGGTAGATAATATAATCTAATTTTAATAAGCTTGGTTTTTGAAGGGACTTCAGATCCCTGAGCATTTTGGCACCAAATGTTACAGATGCTGCAATTTTCTATAGAACCCTTACCTCACTGTGACCCTATGGATAAGATCACTTAGCTTCCTTTAGGGGCCTTGAATCAGCCAACTGCCATGTTTAACTTATGAATATTGGTGTTTGCAGTAATAGTATCTGACCATGCAAATTGCCTTACTAGCAGACCTTTGAATATTTCTTGGTCTCAATAATATGATAGATTCTTTTATGTCTTGGCCTTGTCAGCATACTTGATACGTCTGAAATTCTTTGATGTGCCTATCATGTAAAACAGACTGATATAGTAAATTTGAAGTGTTAACTGTCATATATAACATTGAGAAGTTTGACCAGAAACATGGTAAATGTTGTTAATTTGAGGTATTAATTGTTTTATATAGCATTGAGAAGTTTGACCAGAAACATGGTACATAGTGTTAATTTCCATAAATATATGTACTTTAAATGCGGTGCTTCTGTTTCTTTGTGGTGCGGTCTCTGTTATCGACATCATATATGTTTGCTACTTTATGGAAAATCCTAGTGCAGATAACTAAGGGTGATTAATGAAGGTTTGCACATGTTTTGCTTATTTTTCTTTTTCCTTATCTTTGTCCTGTTGAATCTGGCAGATTGGCTTATTTTTAATGTCTCGTTATTGATTGGCTTATTTTTAATGTCTCATTATTCTATAATTAATATGAGGAGTTTGTCTATTCCTTGTAGGTTGTTCGCTGGGGGCGTTCTGTTTTTGCCAATATTCAGAAATTTATACAATTTCAGCTGACTGTTAATGTTGCTGCCCTTCTAATTAACGTTGTGGCTGCAATATCTTCTGGTGACGTTCCTTTGAATGCAGTACAGGTTATTACTCCATATTCCTCTACTGACTGGCTTCTGAGTTTTTATGTTCTTTGATACGATTGTTTGTTCAAAATTTAGTTGTATTTCTTAAATCTTTCTGCAATAATGTGGCAGAACCAAGAATTGGGGATGAAGAAAAACATATAATAAAAACTTTCTAGGAATTTTAGTTATAAGCAAGTAGTTTTGCTATTTTTCTCATTACATCTCCTCTAAATTAACAAAGTCTGGTTTTTATTCTATTACTATCGTGTTGATCTACAACATTGGAGCAAACCTTAAATTGAATTTCCTTGATTTTTTGTATCTTTTATGATAATACTCCTCGTGCACTGAAGTGCTGATAACAGGAAGACGGAATTACTTGAATTGTTTACTTATTGTAATTTTTGAAGATGTATACTTGCTGCATGAGTCTTGTCTCAAGCCAAGGGGTGTTTTCTTAATTTCCTTTTTGTATGCTACTGGAGAATCAGTCATAGGCTTGGAAAGTTTCATATGATGAAATCAAGGGTGGTAAAAGTATTATACTGGAATATTGGAAGATCTGTTAGTATCTTCGTATGTATATTTGGTTTTGGAATCTTGTGGATTGTTGTTTACAGTTGAAATGTTTTGCATAGTGTCCCTTTCTGATGATGAATTTTACTGCATTTGTTGTTACAGCTACTTTGGGTTAACCTTATAATGGATACACTCGGAGCGCTAGCATTGGCTACTGAACCACCAACAGACCACCTTATGCATAGACTGCCAGTTGGCAGAAAGTAAGAACTAGTTGTCTTTGCTCAAGATTCATTAGCATGCTCATATATTTTTGAATTTAATACTCGTTAATGTATATAATGTCATTCTATGCTGTCGAATATGTTGTGTTTATCAATCTGCTTGATTGCTATTGTGTGTCAATAGATTCCCTGTGGCTATTTGTAGATTGCAGCTGTCAACGGGTCATATATTTTTGTGGTGACTATGAGAAGTTTTCACGAGTCGAGGGCTTCAAATTGTTCTCTAATATTTTAATAAGGAACTATTATGGTTTCTAATTAGGCCAAATTTGAAGAAATATATCAATTCACTCAACTTTGAGACACCTTTATGCATTTGGCTTTGAAAACCTTTGGAAAAGTTTGCCCACCAACCTAGGAATATGTTGAAGAGAGAAAATTTCAATTTTCTCTGCTTTTCTTGATGACTGAATTTGATGTTGAAGGTGTGAACTTCAAATCAGCTGTTGTTAAATGGTGGTTACTTGCTTGTCTGGATTTTCTTCAAGAGATTCAGTTTGTTTTTAGTTCCATTAATGCGTTTTTCTTATCCTTGTGTGGTGAGAAAGGTGCTTTTACCTATTATGTTTGAATATCAATAATTTTTAGTTCTTAATCTCTAGATCAAATTTATGACTTTATTAAGTTGAGGTTTTCCTTTCTTTTTTCCTCTGGTCACCTCTAACATCCTCTATGTTTCATAGAAGTTTGTTACTGGTTTTGGCAGAAAACAGAGTATTTAGTAGAAAAATGAAGGACCCTTCATCTTTGACCGAATCTAGTTATGTGGTAATACTAGAACATAATGCCATGAATCAAATGTTCTTTTGATTGTGCACACGAACGTGGGCACATTGACTCAGGCAGGAAAAGGTTTTCAATTAACTTATGCTTGTAATCAACTATGGGGAATTTTTGGGAGGAAAGAATAAGAAGAGGTTCTTAAGTCACATTCTTATTTTTTCATTACGTCTTGTTAGTTTTTGTTTTGTCATCTTTCAGGCATGCCTAAAAAAGTATGGTCATATTCTTTTTTGATTGTTAATGAGTGTCCATTTGTCTTGAGTTTATTTTTGTAACTACGAATTAAGAGGCTATGTGAAGGATTTTACTATGTTTGTTTGTCTGATTTTAACTGCTGTTTCTTTTGTGTTCCCAGAGAGCCTCTTATAACAAACATCATGTGGAGGAACTTAATTGTACAGGTAAGTGGTCTCTTCTAAGCCTTAGTCATTGGTAGACTTGTTAAATTACATTAGAACATGGGCAATAAATACTTCTGCGAAAACGTCATTATCTCTAATTCACCATTGCAGGCCTTGTATCAAGTTACTGTCCTGCTTGTGCTCAACTTCAAGGGCACTAGTATTCTTCATTTGGAGGGTGAAAGGAGACAACATGCCAGTGACGTAAAGAATACCATGATATTCAATGCATTTGTCCTCTCTCAAGTAAGTATACTAGTAGCTAATGCGTGTTTGTAATATATTCCATTTTGCTTTTGCATAATTGATTATATATGGAACAGTCTACCCTCCCCAACACTTGATTGTGTAATGTCTTTCCATTTCCATGTCAATCAAGTTTTTTTTATAAAATATTGGCATTTTTTTTTTTAAAATTCGAAGCATTATTCGCTACTGCCCAAAATACAGATATTCAATGAGTTCAATGCTCGAAAGCCTGACGAAATCAATGTCTTCACGGGAGTTACAAAAAACTACCTCTTTATGGGCATAATCGGAATTACCTTTGTACTTCAGGTGAGCAGTCATTTGGTTTTTCATTGAAACCAGTGAATATTTGATGCTAAGAATGTCTCTGTTAAATGTTAAAACAGATAATTATCATTGAATTTCTTGGGAAGTTCACGAAAACTGTGAAACTCGATTGGAAGCTATGGCTTGCATCCATTGGTATTGGCCTGTTCAGGTGGGTTCAGTTGCTGTTGTACGCAAATGAAATGTGTCCCTTTTACATGTATTCTCCTACATACCTTCTCTCTTATCTTTCAATACAGCTTTTATGGTTAAGACACAATGGGTTTTATAATGTCAAAATTTAGGTTGATTTATTGTGATTGTTTTTGCCTGATCCCAAATATTTGCTTTTAAACCAAATGTATTTGAGGACACTTGATTCCTTGCACCACTCTTGAATCCTTTACAAGTTATCATATAAATTAGCAGTTAGTATCATACTTTTGTACTTTTTCACTTAAGATGAAGAGGATTCTTCAATATAGTTTCTGAATTCTTCACCATGTAATCGTGAATAACTCTTGACTGTCCCTTGTTTTCAACAGCTGGCCTCTTGCTGTCCTTGGAAAAATGATTCCAGTTCCGAAGACTCCTTTGGCAGTTTACTTTGTTAGGCCATTTCGGCGATGCATAAATGCTCGCAGATCATAATTTCATCCTTGCTGGAGTTTGATCGCAGAGTTCATATATTACTCGATAGAATTCGATATGACAAGATCCTCCACTAACCCATGTAACTTGTGCTCATATAATTCAATAGTTAGCATAGTATACTTCCAGGCGTTTTTCACGTAATTTTGCATGGTGGAAATGTGCACATGCCAGTTGGTTCAATTGGCAAAATGAATCTCTTGCGGTATAAGAGGTTTGCTCACTGAACTCCGCTCGCATCAAGGTGGGAAAGGGTTCGGTTCATATTCATGTAAAATATATATTTTTTAAAAAAAATGGAAAAAAATAAAGTGGTGCAAATGTAAATGAGAAGCTTCTCTTCGGTGATGAAAATACTAGGTTGCCCTAATTGAAGACTGTTTATACCTTATATGTAATAGAGACATTGATGCTGACATGGAAAATCGTAAGAGGCTCCATTTTCAGATTTTCTTGTGTTAAAAGGATTAATTTTAGATTATTTTCTTGTGAATTGATTTTTTTGAAATGACTTTTACTTTCGAAAACTTTAATTTATTTGCTATTTTGTAAAAAAATTTCATCAGCTCTATTCCCTTATCTTTAAACAAAAATAAAAGTAATTTAATGTTTTTAAAAAATAAAGGAATGATTTAAAAATAGTCAATCCATAATTTAAAATTTGCTATCCAAAAAAATGTTCTTATTTTGTTGAGTCTCTCACTTTGCATCGAGAGACTTATAAAACATTAAATTACCTAATAATGAAAGGATTTCTTTATAACCACTAACAAAATCGGTAACTAGAAAGCCCATGGGCTTCTTTTGATAACATGCTGTGAATCTGCCGGGGCGCAGAATTGACACCAAGGAATAACCGGAGCTCAATCCATGACTCCAATTAAACAAAAGAGTTGAAGTTCAAACCCTTATCAATCTGATGGATAAAAAAAAAGCAAAGAAAAAAAGAACATCAATCAAATGTGTAGAAATAGTTACACCGCCAAATAATTTATCCATAGATTATTTTACTATTGCAATATTACATCTTTATTACACATGGTGGCTTATCCCAGTTATAGTAGATATCCGACCAATGAAAATCATTATAGCCATCCAAAGAATCTTTGGTCACATGCCATTCACATTCGTTACATCTACCTTCATCCCTCCTGGCTTTATAGAGATCATAAACCCCACAACCATCTCTCCAACTTACACTACAAAAAAATAGCGTTGTTCCCCAAACATTTACCTTAAACTCCCAACTGTAGTGACCATATGGACCTATCACATGAGGTCCCAAATCATCATCTTTGGATTTACAATGAATGGTGAAGTTTAAACTCTCGTCCAAAAAGTTATAGACCATTACATGGGTTTTGGTTGTAGGTAAAATAAAGCCTTCTCCTTCCTTATTTTTTGTGTCAGAAATGGCACATGGGGCCTCCCATGAGGCAATGAACAATACCACCATTAGCAACAGAATAATTTTGTTAAACAGATCCATGGTTAATTTCGGATTGTATATATTTCACTCGGTTTAATAAAAAAGAGTAAAAGAGTATTTATATAACTTAAAACAGCAATAATTAATGATAAATGAGAGACATTAGTTGTCCTCATGCATGAGAAACACGTGTCTTTCATGAAGATGGACAGATGTGTCTCTAGTTAATTGAAAAGAGAATCTCTTTAAATGATAAATCAAAATAATAATAATAATAATAATAATGAATTTTTGAAGTAATGAAGCAAGAGTTAAATTTTATCATAATAGAATTATTCGGTGGATAATAACCAAGTACTCAAGAGTACAAAAATTCGTTGGACCTTAAAAAAAAAAAATACAAACACATCTTAAACAGTATTGTAAAAGATAAAATTGCACCAAAGGCACCTTAAAAGCAAACCTAGCCGAATAATTTTGTTGTTTTGTAAGACAATAACATGTTGTAAAGATAGGGTGGAAGCCTTGGTTGAACCACAGCTTCAAGTGGAATTTTTTTATGATTAAGAAGCTTAAAAACTTCATCCATATTAAGCTCCTTAATACTCATATTCCCAGACAATTTCCATGTAAATCCATGAAGATTTTATCCAAATCTGAGTCGACTATCAACAACCCGTCCTCCAGTCTCTGCCTTCTCTGACTGCTTTCAAACTTGTGAGATATTGATCAAGTTTAGACAATGCTCAAGCTTGATCGTCGTCACCACCTTAGTCAATATATCTGTAGGATTCTCTGCAGTCTTGATTTTCTGAAGAAGAATCTTCCCCTCATCAACAATTTCCCTCACAAAGTGAAATCGTACATCAATGTGCTTCGTACGCGCATGATAAATTTGGTTCTTCATTAAGTGAATAACACTATGACTATCGCAATACACATTAATGTGCTCCTGTGCCAATCATAAGTTTTCAAGCAAACCTTGTAACCAAATAGCCTCTTTAACAGCCTCTGTAATTGCCATGTACTCGGCCTCTGTGGTCGACAGTGCAACTGTAGACTGTAGTGTAGACTTCCAACTAATTGGCCCTCCAGCAAAAGTAAATACATATCCGTTAGTTGACCGTTGTTTGTCCAAATCACCAGCATAATTAGAATCAACGTACCCGATCACACCTTGACCAAGTGTATTGTCTCTTTCAAACAGTAAACCAACATCCACGGTCTTTTGAATGTATCGTAGAATCTATTTCACAGCTTGCCAACGTCCTTTACCAGGATTATGCATATATCTGCTCACTATACCAATTGCATGTGAAATGTCAAGCCTTGTACACACCATTGCATACATTAAGCTACCTATTGCATTTGAATACGGAACTTATAACATGTATGCTCGTTCCACATCTGTTGAAGGAGATAATTGTGCAGAAAGCTTGAAATGAGAAGCCAACGGGGTACTTACAGGTTTTATCTACTCAGTCATGCCAAACTGCTGTAGTACTTTCTTTAAATATTGCTTCTGAGACAAGCTTACTTTGCTACGAGCTCTATCTCTGCATATCTCCATGCCAAGAATCTTCTTAGCTTCACCTAAATCTTTTATTTCAAATTCTTGATTGAGTTAAGTCTTCAACTTCTCAATCTCATCTTTGCTCTTCGATGCTATTAGCATATCATCGACATACAATAGCAAATAAATGAAATATCAGTCTTGTAGCTTGCGAAAATATACACAATGATCAAATTTGCTTCTTGTGTACCTTTGCCCTTTCATAAATCGATCAAATCGCTTATACCACTACCTTGGAGATTGTTTCAATCAATAAAACAACTTTTTCAATTTGCAAACCCAATTTTCTTTTCCAGCAACCTTAAATCCATCTGGCTGAGTCATGTAGATTTCCTCTTCCAAATCACCATGTAAAAATGCAGTTTTTACATCAAGTTGAACTAGTTCAAGATCAAATTGCGCAACCATGGCTAGCAAAATTCGAATAGATGAATGTTTCACAACTGGAGAAAATACTTCATTGTAGTTTATTCATTTCTTCTGAGCGTAACCCTTCGCTACCAATCTAGCTTTGTATCGAATTTCATTTTTACGAGAAAATCCTTCCTTTTTTGCATATACCCATTTGCACCCAATTGCCTTCTTTTCCTTGGGCAATGTAACTAACTCCCAAGTTTCATTTTTGTGAAGAGACTGCATTTCTTCGTTCATTGCTTTCTTCCATTGTATACTTTCTGGATTACTTACTGCTTCTTTGTAAGTGGAAGGAACATCATCATCTACAATTAGAAGTGTATAGGCCACCATATCAACAAAGCGAGCAAGTTTACGAATCTCTCTGCGTGGCCTTCTATATGCAATTGAATCTTGTTGCTGTGAAGGTTCCTGGGTTAGAACTTCTTCATCATTTTTGGTCGATGGAGAATCACTATTCATCTCATCGACACCAGCTAGATCAGTTTTAACTTTTTAAACTTTACCTGCTGCAAAGTGCTACTGGTTTTGTCATCCTCTTGAGAATCTTTTTGTTTCAACATGGTTGATTCATCAAAAGTTACATCTCGGCTGAAAATAATCTTCTTCGTAACAGGACACTAGAGACGGTATCCTTTTACTCCACCAGTTATACCCATGAACAATGTTTTTTTTGCTCTTGGGTCTAATTTAGATTCTTTTACATGATAGTAAGCAGTGGAACCAAATACATATAAATAATTATAATCATAAGCGGGTTTACCAATCCACATCTCCGTGGGTGTTCTGCCCTCAATTGCAGTTGATGGCAAACGGTTGATCAGATGGCAAGCATATACAACTGCCTCAGCCCAAAACTCTTTGCCCAATCCAACATTGGACAACATACACTGAATTTTCTCCAGTATAGTCCGATTCATGCGTTCTGCCACCCCATTCTGTTGTGGTGTATCTCGAACAGTGAAATGTCGCACAATACCCTCATCTTGGCATATTTGAATAAATTGATCATTCTTGTACTCACCACCATTGTCTGAGTGAAATCTTTTGACCTTTCGACCAGTCTGAGTCTCGACCATTTTCTTCCATTTCAGAAATATGCCCAAAATTTCATTTTTGTTCTTCATTAAATACACCCACACTTTTCTTGAATAATCATCAACAAAAGTAACAAAATAGTGCATACCTCCCAAAGAAGCTGTTTTGGTAAGTCCCCACACATCACTGTGAACATAGTCCAGAATTCCTTTTGTATCGTGAATTGCTGAACCAAACTTTACCCTTGTTTGCTTGCCCAGAACACAATGTTCACAAAATTCTAAATTGCAAGAATTTGTACATTTCAATAAGCCTTGTTTTGCTAAAGTCTGCAAAGCTTTTTCACTAGCATGTCCCAAACGCATATGCCACAACTTGGTTGCTTCTGAATCTGCATCTTTTCCAGAAACTGTTGATGCTGATCCAATAATTGTACTTCCTTGGAAATAATACAAGTTATTTTTTCTTATACCTTTCATCACCGTCAACACCTCAGCTACTACCTTCAACAATCCATCTCTTAAAGTGATTCTAAGCCCTTTATATTCTAGGACTCCTAATGAGATGAGATTTTTCATCAACCTTGGTACATAGCGAATATCTGTCAAAACTTGGATTGAGCCATCATGATTCTTTAATTGGATTGTACCTATTCCCATGGTTTTACAAGCATTGTCATTGCCCATAAAAACAACTTCACCATCTAATTCCTTGAAGTTAGAAAACCAGTCCTTGTTAGGACACATATGATAAGTACAACCCAAATCTAAAATCTACTCATTTGAGTGACACATCAATGTCATGCCAACCAGACTAAAGTCTGACTCCTCATCATGCTCTGCTACACATGCATCAGAAGTAGTCTTGCCCTTTTGTAACTTAGGACAATTCTTTTTCCAATGCCCTTTTTCGCGACAAAAAGCACATTCATTTTTGGCAAGTCTCCCTTTAGACTTGTTCCTTTTTTCAGGTTTACAACTTTGCGAACGACCTCTCGCTGTCAGTGCTTCTGCAACTGCATCTCTGTGATCCTTTTTGTCTTTCTTTCTGGTCTCAGAGTTGTACAATGCACTGCATACAACATCGAACATGACACTGTCCTTCCCATGAAGCAAAGTAATGGTGAGATGATCATATTCATCAGGAAGTGAATTCAATAACAACAGTGCCTTATCTTCATCTTCAAATCTCTCATCCAGATTTAGCAAATCCGCTAATATCTTGTTGAATGAGTTCACGTGGTCATTCATTGACAAGCCATGTGTATATGTAAATCGATAGAGTTTTTTTTTTTTTTCATATAAAGCCTATTTTCAAGACTTTTCTTCATATACTTTTCTTCCAGTGTCTCCCACAATTTCTTTACCGATGTCTCCCTCATAACAGAGTATTTCTGATCTTTAGCCAGACATAGGCGAATAATACCACATGCCTGTCTATTGATTTTTATCCACTCCTTGTCATCCATCACATCAGACTTTTCTTCAAGAGCAATGTCCAACTCTTGTTGACATAAGACATCCAACACCTCACATTGCCACATACCAAAATTATTGGTACCATCAAATTTTTCCACTTCAAACTTTGCATTAGTCACAGTAGTTCTCGCTGATGAAGACGACGACGATGCCTCTGCCATCCTTTTTATTTCAAATCATCAGTTTCTTCAACAACTATTTACACTTAAAAAACAACTTCTATGATGTTTATTTCGCGTGAATAAATATACCAGAAAATTTCCCAGGAAACTGGACGGGAACTAGGTCCCAATTAAAAACCATAATCCTTAAACTTTTATCGCCTTTGTTGACAGAACTTTCCTAGACATGCAAAAATACACACTACTTACAATAGACTGTTTCCCAAGTATAAATGGCCGTCTCCACCGTATTTGTGAATAGTTTCGTATATATGAATAGTACTGTATACGTGAACAGTACCGTATACGTGAATGGTACTATATCCCCCCAAGTACGAACCGTCGGCTCTGATACCACTTGTTGCGGAAACGTGGGTTGAGCAATTACTAATACTACAACTTTTGAAGAAATATAAATGTGGTGTTAAACAAATGTAAAGAAAATATAACACAATGATTTACGTGGTTCGGCATAATGCCTACATCCACGGCTAAAGGCTGAAAGATAATTTTACTAACAATGAAAATTTACAAAAGTGGGAAAAACTCACAAAACCCACAACCCCAATACACCCAAATGGAACCTCACTAGAACACTCAAGTGAAAACTCTCTCAAATTCTCTCAAAGAACTCACTTGCAATTGCTCTCTATTTATCTCAAATTTGGATGCTTAACAAATGAGGAATTGCCCTATATTTATAAGTAAAAATGGGGTGCACTATTGCACCAACCCCAACAAAATTGTCAACAAAAATTAGGCACCTACCCAACAAAATTGTCAACAAAAATTAGGCACCTACCATATGAATTTGTCTTCAAATTTGCCTCTCCAAAGCTGAATGCATGCATGTGTTTGAATTCCAAATTTGAATTTTTCAACACAATACTTGTAGGACTAGGACTAGAGTGTGAGTGTGTGTATATTAAGACTAATGAGTTTAGTTGAATGTTCAATTTCATGCATTTTTCAAAATTAAGAATTTAGAATTTATGGAATATATATATATATATATATATTATCAGTATTGCTCAGGCGTTCAACCTGATCTAAACAATTTCCTTATTGCATTATAAGATGCATGCATGCATGATTTCTTCTTGCTCTGTTCGCAACTTCATATTTGACGTTTATTATTAGGCTAATGCTAAGTTACATACATGTAACTTATGGGGATCCTTATTATTATTTAATCAAGGTAGTACTGTCTCAACTTCAACACTATTCAAATTAAATAATTGTTAATTCAAAAATATATATTTATTTAGTTGAGATATCTAATTTGTATCTTAAATGATGTGGCAAATGATATGTAACTGTTTGATTGGCTCAAGTGATAACTAATTACTAAGTCTTATTGTTTCTAATCCAGATAGTAAATTCGATTGATGACACAACAATTGGGATACAAACCAAGTATTCCAACTGATTAAGCATAGTATCACTCTTGATAATTAATTATTGATTTATCTAATTTCTTATGCTCTTATTAATTCCTTCGATTGGAGGATGCATTATATAACTATTGTATATGTGAGTTAGCCAATAAATTATGAGTAGTAAAATAATTACAAACTCTTATACAAATTGATATAGTAAATCATTATTGCTTGAGTGAAAATATAAAATAATAAAAAATCATTTGAATCATGTACTTACTCATAAATTATACGTATACTTATAAATTATTCATACTTTTTATTGTAGAGCCAAATGATGAAAATGATGTACTCTTCTATATAGCTGAAATTTGGATGTGGTTACTTTTATTTTGGGGAGTTCCTATAAATAGTAATTAATTTGGTCATTTTAATTAAAATTACGAAGCTATTTGATGGTGATGATGACGACGATAACAAACAAACAACATCCTTCTTAGAGCAATACTCTATAACTAGTGATGATGCTTTAGATATGCTCTTTTTTTAGTATCAATTTTTAAAATTTTTTATCCACTTTATTTTTTATATATATTTATATATTACAATCATAATTCTACTGATACTTACAATTAAAAATCTATCATGATTATACTTAATAATTCTAATATGGCACGATCTAAATTTATACTTTCACGTCATATTGAAAGAATATCTATTTCAGCCCTATTAATGGAAAGATTGTGAGGGTTCAATGAACTCAAAGTTATCAGAGGAAGCATAGAAAGTGGCAATAAGAGAAAGAGCAGTCTGCAAAGAAGTGAAGCCTTTGAATGTTGAATGGGAAGTGGGCAAGGAACTTTATTAATTGTCAAATTTTGTATGGTACAATATTTAGGGGAAAAAAAGCTCCTTAAGAGTTAATTGAGTATAGCTCATGATTCTCTTTTTAATTGGTAACTTTCGTTTTCAATTGCATTTTTCTCCTATATTCGTGCAAAAATATATTAATGAACTATTTTAACTTGAGCTAATGAAAAAATATATTAACGATCACGATAGCTACTTTAACAAGAAGCTTAATGCTCCTTTATTTTTTTAATGTTAAAAGAAAATGCATTTAGTTTTAATCTTTGGTTATTTATTTATTTGATTTTCAACGTTTAGTTATCAAAATTGTAGATCTAATGTTAGGTATTATTATAAAGAAAAAAAATATTACGGAATGTAATAAATTCTAATAAAGATGTTTTGAAGTATTTTTTAAAATATAAATTAAACTAATTAATACTAAGTACAAAATATAGAGATTAAATAAACATTTACCTAAATAGTAATAAAAAATTATTGTTCTAAAATATATAGCAAGACTATTATATTATATTGGATTTGTGCACATTCAAATGAATCAAATCCATCGTGTTTTCAGCAGCTCAGCCTACTCTCAACTGCTTGCTATCTCCGTTTAATTAATGAATCCTTCAATAATTGATTGGTAAAATAGTTTCGTTTTGCCAATCTCAAACTACGTCTTAGTCAAGAACCAATATCCCATTAATTGCTGCAAATTAATGCGATAACAATTACGAGATTTCAACAAAACTGAGTTTGCGTGATGAAACTTGGCCTACCAAAGAAGACACCACTCAAGATTACATTCCTACAGAAGACATGGCGAGAAATAAAATGCCGGCGTACAACATTGGGCTAATGAAACATTACAGGCCCGGAGAGGAGGAACACAAGTCTCGAATTGGGGTTTCAACAAAACTGATCCTCTTCACGTACCCATGGAAAATCAATAAGATACTTACTTCTAGTGACTTGAGGCATTTGACGAGGCTGTTAGCGCAAACACGTTTGGCCGAGAGATATGTGATGCCTTTTCTCGACGAGGCTAGTCGTGATGAAGTAATTGTGAATCCGGAAGGCTTAGGGTCAGCGTGTGGGATTGTGATACGAATTCAATGCACTGTTTGGTAATCAAGAAATGGGCAACTTCTAAGAGCTATGTGCTTATCAATCACTGGACTAAAGACTGTGCGCAGACGAGAGTTGGCTGCTGGTGACGAAATTGGGATGTGCTGGGATTCTTTCTACTCCAGATTCAACTTCTCTGTTCTTAAACGTGCCTCGACAATTATTATTTAAGATTACGCTAACGTCGATGCTGATCATGTTCATGATCATCATCAATTCATTCACTCGCCTTAATAATGGTATTCATCATCACCAACGTAACTCAGTATTGTCTAGTACTTATAGGACTATGACTAGAGTGCATATATATATAGATAAACACTTATAAGGGCTTAGTTAAATGTTTAATTTTCTTGTTTTTTCAAAAGAATTTAGACCTAATTAATGGAAACTGGTTATTGTAAATCAGGTTCTTTCAATTTTCATTTATTCTTTTTTTGGTTGGTCATGCAGTTAGTTTTATTTATTTGATTTTCGATGTTTGTTATCAAAATTATAGGTCTAATGTTTAGATATTATTATAAAAATAAAGAAAACATTATGGAGTGCAATAAAATTATTACTAAGGATGTTATGAAATATTTTTTAAAATATACAGACTAAACTAATGCCAAATACAAAATTTGGAGATTAACTAAACATTTACCCAAATAATAATAAAAAACTATTGTTCTCAAATACATAGCAAAGCTATTATATTAAATTGGATTTGTAAACCTTCGAATCGATGCTTATTTTCAGCAACTCAGCCTACCGTCACAACTGCTAGCCATCTCCTTTTAATTAATGAACACTGCAATAATTAGGAACTTCTCTTTATGTGCATTAATTCATTAGTGAAATAGTTCCATTCCGCCAACCTCAAACTAATAAGTAGCTTTCCTTTCTTTCTTTTTTTTCTTAAATAAATGACATAAATAAGTGTACGATGGAGAAGTTGGTTGAATAAAAGTATAAAAAATTTGTATATAATTTTTATTAACAACTTCAACTTTTTAATCAATTTCTTTATGTCATATCATTTTATATACACTTAATTATATCATGTACTTATTATCACTCAAGTCATTAGATTGATAAGAGTAATGCCAGTGACATCAGTATTGAAAAAGAAATTCTTTAATGAAAATTTTGTAATCCAAATTTTTATCAAAATATATATTTTTTTTAAATTCCAATAGATGGGTGTTACGGCGTTAGAGGTTGGTTTTACTAATTAAACCAACATGATGGGAAACTAATGTGGCTTATTACCCAATAATTAAGTTGGCACGCATCACATTGTGTTGGAGAATTTACAAATAAAACACACAAAACACACTATTTTATTTCTTTACCAACACTCCTCACTAATTACAACTCTTATTTTTCACTCTCTACACCTTAGATATTTTGTTACTTCACTTGATGCTTAAACCAAAGGGGGGAGGGGGTATTTATACATGATACAAATTAATCACAATCATTTATTTATTCAACTACTACATAACTCCTCACCATTTATTAAAACCTACCACTCACCTACTTCACCAACCACACCTATCATACCTAACACAAATAATTCAAACCTCACCAACCATACCTACTCATGGATTCTTCCATGAGTTGGGCTTGAATTTATTCATCTTGGATCAAGTTTATGATCCAACACACTGCAATACAAAAGCCGAACGTGGTCCCTGATCTATTAATTTTGCCTTGGGATTTCGGACAGCGATTGGAAAATTATCGTCTAAAAGGCATTAAATGGAGGTGTTACATTTTTCAACAACCATCCATAATCTAAACAAGAAACTGCCGACGTCCTAGGTTGCCCGAATTAATGCCTGCTTAATTAAATAATCGATGTATTATTCGTTGTGTGGTCTGAATCTTCACGTATTGCAAGGGATGAATATGTGGGTTCAGGAGAAAAGGGCCGTCTGAATTCTCAGCTTCATCAACAGCTGAGGAAGTTACTCAAGGAATTGATGCCGCTGGCGTCACCGCAATTGTTACAGGTTACAATTTCTTCTTCTTCTTTTTTTTTTTTTTCCCTGATTGTTGTATAGTCTTTTGTGATTACGAATTTATCTCTGTGAGATTACAGGAGCATCTAGTGGCATCGGTGCTGAAACCACACGTGTCCTTGCACTGCGGGGTGTGCATGTAATTATGGCCGACAGGAATATGGCTGCTGGTAGAGACGTCAAAGATGCAATTGTCATGCAAAACCCTGCCGCTAAAGTTGATGTTATGGAGTTAGATCTCAGTTCTTTGGCCTCTGTCAGGAAATTTGCATCGGATTTCACCGCCCGGGCTCTTCCACTAAATATACTTATGTAAGAAAAACAATTAAGTGCTTGTTTGGATTACTGTTCGAACTTTCAAAGGATCATAAGTAAATTTTAAAACTTACTAAAAATTGAGTCTAGTATTTGATGATTTTTTTTAAAAAAAATCTCTGTACTATTTTTATTTACTTAAGTAATAAAATCAGTAAAAATTAATTTAAAGAGATTATTTCTATTTATTTTTTAAAATATTTTGATATTATATTGTTGTTGTTATTTGATGGAAATTGTAGTTGTTTTTTTATCATCAATTACTTTATGGCAATAAAATAATAAAAAATAAAAGTAAAAATATATTTCACTTATCAATTGTTTTGAGTTACCCAAAAAGAAAATAAAAATAATAATGAAATACAAAAACTTTACGCAATCAATATTATACGTACATTCATGTTTATATACATGTAAGTAGTTTTAATTCCATCTTGAATTCGATAATTAACCTCAATGCATTTTATCTCTTGCGTTACAAGTAACAATGCAGGAATTTGTGGAACCCCATTCATGCTCTCCAAAGACAACATAGAACTACATTTTGCTACAAATCACTTGGGTGCGTTTTACTAATTACAAATGTTTATTAATTTTAAGTGTATATATTATTATCTAACAATATTATGTTAAGTATTGTCGGCAATAACCTGATTAAATGATTTTTTTTCCCTATTTTATTAGTTATGGACTGATTGAATAATCCTTCCAGTTTTTCTTGAGTATAACCTTGTTGTCGAATTAATGATTTTATCCAGGTAATTTTCTTTTGACTGATCTGTTATTGGACATTATGAAGAAGACAGCACAAGAAAGTAACAGGGAAGGAAGAATTGTGAATGTCTCTTCAATCAGTCATTGGTGGCCATATGGCGAAGGAATTCGTTTTGATAAAATAAATGATCACTACTCAGGGTAAACACCATCTGTCGGAAACCCCTAATTACACTTATAACCTCCTCTAGTTTACGATGATACTTGGTGGAGAATGATAATTTTGTTCTTCTTTGAGGCAATATGATATGTAGCATTGCATCCACAAGTTAAAGGGAAGAGTAGCCTCTATTTCTCAGAATGTAACATAGCTCAACAAGGCTCGCATGCTGTTGACACTGAGTTGGCAAGGGAAATTGTGGGATTTCAGCTTGGATTTGATTAAGAAATGTTCTCAAAATTCATTGGGGCTGTAGATGTTTATTTTTAAATAATATGGATGGATAATATTTTAAAATCAACTATTGATTGGCTACTTGTGTGTGCGCCTTGAAGACCTTAACTAACTTGAGTGGATTAAGCATCTGTTTAATTGCCTTAACTAGACTTGCTTAATTATGAGCAGGTACAATAGTTTCTTCGCGTACATTCAATCAAAGCTTGCCAACGTTTTGCATGCCAATGAGCTTGCGAGACGTTTGAAGGTTAAAATTTTCTTCAAAGACAATTTTTTATCTTTCCTGATTCGATACGATCTTAATTATAACTGTTCATTGGATGTTTTCTAATTAAACAGGAAGACGGGGTGGAGATAACAGCAAATTCACTTCACCCAGGAATAGTTCTCACCGACATTTTCCGTGAAGTTGGCTTTTTCAATGGTATTAATTAACTCAATCTTTCCCCATGTGCCTTTTTATCTTCTTGAATTTTTTGTGTGTAATAATTTAGAATGCTTATCTCGTATGAGTAACATATGTACTGTGTGTTTCAAGTCTGAGTTTTCTGCTTCCCATCAAGTAATATTTGTATGTAAGTTGTGCCTTATAATAATATATCTCACTTCTATTGTGATAATAAAATAATCTGTTGGATGAAAAAATAATTAAGCATTTGTTAAATTATAGTATTATACTATGAGTTACGGAAACAGAATGTATGCATTTAAAAAAATATTTGATTACTAAGGAGTTGTAATTTGTTGTATGATAGATTTTAAGTTATCTAAACTCAATAATAGACATTTTCATTAAAAAGGTACTTAACAAAAATAGACGAGATTACCAAATAAAAAAGTTTCAATATTAGTAAACATGTGATCGATAGTAATTAATTGTGATCTTGCTAAAATTCTTTTCTGTCTACTGCAGCTATTTTTGGCTTTGTTGGTAAATATCTGTTCAAAAATGTTCAACAGGTACTTTTATATTTACAGAAGAAAGAAATTAAATTCGATATTATGTGTTTGGATACATTTTTGTTGGCTACAGAGTTTCAAATTGGTTTGTTTTGAACAGACTACTAGTCATATACGTATTTGTTTGTTTGTTCATTTTGATCTGGATATAACTTAGGGGGCAGCAACAACATGTTATGTAGCATTGCATCCACAAGTTAAAGGGAAGAGTGGCCTCTATTTCTCAGAATGTAACATAGCTCAACAAGGCTCCCATGCTGTTGACACTGAGTTGGCAAGGAAATTGTGGGATTTCAGCTTGGATTTGATTAAGAAATGTTCTCAAAATTCATAGAGGGTGTAATAAAGCAGCAGAAGAAGAATAACCTGGATGGATAACATTTTAAAGAATTGTAATAAAGCAGCAGAGGCTTTAGCATATTTTATATTTTGCTGCTTTGAATTTTATGTTTGGATGGATTAATAAAAAAGACATGCATATTAATTTTAGGGAAATTATCCACCGTCCATCTATTTTTTTTTTAATTTTTTTAAAAATATACAATTTTTTTTTTTATTGGAATTTACCTAAGTTACATTTCTTTTCACTTGTCCACTTCCGTTTGGCGACGATTAAAAAAACTAACGGATTTTATGCAAATGACTATTTTACCCCCAATCGATGGCTGTTTGGAATCCACCTGAAGTTCTTTTCACTTGTCCTCACACCACCTCTTCAAAACGATTGCTGTTTGGGCCCCTCTTACCTTCTTCTATTATTCCTAAAGTTTTGATTTTGGATTTGTTTGTGATTTTGATTTTGCGGTGGGCACGATTTGGTGGTAGCTACTGACGATGGGGTTGAGATTCTGGGAAAGGGGGATCCTGATGCTGGTGCTGTGGGGAAGGCTGACGTGCGCTGTCGTGGCAGTTAGATTTCCATTATGTCCGACGGAATCCAATACGGACTCGATCTTTAGGTTTCAAGATTCTTTCTGTCCAATTAGCAGCAATGACTTTCAGGATATCGTCGGTGTTATCGAGTACGTATTTACGCTTCTGTATTCATGTCAATTGAATTTTGAGAACTGGAATTTTTCATCCATTTTTTTTTTCTTTTGCTGTTTGTGGGACAGAATCTGTTGTTCGAATTTGGCTGTTTGAAATTTAAAATTTGGAAGTCTGATTTTTGTTTCTAATTATGTAAAAAATTGCAGTTAAATTTAGAGGATTCCGTATTCAAAATTTAGCAATAAACTTCGATTAATGATCATTTTGGAAAAAGAAATTAAAGGATTTTTGGGCAAAAGAAAAGGATTGATATTCTAGTGTTTGTATTGTAGCAGCTTTGTAGCTCTAGAGCTCTGTAAAGGCACAAGCCTTTTGGAAGTAGTTTTGAAGCTTTTCATGGTAAATTTTCCTTCCTAAAATTTGTGTTATTCATCAGCACTACCTCGATTCCAGGTTAGAGCAAGAATCGTTTGGTGACTGTTCTCAATTGCTCTGCTTTGGACCACTTTGTCTTCTTTTTTTTTTTCCTCCAAATAAAGTTGTAAACGACATCAATTTGGGCTGCTCTGCTGAAATAACGGATTTGTCCTTACGACATCAGTAATATTATAATAGTCTCCAAATGAAAGTAGACAAACGAAAAGAAATGTAACTTTAAGTGAATTCTAATAAAAAAAATTGTGTATTTTTTAAAAAGATGAAAAAATTGGTGGATGGAGGATAATTTTTCTTAATTTTAATCTAATAAATATTAACAAGCGTAAAACTAAAGATATTTTTTAGAGTGATATACATGTACACTCTTTCTCTAGTGAGGCTGAATAAATATTAAAATTAATGTGTCCCTATATATCAATAATTTTCTTTTTATTTCTTATGCAAATCTTAGCCATAAAAAAATTACAGTTTATAATTGGATCGGTAATTGTAAGTAATTATCCTAATTTCATATTTACCTATTGATTTTAGGAAAATATAACAAGCCCTCGTATTTAAGTGTGAGTTATATTCGTGCTATCTGTCATATACAAATCACATGTAACACAAAAAAAAAAAAAATTATCTAGGAAGAAAAAAAAACAGAAGAAGAAGAATTAGTGGAGAAGATTGTGTAGGAAAAAGAAGAAAAATATGGAGCATTGACAAATAATAAGCAAAAAGAGGAAAATAAAATGGAAATAATAATATTATTAATTTGGTGGATTCAATTTTTATTTTTTAAAGAAATTTAAATTAACAGTAATTTCAAACCTTCTACTAATTATGATTAAGGGTTGAGATTTTGTGTAAAAATTTGTTTAAAAAGAAGGGCTCCCGATCTTGTCCCCCATATATGAGTGTGTGTACACTTAGGGGTCTTCAAAATCCAATCAAATCTACTTAACTCGTTTGATCCGTAAAAATCTGATCCATAAATTGGTAGATTGGATTGGATTGAATTAAAAAATTAAAAATCCACAATCGGTGGATTAGATAAAGAAAAATATTTCTATAAATATGTAAAAATCCGTGAATCCACAAAAAAAAATATTTATTTAATAAAAAATTAAACTTGTAAATATGACATTAGTACTTACTAATAAATAAATAAGTTAAAACATAATTATATTAACACCATATTATATCTTATTAGATAATAATATAAAATAAAAATAGTTAAATAAACAAATATAGTTTTCTGATCAGTTAATTTTCATGTACTGATCTAAACAAATGAGTTTTTTTTTGTGTTTTATATTTTGAAACTTTGAATGTATTTCTAGCTTTATTTAAATAAATAATTTATTTAAATCTTATTTAATCTTGAATTTGATTAGTAAGAAAATAATTTTTTTATTTAGTTAATTTATGAACATGACATAATTCAAAATTTTTAGCTCACAAACCAATCCGCAAAATGATGAATTAGATATAGATTTGATCAAATTCATATCCGATCTACATGCATATGAATTAGATTTACATTAAATTTCACCAATTTATGAATTAAATTAAATTTAAAATTTATAATTCGTAAAATTATAAATCGAATATAAATTGATATCGGATCTGTGAACACCCTTATCTACACTTTTCTATCTTCGATGAACCAATCCTCACAACTACAAATTGAGAGATCGGACCCGACCAAATCTAAAACCCATCTCTAATGCCCGTTTCTGAAGATTATAAAAAAAAAAAAAAAACGACGCCGTCTTAATTTTTTCAAAAACCAAAATGGACCGATCAAATCGAACCGGTTTCAGATCAGCAATTCTAAAACCCTAAGCCAAAACCAGAACCAGAGCCCAAACCGCCAGAACCCCATCGTTTCATTCATTTTTCTCTCCCCTTGGCTTGGGGTAATTGCACTTTTCTGAAAACGGCACGATGCTCTCTCGGATGCTCCTTAAACCCTCACATTTCCGTTTATTAACCAATCTTTCTCCAAAATCCCATTTTTTCCCCCAAAACCCCAGCGTCCCTCCTCTTATCAGTTTCTCCCGATTCCTCTCCTCCAATAACAATAGCAACAACAATAATCAATCTAGCTCCAATGTTTGGAACCTTTCTCGCGAGATTGACGGAAAATTCGACCAGCTCTTCGGTGACACTGAGGCTAAAGACGTCGGTCAAGATGAGTTGTTCAATGAGGAGGAGAACCAGTCGTGGAGTTTTGGGGAGGGCGTGAAGGATGGCTCGTTCGAAATTGGAGAGAGTGCAGGGACAGTCGATGAAAATGGGAGGGAGAGTGGTGAGGCGGACGAGGAGAGCAAAGAGGAGCTCAGTGAAGAGGAGCTGAGGATGCTTCAGCTTGAGGAGAAACAACTTACAGCTGAACTCCAAGGCAAAACCCTTTCTTTTTTCTGATTTATAATCTATGTATTGGTATATAATTCATTTTCCATTTGGTTATATCTTGTTTGTGAGGGTGATTGAAGATATTAATGAAATGAAAATGATAAAAGTTCAATGATCTCTAGTGTGTTAATTTATCCGCTCATTTTGAATGTTTGGAAAGTGATATCCTTTTCATTCTGTAAGTTTAGATAGAAATGGGTCTTCGTTTATGGAGTTAGCGCTGGAATTTCATGTTACATGATATGATTGACAATGTTTTTGCAATAGGAAACATGGATGAACCAAGAGCGACTGTTGCCGTAATGATGGATGTTGTGAAATATTCAAAAGACCTTTAATATCAGCGCATTCTTTGACGTTTTACTGTTGTACTCACTAAACATCAATGTATAATGTGGCTCTTCGAGAATCACACTACGAAAAACCTGAGTATGCTAAATATTATGTTTGCACTTCATTGAAGATCTTCTTGTGAAATTTGCAGGCTCACCTTTTCTATTTTAGCTCTTTGTAAGTATTAATTTTCATTTGTGATGCTACGCATATTAATTTTCATTTGTGATGCTACGCATATTAATTTTCATTTGTGATGCTATGCATATTTTATGGACAGTTTGGAATTTGGATTAGTTCTATTCTGCATAATTTCCAGGCAATTGGCGTCACTTTTCTTTTGTCATCTTTACGGCCTATCACTGAAGGTTGTATTGTTTTCATGTTTCTGCTGCTTGCAGGTCCCAGTCGTGCATTTGGTGACCTTATTGCGGCATCTGGTATCACGGATGCAATGCTAGAAAGTTTAATTGCGCTGAAGGACTTAGAAGGGGTTGAAGGTCTGCCCCTCTGAGTGAAATAGAGGAAATGCGTTATGAGAAAAATACGAGAAAATCTACCAGAGCTGAAATAGAACGCCAGAAACAGGAGGAAGTTGCTAAAGCTAGAGTGAGACAAGTAGATGAAAAAGGAAGGGCTTATGGAACAGGGAGAAGGAAATGCAGTATAGCTCGTGTTTGGATTCAACCTGGTGATGGAAAATTCATTGTTAATGATAAAGAATTTGACGTCTATTTCCCAATGCTTGATCATCGTGCTGCACTTCTTCGACCTTTCTCTGAGACAAAGACCTTGGGCCTTTGGGATGTCGATTGTACTGTCAAAGGGGGTGGCGTTTCAGGTGAGCTAAGGTGTTTCTAATTACTGAGCACTTAATTATCCATCTATGATATATGGTATCATCATGAATTTCAAGTTAAAAATAGTTGTCCCCTACCTTCCACTCCTTTTTTTTTCTTTTGTATTTATTTTGTTGACATTTCTTTGGTACCTCTGTGGACTATTTTAAGTTCTGTTGTTTATTGAAAATATGGTTCATTAAAGCAGGTATTTCATAATTTCAGTGTCTGATGGGCTATTGTTATGGCTAATGAGTTAGTTGTGCATTTCTATGGTTATTGTTAATTTCAATGTTCATTTTG
The DNA here is from genome assembly GCA_039657385.1 of Citrus x changshan-huyou. Classification (NCBI taxonomy): domain Eukaryota; kingdom Viridiplantae; phylum Streptophyta; class Magnoliopsida; order Sapindales; family Rutaceae; genus Citrus; species Citrus x changshan-huyou. Next base: position 15,932,503 of record CM077547.1, on the reverse strand, counting down.
CAATCCAGCAATTGAGATACGGAAATAGAATATTGCCATCTTCATCTGTTGCAGACCATACGGTTGCAGAGTTTTGAATTTATTCTATCTAGGATTTATTGTATTTTATATATTTATTTTTTTATTTTTGGATAGGAAACAAAGAAACTAGTATTAGTAAGAACTTGAATTTATTGTAGCTAGTGGTCTGCTTTCTGGCATCCAAGAAGCCAAAAGAGGAGATTTATAACTTGTAGTGAGTGTACTGGGTGGAGATGGTAATAAGAACTTGGCAAATTTTAGCTATTGCTGTTCGAGCGGTCTAAGCATGTCCTCAAATTTATTGTGGCTAGTGGTCTAAGCATGTACTTGTTAATGTATTTATGGTTTCAGTGATTAAATCCTTTTTACTTCTGATCTATTTTGAAGGTCTTATGGTGAAATTGTAGATTCAATCTTATTACGTTGACTGAGAACTACATATAGTGCAAATTAGAAAGCTTATTTTGACTTTTGAGTGAGCATGTGCATTTTTGTCAGTATTTGATCCCTGATGGTGGCTGTCTAAGTCTCCTTTATTACTTTCTTTCTACTGTTCCTAACCTTGAGAAAATTGTTATTATCTGCCTGGTGACAGGTCAAGTTGGAGCTATTAGGCTAGGGATCAGCAGGGCATTGCAAAATTGGGAACCAGATCTACGTCCTGCACTCAGATCCAGTACAACCTGCAAAAGCTTTCTCTTTCATATCTTTTACATCAAATCCTACCTTCTACTAATATTAGAAATTTATGCTAATCCACATAGAGAGAACTTCTTTACGTCATGTTAATGTTGGTATATTAACCAGTTGTTCATAATGTAACCCTAAGTCCTTCCAGTTGCAAATCTCGGATTATTTTCTTGATGAACATTTAAATGTTTTATCGTGTACTTTTTCACTAAACCTACTCACGTGTCTCAACAGCTGGGTTCTTGACGAGAGATTCACGTGTGGTTGAAAGGAAAAAACCAGGGAAGGCAAAAGCGAGAAAGAGCTTCCAATGGGTTAAGCGTTAATTGACAATTGGGGCTTCCATTTCAGTGGCCCACGTTCTATGGAAGTTCAGTTTTGCCTCATTGCAATAACTCGTTGAGTCTTGAGAGTATCCAACCGGCTGGGCACATCCATTCAACACGCCCTGCTTCTTGCTTTCTGTACGCTCACGGTCATGGAAAAGCTGTGAAGATTTTTGAGCAGCTTATTTGTTAAACAAAACTGTTTCTAGTTTGTACCCTTATTTCATCTTTATGTGAAAATACAAGAGAGGAGCATCCGTTGAGCCCTGAATTTCGGTGTTGAGTACTGTAATGTCTTCGCTTTAAGGAGAATCGTACAGTACTAGGATTGATTTTACCATTGCTTCTCTTGATTGTAGCCAGGCGGAAATTATTAGTTTGGGTTCAAATGTGAAGATGTATAATGTTGGGGCAGAATAATGCAAAAAGATTGTTCAAATAATATTAACTTTATCAACCGTTTCGACCGACGGTGAAAGATCTTAACAGAAGCAGCCTTGTAAATAGGAGAGCATATCGATGACTAAATCAGCCATCTGTCGTTAACAACAAATTATCCGTTATTCATCTTAAAACCGATGATACTGTTCCCCGTTTAAGCCTAATTCCCTTCTTCTGACCAATTTACCCTTCCCGTCAGAGCTAATGAGGTGACACGATGCTGCAGTGGAACCAAACCACTGTAGTCCCTACAGCCTGGCGGTTTTGATCATTATCAAAATGCAAATGGGCAAGACAAAAAATGTTAAACACTAAAGATGCATATATGACTATAAAATTCCAGCCGCGAATCCGTACAAAGCGGAAATTACCATTTAACAAATGCGATCAAGCAGTAGGTAGTTGATACATAATCCACGAAGGTTTATTAAAAGGGAGACTTTGTATGCGATCAACCAGTAGTAGTAGTAGTTGATACATAATCACTGAAGGTTTATTGAAAGGGAAACTTTATACTCACAACGCCATCGATCACGTTATATTATTTTTTTAACGTCTCTATTAATTAATTAATGATTTCTCTTCCTACTGCCCTGGCGAACGCGGGATGGGATGCTTTGTTCGTTTCTAAAGAAATTATCAGGATCCGCCTTAGTTTTGACATCAACCAATCTTTTGAAATTGTTCTTGAAGTATTTGTTTCCCCAAACGCCGGCTTCTTCGACGCTTGTGTAATTGTCACCAAAGTTATTTCTTCCGATTTCCAGATCCTTGCAATTGAAATATGTAGCTCGGGGATTTTTGGTAACATAGGGAGCCATGTAATCGTACAGCTTTCTGTCCAACTCAATCACCCTTTGGGATTCTTCATCATCATACCATTCCGCATAGTACATGAGGTGGAATTTGTTGCTCCTGTGCGGGAATGCGGTTGCCGTCTCCGAGATCTCATTGAACCTTCCGCCATAAGGAAATGAAATCACGTAAATGTTGTGCCCTCCTTCTTCATACAGAACCTCATACATCCCTTCCAAGGCTTCGACAGGAATAGGTTCCCTCACGTAGTCAGATTTTGCTTTCATGTAGTATTTGGCATAACTAAGCCTGTCAAGCAATTACTCCAAATTCAGATTCTCTTTTGCGTTGAATGCACGATGGTAGACGGTTGATTCAACCCAGCTCATTTCTTGGCAATCTTCTTTCCTCACGCCAAGCTCAGGGAACCTCTCCTGCATCAGCGGAAGCAGCCTATCTACTCCACCCAGATACTCGGCCGAGAATATGGCCACCATCGTTCTCTTTCCTTCCACTGATTTAAGCCCAGCACTGATTACTAATTCTTCCGGAAGCTTATACGCAATCTGCTGCCATTTGTGATGGATCTGTGTTGCATTCTGTTCCAAGGTTCTTACAACTGTGAATACAGTCACAGTTGGCGGGACATCCACTAGGTTCACTTTCCAAGCGACAAGGATTCCGAAGCTAGCTACCCCACCTCCTCGAATGGCCCAAAAAAGATCTTTTCCCATTGATTTTCTATCAAGAATCCTGCCATTAACGTCCATCAAGTGAGCATCAATTACTTGATCAGCAGCAAGATCGTATTTACGCATTAAGTAGCCAAACCCTCCACCACTTAAATGTCCACCAACCCCTACAGTGGGGCAAACTCCTGCTGGAAAGGCAAGAAGGTTGTTACTTTCCTCAGCAACTTTGTAATATAGTTCCCCAAGGGTGGCACCAGCTCCAACCCATGCTGTCTTCTCTTCTGCATCGACGTCGATTTGATTAAAGTTTATCAAATCAATCATCACAAATGGAACCTCAGAAACGTAAGAGAGACCCTCATGATCATGACCCCCACTTCGAACTATGGTTCGTAGGCCATGTTTTTGGGCACATTTGAGGACCGATTGAATTTGTGATACGTGAAATGGCGTGACAATGACTTGAGGTCTCCGGTACTCGGGCGATGCGTACAGAAGATTTTGTTTTAAATTATTCAATATCGATATATATGAATAGTTGCTTTGGGTAAAAATTACTTTAGAAATGAAGGTGTTCTCAGAGTGTAGAGAGAGGCATTGAAGAAACTTCTGATTAGTGTCATGATGAACATGATCATCAGCTAAAGCTATCCCATGAAGAAATGATAACAGAAGAACTAAAGTAGTAGTAGAAATATTAAATGGGAGAATTGATGTAGTGCTTTTAGTTTTTTTTTTTTTTTTATTAGATGAGACTATTGCTCAGATTACAACTCATATACATGAGACTATTACTGATATTTACAAATCAGACTATTACTGGGACCAACTGACATCAATGCTAATGGAGCTCTGCCCAGATTTTAACCCTCATAAATATTCGAGGGATGTCTACTCCGCACTCATAGGTAAGGGAGAAGACTACCTTCACTCAAATTAATTGAAGAAGGAAATACCCCCACAATGCTTTTGTGGGGGTTCGAACTGCTGCCCTCCAAGCTGGAGGGCAGCAGCCCTGGCCACTCGGGCTACTGCCCGAGTGGTTTTGTAGTGCTTTTAGTTTGAGGCTTCATTTTGGTAGATGTCTGATGATGTGTGAGTAGCCAAATGAATTCTATCCCTTAACTATATATCCTTTCAATCCAACAGCTCTCCTTGACCCAATAATTTTAATAGTGTGGTATGCGGTGTATGATTGTTGACAAATATTGTATGTTAATAGTTTTATATTCTAATCATGATTGATTATATATCATGCACTACAAGAAAAATGAGATAAGACAACGGGAATTCAGCAACATGCATGCTATGCTTGTTGTAAACTATGGTATTCAACAACGTTTTAGGATCGTATGTTGCTAAAAGTTACTAAAAGTTTACCATTAACAACGTGCGTAATGGCACATTGTTAAACACATTATCACAACAAGTTTATGTTTGTGGTGGATTCCATAAACCAAATGACAACGCGCAAACTAAGTACGTTGTTAAAAGTTTTATCTTCAACAACATTCAAATAGGTTACGTTGTTAATAAAAATATATCACAACTTTCTTTTGCTCGTTGTTATTTATGTTCAACAGCATGCTTCTTAGTATGTTATGAACTATTTTGCTAATCATTTTTATTACCATTTTTATGTCTATAATAGTAACAAAGCCTAAAAAATAATAATAACAAAGCGCTAATTTCATATAATAAGTGATTTTTTATATAATAATTCAATTTAAAAGTTTAGGATTTGGTATTCAAAATTTGAATATATTAATTAAATTATAAATACTTATTAGATTAGATTTCAGATTTTGTAATACTATTTTGTATTAAGTAAAATCCAATTAAATAATAGATAAATGTTATGCCGCTAATAGAGTTTGTTTAGTATTTTATTATCTATATATTAATTCAACTAAATTATCAAATATTAATTTGAAATGGCGAATCAATAATCACATTATCTATTTGCCTTTTTGTTATTACTAAATATTACTTATTTGATTGTTAATAAATTAGTAAAAAAATAATATAAAATTTAATTAATTATTGTAAAATTAAAAAAATAAAAATACGAGACAAAGAACGGAATGTGTTTTAAAATGGAATTCTTTTCAACATATATACATGTGAAACAAAAATGGTGCGTTTAACGTTCATGATTAATGCTCCTCCCTAATGTTTATACCCCCAGTTCGCGAGCACTCTCTCCATTTAACACTCTTACCCAAACAACCATCACTCTCTCAAGGCCAAACCCTAAAAAATCAATCCTGCGCTCAATCAGTCGAGAAAACAGTGTCGTTTTATCACCGTTCAAGTATGTTGCTGCCATGCCAGTAATATTGTTTGAACACCCTAGCCCATTGCTGCCGCGTTCAATGTATTGTTGAGAAAACATAGTCCGTTGCCGCCGCGTCAAAGTTCTTGCAATGAATAGTCGGGATTTACTCACCTTTGGCTCATCACTCTGTCGCAGTTCTCGCTCTCTCCTAGTTTGGTCAGTTTTGTTTTGCCTCCCAGTTCTCTATTTCTTTCACTTTATCTCGAATTCCCCCAATTAAAACCTCAACATTTCCCGATTCACGACCACCAGCCGATTCCTCACTTGATCTAGATTCGGTTTTTGAGATATTTAATTTCTAATATATCTAGTTAATTTGTTAATTCAAATTTGATGGTATTATTATTTTCTAATATATCTAGTTTTACGCTTTTTTCTGAATTTTCACTCTTGCCATTGTTGCTTATGTTATTAATTCTGTTAAGATGCATACTATTATACATATATAGAATTTGTAAAGCATTGAAAACCTGTTGTTGAATTGTTAGCTCACCACGGCTGCAGTAGCCACCTAAGAAGAAAAGAAACCTCGCTGGGATTCCACATCTTGGTGCTAGCACTATGGAGGCACATGTATATATGCTTTATCAATAAATACATGTCAGGAAGGTTTGCCCATTGAAATATCAGAAGCTATTGTTGGGGCCCTGAAATGGGAGCTAGCTGCTACTGCTGTAAATGCACCCATGGTTCCTGCTGAGGTATCATTTAATCTACATCTCTATTCTCTCTATTCTTATTTATATCAACATGTGACAAGTAGACATATAAAATATAATTAATAGCTTCTAATTCCTGCATGGCTTAAGACCTTTGTGGAAACCTCAGTTCAGTTGTCCCCATGCTTCCAGTGATGAAATTGAGGCTAGAATTAATTAATTGGTGGATTTTGGACTTTTAATTGTATTCTATGACTACATGAGCCATTGCTCTATTCATGTGTAATTATAACTTCATACTTTTATTATTTTTCTTATTATTGTTGGTTTTATCATAACTTGCTCTATTTGTTACACTTGCAGAGAAGTTGGCAGACTGGTTGCAGCTGGAAGTGGTGTGAAATCAATGGAAGTTTAATTATTTTTAATTACTTTTAATGGTTTTTTAATTCAACCATTCTATCGAATTAAAAGTCATGGCACGCAACAAATACTATAGTTTTTTAATTGTGATCTTGGTTCAAATAACTGAAGTTTGATTTATCTTTTTTCCAAAATAGATTAATCATTGTTTCAAATAACTGAAGTTTGATAGTTGTATTTCAAACCATATCAGAATGTCATTACATATCATGTAGTTTCTTGAAAAATGTAAGCCACAGTCAGAAGTTTAAGCCTATTTAATGCATCATTCCTCGATGATAGTTAAATGGTATTGTTCCTTTAATTTGAATTTTCATTTTTACCTATTTTATCTTAACAGGAATAGCATTTGGAGTTACGACACTTGTGGCACGACCAACCGCCCTTGTATTCTTGAGGTTAATGGGAAACTTAAGTTGCAAGTTGAATTTGAATGGTGATTACTAAATGTCATTTTGTTGATGTAGTTCTTTTTTACTATACATTTGTTCTAATGTGTTTGAGATTTTGTACGGGGATTAATATATTATTAATATTATAAATTTTTTGGATTGATAGTATTTTATTTTTTGTTCGTTTTATATCAATTGTAGAATTTAAATTTTTCAATGTAGAGAATTACAGAAAATTAAAATTTTTGATAACTTTTTTTAAATACAAATTTATGATAGAAAAAACCTATCACGAAACATGTCACAATTCAATTAAATTTTTGTACGAAAACTAAATTCATCTCTGTAATATCCATTGCTGATTTTGTTTTTTCATTAGTTGCTTGTGTTAAATTATTTTCAATGTTTAGTGAGTTTGGTCTTGCTTGTGCAGGAATTGATCACTTTGGGAGATTTTGAGGTTTATTGCTAATGCTATCATGGAGAGATTGAAGAACTGGATTTGGTTGAGAGTTTTTGGTAATATTTTGATCAATTACCACTGAGAAAAAAGAGACTACTATAAGAATTACTATTTTGCGTTATTAAATTCTTGTACATTTCACAATTGTTAAGAATATTGTATTGACATATTTTCCACTCTAATCATGATTGATTATATATTATGATATATTACATCAATGCACGAACAATTTCGTGACTGGCTGCATGTATATGTTCAGACATAGAGTGGAATATTTGACGGTCCTATTGGGTGGGCTTTTTATATTTATTGTGAAATGCAGTGTGACACCTGAAATAGTAGAAATAAATGAATTGTTTAAAAAAATATATATAGTAACACAAAAATTTTTTAGTCAGGAATTTTAAAGTACATAAAAGTTCGAGAAAATTTTAAAACCGCACGGTTTTAAAAGTCTATAGTTTAATAGGAAGTTTAATAAATTAATTAAGAACAATTATATAAAAGCATGAGAGCTCAGTCGGAAGTTTAATAAGTTAAGTAAGCACAGTTATACGAGAGCATAAAAGTTCAGTAAGAAGTTTAATAAGTCAATTAAGTATAGATACATAAGAACTCCTACATGAGAGTTTAATAAGTCAATTAAATACAACTATATAAAAATATGAGAGTTCAGTAAAAAATTTAATAAATTAAATAAGAGTTACATGCTAATTAGGCTGCTGGGACTAGAACTGGATTGGTTCGATTGAAACCAGAAATGGAAATTCAATAGTTGTTAATCACTTGTCATTTCACAAAACAGAGAGTAGTACATGTACATGCGTACTCTATTCTGATTTGAGCAGGTATGGCTGTATTTTATCTGATACCTGGCGTGAGAATTTAGGTTTACAGGTATTGAAATTGATTTACACTCTTGTTTGTTTCACCATCTGATTTGTACGCAAAAGCTTAACTATATTAAATAGTTTAGTATATTAAATTCTTTTATATTTTATATTAAATATAAATTATGAATTGTTTTAGAATTTTTTAAAATTAAAAAAGTGTGGTATTAATATTAAATTATATTTTATTACTAATATAGATAATTTAGTATTTAAGACAAATGATAAATTTGTCCAAAGAAAAAAATTATAATTTCTTTTCCTATTAAATTTTATGTCAAACTAAATAATAAAATTTAATTTTACTATTTTCTTCTACTCCTCTCTTCTCTTTTTTCCTTCATTTCACTCTTTTTCTCTCCTTTTCTTTCTTAAAAATAAGGGAAATTATCAGTCATATATTCTTAAATGACACCCGTATTGAACATGTGTGAACACTTTTCAAGTGTATCACTCGTATACCTTAAGTTGACAAAACACTTATACCGTCTACCAATTCGTTAACTTTCGTTAGAAAGTTAACAGAATTGTGGTAAATTGACTATTTTGCCCTTGACACTCAAAATGAGGTAAAAAAATAAATTTACCCCAAAAATTAATGTAAATTTTCAATACACAAGTTTTTTATTTTTTTATTAACAATACATTTTTGTGATTAAAAAATAAATTATTAATGGCACATATTATAAACAATTATCCATTAAAAAATCCATATTATACCATAAAAAATTCATATTATACCATAAAAATTTTCAATTAGAGCTTGGAGGAGTAGATCTTCAAAAATTTAGATTAAATTTTGGAGGAGTAGATTCGGTTGTAAAATAGATTTTTTTTAGCAATTATAAATAATTATCTGATAAATGGGATAACATATCATTTTTATCAATATATATCATATGACATGTCATTTGTTACTAGATAAATGAGATGACATGTCATTTTTTTAATCAAAATTTTGTCTATCTTAAAAGACTAGATTATTTTTATGATGTCAGCACTTGCAAACGGCAGTTAACGGATTGGTAGACGGCAGAAGTATTTTGTCAACTTATGATATACAAGTGATACACTTAAAAAATATTCACACACATTTAATACATGTGTTATTTTATTTTTTTTTTTTTGATTAGAAATGGGCTCACTGAGAGCTAAGGCAACACTAATCGGGAGTGTGTAACCCCATAAGCATCCTTACAAATTAAGCCAACAATTCCAGGAGGAGGAGAAAGAAGAACATGGAAGCCTATAGGGGAATTTAAGCTATAAGAAGCAAGAAAATCAGCAGCATAATTTGCCTCTCTATACACATGCTTGAGTTGAACGCTCCAATCCCGCTCTAGTAAATCCCGAATAGCCTTGATAAGAGTGGCGTTTTCATTGTCTGGAACAGAAGCCATTGTCACCAAGTGCACCACACTCTTGTTATCCACTCCAACTTGAATACGCCTAAAGCCATATTCCCATGCCATTCTCAATCCATGCAGCAGCCCCCACAGTTCAGCCGAAAGGACTGAACACGTTCCAAGGTTCACTATAAATCCCATGATCCAATTTCCATTAAAGTCCCGAAGCAAGCCACCAGCTCCAGTTTGACCGAACCCTTTCTTGGCACCATCCGTATTTAAGCTAACACTCGGCCAAATAGGGGCTTACCAGCGTATCATTTTCTCCACTTTCTTTTGCTTGACAGTCATAGGTTGCTTGATACACCTTAGGATCTCAGCCGTTCGAGCTTTAATATCTGTAACTATAGAGCTGCTATCCCACGATCCATGATTAAAGAGTACATGATTTCTCCAAAACCATAGACGCCACACTGTCACTCCAAAGCACACTCTCCAGTACTCTTGACTTGCAGTATTATTACCTCTCATCAGATTTATGTGGAGCCAGTCCTTCAGTGGCCATAGGAAAAAATTAGGATGATATTGACTCGGCATAAGTTGAGCCCAAACCCTCCTAACTGTAACACAATCACGGAGAGAGTGAAGGATATCCTCAGCCGACCCTCCACATCGATCACAGTAAATAGAAACATTGACATGTCTCCTATAAAGCTCCTCTCGAGTTTTCAATCTACCATGCAAAAGAAGCCACAAGAAAACACGTATGCTTTGAGGGCCCTTCCAGTTCCAAGCCAAACGCCAGTCAATCTGAGATCCACTGCCCATAGAATCATCCAGCAACTCATAAGCAGCTCTTACCGAAAACATTCCATTAGATGAACTCCCCCAAAAATAATTGTCATTGCCAAAGACAGCTGTTGGCGGATGAATTGCAGCAATCTTTAAAAGGATACTATTAGGCACCAAATGGCTAAACAAAGTCCAATTCCAATTACCAGCTTCATCAAGGAAATCCACTGTCCTCTTGTTTAGGAGCTCATTCGGGATTGGTTGAGTCGCAAAATCAGCTAGAGGCTTTGGACTTGTCACCCAACAATCCCCCCAAAATCGAACTGTCTCCCCATTACTAATGTTCCAGCGAATGCCCCCTCGAGTTTTCTCCCAGATATTTCCCATCGCTTTCCACAGAGGGGATCCATACCGAGTAGGCAAACTTGTAGGAACCTCATCCATTTGAACTCCGTACTTTGTTAACAGCACTTGATTGCTAAGTTTAGTGGGTTCGGTGATCAAACTCCAAGTATTCTTCATAATGAGTGCATGTTTCATAATCTCCAGCTTCTTAAAACCGAGACCCCCTTTCGACTTTGGAGTGCAAACCATATCCCAACTAACTAGACTCATTTTTTGGTGTTCAGCCGATCCACTCCAAAGAAACCGCCGACATAACTGATCAATCTTCAGTTTTATACTTCTTGGCAGGTTGATGGTTTGCATTACGTACACAGGAATGGCTTGTAAGACTGATTGTGCCAAGGTAATGCGTCCCGCTAACGACAGATGAGAAGCAATCCATCCAGACAGCCGCTTATCCACCGTGTCAATAATATTCTGGTAAGTATGTTTCGAAACCCTATTATGAAGCAAAGGGACACCTAAATACTTTCCTAAATTATCCGTCGCTGAAACTCCAAGCTCAGAGCTGATTCTGGAGGCCTCCATCGCTGGAATATTCTTAGAAAAATAAACCAAAGTTTTTATTTATTTACCTTGGCTCCCGAGCTCCCACAAAACTCCTCCAAAACTTTGTTAATTATGCCAGCCTGCTGTCTAGATGCCTCTGAGAGTAATAACAGATCATCAGCAAAGAGCAAATGGCTCAAAGGGGTTCCTAGTTTCCCTAGCCGAATTGGTTTCCACTGGCCTTGTTGTATTGACCTCAAAATCCCATGGCTGAGGCGCTCAATACATAAAACAAAAATATACGGCGAAAGTGGATCACCCTGTCTAACACCCCTACCAGGGCTGAATTCTGAGGTGAGCTCGCCATTCCAGAGAATGTTCATCTTAGCTATAGTAATACAAGCCATAATGAGATTAGTAAGCCCAATCGGTAAATTCAACTCCTGAAGAGTGCCGTGAATAAAATTCCAACTAAGCCTATCATAAGCTTTCTCTAGATCCACTTTTATTGCCATAAAACCTTGACGCCCTTTTTTCCTCCTCATAGAATGAATAATCTCCTGTGCAACTATAATGTTCTCGGTAATATGGCGACCAGGAACAAAACTAGTTTGATGAGGTCCAATTAAGTCGGGGAGGATCTCTTGTAATCTATTAACTATAATCTTGGTGATCGTTTTATAAGCTACAGTGCAAAGGCTTATAGGACGGTACATCTTAAAAGAAATAGGGTTCTCCGTCTTGGGGATGAGGACCAGCAATATTCTATTTATTTCAGCAGGAATATATTGAGATCGAAAAACATCCTTGATTACCTTGCAAAAAGACTCTCCCACAATGTGCCACTGAGTTTGGTAAAACATGGCATGCAGACCATCTACTCCAGGGACCTTGAGAGGGCTCATACTAAAGATAGCCTGCTGGATTTCCCCGTCTTCAATCTCATTAGCTAAATTTGTCATTCGGTATTCATCAATTGGCGGGAAGTTACCACATACATGATACGGCTCGTATACTCCTTGTTCCGATGTGTACAATTTAGAGAAAAAATCGGTAGCCTGTTGTTTAATGTCTTCCATGTCATAAAGCCATCGACCATCCTCTGCTTTGACTGCATCTATTCTGTTGTAGCGTCGTCTAGTGAGTGTTTTTTGGTGAAAGTAAGCAGTATTCCGATCACCAAATAATACCCAATCCCTTTTCGACTTCTGTAGCCATAATAATTCCTCCTGTATCAAAACCTCTTCCAACTTTCTTTTAAGGTTATCCTCTAACCATTATAGACTCAGGAGAGGTCTCTGTTCTAAGGCTCTTTGGACTCCGCCGATTCTAGCTAACAATCTTTTTTTCCTGTGGAGAATGTTCCCAAAGGTTTCCTTATTCCATTGCTGCACTAGCTCTGTAAACTTCGAAGCTGCTTGGTAATAAGAAACATCAGTATTCCAATTATTTTCCATAAAGTTTGAAAACCTCGAATCTGTTAACCAAGCGGCCATGAAGCGGAAAGGCTTTGGATTCTTACTTTTTCGAGCAGTTTGATCAAATCTAACAAGCACAGGACGGTGATCTGACTCAACTTTTGGGAGATGAAGAATTGAAGCATTCAGATACTTTGAAAACCAAGCCTTGTTACAAATTACTCGATCGAGTCGCTTTGACAGAGAGCCATGCGACCATGTAAACCTGGGACCCTTGAACTGCAAATCATGAATTCCATTATTATGAAACCAATCACTGAATTGTTTGCAAATACCACTAGTTGTAACCGACCCCCCCATCTTCTCTCCTGGAAATAAGATTGAATTAAAATCTCCACCAATGATCCAAGGCTCATTCGTGATAGCCGCAAGATGATTAAGGTGGTGCCAGAGCTCGCTGCGGATAACAGGAACTAGGCTAGCATATACTGCTGTAACCCAAGAAGTCAATACATTCTTACTCGAAATTTTAAGATGTACAAATTGCTTGTGGTTCAAAACAATCTCAACATCAAACTGATCTCTCCACAATAACCAGATTCCACCCGAAAATCCTACTGCTTCCACTCTATGCGAGCGATCAAAACCACTTGCTTTAATGAAGTTGTCAGCTTTCCTTCCACTAATTCTCGGTTCCATAACCACAACCATATCCGGATTGTAACTTTGCCTGATGGACTTAAAAGCTCGTCTGAAAGATTGGGAGGCCGCTCCCTGCACATTCCAAAACATTACTGATATTACCATAAATAAATATATGAGTAAAAAGGTGGATTTTATAGCTACTGTCCATGAGGTTGTTCTGGATAGTCTAATACATGTGTTATTTAAGAATATGTGGTTGATAATTTCCCTAAAAACAAACGCCACCTGAACATATATATATATATATATATATATATATGTTAATTGGAACTTGTTTAATCTAAAAAAGTAATAATTAAAATTTCGTGGTAGGCTGGTAGCACTCCAAGTGCTGCCAGTCATGAAAAGGATGCCACGTTAAAAAAATTTCAAAAAAAATGACTCATGCCGGTCCTGCCCCAAATCTGTAGTTTTATTTTTTGGAATTTTTTTAAAAAATAATAATTAAATCTTTTCGGTAACAGTCCAAGGGTTATTCAAGAAAAGGGTGCCATTCAGCCATTCTCACCCCAAACAAAAAAAAAAAAAAAAGGTGCCACATTAAAAGAAGCAAATAATCATGTTGCGTAACTTTGAAAAATACCAAATTTAAAACCAAATGCATTTTAAGCGTTATCGCTGCTTCACAAAAGAACACATTTTTGTCAAGACAATTATAAATTGAGGGTTTGATCACTTAAGAAGTTTAATAAGTCAATTAAATACAATTATATAAAAATATGAGAGTTCAGTAAAAAATTTAATAAATTAAATAAATACAGTTAAATAAGAACATAAAAATTCGGTAAGAAATTTAATAATTAAATTAAGTATAACTGTACAACAGCCGGCTAGTGTTAGCAAGTAGCCTGCAGAATGCAGATGGCTTGAAAAACGATTTATAAAGTGGACGGAAGCAGGGAACACGTTAAGAAAAGTAACCCAACAAGTGAAATGACAATACGTGATCGTACAACCCTCAATTATTTGATAGCAGTGGAGTGTGATTGCCAAGTGAAAACTACTTACTGTTACTTCAAGTCATCTGAAAAATCGACAACCCCAAAGAAACAAAAGCGTGCATTGCCATCACCCCAATCTGCCAAAACGGCCATGTGGCCACCGCCAATGGCCACTCTTTGTTGCTTTCTCGTTGGAGAGGAACTCGCCTGGTTGCACCGAAGATAATTTAGTTACATACTAATTAGGCTGCTGGGACTAGAACAGGATTGGTTCGATTGAAACCAGAAATGGAAATTCAATAGTTGTTAATCACTTGTCATTTCACAAAACAGAGAGTAGTACATGTACATGCGTACTCTATTCTGATTTGAGCAGGTGTGGCTGTATTTTATCTGATACCTGGCGTGAGAATTTAGGTTTACAGGTATTGAAATTGATTTACACTCTTGTTTGTTTCACCATCTGATTTGTACGCAAAAGCTTAACTATATTAAATAGTTTAGTATATTAAATTCTTTTATATTTTATATTTTATATTAAATATAAATCATGAATTGTTTTAGAATTTTTTAAAATTAAAAAAGAGTGGTATTAATATTAAATTATATTTTATTACTAATATAGATAATTGAGTATTTAAGACAAATGATAAATTTGTCCAAAGAAAAAAATTATAATTTCTTTTTTTATTAAATTTTATGTCAAACTAAATAATAAAATTTAATTTCACTATTTTCTTCTACTCCTCTCTTATCTTTTTCCCTCAATTTCACTCTTTTTCTCTCCTCTCCTTTCTTAAAAATAAGAAAAATTATCAGCTATATATTCTTAAATGACACTCGTATTAAACGTGTGTGAACACATTTCAAGTGTATCACTCGTATACCCTAAGTTGACAAAACACTTCTACCGTCCACCAATCCGTTAACTTTCGTTAAAAAATTAATAAAATTGTAGTAAATTAATTATTTCACCCTTGACACTTAAAATCAAATAAAAAAAAATTTACTCTAAAAATTAATGTAAATTTTCAATACATTCAAAATTGTGGTAAAAAGATAACTTTGTAATATAGTTCCCCAAGGGTGGCACCAGCTCCAACCCATGTTGTCTTCTCTTCTGCATCGGCGTCGATTTGATTAAAGTTTATCAAATCAATCATCACAAATGGAACCTCAGAAACGTAAAGAGAGACCCTCATGATCATGACCCCCACTTCGAACTATGGTTCGTAGGCCATGTTTTTGGGCACAATTGAGGACCGATTGAATTTGTGATACGTGAAATGGCGTGACAATTGAAACGACTCGTCCTGCACCCCTAGGGCGAGTCTATCTAAACTCGTATAATTAAATCAATATTATTTATGATATCTAAGAATTCTATTAAAAATTCGGTAAAATCTCCCTTATAAATAAAATATCTCCAAACCTACAATTTATAAAATAATACTCGCAAAAATAACTCAATATCCATCCAACCCTCATAACCAACTTCTCAAGTCAACATATCAAATATCACCCAAATCATTCTAATATTAAAATACAATGATTATCCTTAATTACAAAATATAATAAATAAATACAATTCACAATATCCCAAATATCAAAATATTAAATCTACTACTCCTAGCACTATCACGTGGTCATAATTTCAAATCTAACTAATGTTTGCATGGTCGACTGATGTTCCTGCAAATCTCCTGTGGGGGGGATTATAATAAAAACGGGGTGAGTATAAAACTCAGTGAGCTCAGTGAGTGGATAATAATTTTTGAAAAATAAATTTATTTAAAATGATTTAATATTTCTCAAATCAATTTCATCAAAATATTATAAGAACTTATATAAACATATTTAATTCAAATCATTCACTGAAATAACTATATTGTATAAATCTGCATAAAATCAATGAAATCATAATACTTATAATATCAATTACTGAATACCAAAAATTATCACCAAACAAGTATCCAGGGGAATGATCTCATCATATCCGGACCTCGACGGACGGGCAATCAGGGAACCATCATGCCACGGAGCTACAAAAGATAGATGGGGAAAATCTCATCTCATATCTCATGTATCTCAACATCTGTGTCTCTATAACCATCATACTGCATGCATAAGCCCACAAAAGACAAAAACGCCCAAACACACGGCCCAAATCCTCTATGTGTGTTCAGACAGGCCCCAAAGGCCTCTATCTCATCTCATCTGTATCTCTGTATTCATCTCGTATTATCTGTATCTCTGTATCTCTGTATCTGGAGGGAAGGGTACTGTCCAATGATTTTCCAAACAATATTTATACACATGTACATAAACATATAATCACATCTGAAATCTCATTTTCTTTTTATTCAACATATCTCAAATCCACTCAATTCTAATATCATACATTTACTCAAAAATGATAATAAAATCATTAATCAAACTCATTCTTAATAACAATAAATATCAACATATAGATAAAATCAATTTTCTAGAAATCATTAAATCAAAGCATCAAATACTTATTTATCAAAACATACTGCACTGTATCATAAAATCATCATATACTATGAAAATAAGTTTTGTATATTCCACTCACAGTGATGATGTCCATGCTCGGTATCAACAACGTCCGCGAGTTGATTCTCGTTCACGGATCCTCCTAATCAAGGAAACGACATAATCATTCTCCGTAAATTTGAAATACAACTAATCTTACATAATAATTCTCGAAACGAATATCTATCAACAATAACTATTCCCGCATGTACAAAATTACCAAAATACCACTACATGCCAAAATTACCAAAATGCCCCCAACATCATTATTTTACCAAAATATCCTCAGAATCTTCAATTACCAAATTGTCCTCAATTCAAATCATGAAATTATCACAATGTCAGAAATTACGAAATTACCCTCGGAGCGTAAATTACCAAAATACCCTTAACAACTTAAATTACCGAATTACCCTCGAAATCTCAAATTACCTCACTGCCCTAACCTAAAATTACCAAATTATCCACTGATTCCATAAATTACAAATTCACCCTAAAGTTTTAATGAATTTACCGAATTGTCCCTGCCGGCCAACGGTGACCGGACTTCAGTCAACGACAACGGGAAGCTTAGGTCTGATAGTTCAGACCTCGGTGAGTCCAATGGTGGTGGCCGTGACTCCCCACGCGCGGTGCCGGCGGCGGATCGAGCTTCCCAAGCTGTGAGCTTTCCAAGTGGCTGATCGGCGGTAGTGTCATGATGAACATGATCATCAGCCAAAGCTATCCCATGAAGAAATGATAACACAAGAACTAAAGTAGTAGTAGAAATATTAAATGGGAGAATTGATGTAGTGCTTTTAGTTTGAGGCTTCATTTTGGTAGATGTCTGATGATGTGTGAGTAGCCAAATGAATTCTATCCCTTAACTATATATCCTTTCAATCCAACAGCTCTCCTTGACCCAGTAATTTTAATAGTGTGGTATGCAGTGTATGATTGTTGATAAATATTGTATGTTAATAGTTTTATATTCTAATCATGATTGATTATATATTATGATATATTATATTAATGCACGAACAATTTCGTGACTGGCTGCATGTATATGTTCAGACATAGAGTGGAATATTTGACGGTCCTATTGGGTGGGCTTCTTATATTTATTGTGAAATGCAGTGTGACACCTGAAACAATCGAAATAAATGAATTGTTTAAAAAAATATATATAGTAACACAGTAGTTTTTTAGTCAGGGATTTTAAAGTACGGAAAAGTCTGGGAAAGCTTTAAAACCGTACGGCTTTAAAGGCTTATAGTTTAATAAGTCAATTAAGAACAACTACATAAAAGCATGAGAGCTCAGTAGGAAGTTTAATAAGTTAAGTAAGCACAGTTATACGAGAGCATAAAAGCTCAGTAAGAAGTTTAATAAGTTAATTAAGTATAGATACATGAGAACATGAGAGCTCCTACATGAGAGTTCAATAAGAAGTTTAAAAAGTCAATTAAATACAGCTATATAAAAATATGAGAGTTCAGTAAAATTTTTGTTTTATTTTTTGGAATTTTTTTTAAAAATTATAATTAAATCTTTTCGGTAACAGTCCAAGGTAGGAATGGCAAAATGTCGGGTTGGGCTCAGGCTTGGCCAAGCCCTACCCGACCTGATCAAAAGAAATTTGAAACCCGACCCTAAAAAAGCCCGAACACTATTTAGTTAGGGTCAGGCCCGAATCGGGCCAACATTGGGTCGGGCCCAACCCGACCCTACCGAAATAGTTAACCCCACAATTCAATTCCCATTTCCCACCACCATTTCAACCAATTCGTCAATTACTCAACTATTTCAAACACAATTCAATCCACTTTCCACAACCATTTCAACCAATTCCACAACTATTTCAACCCCACACACAAATCAATTCCAAAATCCAACATGAAAAACACACAATGCAATTAAATTAAAAACACACAATGTAATTTCACAACTATTTTACCCATACACAATTCAATTCAACAACCCAACATAAAAAATAAAAAATAAAAAACTCATGTCTTATATAAATAAAAACACAATGCAATTAAATTAAAAACACACAATGTAATTCCACAACCGTTTTAGTCATACACAATTCAAGTCAACAACACAACATAAAAAAAAAAAAAAACTCATGTCTTATACAAATAAAAATACAATGCAATTAAATTAAAAACACACAATGTGTGATGTTGTGAGGATGTGTTGTGTGCGAGTGTTAACTTGTGTTAGTTTTTTTTTTAAAATAGGGTCGGGTCGGCATTAAGCCCGACCCTGGCCCTAAATTTGTTCGGGTCTTAAAATCTTAGCCCTAATCCGACCCTAAACTTGAAAATTCGGGCAAAAGCCCTAAAAATTAAAGTTGGATCAATCGGACCAAAAATAAGGTCGGACTAAATTGCCAAGCCTAGTCCAAGGGTTATTCAAGAAAAGGGTGCTATTCAGCCATTCTCACCCCAAACAAAAAATAAAAAAAAGGTGCCACATTAAAAAGTATCTCTTTCGTTGCGTAACTTTGAAAAATACCAAATTTAAAACCAAATGCATTTTAAGCGTTATCGCTGCTTCACAAAAGAACACAACTGCCCAAGACAATTATAAATTGAGGGTTTGATCAGTTAAATTTTTGTCAAGCTCTCTCCACAACTGACGCGAAAAGAAATAAAGAGAGAAAGAAAGAAGCAAATGATCATGTTGCTTCAAATTAATCCGCGATCAAGCTTTTCTTTGAAATACCATCCTTTGCAACACGCTGGTAAGCTTCCTTCTAATATTTTAAGAATGTCCAAAAAATTGACATTTAAGGTGAATTTTATCTCCGTTTCTCACTCGCATGCGTTTGGTATTGATAGCTTTACTACGTGCACATCTATTCTTTGATAGTGAAATTATGTCGTATAAGTTTATGAGTCTAACTTATGCTCAAAATATAATTGTGAATCTTATATATTTAATTCATAGTTTATTTTCAATCAATATGGGATGATGTCCCTAGTTAACACCTGAGATAAAATCTGATGATAAAAATTTATTAGAGGTTTAAGTGATTAAAAAATAAATTAAGAGGAACCAAAGTTCTCATTCTATCTTTTTTTATTTTTGGTAAGATAATTAATATTTTATCCATATTTAGGTTCAGTTAAAACATTCCAAACTCGAGTGAAACACATAAATGGCTTGGCAAACAAAAGTGAGAGCAAGAAGTGCTCCGTCAGATGCTCCTCCGAAAGTTCATTTTTGTTAACCAATGGACACAGCGAAGATTTAGTAATCAATAGAAATCATAAACCATTGAGCAAATCAACAGTTGCACTGGCAGCTCAAGATGGGTATTCATCAGAATCCGAGCTGGCTTCAACAAGCTTTATGCAAGTTTTGAACAAGAAGTGTGATGCATTCTATCGGCTTACTCGTCCCTACAGTTGCGTTAGCATTGTGAGTTTGCTTAATTAATTTTAGGTGTATGTGTAAAATGATAGACAAATCAATCTAGCTTCTTTCCTTTTCTTTTTGTTTTTCTTATGATCATTTTTAAATTTATCAGATTGCAGCGTTATTATCAGTTTCTTTGCTTCCATTACAAAGTCCTGCTGATTTCACTCCCAAGCTTATCATAGAAGCATTCAAGGTAAAATTTAAATGGCTTAATTATTGTCAAGTTTATTTTGGAATTTGGATGAGCTAATTTTTTTTATTGATATTAATTTTCAGTGCATGGTGCCCGCAATAATGATGAACAATTATGCCAATGCCATAAACCAATTGGCAGATGTTCATATTGACAAAGTATTTATATATTTCACTCACCTGTATATTTTGATTATTTCATGTATAAATTATATATGTTTGGCTAACAAATTTAGATTAAAATTGTCAAAAGGTTAACAAGCCTCATCTTCCCCTCGCTTGCGGAGACTTTTCAATGGGAGAGGGACTGGCAATTACTATAGCATCTCCATTGATGGTAATTAATTAAGCAATGACCAAACAAAATTAAGGCCTTGTTTAAAATTGAGGTTGGACAGTAGTAATTTAAAAGTTACAACACTAAAGTAAAATATTTGGTAAATACTAATTGATTTAGCTTGAAAGTTAAATTTATTTTTTTTACACTTATATGATAAAAGATTTATTATATCTTTACCGATTTTGTCAAGATTATTATTTAAAAATTATATTTACTGCATACTATTGACTTTTATTTCATAATTATAACTTTTTTTCTACAACAATTGTAAAGCAATTCAATATCGAACAGGGCCTAAAGCTTTTAATTAAGTTTGTTTTCGCATCTTCTACGTTGTTAATTATGATTTCACTGTTTAAATTTATGTAAACCTTAATTACTAATTTCCTTTAATTAATTTTCAGGCTGTGGCTATGGGGATTATGCTTCGATCTCCACCACTAGTTATAGGCTTCATCATATGGTGTATAGTTGGAGGCGCTTATTCCATCGATGTAAGCACCCAAATTATTTCAATACACGATAGTTATTTTTGGAAAAAAAAAAAATCCAAATCAGAAACTTCAGTTAGAGATGAAGATGAAGTCAATTTAATTAATTAATTATTTCAAAAATAAATTGGTTAATTGATCAAATTGATTAAGTTCATCATCTAATTAATTGTTCTTCGCAATCTCAAACTTGCATGTAGCTTCCTCCCCTTCTTCGATGGAAGGGAAATCCATTGATGGCTGCAGTGACCATCATCAGTATGAATGGACTTCTACTTCTTTTTCCTTTCTTCATACACTTCCAGGTATATACACTGTTAAGACTTATTTTGAACATTATTGTTAGACTCTTACCTAAAATGTCAAGTTATTGGGTCATGCGACTTTTCTGACATGTACACGTACAAATTCTCAAATTTGTCAATATATATTGGTCATATATATTTTCAAACTAATTACGAAATGGATTTGATACATAAACACAGAAAATTGTGCTCGGTAATCCCGTAGCATTTACGAAACCAGTGTTGTTTACCGCTGCTTACATGGTGATCTGGAACGCTGCAATTGCATTTGTGAAGGTAACTAATTCAGAAATTGGATAAATAACTATATGTATAAATAAACATACAGTATATGAATATTTCATGTCCATCAATAGCAACAACTTATATGATAAATTTTATACTTACAGCCTGTTTGGTATATCTTATCTAATGACCATAAATGCTTATTTAATTATATAAGCTCTTTTCAATTTTTTTTTTGTTGTTGTTTGGATTTTTTGAGTAGAGATTTTAAAAATTAAATAAGTTATTTTACCTCTACTAGTAAAAGCTCAAATTTTGGGTTTTTACGAATAGTAGTTGAATTTTTTTTAAATATTAAAATATCTAAAATATTCTTTACTTATTTCATAATCTTATTTTATTCCTTTCAAAACATGACTTCAAATACCTTGCATATTAAGATAATTTTACAGTTTTTAATGAACGCTCTCATTGATAACCAAACAACCAAATTTTTTTTGATAAAAACTTTATTTGTAAAAGCTCTTCTAATAAAAGTTCTATTTAAATAAGCTCTTTTTGAAAACTTATACCAAACGAAGCCTTAATTATTTTTGGTTTTGGACTTATAATATATAGGATATACCTGATGTGGAGGGTGACAAAGCATTTGGCCTTCGAACGCTCCCAATCATCCTAGGGAAAGAAAAAGTGAGTAATAATAATTTTCTTTACCAATATTTATATGATTTACTGGCTAACAATATTAATGATATGTTTCTTTAATCCCTGAAAGGTATTTTCGATTGCTGTTAAAATGATGTTAATGGCTTACGGAGGTGCTGTACTAGTTGGAGCTTTTTCGCCTTCCGTGTTATGCAAACTTGTTACTGTAAGAATTTTAGTCAGTAATTTCTACAACAAATTTAACCTTGTTTTTATATATGCACTTGATCTTGAATGTGATCTTCGCAACTCATCATTTAAATTTTTTTTTTATGATCTTTTCTTGTAGATGATAGGCCACTCCGCATTGGCTTTCGTTTTGTGGCGTCAGGCTAAAACTATTGATCTCTTCGATAATAAATCAGTGCAATCTTTTTATCTGTTCATTTGGAAGGTAAGTGATTCCTATTTCCATGTGTGAATACTTAATCAAAGAAAAATGTTAAAGAAATTGAAGGCTAGCTGACAAGATTTTTTTAGATTTTTGTGTTTAAATATCATCTCTCCCTAATCAAGATTTTTCAATTACTTCCATACTGAAATGTTTTGCTGACGCATCTGCAGCTGTACTATGTTGAATTCTTATTTGTGCACTTCTTACGCTGAGAATGAGAAGTCCTTACAAAGAGGAACAAAGTGAGTAAAGAAAATTATGAATGCGCGGCCAAAATCATATCGGCAGCACGTACTAAATACTAATATGCTTGTCTAGCTCAGTGCTTCCTTGCAGCAATTGTTGCACTATGTTCTGTTGTACATTACGCGTTAAATAAGTTGTAAGGTTGTTAATTTTGTAATAATTATAATAACTATGTTGGTTATGCTCTAACTCAGAGCATTCATTGCAGCCATTGGATTTAAAGTTGAAACAACTAACATCAGTTGTTTTCTTATTGTGTGCCGAAAAATGTCCAAAGTTTTGGGGTGTGTGTGTTTTATCCTTGTTTTTATTATTTCAATTCCTATTTTCCACCATTTTGTTTTCTCTTTTATCTTTATGAGTACAAATACAGTAAAATCTCAATGAAATCATCACTAAATAAATTAATAATCTCAATTAAATAATATTATTTGTTAATTCTGACTTGAGGCCAACATATAAGACTAATAATTGAATATAAGATAAGACACTACCAAATATATATATCATTTTTAGTTTCATAGAGAACTCACCTAATATATGTTGATGGAGGCTCCCTTTCAACCATAAGATTCCTTTGATTGTTAAATGGAGGCTCGCTTTCGTATGATAAAAATATACATCCACTCAATCAGCAATCATCCAAAGTTGTAAATTTTCAATAATTGCATCTCTCTTTTTGGCATAGGCTCTTCTGTAATATAGAATATGACAAATTTAAAACCATTTGAGCAGGTGGCTGCATAACTTGCATGTATACTTGCATCTGCCAAAAAAATTAGTCCACTGAAGATGGCCCATTCTTAAGAGACGGTGAGTTAGAATGCCATCAAATTTGAGTCATTCAATCAAGACGTATCCTCAAAGTTGCAACTAATTTGCTAATTGTTTGCACGCATATGATTTTCTTGTCAAATGATTGGAAGAAAATAACATCAACATATTCCTTCTAAGTTTCTAAAATCATTCAACATACCTTGACTTCCACAACAAGGCTGCCCTGATTTTGTACAAATTAAAGACAAAATATATATACATCGATCATCATATCTTGCAAACGGAAGGAAGAGCATTCTAGTTTGTCCAAAAGTATATAAATTGCCTCTTTTGTTTTCATTTAATATCTTCCAAAATCCCAATACTTCATTAGGGGGGAAAAAAAGAAAAGAAAGAAAGAAATCTGAAGCAGAACAGTGTTTCCTTTGTTTCTCCAGAAGAGGTCAGCATGCATCCTACTCTCTCTTTTTCCCCACTTTCAATTTGCTTCTCAAGTTTCTTTAAATTCATTCCTCAGGGATGAAAGATTTTGACTATGTTGTTTACAGGAACCCTTTTTTTTTGGGGTTATTCTATGCCATAAGGTAAATTAAATGAAGAAGAGAATTAGTGCACGCATCCGAAAGTGCCTTGCCCATGCAGGTTTGTTTACATATTTTAAGTTCTTTTTCTTTTTCTTTTATCGTATGGAACAAATGTTAGTACTGTCTCTTGAGAGTATAACTGATTAAACCTATAAGAAGCAGTAACAGGATTGAAATTGCAGCCAAAAGTTAGTGGGGTTATGTTTTTAAGGGTCAAAGTTTAGCTAATAGAACTATGAAAATTTAGAAAATAACTTCGTTTATTTTTAATAACTAAAAAAAATGCAGAACCTAGCTAGGACCAATGGTTGTTGAAACTTGAAAACAGTAGTTGAAATTGCACTAACTAATAAACCTATAATACATCAAAATTTATTACAGACTTTGCAGGTGACAAATAACTTTAGCTGGCAAAGCTGATGACATATTATTTTCCTGGGTCCAGCTACCTTGCGTCATGGGTTTAGTACACTAAAACATATTTTAAAATTATATGTGGGTGAGAAGTTCAAAGTACTGACGAGATCCACATTTTAAAATCATTCGAATTTCAATACACTAAAACAGTGAAAGATAGAGAATTTTTAGTTCATATTTTTCTCATCTTCTAGATCCATCAGCAATAAAGTCACATGATCGTCGCCATATAATAACAAAAAGAGTCTTATTCTATATATATCGAAATTTGATTGTAAATTTAGTTTATCTTTGGAAAGAGTCAGTTTAATTCTTTTGAAAAACATAGTTTTGCATGTGAACAAATTTAGCGTCATTTGAATGAGCTGTGTACTAGGATATTAAATCATGCTGAAGAATAATGCTAAATAATAAGCCATCTAGAAGGGGACCTACGATAAAGTGGCCTCATTCATATTCATGTCTCTCTTTTACACAATCGCGATAGGTCTCATTATCAAAATCACTTCCCATGTGACTTATTTAAAGCCGATGCTTGAGTTTCATTTCTTTTGTACAAACATCATGGGCAAACTTTGTCTCTAATATCATGTTAATTTTGTCAAATGATGAATTATTAAAGTTATTGACGGGACAAGAGCCAAGGCATCAGCTATCAAAAGATGAACTTAGTAAGAAGAGTTAATGTCGATGCTAGGGAATCAATTAAAGTGTGGAAAAAAAGAGTATAATTTTATAATGGTTATTATTGTTTTGGTGGATATATACAGCATCAAGCGTCGATATTTCCAACCAACTTACTGATGTTGACGTACGAGAAGAATATGCTCATGCCTTCCAGATAGAATCATACAATGAGTTTTGGACACGTGTCCTTACATTATCAAACAAAGATTCAGCCAAGTCCGTCCAAGTTGAATCTACAAAAACAGCTCGGATCTCATCCTATCGGCTCTTTGCCGAGCAACTCTTGGATCTCGATCAATCCACGGTTATTCGGATCCTGGACTTGGTCAAAACACCCTCTCTAATATATGATTATTTCACTGAGACCGCCAACGCTTCTCTCTTGTTTGGCCTTTATTGAAAGACATCGATAATATTTGTATTAAGTATCGACGTTTAAAGTCATTGCTAATTCACTGGAAAATGCTCATTCTTTATCGATAAATTATTTTTTGAATGTGGTAAATCCGACTAACCGTATTTTCTAATTGGGAAAATATCCACCGTCAATCTATTTTTTCTATTTTTTTTCAAAAATACACAATTTTTTTTTTTTTGGGTTGGAATCCACCTAAAGTTACATTTTATTTCACTTTTCCACTTCCGTTTGGAATCCGTTAAGGAAACTAATGGAAATTTAAAAAAATGACCATTTTAGCCCCAAACGAAAATTACAATTTCAATTTAAAAAATGTCAAAAATAATCAGATTTAATAATAAATATCATTATTGGTATGTTAATGAAGTACAAAAAAATCTTAACTACTAGAGATTATAACTCAATGAATAAAAAAACTCTACTTATCTTAAATTCAATTAATGGTTTGCCAGATTGGGCTATTTTTAATACCATTGTTATAATTTAGCATTCTAATTACCTACATATTTATAAAAAAACCATGCATTTGATGGTTGTGGAATTAATTTCTTTATTAATTGATGGGGAAAATAATTAGATTTAATCTGATATTTTTGGTAATTTTTAGGGTGAAATTGAAATTTTCGTTTTGGGTGGTAAAATGGTCATTTTTTTAGGTTTTCGTTAGTTTTCTTAACGGATTCCAAACGGAAGTGGAAAAGTGAAACAAAATGTAACTTTAGATGGATTTCAGCAAAAAAAAAAAAAAAAGAATTGTGTATTTTTGAAAAAGTTAGAAAAAACGGGTGGACAGTAGATATTTTTCCTTTCTAATTTATCAAACCCATTTGCTTCGGCTGATTTGACCACTTGTCGATTTCGGGTCGTTCAAGCCGGATGCGGGAAACTACTCAAGCAACTCGAGTCGAGTCGAGACGAGGCTCGGGCCAGGCTTCAACTACACACTACTAGAAAAATGGGCTATCATGACAGAGAATATCTGTCATCCAACCCCCCTTATGACAGAGTTTCTATGTGTCATTGTAGCCCTTGTGATAAATGCATGACAGTATTTTATCTATCGCATCTTCCATGACAGTGTATATCTATCACACATATGCTTTCTAATTTATCAAACCCATTTGCTTCGGCTAATTTGACCACTTGTCGATTTCGGGTCGTTCAAGCCGGATGCGGGAAACTACTCAAGCAACTCGAGTCGAGTCGAGATGAGGCTCGGGCCAGGCTTCAACTACACACTACTAGAAAAATGGGCTATCATGATAGAGAATATCTGTCATCCAACCCCCCTTATGACAGAGTTTCTATGTGTCATTGTAGCCCCTGTGATAAATGCATGACAATATTTTATCTATCACATCTTCCATGACAGTGTATATCTATCACACATATGTCATGAACCATGCGACGTCGTTTTCCAAAACTTTTTGAAATTATCGAAAATTTTAGCGGGTAATTTAAATTGTTTTGAATTTGGTGGGTTTCTTCAAAATATGTCATATATTAATGATTTGTATTCTCTACCATGACATTTAAGGTTTAAAGAAAAATAAAATTATTATTTTTAATTTTGAAATTATAATAATACTAATTATGATTATTTAAATTCCATAATTTTGAAATAAAAATAATAAAAATCACATTTTAAAACTTAAATTAACTTAAATAAAAATTACATTCAAATTCATCAAAACTATTAAATACCAAAGAGCATCGTATATTAAAAATTTCAATCACTGGAAACTTCCAACAAATAGCATCATCAAAATACATGGTGAATCAAATCCATAATAATATCTCATAAATCCTTTACAATATCTAATCACCTACAATATCCAATCATCAACCCATCCTAAAAACAATTAATCCATTAAAAAAAAACATTGATGGTAAATTCCCAAAAGCCACCAATATCACCTGAAAAACAGATTACATTAAGATGAGTACCTAAAAGCAATGCAAATTAACATATCGGCCACTTATAGTTAATCAAATTCATAAGAAGTCATCACACAATTCAATAATCAAGAATAATGAAGAATTTCACATATGTAATAATAGCATATAATTACTAACAAAAATCAACGTAACTTCATTTTTTAACTCTTCCATTCATTGTATAGAACCTTTTGATCGCCTTTTAACTGCAATTTCTTGCCTTTCTACCTATGTACCGTAGATATGCTAATTAGTTAGTATAAAAGGAAACCTGATTTAATCTCAACAGCATGCCACAATATTACCTTGTACACTGGCCCAAATCTACCTTCTTCTAGTTTATTGTAACTTGAGAAGTTTTCTGTGGCCTTAGCTATACTGGCAAAATCAAATTTCCCATAATTCCATATCTTATTTTCCTCCTTCATTATTATAATTTTTTATATGATTCATCTTTGTTAATCTTGAAATTGTAGGAGAATTCCATCATGGACAATGAACTTATTTAGCTACTAATTAGAAACAATGAATTTTATTTGTAACTAATCCAAATGAATGATATTAGCAAAAGGCTTCGAATAACGAGTTTAAAGTCTTTGGAGCTCACTAGAGCTAGTTAGGTGTGTATTTTGAAGATATAATATCCACACAATCTCAACTTGTGTGTTATGGTTACTTATGATCTTTTTCTATCTTTATTCCATTAATATTAATGCAAACTATATATATATATATATATAATCATGCACATTTGGATTAATGTTGTTTATAACTGTAAGAACAACTAATAAAATTACAGAATCAACCCATAAAAAAAACCAACAATAGTTAAATTCAATAAAAAAACTAGTAGTTAAAATAGCAACAACAGTTAAAAAAAAACAGCAGAAATTAGAGAAATGGAAAGTTTCTTTCAGGGCAGAAATAAGAGAAATCAACGCATTGGTGCCCATCATAACAGAGGGCGTCCTAGACAAGTATTTTGCAGTAAACTTATCATACTCATCAAGCAACTAGTAATTTCTACTTTAAAAAGTGAAGAAATTAGATATCTAGCTAATCCATAAATTCAAGATATCAAAAATCTTGGCAATTACATAAAATATTTTCTACGACTTATTTAGATTCTAGTTTTTGTTCTGAGATTACCAAAAGTATTAAAGCAGATGATACATAACTACTAAACTAATAAGGCGATACAAAACCTTAGATCTAGTAAATAAATCAAAATCAATTGAAAGCTAATGGTTCAACAAAAAATAAACAACATCATAGAATAACAATCAGATCGATCAAAATAAACGGCGTATAGATCACATAAAAATCAAATCAAATCAAATCAAAAGAATATAATAAAAAAAAAGATGAAGTAAAGACTTGGCTGAACTTAAGCGTATTGTTCATCAGCAAGTAGTAGCAGTAGCAAATCGAAGAGTAAAGACGAAGATGAAGACGAAGAGTAGCAATTTGTTGTCCGCAAGCAGCGCAGCAGGGAACCAATTTTTTTTTAGTAGCATGATTTTTTTTTCACATAAAAATAGTACCAGATCCAGAAAAAAATTAAGTTCACAAAACACTACATAAATCTCAAAATTCGCACTTTAACAACTAAAGCGTTTTCAATAACACAAAACAAAACAAATTGAAAAGTTGTTTTCTTCCTTTGGTTAAAAATCTAAAACCTGAGCTTAGTAAAGAACCAAGATTCTTGCCAGTCTTAAACTTCTCCTCGAGGTGCTTCTTGGTCTCTTCGCAAGCTGTCACCTTCTTGTCCTTGCTCTGGAGGGAATTGGTCGTCACGACTTCCTTCAAATCGACGTCGAGAGTGTAGCACGTGGGCATCAAGTGCTGGTAGCTGTCCAACTTGACGAAGGCCTTGATGCGTGACTACTTCGCTGTCTTCTTCACCGAGTCCTTGCGGATCACTTTGCCCGGTTACTTCTTTATCCTCGCTACTAGACAGTGCCCGTTCGGCCTCTCGCGGGTCCCATCATCGAACGACTTCATGATCACCGCCTTCCGGCTGGCGTTACGGCCCTGAAGAAGGATCACGGCCTTGTTTGGTTTCAGAAATGTCACCATTTCAACTCTCGCTCCTCGCACGCCTGCGACTCTCTCTGGGTTTTTGTGTGTTTGTGCAGAGGCTGGCAACGTGATTTTTGTTTTTGTGTGTGATTTGGAAATTAGGGTTTGCCATTTGAAGTCAAAGGATACCACTTACGATTTTTTTTGTGGTTTCAAGATACGTTGTCATTCTATGCCTAAATTAATTCATTCAAAACTCACAATTTCATTAAATATTAATATGCTATCATGTGTATGTGATAGATAAATAAGCTATCACAAATCTATCATGCCTTTATGATATATAAAAATTCTATCACGAATCTATCATATTTTTGTGATAAATGACTAATTTTTAAATATTTATCATAAAAATTCTGTCATGGTAGTCTATTTTTCTAGTAGTGACATTCCTACTGGCTATCACAATTTCACTAACTGTTGGATACCATAAGCCGGCTAGTGGCTCGGCTAAATGATGAAATAGAGCACATGCATTCCATGGTTAAGTTTTGGCTCGAGAGGGAAGAGACTTGGCTCCAGGCAAGTGGTGAAGTCGCCCGCCAGCTAATGAAGAACGAAGCCAGCTTCAACTTGCTGAGCTTGAAGAACATTTGTACTTGTGCTTGATGACCGTTAACAGAGCTAGAAACCTTGTCATGAAAGGGATTTTGGATCTCGGTCAATCTAGGAGCCGGGATCTAAATGTGATGTAAAAAAATAACTACTTTTTGAAAATTGTTATTTATTTATGTTTAATTATGCTTAAATTACCACTTAATTGTGAAGCTTACCTATATATATATATATTTGGATTTGCTAATTTTGCATTACACGTATGTCTTAAATTTGTTAGTATCTCTTAAGTTCCATCAATATTTGAAATTTAATTAATTATCTATAACATGATCTTAAGCTTCTCTAGTTTTACAAGTTGTAATAATTTGCTTCCCTATTTTTACAAGTTGTAATAATTTGAAGATAATTTTACTTAAGCTTATTAATATTATGGTGACTACAACTTCTAAAGAAATATAAATGTAGTGATAAACAAATGCAAAGCAAAGAGTGCACAATAAATTACGTGGTTTGGCATAAAGTCTACATTCACAGACAAAGATTGGAAAATAATTTGACAAACAAATAGGAATTAGAAAATTAAAAACTACTTTTAAAACCCAATAAATCAATACACCTAAATGGTTCTTCACTAAAGTACTCAAGTAGAAATTCTCACAATTCTCTCAAATTGTTTTAATTGTAATTGCTCTCAACTCTCGTAATTTAAGATGATTCAAAAAAAAGAAGCTACCCCTTTATTTAAAGGAATGTCTGTTTGCACTATTTCTCTTAATTTTAGTAAATTATCAACTTGTCTGATGTGTACGAATTCGGCACCTAATTTTCTGCCACGTTTCTTGAAAAATTCTCCAAATGGGGGGCAACTACAGTACAAGCATGTATGAGATATGGAAAAAGCTATTTCCCCTAACTCGCGCCCCGACTCCAGCTCCGAATTGAAACTCACCATTTTGATTAAAATGAAAACGCGCCGTTTCACAACTAAAGCAAAAAACGGCGCGTTTTGCTTGCTAAATATTTCCCCTTCCCTTAATTGTTTCCCTTTGCTTGTCTCTTTTTCTTTGGCTTCTTAAGAAGAAACAACGAATTTGCTCATATCAAGCTCAAATCATCATCTTCTTTAAAGATGCCAAGATCCTTTGCTTCTCTTTTCTCCCGCAAGAAATCACAAACACTTGCCTTCAAAGATTACTACACAATCTGGTTCAACAGTCTGCAAAAACCCCTCCTCCCTCTCATTCACAAATCTCTTTCTTCATCTTCTTCGCAAACCCTCCTCTACTCTCACGTTGACCTCATTCTCAACCATTTTTTTTCCTATTACAACGCATTAAACAATGCAGCCACCCATGAAAACCTACCCGACCCATCTTGGCGCAACAGTCTTGAAATCCCATTCCGCTTTCTTGGCAATCTCCACCCTTAAGTCTTCACCAACCTCGTTAGATCGCATCTTGATGAAGAAAACGAAGAAGAAGAAGAAGACAATGATGATGAATTTTTTGATAATAGGCCGTGGCAAGTGTTCATGGCGTGGAGGAATGTGTCCAAGAATTTAATGTCACAGATTGAGCAAATTGAATGTGGGTTGAGGCTAATACAGAGATGAGAAGCATATCAAACGATGTCGTTTTGATGCTGATAAAAACAAAAAAGAAAAATTCATGAAAAGTGAAAAAGTTTAACTTTAAAATAAAAAATTAAACTTAATCAAAACAATATCGTATTGGTAATGTTTGGGGCTTGACTTGGGGTTTGACCCGGGGTAAATAGCAGCACTGATAAGATATATGTGCGAGAAATTACCATTAGATTAAATGGAGTAGATCCAACGGATGAGATTCGTTTCACTATTAAATAATAAAAAATTTTGAGACGCCTCCCCGTTCCCTCACCTCACTTCTCATCATCTTGTTCCACGACCATCAACAACGGCGCCAGTAGGGAATGATCAATGGCAGCAGCTGATGTTCTTCTCCAGCGATGATCAACAGTAGCACAAATCCCTCATGGCTTCTCATTTACCGAACCAACTCTCACAAATCCCTCAAATCCTTATTCGACAAAGCCTCCAAGAAACTCGAGACCACGACAATAAAAAATCCAGCTAAAATCTTCACAAAAAAGATTGACCGTGTCGAGACCAGCCTCAAAGAATCCAGCCGCGATATGTCCTTGTTCGGGTTCAAATCCAGCACTATTGTCGCCCTCGTTCTGTTCATCTTATTTGGCCTTTCGAAGGGGAAAGTTGTTGCGAAATTACCGTTGAAGCCTTTGGGAATGTCATGGAGATGAGCCAATAGCGAACTTCGTTCATAAGATAGTGGTTTGTATTTCTTCTCTATTCTTTTTTATGCGCCAACTCGATTTTTTAATACAATTGATTTTTTTTATCTATTTAAACTATTTTAGGTTCCAGGAGACTTGGTGCTTGACGTATCTAGCATGAAAAACTAGACCATCAAGCTTGGCGGTGGCCTCTCATGTCTCCTTCTAGTTATAATTTGATATTCTAGTTATAGTTATTTCATAAAACTTGGTTGAAATCTAATCCTCTGCAAAAGTATTATTAATGATATGAATATTCAGTGTATTAGATGTGATATATTTAAAGTGATTGCATTGGGTTTTTTGATGGAATTAGTTTTGAATTGTTAATATAACCGAACTCAGTATCCTTTCAACTTGTTTACTTGTTTTATGTTAAAGCTTTGAAAGAAATCATTTTTATATCAAGGAAACAAATGAAAGGAAAATGCTTGATTGATATTGAAATTCATTTCGAATGATATTCAAGAATGTGATTCTGTTTCTGTCATTAAACCTGGAAAACTGAGGTTCTCAAAGCCAAACAAATACTAGGTTGAAAGCTCTTAGAAAAGGGTGTGTATGTTTTTGTGTAGCTGAGTTGATCTTTGTTGTTAGCAGTTTGCTGCTTGTACAATATACCTATGCCCCCTTTGATTTATGATATAGTAATTATCTCCTTTTTGCAGTACGTACCTTTGTGGAGGATGCTGTTCTTGGGATCATTGTTGATTGTAAAGCTGATGTGAGCATTTTTAACGTACTTTATGAATTATTATTTTTGGTGTCATTCCTATGTAGTTGGTTTGAAATTTTTTTTCCCCTACTTTCTTGTGTTTTAATTTTGGAGAAAGGTTTAGGTAAAATTGTAACAACAATTTGTTAGCATGATAGAATATTTTTCTTATATCTTGAGGGAGTGACTCTTTTATGCAAGAACATGGGAAAATCATAGCTGCATACCCATTTGTTCATGCATAGTGTAGTTGTATGTCTTTAATTAGTGGTTGCAGTCTAGAGAGGCAAAATTGCATAAATGAGAAAGAAAGACAAGATTGAGTTTTAAGCATTTTATAGGTGATATAGCAATATAGCATTGGACCGGGCATTTTTTAGGAAAGGATACATGAGTCCAATCCCAACTTGTTTGTTAGAGTGAAATTTATGCACTAGTTTTTCATTGTTTACTTCCTTTAATATTGATGTTTTGCACTTAATAATAGTGATTTAATTGTGTTTTATTTTTGTAGGTGCAATTCTATTGATTGGTGCTAAAATTGAGCTACAAGATGATGTTTGAGGATGATTGTTTTTCAGGAGAAATTATGAGCTTCAGAAGAACTTTGTTGATAAGGCGTGGGCGTGTGCTGTCAACTAAGGACCTGCAATTTTTATTTTAACATGTTTTATCTTTTTGGTTATTTTTATAATTTTGAATTTAATATTTAGATAATATAATAGATATTAGTATTTTATTTTTGGAAAAACTCTACAAGAGAAGAGAGACGTGAAAAACAAAGGGGAGAGATTTTTGGAGGAAAAAGAAAAAGAAACCCTAGATCTAAAATTTTTCTCTTCTATCTATGAAGAACTAAACCTATTATTCTGGTTGAAGGTTAATAAAGCTTTGATTCATCATTACTGTGAGATCTTTCTTATGCTTTAATTATTTTATTACTTTTTGGGTATTTTTTTATTCTCTAAATTATTGCCATGATTATGTTTGTCAATTATCAACTTAATTTATTGTCAATTAGATAATTGGCCACTATTTAATTATCAACTTAATTTATTGTCAATTAGAAAATTCATCGGATGAAGATTTTAATGTTTATGACAAATAGCATAGCAGTGCGTTGTGTTATGATAATAAACAATCTAATTTAAATGAATCATCGTATGCGTTTGTTGATTAAGATTTGGGTTTCTCTGATTTTTCAGGCTGTTGATTAAACCCTATGATTGTACTTAGGGTTGTCTATTGATTAGGGAAATAACCAATGATCGTACCTTGGTTATCGACTAGTTAAGGAGAGATTGTCTATTAGAGGGTCTCAGTAGCTATAACCAGTCTATTCATAGGTAGTAATGATTTATATTTGAATCAATGATCAGTAGTCGAATCAAGCTGAGTTAATTCCTTCAACCAGAACTTTTCCCAATTTGAATTGCAATTTTAATTTGCACTCTTGTTATTTTAATTTGATTTTTATTATTGTCAACAATCCCCCCATTTTGCATTTTACAATTTAAAAGAATTTAAATAATTACCTATCTCTGTGGACACGACCCTGCTCAATCACTATACACAATTTATTTAGAGTATGTATTTATTTTTGCTGGTTTCGACAACCGTTTGTCATTGAGAAAACCCCCAGTAGCATTTTATTAAAGATGCCTTATTTTCTTCTTTTCGTTTCTCATTTTTTACTTCCAGAAAGCAAAAGAACATTATACAAAATGGTAGCCTTGGTTTTTAGCTGGATTGTACATGCTATGTGTTTTGTTTCTTGTAGTTCCTGTTTTTCAATAATTTTGTGGCCGTTAAATTTGATTTCTTTGATATTTTATTTTAAACATAAGATGTCATTAATTAATTAATAATGGAGTGCTAGGAATGCAATTTTATATTAAGCATCATATGCAATTTGTTTTGTTGCTGTTTATGCATAAAAAACTTTCAGGTGCTGCTTAGCTACTGTTATGCAGTAAAAACAGTACCTGGAAATTTTCAGGTGCTATTTTGCTGCTCTTTATGCACAAAAACAGCACCTGGAAATCTCCAAGTGCTGTTTTGTTACTGTTATGCTGCAAAAACAACACCATGAAATTTTCAGGTATTGTTTTACTAATGTTTGTGTAGAAAAACTGCACTTGAAAAATTCGAGTGGTGATTTCCTATGGCTTTATATTCCTGTAATTTGTACTTCATTATGATCTCGATTTTCCTTTTTTTTTTAAATAGTAAGATTCCATTAGAGTAAATTGAATTTTATTTTTGCCAAACATCAACTTAGAGCGTAATTTGTAATTGATATTTTTTAGCTTGATACTTTATCAGAGTTGATTTTTTAAGCATCTGTTTACTCTTTTTTGCAGTTGTGAAGATGCTTAACAACTTGAAGGTATTTCCTAACAATTGTTCTGAATCATAATAATAGATCTACGTGGCTTGATTCATGCGTTATGAAAATATTTACTACTGCTGATATACATATAACTCCAAAAGTTAGTGTACTTCATGTTATTGTTTTACGTATATCTATAGATTTCAAATATGAACTCTATATTCATCTTCCTAGTTCTTTTATGGTTCTATGTAGTTTCAGTGGAGAGGTGTTTTTATCTAAGTTATTGAAGCTTTGGTCAAAATTTGTGTTAAGACCCCTAGAAAATCTTGGACATATCATGCTAATAATCGAGGTGTATTACACAAATTTTTTCGATGTGCATGAGAGTGGGCTAACAGTTTGGACACAAGGTAAAAATATTGTTTATTGTTAATAGAATTTGCATGAAGGACATTAAATAACTCCGTTATTCACATTTTATAATCTTTACTCCTAGGAGCTCTTACATGTAACGTCATTTAATGTATATTGGTTTATGAAATTTTTTACATGGGATTTTGTATCGGCTATAATCAATTAGTTGTTTATTTTATAGTCTCTTTTATATTTTTGTCTTTCAGGTTAAATTGATGATATTCCAAGTGGGCTACAGGCGTTGCTATGTAGCAGGGGGTTTGAGTTGAATTACAATAATTCATCATATCTTTTAGATATAATGCTACCCTTTCATGTTTTTTTTGGAGATGATACTTGTAATAAGATGCACTTGGCATAATATACCAGTTTTTGGTGGATTTTAGGAATGATATGTAGAAAATATTATGTTTGATATAGAAATAGTCAATTTGATTTATTTTCATTAAATTGTATTTCCTATAATTACTAAACAAAATAAAAATAAATTGATTTAGCAAAATAGGAAAATAAGCCTACAAATTTGTAGGGGAATTAATGGAATTAAAAATTGTTACAAGGTTATTTACTGGGGAGATTGCGGCTATAAACATTGGTAACAAAATATAAGGGTTCTTTCAATTTTATTTTCGGGGAAATTGGTAGTAATTTAACCATTATATTTATTTTATCCCTGAAAGTAATAAGGAAAAAAAGAAAATAACTTTAAAAAATACCAAGAAAGAAGAGGAATTTTCTGGTTGACCACGAGGCAGAATAGCAAAAGTGGTTTTCGATTTGGTTCTTCTTCTCACAAATTTTGAAATGGTGTATTATACCCCTAAAACGAACTCATGGCCTAAGGTATATCCTTGGAAAAATCAAAATTAGTGCGCAAAATTCAAGTGAAACAGGCCACCTCATTTGTTGCACCTAACCGTTTGGATGGCAGTAACTTTGCCAAGTTGAAGCGGCCAGCAGCTCCAAGGAATCGGCTAACTGATTTCAATTCTTAAGTCGCGGGTTTTACTTGTTCCATCTTCTTCACTTGCTTTATCACTCTATCTCTTTAAGACTAAAACTCCATCTTTATCTCACTAAAATTTATTATCTTCTCATCTGTTTCTAGCTCATTTGATACTTCAAAATCATTACCTATCACTTAAACACCATTTCTCACTCTTATAGTGCAAGCATTGTGGAAATAACTAATCTGACTCATTATACAATATGTTTATTACAAAATTCACATTATAGTTCTTGTAATTATCATTATATGCAAGTAGTTACAAATGAATAATTTTAATACCTAATATTTTACAAATAAACAATTAGATTGTGTCGTATTTTCTTTCCTAATGCTAGCTCATTACACTTACTTAGATTGGTCATCATTTACACATGCCTTAACATTATAATTCAATATGATATTATACCAACTACCAATTACAATATTTAGTACCATATCTATATTTAAGAACTCTATAATAATATTTTGATCCACATGAAATATGAACATTAAACGTGAAAATAATGATAATATGAAATTACTTACAATAAGACAATGTTAGTCACTGAAAATGAAACCTTTTATTACACACTTGAGTTGTTCATAATTACTATTCGAACTTCCAAAGGATTAAAAGTAAATTTTAAAACTTATTAAAAGTTAAGTTTGGTATTGAGTATTTTTTTTTAAATCTCTGTACTATTTTTATTTACTTAAGTAATAAAATCAATAAAAATTAATTTAAAGAGATTATTTTTATTTATTTTTAATATATTTTGATATTATGTTGTTGTTGTTGTTTGATGGAAATTGTAGTTTTTTTTTATTATCAATTACTTTATGACAATAAAATAATAAAAAATAAAAGTAAAAATATATTTCACTTATCAATTGTTTTGAGTTACCCAAAAAGAAAATAAAAAAATAATGTGTTAAAGTATGAGCTTTAAACTGATTTCCAGGAGGTCAATCGACATGTCAGTTTGTGGTTATATTGGTTTACGACATGTCAGCTATAAAGCATGCATGTCTGTATGACAAACTTGTATCGTCAACCAAAAGCTTTAAGTAAAGCACGCAAATGTCACGTGCTTTCACTTACTCTGTACGGCATTGAAGACTGTCGTTTTGGGGAAGAATTCAACACGTGTCTTCAAGGCTGTTAAATTCAGTTACCACAGGCAGGAAAATTCTGGGTTTGTTATCCCACAAACCCAAATTACAGCGGGTTGACAGGGGGTCTTTGTGAGGGCCTTTAAGCTAGTATAAGTAGTCTTTGAGACTGGGAAATCATAGAGGGTATTACTTGTAACTTCGTCTCTAAGCTTGTAACTTGTTCTTGGTTAATGATAAAAGGTTGTTGCTCTGTTCTTCAGTGGATGTAGGCTGTCTCAGCCAAACCACTTATATTTGTTGTTCTTTACATACTGTTTCTGGTGATTTGTTTGAGTGAATTGATTAAACCATTCATTAGATCTTGATTAGAGAGTTCAGCTAGATCCTGGAGATTCTTGATTGGATATTAAGTCTGGTCTAGGTTCAACAAATTGGTATCAGAGCCTTATCTCTGATCTTTGGTCCAAGAAATGGGAACCTCTAAGTTTGAGGTAGAAAAATTCATTGGAGAAAACGACTTCCATCTATGGTGGCTCAATATAAGAGCTCTGTTGGTTCATCAGGGGCTGGAGGAGACTTTGGGTGATCCAAGATCTGAAAAGAAACCCAGCAAGCTTTCTGATGATGAAATGCGAGATGCTTTGGATAAAGCTCATAGCACACTAATCTTGAGTCTGGGAGATGGAGTTCTTAGGGAAGTGGGAGATCAAACTACTACTGCAGGCCTCTGGAAAAAACTTGAAGACCTATATACCAAGAAGTCTCTAACCAAAAGACTTTGTACCAAAAAGAGCTTGTATACTTTGCAAATGGAGGAAAGAAGTTCTCTGGCAACTTACATTGATAGCTTTAACAGGATCATCTTGGATCTTGAAGATATCAATGTGAGTCTTGAGGATGAAGACAAGGCAATAATCTTGTTATCATCTCTCCCACCATCCTATGAACACTTTGTAAATACACTGCTCTATGGAAGGCAGTCAATATCGATGGCTGATGTAAAGGATTCTCTCAGCTCTAAAGAAGTCACAAAGAGGGCAGAAACAAAAGCTGGGGAAGGTCTGATGGCAAGAGGAAGACCTGAAAAGAGAAATTACAACAAAGGGAAGAAAAGAGACAAGTCAAAGTCCAAGAATAAAAATATGAAATGCTTTCACTGCCACAAAGAAGGGCATTTCAAGAGGGACTATCCAGATAGAAAGAACAAAGGAAAAGAAGGGCATGGAAAGAATGGTGATGCTGCTGTTGCATCAGAGGATGAAGGCTATGACTCAGCTGGTGTCCTTTTGGCTTCTAAAACTCAGACAAACAGTAAGTGGATTCTTGATTCTGGATGTTCATATCACATGTACCCTGATCAAAATCTTTTTACTACTTATAATGCTTTTAATGGAGGTGAGGTTCTGATGGGGAATAACACAATGTGTAAGGTTGTTGGGTTAGGAACCATTAGATTTAAGATGTTTGATGGGATAATTAGGGAGCTAAGAGAGGTAAGGCATATTCCTGATCTAAAGAAGAATTTAATATCTCCAGGCACTCTAGATCAGGTTGGATGCTCCATTAAAGTTGAATATGGAGTAATGAAGGTTGTTAGAGGGTCTATAGTGATAATGAAATGGAATAAACAAAATGGCTTATATGTGCTCCAAGGTACTGCTGTAACTGGAGATGTCAGTATTTTAGCAAGTCTGGGTTTGGATAAAACTCTCATATGGCATCTAAGGTTAGGACATATGAGTGAGAAGGGGCTAAAAATTTTAGAAAAACAGGGAGTCTTAGGGGATGATAAGTTGGGGTCTCAAGAGTTTTGTGAGGTATGTGTCCTAGGCAAATCCTCAAGAACTAGTTTCAAAACTGCAGTGCATAACATAAGAGGGACCCTAGATTACATCCATTCAGATCTGTGGGGACCATCATAGACTGTCTCTTTAGGTGGAGCAAAATACTTTCTCTCCTTCATAGATGATTACTCGAGAATGGTATGGGTTTATGTCTTGAAAGGCAAGGATGAAGTCTTTGAGAGGTTTAAACAATGGAAAGCATTGGTAGAAACTCAGAGTGGTAGGAAGATTAAGAGACTGAGGACTGATAATGGGCTTGAATTCTGCAATAAACAATTTGATGATTTCTGCAAACTCAATGGCATAGCAAGATACAAAACAGTGAGTTACACCCCACAACAAAATGGGTTAGCAGAAAGAATGAACAGGACTTTGATGGATAAGGTTAGATGTTTACTGATCCACTCAAAGCTTCCACAAACACTGTGGGCTGAAACCTTAATGACATCATGTTATCTAGTGAATAGAAGCCCATCCAGTGCCTTAAACTTCAAGACACCTATAGAGATGTGGTCATGAAGGGCAGCAAATTATTCAAATCTAAAGATTTTTGGTTGTCCAGCATATGCACATGTCAAGTAAGGGAAGCTGGAGCCAAGAGCACTGAAATGTGTATTTCTAGGGTATCCTGAAGGTGTCAAAGGCTATAAGCTATGGTGCACTGAAATCAGGCCACCAAAATGTATAGTTAGCCGAGATGTAGTCTTCAATGAGTCAGAGATGTTGATGAAGAGACATAAAAAAGATCTTGCTAAACCAGAAGGAGGACTAGACTCACAGGGACAACATTTGAAGGTGGAGTTGAAAGGTAAATCAGCTCTGGACTATCATGATGAAGCTGAAGACATGGAGAGAGAAGAAACTGAAGATATCAGTGAAATTTCTGGAACTCATACAGATATTCAAGACTATCAGCTGGCAAGAGACAGACAAAGGAGAGTTATCAAAACACCTAAGAGGTTTGCATATGCAGATTTGATAGCATATACTCTAACAGCAGCCCATGAATTAGACAATGATAAGCCCAAAACATATAGAGAAGCTGTTTCAGGAAAGAATGCAGATAAGTGGATAAAAGCTATGAAGGATTAAATTGAGTCATTACACAAGAATAACACTTGGGAGCTGGTAAAAGGACCTAAAAACAAAAGAGTAGTAGGCTGTAAATGGGTTTACAAGGTCAAGTAGGGTATACCAGGGGTTGAATCCATGAGATATAAGGCTAGGCTGGTTGCCAAAGGCTACACACAGAAGGAGGGGATAGATTTTACAGAAGTCTGCTCACCTGTAGTTAGGCATACCTCAATAAGAATGATCCTAGCTCTGGTTGCAGTTCATAGCATGCATCTTGAACAGATGGATGTTAAGACAACATTTTTACATGGTGAGCTTGAAGAACAAATAATAATGTCTCAACCTGAAGGTTTTGAAGACCAGTCAAAAGGTGATTGGGTATGCCTTATGAAGAAATCACTTTATGGCCTCAAGCAGTCCCCAAGACAGTGGTATCTCAGGTTTGACAGCTTTATGATGAAACTTTGTTTTCAAAGGTGTAATCTAGACCGCTGTGTTTATTACAAAGAGATATCATAGGACATGGTTTATTTGATTCTATATGTGGATGACATGCTTATTGCCAGTAAAAGCATGAAACATATAAACTTTCTGAAACAACAACTCAAAGGTGAATTTGAGATGAAGGATCTGGGACCAGCTAAGAGGATACTTGGAATGCAGCTAATCAGAGACTAGAAATCTAGCACCTTGTTTCTTACACAAGAGGAATATATCAGGAGAGTACTTGATAAGTTTGACATGACTACTACCAAACCAGTGCAAACACCATTACCAGCCCATTTCAGATTATCAGAGCAGCAATGCCCAATAGCTGATGCTGACAAGTCTGAAATGATGAAAATACCTTATGCAAGTGCTGTAGGCTGCTTAATGTATGCTATGGTACTCACCAGACCTGATATAGCACATGCAGTCAGTGTGGTCAGTAGGTATATGTCCAATCTTGGAAAAGAACATTGGAAGGCTATAAGGTGGATACTCAGGTATCTAAGGGGAACTTCTAGGCATGGTCTAATACATGGAGGACAGAGAAGAGATGACAGTTTAATTGTGGGATATGTGGATGCTGATTATACAAGGGACTTGGATAGAAGGAGGTCTTTAACTGGGTATCTGTTCACATTCAACAACTGCACAATAAACTGGAAATCACAGCTATATAGTGTAGTGGCTTTGTCCACAACTAAAGCAGAGTACACAGCTGCTGCTGAAGCCATAAAAGAGGCAATATGGCTAAAAGGTATGTTGAAGGAGCTTGGAGTCAATCAGAGGTCCGTGGTGGTACATTGTGATAGCCAAAGTGCTATATGTCTAAGCAAGAATCAAACTCACCATGAAAGAACCAAACACATTGACATGAAGGTACACTTCATCAGGCTGGAAGTGTCAAAAGCAACTGTGATGCTTTAGAAAATCCATACAGATGACAATGCTGCAGATATGTTGACTAAAGCTGTTCTAGGAGCTAAATTCAAATTCTGTTTGGATTTGGCTGGTATATGTGATAATTAAAATACAGATGGTGGGAGAGAAGAGTAGCAGGTCATGAGAGTTTCAAGCTCAAGGTGGAGAATGTTAAAGTATGAGCTTTAAACTGATTTCCAAGAGGTCAATCGACATGTCAGTTTGTGGTTATATTGGTTTACGACATGTCAGCTGTAAAGCATGCATGTTTGTATGCCAAACTTGTATCGTCAACCAAAAGCTTTAAGTAAAGCACGCAAATGTCACGTGCTTTCACTTACTCTGTACGGCATTGAAGACTGTCGTTTTGGGGAAGAATTCAACACGTGTCTTCAAGGCTGTTAAATTCAGTTACCACAGGCGGGAAAATTCTGGGTTTGTTGACAAACCCAGATTACAGCTGGTTGACATGGGGTCTTTGTGAGGGCCTTTAAGCTAGTATAAGTAGTCTTTGAGACTGGGAAATCATAGAGGGTATTACTTGTAACTTCGTCTCTAAGCTTGTAACTTGTTCTTGGTTAATGATAAAAGGTTGTTGCTCTGTTCTTCAGTAGATGTAGGCTCTCTCAGCCGAACCACTTATATTTGTTGTTCTTTACATACTGTTTCTGCTGATTTGTTTGAGTGAATTGATTAAACCATTCATTAGATCTTGATTAGAGAGTTCAGCTAGATCCTGGAGATTCTTGATTGGATATTAAGTCTGGTCTAGGTTCAACATAATGAAATACAAAAACTTTACGCAATCAATATTATACATTCAT
Source organism: Citrus x changshan-huyou (assembly GCA_039657385.1). Classification (NCBI taxonomy): domain Eukaryota; kingdom Viridiplantae; phylum Streptophyta; class Magnoliopsida; order Sapindales; family Rutaceae; genus Citrus; species Citrus x changshan-huyou. The sequence continues at coordinate 15,888,900 of CM077547.1, read as the reverse complement.
GTTTATATACATGTGAGTAGTTTTAATTCAATCTTGAATTCGATAATTAAACTCAATGACTTTTATCTCTTGCGTTACAAGTAACAATGCAGGAATTTTCGGAACCCCATTCATGCTCTCCAAAGACAACATAGAACTGCATTTTGCTACAAATCACTTGGGTGCGTTTTACTAATTACAAATGCTTATTAATTTTAAGTGTATATATTATTATCTAACAATATTATGTTAAGTATTGTCGGCAATAACCTGATTAAATGAATCTTTTTTTCCTATTTTATTAGTTATGGGGGTCCGGCTATGGTGCCACCGTTGCATCTAGCTGTTGGATCCACTTGGATGAATTGATCCATTGAAATCCAACGGCTGGCAACGGTGGCACGGTACCACCGTTGCACCATAGTTTTCTCTTAGTTATGGACTGATTAAATAATCCTTCCAGTTTTTCTTGGGTAACCTTGTTGTCAAATTAATGATTTCTCCAGGTCATTTTCTTTTGACTGATCTGTTATTGGACATTATGAAGAAGACAGCACAAGAGAGTAACAGGGAAGGAAGAATTATTAATGTCTCTTCAATCAGTCGTCGGTGGCCATATGGTGAAGGAATTCGTTTTGATAAAATCAATGATCACCGCTCAGGGTAACACCATCTGGCGGCAACCCCTAATTACACTTATAACCTCCTCTAGTTTACGATGATATTTAGTGGAGAATGATAATTTTGTTCTTCTTGGAAATTATTTTTAACACTTAGGTCTTTGAAAAATTTTTCATTCCATCCATACTGTGAAACGTATTGCTGAAGGGTAAATGTGAATTTTTAACAAGTAATTAACTAATTTTAATTCGTAAAAGTCTTTGATAATCAACTTGTATGTGAACACTCGCAATTACCATTCAATTGTGTGTTATATATGTGTGTGTGTTACAGGAAAAAAATGCATATTTAAAAATTTATCAAGGTCCAAATGGTAAAAATAAATTCTAATAGGCCATGAAAAAGTATCACTCCATCGTGATATCATTGTCACTCAAACGTAGTCAATTTATTTGGAAAATACAACTATTGATTGAATGGCTACTTGCGTCATGGCGGTGTTAATGTCACCGAATTGTAGTCGATTTATTTGGAAAGTTCAACTATTGATTGGCTGCTTGTGTGTGTTAATATCAGTGGATTAAGCATCAGTTTAATTGCCTTAGCAAGACTTGCTTAATTATGAGCAGGTACGAAAGTTCCTTCGCGTACATTCGATCAAAGCTTGCCAACGTTTTGCATGCCAATGAGCTTGCGAGACGTTCAAAGACAGAATTTTTTTTTTCCTGATTTGATACCATCTTAATTATAACTGATCATGGGATGCTTTCTAATTAAACAGGAAGATGGGGTGGAGATAACAGCAAATTCACTTCACCCAGGAATAGTTCTCACCAACATTTTCCGTGAAGGTGGCTTTTTTAATGGTATTAATTAACTCAATCTTCCACCATGTGCCTTTTTATCTTCTTGAATTTTATGTGTGTAATAATTTAGAATGCTTTTGTTGTGTAACACATGTAGTGTGTGTGTCAAGTCTTGAGTTTTCTGCTTCCCATCAAGTGATATTTGTAAGTTGTGGCTTATAATAATATATCTCACTTCTATTGTGATAATAAAATAATCTGTTGGATGAAAAAATAATTAAGCATTTGGTAAATTATAGTATTATACTATGAGTTTCGGAAACAGAATGTATGCATTTGAAAAATATTTGATTACTAAGGAGTTGTAATTTGTTGTATGATAGATTTTAAGTTATCTAAACTCAATAATAGACATTTTCATTAAAAAGGTACTTAACAAAAATAGACGAGATTACCAAATAAAAAAGTTTCAATATTAGTAAACATGTGATCGATAGTAATTAATTGTGATCTTGCTAAAATTCTTTTCTGTCTACTGCAGCTATTCTTGGCTTTGTTGGTAAATATCTGTTAAAAAATGTTCAACAGGTACTTTCATGTTTACAGAAGAAAGAAATTAAATTCGATATTATGTGTTTGGATACATTGTTGTTGGTCACAAAGTTCAAATTGGTTTGTTTTGAACAGCCGATTAGTCATATTTGTATTTGATTGTTTGTTCATTTTGATCTGGATATGACTTAGGGGGCAGCAACAACGTGTTATGTAGCATTGCATCCACAAGTTAAAGGGAAGAGTGGCCTCTATTTCTCAGAATGTAACATAGCTCAACAAGGCTGGCATGCTGCTGACACTGTGTTGGCAAGGAAATTGTGGGATTTCAGCTTGGATTTGGTTAAGAAATGTTTTCAAAATTCATAGAGGGTGTAATAAAGCAGCAGAAGAAGAATAATCTGGATGGATAATATTTTAAAGAATTGTAATAAAGCAGCAGAAGCTTTAGCAAATTTTATATTTTGCTGCTTTGAATTTTATATTTGGATGGAAGACTTTCCAAGCCATCTATTGTTATTTTCTGCTTAGTGAAAACTCTAAGCAGGAAAATCATCTTTAACAAGTATAATACTACTATTAAATATTCAAAAAAATTATTGTTACTTTCGATAGGAGAATCATCTTTTATTTTTTCAATTACTAATATACATTTTTATTACAGAATGGAGTAAAATTTGACTATAAAATCAAATGAGAGTCTAACAAATTGAAATGTTTCTCCTCTTTCAAAATTTAACATATGAAATTATTTCTTAAAATAGTATATTCTCTTCTAATTTAATTTTTCCCTAATCTTTTAAAGATGTCAGGATGTACAACAATTTTATGATGAATGATTAAGATTTATTTACTTTATCTTTTTTTCGTAATTAGATATACTATTATATTAATGTGTTGCCCCATCCTCAATTTTAGAAGACAACTAAGAGTTCTAATTAAACAACATCAATTAGTATTCTGATGGTTTAATTTATAATATCACTTCTATATTCTTGATGGATCTTCTAATCAAATTAAAGTAGTATTACAGGAAGAAATAGCCAAATAAATGTATTAGAAATCAAATTTTGAAATAAATCAAATGAAAAAACAGAAAAATTGCACAATCAATTAACAACCGAACGATTTCCGAGGTCAGTTGCAAGCCATACTACATAGTTGATGAAGGATAAGAAGCAGCAAATTAGTTTATACTAGGTGGGAGGTTTACAGACCAGAAACTATTCTTGTATGATTTTTTTTTCATATTTTTAGTTATTTATTGGGTTAATTTCAAGTTCCGACAAAAATTTTCTGTTAGATGGATTTTCTATTAGTTTGGAGAAAAGAGTTTGTCTAAAAAAATTATAAAAGAAGAAGAAGAAAAGACGTATAAATATTAAGAGAAAAAAGTAATCACTTATGGAAAGAAAATTAAAAAAATCTTGACCACTGAATACAAAATTTCCATGCGTCATATGATCTTCAATGCACCGTTTGGTATTCAAGAAATGGGCAACTTCTAACAGCTATGTGCTTATCAATCACTGGACTAAAGATTTTCTGCGCAGACGACAGTTGGCTGCCGGTGACGAAATTGGGATGTGCTGGGATTCTTTCTATATATTCCAGATTCAACTTCTCTGTTCTTAAACGCGCCCCAACCATTATTGTTCAAGACCACGCTAATGTCGCTGCTGATCATGATCATCATCAATTCATTCGCTCGCCTCAATAATGATATATATTCATCACGCATGAATCCATTTTTGTGCAATACATATCGGAATATATTGAAGTTGGGGCGCGCGCATCTCGATTTCTTGTTTTTTTCTAAAGAATCTAGACTTAATAGAAATTATATATGTGTATATTACAAGTTACATCATGTTACTTCTGCATTATCTACAATCAATTTTAAATACTGTATATGAAAATTGACAACTCCATAGCAACCGAGTAACGATATCCAAACAAGTCAATATGAGAGACTACATAACCCACTTTTTCTTTTTCTTTTTCTTTTTTTTAAGGATTCAACTTTAGAATTATGATAACAAAAGATAATAAGTTGTCATTGGGTGACCACATAATCCCATAATTTTGTTGAATTTCGAATTTTAATGATATCGCAAGGAAAAACAAAGTCCTCTTTAATTGAATTTGTGATATTAGAGTAGCTACGGTGTGCGAAATGAGCTTGAATTAGTAATGCGTGTTGTTAAAAAAAAGAAAAAGAAAAGAAATAAGAGCTTCAAAATTGTAAGTATTGCTGTTAGAGTGCAATTTATGCACTAGTTTTGCATTGTTTACTTCCCTTAATATCGATGTTTTGCACTTAATAATAATGTTTTACTTGTGTTTTACTTTTGTAGGTGCAATTCTATTGATTGATGATAAAATTGAGCTAAAAGATGATGTTTAAGGAGGATTGTTCTCTTGAAGAAATTATGAGCGTCAGAAGAACTTTGTTGATAAGGCGTGGGCGCGTGCTGTCAACTGCGAACCTGCAGTTTTTAGTTTAACGTGTTGTGTATTTTTGGTTATTTTTGTAATTACGAATTTAATATTTTAGATATTAGTATTTTATTTTAAATAGAACTCTAAAAGAGAAGAGAGAGAGAGTATTTAAGGGAGGAATCTATTGTAAAAAGGGGGGATTGGAGAAAGAAAGAAACCCTAGATCTAATTTTTCTCTTCTCTCTATGAAGAACTAAACTTAGGTGGCGTTTATTTTTTAACTTAATGACTTAAAGTGACTTAACTTAATTAATTAAGTTAATTAGAGGTGTTTGTTTTTATAACTTAATGAGACTTTTTAGATAATTTTGACTTAATAAAATAAGCTAATTTTTTTGGCTTTTTACTTAATAGAGAAATCTGAATTAAGTCAATTACTTGCTAATGTCAAAAATATCCATGTTTTATAATTTATTTTTCATGTCTATCCCAAAACTCACCCATAGATATTTACCCCACATAAAAATATCCCTGTTTTTTCTTTCTTATATTATATACGATAAAATTTGAAATTTATGGTATTTTATATATTAAAATTTCAAAATAATTATGTATTCACTTTAATATAGTTTTACTTATAAATGTTAAAATATTGTGGTATTTAATATATTAGTTATTTAGCATTCAAATTTAATAAGGATACAAATGTAAAAGTACATATTTTCAGCTTTTTAAGTTGAAAAAAACAAACAACTTAATACTTATTTTCCGAGATTCAGACGAAAAAACAAACATATTATTCAGAATTCAGACTAATTCAGGTCTATTCAGATTTCAGACAAAAAAACAAACGCCACCTTATTTTTCTGGTTGAAGGTTAATGAAGCTTTGATTCATCACTACTGTGAGATCTTTCTTATGCTTTAATTGTTTTATTACTTTTTGGGTATTTGTTTATTCTCTGAATTAGTTTCATGATTATGTTTGTTAATTAGATAATTGGCCACTATTTAATTATCAACTTAATCTATTGTCAATTAAAGGATTCATCGTATGAAGAATTTAATGTTTGTGACAAATAACATAGCAGAGAGTTGTGTTGTGAGAATAAACAATCTAATTTAAATGAATCATCATATGTGTTGATTAGGATTTGGGTTTCTCTGGTTTTTCAGGCTGTCAACTGATTAAATCCTATGATCATATTTAGGGTTGTCTATTGATAAGGGAAATATCCAACGGTCGTACCTTGGTTATCGACTAGTTAAGGAGAGATTGACTATTAGAGGGTCTCAATAGCTATAACCGGTCTATTCATAAGTAATAATAATCTATATTTGAATCAATGATCAGTAGTCGAATCAAGCTGAGTTAATTCCTTCAACCAGAGCTTTCTCTAATTTGAATCACAACTTTAATTTGCATTCTTGTTATTTAAATTTGATTTTTATTATTGTCAACAAAACCCTCATTTTATGTTTTACGTTTTAAAAGGATTTAAATAATTACCGATCTCTGTAGACACGACCCTGCTCAATCACTATACACAATTTATTTAGAGTAGGAATTTATTTTTGTTGGCTTCGACAACCATCAAATTTTGGCGCCGTTGCCGGGGATTGGTGTCATTTATTTAATCATTTTTACGTTTTACTTGGTGTATGGTTCGTTCTTCTCGTACAGGTACACTTTCGTTTGATCCTGAAATTGAGAAGACAACTCGCCAGCTGAGACAGCAGATGAAGCGAGCTAAACAACGATCCTCGTCGCCTTTGCTTTCTGAAACAGATACGGTGCCTGATTTAGTTGAATCATCTAGCGATTCGGAAGAACAAGTGATGGATAGACCTGCACCTGTAGAAAGAACTCTTAGAGAGTTAGTTGAACCAGACTTGAATCAGCAACCACTCTGCATTCAATATGTAGATTTGGAGGTAAATTTTGAATTAAAGTCTGGTCTTATTCATTTATTACCCAAGTTTCATGGTTTTGCAGGTGAAGATCCTCATAAACATCTTAAGGAGTTTCATGTTGTGTGTTCAAGTATAAGACCACAAGGCGTGACTGAAGAGCAGATTAAGCTGTGTGCTTTTCCGTTCTCTTTAGATGGGTTAGCTAAAGACTGGTTGTACTACTTGCCTCCTGGATCGATTACAACATGGAATGGTTTGAAGAAACAGTTCCTCGAGAAGTACTTTCCTGCTTCAAGAGCTGCCAACATCAGAAAAGACATTTGTGGGATCAGACAACTTCCTGGGGAGACTTTATATGAGTATTGGGAGCGATTCAAACAATTGTGTGCCAGTTGTCCTCAGCATTAGATTTCTGATCAACTTCTTATTCAATATTTTTACGAAGGACTGTCATTGATGGATAGGAGTATGATAGATGCTGCTAGTAGAGGCGTGTTGGTGAACAAGACCCCTACTCAAGCAAGGGAGTTGATATCAAATATGGCTGCCAACGCACAACAATTTGGCAGCAGGCAAGATCTCACTTCAAGGAAGGTGAATGAGGTAAATATTTCTTCTGTTGAACAACGTTTAGATAAATTTACTTCTCTTGTGGAAAAGTTTGTTGTAGGTAATGTGCAACAGGTGAAGACTTGTGGCATTTGTTACAATATGGGTCATTCAACTTATATGTGTCCTACACTTTAAGAAGAACCCGTTGAACAAGCCAATGCAGTTGGAGGATTTCCAGGCATGCCTCAGAGGAGGTATGATCCTTATGCACAAACATACAATCCGGGATGGAAAGATCATCCCAACTTCAGCTATGGAGTTAGGCCGTCAGGATTCCCACAACAGTATCTACCAAGACAACCAGCACCTCCACAGTCAACCTTCAAGTCAGGTATATCTCTTGAAGAAATTGTTAAATCACTTGCAACTAACGCTCAACAATTTCAGCAGGCAACTACATCAAGCATTCAGAAGTTGGAGAACCAAATGAGTCAATTGGCGACTACAGTGAGCCGTTTGGAGTCTCAAGTATTAGGAAGATTGCCTTCACAATCTGAGGTGAATCCAAAGCAAAACGTTAGTGCTGTCATCCTTAGAAGTGAGAAAGAGTTGCAAGAGCCTAGTAAGAAAGTGACAAAGCATGTAGAAGATGAGCTTGAGAAGAATGAATTGATGCCTCAATCTCAAGATGCGCAACCCACCAGAACGAAACCCCTACCTATTGTGATACCTCCTCATTTTCCAAGCCGGTTTGCAAAATCCAAGAAGGAGGAACAAGAGAAAGACATCATTGAGACATTTCGCAAGGTTGAGGTAAATATTCCTTTATTAGATGCTATAAAACAAATACCTCGATATGCTAAAGTCCTTAAGGAACTATGCACCTCTAAGAGAAAATTAAGAGGAGATAAAAAAGTTCACATGGGGGAGAATGTTTCAGCAGTTCTCTAAAAGAAACTACCTCCTAAGTGCAATGATCCAGGTATGTTTACTATCCCTTGTAAAATTGATAGTGTTAGAATTGAAAAGACTTTGTTAGATCTAGGAGCTTCTATTAATGTCATGCCTCGTTCCATTTATTCATCTTTGAATGTTGGTCCATTAAAAGAAACTGGCGTGATAATTCAACTAGCTGATAGGTCTAATGCATATCCTGATGGGGTATTAGAAGATGTCTTAGTACAAATTAATGAGTTGGTTTTTCCTGCTGATTTTTATGTACTTGATATGGAGAGGATAACTCCTCTAATTCTGTCCCAATTTTGCTAGGAAGACCTTTTCTTAAGACTGCTAGGACTAAAATGGATGTACATAAAGGGACTATCACTATGGAGTTTGATGGAGAGGTTATATAATTCAATATGAATGATGCCATGAAATATCCTAGTGAGGAACATTCGGTATTTTCTGTGGATGTTATTAACCCTATAGCGCAGGAAGGTTTTTACAAGGAAAAGACGAAGACATTTCATGATAGAATGATTTTGAGAAAGGAGTTCTCTATTGGTCAAAAAGTTCTTCTTTTTCATTCTAAGCTTAAACTTTTTTCAGGTAAATTATGTTCTTGCTGGGTTGGACCTTTTATTGTTACTAATGTTTTTCCTCATGGTGCAGTTGAGATTCAGAGTCCGACCTCTGATAAAGCCTTTAAGGTTAATGGTAATCGTTTAAAACCTTTTTATGAAGGTTTTTCGATGAATATTGTGGAGGAAATGGCTCTCGAGAGTCCTATTTATGGAGATTGATGCATAAATGTGTCTAGCCAAAGACATAAAACAAAGGCGCTTTTTGGGAGGCAACCCAAATGATTTGTTTATTTTGGTTTTTGTTTTATCTTCTTTTAGTTTTGATTCAGATTTTTTTTTTTTAAAAAAAAAATTTAATGTGTTTGCTTATCTTAGTCAGAAGAAAATTTTTGATAAGGCGTGCCCACATTTTAACTAATAAGTACTTCTGAAATTTTTAAAGTAAAATAGTTTTAAGGCGTGCCCACGTACTTATTAGAAAAGTACTTCTGAAATTTTTAGTGTCTCAAAGTGAAAAAAAAAAAAAAATTTAATGTGTTTGCTTATTTTGGTCAGAATAAAATTTTTGATAAGGCGTGCCCACGTACTTATTAAAAAAGTACTTCTGAAATTTTTAGTGTCTCAAAGTGATTCATCACAAAAAAAAAAAAAAAACCAAAAATCGAAAATCACTGTTCACAAATCCATAATTCAAAAAAATTACTGTTGATTATCGTTTTCCAGCAGCGCGCCTCAGCTCCAGCCTTCACCACGCAACCAGCAGCAGCAGACGAGTACGCCCAGCCCTAGCCGCAGCGCGCAACATCAGTCCCAGCAGCAAGCTCCAGCATCCCCAGCCCGCGCGCGCAGCGCGAATCAGCCCCAGCCGCCGCGTGCAGTGTTGAGTGTTAGAAAATGCATATTTATAAAGGAGAAAACCGTCATTTTACATTTCAAGTCTTACTAACAACCCTTACTTTTATGCATTTAACCTTCTTGTGATGTAATTACGTGTGTGTTATTTTAATTAAGTATTTTATGTATTTTAGGGGCATTATAGTCATTTCACAATAAAAGAGAGATCAGACGGCAAAACGGACATCACTTTTGAACTCAGGACGGTCGAAAACCTTAGGAGGAGCATAAAAGGAAAAATGGCACTATTCACATGTACGGTACTATTCACGTATACGGTACTATCTACGTTACTTTCACGACACTGTTCACATAGACGGATCGATGACGTGGCATTGACCGATGATGTGGCATTGACTGATGAGGTGTCACGATCCTGTTGGACTAAAATTCTTATGTACTGTTGACGGTGACGTGGCAGCATATCAGTGGACGAAAAATCTCGCGTACGGTGCATGCATCACACAGGATTATTTTCAACCAAACCGCATTACTGTTCATCCGGGTCAAACCGTGTTACTGTTCATCCACGTGGTCAAACCGTGGACTGTTGACTGATGACGTGGCGCAATCCTGAGCGTCCAAACTGTTTTTAATCCGATGGCCATGATTTACTCCATGTATCTATAAAAAGGGGGCCTCCCCCCCTAATTTGATAGCTCTGAATCCATTTTTGGGATCCATTTTCTGTAATTCCTTCTCCATCTTGTATTTTCTTTGTATTTTAATAAATTCCCATTTTGCCCCTAGTTCAATTATGAGTGGCTAATTTTCTTTCAAGCTTGGGTTGAAGGTGAAGTCTCAACATGTGTCATGGGCTTAATTTGGTAAATTTATTTTCTCTTCCCCTCTAGTTTTTGTGGATGTTTTGACTTCTCGTCGACAAATAATAATAATCTTGTCTAGTACCGCCTTAGTTTCACCGGCCCTCTAGTACAAGGTTATTATTATTTGGCACGATAAGCCCTTAGCACCATATTGATTAGAGCGTGGTTCATGAGGTGTGGATTCCCCCCTCATGATTTAATTGGCATTAATACGGATTATTTAGCCCATGATGCATGTTGATACGGATCCAAATACCCAAGTACGTCAATTTAATAGATTTTCTCTTCAATTTATTCTCTCCATTGCAATTCCAATTTTAGAACTTATTCTCGCCATTTTAATTTAAGTCTTAGCATATTCCAAATCATGTCCACCATAAATCCAACCACTCATTTACAAAATTAATTCTATACACAATTAAAATCCATCTCCTCGTGGGATCGACACTCGTCTCCATTAGTCTATTCTACAATAGATTCGTGCGCTTGCGAGTACATTAAAATTTGCACAACAAGTTTTTGGCGCCGTTGCCGGGGAGGTAAGTAATTTTAATTCATAGAATTAATTTTTGTGAATAATTCTATTTAATTGTTTTCTTGTATTTTTTATTATTTAAAAAAAAGAAGAAGAAAAAAAGTGAATCTAAAATTTAAGGTTAGTATTTCTTTTCTTTTTCTCTTCTTTAAAATTTTGTAATTTATTTTTCAATTTATTTTTTTTCTTTCTTTGTAATTTTTTGTTTATTTTATTAATTTAATTTTTAGTTAATTTATTTCACGTATTTGTTTTTTGTGTATTTTTATAGAAAGGTTGTAACAGCGTAATAAGGTTAGTATCGTAATTTCTCCATCTTCTTTATTTTTATTTGTTTTGTTCTCATCTTTATTTTTTATTTGTTTTGTTCCCATCTTTATTTTTTGTTTTGTTTGCATCTTTATTTTTATTTTATTTATTTTGCATGCATGGTCGTAGGTCATTATTACTTAATCTTGAACCTATAGACCTTGAATTAGAAAAAACACTTCGCACACACAAACGCGTTAAAAATAAAATGGATTTACAAGCACCACAAGAGAGGCCATTTAAGGACTATTTTAGTCCCTTAGCTAATTTGAGTACGTCATGCATAAGATACCCAAATGTAGCTGCTAGGAGTTTCGAATTAAAACCTAGTGTGTTAAATTGTCTCCCCACATTTTATGGCCTAGAAAATGAGGACCCATATAATCATTTGAATGATTTTCATGCCATTTGTCAAACATTTAAATATGAGAATTTTTCAGATGATGATGTTAAACTTAGATTATTCCCATTTTCTTTAAAGGATAGAGCTCGTTCATGGTTAAATACATTGCCTGCCAATAGCATTTCATCATGGGAACAAATGGTAACAAAATTTTTGAATAAATATTTCCCAGTACATAAAACCAATGCTATTCGCAGGGAAATCTCCGAGTTTACCCAGAGAGAGGACGAGCAGTTTTTCGAAACTTGGGAGCGATTCAATGGGCTACTCTTGAAGTGTCCACATCATGGGTACGAGAAATGGCACCAATGCCAATACTTTTTGGAGGGATTATTGCCAAATGTGCAAGAATGGCTAATGGCAACAAGTGGAGGAGAGCTAATGTCAAAAAGTGCATCAGAGATTTGGGAATTCTTCCAGCGACAAGCAGATAATTCCCAACAACGGAGTCGATCACTCAGGAATACTAGAAGAATTAAGGGAGTAAATGAGGTTCACATTGGCGAGTCAACTTCGGGAATCAAAGAAGTCAAGGAGATGGTTGAAGGTCTTGCTCGACAAATAGCATCGTTATCGACTGCTAAATCAACAGAATTACATGACCCTGACTCATATCCAGATCAAGCCAATGCCATAGGTGTAATGAGAAAGCCATCAAATTACAACCCATACTCCAACACATATAACCCTGGATGGAGAGACCACCCCAATTTTTCATGGTCTTAAGGATTCCAACAGAATGGACCAGCAGCTCCAGCTCCACCAATGCAACAAATTCCTCAAAATCCTCAAGCCTCTCAGCCCCCATTTAGACCATTTAATCAGAACCAGAACTACTCTCAACCCAGACCATGGGAGGATTCATTCCAGAATCTCAAGAATCTTACTCACTCCACGATTGAGCAATAGAACCGCACCATTGATGGACTGCGAAATGAATTGAGAGCGGGCTTCAACTCACAAGCTCAATCAGTTTCAAGCCTCGAGAAGATGGTGGGACAACTTGCTTCTTCAGTTCAGACCTTGGCAATGACTGTTGAGAAAGGCAAGTTTCCAAGTCAACCAGTGCCTAACCCTAAAGGAGTACATTAAGCAAGTACCAGTTCACCACAGCAGCATGGAGAGGTCAAAGCAGTCATGACCTTACGAAAAAGAAAAGAAGTCGACAACAAAGTTGAGATGCCGGTGACAAAAGAAAATCAAATTGTACCTGAAAATGCTGAGGACTCACCACCGGAGGAGAAAGAAGAAACCAACCCACGAGAGTACATTCCCAAGGCTCCATTTCCTCAGAGGTTAGCTAAAGGAAAAAAGGGAAAATCCACAGGTGAGATTCTCGAAATCTTCAAACAGGTAAGTGTCAACATCCCTTTACTTGATGCTATTAAACAAATTCCATCTTATGCCAAGTTTCTTAAAGACCTTTGTACTAAAAAGAGAAATATGCATGTTCAAAATAAGGCATTTTTAACAGAAAACGTTAGTTCTATACTCCAACATAAAATTCCTTTAAAATGCAAAGAACCAGGCTCCCCCACTATCTCATGTAGTATAGGGAACCACACAATTGAGAATGCTTTGTTGGATTTAGGAGCTAGTGTAAATTTGTTGCCTTACTCTGTATTCGTGAAACTTGGACTGGGAGAATTACACCCAACTCCAGTGGTGTTACAGCTTGCAGATCGGTCTACGAAAATACCTCGTGGTATTGTGGACGACGTGCTTATCCAGGTAGACAAGTTTTATTTTCCTGTTGATTTCATTGTAATTGACACTCAACCAATACAGGATTCAAGGAAGCACATCCCTATTATTCTAGGCCGACCTTTCCTGGCAACTGCGGATGCTCACATTCAATGCAGGATTGGAAATATGCAGTTGTCCTTTGGCAACATGACTATGGAGCTGAACATCTTCAACATTGCCAAACAACCTCACAATGCAGATGATGGAATTGTTGATGTGGATTTAATAGAAACAATAGTTGATAATACTTTTCTTTCAAATCTTAGTGATGATCCTTTACAGACATGCTTAACTCACTTTGATTTTGATTTTGATATTGACAGATCAGTTGATGAGGTCAACGCCCTACTTGACTCAGCACCATCCATGGACACTAATAAATGGAAGTCAAGAGTTGAACAACTAGCACCATCAGAGAAGAAACTCATCCCATCATCAGAATCACCACCGAAACTTGAGCTCAAACCATTACCCAACACATTGGAATATGCATTTTTGGGAGAAGAAAGCACTCTACCGGTAATCATTTCATCATCCCTAAATGACGAACAAAAAGGTAAGTTGTTGGATGTTTTAAAAGAGCACAAAGGAGCATTAGGATGGACCATAGCAGACATAAAAGGTATAAACCCTGCAGATTGCATGCATTACATTCACCTTGATGAAAATGCTAAATCTACTAGGGAAATACAACGTCGGTTAAATCCTAATATGAAAGAAGTTGTTAGAACAGAAGTCCTTAAGCTATTAGACGCAGGTATCATTTACCCAATTTCTGATAGTTCATGGGTCAGTCCTGTACAAGTCGTCCCCAAAAGTCAGGAGTCACAGTAGTTACCAATGCTGATAATGAATTGATACCAACTAGAGTAACTACAGGATGGCGTGTATGCATTGATTATAGAAAGTTGAATTCTGTCACACGTAAAGACCATTTTCCTTTACCATTTATCGATCAAATGCTTGATAGATTAGCAGGCCACGAATTTTATTGCTTTCTAGATGGCTACTCAGGATATAATCAGATTCCCATAGCACCAAAAGATCAGGAGAAAACTACTTTCACTTGCCCTTTTGGCACTTTTGCATATAGGAGAATGCCATTTGGATTATGTAATGCACCTGCTACATTCCAACGATGCATGTTAAGCATTTTTTCTGATATGGTTGAACGATTCCTTGAAGTCTTTATGGATGATTTTTCTGTCTTTGGTGACTCGTTTGATCAATATTTACATCATCTAACACTAGTTCTGCAGAGAGGTACCGAGAAGAACTTAGTCTTGAATTGGGAGAAGTGCCATTTTATGGTAAAACAAGGTATTGTTCTCGGTCACATCATTTCGAGAAAAGGTATTGAGGTTGACAAAGCCAAGGTGGATCTCATTTCTAATCTTCCTCCACCCAAAACAGTCAGAGAAGTAAGATCTTTCCTTGGGCATGCTGGTTTCTATAGACGTTTCATTAAAGATTTTAGCAAAGTTTCTAGACCCTTATGCAATTTACTTGCTAAGGATGTACCTTTTATCTTTAATGATTCATGTCTCATGGCGTTTGAAAAATTAAAGCAGTTGTTGACATCATCACCCATCATTCAGGCCCCAAACTGGAGCTTACCATTTGAGCTCATGTGTGATGCATCTGATTATGTAGTAGGAGCAGTATTAGGACAAATAGTTGATCGAATTCCTCATGTTATTTACTATGCTAGTATGACATTGAATGATGCACAGTTGAACTATTCAACTACTGAAAAAGAAATGCTAGCAGTAGTGTTTGCATTAGAGAAATTTCGATCTTATCTCATTGGTTGTAAAATAATTGTGTTCACAGATCATGCTGCTCTTAAATATCTTCTCACAAAGAAAGATGCAAAAGCTAGACTAATTCGTTGGGTATTACTTTTGCAGGAATTTGACTTGGAATTCAAAGATAAGAAAGGGACAGAAAATGTTGTGGCAGACCACTTCTCTCGTCTCCATTTTGACACAATTACAGAGCCATTAATATTAAATGAGTCATTTCCAGATGAACAATTA
The DNA here is from genome assembly GCA_039657385.1 of Citrus x changshan-huyou. NCBI lineage: Eukaryota > Viridiplantae > Streptophyta > Magnoliopsida > Sapindales > Rutaceae > Citrus > Citrus x changshan-huyou. The sequence goes on along the minus strand of CM077547.1, from coordinate 15,873,756 downwards.
ATGAGTGTGGAAGTATTACCTTGGTATGCTGATATAGTTAATTATCTTGTTACAGGTAAATTTCCAGAGCATTGGACCAAGCAAGACAAGGCTAAATTCTTTGCGGAAATAAAGAATTTCTTTTGGGATGACCTATATTTGTTCAAGTATTGTGCAGACCAAATTGTTAGACGATGTGTCCCTGAAAATGAAATTCAGAATATTCTTTCATTCTACCATGAACAAACTTGTGGAGGCCATTTCAGTGCTAAGAAAACGGCGACTAAAGTTTTACAATGTGGTTTTTATTGGCCAACTATATTTCGAGATGCTTACACTTTGTGTTCTTCATGTGATAGGTGTCAACGAATGGGGAGCATTACACGAAGGAACATGATGCCACTAAATCCAATTTTAGTGGTTGAGATTTTTGACGTATGGGGTATCGACTTCATGGGACCCTTTCCCCCTTCTTTTGGCCATCAATACATATTGGTTGGTGTTGACTACGTATCGAAATGGGTGGAAGCAATTCCATGCAGAACCAATGATCACAAAGTGGTGATAGGATTTTTGAAAAGCAACATTGTTTCACGCTTTGGATTCCCTCGAGCGATAATCAGTGATGATGGTGCCCACTTTTGTAACAAAGCATTCAAGGCTCTTTTGACAAAGTATTCAATCACACACAAAGTGGCGACCCCGTATCATCCGCAAACTAGTGGCCAAGTTGAGATCTCCAATCGAGAAATAAAGCACATATTAGAAAAGACGTTGAGGCCAGACAGAAAAGATTGGTCATTAAGACTTGGTGATGCATTATGGGCATATAGAACGGCTTTCAAGACCCCGATTGGGATGTCACCCTACAGGCTAGTGTATGAAAAAGCTTGCCACCTACCTGTGGAACTCGAGCATCGTGCATATTGGGCCATCAAGAAATTCAACTTTGACATGCAGCAAGCCAGCTCAGAAAGAAGTTTACAACTGGCAGAACTTGAAGAAATTCGCAATGATGCATACGAAAATGCCAAGATTTACAAGCAACGAATGAAAGTCTTTCACGACAAGCAAATTATGAGAAAATCTTTCACTCCAGGTCAGAAAGTGCTTTTATTCAATTCTCGCTTGCACCTATTCCCAGGTAAGTTACGCTCTCGATGGTCTGGTTCCTTTATTGTTCATACTGTTTTTCCACATGGGGCAATTGAAATTAAGGATCCAAAGAACGGTGTCACGTTTAAAGTTAATGGTCAAAGATTAAAGCCATATCTAGAATACCAACCACATGGAGAAGACACCGAAATAAATTTGAGTGACCCACCAGATTTGAATTGATTTGTTTTTTTTCTTTTCGTTGATTTGATTTTTCTTTCTTTCTTTTTATTATTCTTTTGCTAATTGAAATTATTTTTGCATAAGTGTGTTTGTTTAAACTATTAAGTTTTCTCTTATCATTTTTAATCATGAGTACCTTACTTAGACCGTTCCTCCTGAACATTCTTAAACCACTTCAACGTGTCAAAACTCATCTCAAAAAGCAGATTCAATTTTGTAAAACACAACGCATTTGGGCTCTACAACCACCAGAGTTAGTAGCCTATGTTGAGGGTTTAGAACGCCAACTCAAAGACATTGAGAGAAGTGTTTACGACATCCAGTTGGAGCTTGAGGTAAATTCAATAAGAGGACGATTTTAATTTTCTTTGTGTGTTTTAATTTGTTTTTCTGTTTGTGTGCTTTAGTTTGTTACCCCGGTGAAGTGGCGGATAACGGTACTCCGTGACAATCAAGTCGGTTAACTTCAGTTTCCCATAATAACTGATATTCTGAGGCGAAGGTATGGATAGAAACGAGATTTTAGCAAAACTTCACAAGCGATTCCCTTCACTTCCTCAGAATGCCCTCCTTACGATCTATAAAGCTCGGTCCGAACGCATGCGATTACTCATGAGGAATAACATACCTGCTGACATCTGTTGGTTAATCGAGGCTAAAGTACGATCGGCAGGTGAATTACCTCCAAAATTTATTGCATTCATGCCTGGTTGTGGTAAAGGAAATTATGCAAGAAAACGACGAGCTCGAAGAATTTCTGTTGCTTGTCATAAGTGTGCCAGAATGAGTTGCGATAGAAACCCATGTTCTTTAGGAATGGTGTCTGATAACAGGGAAAATAAGATTCAATTCATTAGGGATGGCTTGAATAAGGAGTCATTGGATGATATCCTTTTGTCTCTTGAAACGCATCCTAGTGGATATGTGCAAGGAGCGATTCTCTAGTTATGGCCATTATTCCAAAAAGAGCATGCACGATATAGTCTCGGGAATCTGACTATAAACGACCCTGTTTGCCAGTTTATACGAAAACTGGATATGAAGCCTATCCTCGACCCATAGAGGGCGTTCAAGCCGTTTCTGGACATAAAACCAGAGGAAGATGTGAGCCACAGTCGCAACTACGTGTAAATATCCTTTTACTTTACTGTTATTTTATTTCATTTTACTGTTGTTTTATTGTTTGCATTATTGTCTTTAATAATTTTATTACTGTTTGCTTTTTCCTTTTTACTGTTTCCTTTTTGACTCGTAAGCCATGTGCTTCACGCGTTATTTCACACTGACATGTTACCTCATTCACAGCTGTGACCCACTATCACCAAGATTCTTAAATGTGATTTATCTTTTGTCAAGCACTCACAAATTGTTTTTGAGAAGTATCACAATGGCAGCTACTCCCAATAGACAATTCAAGAACATTTGTGTGCTTTCTGGATTTACCTATGGCAAACATAAAGAGTTCGTGGAGGCAGCCATAGATCTTGGTCGAAGCATAGCAGCGAAAAAATTACATTTGGTGTATGGAGGAGGTAACCGAGGGTTATCAAAAATTGTCTCAGAAGCAGCTTTTATCAGAGGAAGTCAAGTGTTAGGCATCATCCCAAGAGTCCTAAAACCATTGGGCAGTTCGTCTGACTCATCAACTGGAGAAGAGTTAGTCGTCTCAGGTATGCAAGAAAGAATAACTGAAATGCTTAATCATGCTGATGCTTTTATTTTCCTTCCAGGAGATCTTGCAACACTAGAGGCACTTATGACACTAGCATCTTGGGCCCATCTGCACATCCACCAGAAACCCACCGGTTTGTTAAATGTCAGTAACTTTTATGATGGCTTTATCGCATTTCTTAACCATGCAATAAAAAACTATTTCATTCCTTCTAATGTGAAAAAACTCTTTATTTGTACTCACACTGCTAATGAGCTACTTGATATGTTACAAGCTTATAAACCGGAGCCAGACCCCTGGACCTTTGTGTTGGAGCGACCAAATAATGATGGTAACAGTAGCCGCAGTAAGAAGTACAAATTAGATTTAACTCTCCGCCTGTAAATATTTTCTTCTGTGTTACACCACCCAGGTGATGTCTTCTAAACTTTACTTCTTTCCTTTAAAACATTGAGGACAATGTTTCGTTCTGGTTGGGGGGAGGGAATAGTCGACAATTGTGGAATCTTGGTTAAGTTTTTACTGATTTTTTGTTGTAGAAACTAATTGTTGCTAACGTTTTGTATTGAAGATGGCTGAATATGGAGTGTAGTTACTCTAGAAACGCATCTTCATCGTTTAAAAAAAAAAAAAAACGTTTTCTTCCTCTTTCTCCTTTATAAATATATAGTTTCAAATTTTTGAGTCGAAGATGGCTGAATATGGAGTGTAGTGCCTCTAGAAACGCATCTTCTTAGTTTTAAAAAAAAAAATTTTCTTTTTCTAATTAATTTTTCTACATCATTTTCACATTTCTGCATGCATATTTTCCTTTCATGTTTAGAATAGGTTGGGGGGTAGAATGTTGTTTAAAAAAAAAATTGTGTTATTTATTTTAACATTGGATGACATGATTAATTTCAAATTTTAGTATTTATATTATCTTTGGTCTTAAGTGATGTTACGCTATGTTTGCTACTTTACATGTTGATGTCGGAGACAACTATGAGTTGCTTGAAGGAATGAACATGTCATAAATAAGTGCCAAGTGAGTTGTTGAGCCTATCATTTTCTTGGAGAGTAACCATTTTGCCCATTCTCTATACAACTTAGCAGTTTATTATTTTATATACGATCTCTAGATTTCTTTTGAGTTAACCCTTTAAAAAAAAAAGGTAAAATTAAAAAAAAAATGTGTGTTGCTACATTGGGAGGCCCATCTAACTAGTAGATATGAATAATTATTTAGAGCCCTAAAAGACGATGGAAAGGCCATCTTTGATCCGTTTGAGCCTTTCTAGCCATCCCTTTTATTAAAAATCCATAGTTAACCCTTTTGAGCCTTTAAAAAAAAAAAAAAAAAAAATATTTTCTTTGTCAACTTATCATCTTGACCCACTCCGATTTGGAGTATTACCCGATGTCTTATAAGTTCCATCACCTATTTATGTTTGAGAAAATGTAAATAATTATGTTGTTCAGTGAAGTTATGCCAAAAAAAAAAAAACAAAACAAAAGTTGTTGTTTCAAAAGAATAAAAATAACAATCATAGGTGAAATCCACCTTGCAACTTCCAAAAAAAAAAAAAAAAATTTCTCTGCATTTGTCTCAGACATACATTTTGTTTTCCTAATTTCCCTTCTTTGTTAGCCATGTCCCTAACCTACGTTACGTCCTAATAAAAGTCCTTCTTGATTTTAGGGAACTATAGTTTGAAGTAGAAGCTAGTTATATGGGCTAAAAAGATGTAGTGGTGCATATAAAAAAATAAATAAAGTGGGTTGACTAACATTTTTTTTAATTGACTTGAGATCGTATTATTTCTAAGCTGAGGGCATATTTATTTCATTTTGGTGAGAGCATGTGATATCATTTCTTTATTATTTTCTCTCAATTACCATTCATTGGAGTGACTATTTTTATTGGGTTTAATTTCTTTGTGAGAGTGTCACTACTTCCAGTGAGATTTTGGGGTTTGACATGTCATTCTTGAAAGTAGCAATAACAAAGTCTACTGGACCGATTCATGTGGATGGTTGATGTGGGTGTGATATTGCTTTAGACTGGAGATAATGCTTATACTTTTATTTGATTGCTATCATTAATCTGATTGAATAAACACGAGTGTTTCTAAAAAAAAAAAAAATATATATATATATATATATATATATATATATATATATATATATATTTTGAATTTGAATTTTGTTTTCGCTTTATTTGCTAGGGACTAGCAATAAGCTGGTTGGGGGGTGTGTTGAGTGTTAGAAAATGCATATTTATAAAGGAGAAAACCGTCATTTTACATTTCAAGTCTTACTAACAACCCTTACTTTTATGTATTTAACCTTCTTGTGATGTAATTACGTGTGTGTTATTTTAATTAAGTATTTTATGTATTTTAGGGGCATTATAGTCATTTCACAATAAAGGAGAGATCAGATGGCAAAACGGACATCACTTTTGAACTCAGGACGGTCGAAAACCTTAGGAGGAGCATAAAAGGAAAAATGGCACTATTCACATGTACGGTACTATTCACGTATACGGTACTGTCTACGTTACTGTTCACGACATTGTTCACATAGACGGATCGATGACGTGGCATTGACCGATGATGTGGCATTAACTGATGAGGTGTCACGATCCTGTTGGACTAAAATTCTTATGTACTGTTGACGGTGACGTGGCAGCATATCAGTGGACGAAAAATCTCGCGTACGGTGCATGCATCACACAGGATTATTTTCAACCAAACCGCGTTACTGTTCATCCGGGTCAAACCGTGTTACTGTTCAGCCACGTGGTCAAACCGTGGACTGTTGACTGATGACGTGGCGCAATCCTGAGCGTCCAAACTGTTTTTAATCCGATGGCCATGATTTACTCCATGTATCTATAAAAAGGGGGCCTCCCCCCCTAATTTGATAGCTCTGAATCCATTTTTGGGATCCATTTTCTGTAATTCCTTCTCCATCTTGTATTTTCTTTGTATTTTAATAAATTCCCATTTTGCCCCTAGTTCAATTATGAGTGGCTAATTTTCTTTCAAGCTTGGGTTGAAGGTGAAGTCTCAACATGTGTCATGGGCTTAATTTGGTAAATTTATTTTCTCTTCCCCTCTAGTTTTTGTGGATGTTTTGACTTCTCGTCGATAAATAATAATAATCTTGTCTAGTACCGCCTTAGTTTCACCGGCCCTCTAGTACAAGGTTATTATTATTTGGCACGATAAGCCCTTAGCACCATATTGATTAGAGCGTGGTTCATGAGGTGTGGATTCCCCCCTCATGATTTAATTGGCATTAATACAGATTATTTAGCCCATGATGCATGTTGATACGGATCCGAATACCCAAGTACGTCAATTTAATAGATTTTCTCTTCAATTTATTCTCTCCATTGTAATTCCAATTTTAGAACTTATTCTCGCCATTTTAATTTAAGTCTTAGCATATTCCAAATCATGTCCACCATAAATCCAACCACTCATTTACAAAATTAATTCTATACACAATTAAAATCCATCTCCTCGTGGGATCGACACTCGTCTCCATTAGTCTATTCTACAATAGATTCGTGCGCTTGCGAGTACATTAAAATTTGCACAACATGCAGCATCGCGCACTGCAACCAGCAGCAGCGCGAATCAGCCTCAGCGCAGCACAACAACGCAGCACGAACCGGCTCTCGCGCGCAGCACAGCAGTGCGTAGATCCAGCAGCAGCCACGCGCAATAGAAGTCCCACCAGCAGCCCCGCAACGCAGCGCAAACCAGCAACGCGAATCACCAGCTCGCAACGCAAGCCCCCGCGAGCGCAGCGCCAGCATCCCGTGTCTCGCAGCCCAGCAGTGCGCAACCAGCTCCAACTCGCGCAGCAAGCTCTAGTCGAGCAGCAACGCAACGCAACCAGCCTACGCCCTGTATTCCAGCCGGGTAAATCGAAATCTGTGAGTGCAATTATTGTCACAATGCCGAAGAGGAAAGCATCTACTTCCAAGTCATCAAAAAAGAAACCCGTCGCAAAGAAATCTAAGATTGCTGCTCCCACTATGGTTCCATGGAACACAATTTCAGATTCACGCCAAGCCGTGAGACAAAGATCAAAGCATGGAAAAGGCATGAGTGTTTTGCCACTTGCGGAATCCAATCTCGGAGGGTGCCTCGCGTTCGCGACTCAACAAGAGAAAGAGAGGTACAAAGATATTTCCACGCGCAAAATACTTCCAGCAAAGTATATTCATTACCCGACTCTTGAAAAATTGAATGTTAAGGATAATTTTGATTCTTTGATAGATAAGATTGGGTTGCGTAAATTTGTTGATGTTGATTGTTTGGGTTATGTTGAGTTGATTAGGGAGTTTTATGCTACTTTTCAATTTACTATGCCAATGATTTTACTTTGCATACCCCAGATGTCATTAAGTTTAGGTTAATGGGACGAAATTTTTCACACTCTATCATGGATTTTAACCTAGCTTTAGGATTCATTGATGATGATTATTCTTCTAGTGATGCATATTTAGGAACAACTTGTGACTTTAGCGAAAATTTTGAGCCTTATGGTCTTTGGCGTAATTTATCTGTTGATCACAATGCCTATGACCCGAGTAAATCAAAGAGTTCTTTCTTACGCGATCCTGCTTTGAAATATGTGCATCGATTCTTAGCATATAATTTTTTAGGCAAGAAAGATCACTCAGGAATTTTCTCTAAAACTGAATTTTATTTTATCTGGTGCATGTTAAATGATGTGAGGCCTAATTTAGGTTTTTGGTTAGCGGATCAATTTCAAAGTGTGCTTAAACGGTATAGGACTTTATTTCTTGGTCCATACATTACTCTGTTAGCTATAAACCTATGTGTGCTTGATCCCGACAATAATGATTTGCATCCTGCTTGCAAAAAGGAATTTTTGGATATGTCTGTGTTTGAAAGAACAGGTGTGGTCGAATTCAAGGAGGGGAGATTTCAGTTTACTGAACTAGGACCCACTCAACTTTCGAAGAAGCTTTATGCTAGGAGTGGTGCTACCTCTGATGACGAGTTTGACGACGACACTGCTGCCCCGCCAACTATTCCTTCTACATCCGCACCACCTTTAAGTATTCAGTTAGAGAAAATGGAGCACAAGCTGAACAAGATGGAGCAGAATTTGGCTGCATACTTCGAGAGTGTGGGATTTACCCCACCATTTCCGCCAAGCCCATAGACGTTATGTGGATCAAAGCTCACAATTCAGGGAAGTTTCTTTTTGCCCTTAATCTTTTATCCTTACGCTTTAATTTTTATGTGAGCTTTGATTATCTTACATTGGGGACAATGTAAGTTCTTGGTGTGGGGGAGGGATTGTTTTTGCATTATTGATGTCTTGAATTATTGTTTTCACTCTACTTATTTTTTTTTTCACTCTACTCATCCTTAAATGATTTTGGAGTTAGTATGCTTTATATATTATTATTTTTTTCTTTTCTTTTATTTCTCACTATTTTTTTTTCCCATCTATCTCAAATTATTTACATATATTTTTATTCCATCATACTCTTTCATCACTCACATTTTATCTTTCACTTTTCATCTTTCTCACTTCTTATCATTTTTACCTTTCCTTTTATATATCACTCATACCTTCTTCTCATTCTACACCATTATTGATGGTTGATTCATTTGAAGAGTGTACATGATTTGATGGCAAATTTACCAACTTTGTGAGGATTTGAGCCTATGAGCAACCACTTTGCTCTAATATTTTTGTTATGTGAATATCAATCTTAGTTTGTTTATTCTAGAACTTGCTTTGTTATGCATGTTGAAGCCACATTACGGGAATTTATGCATTAAAATGATAAGGGCAAACTCTTTTCCATTTTTCTATTCTCGCATTTTTTTTTCTCTACCCGAAGATCTTTATTTGCTATCTTTGTTTGAGCCTTAACCATTACCCATCTAATTCTCTCCGTCTACTTAACCATTTTTCTTCTATTTGAGCCTCAATTTAAGGAGATTTTTGGACTCATTGTGTGGATATATTTTGTTGCTTTTTCTACCTTGTATTAAAGTTTCTCAATTAGATCAACAAGCATTATGCTTGAATTAAATTGTGCAAGGTTCGTTTCTTTTATTTGATTCATCAAAAAAAAAAAGGAAAAAGAAAAAAAAAAGAGAAAAAGAAAAGGAAAAAGAAAAAATAAAGAAAAATAAAGAAAAATAAAAATAAAAATCGAAAAAAAAAATGTTTACATTCGTGGTGACTTGAGTAGAAATAAGCATTTTGATATCATAAGTTCATTCAATGAGTTCATTCTTCTCATTTTGATCTCTTTTTCTTTCATAGACCTTTCTTTTTCATTTAACCTATTTAACCCCATTACAACCCTTTTAAGACCCTTAGATTTTTGCATTTTATTCATGTTTTGTGGATTGAGATGTGATATATGAGCAAGCTTATGGTAATAGCATTCTTTGATTTGATTTGAGTGCATAAATGATACCCTAAACACTTTGAGTGCATGGAGTGAAGTCATTGAGAGAGCTATTAAATCTTGTTGCACTTGAATTTTGAATGGATCTTCTTGGTGGTTGAATGTTCTTATTCTATCTTATGAGATTCTATGCTTTAAAAATCCTTGTCTCTCGAATGTTGATCGACTTAATTTCTTGAGGTATGCTTGCTTAAAATTATTTTTGGATGAGTTGAGATGAGAATTGAGTGGAGATTTGAGATTAATCTTGAGTTATATGCTTGAGGACAAGCATCATCTTGGTGTGGGAGAATTTGTTAGAGTGTAATTTATGCACTAGTTTTGCATTGTTTACTTCCCTTAATATCGATGTTTTGCACTTAATAATAATGTTTTACTTTTGTAGGTGCAATTCTATTGATTGATGATAAAATTGAGCTAAAAGATGATGTTTAAGGAGGATTGTTCTCTTGGAGAAATTATGAGCGTCAGAAGAACTTTGTTGATAAGGCGTGGGCGTGTGCTGTCAACTGCGAACCTGCAGTTTTTAGTCTAACGTGTTGTGTATTTTTGGTTATTTTTGTAATTACGAATTTAATATTTTAGATATTAGTATTTTATTTTAAATAGAACTCTAAAAGAGAAGAGAGAGAGAGTATTTAAGGGAGGAATCTATGGTAAAAAGGGGGGATTGGAGAAAGAAAGAAACCCTAGATCTAATTTTTCTCTTCTCTCTATGAAGAACTAAACTTATTTTTCTGGTTGAAGGTTAATGAAGCTTTGATTCATCACTACTGTGAGATCTTTCTTATGCTTTAATTGTTTTATTACTTTTTGGGTATTTGTTTATTCTTTGAATTAGTTTCATGATTATGTTTGTTAATTAGGTAATTGGCCACTATTTAATTATCAACTTAATCTATTGTCAATTAAAGGATTCATCATATGAAGAATTTAATATTTGTGACAAATAACATAGCAGAGAGTTGTGTTGTGAGAATAAACAATCTAATTTAAATGAATCATCATATGTGTTGATTAGGATTTGGGTCTCTCTGGTTTTTCAGGCTGTCAATTGATTAAATCTTATGATCGTATCTAGGGTTGTCTATTGATTGGGAAATATCCAACGGTCGTACCTTGGTTATCGACTAGTTAAGGAGATATTGGCTATTAGAGGGTCTCAATAGCTATAACCGGTCTATTCATAAGTAATAATAATCTATATTTGAATCAATGATCAGTAGTCGAATCAAGCTGAGTTAATTCCTTCAACCAGAGCTTTCTCTAATTTGAATCACAACTTTAATTTGCATTCTTGTTATTTTAATTTGATTTTTATTATTGTCAACAAAACCCTCATTTTATGTTTTACTTTTTAAAAGGATTTAAATAATTACCGATCTCTGTGGACACGACCCTGCTCAATCACTATACACAATTTATTTAGAGTAGGAATTTATTTTTGTTGGCTTCGACAACCATCAATTGCTAAATGATTTCAGGAAATAACAATGATACGTATAAGAAAAACAGTGTAAAAAATTGCACATATTAGAAAACAAAAGTATTAAGCATAGACCAAAAAAATCACATGTGTGTGCGTGCGCGCGCGCATGTATGAATGTATATGTATTTTATCATTCTCTAATAAGGACATCCTTATTTTAACAAAGTTAGGATGCCCTCACTACAGAAAGAGTGTATATGTATATCAACAACCCTCTAAAAAAAATTTTAGTTTTACGCTCGTTAATATTTATTAGATTTGAAATGAATCAATGTATTAAATTTATCGAAATTAAATATTTAAGAATTTTTAATATTTTCTCTCTCCATGTTGATCTCAGTCCAAACCTTTCTCCCTAATATTTTCTCTCTCCCTTTGCCATGCTCCCTCTTCATCTTCCTCTCTCTTCTCTTCTCCCTTTTAAAAGATAATTTTATATAGATTAAATAGCTGAAGAAAAATATTACTTCTTTTTCACACTTTTTCTTTACATGATCGTATACAATTTATACAAAGATAAGGAGGTATATGAGGACTATGCTATGGCTTGACATAAGAGAGTTTCCTATTATATCCACGAATATTGTGATTTGAGAAAGTTTAGGCTAAAACTAATACTAGCTGTTGTTGTCAAGTCTTGAACTTGGTAAGCCTTTAGCTGAAAATTTATTCCTTCCTTTTGTAGAGTTCATGATTGCCTTGCTGTCATTGTCTTGATTGTGGTTGATTTGAAATTGATTCTTATCAGCCCCCTTCAAACTAGGAATTGCCATGGGGTGAATTCCAAGTTTGTGCCGAAAATTTTGAGAACAATGCTTTAGACAATGGTTTAGTGAATAAATCTGCCGTTTGCTATGATGATGGAAAATATCTTGTGTTGAGTAATCCAGTTGTTACTTTCTCACGAACAAATGGATAATCAAGCTCAATGTGCTTGGTCCGTGCATGGAAAACATGATTTTTTGACATATGGAGGGAGCTGATATTGTCACATATAAGAACTGGAGGCTTTATCAAGTTTATGCCAATCTCTTTGAATATGTACGTAAGCCAAGTGAGTTCGACTGTCGTAAATGCCATGCAACGATATTCAACTTCTACACTGGAGCTATTTTGAACTCCATGAGATACAATTTAATCCAAGGTAAATGCAGAAGCCACTAGGACTTCATCGAGTTAAAGGGCAACCCGCCCAATTTTAATTTGAGAACCCATAAAGTGTCAAGGAACTTTGTTTCAAATAGTGAAGTCCAAAGTTAAGTGTCCCTTTGAGGTACCGCAATATCCTTTTGACAGCTCGAAGATCAGCCTTCGTTGGTTGTTGGAATTTTTGACACACTTTGTTGACTGCATGTGTGATATCTGGTCTGGTGAAAGTGAGGTATTGAAGGCTTCCCACTATTTGTCAATACTCAGTCGCATTGACGGGTTGTGCATCATCAAATCTTGGTACCTCTTTCATAGCCATTGGTGTGGCAACGACTATACTATCTTGCATCTTTGTTTTGTCAAGTAAAATAGTAAATCCCTTGCGTATTTGGCCTGTAAAAGAAAGATACCTTGTTTAAATTTCTTGATTTCAATACCTAAGAAATAATTTAATGAGCCAAGATCTTTTAAGGCAAATTGAGAACTAAGAGTATGAATGATGTGTTGAATTATTTTTCTATTATTGCCCGTTATTATCACATCATCAACATAAACCAATTATAAAACAATATTAGATTCAAAATGCAATATAAAAAGGGAAGTATCAGCATTGCTAGTTTGGAAGCCAAGATTAAGAAGTGCACGACACAAGCAATCAAACCATGCTCGCGGGGCTTGTTTAAGCCCGTAGAGTGATTTGTTCAATTTGCACACATGCGATGGTAGTTTAGGATTGATAAAACCTGGTGGCTGCTCCATGTACACTGTTTCATTTAAATGGCCATGAAGAAATGCATTTCTCATGCCAAGTTGTTTCATTGACCAGTTGAGATTCACGGCAAGGGCTAAAACAAGTCTAATTATTGTGTGCTTGATGACTGGACTAAAGGTTTCTTCATAATCAATTCCAGGAAGTTGTGTAAACCCTTTTGCTACAAGCCGTGCTTTGAATATTTCAATGGCTCCCGTATCTGTGTACTTAATTCGATACACCCACTTGGACCCAATAATATTTGCATTTTTTGGTCTAAGAACAATAGTCTATGTGTTATTTTAATTCAAGGCTTGAAGTTCTTCATTCATTGTCGTAACCCACTGAGGATATTTGAGCGCACTTTTCAATGTTTTTGGCTCAGTAGCAATAGCTGTTTGCAATGCTAAACTCGGGTTATTTTTTAACTTATGACGGGTGACCATTGGGTGTGTATTTGTAATTGTTTCGGTTGAGGTCACAGGCTGATTGTTTGTGGTGGCTTTTGTTTGGGATAATGAATTCACATGTTGAATTGGTAATTCAATGCAAAGTCGATTAGATATATCAAGGAAGTCATGGTTGATAATTTCAATAAAATTTTGGGGTTGAGTTGGCATGGCTATTGGCTGTATTATAATTTCTTTGCTAGTGTTGGAGACATTTTCTCCAGTATCCTCAGAGTTATTATTGCCTTTAGAGTTGTCGTTTTCAGCTCCAAATGGTAAGTTTGGCGTCATCATAGCTTCTGAAATGTCCATGTTTTCAACAATTGTAGGCCTTTCACATGACTCTAAGCAACATCGTGGAAGTGAAGATGAAGAATTTGATGCCATCAAATTGTCTTGCATCAAATTGTTTTCTTCACTACTAGGATATTCTTTATTGTTAAGTTTAACCTGCAAATTCATTAAAGGAGATAATTCAGCAAAAAGGAAATACACTTTCATCAAATTTCACATGTCTAGATATATAGACACGTTTGATGTCCAGATCCAAATATCGATAGCCCTTGTGTATGGGGCTGTATCCAAGGAAAACGCATGGAAGATATTTTTTTGTCAAATTTATTTTTATTGTAATCCCTTAAGTAAGGGAAACACCTGCATCCAAAAATTCTTAATTACTTGTAATCAGGAACCTTTTTGAAAAGCTTTTCATAAGGAGATTTCATAGAAACAATAGAGAGATGCATGAGATTAATTAGATATGTGGCTGTCATAAATGCTTCAACCTAAATAGTCAAAGGTATTTGAGCTTGAAACATTAATGTCAATGTCGTCTCTAAAATATGCCGATGTTTTCTCTCTGCCACTCCATTTTGTTGTGGTGTGTAAGGGCATGAAATTTGTCTTGTAATATCGCAAATCTGCAGAAGATCAATAAATATTTTTAAACTAAATTCACCACCCCCATTACATTGGAACATTTTGATTTTCCTTTCCAATTGATTCTCCACTTGACGCTGAAACCTTAAAAAACAATCAAAGAAGTCGGATTTTCATTTTAAAGGAAATAACCACGAGAATCTAGTGCAATCATCAATGAAAAGCACATAAAATCTAAAGTTTTGATTGAAATCAATTAGGGTAGGACCCCAAAAATCACAATGAACTTTTTGTAACGGAAATTCTGATATTTTATTAGACAAATTAAATGGAAGTTTACAACTTTTTTCCTAATTAACATGAACCACAAATACTAGGTATTTTATTCCAACTAGAAAAGTTGATCTCCTTCCTTGATTTTAAAATACGTAAAACTTCAAGACTTGGATGTCCAAGCCGTTTGTGCCAAAGTTATATTGTATCAAAATTTCCTTTTATTGCATTTAATGCTTTCAGATTGCTTTCCTTCAAAAAATAGAGATTCCGCTTCTACTGCCTTTCGCCAGCACCTTCTTCCCGTTTATTCTTAACAATAAAGCCGTTAACATCAAATTCAAGAGAACAAGGAAAATCATTAGTAAGTTGTGCCACATATAGTAAATTCTTTTTCAATTGAGGGACAACAAGTACATCTTTTATTAATAAAGGGTCATGATTAGTTTTTATAGAAATATTTCCAATATGTGATATATCAAGTTTTTGTCTGTTACCTACAAAAATCTTATCATGGCCTTTATAACTAAAAAAATTTGTCGAGTTTACCTGGATCATTGACCATGTGTGCAGAAGCCCCCGAGTCCACATACAAATGTTGATCGTTTGATTCATTGAAGTTCATCACAGCAAGGGCTTGTGGCACTTCTTCTTGATCCAGATATTCATATCAGCTCCAACATACAGTAGCATTGTGGCCTTTTTTTCTACATATTTGGCAAATAATGATGTCTTCTTTTTCTTGATGGTTGGCATTGCTTTTTGGAGCAGTTTGAGCATTTGAGGCAGTTTGTCTTTTTTGAGAATTAATGACTTTGTTTTCGTTTTGATATGAATGACTTCCATTTTTGTTTGGGCCCCCACCATTTTGCACAAAACCTCTTCCACGACCACTGTTTCTACCTCCTCTTTGGTTTCTTCCCCTTCCTCTAGCACCAAAGAACGCCTGATTTTGATTAACAAGCGTAACATCTTCTTGTTTTTATACCATTATGGTTTGTTCATGATTCTGAAGGGTAAGGATGAACTGCTTTAAAGTTGGATATGGAGGTTTAATTAGCATGGCAATCTTGAAATCCGCGTACTTAGGCCCCAATGATCGTGCAAGTTGGAAGACTTTGTCTTCATCAGAAATTGGTTTCCCAATTGCTGTCAAGTTGTTGCACAATTATTTGAATTTCTTAAGAAATTCTTCTAGTTTGGCATTTCCCTTTTTAAGGGAGTAGAGGCTATCCTTCAACCAAGATTCTTGTTCCTTGGTGGCTGGAAGCATCTGCTCTTCAATGGAGAGCCATACTTCACAAGCGGTTTGGCCTTCTACAATCAAGCTCAGAACATCTTCAACCATCATCCCTCTAAGCCTTGTCATCAATAATCCATCATTATTCATCTATTGGATAAATTCCGGATTTATTATTTCTTTCCTATCTTGTGCAACCATCTTCGTTGGAGTCTTGTCTTTTGCAATGCGATGCTCCATCTCAAGGGTTTTGATTAAAGGAAGGACTTGAGACTTCCATAGAAGATAATTATTTGATGTGAGTTTAATAGAAACAAGATTGGCACATTGATTACATTGATGAAAGGATTGAATGGTGAGTTTTGGTTCTGCAAAATTTTCAGCCATCTGCTCTGATACCATAAAAGATAATTTGATATAGATTAAATAACTGAAGAAAAATATTATTTCTTTTTCATACTTTTTCTTTACATGATTCTATACAATTTATACAAAGATAAGGAGGTATTTTAGGACTATGTTATGGCTTGAGATAGGAGAGTTTCTTATTATATCCACGAAGATTGTGATTTGAGAAAGTTTAGGCTAAAATTAATACTAGCCGTTGTTGTCAAGTCTTGAACTTGGTAAGCCTTTAGCTGGAAAATTTATTCCTTCCTTTTGTAGAGTTCATGATTGCCTTGTTGTCATTGTCTTGATTGTGGTTGATTTGAAATTGATTCTTATCACCTTTGTCGTGCTCTCTTTCTCCCTCTCTCTTTTCTTTTCTTCTCTTGTTTTTCACTTGACTTGGCCTGGCCTTTTACTTGACCTTTTTGTTACTCTTTTTCTTTGTAATGTCAAATTAGAAAACAAATGACTAATCTACAACCATCCAAATTAAAAGAGGACACATATTAACCATAAAAAAGAAAAATCAAATAAAAAATAAGATGAATAGAGGATCCAGTCCCCTTTGATTTCTTTCTTAATACACTCTTCCTCTTTGGTATACATAAAAACTTAGTAATATTGTAAAGGGAACAATAAATAAAATAAAATCTTGAATTTACTTTTACGTAAAAAAGTAAATCAAAATTAGTTCGTTTGAGGTCTTGAAGATTTGGTCACACGGCCTTGAATTCAATGAATATCACATAGGCAGAGCTTTTTCTTTCATTTTCAAAATTGAGAAGAGAGTTGTTAGATGAATTTGGAGAGAACAAAAATGTGTACGAAGAGGAAAAAAGGTTAGAGAAAAAAAAAATATAAGAGAAGAGAGAAAGATTTGAAGTAGAGTCCACATCGAGAAAGAAAATATTAAAAACTCTTAAATATTTAATTTCAATAAATCTCATCGACTGATTCATCTCAAATTTAATGAATATTAATAAGTGTAAAATTAAAAGTATTTATATGTATGGACCATGATCAGGAGCTCCTCTTTTTTACACAAATTTTTACGAAAACTCTCAATCCTTAAATCATAATTAATCTAATGATTGAAATTAATGCTAATTTAAATTTCTTTTTTTAAAGAAAAATTTAAAAAAAAAATTGGGCCTACTAAAATTAATAATATTATTCTTTGTAATTATTATTAACTTTTTTAATTCTACTTTCCTTGTTTCTCTTCTTATCTATGCTTCACAAGTGCAAGGTGTTTCCAGTAGCAACAAATATAAAAGAAGAAATGAACACTGCTATATCATTAAAAAATATTTTTTTATTGGAAATAATAAAGAAATTTAAAGTAAATAGTAGAAGAAAAATTGATTTGCACGTTATAGAGGCTGAATAAAGATTAAAATGTGTCCCTATATACATCAATAATTTTATTTTATTTCTTATGCAAATCTTAGCCGTAAAAAAATTACAGTTTATAATTGGATTGGTAATTGTAAGTGATTGCCCTAATTTCATATGTACCTATTGATTTTAGGAAAAGATAACAAGCCCTCGTATTTAAGTGTGAGTTATATTCGTGCTGCCAGTCATAGACAAATCACTTGTAACAAAAAAAAGAGTAGAAATTATCTAGGAAGAAAAAGAAACAGAAGAAGAAGAATTAGTGGAGAAGATTGTGTAGGAAAAAGAAGAAAAATATGGAGCATTGAAAAAAAATAAGCGAGAAAAAAGAGGAAAATAAAATGGAAATATTATTATTATTAATTTAGTGGTTCCAATTTTTATATTTTAAAGAAATTTAAATTAACAGTAATGTCAAACCAATCTATTAATTATGATTAAGGGTTGAGAATTTGTGTAAAAATTTGCTTAAAAAGAGGGGCTCCCGATCTTGTCCTTATATATGTGTGTGTGTGTGTGTGTGTGTGTGTGTGTGTACACTTAGGGGTCTTTAGAATTCAATCTGATCTACTCAACTCATCTGATCCGTAGAAATCCAATTCGTAAAAATCTAATTCATGGATTGGTAGATTGAATTGGATTAAAAAATTGAAAATCCACAGGCGATAGATTGGATAGAGATTTACTTTTGTAAATCCGCGAATCCGCCAAAAAAAATATTTATTTAATAAAAAAATTAAACTTGCAAATGTGGCATTAGTACTTACTAATAAATAAATAAATTAGAATATAATTATATTAACATTATATTATACCTTATCGGATAATAATATAAAATAAAAATACTAAATAAACAAATATAGCTTCCTAAGCAATTACTACTGATCTAAACAAATGAGATTTGTTTTTCTTTTTGGTGTTAAATATTTTGAAACTTTGAATGTATTTTATAGCTTTATTTAAACAATTAATTTATTTAAATCTTATTTAATTTTGAATTTGATCGGTAAGAAAATAATTTTTAGATTAATTTTTTTTATTTTGTTAGTTCATGGATAAGACAGAATTAAATAAATAAAATACAAACTTTGAATGTGTTTTAGGTGAGCTAAGGTGTTTCTAATTACTAAGCACTTAATTATCCATCTATGATATATGGTATCATCGTGAATTTCAAGTTAAATATAGTTGTCCCCTACCTTCCACTCCTTTTTTTTCTTTTGTATTTATTTTGTTGACATTTCTTTGGTACATCTGTGGACCATTTCAAGTTCTGTTGTTTATTGAAAATATGGTTCATTAAAGCAGGTATTTCATAATTACAGTGTCTGATGGGCTATTGTTATGGCTAATGAGTTAGTTGTGCATTTATATGGTTATTGTTAATTTCAATGTTCATGTTCCAATCCAGCAATTGAGATACGGATATAGAATATTGCCATCTTCAGCTGTCGCAGACCATACGGTTGCAGAGTTTTGAATTTATTCTATCTAGGATTTATTGTATTTTATTTCTTTATTTATTTTTTATTTTTGGATAGGAAACAAAGAAACTAGTATTAGTAAGAACTTGAATTTGTTGTAGCTAGTGGTCGGCTTTCTGGCATCCAAGAAGCCAAAAGATGAGATTTATAACTTATATTGGGTGTATTGGGTGGAGATGGTAATAAGAAATTGGCAAATTTTAGCTATTGCTGTTCGAGTGGTCTAAAGCATGTCCTCAAATTTATTGTAGCTAGTGGTCTAAGCATGTACTTGTTAATGTATTTATGGTTTCAGTGAATAAATCCTTTTTACTTCTGATCTACTTGAAGGTGTTATGGTGGAATTGTATATTCAATCTTATTACGTTGACTGAGAACTACATATAGTGCAAATTGGAAAGCTTATTTTTGGCATTTGAGTGAGCCTGTGTATTTTTGTCAGTATTTGATCCCTGATGGTGGCTGTCTAAGTCTCCTTATTACTTTCTTTCTGCTGTTCCTAACCTTGAGAAAATTGTTATTATCTGCCTGGTGATAGGTCAAGTTGGAGCTATTCGGTTAGGGATCAGCAGGGCGTTGCAAAATTGGGAATCGGATCTATGTGCCGCACTCAGACCCGGTACAACCTGCAAAAGCATTCTCTTTCATATTTTTTACTTCAAATGCTACCTTCTGTTAGATTTTTAGGATCATATTTGAGTAATGAATTGTAACTGTTTCAATTACATGTTAGCAAGTATTTATATCTCAGAGCTTTCCAGTCCAGCTCATTAATTTCGTTATACAAATGACAAACACACGCAAGGCATGTAAACAAAGATTTAATCATAACCGTTAATTCATAACTAATTATCTGCATCACATAACAGCTGTGGAATCTCTGCATAGCTGTTCTGCCACCTGAAATATTCTTCCTCTGCATGTGTGGACTGCATCACTTCACTTGTGTGAACACCTTCCTTAGTTAACAAGTAAATTCCAACTGGTATTCCCACGTGAGTTGATCTAGGTTCAACTTCATTCTCCAACTTAACATCCCTTCTCAAACTTAAGTCTCTAGAAGAGACTTTAAGTTTGTTTCAGAAGAAGCTGAACTTGGAGTAAGTGAGGGGCTTGGTCAATACATCTGTTGTTTGATCACTGCTGGATACAAAAGCAATTTCAATTTCTTTCTTTTCAACCTTATCTCTGACAAAATGAATGTCTATCTCAATATGTTTAGTTTTGGAGTGAAGAACTAGGTTTGTAGTAATTGCAGCTGCACTTGTACTGTCACTTAACAACAGAGGAGTGTTGTTTAGTTTTACACCCAACTCTTTGAGTAGAGAACATATCCATGTTATTTCTGCACTAGCCAATGCCATAGCTCTGTATTCAGATTCAGTTGAGGATTTTGATACTACACTTTGCTTCTTGGAACTCCAGCTAACCAAATTATCACCCAAGTATATACAATAGCCACCAGTAGATCTTCTGTCATCAGGATCACTTCCCCAATCAGCATCTGAGTAAGCTATTAGATCAAGGCAACTAGATTTCTTGAAGACTAGACCATAGTCGATTGTTTCTTTTAGATATCTGAGTACCCTTTTACAAGCTGTCCAGTGTGGCTGCAGAGGATTAGCCATAAACTGACATAACTTGTTTACTGCATATGCAATCTCAAGTCTGGTTAACACAACATATTGCAACCCTCCAATGGCTCTTCTGTATTGAGTTGAGTCAGCACATTTTTCTCCCACATATTTACTCAATTTTTCAGTAGTTGCCAATAGTGTATCTAAACCATTACAATTCTTCATATCAAACTTGGTCAGCAATTCCTTTAAGTATTTCGTCTGAGACAATACCAATGTTTCTTCATTTCTTGTAACTTTAATGCCAAGGAAGAAGTTAAGTTGTCCCAAATCTTCAAGAGCAAAAGTATTTCCCAGATTGTAAATGAGCTACTCTATTTCAACATGATTGCTCCCAGTGACTATGATATCATCAACATATACTAACAAGATGATTATATCACTTTCATTTTGTTTGAAAAATAGAGATGTATCTGATTTTGCTCGACAGAACTGCCATGATTCAAAAACTGATCTTAATTTATCAAACTAGGCTCTTGGTGCCTGCTTCAAACTATAGAGTGCTTTCTTCAATTTGTAAACATATCTTGGTTGGTATGCATCCAAAAATCCTTCAGGCTAAGGCATATAAATTGTTTTTGTTAACTCCCCATTCAGAAATGCATTGTTAATATCAACTTGTCTCAGCTTCCAGTTATTCATCACAGCCATGTTTAGAATAATTCTAATAGTAGCTGCTTTTACTACAAGGCTGAAAGTCTCTTGATAATCTACTCCTTTAGTTTGTAAGAAACCCTTTGCCACTAACCTAGCTTTATATCTATTTATTGTTCCATCTGAGTTTTGTTTTACTCGAAAGATCCATTTATTTCCCACAAGTTTCATTTAGAAACTCTATTAATGATGAGATTCTATAATTGATGCATGAGATCTATTTGGAGCAAGAAGTTGGTTCAAATATGAAGTTCATTAAATACTCTAAATATTTCTTAGGAGATAAACAAGACAAGAAGATCATATTTATTCCTTATTTGGAAAGAATCCAAGTCTTTTAAGACTTACTATTTTGGTGAAACTCTAGTGCCTATATAAAGAGAGGTATTTCACAATTGAAAGCACGCACAACACAGAGCATAAAATAGAGAAGCAAAATTCGGCCTCCTTCCTAGAGAATCCGGATTTGGCACATAATGTTGTGTTGATTTATTTATCTTCTTTTCATCTCTATGGAGAGTCTATGTGGATCTTGGATCACTAGATTGGCCAAACTTGATTGAATCACCTTAAGCCCAAGACAGTTCCCATGACACATTTTTATCCCTGCTCTAAACGGTAGCAACTCAAAATCATTTTGTTGAATTTTATCCCAAATTAACTAGAAAAATAGAGATACTTGGGTTTAAAAAGCTCACCTAAAAGGTTAGTTTTTTAGGTTAAATACCTAGAAATCTTATGTTAAGTCCCTTCAACAGGTGGTATCAGCGCTAGACTCTAGTAATCGGAATGTGGTGGTGGAACAATTCAGGTGTGTTGGACAAAAGGATCGAAGTTCGACGATGGTTTTATCCAAGAGGGGTTGTTGAGTTGTGTCCCACATTGTCTAGAAAGACAAGTCTTTTGGGTTGAATACTTAGAAATCTTATGATAAGTTCCCCCAACACATTTCCTTTTACATCAATTGATCTTTCGAGAAATCTCTGAGGGTAAAATTTATTAGGTTTGTCCCTCAACACAGGGTCCCCCCAACACATTTTCTTTTACATCAATTGATTTTTCCGAGAAATCTCTCAGGGTAAAATTTATTAGGGTTGTCCCTCAACGCAGGGTCTCTCATTATTGACCATGTGTTAGCTAGGATTTGAGTGCCTTTTCGGATGTCATAGCCCGTAACTTTGCAATCTTCTCTAGCCATTCTGGGCATAAGCATTGGAGCCCCGTGCAAATGCGGCGTTTCTTTAACTATAGCATCAATAAATGGGAGATGAATGATGTCTTCCTCTTCAACCCACCTTTCATTTCCAATTACTCTGTCTAGTTCTTTTGTTGCTTTGTTGTAAATTTCAGGATTTTTCGATAATTCAGTGAAGGCCCATTCCAACATAATTGTGGAGGTCTCAGTTGTACCAGCTATTAGATCCTGTATTGGTTTATAAGAAAGAGAGAAACGATATTAGATTAGCAATCTTGAGCTTTCAATCATATACCTTCTACGAACTTAATTTGAATTTTAACTT
This sequence comes from Citrus x changshan-huyou, assembly GCA_039657385.1. NCBI lineage: Eukaryota > Viridiplantae > Streptophyta > Magnoliopsida > Sapindales > Rutaceae > Citrus > Citrus x changshan-huyou. Next base: position 15,850,991 of record CM077547.1, on the reverse strand, counting down.
TACAAATTTAACCATATTATCGATCAATTGGGTTAATTGACAATTTGGTATTGACTAGTAACTCATATCAATAAATATTTTTTAAAATAACACTAATAATGATAAAGATTTGAATGAATACCAGTATGAAGCCTTTGACGCCATGTCTTTCAAACTTGACTTTAAGAGTAGGATCATCAGCAAGCTGCAAAAGCACATCAACCATATCCTAAGCCACATAATTTTCAATACCTTTCGTCTAGCGTCATGTTCATCGATCATATGCTCCAAAAAACTGTCAAACTTCTCGGCCACGGCCTTCATTCTCCTTATATTTGTTGAGAATCAAATAAAACGACATTGAATGAAGCTTTCAGAGACATAATCTGCACTTGTCAAAGGGGTAATCTGTACTTGTCAAAGACAAGATCCGCGCCGAACGGATTGACACATTTCCTTCCGTATTCACATATGTAATCTTTGAAAAAATGTAGCCTCTGCATCTATAAATAACTCTCAATGTATAATTTTTTTTAAGAAATGAAAACACGTTTCTTCATGGTATCAGAGCCATGAATACGCTTAACTTTCTTCAAGTTCCGCTGCTCTGTTTGTAACAAAAACAGAGGAAACCAAATTCCTCCCACAACCATTTTTCCCACCATTTTCTTTCTTAAACCCATTCTTACCATTACAGATATCCATGCCGATCAACAAACAAGCCACCCATACGTAAAAAACCTGAGTTTACAAATTTATCAACAATCCCATCAATTTTCCAAGAGTGTGTTCCTCAAAAACCAAAAACACCATAACATTTCTCAGTTTTCAGTGAGGAAACTGTAAACATTTCGCATTTAAACACATTTGCACGCGCTCACACGCGCCACCCGAAGCCACGGCCAGTCAACCACGCGCCTCTGTCATTATTCACGCGCTCTCACGCGCTCCAGAGGTTGAAGAAGACGTCAACCGACATGTCGTTTTTATCTCAGAAGTGCAGCAGTAAAAAAACGACTTGTCGTTTTTAATTATATTAAAACCTATATGTCGTTTTTAATTATATTAAAACCTACATGTCGTTTTTAAATTAGAGATAAAACGACGTGACGTTTAGTCTCCAGAAGTGCAGCAGGAGTAAAACGACATGTCGTTTAGATTCCACCATAACCGACATGTCGGTTTGTCAAGCAGTGGCCAAACGACTTGTCGTTTTGTTATCCAAAAATTTTATTTTTTTTTCTTCTTTCAATCTAGACGAAAAAAAAGAAAAAAAAAAGGAGAAAAGAAAAGAAAAAAAGAAAAAGAAAAAAACAAAAAAAAATGGAGAAAACTCCAACTGAATCTAGTCCTGTTGTCATTCAATCTGTTCAATCTGATGGAGTATTTAATGCTGGCATTATCCTCACTGAGACAAACTACGATGTTTGGTCTCAAATAATGGAGATGCATCTTGCAGAAAGAGAAAAACTCTCATATATTCGTAGCAGCACAAAGCCATCTGAGGAATTTTCAAAGGAATATGAGAAATGGTATAGTGAGAACCAAAAAGTAAAAAGATGGTTACTCATATCCATGTTCCGGAGATCATGAAGCGATATTTACGAATTCCTACAGCCTACGAAATCTGGGATGCATTATCAAAAGCCTTCTATGATGGAAGCGATGAATTACAAGTTTTCACTCTAAACCAGAAGGCATTCTCTACCAAGCAAAATGGACAACCACTCCCTAAATTCTATGGAGAATTGATCGAAATATTTCGAGAACTTGATCACCGAGATAAAGTGTTCATGAAGGATCCAGAAGATGTTGTAATATACAGAAGGTCTGTTGAAAGATTGAGAGTGCACATTTTTCTTGCTGGGCTAGATGAAGAATTTGACCAAGTTCGTGGAGAAATTCTACGAAAAGATATTATCCCAGACTTAGAAGAATGTTATTCTCTTATCCGAAGAGAAGATGTACGGCAAAGCAAACTAAACAAGAAGGTCGACTTAGAAACGTCTGCTATGATAGTATGACAGCAGCCTCAAAGGAAGTTTGTTGACAAGTCATCACTCCATTGCACTCATTGTAGAAAGAAGGGTCATACGAAAGAACAATGTTTTGAAATCATTGGATATCCTGACTGGTGGGATACTCGAAAGAAGAACACCAAGCATGGATCAAAAACTGCAGTAGCTGAATCCACATCCACTACAGATCTTAGAAAAGAATCTTCAGTGCAAATCGCAACCTCTGTCAGTCCAGGTAAGGCCCTTAAAACTCTTACACCTGTTATTAATAGTACATGGATAATTGATTCTGGGGCAACTGATCATATGACTTTTGATTCTCGACAAGTTTCTCAATTGAAACCATCCTCACGAAAACATATTTCCACTGCAAATGGAACCACAACCTCAGTTATTGGGGAAGGATCTTTACGACTCACAAATGAATTAAATTTAGACGATGTGCTAATTGTTCCATCTTTAGATTATAATCTTTTATATGTGTCTCAATTAACCACTTACTTATCATGTGTTGTAATTTTTTGGCCTGATCATTGTGTGTTTAAGGACATCCAAACGAAGTAAACGATTGGTTATGGTATTAGACGAGGCAACTTGTACTACTTGGAGATGTCATCAACAAACACTGGAAAGCTAAGCCCCGCACTACTCGCAGATAGTTTCATAAAAAAAGGGAAATCAGAAATTTGGTTATGGCATAGACGTTTAGGGCATGTGTCATTTGGTTACTTAAAAAAATTATTTCCTAGTTTGTTTCTGAAATTTGATGTTTGTAACTTTAAATGTGATGTTTGTGAACTTTCAAAAAGCCATCGAACTACTTTTCCATTGTCCTTAAATAAAAATCCAGTTCCTTTCATGGTAGTACATTCTGATGTATGGGGGCCATCTAAAGTTTCTACAATTGGAGGTGCTCGTTGGTTTGTTACATTTATTGATGATTGTAGCAGAATGACATGGATTTTTCTGATGAAATCGAAAGACGAAGTAAACTCTTTATTTCAAAGATTTCATAAGATGGTGACAACTCAATTTCAGACACAAATCCGAGTTCTACATACTGATAATGGAGGCGAGTATATGAGCACAACAATTCAACAGTTTCTGAAATCACAAGGATCTGTCCATCAAACCACTTGTGTGGGGACACCCCAACAAAATGGTGTTGCTGAACGAAAAAACAGACATTTACTAGAAGTTGTTCGAGCATCACTAATCCAAGCCCACATGCTATTATCTTATTGGGGAGAAGCACTAGCATCCGCAGCATACTTGATCAATCGAACACCTTCAAGCTCCTTTGGATTCCAGACTCCTTTCCAAGTTCTGAATGATGCAATTATGTCACCAAATGTGCCGAATCTGCCCCCACATGTGTTTGGCTGTGTTGCCTTCGTTCATTTGCCGCAACAAGACAAATTATCTCCTCGAGCGCTACGTTGTGTGTTTGTAGGGTATGCCTTACATCAAAAGGGATACCGATGCTATCATCCACCATCAAGAAAAATATACATCACCATGGATGTCGTTTTTCATGAAGATATCATGTATTACTTGTCAGAGTCTGAATATCAGGGGGAATATAATGAAGAGGAAATTCATACTCTTACATATCTTCCACCTGAAGAAAGTCAATCTTCTATTGAGATAGTAAACCTTCAAGATACTGGAAAAGAAAATGGTGATTCTCAGGCTGAGATAAGTGAAGACACATTTGGGGTGCACAATAACTCAAACACAACTGCAATCGAGAATGAGTCACATGAAGAAATACCTAACCAATCGTCTGCAGAGGATGTTCCTACCACAAGTCCAATCAGAAGAATTCTTCCCCAGCGTCAAAATAAAGGTATCCCTAAACCCACATATGAGCCTGACTTCTCTAGTAGAGTCAAATACCCTATGAGTCATTTTGTGTCTAACCATCGCTTGTCAGAATTAAATCAGTCATTTGTGAATCAATTATCTGTTGTATCTATTCCTAACAGTGTGCAGGAAGCTTTAAAAGACCCAAAGTGGAAAGCGGCTATGAATGATGAAATGAGATCTCTTCAGAAAAATCAAACGTGGGAACTAGTTGATCTTCCACCAGGAAAGAAACCAGTGGGTTGTCGATGGATCTACACTATAAAATACAAAGCAGATGGCTCTATTGAACGATACAAAGCAAGACTCGTAGCTAAGGGTTACACTCAAACCTACGGGATTGATTATACTGATACGTTTGCAACGGTAGCAAAAATTAATACTATTCGTATCTTATTATCATTAGTAGTCAACTTGGATTGGCCAGTGCAACAGTTCGATGTAAAGAATGCTTTCCTCCATGGAGACCTGTCTGAAGAATTTTATATGGATCTGCCACCAGGATGCAGTGGACCAGAACGACTCAATCAGAAAGTATGCAAATTGAAGAAATCATTGTATGGGTTGAAGCAATCCCCAAGAGCATGGTTCGGGAAATTCACAAAGGCTATGGTTCGTTTTGGGTATAACCAAAGCAATTCAGATCATACCTTATTCATTAAAAAACGACAAGGTAAAATTACTACCCTTATTGTCTATGTGGATGATATGGTAGTTACAGGCAACGACGAGGAAGAAACAGAGACTCTTCAGAAGTACTTGTCAAGAGAGTTTGAGATGAAGGATTTAGGTGCCTTAAAATACTTTCTTGGAATTGAGGTTTCTCGATCTAAGGGAGGAATCTTTCTGTCTCAAAGGAAATATGCCTTAGATCTATTGCACGAAACGGGAATGATAGCTTGTCAGCCTATTGACACCCCAATAGAAGAAGGACTGAAGTTTTGTATTACTTCAGACCAAGTTCCAGTAGACAAAGGAAGATATCAAAGGCTGATTGGAAGATTGATGTACTTGTCCCACACAAGGCCAGATCTTGCTTATGCATTGAGTGTTGTAAGTCAGTTTATGCATAATCCCGGAGAACAACACATGAAAGCAGTAATGCGGATCCTGAGGTACCTAAAAACAAATCCAGGAAAAGGTATCCTATTTTCCAAAAATGAAGATTACAGCAACATAGAAGTTTATACTGATGTAGATTGGGCCGGGTCAGTTAGTAATAGACGCTCTACTTCAGGATACTTCACCTTTGTGGGAGGCAACCTTGTCACATGGAGAAGCAAGAAACAACATGTCGTTGCCCGTTCGAGCGCTGAAGCAGAATATCGAGGCATGGCCCTTGGGATATGTGAAGGGCTATGGATAAGTTTTATCTTAAACGATTTGGGCTATCCATCACAACAACCAATACAACTATACTGTGACAACAAAGCTGCACGAGATATTGCTCATAACCCAGTTCAACACGATCGAACAAAACATGTGGAGGTAGATAGATTTTTCATCAAGGAGAAATTAGATGAAAAAATCTTAGAACTGCCGAAAATTCGATCAGAAGATCAACTTGCAGATATTTTAACGAAGGCCATTTCAAGCAGGGCATTTACAAAATTCCTAGACAAGTTGGGTATGCAAGACATCTATGCACCAGCTTGAGGGGGAGTGTTGAGAATCAAATAAAACGGCATTGAATGAAGCTTTCAAAGACAGAATCTGCACTTGTCAAAGGGGTAATCTGCACTTGTCAAAGACAAGATCCGCGCCAAACGGATTGACACATTTCCTTCCGTATTCACATATGTAATCTTTGAAAAAATGTAGCCTCTGCATCTATAAATAACTCTCAATGTACAATGCTTTTTTAAGAAATGAAAACAAGTTTCTTCAATATTACCCTGCAAATCCAAGAACCTTAACCAAGAATCGAATCCCCGATATCAAAAACCCCATTAAGAGCAACAAATTCGTCGACCATTTCCTTAAACTCCTGTCGTGTTTTAATCCCATTGTCATGCTTATTTATATATTTTTCCCCTAAAACCATGCAGCTTATAACGTTGAGGCTCACATCTGCAAGACGATCCTTCAACGTTGCAGGCTTTCCAGATGATGATTCATACAAGTATATAAGAAGCAACATCAATTCTTCTACTCTTATATATTCGTATGATTTCAGGCGTTTAACACTAAACAATTCCATCGAGCATATTTTACGTGCTTGACTAAAGTACGGACCATAAGATGACCATGTCATATTTCAGAAATTGTAGCCTGTGTATTTGCCTGCAGCCATTTTGGGCCAATGAGCAAACACAACATCATAGGTTTTAAGGAAGGCCTTAGCCATTTCAGCAGAAGAGCCTACGACAAATGGGAGGGACCCTAATTTTGAGCGGCATAATGGGCCCATATTTTTCAGACAGGGCATGAAAGGAACGGTGCGGAAGTGGGTCAACGATGAGGTTGAGGTTTCCAATGATTGGCCGCGATTTTGGGCCCGATGGTAAGTGTGAGTATCTGACGATGACGGAGCCGGAGCCGGAGAGTGATAAAGATGAGGGCTAGGGTTGCTAGCCATGCAGCCAAGTGAAAGCCTTAGAATGATGAATGAGCTACATTATTAATTGTTGTAAACTAGCTCAGTATGTTGATGCATGAAGTTGAGGTGTTGTGGGAGCTATTTTATAGTAGTTTAGCTAGCCATGCTGCCTAAGTAGGAAAGGCCTAGAATAGGGAATTTGGCCCGCAATTCTATGAGGTTGCTTGAACTTCAATTTTCAATTCGCTTTAAAACCATTATTTGTTGTATCACTTTTAATATTTATTGATTATTGGGTGATCTTATGTAATAACAATTTATAAGCTAGCGAATATGTTCATACATCACAGTGTTTTAATCTTTCACAAATTTGGAACTGAATTAGACAGTGATTTCAATTCAACCGCACTAGTCAATCAGCCATTGACCGAAATGAAATAATCCAAGGAAAACATACAAAAAGCAAGAAGCCAACGGCTCTCTTTACCTGGTCTGTACTTGTAGTCAAAGGTAACATGAAAGATTTGGCACTAAATGATTCATCCAATCGTACAAAGTTCTTGCCGGCTAAGAATGAGAAATTAACAAACTGAGTCAACATTTACCAATCTACATTAAGAGTGAATGTTGACTCAGTTTTTGTCTTCAACTGTGGGGCCCACGTGACGATAATAAAAGATTTGTATTTGTCTTCATGATTTGTCTGCTTGAATTCCGAATTAATCAACAACTATAAACCGTGTTATTCAACCAAGAACACGAAACAGTATAAATTATGAAGGCAGACTTTTATCTTGGCGCTTCCTGTTAAGACTTACTGTGTTATTTAAATTGGCATTGTGATAATTAACTTAGGATTTGTATCTTCAATACATTATAATTTTTAAATTGAAGAATTGTTTTAAAATAGAAAATACCTTCGTATTAAATTGTAAGACTCTCAATATATTTATTTTCCTAAATTATGATTTAAATCTTTTTGCTAGGAAAATTGTTTGGACACAAGGAATCCTATTTTAGAAGCAATAAAGAGGCAATTGAATTGTTTACTTGTGAAGTAAGCAAGTAGAGTTCTAGCTTATGAAATGTATTGCTCATTTAGTCAATTATTTGATAAATACTGACATGCATCCGGTCACATACCACAAGGTGTGTGGTGGCATGCATGTGATCACAATTCATCTATACAACAGATATTCTTTGATGATGGCTATTGTGATTTATAATTTTATGTCTTCATCATGTTAATCAATACAATAGATATTCTTTGATGACGTATATACATTCTTTGGTGATTGCGATCTCGGAAAAGGGAAAAGGAGTAATATGTAGCAGTGAAAAGCTTCTGCACAGAGGTTGCAGAGGGTTGATTTCAGATCAAATTAAAGATACAAAAAATGCTCTCAAATTCTAAAATAGATTCTATATTAGGTCTCTAGCTCAAATCAACTAACAAGCATACCATATTGCTATAAAAGTTTGCCACTATAAACATTTAAAAGTAAAATATCTGACATTATTCTAATGTCAGTAAAGATCATTTTTTTAGTAGTGACATAGACAATCTAACTATACAAATTATGGAGAATAGTACTTTCATCCTTTGCAGAATTTGTTTCATTCTTTGGGTCCTTGATAATTTTTAGTTCCTTATTTCATCCTTATTAAAGAGTAGATGTAATAAACACTCATTAAAAAAAAGAAAATTATTAAAGGGTAGATGTTATAATTACGTATGCAAATTAATTATCTGAGACCTTTATAAATAAAACTATTTGTTTGTTATAAGATTATGTTTATTCCTCGACAATGTGCTTTAGTCATTGCTATTTTAACATCGGAGAAGAAACGTGGCCTTAAAAATTTATAATGGGCCAAAATCTGTAAAAAACAATATTTGGGAGGGATCAAATAATCAATCTCCCTCCAAATTATCACACATATATATAAATTGTATTAATGATTTAATAATTTATACGAAGAATTATATCAAGAGAAAATTTATGTATAAAGAGTTTTAGTTTTTCCTTAGCAATCTATTTTACTTTTGGTTTTCTAATCAAATGAGTTAAACCATTGGTTTTCTAATCAATGTGATTATAAATAATAAATTCTCTCTCCAATCTCCTCTTCCATTTTCAATTTCTTGTACAAACTTAAACAGTAGTTTTTTTAAAAATTATTTTCAGGTTTATCAAATTTTTTAATGAAATTCAAGACAGACCGCTTTTAACTCTAATTAATTCAAATATACATGATTCTTTTGGAATTAAATACATGTGATTTAACCACTCTAAAATTTGTACGAAAAATTATGATTGGAGTTGAGTTGAAGAAATAAAAAAATTAAAAAAAGATATTTTAGGAATTAAAATTGCTAGTTTTATTCAAAATGTTTTTTTTTCTTTGGGCCATACGATATAGCATGAAAATTGTGTATAACATGATAACTGGTTTGACAAACATTGAGGTAATCTATTAGGAATTAACATTTTTGACAATCTATCAACTGATTTAGGAAATAGGCTTCGCATTTGAGATAATTAACAGTTAAAGATATGATAGATTTTTTCATACAATGAAAAAATATTTATGGTGGTGCAAGGATAGATTTTTAATTTTGGTGAGTTAGGTCGTGATATTGATCCTATTCAATTTTTTATTAACTCGTTCAAAATCAGAAGTTCAGAATATGTAATTAGTCTTATTCCCTTGACAGCTATTCAACAAGAACATATATTTGGCATTGAATTTTAATTTGTAATTACTAATAAAACATTACAATCGCATTGCAGTAAAAGGTCAACACTCCAAACTAAGCAAAATATCGATAGTTTATGTGCGGGCAACTAATTTAATTGGTAAAATTTAGTGGGTTGAAATAATAATTTTGAAGTTCAAAAACTGCTTATGTATTATTTTGAGATTGTGAAAGATTTATTTCACCGCATGAGATGAATAAAGATGGGTTAAATTATTTGCACTCTAAAATATATTTTAAATACTCATAATTCAATAAAATTTTATGTTACTAAGATGACTATAAAGTAATTTGTTATTAAGTATATTTTATTTGGGAGATTGTCAATTTGAGTGATGATATCTCCACCCACATTTTTTGTAAATCCACCCCATTTTCGAAAAATAATTATAAAAGTTACACATTATTTTTAAAATTTTCAAATCAAGAAGAACTTCGGAGAATTAATTAATTCAATCTATCTTAATTCACTTTTTTTGTGACTTAGATTTTTTTAGCATATTTCATTACAAAGATTGTTTTGACATAAGTTTAAATTGACTATTTTACCTTTATAAAGGAAAATTATCAAGAATTTATTTTAACTTCAATATATTTCTAATCTGTATCAAACTCGTTGTTTCTAATACTACTTTATCAGTATGATTATTATTTTTTAATTAAATTAACATAATGTCTTTATGGCACAATTCTCATATAAATTATTAGACTGTCGAATTTATGTCATTTACATGTAAGGGTAGTGAATAATAATTAGGTTTCATTTAAAAATATTAGATTATAAGTCACAAAATTAAATACATAAATTATTAGATATAATAACTCATGTTTTATGAGGGTAGTTTTGTTTTTTTATATCATAATAATAAAATAGTAAAATAAAATTTATATTAAAATTTATGATCAAAGGTGGTTAAAGAACCTAAGAAAAAAATTAATAGAAGGATTTAATTGATTAACTATACAAAACCTTAATTAATTTGTATTTTTTAAGAATATTGTGAACTTATTGTAATTATTTTCTAGAAGTAAGGTGGATTTACAAAAATAGTGGGGTGGAAATATCTCCATCCGATCAATTTCTCTTTTATTGTAATTAATATATATCATTTATCTCATAGTGTTTTTATAATAACTAATAACCCCCTGACAACATATCTTTAACACATTCAGTTACACTTTCATACATATTTATTATAAATTAAATAAATCATATGAATGAAAATTAAAATTAAAAAATTAAGTATTAAAAACAAGAAATGTATGTTTTGATGTGAATAAAAAAAATATTTTTCTTATACTAGTTTCATTTTTAAACATGTCCTTACAATAAATATATAAAATAAAAAAGTACAAATAATATATTTTATTATTTATTTTATAATTATTTTTTATCCATCATTTAAGTTTTCTTATAATAATTTATTTATCATTTTATAATAGTTTTCTTATATATTTTATTAGTGGAGGATTAACATCTACTGTACCTCCAGCATGTTTCTACGTAACAATGAACCAAAAAATAAATTCATCAACCATTCATTTTTATAATTAAAAAAATAAATTATAGACCACTGTTTTCTTAGAAGCAGATGACGTAGAAGATAGAGAGAAAACAAAATAAAATAGTTATAACAAATTGAGAATTATTTTGGCAATTGGAAGAGGGTACAGAGTAAATATTAAAATTTTAAAATTATTGAATGAATGTGTAGAGAAAAAGAGTGGCCAAAGTATTATTTAAAATGCAAATAGCCTCACCTAATAAAGATTATAAGGATTAAATAATTTTGTTAATAATTTTCTTTGGCCATACGATCAATGAAAAGGGAAATGAAGCTATAAAAAGAAAAGTCCACCATTAAGTCCAGAGAGGATTATACACACACACACACACAATTTTATTAATGAATCATCAGGAAAAATATTCTCAAAGAGAAATGAGTAAAAGAAATTTTGCTATCGGCGTGCTTTATTTATTTTTTTACCACATATTTAATTTTCTTTGTCATAAGACAAAGTCAGTAAAAGAGGGATTGTTTGTAAGTTCTTGCTGCCACTTGAATCAAGCCATGATGGCTCCTAAGCAGCTTGAAACATTGGCTGCTGCTGCTACTGTTAATGTTGCAACTGTTGCCATTGTTGCTGCTGTTGTAGTTCTTGGACATTGCGAAATGCAATCTCACATTTGGTCTTCAGTAACCTCAGACAGAGCCTCAATTATTTGTTGCCGTAGTTGATGTATTATTCCAATATTATTGGATTTTTATCCTATGTTGAGCGTATGTAAGTTTAAGCTCAATTAAAAGTGATCTATTAAGGTTTTTGGTAATATATACTTTAATGTATCTAATAGGGTGTGGGCCGTTAATGTGTAGATACTTAAGGGTAATTTATTTTTTTATGATTGGCTAAAATATGAATACCTAATGACAACAGGAAATGTTGTCTATATAAGTGGTCATAGTCCGTAGATTGCACGCATCTTTCTATTTTTCTAACATCCCATCATCAGAGAGAAATCACTGAGAAAATTAAAAGATTCTTTAGGAGAACATATTGATCTAAAAGGCCAACCACACTACTCTAGAGAGCGATTAAGGATTATGAATTCAAGTATGCTTCCGTATATTTTGTTATTGTTAACATAAATATTTATTTAATATTGATTTTGATGATAACAAACTTGATTAAGATTATTTAAAAAGTTCAAATTATTCTTTCATATAATTTTCATACTATAAAGGCTTTATATTCAATAAAAAATAATTTTATCATCTTCATGTTAATGATTTAAATTGAAAAAGTTTTGAGAACTTTGAAATTAGCAAATATTGCTTAAAATTATGGAAATGGACTTATTTGACAAGTTTTATAAAGTTGTGGGCTATAGTATAATTTTATAAAGTTTTGGGGCCAACTATAATTTTGCAAAATAGCTCACTGTAGCAGTCACTGTACCAAAACGGCTAACCGACATCTTGATAACGGCTAGCCGACATCGAACAAAATTGAAGAGTAGCCTCTGGAAACTAACGGCGATCCGACATTTTGAAAATTCAGCCCAACGGTCATATTGACCAGTCAAAACGGCGATCCGATATCTAGTTAACGATGATCCGACAGTGAGCAGAAAGTCAATAATGGCTATATTTCAGCTCCAACTATAAATAAGCTCAATCAAATTCAAACAATAACGATTCCAACAATTATTATTGAGTAAAGTATTGAGCATACAACATTCATTGAGCCTTAAATTCTTGTATTCATCTTATTTACTCACACTTTGGATTTTCATTTGTAATCAAACACATTGTGTGAGAGAGATTTATTTTGTAATATACTTTTTATCAAATTGAGTGATTGTAAGTGTTGGGATACACTTGAGTTAAGAGATTGGGGATAATCTCTTATTGTAAAGGTTTATTGACACTTTGGAAGTCAATTGTAAGAGCGGTTGAAGCCTTGGAGGCTTGCTTAATGGAATCCTCAAGCCCGGTGAGCTTGGAGGCGTGGACGTAGGCACGGTTAGCCGAATCACGTAAAAATCACGTGTTTGATTTCTCTTCCCTTACGCTTTTATTATTTTGCTTGATTAAATTTATTATTTTCGTTCTTATTAAGGCATTAGATTTAAATTGTTGTGTGGTTTGTTTTTGCATAATTTTTGATAACCCAATTCACCCCCTCTTGGGTTGCTTAGATAGTATTTCAGTTATTGATTCTTGGTGATACAACTTGAATATTCCTTGATTATAGGTGATGGTTTTCACTAAAAGATTTCTTATTGTAACAAGTGGTATCAAAGCCTCTTCATATCGAATCATTAAGAATCGAATGAAAAAATTTGACAAAAAAATTGTGGCTGTTTTTTGGTTTTTTATGGATTAATTAAAATTAAAAAAAAAATACACATTTGATTTAAGGGTTTAGGCCGACAGCAGCTGCTACCACCATTGACAACAGCTGTAAATCGGGATTGGTGATAAAGAGCCAAGTAGGTAAAAGTGGTCGTCGTAGTCGCCGCTTCAAGAATGAATAAAAAACATCGGTTCTTCTTCTTTTTTTTTTTAGGCCAGCGGTAGCAACAGCCACTACCGGCGCCAAGATTTCAGCCAGCCAAAGCCACGCTACCACGTTGCGGCATATAAACTACAAGTCACGACCACGCAGTCGCTCCTGCTTGAAGTAAAAGCATCGGTCTACATCCAAAAAAAAAAAAAAGAGGGTCTTCACGACAGGCAAGGCACTGTCGTTGGCCAGCCACCAAGCTGATAGGCTAGAAGGCCGTCGCTCCAAGAAAACGAAATTGAAAAAAAAATTAGGATTTCAAAATGAGGGCTGATTCAGGATCCGATTCGAGTCAAACCCAAACTGGTTCAGCCCGAACTAGTCAATGGTTGATTGGTCAACAGTCGACGATCAATGTTGACTGTTGACTTTGACTGTTGATTAGAGTTTGACCCAATTTTTTTTTTGTGTAATTTTTAGTGCAATTTTAAATTCAAATATTTGTATGTTTATATATATATATATTACGATGAATTAATTAAGGCAACATGTCGCGAAGTGATCCCTCTTGTGGGAATTAATATATCTTGGGATATAAAAGGTTTTGTATGTGTAATTTTTGTAAATATCGATTGGCCCAAAGAAAGGTTCTTATTTGATAGAATTGCATGTGTATTTGCAGTAATAAAAATGTGATGATTATTCGATTTTACATCTGAACAATAAATCGGCTCAAAGGAAGATTTATTGTTTGACATGTTTTTATTATCAGTGTTTGATTACTACACCAAGATATCACTTACAAGTTAATATTTTGTCCAAAGGTGAAATACTAATGGAGTGTCCAGTGTCTTGAGATGGGGTTTACATTTATTTTTGTTTTGGGACTATTATGAGCTCGTTTTGTTTATTTATTATTCTCTGTTCAATTATTTATGCTGCTAATATTTCTACCAATATCAATTCTATTCCTATGCTGATTTGCTACAGCAATCTTAATAATGCAATTTCAATCTAATTAAAATAAAATAATGAAATTAATAAACTAACTAAATTAAAAATGCAATGAACAAAATGCAATAAGTAAAATTTTAAGTCAAACTAAAAGATTTACTCAATGAGAAATGAGTAGTTGAGTGTTTAAACCCACTTAATGATATTGATTAGTTTTTTCAATTATAATATTGTTGCTACAACATCTACTACAGTACCATGCAGAATCTCTCATACATCCTTAACTGTCGCATGTTGGATATTTTATATTTATATGCAACCTAACAGTGACCAATTGTTATGCTAAAATTATATATAACATTATATATTCTAGGTTCCAATTACCCTATAAGGTGAATCTCTATGTCTACCTCTTCATTAATTTTAGATTGAGCATGGTACTATTCAAATTGAGATTAACTCAATTTGGGAAACTCAATCTAAAATCAGGTAGCTTCTTATCTCAGTCAAGTTTTTGCTGGGTAAATGGGTCTATTAAAATTGCACTTCCCACCCAAAAAAAAATAAAATTATAAAATGAATAAGATTTGAGTAGGAAAGTAAGCTTCTTTCGGATTATAAGCCTTTTTTTGGATATAGTAATAGGGTTTATAAAGAAGACATAATCCAGCAAAAGGAAAAATGGTGTAGAGTTTGAATTGATGATGTTTTGAGATTTTTTTTTTTCTCAGCAAGAATTTGTAATTTGGTTTCTGGGTGATTGTAAATTTTAATTTTAGAAAATGGTTTGAATTGTTTGTATTTTGTAGAATGTTAAATCTATGATCTTTTATATTTTATTTTACTTAACTTTTGTTTATTAGTTTATATTTTGTAAACAAATTCATATTCAATTAGATTTGTTATGGATTCGTTTATTATGGGATAAACAAATCCAAATTTAATTCTACTAAATGAATCAAATCGAATATTCGTTCAATAAACAAGTTGAATAAGAATCCTAAAATTTTGATTCATTTAATAAATGAATCGAATTTGAATAAGCAGAATTTTGATTAAATTCGTTTAAGATTCGATTCAAATTCGATTCGTTTATTCGTTTTGCCTCCTTTAACTTCACTGCTATAGTTAAAATCATATAGACATCCTCTAAGCTTTATAGTTAGTCATCCACTGTAGCTAAATCGCACATAGAGAATATATCTATATAAAGTATGGATTATAATACTTTTATCCTTTTGTAGTGTTTGTTTTTCGTACTTGGGCCCTTGATAAATTTGTAGTATCACATTCATCCTTGTTAAGATAGTAATTAAAAGAACACATTATTAAAGAGTGGATGTGATAATTACGTATACAAATTGATTATCTGAGACCTTTAGATATGAAACTATTTGTTTGTCATAAGATCAACTTTATTTCTCAACGGTGTGTTTCCTTTATTGCTATTTTAACACCAGAGAAGAAATTTTAATAATATATTTTTATTTATTGTAGAGAATTTAAATAAATGCTTGCATTAAATACATTTTACAATAAAAAAAAATCTCACATACTAATAATGTTAAAATTATTATTTTACATAATATTCAAAATCATTTAAATTTTAATACATTTATTTTAATATTATGATTTCATTTATTATAAAATTTACTTTAATATAATAAGATATATCTAATAGATTGTAAAATATTAAAATATTTTTTAACTATTGAAATTAGTTTAAAATTTATATATTATTACATTTATTTTAAATTTATATTTCTATTTACTGTAAAACATTATGGTCAATTTTTTTGGGATAGTAGATGTAAAGGGTATGGTGGTCAAAATGAGGTCTTGGTGTCATTTTTAAAAAACTTAGAGGTATTGATGAATATTTCTCCTAACTTTGAAAGTGTAGTTGTCTTTTTTTCTTTTTAAAAAGAAATTGTAGATAGTTCAATTTGAATTCTAATTAATTCAAATATGCATGATTCTATTAAAGTTAAATACATGTGATTTAATCATTCAAAATTTTGTATAAGAAAACTATGATTGAAAAAAATTATGAATTAGAATAGGTATTGACAGAAAAAGAATTTAAAAAAAAAAAAAAAAAAAGATTACAGGGTGCTAACAGTCCGACCCTAACTACTGGTTTGACAAACACTGAGGTAATCTATTTGGGCTTAACATTTTTGACAATTTACCGAGTGATTTAGGAAATTGCCTTCAGCATTTGAGATAATTAACGGTAAAAGATATGCTAGATTTTTCATACAATAAAAGAGAATTTTTGGTGCTGCGAAGGATATGATTTTTATCTTTCTTGGGTTAGGTCGTGACGGTGGTGCTATTAAATATTTTATTCACTCGGTCAAAATCAGAAGTTTCAGAATATGTTATTGGTCTTATTCCCTCGACCCCTATTCAACAAGAACATATATTTGGCATTGAATTTTAATTTTTTCTACCATATTTGTAATAACTAATAAAATATTACAATCATATTCAATCAATGAAAAGGGAAATGAAGCTATAAAAAGAAAATTTTTAAGACTACTAGAAGAAAAGTCCACTGTAAAGTCTAGAGAGGATTCAATACACACACGAGACAGTTCTGTTAATGAATCATCAGAAAGAAAAGAAAAGAAAAAACACTTAAAAGAGAAACGACAAAACAAAAAAGGAAATTTTGCTATTGCCTTGATTTATTTATTTTTTAACAACACATTTAATTGTTTATATCATAAGCCAAATTCACTAAAAGAGGGATCGCTTGTAAGTTCTTGCTGATCACTTGAATCAAGCCATGATAGCTCATGAGCAGCATGGAACATTGGCTGCTGCTGCTGCCAATGTTGCAACTGTTGCCATTGTTGCTGCTGTTGTAGTTCGTGAGCATTGCAAAATGCAATCTCACATTTGCTCTTCAATAACTCAGACTGAACCTCAATTATTCGTTGCTGCAGTTGATGTATTATTCCAACACATCCATAAACTGGGTCTTGAACACGTAGCTTTGCTTCAACAGCCATGCTATCAGCTGCCATCTCTCTTAAATGCTGTGGAATATTCTGTTTATTTGTCAAATTAGTTAAAGAAATCAAATTAACTCATATTTAGAGAAAATCAATTAATTATCAACCGTAAACATAACATAAATCAAATTTAACTTATTTAAAATAACAATTATGGTTGCCTAAAAGTTAATCTATAAATATAAATGGCACTTGGAAAATTTTATACGTACACACACACACACATATATGCAAATTTAGCTTAGGATTCTAGACTTTGTTGATAAACCATATGACTTAATAATTTTTCCAAATTTAAATAAAGTCCAGAAACCTAGATTTGAATATTTCTACGTATATATATAAATATGATTTTCTAAGATGTTGAAGGAAAAAATAAGAAAATTTTAATTTTGTTATGATCATATTAATTATTTTGACATAGTCCTAGCTTTAGTGAACAAAATAAAGTTATCCAAATTCTGCAAAACCCTCGTATAATTTATTACAAAGAAGACTATAGAATGGGAAACAGAATCATATCTTATACTTGTAAGCAAACAAAGATTTAGAAAGAAAATTACAGTAAATAAAGTTTATGAATTTAATGTTAGAATTACCTGGAGCATTTTGGAAATGTTGCTGGCACCATAGATTTTATGGACCTCAGAAAATCTCTGAGGATCGGTTGAGGGAAAATATGGTGCTAGCACACAATCTTTAGGGCATTTTCTTCTCAAAGATTTGCAAGCTGCACATCTACTGCTACTTGAATTCCAAGACATTTTTAGATTCTTGAGTATCTCCAATATCTTCTCACCAAATCTTTCAAGCGATTAAAAAAATTCCTCAATGGTTCTATCAAAAGATTGGCTTGTGATATATAAGGGAGATGTAATCTTGATTTTTTTACACTTGCTTAGAATTCTAATATTGGTAAGAGAATAACGGTTATTTTCCTTTTTCATGTTTTTCAAAATGTCATGAAAAATATGGAAAGTTTTTGGAGAAATTGATGTGTTCGAGGATTTACTATTAGCACTTAGCTGATTTCCTATATCACTTATAGAAATTAAGATGTCACAAGTGGCAGCTAGCTTAAGTTTTTTTTTTTTCCCTTCCATCTTTAAATAATTGCTACATTTGAATCAAGTCTCATATTCGTTTCTTTAAATCTCTTATTCTTGTATTAAAAACAATAATTTTAGAGTTTGAATCCTGCTCACAAGAATGGAAGAGGGAGTTAAATTGTTATTACGCTGAGATCCAAATGGTGATTTGAGCTAAGAGTAGACCGACGATCATGCAGTCATTCGGCCGGCTATTTAAAGAAAAAAGATTGCATCTGCTCCCCCATCGTATAACCGGTAATAAAAAATAATAATAATAATAATTCCATATCCGCTAGAAAGCCCAGAGACTAGATTTTAGGATTGGAAAGGAGAGTCCTTGGTACCCAAATGGTCCAACCCAATGGCCCAACTTGGTCCAATATTGAATTTTGAAAATTCAACCAGTATCAGCAGATTCAGCACCTTCATGAATTTGTACTCCTTTGGTTCAACCGAATTATTAGAGTAGGAAAAAATAATAACAATAATTGAAAGAAAAAAGGTTCCAGTGTGGGAGATATTACAATTAACAAAATATATGATCAAGTTCTACAACAAATCAAATATCTTTTTTTTTCCCCCCCAAGAGGTTACAAAACATCTTGATTGAACAATATGAAAAATCATTTTAATAACAAAACTTCTTGTTTCGGGATCTTCCAGTTTTCAGACCTAATTGAAGTATGAACAAAGTAATTATTTACCAGTCCATATGCTTACCTGAAAAGCTTGACTGAGGTAAATTACACTTTTTTTTTTTGGGCAAATAACTGCTTTCTTTTAGGTTGCTTCAAATGGCAGTTAACAAAAACATGAATGGGCCATATGGTTCTTCTTCAAAACATATGGGGAGATGAAATCTGTGGCGGAGGCAGAGGAACCAGAAATATCAGCCGGAACGAGGATTTGATTCTTACCGGAAGCTATTCTCTTTCCGGCTACATTTGCATAAAACAGGCCCGAGATAGCTGGTACAAAAGCATCGCTCTGTGAACATAGGTAGAAGTCAATAACCTTTTCAAATTCCGAGTCTTCTGAATCTAGGAACTTTTCCTTCTTATCTGCAGGCGTGATGTTTTCCTGCAATAGTATACCAATGCAAAGATGACTTCAGAACAAAGCAGTTGCTTTAAGATTAAAAAACAAAACTGAACAGTAAGAACTGACAATTATCAAGCATGGTGCCAAAATTTTGAAGCATAACAATGAAAAGGGTTGAAAGTGAAAGTCGCTAAAAACAACCGGAATGCCCTCAATAACATATAAATAACTCAAAGATCATGTGGCAAAAACATTTAACATTATTAGAAGATTAATCGGAGCAGAAAAGAGAATGTCTCACCTTTGTATATGTTTTAGGGAAGATATCTTTCAGCACTGAAAGACTGCTATCCCACCTTGATTGAGTCAAGTAGATGGTGGTATCCTTGTCGTATCCAATCTTCCTCAAAAATACAGCAATTTCATGTGCACCGTAGCAACTTTTCCTGCCATTGCCTTCATGACAACCCTTATTATCCAATAGATCAACCCTCAAGTCCACTGCGATAAACCGGCCATCTGACTTGCGACTCAATGTTCTTAGCCGCTCGACCATGGAGTCAACTACTTCATTGACATCTGGTTGCAACTCCAAAGTCCCAAACATTGCCAAACATGCAACTAAATCAGCATTACTTTTCTCTGTGCTCTTTCTCATATTCACTGAAGGGAAGTAAGTTGCCAGCCTTATGTTTCCCTTTGCTTTAAAGATGGGTTGAATATTTTCTATGATATGATCTTCTGTGACTCGATTAGGAACTTTCACAACAGCAAGATTTCGAAATGAAATCTCCTCAGGCAGTTCTTTTACTACTTTGACCACTCCATCCAGGCTTCTTATAAACTTATTGACATCATAAACATCTTCAAATTTCCTGGAAGATATAAAATTCTGTTAGCCCCGACCAAATGAACTTCAGTAAATTTAATTTCACTGGTTTGTAGCAAGCTTTACAATTCTGCATAGATTAATAGTTAATATTATTGATTTACATTTTCTCAGTTTCTCTCTATCCTGTTACTTAGAGACCCATCCAAGAGTTTTTGGTTTGACAATGATAAATTCTAACGAAACAGACGCAGCAGAATACGTGTTTGTAATGGATAAAAGTGGAGCCATCATGAACACTAACCTCTCATCACCTGGTTTGCTTCCTCTAATGTCAGGGACTACAAGAGTTGCTCGCAGAACTCTTGCCACAACAACTGCATCAGCAATCTGAAAAATGCAATCACCAGTAAATTGATATTAAAATTGAGCAAAAACATCAAAAAGGCTTGTAATGCACATGCTCCCAAAAATTAGAGGAAACTGGCAGATTATCGAGCAAAGTACATTAAACAAAGAACAAAGTAGATTGATCCAACTAAGAATCATGAGATATAAGACTTTTTGTGAAAACAGAGCCTGTGAACTAAAATCATAGCAATGAACTTTTCTACAATGCCTCAGCCAAGAGATAAGCAGGCATAGCTATGTTAATAACCACAGCCAGACCTAACGGATGCTAAAGATATGTATGAGTTAGCAAAGAGCAAGACAGCTTCGCTAAAGCCCTTCATTTCTCATTACAAAGCACAAATAGTATTGGATATGCATTGGTAACCACTAAATTTAGAGAAGAATGTTAACCACCATACGCCTTTGATGAAAACTTTTTCAACATTGCAAAAATGAAAATACATAAAAAATATATCATGCAAAACTCAAAGGCCATCAAGATACCTGAGAGACATGGTATTCAGGGCCATTGGTCAACGAGAAAGTTACGTATCCTCTCGACTCCTCTATCTCATCTATTGGACAAAAGAGACCAAATCAGTGATTCAAGGAGAAGCATCTTCCACTATACTATTTGTGGGTACAAATATATCCAGATATGTAGTAATCAATAAAATTCCACTTATATAGAAGCAATCAAATTAGGTTACCAAAGTTGGTTTTGGACCAACAAGGTTTTAGCTGTTCGCCGTCCTCAAGCCATGGCCCTTTACTCAGCTTCGCAATCGTGCGAAGGCCCTCCTCTGCAACCTTTGCAACATCCTGTACATCCCCTGGAAGTTTTTCCTTTTTTACACAATATTAAAGCGTTAATTGATCACACAAAGTAAGAAAAGAAGCAGCTCCAGGACAGTTAAAGATTTGTTATTACAAGAGAAAATTGTCAAATCATATCTATAGACACACAAATTCAATTACAAAGACAGCAAAATAACAATAAATTTAACAATTTTGTTCTGTTATCTTGAGAACGGAATACAAATTTCTATTCCATTCCTCCATTTCAGCACAGCCAAAACAAAAAACCCAATACTGTGTAGAAAAATGGTTCCATTTTCCCCCTTAAATCAACATTAGCTACAGAAAAGAAAATTAAAAATCAAATTTTTATGCTACAAAATACAAAGCCTCGAAGATCTTTCACACAATATCAAAACAGATCAAACAAGCTACACCTTAAGATAAAAGAAAAACACAAACACACATATAAACATTTCAAAAGAAACTTAAATCAGAACTTTACAAACAAAAAGTGCAAACTAGAAAGCAGATTAGAAGCAGTGAACTAATGCAAAGGCAATTGAAGTAACATTAATAGAGTTACTTACAGTGATAGAATCAAAGTGGTCTCTCTTAATCATATTACCAAGCATTACAAACATTGTGAGTGTCAAAATACCAGCCACAACTTGCCTCAAATCTACACCCATTTCAAACTTAAAAAATAAAAATAAAATTCAAAATAAGAATAAGAATAAAAATAAAAATTCTATGTGGGTATCTTTAGAAGCAGAAGATGAAGAAGATAATGTTTTGGTTGGTTTGATGGGTCAAAATTTTTAAACTTTAAAGCATATTGAGGTGAGCTGAGGTGAGTTGGTAAAGAGAGGAGAGCTGATAAATGCAGAGTTGAAGAGAGAGGAAGAAAGTGAGAGTTTATCTTAAATGAGCTAAAGAAATAATACTCGGATTCTCTCTCTTTCTTCTTTCCTACAAAAAGACCACCGACACTTGCGTTCCGCTTGCTGAGAGACAATCATAGACTTCCCGTCTATTTTATTACAACTTGTTTTGTTTTTGTTTTAAATGTTTTTCTTCTTTTTATTATTTTCTCTCTTTTTTTAATTAAAGAAGAAATTAAAAAAAAAAAGTAAATATAAATTTTAAGCAATTTTTTTTGGATACCGTGGTCTAAGCTCAAGTATGCCCGATAGTCAGATTATAGTAAGCTATTCTAATATATATTGATATTCAGCACAAGAACCAATTATACAATACCATAGGTCATATATATTGATCAAATTATAGTAAGCTATTCTAATAAACAATTAAATCGACCAAGAAAATCTTAGCACAGAAGAAAAAATCATACGCTCAATGTATTAATAGAAGGTATCTTTACTCATTATTCACATAATAAGTTATCTCATTTTAAAATATTCTAATCTCTTACCCAAATTAAAAATGTGGATTATAAAATTTTATATTTGAGTTCGTAGTAGTAATTGAATTCTTGAAATTAAAAGAAAAACTATGAATGAGAATGGAATATAAGTTTTCTTTAATTTATTCTAATTATTTATTTTATTTGTATATAATAAAATTAATTAAGATTTTTATTGTTGGTTAAATTTTTCCTTAACAAATTTAATTGCATTTAATTGAATTCAATGTTGGTTCGCTTTGGTAACTCGTCACATTTCATTCAACAATAAATGAAAATTATCATAACAAACTAGCATGTGTTCAAATGTACTTTATTACCTTCAAATCGTATCTTTTCCATTAGTGATCTTTTAACCTTTTAGAGGAACTACCAATTAAAAGAAGATTCATTGATTTTTCTTTTTCTTGAAATAGATTTCAAAACAATAAAAAATGAAGAAGAATATTTTTCTTAAGTAAATTTTCAGGAACATATTTAGTCTGATTCTATAAATGACAAGGTTTGTATATAGACAAAATTCTTTTTGTTTATTTATAACGACACTGCCAAGAAAATTTTAATTTATAATGCGTAAGAAAAATTGACTTGTTTGTGAATACATCAAGGGGTGGATGACATCATAAATATATATAAAGGTAAGTGCTTGATACTAAGGTTGAGTACAAACTCAAACAGAGGTTATGATTGGGGATGGTGTGCTTGATCAGTTAACTCAAGGTAAATGATTATTTCTTGAGTAAGAGTTGCAAAGAAATTTTTTTATTACAATTTAAATATGAGAAATAAAATAGGGAAATATAAAATTTTTTCTAAATTTGGATGTAATCAATATATTCCTTCTTGTTTGGCGAAATTAATTATTTTTTCCTCCTATTAAAATTTGTTTGAACTTGCCACTTGAGCTTTGATCTAATGGTGAACCATTACTCTTGAAGTTAAGCATGACTATTAGGGTAGTAGTTCAAGTCTCCATAGGCTCAACATCTCTCAATTAAGCAAAAAATTATATGGAGTTAATTTGTAAGTTTTTTTTCCTTACGAAATACGAGTGGAGCAGAGATATCCCTCGTTTGTGAGGGTCATATGTCTGGGCATGTACTTCATAGAATTAATGTAATAATGTAAGTCTCAGTTATATATCTAATCAGTGTAATATTTGCTCTAATAAAAGTTATAAATATCTATGTAATACATTAATATGATGTGTAATCAGTATTAAAAAAAAATTATTTCAACTTCCTGACGTACAATATTAATTACACAAGATGATTCATCTTTTAAGGACAATCTAACTTTTAGTACTACAAAAATTGGAAAAGTTGAAAATGAATGAAACTTAACACTAATTTTGAAGTAATTAAAGAAGCTGATAATTAACACAATATTATTAATGTTATAAGGCTCCAGTGGATTTAAAAAAAAAAAAACAAAGAGAAATGGTTAATTTTACCAAACAAAAGATAGGGTTTAGTCGCTTTCGGCTTTCCTCCTATAATATTCTGAAAATGCTAAGAAAAATAAAATATGAATATCCATAAGGAATTAAAGATAAAATAAAAATGTAAGTTCAAATATTTCTTTTTTTTTTTAAATTGATGGATGTCGTAAAATTCCACTTATCTATAATCAAGAATCGGATTTTCTTATTATCTCAATCTCTTTATAATAAAATTCATGTGGCTGATTGGTGACTAATTTAAGACTTATGACATGAGATTTTTTAAAAAATTGATAAGAGTTGAAATACGAGGGATCCCAATCACATACACAAACAAGCAAAAATGACTGAATTAGTTGGCCCATTGACATCAAAATACGTGTTATGTAGTATTGAAATTGCAATTATTATGAAAAGCGCATCAAATTTGCGGTCAATCTTGAAAATACAACAATTATCGCCTTAAATTTTGGGAATACAACAAGCGTAATCTATGGGAAGTAAAAGTGTCAATATTTGATTTGGGAACGTTTAATGGTTTAAGACTTTAAGTCAACTTATTTTAATAAAGAGTACTAAATTTTGTTGGTTTGGAATCAGATGTATCACTATCCTAAACAAACATTGTTTATAATAATCCAACTGACTTTATTTTTGCTTTAAAATTACATGCTTCACATGTGGAATCTTGGAGCATATTCCATAAATTTTACAATATGATTGTGTTTTAGGCATTTTGATTTTAACCTTGATGATATTTTTTTTTTTTTCATAAAATGCCAACTACTCTTTTCGATATTAACAATGCTTTTATTTGCTTCAACACTAAAATAATACAACAGCTAACAGCTTTGCTTTAGTGGGTTTGGCCAGTGGCAAGCAACTTTCAATGTGTCGTAGACAACATCAGCTTGTATTAATTATCAATTAGCTGATAATCCAAAGAAATATAAAAAATTATAGCTAGTGCTATTTGTTTAAATAGAGATATAACTTTGAGTTTAATAATTTATTAAAAAGTTTAGGTTGAACAAATCTTGGAGGTTGGAAGACCAAGATTGTTCAACAACTTTTATGGCAAGTCAATGATCCTAAAATCTATTGTAGGCGATTGGTATGGACTCGTGGTATGTACTAATAAGAGCTGGCTAAACTAAACAGTTTAATCGATTGTGTTCATATTATGTCAAATTTAAGTTGATTTAAGTATAATTTATTTAATAATCATATTAAAAAAATTGAAATCCAAACTCGACACATAATATAAATGCGTGACTCACCATGGCCCATTAACCTCCTTAATACGTATTTAACATGATTTACCGTACGTATTTTGTACATATTTATTCCTTTATATATTTAAATAATATGATATATTGATAAAATAAATATACTTATTTATCAAAATATTACACATTTATACTATTAAAATTGTAAATTTATCTAAAATTTTATAAAATAGAACTTCATATAAATGTTTATCCTTTACAAATAATTGTGTCATTAACTAAGTAAACAATCAAGAACTTTAATTTTAACACGATCCCAAAAAAAAAAAAGTTTTGATCCACTTATTTAATAATAAGTTGAAATTTAATGAATCAAACCCACTTATTCATGTTACTTGCGTCCAATAAATGGGTTGTGTCAAATTTGTTTAGTGTTCAGCATGTGTGCCGTTCATCTAATCTTGCAGCTCACAACTTTGCAAATTTAGCTTTGTCCAAGAGTTACTTATGAAAATCTATAATTCCTTTTTTAGTTCTTCACTTAGTCCTCGATGGTGTAACCGTGACTGATGGTTGAATTGTTGGTATCTCCTCAATTTTATGGAGTTCAAATTCTCAAATTGAGGGGTTCAAATTCTCCCATACCATTGGGGAAACTGAATATATATACATACACACACGTATATTAACTAACTTGGGTTTTGTTCGTGATTTCGTCACTTGGTATCATAAGAAAGCAACCCATTAATATTTTCAAAACTCTTTAAAAATTTTGCAGCTATTTTCTCATGATGCAAATGGGTTCTGAAAATATCATCTTACATAGTTATCTTTTTATTTAGCTTCTCGGTATTTTCTTTTTTCCGCTTTAGCTTTCTGCACATTCTAAAGTGTAAAGCTCACTATGTTCCTCGTCAGTAGTTATAGTTCCTCTCTTTTATTTTTTTAATAAAGTAATTCAATTCCTATTAAATATATATATATATATATATATATAAAATTCTTTAAATATTTTAAGTCATAATAAATCTAAATTTATTAAATATTAATTTATATTTATACTTAAAATAAAAATTTAATTTAAATAACATTATAAGATCGTAACAAACCTAAATATTTAACAAATGATGATGCATTATTTTACTTGCATTATATAAAATCATTTTAATTATTTTACTTTAAATACGTAAAAGTATTTTAATTTTATTTCATAATTTATTATTTAATAAAATATTAAATTTAAATTAAACAATTATATTTGACATTAATAAGTAAAAAACAAAAAAATTTTAATTTATATTATATTTTTTTATAATATAATATAAATTTATATTATATTATATAATTATAGAGAATTATAGTTTTACAATATAATATTAAATTATAGTATGTTATAATAACTAATATATAGAAATATATTACATTATAATATAATAATATTCATAGTATAAGGTAATATTATAATATTTTATTATTTAATACTAGTATATTATTAAATTATTTTTATTATAAAAATTAATATACAAAAATAATTATTTATTACTTAATTTCAAAAAATTAATAATAGAACCCTAGAATATTGATAAATTTAATTAATATTAATTTTATATAATACAATTTATACTATACTAAATATAGTATTGTATTACAACTTAATACAATATATTCTAATACAAATATATTATACTATAATATAATATAATATAATTCAACCCAATCAAAGAACACTTATGCATGTGAAAAGTAATATGCGACTCTGCTTCTTTGGCAGGTGATGATCGAGACTTCAGGGCCACTTTAGGGTCAATTAGTCCCTCTCATAATTCTGATGAAAAAAATGAGTATGAAAATGAGGCCCATTTGAAGGACTGCATATTGCAATCAATTGGGACCCAATCTTTTTGTAAAATAGACTCATGTCTGCCTATCGATTTATCCATAACTTTGATCTCATCATAGTAACAGAGGCGCGTGCATTTAAATTAAATCCAAATGATTTAAAAATTAAAAAAAAAATACGGATGCGGTAAGTCTCGTGGTATTAGATTTCAAAATTATGTGACTATTAAATTTGATATATTTGTTATCCACACGCAAAAATACCAACAGTATATTTGGATATGATTTTGATTTGAGCAATACAGATTTTATTTATTAATCATGTATATAAATATAGTATCATTTAATGGAAATATAAAAGTTTTCATACAATATTAAAAATAGTTTAAAATTATAAGAGTAAAAAAATGGTAGCTTTTCTTGTTTCAGTTTGTGTAAGTTTAAATATTTCAACAAGCCTAATCAAATTTACATTAAAAGGAGAGCATGTTATTCAAAATAAGCAAGTTTTAAATTTAGACCCATTCATTATTTGAACTCATACGTATTTAAAATTGTATTATATTATTAATTTTTTTTTATGTTTTTATTTTTTATTTTTTATTTTGGAAGTGTCGATCATATAGAGACAAGCTACAAAAGTAACAGCAATAACATTTTAAGTAATTTTTAAAATACCAGGATTACATGGCACAAGTTTGATGATTATAGATCTCTTTTAGCTATTATACTGCAGCATTCAGAATCGTAGAGATTTAAAGTAAAGTACTCCAATTTTTAAGTATGTCACATGCTTTTTCCTTTTGTGCACGTGCCTTGCCGGTAAGAATACATCTCTCACAATTATTAGTATTATAGTATTAACCTATGCACCTACTGCTGTGATTAGGTAACAAATCTTATGTTTTTAAATTAAATAATTATTTTCACTTGTAACTTTTTGCATCAAAATGTAAATTCATAAATATGAAATTGTTGTGAGGTAGTGTAGCTACCAAAAAGAAGGCCTCCACTTTACTCTAGCTCTTTAAATTTTGGCAAATATTGGTACCATCAACAAATATATATCTACTCACAAGCTTGCCTTCACTCAATGGTAAATAGATAATTGGATAGGGAGTTATTAGTGTACCGATTTGTAGGTTTGCACATTTTTTTTTTTTTTTGAAATGATGGAAATAAAAGTTTTGGAGATATTTTTAGTGAAATGAGTAGTGTATAATTTTATGAAAAAAAAATTGTTAGCCCCCAACGCTCAGGAAAAGGGACATAAAATTCACTAATATTTTAAAAAATGTATATGATCCATTTTTCTTTAATTAATTATGTTTATTTTAATTGAAAAAAGGGTAATATTGTATATCTACAAAAGAATAAACTTGTATTTATGTGTAAAATTCCTAGAATCATCTTCCTCTCTAAAATTGCATCTGCCACTTCTTTGAAAATTAGCAAGACTTGGGAATTTTACGTGTTATTTCTTGTAATTTTTTTTTTAAAATGTACAATACCAACATAATTGATTAACGAAAAGGGGTTATATGTCTTTGTTAAAACATTAGAAAATTTTATGTCCATTTCTCCAAATGTTAATGGATTAATAGTCTTTTTTTTCCTAATTTTATTATTTTTATTGTAGTGACAAAATGAAGATTTTGGTTTGACAGATGCCATAACAGAGTAACTATAAACTTAACTAGGTTTATTGTAAATATGTAAATTAAAGAGGCCTATAGTAGAAGCTATAGTCGATAAATCATAAAATATAATAGTAAAAAATTATGTAAAAATAAAGGGGTCAAAAATAAATTCACATATATAATATGGGTAAATTTTCATTTACTTAGGGTTGCTAAGGCCACCCTCAAATTGTACGTGGTTCTTCTGCACCTGTTACTTGGGAAAGCAAGATAGAAATAAAGAATAGAGAAAATTTTGGATGAAGTTATTCTCACCGCGTTATGTGGAACTTCATTATATAAGTGCGACACTTGGGAGACACTAAACCTGAATTTGATATTATAGATCCCATAACTATCTTTCAAAGCTCGCACTTAAATTAAACAGTCTCATCATATCAATATAATGACATGATGCGACTGTGTCTCACTCCCAAGGTTTGAGATTTCTAATTTCATAATTAAACACTAGAGATACAATGACTTTGCATGGATGATTTCCAACAGTCTATGTTATTATGTTATTTATTCTTATTAAATACATTCGCTTTAGTGTTTTTATCCAACAATATATTGGAGATGCTATTAAGTACATCAATGAAGAAAATACTACACGTTTATTATAACTCTGTAAAATATAAATAAAAATAACCCATAATATCTTGATCAGCACAATGGGATTGAACACGACTTGAATGTTTGCTCCGATTAACTGGAGTAATTGTTATTTCTAATGCTCATAACATCTCTAGGTAAGGACTGAGGTATAATTGGATGTTGTACCTGTTCTTCTATATAATTATTATCAATGTCAATCTTTGGAGGATTAGAATTGTCTTATCTAAGTTTTCCTAATTTTTTAACAACCCTATCACATGTGTTTTTTAGTAACAGTGCAAGAGTATGATTTAACTTCTTTATTTTTTATTTATTAATCACTAATCATCACTTGAATTTTTATTCACTAAAAAATTAGAGAATCTGATCCATCATTTGCATGTCACGAAAGCGCTAAAATATAGCAAGCAATATTTTTTCTTTCAAAAATTTTATCAAAAAATAGTATTTAAAAGAGAAATCTACCATGCTAACAAGCTGAGAATGGGTAGAAGCTTATTAATCCCTATATTTTGAGGTTAGTGTCTGTTTAATTCTTATATTTTTAAAAATACCTCATTTAGTTCCTGCCGTTAAATTATTAGGACACTCTGTTGAATAGTTAATATACTAATTTTTTTTATTAATGTCCAAAAAAATTGGTAATTTATTTTTCTTTACAATATTAATTTTTTTGAACATACGTGAGCTTCCACAAAAATTAATATATATCCTATTTGATTTTATTTTATTTTTTGAGTTAAATTTGTAATTTAATATTTTCTTTTTATCACTATACAAAAATAAAAGATCTGGTATTGTGAGAGAGTAATACTATAAAAACAAGCCAAAAGAAATAAAAAGTAATGGCAAAAGTGTCAACAATTTAACGGCAGGGAGTAAATGATATATTTTTAAAAATACAGGGACTAAATAAGTACTAACCTCAAAATATAGAGACTAAACATATTTTTACCTGTCTGAAAATTGAGAAAGATTGGTAAACAACACCATAGAGTGTCCCAAAGGATTTGATACTAACAAATAATAATTAAGTGGGTATCTGAAATTTTTGGTAATTTATCAAGTAAAATTAGAACTAAATTGCCCCAAATTTTATGATAAACAGTTCTCAGGCTTGGTTTATTGCTTATTGGTTTTATGGCTTCAAAGCTAAAATAGCTAAGAAGTTGGGTGTTTCCTAATTATTGTTTTCGAAGTTTGGTAAAGGGTACTAAGGTTAATGCTATATCTTTCTTCAAATAAATGCGAGATAAAATCAATTTATTTTTTACAAGCGACAACAATTAATATTATTACTTATCTCTTTGGAATCTAAAATCTAATATAAAAAAATTAATCCTGTCACTTTTGTGGAGTTTAGAAACCTGACAAAATAAAGGGAAAACCACCAAAATCTTATTCTTTTTCGGTGAAATTAACCAATTTTTTTTTATCATATTTTAAAATCCACCAAATCCTCCCTGTTAACCTTTTTAATTCAAATTTAGTGTTAAATTCATTAATTTTGTAATTGTCAGATTTTTTCTATTTAGAAAAATATGGAATTGCCCACTAAAAATTGTGTATCATGCTGTTTTAAAACAAAAGAAAAGAATTATTAATTTTTTCAAATAAGAGGGAGGACTATTCATTTTCCCTTGTATAAATGATAAAGCCATTGTATGAGTCTTAATCAATTCAATGATTTTAGGAGACTTGGACGGAAACTGAATTAAGGAGGCTTAGTCCCAATCATATGCAGTAAAATTTATTATCTATAGGCAACAGGAAACTGATTCATTGTACTGCTTTCACAAGCAAGATCTCTAGAGTTTTTCTCCCCTGCAACTACACCATACAGGTGTACTGCTTTAGAATCCCTAAGTGGGTTTCGAGAAATCTTTTTGAGATGGTGGTTTGTTTGTTTGTTTGGTTTCTGTGATGTTTGTTTTGCAAGTGAGGTTTGGTTTGAATATCGTTGTTATATTTCGTTTTCCCTGATTTGGTACGTTTGGTGGAGAAAATTAAATGAGTGATACAAAAGAAACCAACTCTGTACTGAAACTGAAAGGCTAATATAAGAGCCCAAGTGGTAGTTGAATTTAGTTAGGGGAATCTAGATTCTGTTCATATTTCGGCAATGACTGAAGGGGACAGCATTGAGAGTCTTTTAGCTGCTAGGAAGTTATTGAATAGTAGCTTAGACAAATCAAGAGCTGTTGCCTTGGCTCTTGGCAAAACTGGGTCAAGATTGGAGGAGATTAAAGAAAGATTGCCTTCTTCGGAGGCTGCATTTAGATGCTTTTCTATGCAAAAGTGCTCATTTGTTGTTGTAAGGAATCAGATTGACAGTGCCATTGGCCCTGCTGCTGCTGTTTTGAAGGTCTTTGATTCTGTGCAAGAGCTTGAGAAATCACTCATATCAGAGTCGCATTCAGATATTTTTGGTTACCTCGTAGTCTTGAAACAGCTTGAGGAAGCAATGAAATTTCTTGCTGATAATTGCAGGCTTGCAATTCAGTGGTTGGAGGGAATTGCTGAGGCTCTTGAAGGAAATGTAGCTGTCACTGATCGGTACAACTGC
This sequence comes from Citrus x changshan-huyou, assembly GCA_039657385.1. Classification (NCBI taxonomy): domain Eukaryota; kingdom Viridiplantae; phylum Streptophyta; class Magnoliopsida; order Sapindales; family Rutaceae; genus Citrus; species Citrus x changshan-huyou. The sequence goes on along the minus strand of CM077547.1, from coordinate 15,818,890 downwards.
AGTGTCAAAAAGTCATTTAGAATTCTGCATGAGTTGCTGGCCTATGAGGCGTCTGCTCGTCTGAATGGAGGGCTTCTATTTGAGGCATTGAACTACCTCGAGAGTGAGTTCAATCGGCTTGTGACAGAAAACACCATTCCGTTTGCTTTGGTGGCTTCCTCTTCCTCTCCTGGAAAGCAAGCTTATATTGGTTCATCGCTTATGCCAGTAACTGTTATACAGAAGTTGCAGGTTATAATAGACCGACTAAAAGCTAACGGTCGGCTTGAAAGTTGTATATCTGTATATGCTGGAGTCCGGAGTTTGAATATCAGGAAAAGTTTGCAAAAACTTGATTTGGAATATCTGGAGAAATCGGCTAAAGAATTTGATGATGTGCAAGATATAGAGGGACTCATAGGTAATTGGTGTAAGCATTTGGAGTTGGTGGTGAAGCATGTATTCGAGCCCGAGTGCAAGCTCTGCAGTGATGTTTTTAATAAGATTGGATTAGATATTTGTAATTGTTGCTTTGCGAAGATTGCCATCCAATCCGGAATTCTTTCTTTCCTCCAATTCGGAAAGAATGTTACAGAAAGTAATAAGGATCCTGTCAAACTCTTGAGGCTGTTGGAAATTTTTGCCGCTTTAGACAAAGTGAGAGTAGATTTCAACAGACTGTTTGGAGGAGAAGCCTATGGCGATATCCAAAGTCTGATAAGGGATCTCATAAGAAGAGTTGTTAATGGTGCTTGTGAGATTTTCTTGGAACTGCCTCTTCAAGTGAAGCTTCAAAGGCAAGTTTCTCCTCCTCCAGATGGGAGTGTTCCAAGGCTTGTACTCTTTGTGACTGACTACTGTAATCAGCTGCTTGGAGACAATTACAGGCCAATATTAACCCAGGTTTTGGTGATCCATCAGAGCTGGAAACAAGCAAAATATGAAGAGGGGCTTCTTACACGCCTGATTTATAGCGTAATTAAGGAAATTGCATTGAATTTGGATGAATGGTCAAATTCCCATCAAGATATCACACTGTCCTACCTTTTCGTGATGAATAATCATTGCCATTTTTGCAACCTGAAAGGCACAAAGCTTGGAGATATGATGGGAGATTCTTGGGTTAAAGCTCATGAGCAGTACAAGAACTACTATGCAGGGCTTTATGTGAGGGAGAGTTGGGGAAAGCTTTTCTCTTTCCTGAGGCAGGATGGCCTAATTGCCTCTCCTAGCAGGAAGGCAAGTAATCGTGAATTGGTGAAGAAGAAACTGAAGGATTTTTATCAGACTTTTGACTACATGGTTAAGAAGCATTCCTGCTGGGTTGTGACTGACAAAAACTCGAGGGAGAAGATATGCCAACTTGTAGTGCAAGCTTTTCTGCCGGTTTATAGAAGCTACTTGCAGAATTATGGAGTTTTAGTTGAAGAAAATGCAAGTGGAGGTAAATATGTGAAATACAGTGCAAATGATTTGGAGAAGATACTGAGCTCTCTGTTTCAACCAAATCTGAGAAAGAATGGCAGCTCCAGGCACTTGCAGTTCATTGGAAAAATAAAAAATGTAGTGACACATCAGTTTCATTTGATGCTTACAGCTTCATGAAATTTCAAATTGTTCCTACTTTATCCCGGTCAATTGCATTAAAGTGGTGATTAATGACAATACTTCTCACCACTTCAATGTCATTTCCATCCCTATAAAACTGATGAAAAAATAGTCTACATTAACAATCATCTTTGTGCAATCTGAATCACTATAATCACAAGAAAATATCTAGAATCATATGTTGGATCATGCAGCAAAAAATTTATGTTTAGTTCAGTACCACGCGAAAGAATCCACTATGATAACCATAACAATCTACCTGTACAACCAAAAATTGCTTCACCTGATTAAAAAAATCATCGTCAAGATGAATATCAAATGAGCTTATGCTGCAGAAGCAATGTTGATAACTTGCAACATTTAGGTTCAGATTGAATCTCTCTCAGTTCATTTCTCTTCAGTGAGACTCATTTCTCTTCAGTGAGGCTCTTTCAACTTCTTCGGGCCAATCTTTACACCCAAGTGGTTCCTTAACCCTGCAGCATTTTCAGAACTGTTCTATCAGGTTGAAAGAATCGAACCGATTCTAATGGCTAATTTTAAATTATTAGATGACCCTCAATTGACGCCTCGACCCGAAGTAAACAATCAAAATCCCAAAATTCTTAATTAGTCTTCAAAAAGCATGAGCTACAACCTCTGTTTTTTCCACACCACTTGCTTCATAAACACCTTTTATTTGCAAGCAACTAAAACATGTTGAGACCCATATCTGCCCCAGGGTCCTGGTTGAGTGTTTTTGGAACAGTTTTATTCGCCAGTAAACCCAAAATTTCTTCAGATTTGTACACCCATTGAACCATACAATCGACGTTACACAAGCAATCATGCCGGAAACAATAGCAACAACATCTGTGGCCCAGTTCGCTATGTAAAGCATTATTTTTGTTTAGCTGGGTGAGGATTTGTAAATGATTAGTGTTATCGATAATGGCAGATTATCAAAATTTGATTGGACTGTATTGATAGTATCTATAAGGATTGCATTAATGGTCTCAAAATGAGGGGACTCAACTTCGTAAAACAATGAATTAGATTACTTTCAAGTTTCAAGTAGCATTGTCTTTATTTATTTACGGCAGTTCAAAGTATTATCTTGAAAGAAAGGGTCAAAACTTTTACAAGCGTGACATGCACATCTGACTGTGACATTGATTTTCATAAATGGGTTATTCTTTAACAGAATACACAAAATACTCTGTTATAATCCAAATCAATGACCAAAACATTTTATATTACTACACTCGTAAAATAGAAGAAATAGTTTTATTATAGATAACGAGACCCCAACCACTCGGCTCAGCCCGAGTGGTCAGGGCTCCAACTTGGAGGGCAGCAGTTCGAACTCCCACAAAAGTATTGTGGGGGTATTTCATTCCTCAATTAATTGAGTGAAGGTAGTCTTCTCCCTTACCCATAAGTGAGGAGTAGACATCCCTCGAATATTTGTGAGGGTTAAAAATCTGGGCAAAGCTCCATTAGCATTTATGTAAGTTGGTCCCAATAATAGTCTGATTTGTAAATATCAGTTATAGTCTCATGTAATATGAGTTGTAATCTGAGCAATAGTCTCATGTAATTAAAAAAAAAAAGATAACGAGACCCCTACCACCTATAAGTACTTTTAGGCAAGTTTTTTAAAATTGGATACCTGAATGTCAAGTACGGCACAGAATAATATATCTTCCGGAGCATACAATAAATTTTTCACCACCAAACCTTACCTATGATGTCAGGCAAGTTCGCTCGCCAGTCGCAACTGATAATCACCTTTTCTTCTCCAATTGTAGTATTTTAATTATGGATCTTGGTTCGTGCTTTTCACATGGAGATGTCACTTAGGAAAGAAAATCCCATCGCAACCAAAAAAGCGCTGTAAAAGGTACTTAGTCCGATTGGAGAAATGATCCTCACGGTGCAGGCCACCTACCTAATAAGTAACATACAACGCAATAAAACAATTGCTATACGGATGAAGAGAGCTATATGCAAAAGCAATATCATGAGTATTAGTGATCTCTTAAAAGCACCCCTCGAAGTTTAATTTATTAAAAATAAAAAAGAGAAAAATTATAGTTTAGGAGACATAATGAGTTTTACCCTTATGCATTGCACTAACAAAACATATATCTAACTAAAGTATTATTTCGATAAACCATTAGCATCAAGAGAAATAAATTTTTGAATAGCGAAAGGAGGAACCTACCACCAATTGAACTGATCACAGTGCAAACCAAGACTGCTCTGTGCTGTTTATTTTAGTTATTTAATTAACAAAATTTCGTTACTCCGTGAATGTTAACAAAAATATAATCTCCGTCTCAGCGTACGAAGTACATAAGTAGGAATTCGTATAATAATATAACAAGTCAGCGATCAGGAAGTAACATAGTAAAAGTTAATTGCTTGGATTTGATTCATTATCCACACATGAAAGTATAATCACTTGCCTTAAAAATGAAGATAGAAAAAATAATATGTTGATTTTTTTTTTGACAACAAGAATATGTTGATTTAGTATCAAAGAGATCAACAGTTTGAGCTTGACGCCACAAAAGGATGCCACAAAAGGATGCCACAAAAGGAAATTATGTTGGCATAACAACTGATCACTGTTAGGTTGCATATATATATAAAATATCCAAAATGCGACGACTGAGAATGCATAAGGATTCTGCTCAGTGCTGTAGCAGATACTACAGCAACCGAGCCAACCATTAGAAAATAGTCAAGACCATTAGGAGAGTTTATTCACTCAACTACTCTATTTTCCTATTGGTTTTATTCTTGAGTTTGACGTGATAATTTACTTTGTTTCATTTTATTTATTGCGCTTTTATTTTAATTAGTATAACAGTTTCACTAATTGTTTTATTTTAATTTAGTACAAAATCTGCACTGTTAAGATTACTGTAGCAAATCTGATAACATCAATCTATATGGAGACGATCTTGAATACTCATCACTTTATTACTTGTTGTATATACTTGCACATTGACACTAATAGCATTTGAATCTGTACCCAACAAGTTTTTGGCGCCGTTACCGGGGATTGATTGTTCATTGTGATTTGTGAAATTAGTTTTAACAGTGCTAATTTTTTATTATTTTTATTTGTTTATTTTGTTGACATAGGTAATCTAGCAACCCTTGCATGCGCAAATATAAATCTATTGAATTCCAGTTTGATCTAGAAATTGAATGAATCGCAAGGAGATTGAGAAGAGAGCATCGGGAATTACAAGCTATTGTAGCAATGGATGACTTGCAAGATATGAGAAACTTGAACCTTAGAGAGGAGATACAACCAGTCAATGTACATGAAGGACTGAATGGACAATATGTTTAAAGGCAACCAGGGAATAACAACATTATTCACATGGCGGATGATAGAGATAAAGCCATTCGAGACTATGCAGTGTTGACTCCTCAAGCCATAAATCCGGGAATAGTTAGATTCGACGTTCAAGCTGACAATTTTGAGCTCAAACCAGTGATGTTTCAGATGCTGCAAACAGTGAGGCAATTCAATGGGCTGCCATATGAAGATCCTCATCTACATCTTAAGCTATTTTTGGAAGTGAGTGAGACTTTTATGATTGTGTGATTGAAGTGTTAGTGTTGTTGTTATTACTTGAGGACAAGTAATGATTTAAGTTTAGGGGTGTGATAACTCTATGAAATAAGAGTTATCATGACACTTTTAGACTTAAATCAATAATACTTAGAGAGTAAATAATGTGTTTTCATTGCATTTTTATTATATTTTGCATAAACATTCATCTTAGTTTATTCGTAATAAATTTTATTTGATTTAGAATAATTTGTGTGCTAAATCATATACATAATTGTAGGTGTCCGGAACCCCAAATTTCAAAGAAGGAATGCTGATGCAATAGACTTGCAAAAGATGGAAAAGAACGTAGTTACAAAAGAATTGAAACAAATCTGGAACAATACAGTTGCTGTAGCAATCCTGAAACAATAGTAGAGAAAATTCTGCGTGGGAGACTTGCAGAATTGCGATATGCAGTTTCCTAATCTGACTTATGCGCGACCTAGGTTTCTGTTTACCCTAATTTTCAACTATAAAAGAAGCACACATCATAAGGAAAAAATGAGCCATCACCCAAGGAGAAAAACCACAAAGAAACAAAAGAAAAACAAGATTCAAGAGAGATTAAAGGCTGCACAAGAGGAGAAATTGCAGAGATCAATTGGGAGCTCAGTCCTTCTTATTCTTCTCTTGTTTTCTTGTTTTCTATTTATTCATGGGGATGTGTTTCATGGCTGAAACTTTGTTCTTTATTTTTCTTTTGCAAATAATGCACTAAATTTATTTGTAGTTGAGTGATAAACAATCTTGATGGTTTATTGACTGAAAATATGTGTTGCTGCATGTTTGCTGTATCATTTTGTTTTGATTATTTTTATTCATTATTTCGGCTAATCACCCATTTAATGATACAAGTTAGGAGAGAGCCACAAAAGAGCCTATTTTAGTGGAGCATATCAAAGCAATACTGAGCCACAAAAGAGCATATTTTAATGGAGCATATCAAAGCAATACTTGGTTTTAGATTGAGTTTCCTGAATTGAATTTTACTTAAGTCCCAAAAGGGTCATGCTTAATCTAAGATTAGTGATGAACTAGACATAGGGATTCACCTTGTAGAGTAAATAGAACCTAAACGTATAATACTATATCTTATGTTGGTATAACAATTGATCACTGTTAGGTTGCATATAGATTCAAATGCTATTAGTGTCAATGTGCAAGTTACACAACAAGTGATAAACTTATGAGTATTCAAGATTGTCTCCACATGGATTGATGTCATCAGATTTGCTACAGCAGTCTCAACAGTGCAGATTTTGTTCTAAATTAAAATAAAACAATTAGTGAAAATATTATACTAATTAAAATAAAAGCGCAATAAATAAAATGCAACAAAGTAAATATTCACGTCAAACTCAAGGATAAAACCAATGGGAATTTAGAGTAGTTGAGTGAATAAACTCTCCTAATGGGCAGAATCCTTATGCATCTTCAGCCGTCGCATGTTGGATATCTTATATCTATATGCAACCTAACAGTGATCAATTGTTATGCCAACATAAGATATATCATTATACGCTTTGGTTCTATTTACTCTACAAGGTGAATCCCTATGTCTAGTTCATCATTAATCTTAGATTAAGCATGACCCTTTTGGGACTCAAGTAAAACTCAATCCAAGAAACCCAATCTAAGACCAAGTATTGCTTTGATATGTTCCACTAAGATAGGCCTTTTTGTGGCTCTCTCCTAACTTGTATCATTAAATGAGTGATCAGCCGAAATAATGAATAAAAATAAATGCTATCAAAATAAAATGCTACAGCAAACATGTAGCAACACATATTTTCAGTCAATAAACTATCAATATTGTTTATCACTCAATTACAAATAAATTTAGTTTATGATTTGCAAAAGAAATATAAAGAACAAAGTTTCAGCCATGAAACGCATCCCCATGAATAAATAGAAAATAAGAAAACAAGAGAAAAATAAGAAGGACTGAGCTCCCAATTGATCTCTGCAATTTCTCCTCTTGTGCAATCCTTAATCTCTCTCTTGAATCTTGTTTTTCTTTTGTTTCTTTGTGGTTTTTCTCATTGGGTGACGACATTCTTTATCCCTTACGATGTGTGCTTATTTAATAGCTGAAAATTAGGATAAACAGAAGTTTAGGGCGTGCATAAGTTAGATTAGGAAACTGGAGATCGCAATTCTGCAAGTATCCCGCATAAAATTTTCTCTGTCGTTGTTCCAAGATTGCTACAACAATAGTTGCTACAACAACGGCTACAACAATTGCACTGTTCTAGATTTATTTCAATTCTTTTGTAACTAAGTTCTTTTCCATCTTTTGCAAGCCTATTGCATCAGCATTCCTTCCTTGAAATTTGAGCTTTCAGACACCTATAATTATGCATATGGTTTAAGCACACAAATTATTATAAAACAATGCAATTTATAAAAGTGTCATGATAACTCTCATTTCATAGAGTTATCACACCCCCAAACTTAAATCATTACTTGTCCTTAAGTAATGACAACAACACTACACAATCATGAAACAAATAACTTAGCTCTGTCATCAAATTTGCAAGGATTCTTCCACCCTCAGATCACACTCTTAATCATGCAAAATAGGCATAGCAGTTCAGTTTTAGACTTAGGTTTCATTCTGTCCAAAGTGTGTGTGCGTCACTTTGATCAAATTCCAGAGATGCTACAATATTACACAAAAATTGCATATAATTCAGAGGTAGAACACAAATATATTCACATATGGGGGAGCATAAATCACAAATATACTCAAACTATGCTATAACAATAATAATTTTTTTTTTCAGTTAAACCCTTCAATGCAACATTGAGCTTTCATGTTAATGCCTATCACTTGTAATGACAACACCCAATTACTCACTCAAAGTACATGTCAGAGTTGCTGCAGCAACACATCCAAGATGTTATATCTAGGTCTTACCTTTGGACGCCTTTGACTCAAGGCTGAACATGAGGCTTATGAACAGACCAGGTTACTCAGTATCCTAGGCAGCAGACCTTTTCATTTTTCATTATTTCATCACCATTTTTTTTCTTCTTTATATATATATATATATATAAAATTGCTGCAGCACTGCTCATAGTTCTTGTTGCCTTTGGACTCAAGTCTGCATATGGGGTGCATACTCAACCCTGGTTACTCAGCAACTTAAACCATTGGAGCAGAATTTATTTCATAACAGGCACAATCCAACAAAAAATTTTCCCCAAACTTGAGATATTTTCTACTCTTTTTTGGTTTTCCTGGCTCTGCCATAACATTCTCATAAAACTCAACCAAAGTCTAAGTGTCGGGACAAAATTTCAACCTCCATCTATAACTATCTCTACTTGGCTTTATCAGAAATATTGAATTACACTCAATTTATCTTCATTAGGTTTTCAAATCCATACACAAATATTAGATAACAGAGCTTCACATAACACACAACACAAGCATAAACACATGCACTCAGAAACACAACCCCCCCAAACTTAAGTGGTGATGTGTCCTCACAAGCATATAAAATAAAACCACATAAACCAGACATGCATACACTAAATAAAAGGACATGCAGAATGAATCAGAAAATTAAAGCTAAATGAAAGAAAAGTTTTGCAGAAAGAAGTAAAATAAACTAGCAGGTAGGGGGTATTGACCTGTTACTGGAAGCACTGCTGTAGCATAGGCTATAAAATGTCACTTCTTCTTTAATCCACTTCTTAAACACTCCTTATCATAAAATCTGATCAATCAATTTGCTGTTGCAAAAGCAAGAAATGCCTCTGTTGTTTGAGAATCTTCTGTTATATGTCATGCTGTAAGTGATGCTTCAGCAATTCCCTTATTTTTTTTTACATTTTTTTTTACTTGCTGCAATTTAACACAAAGACATAAAAAATTATATGCACACTTAAAATAACAAAAAGGCAAATTAAATAATTTAAAAACTAAATTCAATGCTTTAAAGACTGAAAACAACTTCCCTTATTAGGTTGCCTCCCAATTAGCGCTTGATTTTAGGTCTTTCAGCATGATCTTTCTTGTTCACTCAACTTGGATCCTTGAAGAATAGATGCTTCTATAGGTTGTTTACCTTAGTTCCTATGTAGTGCTCCATTTTCGGCCCATTAACCTTGAATTCTTGTTGGTTTGGAGTGAGTTCCCTTTGTTGGATTTGCTCGTCAATTCTGAAAGGTTGCTTCTCTCCTGACCATGCTATGTTAGCTGCTCCATGATCTTCATCATCAAGTTCTTCAAATGTTACAACATTGATTTCTTTCTTACTGCAGCAACTGTGTAATCTCTCTACTACAACAAAGTCCACAACACTGATAAAATTACAATCTTCAATCTCATCGGGACTTTTCATGGCATTCAGCACATTGAATGCAACTTGCTGGTCATTCACCCTCATGGTTAATTCTCCTTTTTGAACATCAATTAAAGTATTTCCCATGGCTAAAAAAGGTCTCCCTAGAATGATTGTCACTTCTTTGTCTGCCTCAAAGTCTAGCACAATGAAATCCACCGGAAAAATAAATTTATCCACCTTCACCAACACTTCTTTTATCTTCCCTCCTGGATATGAATGAGATCTGTCAACAAGTAGTAAAGTCACTGTTGTTGGTCTACATTCACCAACTTCCAATTGCTTAAACACTGATAAAGGCCTGAGATTGATGCTAGCCCCCAAATCACAAAGTGCTTTACCACTGTATTTAGTGCTTATGGAGCATGGGATTGTGAAGCTTCCTGGATCCTTCATCTTCTGTGGCATCTTACTCTCTGAAGCATTCGGCTGCACTCTTGTGTTCAACTGTTTCAAACTCTCCAAGTCTTCTTTTCTTTGTCAAAATATCCTTAAAAAATTTCTCATAATTTGGCATTTGCTCTAGAGCTTCCACAAAAGGGATATTAATATGTAGCTGTTTCAGCACTCCCAAGATTTTGTTGAACTGCTTGTCTTGTTTTTGCTTCTGAAACCTTTGAGAAAAAGGTGGTGGATGTCTAAACTATTGTGTTGCAATAAGTTGTGCAGATTGCTTCTTTTTTGCTCTACTCGGGTCTGTTGCTGTTGGAGCTGTAACTTCCTCACCACCAGGTGCTGGATCATAACTTTTTACAGATGCTGTGGCAGAATTGTATTGATTTTCATTTTGAAAAGTGGAAGACTGTGACTCCTCCTCTACTTGAGTGTCTTCTTGGCCTTGGTTGGACTCAATTCTTATTTTTGGCATACCAACTGAACTATCAACCTCCTTTCCAAATCTTAAGTTTATCACTTTATAGTGTTCTTTCCTTTCTCTTCTTGGGTTCTCTGTGTTGTTAGGTAAACTACCCTGAGGTCTGTTGCTTACTGCTGTAGCAAGCTATCCAATTTGATTTTCCAAGTTTCTCAAAGATGCAGCATGAATTTGAACAACCGCTTCATTCTTCACAATATAATCATTAATCAAAGATTCAAGGGAGCTAAGTTGATCATTGTTGATGTTTATTCGCTTTTGATTTTATTGATAAAATCCAGGTGGTGTAGCAAGTTTGTTCTGTCCATTGGGTGCTGCAGCAGTCTGGTTCTGATAACTCCATGCAAAGTTCGAGTGTTGTCTCCATCCAGAGTTGTAAGTGTTTGAATATGGATTGTCCTAGTTCTGTCTATTGAAGCTGCCCACATAATTAACTGAAGTTAGATTCCCATGGCAATTATCAAATAAGTGTCCCTCTCTACAATAAACACAAGAGATCTCGGCAACTAAGTTGACAGTTGCTGGAGCAGTGGTCATAGCTTTCATCATATTTGTTAATGAGGTTACTTGGGCTGACAATGCTATCAAGGCATCTACGTTATGAACTCCTGTTGTTCCTCGTGCTGCAGCTTGTCTGGTTGATGGCCACTGATAGTTATTGTTGGCTATTCTCTTCAAAATTTCATAAGCCTCATTGTAAGACTTAGATAACCAGGCCCCATTTGCTGAAGCGTCCACCATCAATCTAGTGCTTGGGTTGAGACCATTATAGAAAGTTTCCAACTGTATGCAGTAAAGAATACCATGATGAGGACATCTCCTGAGTAACTCCTTAAATCTCTCCCATGCATCACACAAGCTCTTATCTTCAAGTTGATGGAAAGATGTGATCTCGTTCTTCAACTTTACATTCTTGGTTGGCGGGAAGTATTTCATCAAAAATTTGTCAGTCAAGTCACTCCATGTAGTGATAGAATCTGGTGGTAGAGAATTCAACAATGCTCTTACTCGATCTCTCAAAGAAAATGGGAAAAGTATGAGCCTTAATGCTTCCCGCGATGCTCCAGCAACCTTGAAAGTGTCATTCACATCCAAAAATACCTTAAGATGTAGATGATGATCTTCAGATGACAGCCCATTGAATTGCCCCACTATTTGCAGCATCTGAAATATCATTGGTTTGAGCTCAAAATTGTTAGCTTGAACATCGGGTCTAACTATCCCCGGATGTATGGCTTGAGGAGTCAACACTGCATAGTCTCGAATGGCTCTATCTCTACCGTCCACCATGTGAATAATGTTGTTATTCCCTGGTTGCCTTTGAATATATTGTCCATTCAGTCCTTCATGTACATGGACTGGTTGTTAACATATATGTTTCCATAATGTTGATTTTGATGATAACAAACAAGATTAAGAATGATTAATCTTTTAAGCTCAAATTATTTTTTATATATTTTAAATAAATCATTATTTTCACATTATAAAGGTTTTATATTTAATGGAAAAATGATTTTATGAAATTAGTTGTTTTTCAAGTTTATGATTTAATTGAAAAAGTTTTGAAAACTTTGAAATCAACAAGTATTGCTCGAAATTTTGGAGAAGGACTTATTGGAAAAGTTTCATAACATTTTGGGCCATATCATAATTTCAAAAAGTTTTGGGAATAGCAAGCATTATTTAGAGATTCTAAAATTGGACCTATTTGCAAAATAATATAACATTTTGGGCCATAATATAGTTTTATAAAGTTTTAAGGTCAAACTATAATTTTTGAAAATAGTGCATTGTACCGTTTACTATAGCAAGCGGCTAACCGGATATGGTAAACGACAATCCGAATTTTGGGCAGTAAGCTTCTTGAGGATAAACGGCTATCCAGATTTCGCAAGCGGCTATCCAGATTTCGAAAGCAGCTAACCGGATATGAAAAGCGGCATGCCGGATATTCTGAAATTCAAATTTTTGCCTTAACGGTAACATAAAAGCGGCTAACCGGATTCCATAAACGGTAAGCCGGTTATGACCAAAATGTGCATAACGGCTAGTTTTTGAGCTCAAACTATATAAACTCAAAACCAATTCATTTTTGGTAATCTTAACAAGCAAAAACAAGGCACACAACATATATTGAGCTTCAATTTCGTAAATCATCATTTATTAAATCATCTTTGTTCTTCAATTTGTATATCCACTCTTAAAGAGAGTTTCATTGTTGTAATTTTCATTTCTCATCAAATTATGAGTGTACAAGTGTGAGAAACACTTGGGGTGAAGAGATTGGAGAGATAATCTCTTGTTGTAAAAGTTCATTGTCACCTTGAAGTCAATTGTAAACGTTTGAAGCTTTGGAAAGGCTTGGATAGTGAAATCCTCAAGCCCGGTGTGCTTGGAGGCGTGGACGTAGGCGGGGATTGCCGAACCACGTAAAAATCCTTGAGTTTGTTTTCTCTTCCCTTGCTAATTTATTATTGTGCTTTCATTGAATTTATTGTTTTCAAATTTATTAAGGCATTAGATTGGATTGTTGTGTGGTTTGCTTAGCTTAATTTTTAAAATCTCAATTCACCCCCCTCTTGGGTTGCCTAGTTAGTATTTCATTTGGTATCAGAACGAGGTGCTCTTGTTTAAGCTTAACCGTCTAGAGCTAAAGATCCATGGCAACCCATAATGACTCAACTTTTTGGGAAGAACAGTCCACAATTAGACCACCGTTCTTTGACGGAAATGACTACCCGTATTGGAAAACTAGGATGAGAATTTATTTACAAGCTTTAGATTATGAAATTTGGGAAGTTGTTTGTGATGATTTATTCATTCCTAGGAAGAATGCTTTAAGTGAGTTGGATAAGAAAAATATGTCTTTAAATTCCAAGGCTATAAATGCTTTATTTTGTGCCTTAGATAAAAAGGAATTTCATAGAGTTTCAAATTGTTCTAATGCTTATGAAATTTGGAGAAAACTTGAAATTGTGTATGAGGAGACTACAAACGAGGAGGAATTTCATGAACTGTCGAATTTGGCACTTATGGCAATTGGAGATGAATCGGATGATGAACTTATTGAGGTAAATGATCTTCGTACTTATGATGAATTGCATGATGCTTTTAAAGAATTGCATGATGAGTGGATGAAAATTGGTAAAAAGAATGCATGTCTTAAAAAGAAAATGGTAGAGCTCAAAAATGAAAATGAATCTCAGTGCAAAGATTACATGCCTAGAATTAGAGAATAAAACATTGCATGATAGAGTTGCATTATCAAATGAGAAACCTAGCACTTCACATGAGCATCTAGAATATCACATAAATGACTTGAAAAAGAAAAATGAAATGCTTAAGAATAAGAGCAATGAATTAAATGAGATTGTCTTAAAATTTACAAATGGGCAAAAGATGTTGGATAACTTGCTTAATTCACAAAAATGTGTGTTTGACAAAGGAGGTATTGGCTATAAGCCAAATTTGAAACAAAAGTATTATAAGAATTACTTTATGAAGAGTACCTCCATTAACAATCAAGTTGTATGCCACCATTGCAATCAAGATGGTCACATGAAGAATAAATGTCCAATTAAAAGAAATGCGTATTATGGAGCAAAATGTATTTGGGTTCCAAAAGGAATCATTGCTAACACTCAAGGACCAAAGAGTATTTGGGTACCAAAGGGTACAACGTGAATGTTTTCTTTGTAGGTACCACAATCAAAGAATGACGGAAAATTCTTTGATGAAAGCTTATGAGGATAATCACTTGATCATGGTGTAAGCAAAAATGATGAGACAATATGATGTAATTGTTTTGGTAACAATTATTGCCTTATTGATTATAAGTGATGGTCTTTTAATCTTAGTAAGTATTTAATAATTCATTTGGTATTATAACATTAAGTGCATAAACATGAAGTGGATAAGTTTATTTTGCCTATTTATTATGTTGAGTGGATCATGAAAAATAGATAGTAGCTTGAATTTGCGAAAGTATGATAATATATTTACATAATTGAATTATTATTGTGTATAACATTGAGTGATTTATCATGATGCCTTTGTTTGATTTTGATGATTGTATGGTCTTTGATTTCATCTTCTTAATTGTGTATCATCATTGTCCATCTCTTATGTATGTGTGAATTCATATGCCATTAATTGTGTTATATTATTTATAAAATTCGCACTAATGACTTATTGCGCTTATGAATTTGATCACTTGTTCTTTACTCATAATGATGGCTTATCTTAATAGCTATATTGATTTTGATGATCTATATATTGTCATTATGTACTTATGTTTTACTTAAGTTTTTATGATAAAGAATGTGCATTGATGATTACATTGTATTTGATGAAACTTTGATCTTATGCAATCTATGATTAGTGAATGGATGCATTTTTTGTACTTTATCGAAGCATTGTTGAATATGCCTTACTTGTTTTAAATGATATCGAAAAAGGGAAAAATATATATATTTCAAGATTTTTAAGCATATAAGATTTTTTAAGTTATATTAAAATGTTACATTAGATCATTGACGGAGTTGTTGGTTTGTTATAATTGTTTAAGTTTATATGGAAGTGTTTTTAACCATGTTGTGTATTTGAGGATTTGTTCATTTTTAAGGGGAGATTTTGCTGAAATGTTTGCTCGCACAAAATGGGTAATATCTTCATCGAATTATTTTTGATGATCTTGTTTCAATTGCATCTATCTATCTTTTCTTTTTTACGATGAAGGGGGAGATAAATATGATATGTTTTTGGATAAAATCATTTCGGTTAAAATTTTAAATTGGCCATATATTTAGGGGGAGCATATAAGATGATTTTGGATAATATGCATTTTGAACTTTTTTGTTGTCCAAAGGGGGAGACAAAGTAATATATCATTTCGATGTTGTCAAAAGGAGGAGAGTAATATGCATTTTGAGTAATTGTTTTGATAATTGATATGTGATTATGGTGAGGACTTGATGATTTTGAGATATGATGATGATTTGATTACATGGGTGTTTTATATGATAAATTTATGTTATGAGTTGTTGACTTGGTAATTGATGGAATAATGGTTCATGATATTTTTGTGTGATGATTTGTGTATGGAGTTGGCTTGTATCATGATTTATGATAATTTGAGAGTAATATTACTAAACCTGTATTTGAGGTTATGCTTGTTGTTAGGGGGAGATTCTATCGTAATTTCTACTCGGACAACATGGGTAACAAATTTGCTACTCTTATTCTTTTCCTTTAAGTTTTCTTTTTGATGATGAAGGGGGAAGAAGAATACATGTTTTAAATTTATAAAAATTTGCTACTCTTTTTCTTTACCAATTAAGTTTTATTTTTGATGATGAAGGGGGAGAAAAATGCATGTATTTAAATTTGTTAATTTAGATAATTGGCAAATTGTAAGAGAAGATTATATTTAGGGGGAGCAATTTGTGGAATCATTCTTTAAATACATGAAGTGTTTGTCATCATCAAAAAGGAGGAGATTGTTAACATATATGTTTCCATAATGTTGATTTTGATGATAACAAACAAGATTAAGAATGATTAATCTTTTAAGCTCAAATTATTTTTTATATATTTTAAATAAATCATTATTTTCACATTATAAAGGTTTTATATTTAATGGAAAAATGATTTTATGAAATTACTTGTTTTTCAAGTTTATGATTTAATTGAAAGAGTTTTGAAAACTTTGAAATCAACAAGTATTGCTCGAAATTTTGGAGAAGAACTTATTGGAAAAGTTTCATAACATTTTGGGCCATATCATAATTTCAAAAAGTTTTGGGAATAGCAAGTATTATTTAGAGATTCTAAAATTGGACATATTTGTAAAATAATATAACATTTTGGGCCATAATATAGTTTTATAAAGTTTTAGGATCAAACTATAATTTTGAAAAATAGTGCATTGTACCGGTTACTGTAGCAAGCGGCTAACCGGATATGGTAAACGACAATCCAGATTTTGGGTAGTAAGCTTCTGGAGCATAAACGACTATCCAGATTTCGCAAGCGGCTATCTGGATTTCGAAAGCGGCTAACCGGATATGAAAAGAGGCATGCCAGATATTCTGAAATTCAAATTTTTGCCTTAACGGTAACATAAAAGCGGCCAACCGGATTCCATAAACGGTAAGCCGGTTATGACCAAAATGTGCATAACGGCTAGTTTTTGAGCTCAAACTATATAAACTCAAAACCAATTCATTTTTGGTAATCTTGACAAGCAAAAATAAGTGCACACAACATATATTGAGCTTCAATTTCGTAAATCATCATTTATTAAATCATCTTCGTTCTTCAATTTGTATATCCACTCTTAAAGAGAGTTTCATTGTTGTAATTTTCATTTCTCATCAAATTGTGAGTGTACAAGTGTGAGAAACACTTGGGGTGAAGAGATTGGAGAGATAATCTCTTGTTGTGACGGTTCATTAACACCTTGAAGTCAATTGTAAACGTTTGAAGCCTTGGAAAGGCTCGGATAGTGAAATACTCAAGCTCGGTGTGCTTGGAGGCGTGGACGTAGGCGGGGATTGCCGAACCACGTAAAAATCCTTGAGTTTGTTTTCTCTTCCCTTGCTCATTTATTATTGTGCTTTCATTGAATTTATTGTTTTCAAATTTATTAAGGTATTAGATTGGATTGTTGTATGGTTTGCTTAGCTTAATTTTTAAAATCCCAATTCACCCCCCCTCTTAGGTTGCCTAGTTAGTATTTCACTGGTTGTATCTTCTCTCTAGGGTTCAAGTTTCTCATATCTTGCAAGTCATCCATTGCTATAGCAGCTTGTAATTCCCGATGCTCTCTTCTCAATCTCCTTGCGGTTCTTTCAATTTCTGGATCAAACTAGAATTCAATAGATTTATATTTGCACATACAAGGGTTGATAGATCACCTATGTCAACAAAATAAACAAATTAAAATAAAAAAATTAGCACTGTTAAAACTAATTTCACAAATCACAATGAACAATCAATCTCCGGCAACGACGCCAAAAACTTGTTGGGTATAGATTCAAATGCTATTAGTGTCAATGTGCAAGTATACACAACAAGTAATAAAGTGATGAGTATTCAGATCGGCTCCACAAGGATTGATGTTATTAGATTTACTACAACAATCTTAACAGTGCAGATTTTGTTCTAAATTTAAATAAAACAATTAGTGAAACTGTTATACTAATTAAAATAAAAGCGCAATAAATAAAATGCAACAAAGTAAATAGTCACGTCAAACTCAAGAATAAAACCAATGGGAATTTAGAGTAGTTGAGTGAATAAACTCTCTTAATGGTTTTGACTATTTTCTAATGATTGGCTCGGTTGCTGCAGTATCTGCTACAGCACTGGGGAAAATCCTTATGCATCCTCAGCCATCGCATGTTGCATATCTTATATCTATATGCAACATAACAGTAATCAATTGTTATGCCAACATAAGATACAACATTATACGCTTAAGTTCTATTTACTCTACAAGATGAATCCCTATGTCTAGTTCATCACTAATATTAGATTAAGCATGGCCCTTTTGGGACTCAAGTAAAACTCAATCCAAGAAACTCAATCTAAAACCAAGTATTGCTTTGATATGTTCCACTAAGATAGGCCTTTTTGTGGCTCTCTCCTAACTTGTATCATTAAGTGGGTGATCAGCCGAAATAATGAATAAAAATAAATGCTATCAAAACAAAATGCTACAGCAAACATGTAGCAACACATATTTTCAGTCAATAAACCATCAAAATTGTTTATCACTCAACTACAAATAAATTTAGTTCATGATTTGCAAAAGAAAAATAAAGAACAAAGTTTCAGCCATGAAACGCATCCCCATGAATAAATAGAAAACGAGAAAACAAGAGAAGAATAAAAAGGATTGAGCTCCCAATTGATCTCTGCAATTTCTCCTCTTGTGCAGCCCTTAATCTCTCTCTTGAATCTTGTTTTTCTTTTGTTTCTTTGTGGTTTTTCTCCTTCGGTGACAACCCTCTTTATTCCTTATGATGTGTGCTTCTTTTATAGCTAAAAATTAGGGTAAACGGAAGCCTAGGGCTCGCATAAGTCAGATTAGGAAACTACAGATCACAATTTTGCAAGTATCCCGCGTAAAATTTTCTCTGTCGTTGTTCTAGGATTGCTACAGCAACTGTACTGTTCCAGATTTATTTCAATTTTTTTTTGCAGCCAAGTTCTTTTCCATCTTTTACAAGCCTATTGCATCAGCATTCCTTCTTTGAAATTTGAGCTTTCGGACACCTATAATTATGCATATGATTTAAGCATATAAATTTTTTTAAAACAATGCAATTTATAAAAAAATAAAATAAAATAGTTATTCATGCAAACACTACTAGAAAAATGAGTTTTACTGACACCAATTTAGTGTCAGTAATTACTTTTACTGACACTTGTTAATTGTGTCAGTAATGCTCAAGCCAGAACACACTGACACTAATTTTTAGTGTCAGTGATTTTTGTGTCAGTAATTCCTGTCACTATAGTATCACCAAAATAATGACACAATGGTGTTAATATTTAATAATACTATTTATATATCAGTAATTTGTATTACTATAGTATCATTAAAAAAATAACACAATGATTTTAATATTTAATAATACTATTTACATGTCAGTGATTTATGTATCAGTATTTAGTGATGTTATGCTGCATTTGGTTAATAATATATTTTTATTTTAATTATATTTTTCCTCTTTGTTTTACAATTAAAAAAAATAAAAATTTATTAAATAAACTAAATCTTGCAACAGTATTCACATAATAAACATCACAAATACATAACTTAAATTAACATAATTCAACTACACCACTGTTTGGTAAAGAAAAAAAAAGTACCAAATTAAGTTTTGGACATGTTTTAAATAACAAAGTACAAAATCAAGTTTCAAAAACATTAACCAACAAGAATATGCTCGATAATGTCATTGAATAGCCATACGTGGCTTCATTTTTTTCCCACCTACAAGTACATTAAATCAATTAGTACACCACAAAAAAATAAGTCTTGAAATTTAAAAGCAAAAATAATCATAAATTAGTCATATGTTACCTCATGATTACAAGTTGTAATTAACTTGACAACATACGTAGCCCATTGATCACGAAGTCGTGAGACCTCTTTCATGGCGTATTCATCAATTCTCTTGAACTTTAATTTTAAAACAACAAGTTATTTACCAAAAATCAAATTGTAAACTACTTAATTATCATTCATTTAATATATCCATGTGATAACAATTCAAAACACTTTATGCGCTTTAAATGAGCTCCAACAATATTACTCTTTTATCCAAAATTATACAGGAAGACATTGAATATCTTGAAGACCATGCTAATTAAAAAAAAAAGATATTTCAACGAGTGTTGATCTACATTATTATATGAATTACTATTGTTTACTCAACTTATATAATAATCTTTGAAGCCAAAACAACTTGTGAACACCAACACTAACCACTTTAATGCAAATATGGATGTAGATGCAAAGCCTCAATCCATATGCCTACTATACAACTCCTCATATGAAATATATATATATATATATATATATATATATAAATTAGTATTGCCTTTGTAAATTAAAATTATTTACGGAAAGGATAGTTATTTATTATTTTACTCCATCCATTTTGAAAATCACAAAAGTAAATTTCATTATCCATTTATTATTCTACTGGAATGTAATTTCAATCAGCCAAATTCATATAAAACAATATAGATATAGATTCAAGTAGAAACCATAAGCCTTTCCTCAAGCTCTTTAACTCCATATTCCTTAGCTCCTCATATGTAGAAATGGGCTGCCAAAAATGAAGTGCCAAGATTCATTCAGGCTTTTTATCAAACAATTGGAGGGCATAAAAAATCTGAAGACAGTGAATAGTATGGCAACATGCATGTGATTACCTACATTCAAGAACAAAACAAAAAGAAGAGGAATAAAGATAAAGATAGAAGATTGGTCTAATTATCACTCATGTCCTATATAACATGTACACATTACAAGTTATCTCACTGCTAAGTCAATTACGAATTGTCACTCATTTGTAAGTCATATTGTTAGTGTCTAACATATGAAAGTCATAACCAAGTACTCATTTGCTTCACATTACACAGAACATCTTCAAGAGACTTAAATAACCCATGCATGAAACAACTACCAATCTACCTACTCTTAACATGTAGAGGAACAAAGATAACAGATTTTGCATTACACAAATCAAAATAGCAATTCAATTCATGTACCTATAAAATTTGAAAATCAAAACACTATCAAGCACTTATATATTTTAGTCCATAAACATTCACCTACAAACTCCATTTTGCAGCAACTAGCATATGGCCTTCCTTCACCAGCAGCAAGCATATCTTATAAATGAATAATGAATGGACAAGAAAATCATTTGCGGCTTGCTTTTAACTTGTGAACAATTCACTGCTTAACTGCAGGTAATAAGACAAATCAATTCTTTATTTAGTAACAAGGTTAAGAGTAGATTTTTACTAAACCAGTTCAAATATATATTAATTCAATACTTCCAATCAAAAACAGGGGTAAAAAGGCATGGTGGGTCATGAAGAAATGAACTTACGGGAGCAATAATAACAAATTTGGCTTTATTCTATAAGCATCATAAACTTGGAATTAGAGAAATTAAAGATGTTAGAGTCATTAAAAAAAAACATGAAAAGCATAAGAGAATTATATAGGCATAAGGGTTCCTATTAGCAAGGACTTGGGGATAATCTTTACAAAAAATGTATTTTTTTAAACATATAATGCTTATGTTTAAGCTCGTGATTCACTCACTCACGACAAGGGTTTGGGTTTCCTCGGTTATGAAGGGTTTGTTGGTGGCAGAGAGTGTCGGCAGTGGGTGAGTGAAGATTTGGGTCTCGATTTGTGGGTGGGTTTTGGATATTTTCAGCAGCTACGGTTTGGATTGTGTTGACAGGTAAGCAGAAGTTTCAATTTAGGACTGACTTCAACTCCAGTGCAGTAAAGAGAGACGACTGCGACTCAACGGCGAGCCAGCGCCAATAAGCTAGGTCTATCACAGAGAGAGAGAGAGAGAGAAATGCTTGTACTTTGGACTACCGGTGAATGAAAATATGGAAAAATAAGAAAAAAAAATTCAAATTACAATTAAATAAAAGAAAAAATATATGGAAGACAAAACCCATTAGCATCACACTATTTGTAGAATTTCTCAACATCTGAAAAAATCCAAAAAATTAAATAAAAAAATTAATCATAAGCTAAATTAAAACAAATCCATCAATTAAATTGACGAAAAATAAAATATTAAGTCATTACCAGTTGACAACCCCCTTAGTTCTTTCTCCAAACTTAGCTTGTGAGGGAGAACGAGCTAGATTACTTGAATATGCAACTTATGGTAGCCACTTCATCCCTTGTTGGTGGTTATTACTTGCTTGCCCAGTAGAGGCACTAGATGTTTAGTTGGAGAAAAAGCCCCTTCTATAACAAGCAGTTAGGGTTTTGGTTCGTTTTTCAATTTGGGAAAATGGAAAAAAGGAAACAAAGTTTTAATTTTTCATTATCTATTTGGATTAATTGAACTTAATTTGTAAATAGACAACAGAAAACAGAAGAGATCGAGAAGAAAACGAAAGAGAAAGAGGAAGATAAAGGCAAGATAGCGATGGAGTTTAAGAACGATAGCTAGATGGGGAAAAAATCTTAAGTGTAGGTTTCGTGCTGTAGCTATTTATAATTTTTGTTTGTAAATATTATCAAATGTTGTATTGGGCTTGATTCAACAGGGTTCGATGGTTTGTGCTCTAAATGTTAAAGTTTTAAACCTTAGAGGTCTTAGGGTCGAATCGAAACCAAAACAAGTTTTAATGATTTTTTTTTTTATCTCTGATACTTTAGTATCAGTAATCTTTGATGTTTAATTTACTGACACACTAGTATCAATAACCTTTGATACCTATTTGTCAAAAGCGGAAAATGGTGCATATGTACATAATTACTGACACTTTTTGTAAAGTGTCAGTAACTAAGTGTCAGTAAAGGTCATTTTTGTAGTAGTGAAAATAAAACTAAAATACAATAAAAACATGTCATTTACTCTCAAAGTATTATTGATTTAAGTCTAAAAGTGTCATGATAACTCTCATTTCATAGAGTTACCAAGTGGCCTAACACCTACAAGTTAAAAAAAAAAGAAAAAAGAAAAAAATATATTAAAGATTGATAAAGATCAAATTCAGGCACATACATTCAAGACTAAAATTCTGTATAACGTAATAAAATTCTTACATTGACAAGTTTCCACAGCAGGAAAGATGAAGAAGCTCCAGCTAGTACAGCACCTCATAAGCCACTAACAACATATTAACAGAAATTGAAAATACCTTTCCAGAAGAAAATATCAATCGTCAGCCAATTCTTATTACCTTTTTACCCAGTAAAATTTTAATTGCTTATTTCATCCCTAGCGTTAAAATAGTAGCGAAAAAAATATACTGCCGAATTGAAAGTGTTACATTTTCACATAAATACACATTCACTCTTCAATATTGTGTGTTTTTTTTTTACCGTTTTAACATTAGGGATAAAAATAGGATATTAAAAATTTTCTAAGACGAACTAATTTACTCATATTCCCAAGAAATAAATATCGACAAAGAAAATATTTTACTGACTCTTTCTTTGCCTAAGATGACAGGGAGCGTTCAAACGCCAAATTTTTTGTTGCCCTCAACATCAGGCCTATCCTATTGTAAATTCAAAACAAGTAAATTATATATGGCGATGATGGGCATGAGATAGAGTTTTAATTTTTTTTTTCAGGTACTTTATTTCTGAATTACCTTGACAAATGCGATTACAACGTTGAAGATTCTCATGAAAGCGGCTGCAAACAGTAATGTTTTTGTAAGTACTACATATCTACCAAGCACTTATTTCTGTAAATACCAAATCCATTTTGATTAGTTTAAGATTGTAATGAATTAAATGTACATATATGAGTGTAGCTTGACTGGTCACTCAAGTTTGATCGAGTAATAATAAGGAAAAAAAAAAGAATTCGTAAATACCTGGACAAGTACCAAGAAAGGAAATTGAAGTGGAATTCCGTTCAGAGTGATGATGGTCAGTGCAGCCAGCAATGGATTTCCCTTCCATCGAAGAAAGGGATGCTGGAATGTTGAGAAGAACAATTAGATGAACTTTAAAACAAATTTGACGGTTATATACAACAAATGCAAAGGCTAGGGACAAACCAATATGAAATTAGTCGGCTAATAATGAATTTATATTTCAACACAAGGAAATTGAAAGAAAAAGTTGCAAGTTTTATAACTGAATTGAGTTCTCATAAATTAAAAGCACTTAAATTTCTGATTTTGGATTTTTATTATGTTCTTCAAACATGTCAAATATACAGAACCAATTGATGCTTATTACATTGATCGAATAAGCAGCTCCAAGTATCCACCGTAAGATAAGGGCGATAACAGTTGGCGGAGATCGAAGCATAACCCCTATAGCCAGACTCAGAAAATTGAGATCAATCAATTAAAGGTTATATAATTTTGCAATAAATTGACAGTCCGTGTCCTAAGAATGCACCCGTCTTCACATGCCAATTAAACTGAAACGTGAAAAATGAACCCATGAGCTTAACTCATAATGAAATGCTAGACTCATGAGTTGGGCAGTCGTCTCGCACTTATATTTTTTGTTTAACTAATTCTTAGCTGATATAGGATTATTACCTTAACATCCCAGTCACTTGCGGGCTGATTTTTTATGCACCTTGTCACGTGGTAGTTAAAGTAGTGTACGCCCGCTGGTGCATAAGTTCGACTCTAATGCTATATACCATACTAAAGTCCACATGTCAAACTCATGCAAAAAAAGATTGTTAAAATTAATTAAGAATTGCCTCACGTTTATATACTTGGCCTAAGAATCATTCTCAACCAATGTGAAATAAAGTCCATTAAAAACCATTGTCGCGTATGGGCCATTCTTTTTTCCTTGTCCTTGCCACACGCAAACTAGTCATTTTTCCTTGCCCTAATGTATGATTTATTCTCAACCAAAGTAGGATTCTCCTTAATATCATCCATCACATGCAGACAGATCTTTATTGATTGGCTGTTGTCACGTGAAAAGGTAGAATAAGTTCGTTCGTGCATGTGTTTGGTTTTGATTCTATATAAAAGACCATGAACTTCTATTCAAAAGCTAGGTAATAAGTGAGGGTCGCCTTCAGCTTATGTATTTAATCTAAGATCAACAGTTCCTTTGGTTGGCCGTTTGCTTACCGTCAATGTAGATATTATAGCAACTGCAATTCCCTCTCCCATTCAAAAGTCTCCGGAGGACAATGTGAAGCTGATTTGTTAGCAAAGCAGCTAAAATTTTGAAGCAAGAAATAAGAAAAATATGGGTAGTTCTAGAGGTGGCCAATGGGCTGAACGGCACGAGGCACGACACGTGTCCGTACAACACGGCACAGCACGAGCACATTTTGGTAGAGCACGTGGCATGGCACGACACGCATGTGGGCTGTGTCGGGCTTAGATTTTAGGCACGTGGGCCTTAAAAGCCTGGCACGATTAGAGATGAACCAAAGCATGGCACGCGAAAAAGCACGCAATAAGCACGTTTCATTTTGTAATGAAAGTAAACTTAAAATTTTATGATTTTATAAATAATTTGAAATTGAATCTTTTAATATATTTTATTAGCTCAAGTTTTCTAAATTTATTTAATTCTTAGTTTTAAAAAAAATTGATTTATGTTTATAATTTATTAAATAAATAATTGATATCACGATTTTATAAAATGTGTATTAATATGATCATAAACTATGATATATGACTCTACGTAATTCCAAGTTAACAATTAACTTAACCCTTAAAAAAAAATTATTATTGTTGTTGTTGTTAACTACTAAGAAAGAATTCTAATATAGAGTCAAACTTAATAATTAATATTACATTTTTTTATTATTATTAATTTATTATTATTGCATATGAACTTGAGTTTTAAATTCTTTATTCTATTAAATTTGAATAATGGCACATGGATCCAAAAAAGTACAAAGGCTTGAAAAAAATAAAACAACTTAGCATGTACTCTTAAAAAAATAAAAAAGGAAAAAATCTTAGTGGGTTTTTTTTCTTAGGCACGGTACAGCACGTGTGGGTATGGCATGAGTGGGCACAGCACATGTGGTGGGCCGGGCCTAAGAAAAAAAAATTAAGCACGGCACGAGTACGAACACGCATGAGCTTCCTTTGATGGGCCTGAGCCGGCACAGCATGGCACAGCCCGTTGGCCACCTCTACGTAGTTCTTGACTGATATACCTTGTCTATTTCAACATCCTACAATTCGTTTATGGCAGTCACAAAAATATTCATCATCACAGTGGGCACTATGGACTGTAATATTCATGACAAAGAATTAATGTTATCCAAATAAGCAAGCTGTTAGTTTCTCTGTCACTTAAAATTTACCTTCAATATTTGCACGAACAATGTGGAAGTCAAATCAGCAAGACTTTGTAGTTTGTACTGGAAGCAAAGAAGCTGAAATTATCCCTACAACCTGAAAGAAATTATTTGTCGGTCTAAAGATACTTTATGTCATTGTATATAATCACATATGTATATGTATATGTGGTATGTATGTATATATGTATATATATAGACACACACACATATATATAAAGCAATACTAGTCCAAGCATAGGGACGGGAAAGACGATAGAATGCATCTAACTTTTTGATCAAAACATCCACGAAGCTCGTTGAAACAATATTCTTATCCTGGGGTTTTGATGCATAACCATCTTGTGGCGCCAAAGGAACTGTTGCTTTATTCAATTGTTTTTGTTTTCTATTGATTATATATTCATTCTTTCCAATTTTATTGGTTAAATAAAATGAACTTCGTATGGAACATTCGATAGAGTACTTGTTGCTCTCACTTCTATTTACCAAGCCATTTATTTGCGTCAACGGCGACTGGAATGTTTTAACAGAACCTAAATGGACAAAAGAATAAAAAATTTATCAGATAAAGCGTTATTAATTAGGTTGAAAACTAGCCATTCCAAATAAAGCAGGGTAAGTGGCAGCCACATAACCAAGGATCAAAACGAAATAGAAAAAAGAAAAAAAAAAGAGTTTGTGTCTCATCAGCAATAATACTTGGCCACATCAATTTTGTACAAATGGTTATTGTGTTGTTTCTAACATTATTGTATTGGGAGTTATTCTATTGTATGCCTACAAATGACATTTTGTACAAATAGTTATGGCTCTGGCATTATTGTATTGTTTCTAACATTATTGTATTAGGAATTATTGTATTTAGTTAATGCCTAAAAATGAACAGGGCTGTTAGCGTATTTTTTAATTACTCGGTCAACGTTACTGATAAAATGATCAATAGAGTTCTCATGCTTACTAACTACAACATACATAGATAGATTTGACTACTTGACATGCTAACTTTTCATCTATTCCATGCATTATTTCGTGCAATGAAAAATGTGATTTATAGAAGCTTATGGCACTAACTGGTATCTAGAAGTTAGCTCAAGAGGTAGGGATTGCCTCAAACATATAATTTTAGTCAACTATTCACAATAATGTAGGGTATTTTCCTCAATATCCCCATGAAAGGGTGTAGGCCAACTTGTGGGTTTGGGTTTACTCTCATGCCATATAGAAGTCCATGAGTCTTGAATCGTTTACAAAAGCTAGTTACTGAGGGTTGCCCAAATGTTTTATAATTAACTCAAAATTTATTCTTAGCAAATATGGGATATGATCCCTATCACCCTCATATGTGATATTATGGGCTTATGTGTCTAACTTGTACTCAAAAGTGAGTTCAAGAATTAAGGATTGCCTCAAGCTTACATTATTTGTGCGTGAACCATTCTTTTATGGTGAAATTATAAAATACAACAGAGTAAACAAAAAAAAGGTGTAAATAGAAATTATTTTATTTTATTGTTCTTAACACAGTAAATTATTATTTTAAAATTTTAATAACAAAAGAAATTTAATTGAAAATTAGGTGTTCAGAGTTTCGTTTTTCAAGGGTGCAAGTAGACCCGCTTTGAAATTAATAAAAAAAAAATGCAAATCTCAACAAAAATTATTCAATATTAGAATGAAGCTTACCAGCGTGTTGCAAAGGATTGTATTTGTAAGACAAGCTCGAACTTGAATTCATTTGAAGCAGCATGGTGATTTGCTTCTTTCTTTCTGCTTCACCGTGTAATGTGTATTAATTTAATTGGATGATCATGATCGTACAAAGAACATGAATATATATAGCCAAAGACTCAAGTTTTTACACATTATTATATTGCTACGCAATGTCAAAGTAGCAGTTGGCTACCTGGGAAATTGAGAATTAAATTAATTTTCTTAATTAGTTCTTAATTTCTTATCATGATACCAGGCTTGTGCTTGTTGTCAAGATTGATGGATTGTGACCGTTAGTGTGGTATGTCATGGTGGCTTACGCTTCTTGTCAAGATCGGTGTCATATTCTCATTACTAACCCTCAATATCTAACTTTGGTGTTAGGTAGAGATCTAAGAAATCAATTTGAACCCACTCTTACTGATACAGGAATATTTTTAAATTTTTAAATTTGAAAATAGGCAGTCAAATTGAGTGAAACTGAAATATGTGGATGAGCTAGTCAATAAATATAGTCAAATCCAAAATTACTCGTCAACTTGCATTAATTAATATTATTACTCTTTTGAAAAATTTTATAGAATCAAAATTGGAATTTTTTTTTAAACGTTCAAGAAAGAAAGTTTGAGTCCCGGGATACAAATCTGAGTTTGATTTAAATTCTTGAAGATAAAAAGTACAAATTTGAGTTTGGTTTCATCAATTCGTAAACAGCAAAGATTTTGTCCTCTGAAAATCCAAATCCACCGATAATGGGCAAATTATTGACTTCCAAAGTCCATCTACGCTGGTTTGTTGTTCGAGCAATGTGTAGAGCCGAAGCTATTTGACTATGCAAAAAGAGCTCCCCTTCTTTTAGAAATTAGCTTCAAGCGAAGTTCATGATGAAGCTGATCTTTTACTTCTTATGAAAGGAGCTGACATGCATCAACTCTTTAGGTCAATGAGATACTCTACTTATCTGAATTTTAAGTTTAGGATACTCTACTTATCTGGATTCTTTTGAGCTTTTATATTTTGTGGCACTTAGTATTATGATTAGGATGCCAAATCACTTCATTAAATTTTGAGAGAAAATCAAATTATGAGAAGATCCTTATACCACAAAAAAACCAAATTCACAACAACGAAAAAATATGAGTAATCCGTGCAGTTTTGTTTTCCAAATTTTGTACCTTCTATAACAATTTCGCTTGCTGCCATGAAATTTTACTTTTATAAAACTATTGTCTGTGAATCATTTAAAAAGTAGCAAGATCAAACATGGCTATAATAAGTATAAAAATATTTAGTATTTGAGTTATGCCAAATCAGTCCGTATTTGTGTTTATATTTCAAATAAGCATTGTTCAATATTTGACAAGTTATTTCTGTCAACTTTTTCTTAATATCCCATTAAGAAATTTATACTTTTAACCTAATGTTTTTGGGGCCGTCTGATAGTGCTAGCGGCAGGCCAGCAGCAACGATTAATATGACGAGTCCATTCTTCACTTAGACCACGCCTTGGATTACAGGATCTTATGGACCGATCTGGTTACCTCAAGACTTTGGTTTCAACCAAATGACCAAATCAAGAACAAACACATACAATTCAATCAGGAATCACAACGAGAAGCAATTGAAAAAAAAAAAAAATCAGTAACTAGACAACAGATTATGTGGTTCAGTCAAGATGGCTTACATCCACGGGAAAAACATTTCCTAACATTCGAACTCTGAACTTTAGCATAAGCAGAAATGCAATTCTCAAGCGGATCATTAGCTCTTAGTTGGCCATGCAAATTATTTCTTCTATAGCAGCTACTGGAAAAACCTATGAAGTATTGCAAGCTTCTTTTCCAGGGGAGGATTATGAAGCCACCATAGCAAAACAAGTTAGTTCTGATCAATACCTCAAGTAGAACTCCATCATTCAGATAAGTAGATGCCTCATTTACCAGAAACTCATGTTGCGTCCTGAAGGAATTAGTTTCAATGCAAGAACTATTATGCAGGGCTTGATGTGAGAGAAAGAGGCAGAATGGCCTAATTGCGACTCCTGGCAGGAAGGTTATTAATAAATCGTGACTTGGTGAAGAAGAAACTGAAGTATTTTTATCAGACCTTTGACTACATGGTTAAGAAGCATTCCTCCTGCTTGTTACTGACAAAACCTTTAGGGAGAAGATATTCCAACTTGTAGTGCAAGTTTTTCTAATTGTTTATAGAAGCCACTTGCAAAATTATGGGCTTTGGTTGAAGAAAATGGTTAGTGGAACTAAACATGTTAAATACAAATGCAAATGATTTGGAGAAGATGCTGAGCTCTCTGTCTTACCCAAATCTAAGAAAGAATAGCAACTCCAGGCACGTGCACTGGATTAGTTAAACAAAAAATGTAGCGACCCATCAGTTTCATTTGATTCTTATAGCTTCTTGAAACTGTAAATTCTCCTTACTTTCTAAACGAATGATATAGAAAATGTTATCCATTAATGTCCCCAAAATTGTTTCAAAATCATACAAATTCTTATGAAGCTACTGACAAATTATTATTCAATCACATTTCAAAAACGAATTGTAATCCCCCAAATCTTACAGGTGATAAAGGAGGAGATTATTTACAAAACATAATCTATACACAAAAACTTCATATTGGAATACCTCAAATTTTATTCAAATCATTCCAAAAGATTTATGAAATAACTCCACTACTAAACATTGTCTCCCATTGTCGTAAATATAATAAAAGTCCCAAAACTCCCCAAATACAAGTGCAAAAGATAAACAAACTTGAAGAGAACATAGGTTCATCCTTCTCTTATTCAACTAGCAAAGCACCGTAAAAAAAAGATATCTCTAGCTCCAGAATAAGCAAAAAGTAAATTATGAGGCGTGAGCCATCAACTAAGTAAATAAAATCATTTCCAACACACTAGGGTACCAGAAGTATTGCAAGTCCCTTTTAATCAAAACATATACTAGACGTAATTTAAAATTTACAAAATACAATATCATAAAAGAAGAACATAAATCCATTAACGGACTCAGAATATCAAAAGCCTAATTAATTCATACCTAACAGATTTATATATCTTTGATGTTGCTAGCAGCAGCAAAGATTAATGATGATTCCATTCTTCACTTGAACCATGGCTTGGATGACAAGATTATGGACCAATCTGATTACCCCAAGACTTGGGTTTTAACCAAACGACAAAATCAAGAACAAACACTCACAGTTCGATCAAGAATCACAAACAAGAAACAAACAAAAAATAATCAGTAACAAGAGACTATTCATGTCGAAGATTGAGATAATACTGTACCTCAGCATCTGGATGGTACCTTGGCATGCTAAGGCACACATGACAACAATCATGTCCAGGCGTGAAGGCAAAAATTAGGACAATCAACAATCAATTGTGCTTCTACTTCATCACAAATATGCAAGAAACTGCTGCTGGTTAAATGGGAAGAATTAAGACAATACATACACACATATATATTAGTTTGCATACAATTTTCATCACTTCCCATGAATCACCAGTTTTCTTCTGCTTTTTTTTTTTTAATCATCTTTCTTGAAATTGACCTATAATTCAGAAAATGAAATATAATCCAGCCAGGTCCAACTCAGTGAAATAGACAACGATCACAACAGCAACCATGTACACAAGATCAACAACAATTATTCAAAAAATCAAGTCCAGTATATTTTATCCTATATTGTACCACCCACTATTTTTTATCCTAAGATCTTGAAAGCCAAGTAATACTTCGTTTGATCAAATACACACATAGCTTGAGAAGCACATAGAATATTTGGTTTGTGTCTAGGTAAATTCAACCTGCGTATGAAAGAGTAATACATTGCATATCCATTGCAGAAGGGAAGAGATAAAAATAACACTACAAAATTGGTTTCATGCAAAACATATGACAACAAGACACATGCAGTCATCTTGACAGAAATTTAACAAATATCCATGCAATCAGTTGACACAAATTGCTCTAGATCTTATGACAATCTTACTCAAAATGGACATTTGCTTCGAACTTGAAACTTGTCACAACTTCTGGCCAAGTCCACCATCTTTGATGTGGCTAGCTGCCTTGCCATCCGATGCATTCAAGGGAGCCATGTATCTACCCCTAGCAGCATTAAGTTAACAATAAATATTATGAAACGAACAAATTGGGCAGAATAAAAAACATTTTTTTCATAAAAGCTGAAATAAATATCTTTCGAGAAAGTATTATCAATTAGCATTTTAGCTTATTTTGCCACACGCTATAAAATTTTTGATGATGTCGAACACAATTTCAGAAATATCCTTTGTCTGTTGGCCAGATGAATGCTCCTTAAAAGCAAGAAGGCTTTGCAGGCCAAGGAAGCAAGTGTATTAATTACAAAACAAATAGTTCACAGTTGTACGTGTTGTCTCTCAATGCGGAACTAAGCACACCAAATAATCAAAGAAAAATAAAAGACACAAAATTTTATGTGGTTCGACAATTTCGCCTATGTCCATGGGACCAGTCGAAAATAATTATATTACTAAAATACAATATTTGAGTAAAAAAACTCACTTTCCAAAATCCAAATACTTTCAGTACTCTCACACACACTTGAAAAAAAAAGACCTCTCAATTTCTCACACTCTCTAATTGCTCACTGTCTCAACAATTCTTCACTTGAATTGTTTCTCTCAAGTTTGGGATGCTATGACTCTCTGAATGAAGCTCTATTTATAGTTGAGCTTCACTGCTTAAAACTCTCAAAAGTAGGTAGCAAAAGTCTCACAATTCGGCACCGAATTGAAAAAAAAAATTGCATGCGCCTCCACCTTCAATTTGTCAACTTTACATGACCACCAAATTGAAAAATAAACAAACCACCGAATTTGAGCCACTAATGTTGATTTTTCAACTTTAACAATTCTCCAATTCGGCAAAAATTTGTCCAAATCTGAGCTGACTACTAATGAACCATCATCCCCAAAGTAACTGCATCTTTGTGACTGCTTACGTACCCAAAATCTCAGATCAAGCCAACCGTAATTCAAAATTTTCCAAACTCAACGCGTTCAAAGGATTTGAATTAGTTTCAAGCAATGTTGAAACTTAATTCCAGAAATCACCCTTGTTAGCATATCTGATGGATTATATTT
The DNA here is from genome assembly GCA_039657385.1 of Citrus x changshan-huyou. Classification (NCBI taxonomy): domain Eukaryota; kingdom Viridiplantae; phylum Streptophyta; class Magnoliopsida; order Sapindales; family Rutaceae; genus Citrus; species Citrus x changshan-huyou. The sequence goes on along the minus strand of CM077547.1, from coordinate 15,786,047 downwards.
GGTATTATTTTTTTCAACAACACAACACTACTCTCGATAACCTCCCTCACATAATGATATTTCACATCTATGTGTTTCGTACGAGCATGATATGTTTGGTTTTTTTTTATAGGAATATCACACTTTGGTTGTCACAGAAGACCTCAATGTTCTCTTGGATTACTCCTAAATCACCTAACAAGCCTTTCAACCAAATAACTTCCTTTATAGCCTTTGTTGCTTCCATGTACTCAGCTTCCATAGTGGAAAGAGCAATTGTCGACTGTAAAATCGACCTCCAGCTAATTAGAGCTCTATCCAATGTGAATACATAGCACATTGTTGATATTTACTTGTCAAAGTCTTCAGTGAAATCAGAATCACAATACCCAACACATTGTTGACCACAATCCTTTTTTAACAATTGTCCCATATAGATATCAGAGAATCCACTTCATCACAAGCCAATGGTTTTTGCCCAGATTATGCATGTATCGACTAAGCATATTCACAACTTGAGATATATTAGGCCTTGTGCATACCATAGCATACTAAGACTACCCACTGCACTAGCATATAGACACGAACCATGTAGTCACACTCTTCTTGAGATTTAGGACATAAAGAAGAGCTTAATTTGAAATGAAGAGCTAGAGGAGTAGAAACTAGTTTAGTTTTGTCCTTCATACCAAACCTTTCTAACACTTTATTCAAATAAGACTTTTGAGTCAACCATACGCTCCCATTCTTTTTGTCACTACGAATTTTCATCGCAAGTATTCTCGGTGCAAAACCCAAGTCTTTTATCTTGAACTTAGAAGCCAGCTATTTTTTTAATCTTTCACTCTCACCTACTCTTTGAAACTATAAGCATATCGTCGACATAAAGTAACAAATAAATAAAAGCTCCATCTTGTAGTCTTCTAAGGTAAACATAGTGATCATATTGAATTTTGGTAAATTTCTGGCCTTGTATGAAATGATCAAATCTCTTGTACCACTACCTTGGTGATTGTTTTAATTCGTACAAAGATTTAATCAAACTGCACACATGATTCTCATTTCTAGCAACTTTGAAACTACAAGGCTGAGTCATATAGATTTCTTCCTCCAAATCTCCATATAAGAATGACGTCTTAACATCCAATTGAGCCAATTCTAACTCATATTCAGCTATCAAGACCAGTAGGATATGAATGGAAGTATGCTTTATTTACAATTGAAGATAACACATTTAGTCTATTAAATTGAGGTTATTACTAGTAATTTAAAATAGATAATGGCCCCGTTTGAGATTGAGATTGAAACTCAAAAACTGCTTATTTTTATAATTTTTGACAAAAATAGTATTTGATAAAATTTGTAAAAGCTGCTTATTTTATAATTTTTTCCATTTTGATAATAGCTTTGAAAAGCAATAAAAAGTTTGCTTCTCATAAGCAGCTTATTAAATAAGCAATCATACATTTTTAAAGTTCTTATTATAACCTTAATATTTAAAAAATAATTATGTCTTATTTTCCCACACACCATAATATTAAGTTATTAGATATCATATTACCACCATAATCAAATTACCATCACAATTACTGTATATTCTCTCTCGTATTAAAGTTTTGATATAAGATTAAGAAAAGTTTGCATATAACTATATAAAATTTTTTGAACTTTGAACAATTTCACATGAAAATTATCCATAACTTTAAAATTAATTTCATAACCATGGTTTTTAATATTCAATCTATTCATTTTTTCTTTTTCTATAGTTATGGTGTTTATTTCACCAAGTTTAATGTGAATGTAATGCATATTACTTTTTTATTTTATCTGAAATATGTATTAGTATGATTTTTACCACATTTTATGTAACAAATTTATTGAATTCTTTTTTAAGTTTATGTAATTTTACGTGTTTTAAAAATAAAAAATACATATCTAAACATCATTAAATATACTCTAAAAAAATAAAAGGTAATTTAAGCTTATGTTTATTTTAGTCATCATATAATAAAACAATATATTTATAATAAAATTTACCAAATGCATATACACTGTTTTTTAAACTCACAGTAACCGCAACAATACAATTTATCAAACATCAAGTTGTTTTTTTTAATCAGCTGCTTATTGCATCCACACAACAGAAATGACTTATTTAATCAGCAATTGCAATCCCAAACTAGCCTAATATCTATTTTTTGGGTAATAAGATAAATGATACAAGGGCTTAAATTCTTTGAGGACAAGTGTAACCTAACAAAGTATTAATACCTGCAAAATATAAACTCAAAATTATCTATAAAAAGGCAAGGTTATAATTGAAATAGGGGGCAGGACAGAGAAGAGTAGACCAGAAAGGAAAGCAAAGAAAGAAGCCAAACAGCAAAGAAGAAATTAAAGGAGAAAAAAGCTAAAGCAGCTAAGCCAGCAAATAACTCAAAGAAGCCGAGAAGTCTTTAAAGCAAGAACGAAGCCTAAGGACAAAAAGGAAGCCAAAAGAGAAGCCAAAGAAGCTAGGAGACAAATTTAGGCCATCTGGCCTCAGTAGAGAAAGTCTCTTTCACGACGAGCCCTCATATAGTTCTTGTACTACTCATGACCTTTCAGTTGGTCATCTTGCCTCAAGACCTTGATAAGTCCGTATTCTTAATGTCTCATTCTTGCCTCAATCTTGAGGAAGCAACAAGCACAAGTATCCGATCCAATCTTATCAAATACAGACTTCACCACCCACTCCAAATGTACACAAATTACCAATCAAAGCCTCTATATCTTGCTCATCATCAATTTCCATGATTGATTTCTCAAGATATTCCATCCAAGTCAAGATTTCGCGACATTTTCTAATACTCACCTAAGAATGATCTTTCAAATACAGAGAACAAGATTGATTTCTCAAGGTATTCCAAGTCAAGATCTTGTGACTTTTTAATGTCTCTGCTAAATGAACAAGATCACACAACACCTGCTATTCATCAGCTTGTTATGTAACTGCATAAACCATACACAGAACAATAGTGCCAAAATTAACTGCCTGTAACGGCATTTTGACCATTTCAACTTACGTGACTCCACATGCTGCTCACATGATCACTTAGGTGGTTAATAAGACGACCCAAAATGCGTCCGTTTGATCCTGGATCTGTATTTACATTGAACATTTTTGGCAAGAATCTCCCATCAAACCTCCAAGAAGCTTTATGAACATAATATCTGATTCAATCTTACCTGATGTATATGCTCAGTTCAAACACATCGCCACCAATTAGGATTTACGGTATAAATCTTTGGAACTACAGATTTTGAATGTTAACATATCTAAAATAGTACAGTAAAAATGTGTTTAAAAAATAATTCATCACAATCCCCTGTATGGTATTTGCTTCAAATGTTTCACCTTCTTAAAGTTGGGGGATTGATAATTTTTTTCTACTTCCCAAGCTTGTTGTGACATGCAGTTAAAGGAGGACTTCGCACCCTTCTCATCTGTCACTTCTGTAGGGAAAGGAATCCGGACATCAAACAAACCCTTTTGAGGACAGCTGATGCGCACGTCAAAGCCTAACCGGTCAACCCATATCATCTTTGCTTCTAAAACCTGCTTAGACCATTGGAATTTCATGAGAATAGTGAAAAACGTCGAACAACATTTTTTTGTTTCTAAATTTCTAAGGACAAAAACAATTGAGTTTCGCATTGGATAAGGCATTTTGAATCAAGCATCAAGCATTATCATGATGTAAACCAGACATTTGTAACAAACCCTCAAATATAACAAAGTTCGACTGAGGCAGACAGGAAAAAAAATATCTAAAAGAGAAAAGCTTGAATAGGCTGTTGCCATGTTTCAACAGTTTAACTTGTGTCACTTTTATCCCCAAAAAGTTCAGATTTCCTATTTGAGATCACTACAAAAAGTTTGGTTCATCAAAGTGCACACACCCCTCACAAACTTATGTCGTTCCCACGCATACAGATCAATTGTATATTTTTCTATGATTATTCCTAAAAGTATGCAAGGCTTTCATAAGCGTTCAAGCTTTAAAACTGCGGTAGCTAGGGAAAAAACAAACAAAAACAAAAGATAGCAACAAAATTGTCAAAAATTTTGTTGGCTACAAACCTGGAAGTCCAAATCAACATATATGTTGCAAAAGCGGTAAACATCTTCCATGTTATTTAAATTAATCTCATTGACAATCTTTTCTGCAAAATGTCTAAGTGGATCTGGGCTTGCATTTCTATAATCTGATGAAGATACCCAAATTCCATCCTGAAATCGTTCCAAACATCAGATTTGTTCTTGAATTAAACAATCATACCACAATGAAACAGCTCAAAATTCCAAGGAAAAACTACATGGAGAAAAAAGCAGAGGTAAACGCTCATCATACCTCTGCAAAGTCTTCCATCTGCAATACCCTTTCCACAGCAACAACATATATGAGTTCCTCATTAACATCTTCTCCAAACCTCCTTTTCCACATTGAATGAAGTCGCTGGAAAAGAAATGGAATTTCCAAATGCAAACTAATGAGTCATATAGCAGAAGGACAATTCCTAAGAGTGGAACAGGAAAATGGTAAATCTGACACTATAATCAAAATTCTATTAATTACTGAAGTCAAATGTTCAGCTCTTGTCTCATCTATATATAACACAATGAAACAGCTAAAAATTCTTTAGGGTGTTATCAGAGATCAAGACTGCTTAAACCGTATACAAGATAACCATATGGTGTGTAACCTTAAATTTAGTTGCAATATTTTGGCAGTTTATCAAGCATCAGCGATCCAACTCATTTTAAGAAATTGTTACAGTTCCAATGCAAATTTCCCCAAGTGAAAAAATTGATAACTTAATTCTACAAAATCTAGGCAGCATCATGTACCATTAAGAGCAGCAAAACTTCAAAAATAAATGAACCCATGTGGGATTTCTAACTGTAAGCCATGATATATTTGCCTACTCCATATCAGATGATATTAATACCTTTATACCCCGATATCTATATAAATGGTACAAAATGCCATCCTAGTAACAATCAACAATCAAACCCTATTCCAATGTTGGTGATTCAACTGTACCATTTACCAGTCAATCATTAGAGGCTATAGCAAGAGAAACAAACTGAATCTGAAGCTGGCATAAACTTCAAGAATATATGAAATTACTGAATCAGAAAGCAGCAAAATCTCGAAAAAACCTATGAAATTTAGAGCATGTAAACTGTTAAGGGAGCAAGCATCCATTGTACTGTTAGAGACCAAGGACCCCACACTTCCTTATAAAATCATCTAAACAAAAGGTTAATTAAAAAATAAGCACTATTATTGTCCCATACTAATAATAGTTTGATTAATTAATTGTTTCCTCTTTCAACAAGAATGTGCCTGATCAGAACTTCAAAATTTTTTAAATTATAGAGAAAGAAAAATACCTTGGAAATCATTCTATCTTTTGGCTTACCAAGGACGCCTTGGATTGTACACTGAGGAGTCCTCAATCCACACTGATTCAACTGATCCAAAAATCAAAATCACACACACATTCATGATTTATCTAAGCAACACTCCAGAAAAAGATAAATAAACAAATAAACCCAAAATTTAAAAAAAATAAAAACATTTGGTACCTGAACATGAAGACTAGACTCCTTGTCAACACTCAACTCTTTACAAGAATCACTAAAGCACAAAACTGGGGTCCCTTCATCATCAACAGCAAATCTAACACCAACACCCAAAGGGCAACCTTCTGAAGTCAACATAGAAAGGGTGCCAATAGAAGACAACTCCATGATTGTTCTTGAAGCTTCAGCAGGAAATGGCTTGTCGTTTGAGATACCCACATGGGTCGTTGGGCATGAAACAGTTGAAACTGAGCATTTTAGAGCTAATTTTCGAAATGGAATTTGCTTACAGGGAATGAATTGGGGTTTAGCAATGGGTTTGAAGGGAATTAAAGGAGGGAGAAAGTGGAGTGTTAGAGATTGCGTTTGAAGAAGCATTTGGGTACTCGTTGATTCAACAAAAAGAATGAATTTTGAGAAGTGGGTTTTGGTCTTTTGAAGATTTTGTTTCTGGGAAAATTTGTTGAGGCTGTTTGGTTGGTGGAAAATGACCGGCAAGAACGAAAATTTTGTAAGAGCCAAGGAGATGACTGCTAGTGATGATGAGTCCTGATAGATTGGAAAGAGGGCGGAGAGATTCAGTACATCGCGTGTCAATCATTAATTAGCTTGGCCAACCAATTATTTTCTTTTTAAGGAATAATTTTTATTTATTTTTTATGGGGTCCGCTTGTAATACAGCGTCTGTATCTCATACAGCTGAATTCAATATTTTATTAAAAAAAAATGACAACCGTTAGATAGAAGTAAATACATCCAATGGTTAATATGTGTGATAACTCATTTTGGCGACCGGATATGGCAGTTATTATTTCATCAATTAACTTAACTAAAAAATCACAGCCGTTGGATTGTGATGTCTCTCTCTCCCTCATAATAAAAGCCTTCGTATTCTCCCTCCTATTGTTTTCTCCTACATCCAGAATTTTGGATGATATGAACTTGTTATTCAAGAATATTCACCACCCATCACAGCAAAGAGCAAAGATGTAGTCGAAGGAGTGCCATTTATTCAAGCTTACTCGATCTGTCACTCTCACTTCAATTCGTCGCTCAACTTCTCGAGGGCATCTTCAATCTATCACTCTCAGCTTCAGTTCGTCACTCACAGCTTCAAATTTTCACTCTCGTGAATCACCTCTCTTGCTGTACCTCTCTCTTATGTCTCCCAACAATTTCGGTGAGCTCTCTCTCTAATTTAATATATGATAAAAAATCTTATCATGTCATTTAAATATGCTTGAAGTTTCAGTTTAGTTTATGATTATTACTTGAAATTTCAGTTTCAATAATTTGATTTTGCAATTGAGAAATTATTACTTGAAATATTGAGATGATTTCCAGGGATTGATAATTGAAAGATAATTGCTAGGGCTTGTCTTTTTTTGTTTTTTATCTTGAGATTATGTTTTTCACAAAAAGGGAAAAAAAAAAAAAAAGAGGTTGCACTATCTAGCATCAAGCAACTGCAAGTAATGGGGTTTGTTTTGATGAGCTGCGAATTGGGGCTTCTCATTTTCTTGAATTATCTTCAATATAAGTGGAAAGGGATTTCTTCTCTCCAAAAAATTATTGTATATTTCCTTTTAAATTCTAGATTGACATGTAGCTGATTTTTGATGTTTGAAGGATTTTATTAAAGAATGTGCTGCTGCCAGTGGCATGAATTAATGTAGTCTCGCTAGTATTCCTGATTTGGGGTAATGATGTAATTGAACGATTATATTTCTATTATTCTTATATTTGAATCCAGTGATATTGTGGTGGTTTTATGATAATATTCTATCGTTTTGTGCCGCAAATCGGCCAATGAGTTGGGTATGTGCTGGGTATATGCTGTATGGGGTTGTTGTTGAATTTGCTGGACCTTGGATGTGATTCTTGCCGTGTTTATAAGAAATAGACAAATGTCTTTCTATGGTAATAGAATTGTCTAAGTTGCGTTACGATAAATGTTTACCATTATTGCACTTGGTGTATAATTTACTAATGTAAAATGTATTTCGTGCGTTACATAGGCTGGGCATATTCAACATTCTTGAGACAAGAATGTCATTTGTAAATCTGGCCGACTGCGATTCTCTGTTGGTCCTTTCACTATTCCCTCCCCAATTTCCGAGGATGCAAAACAGCTTATTCTTTATCTTTTTGATGACAAATTGAATAACATGTATGATATGATATATACAAACTGCTTTTACGACAAGTGTATTTGTAAAGTGTGCTCAAATATTATTATCTTGCTGTTATTTGTTGAAATAACACCATTCTTTCATGGTAAAAGGGAAATTGTGGTGGATATAGGAGACAACAGTATAACTCGGAGTAGCATGCGTACTCTTTTGCCAGGAGAATGGATTGATGGCGATGTAATAGTTGCTGCCTATTATGCTTATTATTTAGAACTGGTCAATTTTAAAGACGACTATAATGTTATATTACTAAGTACGAATATATATCCTACTAACGTGTTCACTTTGTTTGCAATTTTTTATTATGTTTCAGATTATAACTATGTACGCAGATTATAAGAATATGAAAGAGGCTGAAAAAGATGTCACTTCCCCTCGATGTTGGTTCCTACCTACATATTACTCTGTAAGATAGCCATAAAATTATATCATTCAAACACTTCTATGGAAATAAGCTAGTGTAGTTAGTTGCCTGACCCTTTTTCCACTTTCTTTGATTTAACCTTTGTTCTAAAGCAAGCTGCACTAGCTGATTGGAGTAGCCTTAACTTTGCACAAGCTGCTGGTTTCCGAGATCGATACATGGGTCGTTTGGATACCTGTGAAAAGGTTAACACATAACGTGAATTTAGTTTCTTTTTCACTGTTATTGTTATAACTTCTTTTCATTTCACCTGATTGATAACAAAACATTATGCATTTATTGATGTCCGTTCAATGTTTAATACTTTATACCATGGCAGATTTATGTCCCCATAAATTGTGATGGTCATTGGTACATGCTTCTTGTTGACATTTCTCATGCAACTGCAACTATTTGGGATTCATTGGAATCGCCGAGTCGAAGAGAGAAAATGATTAATGAGTCTTTGGCAATTGTATGTTCTTAAAATCATTGACTATATTTGTGTATATTTCACACTTGAATGTTTTAAATCTTGCAATACTTATTGCTTGTTGATGTTGGCAGCTTGCCTCCCTGGATTTTGTTCTCCGTCAAGAGGCTAGAGCTCTTTTTGGTAATCGATTCAGTTTTTTAAATTTTCAAATCTATCGTCAAGCTGGTCTACCACAACAGCCAAATGGTTTTGATTGCGGCTACTATGTGATGAAGTATATGGATAGTCCTTGTATTGTTGTCCATGACTCTTATCAGGTTTGTACAGTTGTATCTTATTGGTGTATAATATCTTTTCTATATTAGATTAACAAATAAGGATTTATATCAGCAGGATGAGGATCGACTTTTTAAAAAAGGTTTTTTTTTTAAACTATTTCAGCATGACTTGGATCACGCTCGCCTTCTTCTAGCTCTTTATTTGGTGCAATCTCCGCTTAACAAGATCAGGCGTCGACTTATTCAAGAAGCGCGCAAGTTATAGGTTGACTGTGCAGTCTTTTTTTTTTTTTGTTTGCCGAACCATTTTGTAGCATTGTAGCAACGTTAGGGTAAAAGGTTGGCAATTGTTTTTGTGATGCCACCCCATTTGTTGGTATTTTGTATAGCAACTAGTGTTGTTGTAGAATCCGCGAGTTCACTAACCTGGGTTAGCTGATGGGTGGCCCTCTTATTTTTTGGCTGAGGGTGCTTATTTTACAAACATGTGTGTTCCTGCAAGATTACAATTACTGCGCAGGCGTACAACAACTGTGATGGCCCTATTATTTTTTGTATATGTGAGGGTGTTTATTTAGCAAGAAATTGTACATGTAATGGTTAATCAATTGATGTGTACGCTTCTGTACAAGTTTTCTGTTTTTCTTGATTTCAGTTTTTTCTTTTTGCTTGATTTCAGTTTTTTTCTTTTTTAAGTGCAAGAGTAAATGCTGGACGGTTTGGGATTGTTGTTTGGCTGTTGGGAAATGAGAAAGGACAATGAAAAACTAAACTCGGCACCAATTGGTTATGTGGAATAAAATGAGTATTACAGGTTTGTCCAACTAAAGGCCCCTTCGGTTTCTGATCTTGAAAACCTTGTTCAAGAATTTGAAAACAGGTGGGGAGAACAATATGTTCTTGTTAAACAAATAAGCCTTTGGATAGATAGATTTAAAGCACATGTAAAATAGTTTACCATTTTTTAAATGCTCGTTTTCTACACACCAGAGACTACAATGTATGTTTTTCGAAACTTAAGAATTCTTCTAAATTTTACGTTAAATTAGCATTTTTTTTCATAAATAATATAACTAAAAATATTTTTGGTTCTGTTCATTTGACCAAAAATGCCTCATTTGACGCCTGGAGGGGTTGGAGAAAAAAGTAAAATGGCTTAAAATTTTTAGTTTTTTACTGCTTTTTATATTAAATAGTTTGAATAGAAAATATTGTTTGACAATTTAAGTGTTGGTTCTTTCGTTCTCTTAAAATTGTTGGCCTAAATGGCCAAGAAATCATTAATTTTGATGATAACAATTACATGAAAAAAAGGTAATTTAGTATATTTATAATCTCATATTTGTTTAAAGGTAAACTTTCTACCCTAACTAAAATCAAGCTCAAGGCATAAATGATCAATGAGAGCTATAAAGAGGGTACGACGAGTTATAAAGAGGGTACCAACTCGAATAATTCACTTTTCCATACTCCTAATGCTAATACACTTTACTGTGTGCATGACTTAGGTGGCGTTTGTTTTTTTATCTGAAATCTGAATAGACCTGAATTAGTTTGAATTCTGAATAGATCTGAATGTCTGAATCTGAATAATATGTTTGTTTTTTCGTTTGAATCTCGAAAAATAATTACTAAGTTGTTTTTTTTCAACTTAAAAAAACTGAAAATATGTACTTTTACATTTGTATCCTTATTAAATTTGAATGTCAAATAAATAATATATTAAATCCCATAATATTTTAACATTTATAAGTAAAACTATATTCAAGTGAATATATAATGATTTTGGAATTTTAATATATAAAATACCATAAATTTCAAATTTTATCGTATATAATATAAGAAAGAAAAAAACTAATAAGATGCTTGAAACAGTTGATTTGCCATTTCATCTCGAAGTTGTCACATGTAATTTTGATCTTCAATACTTGAGGAGTTGATACCAAAGTGAGTAGGGATTTCATGATGGCTAAAAAAATAATGATGAGATTATTATGTGGGGTAAATATCTATGGGTGAGTTTTGGGATAGACATGAAAAATGAATCATAAAGCAGGGATATTTTTTATATTAGAAAGTAATTGACTTAATTCAGATGTCTCTATTAAGTAAAAAGCCAAAAAATTTAGCATATTTTATTAAGTCAAAATTATCTAAAAAGTCTCATTAAGTTATAAAAACAAACACCTCTAATTAACTTAATTAATTAAGTTAAGTCACTTTAAGTCATTAAGTTAAAAAACAAACGCCACCTTAGTATCTTAAAAGCTCAAGGCTTCCTTTCATAATCTCTATAACAAATTATCAATTTTCATTGTATACAGTTGTATATTTTACAAGGCAAATTATTTAATCAAAATGAGTATTTAATGATTTATGGACCACATCAACAAGATTTCAGTTTTTTAGCTCCTTACGTGTTATTTTTAAACGCTCAAAAAGGACCTATACGAAAATAATTGAATATACTCCTTCAAAGTATAATTACAGAAATTAGTGCTCATGGACACAAAGTTTGCGGCTTGCCTCTTCCTGTCAAGCGGCTAATCGCTTGAATTCACTTGCATGCCAGAAACATAGCGGCAACCCGCCTTCCATACGCGGCTAGCCGCATGTGCTACGCTTTTGATAACCCATTCCCGAAACATAGCGGCTACCCTCCTTCCACTGTCTTCCTCCTCAATTTTTTAGCGGTCTCTCTCCCCTCTCACTCTCGCTGAAAATTGTGCACTTCTTGCACATTTTGTCTCCAAATTCACTCTCCGAAACCATTTTCCATCCATTTTACCTCAATTATCAACTCCCAAACTCTCATTTCATCCACTTCTCTAAAAAATCCCAAATCTTGAACCCTAGGTTACCACTTTCTGGAATCTTCAATTTCACCCACTTTCAGGAATCTTCATATACACGCACAGCTGCCTTATGGGAGAAAATGGAACGAAAGCTTAGAATTAATCCAACGAAGAATTCAAATTACTTGGAATCTCAATACAAATATTGGTACTTGGACGCATTTAGTAGGAATATTGAATGCAAAATCAGTGGACCAATAAGTTGATTGAAACAAGCAAACCAAAAACTGAGACAACTGAACCGAACCAAGAAAATATTTTAGATATTTAACCCACATCATTCAATTTTAATCCAATTACTGGGAACACGGAACGCAAAACCTTTGCAACTACAATTGAAAATACATCAACCGAAAAATGGAGAAACCACAACCGAAAGTAGTGACCCACTTAACCAAAAAAAAATTTCTAAAAAACCTGGTATGTAACCTTATTAACTAGTAATTTGACGAGGGAATAGGAATAATTAACGTAAAACTAGAGAAAACGTTAGTTCAAACGCATTAACCATTAAAAAACCTGATATGTAACCTTATTAACTGGTAATTTGACGAGGGAATAGGAATAATTAACGTAAAACTAGAGAAAACGTTAGTTGAAACGCATTAACCATTAATAGAGAAATTAGAACGAAAACTTGGAACAGGTTCAAATTACTTGGAATATGACATTATATATTGGTACCCGACAAAGTTAGTAGGAATACCAAACGCAAAATTTCTGAATTAATAAGTTGAAACTATGAACCAAAAAATGAAACCTATTAACCAAAAACTGAGACAATCAAACCAAGATAAAGGTTAATGATATTTAACGCACGTAGTTGAAATTTTACCGAATTAACTAAAACCAAGAACGCAAAGCCTGTGAAACTATAATTGAAATACAACAACCAAAAATGGAGAAAGACCAACCAAAATTGGTTACCAACGTAACCAAAATAAATATCTACAAACCAAACCTGGTACTTAACCTTCGGAACTGGAATTTAAACGCATTAATTGGAATATTTAACGTAAAATAGGAATATTAAACGCAAAATAAGTGAACCAATAAGTTGAAACATATTAACAAAAATGTGAGAATTATTTACCCCAAACCGAGACAAATCAAACCAAGAAAAATGTTAATGATATTTAACCCATGCAATTGAAATTTCGGCAAATTAACTGAAATCCAAAACGTAAAACCTGTGAAATTTTAATTGAAATCCCTCAACCATAATTGGAGAAAGAGCAACCAAAATTGGTGATCCACATAACCAAAATAAATTTCTAGGAACCAAACCTGGTACCAAACTTTAATAAATGAAATAGCAACGATTTAATTGGAATATTTAACGTCAAACTTGAGATATTTTAGTTGAAATATATGAACCATTAAGAGAGAAAGTAGAACGAAAACTTGGAACAGATCCAACGAAAAATTCAAATTACTTGGAATCTAACAACAAATATTGGTACTTGATGAATTTAGCGGAAATAATGAACCCAAAATTAAGGGACCAATAAGTTGAAAAATATGAACCTATTAATGGAGAAGCATTACCAAAACTTGGAACTGATCAAACAAAAAAATTAATATCGTTATCTAACCTATAAAATTGGAAGCTTCACAAATTAGTTGAAATGTTAGACGTACAACTAGTGAAATAATAGTTGAAATATTGAAACCAAATGTGGAGAAAGTTTTACCCAATTTTGAAATTAATCTAACAAGAAATGGTTTTATTTCGAATTTAACCCAAAATATGCGTATTTTACGAGTTTAGTGGGAATACTCAACGTAAAATTAGTGGATCGAAAAGTGGAGATAAGCAAACCAATTTGTGAGAAAGTGTAATCAAAATTAGGTACGTGTTAAATTAACTTGGAATGTCACCAAATATATTGATATTTAACCAAAAAAATCGAGACATACTTATTTTAATTGTTTTAACTTTTATTCAAGCAAAATATAATTTTTTCCCCTTAAATATTGTTTGTGTTCAATATTTACTAAATTTCCTTGACTTTTTCCATTTTATTTTATTTTTTCCGCATTAAAAATTTGTTTTTAAAATTATTAAATGAACAACCGGTAAAATACTGGTTGTTCAAGTTTCCTTATTATTGTTGAGGCGGCTGTATTACAAACAGCACTGTATTATAGGAAGACTCTTTTTTATGATATTGCTCGCATAACAAATAAGAAAAAGGATCCGAATTTGTTAGAGCATATCCAACGCAGCGCCAACTGACACAAGCCATGCGATTATATAAACTCGATCTGAGAGTCACGATTAAGGCATCAAAAAACACATGATATGCATAGGATTATGGGTATTTGTCTACAGAGACATCTTAGAGGCCATAATGTCGCACGTGCCACAGACCGTCTCTGCCTCTTCTTCGCCTTCGCTCTTTGTTGCTTTCTTTATTATAATTGGAATTAATCTCATCTTCACTCCGTCACGTCAATAAAACCAAGCAATGGCATAGTTTAATCAGCAGAGTTTCTTTAGAATTTTTAAGAAATGGAATTTATTGCCAAATGCAAAGAAAAAGGAAAACTTCTCAATATAATAATCTCACAAATGAAATCTGAGATGTACAGTAATTAATGAGGTAACCTTGATAGCTATGGCTAGAACTATTGATTGATTGGGCTGCTTCATAAGTTCATATCATCTATATTTCTATATAACAAATTCCTCAGGAAATGCTCTCCACTCCAGGAACTCTGGTCTCAATCAAGCCTTGGTTGCTGTTCCATATAGAGTCGTAGAGAACTATGGCCCCCTACCTCACAACCACACACGCTTATGATGCCCGCTCCCAAGTGTAGATCGAAATAAGAAACAATCCAATCTCGTCCTTCGACTTCCTCCTTTGCTCCTCTCATTGTCTCATTCCACGCTTCTCTACACCCTCTCACCCTCCAAGTTCTCCTTCTTGTTTCACCCCCTCCATCTCACCTGGCACCACACTGACGCCCTTCGCATGTGGAGGGCCGACCCGTTGTCGCCTTGGTTGGAGAAAATCATATCAAGTTGGAGAAAATCAGGTATTTGCAGTTGCAGAGGACCGACCCCGTTGTCGCCTTAATCGTGACCGTCAGATCGAGTTTATATGATTGCATGACGTGTGTCAGTTGGCACTACGTTGGAGATGCTCCAACGCAAAATGGTTTCTATCCCTAAGTTACGTTTAACGTAACATACAATCTGAAAAATCTTATCCGTTCAAAGTTCTAAAATCTAATCCAATGGCTAGTGTTTAATTTGTCCAAAAGCTGTAAAGGACGGAAACCGGCTGAATTGGTGTGCCTATTTGACAATCTTCTCTTCCTCTCCAGTCTCCACTAACCTTTTCTTGCTCCTTATTGCCTTCTGCAGCATCTTTTCCTGCTCTTTAACACAAAAAAAATTTCAAATCCAACAAGAACTCATCGTTCTTTACAAGCAAATCAAGATCATCACCAAGAATTAGACTTTTCTTGCTCTTTTTCTTCGAAGCACTCTTTGGAGAACATAAAAAACAGCCCTTTCTCTGAGGTGGAGACAGCGGAGAAGAAGGTGAATCCATCCATGAACTCGGAGAACTCAACGACGAAGAAAATGAGTTGGATTTCGACTTCAACTTCGATTTCGAGGAAACAACGACAATAGGAACAGAAGCAAAAACAGACCCACTCCTGGAATTTTCTTTAAAATCGATTTTTTAATCTGGGTTCTATTTGGACTCAAAGAAAATGGCAAAGGAGGAGAGGAATCATAACTAGAAATTGATTTTGCAGTCTCCAAGCCGAGTTTCCCATATGGGTTTTATTTGGAATAAAAAAAACTCTTAACTTTGAAGTTGGATTTGAATGATGATGATGAAGAGATTGTGTGTGTTTTTCGGTCTGACGATGATGATTATCATTGATGTGCGTTTTGGGTTTGGCAGTAGCTGGAAAAGATTTGAGCCTGCAAAATTGGGATTCTAACTTAATGGGAAGGATTGAGTCGTCGGAGAAACCAGAAAAGTTGACGGCGGAGACAACCACCTGTAGAAGGGTGTTGCCTGCGTTGACTTCTTTTGATGACTGACTTCTAATCGCTTAAATCAGTTTTATTTTATTATTGTTATGTTTATCTGGCATATAATTATTGGTCAACTAGTCATGTCATTAGATGTATGTTACGTTTAACGTAACTTAGAGGGATCCTTCTTTTAATCATCAGTATTTAAATGAAGGGACAAGTGGGGGCAACTACTACATTGGTCTAAAATTTTCAAAAGTTATTTTTTTAATTCAATTAAATTATAAATTTATCTTGTTAGATTAATTAAATACATAAAATTTACATTTAAAATATATTAAAAAATATTAAAAAATTTTAGTTTAAGATTTATATATAAAACCACACAAATATTTTATACACACGTGTGAGTTGAGTTCAAAACTTGGTCTTTTTAAAATTTATTTCAAAATCACACAAATTGTTTATATACAAACATGTGTGTAGAATTCAAATCTCAAACTTCTTATATGCGACAGGCATCAATCCTATTGCCTATCGCATATAATCAATTTGTCCCACTAAATTTCTGAACAATTTTCCAAAGTCATAATTTAGGTTATATGTGTCTATTTTGGGCATATAATATACCGTTTCTAACCTTGCAACGAGACGAATTAAATCCAAAATCATTTATGCCATTCTATCACCCGGTCAAACAAAAAATTTACCTGAATCTAAATGCGACATGCACATGTCGCATTGTTGCACATAATCACAGTATGTGTGACATCCATATAAATGTGTCATATATTCACTTTATCATATTTTGTAGTGTGTAATCGTATTTCTTTTGTTCTTTTAATAATTTTCAAGCATAATGAATTCAGTTATGCTTTAATTGTGTTACGACATTTGGTGGGAGACGTTGGCGGATAACTGTATAGAGTACATGAATGCCAAGAGTACAATTTTTTTGGTTCAAAAATATTAAATATTTGATCAATTTCTAGCAAGAGTGTATGAAGTTTTGCAGATAAATCTTAATGAATATAATATCACGATGAAGACAACTTTTAGGTCTAATAACATAATCTATCATGCATGTTCACTACATATGGATATATTTAATGATAAAATAGTCAAGGTTATGTTACCTATGGCCTCTGATGTGGTCAACTATGGATGCCTTCCTATATTTCTTACCACATCTCCTCGAATTCCAAACCAAGGTCTTGAGGGAACAACTTGAGGGGTTGGACATATGGACACAAAGAATTTAAAAAATGACTTGTAGGGTTGTGGATGCTCCACTCGGGTGCAACTGATTACTTAAAAAATAATCTGGGTACGTGTAAATGGGTAAGGTCTGAATTCAAAAGTAGGAGCTACAATATACTTACCACCAACATCGTGAAGAGCGTGAATTCTTTCATGAGGGAACCACAATAATTTCCTATTGTTCATCTTGTTGATCACTTTAAAAAAACATCCTATCAATGGTTTTATGATAGAAAAATTATAGTTGAATCGATGAGTACTCATCTAACAACGTGGGTAGACGAAATAATCGCCGAGATGAGAATTTTGGCCAAAAGAATGACCATTTGTC
The DNA here is from genome assembly GCA_039657385.1 of Citrus x changshan-huyou. Classification (NCBI taxonomy): domain Eukaryota; kingdom Viridiplantae; phylum Streptophyta; class Magnoliopsida; order Sapindales; family Rutaceae; genus Citrus; species Citrus x changshan-huyou. Next base: position 15,768,675 of record CM077547.1, on the reverse strand, counting down.
TTGTGCCTCAGTATCAGTTTCATGTTTTTGGTGGTGGTATTAAGGAAGGGATAGTTGATGACAAAACTCAAAAGTGTTATTACTCCAAAGTATAAAAGTGTCTAGTTATAATATAATCCGGTAAGTCTCAGATCAAACCACAGGGAGTTTAAAAATCTAGTATTCAATTTTTTATCAAAAATTAATTACAGAAAAAGAAACCAATCTAAAAATTGTTAAGGTTGAGATCCACTCTCGAGTTTCAAATTATGGTCATAACACTCTCTCATATTTGTATTTTGTATTTTTTTTGCCAGTTAATTCTTAACTAACAATTAATATAGATAAATATGAGATCATGTACCTAATGTACCACAACTATATTAGCGTGTCGACATTATGTCAAAATACCATATAAATCCAAGGAGATCTAGATTTATAAATTAACATGATATTAAAGAAACCAGTAAAAAAAGAAAAATACAAACTAATAAAATAAACTTTAAAACTCACTTGAAAGAGTAATTAATTTAATAATTTGAACCCTTGAGCTTCACCTTTCACCTCAACTTAGAAAATTAACCACTCATATTGAAAAATAAAACACTCATTTTACTTAACAAACTTCTTAAATATACTACAAGAGAATGAACTACACAATAGAAATTTTTTTTCTAAGCCTCAATCTCAACTTCCTCTCATTTCTCCTCCACTATCTGTCTCCATATTCTTACCTTTTATAGGCAACTGATCATGCCATCTTCTTTTATTTTATTATTATTTATTTTATGTTTTTATAATATATATACATGGAATTGCATGATACTCAAGTGGAAAAATGGTCACCTGACTATCATGAGCCTGTTTGCTTACTTTTTTTTTTTAATTTTTTATTAATTACATCTCTTCAATAATGCATTCCAAATGGCTCTAGCAATTTTTCTTTGTTTCCCACTTTCGATTCCGATTTTCTCGTTATTCCTGAAACATTTACAATATAAAAATTAAGATGCTGCAAATTAATTTTAATATAAAAATTTATTAGGGGAGCATTAAGATAACTTAGGAATAATGAGCGTATTAATCAACACTGTACATGAAACTTTCCTCTCTGACTTATTAAATGAGTGTCAATCAGATGCATACATAATAAAACTTGCTCCTGTAGAGTATTCAAACTTGATCAGCTTATCTGTGTGCATGCAATTGCTGATTGTTTGACTGTTGGAGTGGATTACATAAGCAATTGTTCATATTTTTACAATAAGGAATCATTGGTGATGGCATATAGACAACCAGCAGAGCTGGTTGGCAGCATGGCAGATTGGGAAGCTCCAGCAGAAATCTGAGAAAGGAAGGTTAACCCACCGGTAGAAGTACTACTACCTGGTCGTCGTTCAAAGCTCAGAATACCTTCTATTGGTGAGTATGTAAACCAGAGGACTATGAAATGTGAGTGCTGCAACGAGCCGACCCATAACCGTAAGAGATGTAAGAATCTCATTACGTCGAATCCAAACTAGTTGTATCATTCCAAGTAATTATGTATTTTGAACCCTTAGTTTTTGTATGTTGTAAAATTATAAATAATGAAGTATTTTATTTTATTTATTATTGCATACTAATTAGTAAAATAGGTCCAAGATTACTTATGACTAAACACATCAATATAGCAAAAAATTGTATCTACTTCAATACATTCAGAATAAAAATATGCATAAATCAACATTCGAAAACTATAATGGCATACAATCCAATATCGCCATTAAATATATCCATAATAGTCTTACTCCTAAACTATTGCTTGTGGCTACTACTAAAATCAAGTCTAAGCTCAAACATTAAATTCATTGTAAACTTCAACAAAAAAAGTTACAATCGCCAGTTCGCCACTTCCAAACTCTTGTTGTGACACATGCTTAACTACCTTTGCCTTCTAAGGGTCAGCACTTTGCAACTCATGTTGGATGTCGTAAATCCAACATCTTCTAGCCATCGAGGAAAGATGACTTCAAGTGGCTTGAGTTGACTTAAGTACATTTTTTTCGTCACAAAATGTCATTAACGAGTTATAAATCCACACTTTCTTAGTGCGAAGGTTTGCTTGGGCCAGTATCCAATGATTGCCACCCAGATTCACAGGAATGAATGTCTGCATATTAAATTTATCATAAATTTATCATCATTGTTATCTCTAAAATCGTTTAAAAAAATAAAATATATTGGATTGTGTAGCAATACACACCACATCGACATTCGTGGATCGTTTCGACATGATGTCTTCCCACCATTGTTGTGTGTTGGAGAATACATATTTACAATAGGTAAAATCATTATTTTGCACTCCAAGCGTCTCTAACATTGCTACTTTTATATATTGAAATCCTTTAAACTTTGATTATGTGTGTTTTGTTATAATTTAAATATTTTATATATTTGAAGGATATTTTGATCATTTCACGATTAACAAAAAGTCAGATAGTAAAACGGATTGTATTTTTTAGCTTAGAACAGCTGAAAATTTTAGGAATGACATAAAAGACAAAATTATAATTTTAGAATTTTAGTGGGGCCTAGTTGATATCGCATTGATCAGTTGAGGTGGCATTGACCAATTGATGAGGCATTGCTGACATGGCATTAATTGATGATGTGGCAAGATCATAGTGGGCCAAAAAATACAGATGTAGCGTTGACCGATGACATAGCAGTGTCCTATTGGATCAAAAAATGATGATGTGGCGTTGACTAATAATGTTGTAGCATATTATTAAACCTGATTATGTGTTCAAACCAATCAGATATTGCCAGGTAATACAATCTTGATCGTCCGAATTATTTTAATTTGATAGCTATGATTTACTCATTGCATCTATAAATAGGGAACTGTCTCCTTAATATGACAACTTTAAATCCAAATGTGAGCTCTATTTCCTGTAATTCTCATATTGTATTATCTACATATTTTAATAAAATTATACTATTTTACCCTTAGTTCAAAATATGAGTGACTAACTTAATTTCTAACTTAGGTTGAAGGTGATGCCTTAACATGACCTATGGCTTAATTTAGTAAGTTTATTTTCTTTTCATCTCTGATTTATGTTATTTTTTTCACTTGTTGTCGACATACAGTGTATCTTGTCTAGATTTTGAACGATATATCAGCTCTCTAGTGAAAGATTGTTATTATCTGGCACAATGAGCAATTTACAACATATTTATTAGAAAGAGACACCCCTCTAGTATTTGTGGGTCATCTTGACTCAGTGTTGACAGGGAAAGCATCTAAGTTATTTAGTGGACAATCTTGCCACATTATCGACAAAAGAATTGTTGTCGTTTGGCACATCGTATACAGAACACCACATTTAGCGAAAGATCTACTACAAAAAAATGATCCTTTTGCCATGATTGTTTTACCCACGAAGCAAATTTTGTGGCCTATAATGACATTTTCCCATGAAAATACTGTATCATAGCTAAATTTTGTGAGTGAAATTATAAATATTAAAGTTATCCATTTGCCACAAATCATTTGTGACTAAATATCGCTTTTTTGCCACAAATATAAAGTTTGTTTCTAAAAATTTACACGCGCATTGAGAAATTTCGCGCCTTACAGTTAGCCACAATATTAGTCATAAAAGTTTGTGACTAAAGATTATAGTTTTCACCACAAAATATTTGTCAACAAAAAAAAATGTCATAGGCCACAAAAATAACTTCGTGGCTATATATATTGCTTTTGGCCATGAAGACTTTTGTTTCGAAATAGTTTTATTGGCCATGAAATCAAATCGTGGCTATATGTGCTGCATATAGCCACAAAATATTGGTCACAAAAATAAAAATAAAAATTCGTTGTTGTACAATGCTTTAGCCAAAAAAAACTTGTAGCCAAAATGTACTTGGTTCATAATTTTAAATTTATTCATGCTTTTTGTTAATATTAAATATGTTATTTTTTTAATAACTACAACAAATTTACTATTAGGAAAGTAGTGTTACAAAGAATTTCGGAAAATAATACAATATTTTGATGGCATGAATATTGTCTAAAATTTTTAGATAAATAAATTTTTATACTTTTATAAGCTATTTATAACATATTCATAATATATTTCTAATAAATGGTAACCTTAGAATTTGTTACTTAAATAATACGTTAGGCTAATAGGATATATAACGCATTAGGTTAATAAGAAATAATCTTTGATTGTGTTACTTAAATAATTTGTTGGACTAATTAATACTAACATGTTGGCCTAAAATGCTATATAACTGTGAATCAACTCTAGAAAGTTAGCGGCTAATTGCTAACCTTCAAGCGGCTAACCGCTAACCTTCAAGCGGCTAACTGGCTTCACAACAGTTGTGGAATATTGATTCCAGAGAGTTAGCAGTCAACCGACTATTCTAAGCGGCCAACCACCTGTGATGCATTTCTGGCTTTTAACTCCAGAGAGTTAGCGGCTAGCCGAATGCATGCCAGCAGCTAACCAACTGTGTTTAATTGACAATAGGTGCCTAAATAATAAAAGCGGCAATTTATTGTGCCAAAACTTTACCAATTTTTTTCAAAACCTAAATTTCACTAGAATTTCTCACAAATTGTTGAGTAGTCTTTCCTCCCAAGTCACGATAAACCCTTCAATCCATCTCTGAATCCTCCCTCATCATCTAAAGCCACCACAAATCCTTCTTTCTATCTCGGTGCCAATTTCATATTTGCTCCTCATTCCAATTTCAAATCCTTATTTATAAATTCTTCAATTACTTTATTTTTTTGGTACATTTTTTCTTAGTTCTTATGCCTTTTCTGTTTGTTATTGCAGAGAACAATAATTACTTGGTCGATGGTTCATGCATAATTAAGGTGAGTCATGTTTGTTTTTCTCTTTTTTATCCTATTGACATAGGATTTCATTGTTATGGGCGATGAGTTCTTTTTGTTTTATCTAATCTTTATTTAGCAATTAAGATATTGTAGAAGTAAAGAAGAAATAGGTCTTTGTTCAAATTAATTAAATTAGATAGAATTGGGAAACCCAATCTTGAATTGTGTTTCATTTTTCAAATTGGATATATTAGTTTAAACACTTAATAATTTTTTTTTTTGGCATTGTTGGGTTGTTATTTAATATTATTGAACCTACCGTGCACCCCCCCCTTTGGAGAAAAGAAGTCTTCTTTGTTGAAATTTTTTAAGTCTCTGCCTTTTTTTTTGTCCATCTTTGTAAAAGTCTGAAAGATAAGTTTAAAAGGTGAAAATGATATAATTTTTTCTTCATTCAAACTTGCAAAAATATAAACAAGATAATCAAGTATCTACATCATGTGTACGACTCTATATTCATTCTTCTTATTGTTTTATTTGCAAAACTATAAACAATTCAAGCATCTACTCATATATTTTTGTATTTAATTCTTTGTATTATATTGTTTGCTCATACATGTGTTGAGACAAGTGTCCAAGTTAAAATTGAATTTTACGTTCTTTTTGTCCATTTTTTGTGTATATTATAAGATAGAGACTTAATAAATTATTACAAAAATTATTTGATTGCAGGCTTCCTATCAATGAATCTACTTCATTTTCTAATGTTTTAAATGAATGCATGTAACATTATTGAGATGGGAGTGGGATTGTTAAATCCCATACCATTCTAGTCCACATTTGGCTTCTTTTTGTTAATATGACTATATAGATCTTTTTAACAGCTTTTATTTTTTTTCCCTTGTGCAGGTGTTGCGACAAAGTGTCTAAGTTGAGTTGATACTTACAATTAATTAAAAGAACAAGTTCATGGTTCTATAAGTGATACTCACTTCATTTTATTCTTTCTGATGGATAAAATATGGATGCATATCAAAAATAGACTTTCTAAAGAGTGTATTGTTGGTGTTAGCTCATTTATTAAGGTTGCAAAAAAATGTGTGGATCAAAATAATTAAGTTCGTTGCCCATGTCGAAAATGTCAAAAGCTTTTGTTCAGCCTTTAGATGTAGTTGAAGATTATTTGTATAGGGCAAGTATTTCATTTAGTTATCAGAGATGGGTTTTTTATAGGGAAGATTATGAATCAGGTTCCAGCAGTAGATCAAATGTAATAAGGATGGGAACTATTATTGCTGAGGATGAAAATATTAATAATATTGAAGGAAATGGTGCGATGTATATGATCCAGAAATACACACAAAGGAATCGAACTTGGGGAATATTACATCTTCACCTACTATTGAAGAGGTGAAAATTAATGGGCTTCTTAGTTTATTAAGTGAAACTAAGCAAATGTTATTTCCAGGAGCTAGGCTGTTGATAACTCTATGAAATGAGAGTTATCATGACACTTTTAGACTTAAATCAATATTACTCAGAGAGTAAATGATGTGTTTTTATTGCATTTTTGTTATATTTTGCATAAACATTCATTTTAGTTTACTTTTAATAAATTTTGTAAATTTTGTTTGATTTAGAATAATTTGTACTTGGATTGTGTGCATAATTGTATGTGTTCGGAAGCTCAAATTTCAAGGAAGGAATGCTGATGCAATAGGCTTGCAAAAGATGGAAAAGAACTTGACTACAAAAGAATTGAAACAAATCTGGAACAGTACAGTTGCTGTAGCTATTGCTGTAGCAACCATTACTATAGTAATCCTGGAACAATTTTGCGCGGGATACTTGCAGAATTGCGATCTACAATTTCTTAATCTGACTTATGCGCTCCCTAGGCTTCTGTTTACCCTAATTTTTAGCTATAAAAGAAGCACACATCATAAGGAAACGGGGGAGTCGTCACCCAAGAAGAAAAACACAAAGAAACAAAAGAAAAATAAGATTCAAGAGAGAGATTAAGGGCTGCACAAGAGGAAAAATTACAAAGATCAATTGGGAGCTCAATTCTCCTTATCCTTCTCTAGTTTTTGTATTTTCTATTTATTCATGGGGATGTGTTTCATGGCTGAACTTTGTTCTTTATTTTTCTTTTGTAAACCATGAACTAAATTTATTTGTGGTTGAGTGATAAACAATCTTGATGGTTTATTGACTGAATATATGTGTTGCTGCATGTTTGCTGTAGCAGTTTATTTTGATAGTATTTATTTTTCATTATTTCGGTTGATCACCCATTTAATGATACAAGTTAGGAGAGAGTCGCAAAAGGGCCTATTTTAGTAGAACATATCAGAGCAATACTTGGTTTTAGATTGGATTTTCTGGATTGAGTTTAACTTATCCCAAAAGGGTCATGATTAATCTAAAATTAGTGATGAACTAGACATAGGAATTCACCTTGTAGGGTAAATAGAACCTAAGCGTGTAATGCTATATTTTATGTTGGCATAACAACTGATCATTGTTAGGTTGCATATAGATATAAGATATCCAACATGCGATGGCTGAGGATACATAAGGATTCTGCCCAGTGTTGTAGCAAATGCTGCAGCAACCGAGCCAAACATTAGAAAAATAGTCAAAACCATTAAGAGAGTTTATTCACTCAATTACTCTATATTACCATTGGTTTTATCCTTAAGTTTGACGTGATAATTTACTTTGTTTCATTTTATTTATTACGTTTCTATTTTAATTAGTATATTATTTTCATTAATTGTTTTATTTTAATTTAGCACAAAATCTGCAATGTTAAGATTGCTGTAGCAAGTCTGATAATATCAATTCTTGTGGAGACGATCTTGAATACTCATCACTTTATTACTTGTTGTGTACACTTACACATTGACACTAATAACATTTGAATTTATACCCAACAGTTGTCTTCATTGAACTTTACTGTGAAGTTACTGCATTTAAAGGTTCTTAATAAATGGAGTAACAAATCATTAGATTTGATTTTTGACTTATTGAAAGAAGCCTTGCCAAATTCATCTTATGAGGCAAAAAGAATGTTGAAGGATTTAAGTTTAGGATATGAAATTATCCATGCTTGTAAGTATGATTGTTGTGTGTTTTGGAAAGAAAATGAGCCATGTAATAAGTGTACTGTATGTGGTGAATCGCGATACAAATCTAACGTTGGTAAAGGGAAAAAGTCCTTCAAAATATGTTATGTTGTTTTCCTTTGAAACCTCGATTACAACGACTATTTGTATCACGATACACTGCAAAAGAAATGAAATGGCACCAAGAAAAATGTATTGGTGAGGAAGACATTTTAAGATATCCTGCTGATGGTGAAGCTTGGAAAGATTTCGATAAGTCATATCCTTGGTTTGCATAGGATCCACGTAATGTTAGGTTGGGCCTTGCTAGTGATGGATTTAATCCTCTTGCCAATATGTACAATTCATACAATATATGGCTTGTGATGCTTGTACCTTATAATATGCCTCTATAGAAGTGTATGAAACAACCATTTTTGTTTATGTCATTGCTTATTCCTGGACCAAATGCACCAAGGAAGGACATTGATGCGTTCCTAAGACCTTTAATTGATGAATTAAAGGAATTATAGAACGTTGGAGTGGAGAATTATGATGCTTCAACTCAAAGTAGCTTTAAACTACATGCAACATTTTGTAGACAATCAATGATTTTCCTGTATATGGAAATTTATCTGGTAGAGCACAAAAGGTTATAAAGCTTGTCTTATTTGCAATGAACAAACATCTTCAGAGCTTTTGTATAGTAAAATATGTTATATATGATATCATTGATTCTTACCAAGTAGTCATAGATGGCGGAATAGTAGATTACATAATGGTAAGCCAGAAAAGGATCATGCTCTAAAAGAATACTCAGGGCATGATATTTTAAAGCAACTTGACGTGCTAGTTGAATATAAGCTTGGGAAGCATCTTAATAATAAAGATAGGAATAGGAAACGAAAACCAGAAGAGTTAAACTGGACAAAGAAAAGTATATTCTTCGAGTTAGAGTATTGGTCTTCTTTGAAACTTCATCATAATCTTGATGTGATGCATATTGAGAAGAATATATGTGAAAGTCTTGTTGGAACATTGTTAGATATTGATGGTAAAACAAAAGACATTATTAAAGCTGGATTAGATTTACAAGATATAAACATTAGAAAGGAGTTGCATCTAATACAACAAGGAAATAAACTCTTTAAGCCTCATGCATGTTATACTTTAACTTCAGTTGAAAAGATTAAGTTCTGTCGATTCCTAAAGTCTGTTAAATTTCCATATGGATATGCATCTAATATTGCCAAGTGTGTGATTGTTAATGATGATAAGTTATCGAGCTTAAAGAGTCATGATTGTCATGTATTATTGGAACGACTACATCCAATAGGAATACGACTTTATTTACTAAAAGAAATTTGCACAACAGTTATAGCATTTTGCAACTTTTTTTGGCAATTGTGTGCAAAGACAGTTACTGTACCAGATTTGGATGTTCTTGAAAAAGGAATTATCATAATACTTAACAAGCTTGAACGTATATTTCCGGTTGCATTCTTTGATGTAATGGTTCATTTGGATGTCCATTTATCTTGAGAGGCAAAGTATGGTAGCCCTGTCTCATTTAGATGGATGTATCCAATTGAAAGGTAACATTTAACACTAATTAAATACTTTATTTTATTAAAATCTTTTTTGGAATATGACATTTAACTATAATAATCTTTATTTAATAGAAATTTAGGAGAATATAAAACTTATGTAAACAACAAGGCTTGTCCTGAAGGTTCAATTACAGAAGCATATGTTGTCAATGAGTCTTTGACAGATTGAAACAAATTTTAATCGAAATGAGAGAAATGATAATGGCGGAGAGCGAGCAGAGGGGGTATCCATTTTCTCTCAAAATGCTCGATCTTTTGGCAAAGTTGTGTTGAAAGAATCATCACACCAAGAGATTGATATAGCTCATTAGCATATCTTAAATAATTGTGAGGAAGTGTAACTAAACTTAGAGTAAGAGAATTTAAAACTTATTTACATTTATATTATTGTAGTAGAATAAGTTGTCTTTCATAATTATTGTTATTTCTTAGTGAATATATGGTTTTGTCACAAGTGGAAGGTATTACAACTTTAAATGGAAGACAACAACGTTTTCCAAAATGGCTTGTTTCACATGTAAGTACTGTTGTACATGAAACTTTAAATAAAATATGTTAATTATTTGAAATTACTAATAGTTATTATATACATATGTGTGTAGATAAAGCAATTGCGAAACCAAGGGATTGTTATAGTTAGTGACCAGTTGTATTCATTAGCATATGAGCCTGATGTTAGAGTTTTTTCGTACTCTGGATGTAATGTTAATGGGGTTCGATACCTCGTGGAGGAGTGAGATTCTAGACTTGCAACTCAAAATAATGGAATAGTTGTTCCTATTGAACATGATGATGAGGAAATTGATTTCTATGGATTTTAACAGAAGTCATTGAAATGCAATATATGTATAATAATCAGGTTGTTTTATTTAGATGTAAATGATTTGATACTAACCATAAAAGGAAAAGAGTAAGGCAAGATTACCATCTTACATATATTAATGTAACTCGAACATGGTATCGAAGATCCTTTTGTTCTAGCATCTCAAGCCTCAAGTAATGTATATTGATGATCTTAAACTTGGTAAAGGGTGGAAGGTAGTGGAGAAAGTACAACATAGAGGTGTATAGGATATTCAAGAAAAAGATGAAGTAGTTGAAGAAACACAGGAACATGAAGAGTATCAACAAAGTGACTCAATCGGAAATAAGGTTTTGAAGGTCCAACATGATCATCTAGATGTAAATTTATTTAGTAGAAATGATGCTGCTCCAACTGATGTTAATATAGAAGTTCTACAAATGCCAAGTAATAGAGCGAATGATGTAGATGATTTCATTTGTGATACCGAAGATGAGGATGATACAAGTAATATGAATGATTATAAAAGTTCATTCAAATTAGAAGATGATAATGATGTTGAATAAGAAATGTAATAATTTTAATATTTAGTTTCCTAATAATATATTTTACACGTAGGTTGTTGGTGTATAAATACTAATGCTATTGGTGTCAATGTGCAAGTGTACACAACAAGTAATAAAGTGATGAGTATTCAAGATCGTCTCCACAGGGATTGATGTTATCAAATTTGCTACAACAATCTTAACAGTGCAGATTTTGTTCTAAATTAAGATAAACAATTGATGAAACTAATTTACTAATTAAAATAAAAACACAATAAATAAAATGCAACAAAGTAAATTATCACGTCAAACTCAATGATAAAATCAATGGGAATATAGAGTACTGAATAAACTCTCCTAATGGTCTTGACTATTTTCTAATGGTTGGCTCGGTTGCTACAGTATTTGCTACAGCACTGGGCAGAATCCTTATGTATCCTTAGCCGTCGCATGTTGGATATCTTATATTTATATGCAACCTAACAGTGATCAGTTGCTATGCCAACATAAGATATAACATTACACGCTTAGGTTCTATTTACCCTACAAGGTGAATCCTTATGTCTAGTTCATCATTAATCTTAAATCAAGCATGGCCCTTTGGGACTCAAGTAAAACTCAATCCGGGAAACTCAATTTAAGATCAAGTATTGTTCTGATATGTTCCACTAAAATAGGCCCTTTTGCGGCTCTCTCCTAACTTGTATCATTAAATGGGTGATCAACCGAAATAACAAATAAAATAAATACTATCAAAACAAACTGCTACAGCAAACATGCAGCAACACATATTTCCAGTCAATAAACCATCAAGATTGTTTATCACTCAACTACAAATAAATTTAGTTCATGATTTGCAAAAGAAAAATAAAGAACAAAGTTTCAGTCATGAAACACATCCCCATAAATAAATAGAAAACGAGAAAGCAAGAGAATAATAAGAAGGATTGAGCTCCCAATTGATCTCTGCAATTTTTCCTCTTGTGCAGCCCTTAATCTCTCTCTTGAATCTTGTTTTTCTTTTGTTTCTTTGTGTTTTTCTCCTTGGGTGACGGCTCTCCTCATTCCTTTTGATGTGTGCTTCTTTTATAGTTGAAAATTAGGGTAAACGGAACCCTAGGGCGCGCATAAGTCAAATTAGGAAACTGCAGATCACAATTCTGCAATTATCCCGCACAGAATTTTCTCTGTCGTTGTTCCAAGATTGCTACAGCAACGGCTACAGCAATATCTACAGCAACTGCACTGTTTCAGATTTGTTTCAACTCTTTTGTAGCCATGTTCTTTCCTTATTTTTGCAAGCCTATTGCATAGCATTCCTTCCATTAATTATAAGCTTCTGGAAACCTACAATTATGCACACAATTTAAGCACAAATTACTTTAAATCGAGCAAAACTTATTAAGATTGACTAAAATGATCATTTATACAAAATGTAACAAAAATGCAATAGAAACACATAATTTACTCTCTAAGTAGTATTGATTTAAATCTAAAAGTGCCATGATAACTCTCATTTCATAGAGTTATCATAGGTAGTTGATTATTTTATTATACTTAAAGTAATATTTAACCAATAATATTATATCTCTATTTTAGATGGCTCTAGAGAGAAACAAACGATTGTGATCATTACCTTCATCTTTATATGAGAGTCCTACTGGTGTTGCAGCTGCAAGTACTATTTCAGATTGTAGTAGTAGCACAAGTAACAAATCAATTCATTTTTTTATCTTTTGTTTGTACTTCTAATTTTTTTTCCTCAAATGTATGCAGACTCAAATGCACTTAAGAAAAAGGATCGTGGTCCTACATGAGGTGTCGGTCTAGATTACATTGTTCGAGTCTCAAGTTGAGTGGCTTTGACAATCTCAACTCAGCATAAAAAAGCCATAGGGCCACTTGCATCCAAACTATCTAGCGAGTGTGGTGTCATTGTTCGCACCCATGCTCCACTTAAGGTTGAGTCGTGGAAGCATATCCCTTGGGATGACAGGATGGGGCTGTTTAAACTACTTTTGGTAAATTTAGCTTTTATTTATTTATCATCTTTAACTTAGTGATTTGCTTATTTTGTCATTTACAAGATTTATTATTTTTATTTCACTGATTTATATTAGAATTCACTTCGACTTGGAGCAAGAGCATGTGATCCTTTGTGTCAATGATATCATGGTTGATTGTTATCGTAGTCATCGTTACAAGATAAAACTGAAATATGATGAGTTTGGATTGGATGAGGAAGGACGTAAACATCCCCCAATGAATATTTCTCTTGATGTTTGGGAGTACTTATGTGATATTTGGTGCAAAGAAGAATATCAGGTACAAATTTTAATATATATTTATCATATATTGTTTCTTGAGAAATGTCATTTGAGAAGTCCATTTTTGGGGATGGTGAGAACAAAATAAGTACAGCTTGCGCGAGCTATAGTTTGTGTTGAGTATGGTAGTTGAGATTTTGATAAGATGGATATCGATGCGTTATTTATATACTAGGTTGCTTCTTACGTTTGAATTGTGAATTTGGGTTAGGTTTGACTGTAATGTTTTGTTTTATGGTTCTCTCTTTATCTTTGAGCTATATTTTCTTTCAATAGGTAACAATAAGCCTAACTGTATTTGTGGTTATTGAATTCTATTGCAATATTGCAATTTTTTTAATTACAAAGAATGTATGTATTATTTCTTTTATTAATAAAAAAGAATTAGAAAGAATGCATGCATGATTTCTTTAATTAATAAAAAAGAATGTTGTGCATATGGTGGCAGCAAACCTGTAGCAAGTGTTTTTTATTTTATTTTTTTGGAAATTATCAAGTTATTAGAATCAAAAGAGATTGAATTTGATTTTTGCAACTAGCGTACATGAATCTGCTTAAAAATTGTTGGCCATGTGAATTATCTTTACAATAGTATGTTGTTACCATTTAATTTACTTATTTGGCTAAAAGATGCAGAAAGTATAAATTGTAAGGCTAAAGATACAGTACATAAACCTTGAATATTTAGCTAGTTTCTAGATTCTTTCAATTTACTGTCTTGTTATAATGTCTCTTCCATGAGTTGTTTCTTACTTTTCAGCTTTTATTTTATTTTTTTAGACTAGATGTAAGAAAAATGTTGAAAATAGACAAAAACTCCCATATAATCGTCAAGGGGATCTAAATCATTTATTGTTCATCATGAGGAGAACTCTAAGGTAATAATCTTCCACTATAAATATTTTTATAAAGTAGTATATATGTTTAAAAAATATGATACAGTATGTATTTTTTTAACAACATAATGAAAGCGGTAAAGAGCAAAGCTTCCCTGATTTATTTCTTTCTGCTCACTAAAACGCCAGTAAAGGATGGGTGAATTCTGAGGCAGAATCAAGATATGTAAGCTCTTTATTTATTTTTAAAGTCAAAGTTTTACATTATTTAAATTATTTATGTTTTTTTTATTTAAAGAAGAAAATTATCCAACTTCAAAAGCAAGTTATTAATGAAGGATATGAGCCACTTAGCGATGAACAACTATCTCAAGTAATGTGTCATAAGAAATCTAGTTATATTTCTGGACTTAAAGTGCTTAAGCTACCACGTCATTTACAAGCATCAACATCTAATGAAAATGATTCAGCATTGCGAAATGAGTTAGTCTACAAAGACATAACTGTTAACATGAATATGTTAATAATATTGATTTTGATGATAACAAACTTTAAATGGTTTTTTATTAAAATGTTGGACCTATTCCTTAATAAACAAAAGCCTTATAATCATTCCAATCATATTCATAAAAGATGAACTTTCAAATTAAAAAATGATTCTCTGCAAAATCTGGTTTAAAATGTGATTCTGGAAATAAACGGTGAACCGTTTTCTTTCAAACGGTTAACCGATTAAAACCAGATAGGCTACATATTGCCTATGCTCTAACCAATTAAGAAAAACGAAAAACACAAAAAACTGGGAAGGCTACTGGAATTTAACAGTGAACCGTTTATTTAAACGGTTAATCAATAAAATCCAGAATTGAAGGTTGTACTCTTCCGACACCGTTTAACAAAACCGGATAAGGGTAAATTATTTTACAGGTTACTGGAAACAAACGGCGAACCGTTTATTACAAACGGTTAACCGATACTATCCAGAGAGGTCACTTAATGCAAATCCTTAACCGTTTAATGTAAACGGATAACTGATGTTCATCTTGCAGGTCTCTGGAATTTAACGGCGAAAGGGTAAGCCTAAACGGCAAACCGTTTATTTGAAACTTGGCCCAACGGTAACTTTTGACCAACCTAAACGGTTAACCGTTAATGGTTAACGGCGAACCGTTTTCGAGCAGACATTTTGTAACGGCTAGTTTTTTCAGCTCCAACTATAAATAAGCTCATTCAAATTCAAATAAAGCTCATCACAACACGACTATTGAGCTTATACTCGAGAATACAATCTTCATAGAGCTTTGAACACATTCTTGCTTCATCTATTCACATATTAGTCATCATTTTGTAATCTTAAATATTGTGAGAGGCAAAACAAATTTATAATCTTTTGTTTTTGAGTGATTGTAAGTGTTGGGATACACTTGGGTTAAGAGATTGGGATAATCTCTTGTTGTAAAGGTTATGGACACCTTGGAAGTCAAGTGTAAGCATTTGAAGCCTTGGAGGCTTGCTTAGTGGAATCCTCAAGCCCGGAAAGCTTGGAGGCGTGGACATAGGCGAGGTTGGCCGAACCACGTAAAAATCTCTGTGTTTGAATCTCTCTTCTCTTATCTTTTTATATTGTGATCAACTTATTTGTTATTGCTTTGAATTTGGTTTATATTTGCATTAAGTTTTTCTTTATAAATTGAATAATTTTTAGAATTCCAATTCACCCCCCCTCTTGGGTTGCATAACTAGAATTTCAAGAACTTCAAGCAACTAAGAATGAGCTTCAAGAAACAAAGAGTGAGCTTCAATAAACTAAGACTACCATAGATGATTTGTCTAGTAGGCTTAGACAATTTGAGACACTTATGAGCTGTTATATAGTTGGTCATCCTAATGCTTTAAGGTTGACATCGGTTCATCCCTTTGGACCATGATTTTCTAGTGCACTCTTGCATGCATTGGACTTAATACTAGTTAGTGTGTTTGTCTTGGAAACTTAATTAATTTGTGTACTAGGCTTATATTATTTTTTGTTGGTCAATTGAAAAAGAAGTTGTTGGTGATGGCCTTGTCTATTATTTCTATTAGACTTATCCATTATGTCTATTAGACTTATATGTATTTTGGCTTATGTGCAATGAATATTGGGCTTTGATTTTAATATGTACAATAGAATGTTTAATTTCTAATTTTAATAGGTTTATAGATTCTCAATTACAAAAAGAATTTGATATATAAAAGATGTGGCAAGTAAAATAATATACTATTAAAATTTTATGATAAATATTAATATTAAATTAGCTTAATAATTAAATAGTAAATAATACAGATTTTTGTGGACAAAAAACATTGCATTTTCGTGGCAAATATAAACCCAACAAAGCTAATTAGTCATAAATAAATTTCATAGCAAAGTATTGTTAAATTTTTCGTAAACAAATCGTGGCTGAACACACGTTTAACCACAAACTCATTATTTATCACAATGATTAGTGTTGCCAAATAGAGTAATTGGTGACAAAACCACTTCGTGGCCAAAGATTGCAAAATCACCACAAACACTTCGTGTCTAATTGTCTTACATTCAACCACAAACATTTTATTTAGCCACAATAATTGGTGTTGCCACATGGAGTAATTAGTGACAAAATAATTTCATGGCCAAAGACTGTCACATTCAGTCACAACAAGTTTCGTGGCTAAATGTTTTACTTTTGGCCACAAACTAACGTTTGCCACGAAAACAGTGACATATATCTTACATTAAATAATGAGGTATGTGACTTTCGAGATGATTTTTTACCACAAAAATTTAAAACATACCGTTGCTAATATCCATGAGCCATGAAATCTCTATTTCATGGCTAAATATCAAATGCCACAGTTATAAGGCGACAAAATGGGGACAAATTTTTTTGTGGCAAAAGATAATAAGCCACAAAATTTGAGTGTTTTGCCACAATACGTTTTATGGCTAAATGACACTTTTCTTATAGTGATCATTATTTTCTGGCACACTAAGTGCTTGATACCATATTTATTAAATCAAGGCTTATAAGGAGTGGAAATACCACCCATAAATTAATTGAACTAAAAAGAAATATTAAGCCCATGGTAAAGTGTTGAGTGTGAATCCACAGACTCAAGTGTTTTATTTGAAATATTTTCATCCTTAATTTATTCCCGCCAATTTTATTTTAAATCATAGTATTGCTCAAAAATCATCTTCATCCAATTCACATACACACTTAGAAAATCAACCCTACATATAATTAAATCTATCTCCCCGTGGGATCAACACTCGTCACCATAAATTTATACTACAATAGATTTGTGCACTTGCAAGTACAATGAAATTTGCACAACACCCATCAATATAACTATTCAAGTTGTCAATATATTCTAATGAATAAACATCACAGTCACTGGTGTTCTATAATTGCTGAAAAAATACTTAGTAGATATATTACATGAAAATTGAGAAATTAATAAGACTTCAAGGTATTAGGAGATAAGAAATTAAATCAATGATTATTAGTTTTCCTAAGCTCATTACCAAAAAAAGGCGCACGTATGCGTGACACGCTAAGATAAGGCATTTGGATATTACTATTGCTTTTCATTAATCAAGCGAAGATACTCGTGAATATTCTATGGAAGAATAGAAAAATGTCAATGTAGAACAGAGGATAGTACAGAAGATGAACAATACTTCAAGAAATAACACTGAACAACACTTACCTCATCACCAAGGCACCCCATTGAAGCATGACCAAAAGTATTTCGAAGTTAGATGGTCAATCCACTGTGATTCTACCAGCAAACGATTGATCGAACTCCTCAAATAGGCTTGGATCTTCAAGCCCTTAAGCGAATTTATATCCGCACTCATTCTTCATCAATCTCACGATTTGTTATTTCGAGTGTGGGTGGAGGTCTAACATTCTATCTCTCATGAAAGGAGGAATTAAGTAAGGATTGTTAAAGACATATGACGGTTAGTATAGACATCCAAACTTATTTAAACCAGGAGGTGCTCCATAAGGATCTGCATGCTGTCGCTAATTACATCCCCATAGAAACTATACAACAATATATGGGTGTGATCATTATGATTGCCAACATCAGTGTACACTCCATGGTTATTTAGGGCTTATCAATTCGCCAAGATGAACATATTAAACTAATATCGGATTAAAACTAAAAGAATGCAACTATTATATATGAACGTCCAACTGAAGAATCACCGTATAAGCATTTAGATGAACCATTATTATACAAAACCATCAATATTTGAATGCCCGCTTCTCTAAACTACTGTTGTTCTTTGCGCTCTACCTCAAAATTCAACATCATTTCAGAAATAGAACGATCAATCTTGTTCATCCGTTGAATAATAAGAGAGTGATAAAATAATGAGAGTGATAAAATAAATTGTATATAAGGAAACAAAATGACCTCCTAAATTATAAAGTAATCATGTGTGTCATCATAATTGTGTGCAGATTCGTGATAGTCATCTGTAGCAAGTTCATCCTTAATAGGATTCTACTGTGTCGGTATGGCGATGCACTTTTGTTTTCTTTACAATGGGTGGCACTTAATTGAAGGTTAATGCTACACAAAGTAACATTAAAAATGCGTAAATAACAAGTCAAAGAATTTCAGGTTTCTATTATATTTTAAATTGTGCTATGATACATTAAAGGATGCCAACATTACGGACGCAACTTGAGATATATGGTACGTAATCCTCTATAGTCTTCTATTTCAAATTTTACTTCAATTACTATTGTGTCAAGGTGCAAGTGTACACAACAAGTAATAAAATGATGAGTATTCAAGATCGTCTCCACATGGATTGATGCTATCAGACTTGCTACAGCAATTTTAACAATGCAATCTATGTTCTAAGTTAAGTCAATGCGACGAAGACTATCCAACAACTTAGCAAAATAAAATCTCAATAAATAAAAATTGCAATGAATAGAGTTTGAATATTAAACACAAAGGTTGAAGCAATAAGAATGGAGTAGTTGAGTGATTAAACTCTCTTGATGGTGTTAACTATTTTATTCATGTCAAGTTCAGTTGTTGCAGCATCTACTACAGCACTGGGCAAAATCCAGTTTTATCCCCAACAATAGTATATTGGATGTCTTATATCTTAATGCAACCAAACAGTGACTAGTTACTATGTCAACATAAGATATAGCATTACATGTTTAGGTTCTTTTTACCCTACAAGGTGAATCCATATATCTAGTTCATCATTAATCTTAGTTTAAGCATGACCCTTTTTGGACTCAAGTTAAACTTAATCCAGGAAACTCAATCCAAGACCAAGTATTGCTCTGATATGTTCCACTAGGATCGACCCTTTTGTGGCTCTTTTCTAACTTATGCCATAAAATGGGTGGTCAGCCGAAATAATGACTGTAAATAAATACTAACAAAACAAAATGATATTAGCAAACATGCAGCAACATTTATATTCAGTCAATTAATGACTGTAAATAAATACTAACAAAACAAAATGATATAGCAAACATGCAGCAACATCTATATTCAATCAATTAATCATTAAGCCAGTTTAACACTCAACTACAAATAAATATAGTTTATAATTTGCGAAAGGTATTGAAACAACCAAGTTCTAGCCGTCGAATACATCTCCAATGATCAATAAATGACAAATGAACACGAAAAGAAAGAGAAAGAACATATTCCAATCTATTCTACAATTTCTTCTACTGGTACAGCCTTAAGTCTCAATCAGGAATTCTGTTACTTTGCTGTTTCTTTTCTGTTTTTATCTTAATTGACGGCCTCTTTCTTTTCATGTACACCTCCTTTTATAATCGCAAATTAGGGTAATTGAAAACTTTTAGGGCGCGCATCTTCAAATTAGGAAACTGCAGGTCGCAATATTCTGAATATTTTGCCCGGATTTTTCTGTCAATGCTTAAGAGTTGCTACAGCAATGGCTACAGTATCTTCACTGTTCCAGACTTATTCCAATTCTTCTATAGCCATGCTCGTTTGTCTTTTATAAGTCCATTGCAACATCATCCTTTACATAAAATGCAAGTTTCCAATTACCTACAATTAATCATATGTTTTAGGTATACAATAATTCAAGAATCACATAAACTTTGTCAAACTCACACTAAAATAAATGTAATGCAAACTAACATTAAAGTGCACTAAAACACATCAATTACTCTCTAAGTAGTCTTGATTTAAACCTAAAAGTCTCATGATAACTCTATGAAATAGAGTTACCATCTTCCAATATATTTTGGCTTTCTCCTTTGCATCTGGCTTGATGGTTTGTAAAATATTTCCCTGCCATAAAGAATCCCAAATTTTAAGTTTGTGTAATCATCTAATATTAGTAATATGAAAAGTAGTTATATACATACATACATATATATTACTTACAAGACGAGAATTGTTATTAAGATATGAATACATTTCAGCAAAGTTTATTTTAGAAGAAGCAATGGAAATCTTCTTTTAATTTTCATGACCCACTCTAATGGCAGCCCTTCGATCATTTTAAAAATCCAAGCCTGCAACAAGTAAAGTTATAAAGTCACAAAACGTTTCATTAAATATTCATTGTTACAAAACTAAGCAATCCAAAAAAATTTCTCAACATACTTGAACTGTAGAGGTATAGCAATAAACATTGTATTTTTCAATTTTATACTTGGGGTTTTCCGAGCAAGACTTTCATATATCATTTTCCACGACAACCGACCCCACAGACGATTTTAAAAGTGATCTAGCTCATCTGCTTCATTAAGCAACCATAATTGATTTGACAATGATCTTTTCTTTCATTTAGTACTTTGCTTATAAAGTAATACAGCAGGATCTTTAGCGCATCAGTGTCATCCATAGCCTCGAAGTCTAAGTCCGTAAATCTTAACCCGAACTAGACAAGGTTCATCTTGCGAAACAAACCACCAAAATACTTGTTAAGTAACACTGTTTTTTGCTTTTTTGGTACAGCATCTTGACTATAGGAAAGTCCCGTAACAAGACACCACTCTCCAACTAATAAGCATATCAAATGCTCACCAATTTAAAACCACAATTGATCTTTTTTATTGCTTTCTCCATGACCCACTTGCCTAAGTAACACATTATGCACAATTACGTTACTGAACGAAAAGCTTCAGCATTCCATGAAATGGCCAAATATGTCTTGCTTGAATAGTTTCAAATGTCATTTTGTTAATTTTTCCTAGATGGCTTTTACAATTGTATCAAGTTTACACATACTCATGATACGCCTGAGGAAGTGATCGCCATAAAGTACCTTCATCATGCCCGGTTTAATCATCGGTTTGGGAGGATTATGCTTTGCTATTTTAGATTTTGCCATGTATTTGATACAAGTTACATAATTAAATTTTTATATTACACAATTACATGCAATAAATTAATAACATTAACAAGAACCAAAAAAAAAAAAGACTGGCATTTTGTCCGACAGGCACCTGGTCCATAGGGTGCAAGGTGCGCGTGCTATGCTTGCGATAGGCAAGTGTTGTGTTCTTTCATCGATCACCAAATTCACTCTCCGTCGCACTTAGTGTACGAAAAACACACCACACAACTCAAAAAAACACCCCGTCGCACTTGGATTATACAAAAACTAAATACAAACTATCTAAGATGAATTTCATCAAACACCTAATATGCAATAGCTATAGCCCATCATTTTGACTAAATTTTGTTTCATTATATCCCTCTAACAACCTATAATTATCTACAATTCCAATCAAATTCATTCAAATCATTTAAAAAAAATGATGAAATTAGCTTACCTAGGGTTTGGGCTCTTTTCAATTTGTTGGATTCATTTTGGATTCAGATAGATTACAATGGATTCAATTGGATTTTAGTTCGCCGGTGTCGTCGCCGTTCATCATTGCCGTCACCATTTGTCATTCGTCATTCGTCGTTCAATAGATAAAAGTTTGGGGTGTGGCTAGAGCGAGTTGACCGAATGAAATGTGGAGGGTAATTTGGGGCCAAAAAAAATTATTTGGCTAGTTATGATAAGAAAAAGTTTGGGGGATCAAATTCAAAAGTTGAAAATTTTTAGGGTTACTTTTGTAAAATTTCTCTATTTAAATGTATTATGATTAAAAAAGAAGTTAAAGACAAGCATAGAACTTATAAGTTATCTGCAAACTTCCAAAAATTGAGTATTCATGAGTGAATTATTAACATAATTTATAAATTTAATACCTATCTTTTTTAATCTTATAGATATTCTATGTAAATTATATCAGTTAATGTTTTATTGTTTTTCTTCTAATTATGACATTACTCTTCAATAAAATTTTGAAAAAAAAATTATTATCTTGGCCACTCCCATTCAATTTATGCAACATTGTTTATTTTTCAATGACTCTTGTAAAAATAAATAAATAAACTTGACCTGTACAAAATCTGAATCCAAGATCACTGGTCTCTTTAAACAATTAGTAAATTATATTATGGTGGGGATATTTTCACCCTACTATTTTTGTAAATCCACTCGTTTAAAAAAAATTACAGCAAGCTCACAATATTTTTAAAAAATACAAATCAATAAAAAAATTTGTACAATTAATCAATTTAATCATTCTATTAATTTTTTTCTTTTAAGTTTCTTTGACCATATTTTATCATGAAATTTAATATAAGTTTTATTTTACTATTTTATTATTATTATATAAAATGACTAAATTGCCCTAATAATCATGAGTTATTCTATCTAATAATTTATGTATTTAATTTTTTGAGTTATAATCTAATATTTTTAAATGAAATCTAGTTATTATTTTCATCCTTATATGTAAATGACATTAATTTGATTGCCAAATAATTTACATGAATATCGTACCATAAAGACCCTAAGTTAGTTTATTTAAATTTTAATAATCATACTAGTAAAGTAGTATTTGAAATAATGAGTTTGGTATAGAATTAGAAAATAATTGAAGTGAATTCTTGACATTTTTATCTTATAAGGGTAAAATAATCAATTTAAGTTTATGTTAAAGTAATCTTTGTAATCAAATATAATAAAAGAATCTAAGTCACAAAAAAGTAAATTAAGATAAATTAATTAATTCCCCAAAGTTTTTCCTTATTTGAATTTTTTTTAAAAATATTGTGTAATTGTTTGTAATTATGTTTTGAAAATGGATGGGTTTACAAAATTATGGGATGGAGACATCACCACCCATTATATTAAGGATAATTATGTATGACCCCTTCTATTGTTGTAAATATCAACAGACATCAAAATTTTAAAAACTCGTTGTTAAAACCCTCAAATCTTTTACTTGTTCAACATTATGAGTCCGTAGTAAAAATTTTTTTTTCTCTATCTTAATTATTTCATTAGATTTTCTTGAACTTAATTATATATATACTTGAACTTTTGATATTTGGACATATTAATGCCCATTTTTTTATTTAAGTTAATTGTACTTATTTATCTTTAGAAGAAATTAGTTCAAGAATAAAGTTTGTTCTTCAATTCGTATAAATTTTTTTAGCAGTCCTATTTAAGAATAATTTCTTTGGCTTCAACCAAAATTAATCTTTTAACAGATACACATGCAATTGTTACACTTAATTTTTTTTTTCAAATGGTTGTGATAACACAAATTGTTTATTTATTTTACAATTATTCCATGAACCATGAAAAATTTTAAGATTAGCAAAGTAGCATATACCTGAGTCCAATTTTAGTAGTCCGCCATTAATTTCTCTTTAATGAATGCATTCAACACTATAAATGCAATTCAAATTAAAAAAAAAATCCAGTCTTACACGTAATCGATATATATATATTTGTATTAGAACATTAATATCTTTAGGAAAGTTAACATAAATGCTGAATTTTTTTTTCCCCTTAAACCAAACGATCACCGAGTCAATAGATAATTTTAAATATATTTTAATATTTTTGTTTTAGGTGACTGGCAAGGCCGGCCCAACCATATTTAGAGCCTTAGGCAAATGATTTTAATTAGTTTTTCTTAAAATTTAAGATTATATATATATATTATTTATTGAAAATCAATTCTTTAAACACTCTAAAATTTAAAATTATTAACTAAAATTCTATTCTATTGTTGCTAATCCATTAAATTTTAATTCAATTATAATATTTCCACTTATTTTTTTAACTCAAATTATATCTTTTTTACAACTCATTTTCTAAATTAAACTAATTTTTCTATTCTTCTATTCTTTAAAGTTTTTCGATATGGTTTTATTTTAAAATAGATAAAACAAGTACACAAAAAAAAGTAGATGAATAAAAGAATATATTAAAAAGAAATAAGAACAAATAAATAACACAACTAATTGAGCGAATAATAAAAAGATAAAATCTGAAATTTGAGATGAAATCATAAATTATGTTTATATTAATTGTTTGAGGATTTGAGTAATAACCAATAGTCATAGAGAATAGAGAAAACTATTAGATTTTTCTTTTTCTTCTTGAGTAGAAAGTAGAGGAAGCAGGATTTTTTTCCCTCTCTCTCTTTCTTTCTCTCAAACACCAAGAACATATCATATCTTGATTGTTGGAGGAAAAAATTAATGGATAAGTAATAAAATGTGGGGCTTTTATAGAGGTTTAAAATGAATATAAAACTTTTAAAATATAATATATTAATTCTAACAATGAAATAGAGAATTTGTAGAATTGAAACTATTAATTTATCAGTTTTGTAGAAATTAAAACTGCTAAGTACTACATTAAATAAACTTTATAGGAATTTGATAGTTTATTTAGGAAAAGATAATTACAAAATAATAATAAATTAAATGAATAATAATGACTTTTAAATCAATTTTCCCCTTTTATATACAAAATAATCATCTCATGGGGCCTTCATGTAAAGCGGGGCCCTAGCCAATCGCCTAAGTTGCCTAGAGGTCGAGCCGCTACTGGTGGCTAGTTATCAATTTGTCAAGAATAATCAACAGTGCTCATACTCTTTCACTGAGATAATTATGTTTTTATTAAAAAAATTATTATTTTGCAATTCAAATCAGTACTAATTTATACAGATTCATCAAAGAATCACTACAGAGTTATGCTATTTATCATTAATCATTATAATTAGTTGAAGACATTATTTTTTAATTAACAATGAGTAACATATTCGGAAATCAATTTCCAAAAATGTCTTTTTATTGTTTCATTATATAAAAATGATCTTAATAGTTAAACTAAGTTTTAAAAATGAAAAAATATATTTGGACGGTATACAGCTTAGTTTATAAATTATAAGTATTCTCCATTTGCACTAAAACATTAACTTTGTCTACTCCACCAAATTATTTAATTCCAACTTATTTTGGAACCAATAAGAAAGATTACCCATTTCAAATCTTCAAAAAAGATTAGGATTCTCTTCTGATCTAATCATATACTGAGCAAATAATTCAAGTACTAATTGATAGTTAATAAATAAAAAACTAAAGCAGTTAAATCTTACACATAAAAAAATAAAGAAGTCAAATTTTACCATCAAAAGACAAATGGCAGGAGAATTTTAAAAGTTCAATAAAGTTTAAATAAGGAAATAATCCTAATCCCTTGAAAAACCATACATTTTAAAAGAAGTACATTACTTATACAATCATGAATTGCACAAAATAAGTAAAATTGACTCTCCATCATATGGAAATGGGAGATTAGAGAATATGTATAATATAGGTAACAGAACATTTGAAAGAGTAACGGACATCACTAATAATACATATCATAATGGAGTTCAATTTAAATAGAGTATATATTGTGAGCAATGGTAATTATTGATAACATACAACATACTTACCCAATTCAAATTCACAATTTGTATAATTAATTAGTTATGTGTCACGCATAATTAACTGTCATGTGTAATGTGTTAGTTGATTTTATTATTTATTATTAATGTGCTAATTTTACAACCTTTATCAATAAGTGACTCATCACTTATGATACAAATTGTGCAAAGCGTAATATTACTCTTGATAGCATCCATAACAACCACAATATTATGTGTGAAAAATAGAAGGTATAGCGTTTTAGTCCCGGTCACATTGATAAGAGGAAATTAGGCTGCCAATAGGCAATAATTAAAAGATTTAACCATAATAATGGTAAGTGTTATTATACTATTAATCAAAATTCTATATCTATAACATTTATTATAAAATAAGCGTCAAGGCTACATGAAATAATATTTTATCATCACTTCAATTTCTATGAGATAATTTGGATAAGAAGTCGTATGCACATTGCTCAAAATATCATATTAACATTTGAAATGATGGTACACTATATATATAGTGCATTACTCCAGAAGATGATGACTTGTTTCCATACGCAAAATTATTATTGTTCTATTAATACTAATATAATTTGATGAGTAATTATGCCATTTGTTATATCAGTTATAATTGATTTAGGGTAAATTTGTTTTACACAAGTATAAAAATTATTCTCATAGGGTATGTTTGGCACACTGCATTACATTATGTTGTATTGCATTATTTTAACGTAGGTGTATTTTATTATTATGTATTAGCATTGTACTATATTAATATTGGACAATGTTTGATGCTACACTATACTGTATATAATTTTTTTGTGATTAATTTAAATTATATATTTAAAAAATAATATTTATTAGTACTTAGAGATATGTTAAATATAGAAGTCTAAAATTTTAGAAATTTAACATTATTTTTTAATATAAATGTAAAAAAAAAACATATCTTTTCATAAAGATCGAAACTTATAGCCTTAAAATTTTCGGCAACATAACATTTATTTTTCAGTATTTTCCAAATTTATAACCTATAAAATAAAGATTGAAACAAATAATTTAATTAAATAATCTCTAAATAACATCACAACATAAATAAATAGTTAAAACCCGGAAGTTTAGTTTAAAAGTCATCTTAAAATGATAGAATAAAAAGTTTGTGCATACCGGAAGATAGTCACAAAATAATAAAGTGATACGATGATTGTAACATATTCACTAACAAAATGAATTGTACTAAATAATCCAAGTAAGTGTTCTGTAGTATATGTAATAATATTTTATATCATTAATATTACTATTAATTTTAATTAATATTATTCATATTTAAATATTTATTATTAGTTATATTAAATTTTTTAAAATAAATAATTTTAATATATTAATTATTGTAATATAATTAAATAATGTAATAATATGTTATATTTTATGTTTATATTTTTAAGTATTCATTATTACTTATATTAACTTATTAAATATTTATCAATTTTATATATTAATTATTATAATATAATATTATTGAATAATATATTATAAGTTTTTAATTTATATTAATAATTATAATGTAAAAATAAAAGAAAATAGAAATCAATATTATATAATATTATATTAAATTAAATTTTTTATTTATTTTTATTATTATTATTATTAAGTTCAAAAAAATAAAAGCAGGCTTTAGGCCCTGTTTGGGATTGCTTTTGGAAGGGTTAAAAGTGATTTTAAAAATCTAAAAGCTAATTTTGGTGTTTGGTAAAAAAAAATCAAAATCACTTTTGCCAGAATCAGCTCCTCCTACAGCTGATTTTGAAAAGCAGGGAATGAGTAACTTTTAGATTCTGATTTTGAGAATCAATTTTATCCTTTAATATAATTCCATAAATATCCTTACAATTATTACTTAAACCCGAAATTATCCTTATTTAAATTGGAAATAAAATCAATATTTTAATAATTTTTTATTATAATTAACGCACACTTTTCGTTTACCCTATTTCTTCATATTTTGTGTTCTATCAAAACTTCTCTAGTGCAACAAAGCAAGATCCAGTACGTGTTCCATCACCATATTCAATAACAGTAAGTGATTCATCACCCTTTTCATGCATATTCAATGTAATTTTTATTATAATATTTGTTGTTTGTCTTATTTGGGTTTGTTTATATATAAACAATTCTATGCCTATGCAATTTTTATTATAATAT
This sequence comes from Citrus x changshan-huyou, assembly GCA_039657385.1. NCBI lineage: Eukaryota > Viridiplantae > Streptophyta > Magnoliopsida > Sapindales > Rutaceae > Citrus > Citrus x changshan-huyou. The sequence goes on along the minus strand of CM077547.1, from coordinate 15,740,581 downwards.
TGTACGTGTACATTTTTATATGTATAAGTAAATTTCATCTTACATTATATACATTTTAGTCATTTATTTTTTTACAGTAGTTTAACAATAAGATTTACCAAACACCCATAACTGCTTTCAAAATTCACAGTACTTTTGAAAATAAAATTTACCAAACACTTAACTGATTCTCTTCACAGTTGATTATTTCTATAGCACATCTAACATCAATTATTTTAAAAACTGCAGCATTACTAAACTGGCCCTTAGTCAATGCAATGACCTGCTTCAGCCATTGCAATCCCATGTTTAGCTAACACCATGACAGCTAATGAGGGTACCAAAAAACCCCATAACGTTTCCTTATTTAAAAAAAAAAATGACATCGCCAAATCTCAACAATGTCAAATTAAGGGGGCCTTCTATAATATTCTAATTTAAAGGGTTCTACTTGGAATTAGATAACGTACAAGTAGCCAATTGATAATTACCGTTGACATTTGCCATAAAATCAATATGTCACCACGCGTTTCGGTAGCCAGATTTAACTGCAAAATGTTCCAACCGTTGGATGGCCTCATAAGAAATCCAGCGGTCTATGAATTTCAAATAAAAAATTCGTCTGTTTAAAAGTTAAGCCAATTTCTCTCTCTGCCGGTGGCTTTCCCTTTCCCGCGCGTTGTTGCAGCGTGGTTTGGGTGTCAGCCGATTTTGGAGTTGCACGCCATCTGTTTGTGATAAAGTCTAGCTGAAAAATGACACAGTCTCTCTCTGTTTCTTCTCAAAATGATACTTTTTTCCGCTGCAGCTTCTTCTCATCAACTCCTGCTCTGATACACAGAAACAGTTACAGCTTTCATCAAGCTAGTAAGAAGTCGAGAAATATCTCTATTTCAGTTACATGTGCATCTCCGAAAATTGTACGAAGTCCTTCACTTGACAAGCACATAGTGACCCATAACAGAATCCGTTTTGTGCAAAAGTTGAAAACATTACTACTTTCCAAGCCAAAACACTATATCCCAATACACATTCTTTCTAAATGCAGGTCGTATCTTTCGCTCCCCAAGCCTAAGTCGATACGGTCAATGATCCATCGTTATCCTATGATATTCGAAGTTTTTGCAGTTCCCATGCCACCCACGCCGTTGAATGCAACTAAATCAGGCTATCAACAGTGTGTCCGTTTGACCCCGGCTGCAGCAGCTCTTGCTGCTCAGGAAATAAGTCTCAAATCAGCCATCTCGAATACTTTGGCGAACAAGCTCCAGAAACTTCTCATGCTCTCTTCTCATCGCCGGCTGCTGCTTTCGAAGCTGGTTCATCTTGCTTCTGATCTTGGCCTGCTGCCTAATTTCCGTTCCCGCCTCTGCAATGACTATCCGGAAAAATTCAAGATCGTCGATACCTCGTACGGCCGAGCTCTTGAACTTGTGTCATGGGACCCTCAGTTGGCGGTTCCTATGCCTTGTGCTGAAACGAAATCACTTGGATTGATTGTTGACAGGCCTCTAAAGTTCAGGCACTTGAAACTCCGAAAGGGATTGAATTTGAAGAGACGTCATCGGAACTTTTTGATAAAGTTTGGCGAGCTGCCTGATGTGTGTCCTTACAACACCTCTTCTGAAGAATTTCCGAAAGAGTCCCTTCAAGCGGAGAAGAGAGCTTGTGCATTGGTGAGAGAGGTGTTAGGGATGATGGTGGAAAAGCGAACTTTGATAGACCATTTGACTCATTTTAGGAAGGATTTTGGACTATCAAATAATTTGAGGGCGATGATACTGAGACACCCAGAGTTATTTTATGTCAGTCCAAAAGGCATAAGAAACTCTGTGCAGTTGGTGGAAGAATTTGATGAAAAGGGTGTGCTTTTAAAGAGAGACGAAACTCTGTTGATTAAAGAAAAGTTGATGGAGTTGGTTAGGGAGGGGAAAAAGATGAGACGAGAGAGGAGAAAGCAGAGCATTTTTGGAAATTGTATTGATGAATGTTGTAGTGATGGTGGCCACGATGAAGTTGATGAACTCGATAATAATGATGATGATGGTTTTGAGAATTTGTTTGAGTCAGCAGATTCAGATCTTGATTATCATTTTGATGATGATGGGAGCTTCGAGTTGGGGGATCATTGGGAGAATGGGGAATTATGGACTGCTTCCTCTGTCCTCACCAACAAAGATGGACAATGTATAACACCTTGGTAATTATCAGTGACTCTGTGTATAGCTCTCCTAAAGATATGACTTCGCATAAAGCCTTGGTAATAATAAATTATGTTTGCATTTTTATCATTCTCATGTGCTCGCAGTCGCACATATGATCATAGTTCATGAATCGATTTAAAAACTGATAAAGATCAACACACTCTGCTATTTTTTAGTGTAGTTGTCGATAATCAAATTTACTCGAGTGATCTATCTTAAGCAATTTTTCTGATGACAAAATTGACAAATAACTTCTGAAATAAACTGGATCACTTCACTTCGGCATGGCCTTTGCTGAAGAAGAGTAGTTACTACATTCAACAAGTTTGGTTCAACAATAATAGGTAGGAGCCTAGCTTAGCATCTTTGGCTGATTTGGCCTGCTAAGAATTCTTCTTGTTTTCAAATCTGGCTCTGTCAGGCATCAGCAATACAATCCCATTGAAAGGTGGAGCCTGAACGCATCTCCAGCCCATGCTTTCACTTTAATATTTTTATCGGGCGGCCAATAAAAATATCTCTTTTAACTCAAATGCCATCCCACCCGTCCAATTTCGCCTATTCATCCAAAAGCTCAAAATATTTTTCAGGAGCGCTGATACCTCCACCCCACATTTATTTTTTTAATTCACCCAATTTTCAAATAATAATTATAAAAGTTGCACATTATTTTTAAAAATCTCAAATCAAGAAAAAATTTGGAGAATTAATTAACTAATCTATCTTAATTCACTTGTGACTTAGATTTTTTTGGCATATTTGATTACAAAAATTGCTTTGACATAAGTTTAAATTGAATATTTTACCCTTATAAAGTAAAATTATCAAGAATTTACTTCAACTTCAATATTTTTCTAATTTTTACCAAACTCATTGTTTCAATACTACTTTATTAGTATGATTATTATTTTTTAATTAAATTAATATAGTGTCCTTATGGCACAATTCTCATATAAATTATTAGACTATCAAATTTATGTCATTTACACGTAAGGGTAGTGAAATAATAATTAGTTTTTTTAAAAAAATATTAAATTATAAGTCGCAAAATTAAATACCTAAATTATTAGATACAATAACTCATTTTTATGAGGGTAATTTTGTCTTTTTATATCATAATAATAAAATAGTAAAATAAAATTAAAATTTATGGTCAAAGATGATCAAAGAACCTAAAAAAATTAATATAAGAATTTAATTGATTAACTGTACAAAACTCTTACTAATTTATATTTTTAAAGAATATTGTGAACTTATTGTAATTATTTTCTAGAAGTGAAGTGGATTTACAAAAATAGTGGGCTGGAAATATCCCCATCCATTTTTCAGTGGGGCTTTTCACATCCCTCAAAATTTCTTATAAAACCCCTTATTAATTGAAATTATTTAAATATAAATTAATTCATTTTTTTTACACTGATATTATAATCACATGATTCATATTATAACTCATATTACATGAGACTATTACTGATGTTTACAATCAATCTATTACTTGACTAATTTACATTAAATTTTATGAAGCATTGTTTAGATTTTTATCCTGATTAATATTCGAAGGACATCTACTTCACTTGCATTTCGTAAGGGAGAAAATTATTTTTACTCAATTACACAATATAACTGAGGAATGAATTATTTCCACACCACTTTTGAATGGGAATTCACTTAAAATTTAAATAAATTATTTTATACAAACTTTTTACTCCCACCCCATTGCACAATTAATATTTATATTGTAAATTTTCTTTGAAAAAATAATCTCATTGAGAAAATTATGAGAGTTCAGTTTAGAAAATTATAAAAACTAATTTTTATCCCCAAATCAAATTCAGGTGTCCAATTGAAAAAAAAAAAACTTGAAATTCACACCGCCCTAAGAGTCTTAGTGATATTCATGGTTGAACTTACCTTAAATGAACTTGAAATGGAGAATAGTGACTAAATCTAACAAGCGCAAGAAATTGACTTTAAGAGATTTCAATAGATTTTCAATGCGAAATCTCTTAACAAGCCATATAAGAAAAGAAATCTTAAACTAAATCTAACAAGCACAAGAAATTTACATGTCAAAATAAGATAATCTATTATGAGGGAGGTGAATAGTGACTCTCATGGAGTGATAAGCCTATGCTGCGCTGTTAATTAGAAAGCAAGGAACCAATGCTCCCTTATAAAATCATCTAAATAGAATGTTAAAATGAAACTGAGCAGTGGCGGACCTACACGTGGGCTAGACCGGGCTGCAGCCCGGTCTAGTCCAGACAAAATCGTTTATACCCCTTAATGTTTCATTAATTTAGTAAAATTATAGAGTTTTAATTTTATTTTCATATATGTCCCTAACTCAACTACCCTTATATTTTCATCAATTTAGTATAACAATAGAGTTTTTATTTTATATTCAAATATGTCCCTAACTCAACTACCCTTATGTTTTCATCAATTTTATATAACAATAGAGTTTTTATTTTATTTACAAATATATCCCTTATTCAATTATATTATTTTCAATTGAAATTAGTGACTTATTTTATAAAATGATTAAATCATATATTTATTGAATAGATTGAAAACATTAGGGAGCTAAAATTTTATTACTACTTTAATTTATTTTAAAAAACTTCTAATTGAAAAAAAAAATATGTCAATGTAATATAACATTGTCACTAGTATTAAAAGTACTTACAGAAACAACATACAGTAACAATTATCAATATTTTATAAAATTTTTATGTGAATTTTCAGATTTTATTTATTAGTTATATTAACTAAGAGGGCAAGTTAGAAAATAAAATTTGAGTATTTTAAGGAGCTTTTGATAGAAGAATTATCAACATCTAGTTTTTTAAAGAGAGCTAGAGCGCCTGACAAAGAAACAACTGCACCCAAATACATTTTTGCTGAATTGAGTTTAGTTTATTATTGAAACTTTTGACTAATAATACCTTTACAATTTGAAAGGATGAATAAATTTTAATTGTTTAATTTATTAAGTTTAGTAATTAAGTACTTCACCTCAAACATAAAAGTGTTACTTGTAATTTTTAATTGATTGTAATTACATGTATAGATCTATTTTAATTTGAAATTCTTAATTGATTTTTTAATCCTTATATAATTATATATTATTATAGGCTGCAATGTCAGATTCTATAATTGAAGAATAATGTTTTCATATTCGAGTTATCTTTTATTTTTTACTCTTTTTCTATAATTATTTTTGTTTATAGTTCATATTTAGAGAGATAAAATTTTTGGTATTCCTCCTTATTTAATATACTTATTTTTATATATAAATTTTTATGTTCGCTTCAAAATATAAATTTTAAAATTTAGTCCGGGGTAATATTAAGTCCTGGATCCGCCCCTGAAACTGAGCATTTCCGAAATGGGGTTTGTTTAAAAGGAATTAATTTGGTTTGAAGGGAATTAATGGAGGGAGAAATTGGGTTGTTAAAGATTGCATTTAACCAATTGTAAGTTATGTATGATTCAGCCAAGAGAATGAATATTTGAGAAGTAGGTTTTTCATCCATGTTTGAATTTGTTTAGTGATTCATCCGAAATTTATCAAGTGTGTCAATTTTTAACCTTTTCATTAACAGCTTTAGAGAATCTCAACTAGTATATCAAACGTACATATCCTGAATGTTGCAAAAGCCAAAAGCTAGAGTTAAATTGTTTTAGTAAAGGCATGGCGGCAGTTACGAGTTTATCAATGATTTCTTTTTAAAATTTGTTAATTTGTATAAATGATTACTTCAAAAGAAAAAAAAAAAAAAACTGAGATATACTAGGAGAATGAAAAGGTGTATACAAAATTTATTATTTTTGTATAATAGTAATTTGATGAATGGGTTCAAATATCCTTCCCCTGTTAATATTTTTTTGTACTTTCTTATAAATATTAATATATTTTTCAAAAAAAATAAATTAAATGTTATTTTTGCTTATTACACACCTAACAAATACTATTCAATTGTTCAATGATTCCACGTCTTCTTGAATCCTGGTTCATAAACATATTCTGTTCTTAATGTGTTCCCCGTTAACCGAGATCCACAATAAACAAGGATATTCAAGAATTCAACAAACATTGTGAAAATCCTGAAAGCAAAACCCAGAAATCCAAGTCACAACAGAAGCTAAATAAACTTGTCTGCACTTAAATTCAACACTTTTATTTATGTAGTTGTATTAAACAAAACCAAAACTTCAAAAACAAATCTTATGATAAATGTAGAAGAAAAAATGTAGCTTGTAACAGTGAATGTAATTTTTAAATTATTTTGAAATACATTTGTTCAAGAAATTCTGAGTTTCAAGTGAAACTTAATAGAGAGATGTTAAGATTTTTGTAGAGAAATATTCAGACTTTTCGTAAAGCGCAATATTTCTCTTGATAAAGATGAGAGAGGTATTATAAGTTTTTTACCATACAAATTATTAATCAAATCAATACAACTTCCAAACAAAAGCCATAAGTGTTTACCAAACACTTTAATACTATAACTTTCCAATCTTTATATAATTCTTGGCATTTAGGTACTATTTAAGTCATAATTAGTGCAAATCCCTCGTCTCTGTAAGCAAATAGTAAAAAGATAAAATGTAGAGCAAATCTACATGTACATATGTATGAAAAGACAACATTTTCTCAGTGAATATCTCAGGATGCAGAATGATCTTTCACCATTAAAATCTCTCCACATAATTTTTGCGGCAGTTGTTCTAGTTCTTTCCCTTCTTGCCATGCTTGCCCTACTAAAACTCCTGGCCCAACATGACGGATATAGATCACAACTTGGTCGTTGAAAGGATAAGGATGCTTTACTGCAAAAGGTACAGAAGATGTCCGCATTGGTCACAGTGGTTACATCTTTCTGTAGCTGAAAACAGAAATCTAACATGATATGATAGTTAATGGTATCACCAGATCCCATTCATTAATCTATGAAATACACTAATCCCAACACTAATCTTCAATTTTAGCATTGGTATTTTAAGATCTACTAGTCAACAGGCATCAAAGTCCCAAAAATCCAAATACAATTCATTACCTAATGTTTTTTCCCCTAAAGATACATGACCATAAATCCTGCATTTCTACAGTGACACGTTTAGGTGAGTTCAACTCTTTTCAGGACCAGAAGACTCACGTTCAGGTGAGTCCAATTCAGGTAACAATTAAATTAAGAGAAGTTATCAACTACTGTTCTTCAAAGTCATACGATTCAATCCAGCCCCTCAACCTTTTTGGCTTTCAGCGTGCAGATGCTCAAGGAACTATCAATATACAACTCACTTTCACTACTTGAAAGATGAACACAAGTTATTTGTTGCCATCAAATCCTCAGTTTTTTCCATGAGAAAATTAAACAGTCCTAGGATTAGCTACAGTTGATCCCTAAATTTCATTGGTGGACAAATTACTACAGTCCACCATAATGTCATTGCTCAAATAGTTGAATTCCAATTCTATTAAGATGCGGAAAATCATACCTATCACAGAGTTATTATTATCACTGGAGATCTTCCCAAAATAAACCAAGGTTAAAGAAAATTGCTAGGTCCTTTCTTATCCTGCGAGCTGGTCATTTTGCCAAAGCATAATAAAGTCCACCCCAGAGTTAGTTTATCAAAAGACGGGACAAAACTATAGCAACAGACAGTTAGTTCATCAAAGACAGGTCAAAACTATTGCAACAAACATATATGGTTAGAGAATTATTATCTTCTCCAAAAAAATAAAAACTCAACAAGAGAACTTGTTGGTCCAATAGTGGCTCCTAGTAATAATTATATTTTTAGGTGTTTTATGTCTACTATTTACTTTCATAGGTTATTTTCCACACCCATCATTTAAAGTTCAACAACTAACAAGTTATTTTTGTCTTTTACTTGGAATTTAATGCCTCTTTGGATTCAGAGTCAATAGAAAAGGTTGTTGATTTTTTCTGAGTTCTGGGGATAAAAAACATTTTATCAATTCTTACTCTTTGCTAAACGAACATGTAAAATTTTAATCTAGTGAACCTCAAAATCTTACCCAAACTCCACAAGACTAGCTAAACAATCATAACTTAACCAACTCAATAGGTCTTCTACACATCTCATTAAAACACCATTTACATCGATTCTTAACCCTAGTCGCCAATTTTAGCACTGCTATCCTAAGAAGGAAGTGCTGTGCAGCCTGATCTTGCCATTCCACTTCCGTTGAGGGCACAACTCCTCAAACAAATTTTATCACTTGAATAAAATGTCCACAGGTACCATGTTTTTCTTATTTAATCAAATGGCTCTTAGGAACTTCTTATTATAAAATTCAAAGTACGCACCTCAGTGACATTCACAAAATCTTTTTAAATACTTCTATCCTTAGTTCTCTGCAAACTTCTTTGATGTTAATATTTTTAGAATTTGCTTATAGATTCCTTAATCTGCCAAGCAAGCATAAAACAAGAAAAATTATGCAACAGAACATCATGACTTATACAATGCATCTGCAACTCTGAGAATAATTCATGAAGCCAAAAAAGAGAAGTAAGAGAAACATTGTCATTTGATGATAAAGTAAATTCAACAAAAGTTGGTAAATAAATTTTCATCAAGAGAATCAGAGGCTCAATATTGGCTTTTACTTTATTAGATGTTAAGAGTGATTCCAACCTGGTCTTGGAAAGCCTTGTGGGTATTGATGGAGACTAAATAATCCATCACCAAATTCATAAGCCAAATCACATGGCTGTTCTGTTGACATTACTTCCTTGAGTTGATTGACCACAAAGTACAGTGGGCTGAAGGAATTCACCAATTGACCCACAATGGATCCACCTGAATGATATTATCTTGGTTCAAATCCAGTCACTTTTGGATATCAAGTGAGCTCATAAACATATGATACAGAAAAATAAACCATGAATAAATAGAAGCAACCAAGAGTTAATAAGGAGCCCAATTTATACACATGCTTACTGATAAATCGACCATAAGTACTCCCATCATCACTACAAAATATTGCCTGAAAAGTGTAACAAATGAATCAGACATCTGTTACCATATTTTATTAGGAATGAAAGAAAATGCTAAATGTAAAACACCAGAGAGATAACAAAAGGTAATTGTGGGCTTGTAGAGTTATATGAGGAAGTCTAGAACAAACCTTCTTAAAGAAATTCATCCAAGCAATAGGCCATGGACCTAGTTAACAATTTTGAACATCAAAATCATACAATGTCTATAAATCAGTACCCAAATAAAAATCTAATAATGTTGTGTTTTTGAAAATAACAATAATAATATTAGGATAACTTGCAAACTTACAGTAGGAGGTGGAAGTGGGGGAATATGTCCTCATTTCACATAAAACATTAACAGATAAAATAATAATTAAAAAAAAAGGCTCTTTCTTTCTCTTGAAATGACTTACCTCCACTTGCTCGGCAATTGTAAAACTCGAGTGGCATTTGACCATCTTCCTTACGTAGCACATTTGATGCAATCTTCTTTGCAAATTTCGGATCATCATATCGTGTACCAGCTATCTCCCAAGCCCTTGAAGTAAGTCTGCATTAGAATTTGTCAAGGTATATCAAGGAATACATTGAAACCACAAACAGGTGTCTTCAAAGATATTATTTGAGAACTTTTGGTGCATAGATCACAATGCACAGATTAAAATAAAATAAAATAAAAAATCAGATAGAGATCCGGACTAACATATGAGCCAGGGAAAGCTTTTACGAGAAGCTAATCATTATGTTTACACATGAATAAATTGAAAAGCTTCATTGGGATGACCTAGGGTTTAGCAGTCGTAGCAACCGAAGTCGCCTTTCTTCCGGAATGTCTTCAATCGTTTTCCTGTTAATCACAAAAGTTTACAACTATATGCCATAAGTACACGTTCAAAGGGAATCATTCATGATAAAACACATGATTTCAATGCATATAAGAAAATCCACGAGCACAAAGTGATGCTCATCTCTTACTTCATTTCAGAAAAAACTTCAAAGTCATTACTAACCTACCCACATAGTTTTTCTAATTCTCAATTACTGAAATGCACACAATTAATAGCTATACCACTAGTTTTCATTCAAATATACATGAGGAAACACATTGATTTTACACCATTAAATTTCCAAACAGAAACAAATGCACGAAAAAGTAGTCGGAAAAATCCAGCATATCAGCAAGTCATTTAAAAATGTCTTGATTGCCAAGTATATTGTTACTTACCAAAGATAAGCGGCGGGATTATAAGAAATAGGGTCTAGAGGAATCAACTCCTTTGGAGGATCAAGAAATGTGACTACATCTTGTTCGTCCAGGTAACTTATTTTACCAGTGGGTAGAATTTCGTAGGGTGTTTCATCCCAAGCTGATGCATGCACTTCTACAACACCAGAGTTGAATGCAAGTCTCTGATTATATGACTTCAAACCTAAATTTAAACATAAATTAATTAGCTACAGTGCCCTCGGTAAAGCATTGAGCAATTTTCTCTATCTACTTATAAAGTAGCTTAACTGCTTTAACCTCCGTTAAAGTTCAGGAATACAACACTTAGCAAAACGGATTAAACATCACAATACTGGCCTCACCTAATCAAAACTATAGACACTATGCTATCTACATTCTCGCTGTTTCTTAACTTTTCCTTTAAAATACAACACATAATCATTCTGCTAATGCTTTTTAAAAAGTTTTCACATACAATGAACTCATCTTTTGCTGTCTAACATGTACAAGTTAGTAAGTTACTCTTTGAAACCACCTTCGTCTTATACAAATAACTACTTAACGATCAATGAAAACAAGTGACAAGAAAAACGCAGAGATAAAAAGCGAAATTTCAATTTAATCACCTCGAAAAATAAGAATCACAAAGACTCACCCAGAACCTTTATACATATTGCATCATTGCATGCAACTCCAACTCATATCAATGCTTTTTTAACCAATAATCAATCATCTTCCTAGAATAAATAATTTTCTAGCGACTTAAATATATAAATTTTTTTTTGGTGGGCTACCTACAAAAGAGAGAAACAAAATGCGTACCTGGGAAAATTGTGAACCCAACACGTGGCAGGGGAAAGTGAGTTTGGGGCGAAAAGGGCGTCCGTCGCCGCGGCGCGTGCAGATTTGGAAGCGGATGACGGTTGCAAGTGATTGAGCTCATCTTTCACTGTCTCTTCGGAGCTTCAGCCTCGGGTTTTTAATTTTCAACTTTCAAATTGGGGTTTTGGGGCTAATGTTAAACTATTTATTTAGAGTAGCTATTATTTGAAATAACTGTAATTTAAGGGGCTGTTGTGATATGTTTGATTTTTCCCCCTCTTTCCAATTTTGATATGAATTTTTTTATGTAAAATGAAGTTAGAAAATTGAAATTGTTTCTGTGTTGAACTGTTGAAGTGTAAGTGTACATTTGCTATATATGATTATTGAAAATCTTTTATTTGAAGAGAGAGAGAGAGAGAAGCTTCTCATAACGTTTTGACATTTCGCCATCTTATCATTTCGCTGTCGATCAAGCCTCCATCAAGGTCAGAATGAATCGGTCGACAAAAACTAGCTGAGATCACTGCCATTTCACCACTGAAATCGCTGATATCTATCAAAAACCACGTGACACCACCGCCATCCATTCTCTGGATTCCACTGCGCGAATACTATCACCATCAAACAACTCCCCTCCATCAGCACCGCCTTTCTAACCATTTATCACCGCCAATCGACATACCGATCATCAGAATCGGAACCAACACAAACTATAGCCTTTTGTCTCAAATTTATGACCAAACTGCTGCCTTTTTAGACAAACCACTTCATCATTACACTCATTACTCTCACCATCCTCAAATCTTTTAGATCGATCCATCTTAGTCCAATTTTTCAATCACCATCGGCAACAACCTCATCTTTTGTTTATTTACAATTTTGACTATATTATGGTTATTGTTGTAATGTCAATTAGCTTTATTTGATACAATATTATGATATAACGATTTTTTGTCATGTTAACTAGAACGACGGTACCAATTCAAAGATTATAGTTTGCTATGAAAACTAATCAAATAACTGTGGTTTTTCACATCAATTGGATATGCTAATTAGTACTATGAAGATTTAATGATTATTGTTGTAACCAACTTTTGATTTTCTTCTAAATGTTTTTTTTTTAATCATGAAAGTTTAAATGGTTAACATGTGTTTGAAGAATTACACTATTGATATGGCATCAGTAATCTTTGCAGCATGAAATGAAGTTCGGTTACTTTTTTAGGTATAAATAATGCATGAAATAATGAATTATGGATTATTTTTGAATAATGGATCAAATTTATTTGGGTTCAAGAGAAAATTAGGGCAGAAGGGGTGTTAAACAGTCCTAGTCGAAATTTAGTGATTTTATTCATTATAAATAAGGGTATTTTTTGTTTTTGTTATTTAATTAATAATCAATGGTTAAATTGAAAAAAAATGGAAAATTAAATTGAATCTCTAAGCCAAATTTCCTACCTTATAAATAAAGGGCATGTTGATAATTCTATTAACAATCTATTGGTGAATTGGGCAATCAATAATTTTTTTTTTTAATGACGTGTGCAGGGTCAATATATTGACTTATATGTTAGAGGGAGATAATGATAATTATAAGTTGAAAATATAATTTATATTAAAATAAACTGAATCTGTAAAGAAATTGGGGTGTAAAGGTCTTTTAAAAAATGTTAGGGATTTTTATCCCTTTTCTTAAATGTTAAGAGTGTATCAGCCATTTTCTCCAAAAAAACAAAAAATAAAGTTTCCCTTCTATTTTAAAAGTTAAAATATATACCTACTTGGGGTTTTTGTCTGTGTACGAAAATATAATTTTTTTATTCTTTCTTTATGAGCGAATTTTTTGTGTAGGTTACATTAAACTGAATTTCAAATCTCAATAATTTTTTTTATGTATTTACCAGTCAATTTGTATTCGTATATTAATAGTAATAAAAATGAAATGGACTAATGATGAATGCGCTCGCTGTTGAATACAATCTCACATAGTCACATGTGTGTGATTACGAAAATTATAAAAATAGATTGAACTAATTTAAGAAAAAGAAAATATATCAACTCTTTTGAAATTATGACTATTAAATTGGGCCAACGTAGAAGCCCAATTGGAGTATAATAGGACTCAGCCCAGCCCACATAGAGGTCCACAAGTGAATTTTCCTCTGAAACTCTAGGTCTTCACTCTTCGAGATCATTACTGTTGGTGGCTTTTAGCCTTCATCACCGTCATCATCGTTTTCTTTCGCTAGCTGAGGGCAAACCCACAAAGAGAGAGCAAGAGAGAAAGAAGAAAGAAAAAAGCAAATGGCTTCAAACGCAGCGGTGCCGTTTTGGAGAGCAGCGGGGATGACATACATATCGTACTCGAACATCTGTGCGAATCTGGTGAGGAATTGTCTCAAGGAACCTTACAAAACCGAGGCCCTCACTCGCGAGAAGGTTCACTTCTCTATCTCTAAGTGGACCGATGGCAAACCCCAGAAACCCAGTAAGCATTTTTTTGGTTTATTTAGATCTGCTTTCACATCACATTTGCTGTGTTTGTTTTGTATGAAAAATCTGGTGTTCCGATTTATTTTTTTTTATTAATTTCTTGGCTTTCAATTCTGGGTTTTGGGAAAAAATAAAAATTTTCACTAATTGCGGGGTTTAAAAAATGAAACTTTAAGCATTATCTAATCTCAGATATGAATTAATGATGATTTGGGCTTGGCTTGTTTGTAAATTTTGTAGTGGGTTTCATTTGGTTCCTTCTTTTAATGGTTTCTTGTTATCTTCATTTGATTTGTTATGTGGATTCTTACTATTGTTGATTTTTGCGAGTCCTGTGTGGAGCTTTAGAAGGAACTTTTGCTCTGATTGTGCAATTGCTGTTAGGCCTTATAAGCCTGCTATTTTACCTGTATATGTCCACGCTATATTCTTTAATGTGTTACTTGATTGGAAGGAGCTTAGCTGCTCATGGTTTTTACCTTGATGGCAGCTATATTCTTTAATGTCTTACTTGATTGGAAGGAGCTAAGCTGCTCATGGTTTTTACCTTGATGGCATTTGTTATGGTTGAACATATTTGGCTCAACTTGTAGTTACATATAAAATAAACCCATAGAAACTATTTGAATTAGTCAGCTGGCTTTGGTTTCTATTTTTTCCGGGCATAGATTAGCTGGACATGGGTTCTCTTCTCTTGTTGGGCTTCTTTCAGAGTTTTGGGCATGATGTTGTACTGGTTTACTGTTTTATTATTGGACGGTTGAAAGTAGTTGTTTATTTTTAGAAAACAGTGTAGATAGAATGTTTAGGTCCTTTTCTTAACAATTTATGGTGAAATTCTATCCTAGTTAATTCTTCTTCTAGATAGCTTATGAAAGATTCAATCAACCGTCTCTTGAATTGGGTGCAGTTTATGTTTGCTATGACATTGTTAGATGGCGTCTTATGTTGCATTATATGCTGTTACACGTCTTCTTTCTTGGATAGATGAGTTTCATGCCTTGTATAGGTGACATTTATATGCAGTTATTTCGCCTTTTGCCTTTCATTTTGACTACGATGATTGAGAAGTTAAGCAGACTGATAATGGGCCTGGTAGTTTGCAGCATTCAGTTGTCACTCTCTAGCTCATTTTCTTTTTCTCGGTAGATGCGTTAATTAATAATTTCAGCAGCAATGCTTCTTCACTTTTTCTCTTAGACAATCTTTAGTTATAACTGCATTTTACTTCTGAATTGCTGATTCATCTGAGTCACTTTGTTGGAAACTACCTTTTCTCTTCTGTCAATGATCCTTTATTTTTTATAATACTTAAAAGTAGAAGAAAGTAAAAAATTATGCTTGTTTTATTAAACATGCCTGAATATATGGTGCTCTGCACTACAAAAAATACGAAGGAAAAACTACATCCTATTCCCAAGCAATTTCTTCCTGCTGTAGTATTATTACCGATAAATGTGATGGGTGTAAAGCAAGTACGTGGAATGAAGAATTCAAGTCGTTCCAAGAACGTACTAATAATGTGAATGGTCGACAATTTTATGCATCCTTTACATGTTCGCTCTGCTTTCTGGCTTGGTTTCGTGTTGCTCTTTTTTTCTCTATATATCTTATCAGTCTCATTATTTCGTGACAAGTAATCTGATGACTTTATTGGTTTTGTTATCAGCTATTCGTTCTGATACTCCGGAAGAATGAGTCCAATGGTAAATTGGTGTCCAAATGTCAGTGTGGAGTGGAACAATGTGTGCGGCAAAGCTTTTTTCTGTTTCATTATTTGGTAGATTTAATCTTATTGGGTCAGTAATGCATAAAACTCTCGAACAACATTTGCATTTCTGTTTCTGCATGGCAAGTGCATTTGTAATAATTTAACTGGCATTGACCTACTTTGGAAACTAGACTTATGTTTGTTTGTTCTTCATAGAAATTGATGGATATATATTTTCCAAGTGATGTTGGTGCGATTTTCAGTAGTAAGAATGGTGGGATTTGCATGTCCTCTATTTCCCCTTTTTCGCTCAAGATATTTTTGCTTTTAGTTTCAATTAGTATATGAGTTTGCACGTTAGTAGTACTTTCTTTTATATTGACAATTTTATAAAGAAGAAAGAGATGTGATCATGTGAAATAAGAATTTTTGGGTATAGAAAAGAAAATATGCTGAAAATATTGCTTTAGAATTTAGTTATATGGTTTAATGGCTATAGATTGATTGAAGAGAGTTCTACAGAAGTTTGTACTCTCAATCATTTTCTGGTAATCCTACTGCTGATTTTTGTTTACTTTTGCAATATGTCCGGGTCTTAAATGCCAGTAATCATCACTCAATTATTGATTGGAATATAAGCGAAATCATCTGTTAGTTTGCTGCTCAATTGTCAATATCTATGGACGGTAAAATATAAAATTTGTAGGATACTAAACTTCATTTGGGGTTACTGGCTTGTATTTTCAAGAAATAATGTAAACATAGTAAGCTCCTGAAATGGATGAATTAATTTTAGATAATTTTTTTACGGCATAATTAACAAACATAAAATTTACAAAAAGTAGAAAAAGAAAATCTCTGCCATCTCCATTATGAAAGAGCAAAACCATCTCTCATGTGGATACTGGATAGTATAGTCATAGCTCACGTACACTGACAGAGAACAATGAAGTTTCAATGTTTCATGTGTCTTAAGCTCAAGAACTTTTTTCCACTAAAACAAATCTATGTAGACAACATAATCTTTTTCTTGCCCCATCCAACTGCAATCAGATATAAAGCAAGACAACCTCCTATTGTACCACATGTAGTCTGCCAAAACTTTATAGTTGGTGCATCAAAGAGAGTAATATGAATGTTCATGCCAAATAAACCTACAACAACAATACCAGCATTGAGTATCATGTTTGCAGCACTCAGCATCACTCCCATCTGCAGCAGTTGATTCTGTGTGTCATCCAACATGATGTTGATACAGTCTTCTGTGTCGTCTACATACTCGCTCATCTTAACAAAACAATAGACATATGAATAATGTATGCGAAGCTTGTCCGAAAACGTTATAAGTAGAGAGAGAGACCGTGTATTTAAACATTGTATATTCTAACAGCATGTCTAGCTGTAGCTTAATCATAATCTGAAATAATTTCATGCTTTTCACCACACTGATACGGTAACAAGATGAGAAGCCAATACAGCTGAATTGCATAGAACGGTGTAAAGAAATACTTGAATTGCATATAAATTAAATACTTGAAGAGCAGAAGCAAGCAGATACATACATCAGATAATTTTTGTAAGATGCCATCTATTTGTGCGAAATAGGCTTCTAACAGCATTTCTAGCGCCTCCACATTGGGCTTGAAGCTAGTGAAGTTTTGTGAGTTATTTTCTGACCTGCGGTGAAATAACGGTGTAAGTAGAAGAAATGGACTGTCTAAACAAGCTTGATAATCTTCATACAACTAAAGTCAAAATTATCAGATTTTAAATTAAGCACATTAGAGAATGTCAATAGTTGGAGGAGGGAGCGAGGAAAGAGCAAACTTCAGTGCACTTACTTGTAGCCTAAGTCCTCATATTGAAGAATTTTGTTCCTCTATTTTACTCTATATTTTATGAGATTGCGAGAAATATATTTTCCTGAAGAGGTATCATAGCCAAGTTTGTTAGAGTTGTTTCTGTCTCTATGTTTGGTTAACTCTGTCTGGCCTAGTGTGGACGTTGCAAAATTCTCAGCTTGACCAAGAAATTCTTGGAAAGAGAATAAAAACAAATATAGTGAAAATTGATAGCTATGTGAGTGAAAACTTCAGATTCAGCTGGCCAATGCAATTTTCCAGAATAGGAATTAATTTCTCAAATTTGGTATAAAATGTATCACAATCCATTTAAATGGAACAATTTGAAAATTTATTACAGCTTTTACACAAATAAAAACAGAAAAAAAATTTAGCTTTTAATTTAGCACAAGTCATGAAAAAATAGCAAGATTAATCAAATCAACCAAGGATTGAATAAAGAAGCCTTTTGGAATTGGGCAGCTTTCACTGTAACAAAGGGTGATCATTTGATAGCACCATCTCTAAGAGAGGGACATATAATTCTTCTTCAGAAGTAAAATTTTAGCCTCCCCTTTTTTGTTCACTTCTAAACCAAATAAATCGACCTCAACGAGTCCCATAGGACTACAAAATGTTGGGGCACACGTTTTTCATTTAAGGTTGATCTCTTCACATCTCTACTATGAATTTAAAATAATTTTTTGTTTTGAAGTAAACCAAAAGGAAAAACAGAAAAATGAAGACATCAGCACTAATAGGATAATATTTTTATAATCCTGAACGCCAAAATTTTGTGTGTTTAAGCCAACATCCAATTAAAATTGAAATAAATTCAAACATTTTAGTTATCAACCCCTTTATGATAAAGAAATTAAATGAACTAACAGCTAATGAAACTCCAAGAACCTAGAAGATATGTTTTGGGAAATGTTGGCACTTGTTAGAACCCAGAATAAGTAAAAGCAACTTTATCTTGTATTAAGAAGAAGGATTCAGTTATTACCTGTCATCATCTTCATCACTTACTTCCTCTTTTGAAGCATTAAGCTTTTCTGTCAAATACATTTCAGCCATATCATTGTCATCATCCAGCAAATGCTCGATTTCATCTCTCACCTACAAGTTACAAGATGATCTCAAAATTAGAAACTATATAATAGACTTAAAGAAAAAAACCATGCCACTTGCAAAATCTTTTGGAAGTTTTTAACATTTCACAGTTTCCAAGCCAAAAGTAAATTTCATAAAATCTGGAGAAGAAACCTTGTGGCATACGTTATAATTAATGGACATGTTGCAAATAAAAATTATAAGATGAACTTATTGCTAGGTGTGTCTAACTTCATCATAGATAAACTTATAACAGATTCGACGGTCGGTTGTGAGTGATTACACAGTTGTTTGAGTGACTGACACTGTCATCTTACCATGACCTGGTGGATAACTTATCACATGATAGAGAGATGATAAAATTAATATTTTCGACTTCAAAAATTGAGCAATTTCTGTTCAGAGAGACAACCTCATCTGTTTATAATCTATTAGCCCATAGTATCTCAAGCCATCTCCAGTCACCTGAGGCAACTGAATGTTCTGGGTTTATCACTCTAACAGGTGCCATTGCCAAGTAAAACTACATTTGCATGTAGAAATTTTTAACAAATATTCTTGCACAAGGAGCACTTCCAGATGCTAAGCTACCAGTGCTCTCATTGATATCCAATAATATGCTTATAAAAGCACTGGACTCATACAACTTAGATAAGGAACACTGTGTCCCATTTTCACACACAAGGATTGTATTTCCTGCTTACTCGTGAGAGGAGCCCTTAAACACTCTTTAATATCAGGATGTCTTGTCAATTCAGATGCTCAAGAACAAAGGTGTCAACTTCATTATGTGATTAGATATCCATAGGCAAGGGTAAGAATCTAGAGAAAATATACAAATGTCGGGATAGAAAGACAAACAAAAAGACATTTTCATGGGAGAGAGAGGTCTCATTGACTCAAAATAAATTTTTAAGTTCAGACAATCTAAAAATATAATCACTCATCTGAAATTCATTACTTTCTAAACAATAACCTACGTTGCACATAAAGAAAATATACACAATATTAAAGGCAACAAATGACAAAAGCTAACCAATATATTATCTTACCTTTTGAACACGACCATTTATTGCAACTAGGCGACTCTTTATCTGTCTAACACGCTCAAGATTTAGAGTGCTGATTTTTGTAGTGAGTTCATCTAATGCTGGATAAGCCTCTTCCTCTAGCGTTCGAGTCTGATACATTTAAAATCAAATCCAGCCCATACAGGACATAGTGTAAGATCAATTGCACCAATCATAAATTTAATCCGGAAATGCAGAACACAATTTGATAGGAAAAGCAATAACATGTTTGGCTTCAGAAGTAGCTGTTTCTCTTGGGAATTTTGAAAGTTAGTTAAAAAGGTGATAGATTTGGCATGGGCCACAAATTTAATTCCATGGAGGAAAACAATTTTGCTAAGAGCCAGAGACAATTAATGCATGGAGCTTCTAGAGCATGTGTTCTTAAATCATTCAGCCTCTTGTATTTTCACTCCTTGCTGCTGCAAATTAATTTCATTTGGCATGCATCTTTAGCTAAGCATTTATCTGGAAAAGTTAATAGGTTACTTTCTAAAAATGCTACTTTAATTTCTCAACCATATTTTTCTGGTTTTGCAATGAGGAAACTGTGACATAGTAAAGTTTTGAGTAACTTAGGCATGCAAATTGAAATTGAAAGGATTTAAAACAAAAATGAATAACTTTATTTGATATTGTTAAAAAGAGACCCGCAAATTATGGTTATACAACGAATGCAGATTCCACAGCATGAACAAGAGCACATGTGCAGTTGACCAGTGCTAGAAACTGCATTAAAATCACCCATCCTCCAACAGCTAATTCCATCATCACCAAAATTGTTCATATGATGTCTCCTAACCAAACAACAACCTCTCGTCCAAAGTAGAACTAAAATTACAAAATCATAAAGCTGAATATATGAATTAAGTATTTGTCACTGTATGAGCCACATGCCTAGAACAAGAATAACTTTTCTTAGCCATTGCTCAGAACAAAAAGATATCCTTTCTGGCCATCAATAATTCACAAAATTTAACATTGTGATACTTTTGTTTGATTTTCCTAAGCGCATCCTTTATTACTTTCATGGAACAAACAAAAATAATTTCTTTAATTGCAAATAAATGCTGCATGTCCATAACATTTTCATGCACATCAAGTGCACAACTACTTGCAAGAAAAGATGATTAAAGTTTACTAATGCAATAGCACATATTAAGAAGAAATTGAACACATACCTCAGAATCAAGGCATCTGCATGCAGATTCAAGACAAGACTCAAGTGCTCTAAACTCAAATGCCAAAACCTTAGGACCCGCCACCACCGATGTCTCTGGAGCATCATCTTTCCTCTCATTAGAACTTATAGAAGCCCTCCTGCGAAGAGTATGTTGTGAGGGACCAGACAAATTAGCTTCAGCTTTATCTTCCCTTTCCATTTCATCTCTCTCCCCTGCCTTTTAACCAGTTCATAATTCACAAGGTCAGCAGCTCATATCAGATAATATTCCCTAATTTACAAGAAAGTCCCCAGTAAAATAAAACAAACGCAGTTTCCTATATTCAAACCCTTTGTTGATTTTCAAAATTTAACCCTTTGTTGACCTCTCCAACAACATTTTATAAAATTTAAGGACTTTTTTGGCAACAAATTTTATGAGTTACAAGGTATGATCAAGAAGAACTCCAAACAAGGTACCAAAAATTTCGCAGAAATAAATAAAATGAATATAATCAAACACCTGTTGTGTGGACAAAGCTTGAAGAGAAGAAATGCGATGCTGCAAATCCTGAACGAACTGAACAACCAGAGGGTTGGTAGAATAGAGCAGCAGTACCTCCTTGGCCGTCACAATAGCCTTGATGTGCTCCAAATTAATCACAATGGCGCGCTCACGCCCCAGAATCGAAGATGGGTAAGACAGCAAAGGATCCAGCACCCTGAGGTCACGTGCCGGCAACCCAGTACGCCGCATGATCACGTGCTTTCCCACCTCCTCAACCCGTGACTGCCCGGATTCCGAAACCACCAGCCATGTCCTCAGCCCCATTCCCTTCCTGGGCCGCGGCGTGGCCGTGGACCCACCCCCTCCTCCACCTCCGCCGTCTTCTCTGTCCATCATTGCTGCCTTTGAATTCGAAGACGCCACTGATTGACTGTTATTAACCCTTTTTGTTTTTCGTTGGGTTTCTTTATTTATGTATTGTCCCGCCAAATTCGGAGGATAGAGGCGTTGTCGTGGGTAACAGAATTTTGGAAACTTTTTAAAACATGGGCCTGAATTGGGCGTTGTTCCCCAATAAAGCATAAGATCCGACCCGATTCAATAATCGAGTCGCATCAAATTTGCTCTTGTACTGTATGGATAGTATTTTAAATTTTGATATAAAGTTTCAATCACTCATTCTATTTATTGAGATGATACAAAAGTTGTTAAATGTTATTATTCTAAACTCTACTATATAAATATTTTTTATATCATTTGGAGGTTTGTACTTTCTATATCCTTTAAAATTAGGGTATTCTCATTTTTATCTCATTTTTTAGAAAGTCGGTCCAACAAAATTTAAGCCCAAGTGGTTTTTTTAAAGAGGGAGTGAGCTCTATTCCAAATGTATGGATGAACTATGGACTACAGATAAATCAACTTCTACAAACACATATGTTTGAATTCATATACAAATATTTTTTTTATGTAGACACGCTTTAAAATCATGATTTTTATAGGATTAGTTTTTAACTTTATTAAACTATACAGATATATAATTTATTAAAAAAAACTCTCTTAAACCGCACAGTTTAAGAGCATGTCTGTAATAAAAATAAATTATGGTGCTTGCACCTAAGAATAATTACATGTTTATAATCAAAAGTCGATTATCATATAGTTTGGAATCTAAACCTAAATTGGCTAGATCTACTTTTAAATATTTAAAAGAAAATTAACCTCCACCAAAGGATTAAATCCTTGACTATGGATGGCAATGGGGCAGATATGGGTTGGATCTACTCTGCTCCAGATCCAAATCCATAATAAAAATTAAGACCCGTATCTGCTCCAGATCCGTTATGAATCCATATTTTTCGCTCCATATTCAGATCCAAAAAAGAAATAAATATCTATATCTGCTCCAAATCCGAAAAAAAATTAAAATTCAAATCTGCTCTAGATCCGTCATGAATTCTAAAATTCCGTAATAAAAAAGTAATAATTTTTTAGATTGAAAATTGAAGGCTAAAATGTATTGAAAACAAATAAATTATATAATTTTTCTCAAAAATATAATAAATATTGTAGCTTATACTTCTACACCAAAACAACAAATAAGAAAGATAATAAAATATCATTCAGAAGTAATTGCAGGAGTAAGATCAATTTAATATTCTATTGTCTCATTCATCATTCTAATATCCACGATACACCTACCCTCATTCCTACAACATTAGATAATGACATATAAATTAAATATGATTTATATTCAATCCTTTATTATTTTTATTATGACCATATTTGACTAAATATATGAATAACTATATTCCTTAAAAATTATTTGGCCAATATGATAAAATAAATTATCAAGTTATATTACTTGGATTGCAATTTGAATATTGCATGTATATGCTTTGAGGCTGGCTGAACTTTAAATTTACAAAACTAACCTTTAAGTTTTAAGAGTTTAAATACATGGTAAGTACTACTAATATGCTATGAATAAAATTTATTATCATTATCATTCTACAATTATTAAGAAACTTTTAAAATAAAATAAAATTAAAAGATAAGTGGATATGGATATGGATTTAGATATTAAGATAGATTCATATCTGCTCCAGATCCGTCTTAGATCTGCACATCGATATCCAAATCCGATCCAAATCCATTTTAAACTGATCCAAATACGATCCGATTGAATTTGGATCACATGGATCTTGGATCAAATCCAATCCATTGCCATCCCTATCCTTGACCTCTAGAATATGAGTGGAGTAGACCGCAAGTGCCTACTACTCAACTAAATATGGTTCGCCATTTTAAGTAATTTTTAAATATGGTGAATCTATTCTATATAGCTAAATCTACATTATACATAAAATGATTTCAACAATTTTCCTTTTTAATGGAATAAATATATATCTCTTGATACCTATTTGGTATGCATTATCTAATGGTCATTAATGTTTATTTAATCGCATAAGCTCTTATTAATTTTTTTGTGATTGTTTGATTTTTTTTTGAGTTTTTGAAGATTAAATAAGATATTTTGCCTAAAGCTCAAATTTTGTGTTTTTTAAAGTAGAAGTTAAAAACTCTTTTAAATTTTAAAGCATTTGAAATGTCCTTTACTTATTTGACAATCTTATTTTATTCTTTCTATAACATAACTTTAAGTTACCTATTAAAATAATTTTATAATTTTTAAGAAAAGCTCTAATTGATAACTAAATAACTAAATTTTTTTAAAGTGAAAGCTCTACAAATAAAAACTATATTTAAATAAACTCTATTTGAAAAGTTATATCAAACATAGCCTTATAATATCTCCAAACTAATGGTTTTATAATAGCAAGAATATTTGATTCTATTTCGATAATATATATCAATTAAGTAATTTCTTAAAAATCACTCACATAATATAACATGAGTTTGCATTGATGTAGTTCGTTTAAAGATCTGTATAAAAATATATTCTGAAGAACAAAAGGTTAGAATTACTACCAAATAAAAAAAAAAATATATATATATATATATATATACTTCCATAACATTCATAAAGATGATATAGTATTAATCAATCGAGATCAGTTCACAATTGAAACTGTTGAAGAGTCGAAGTCAAATATATCATTTATTAGCCTAGCTACTATGTCTATATACACTTTGTAAATCACTTCCAGTAAATTTGACTCCAAAACCAACCAAGTTATACAAATTAGCAATGAATGATAAACGTACCAAAAATCTGCCCTCAGTTTCATTTCCCAAGAATTGTCAGATCGTCAATCGTCATTTACTCTTCACGTAAACACACAAAAAAGCCATTAAGAAACCTGTAACGACGTACTACAACTCCACGAGAAAATGCAGGAAATTGCTTCTGGATTCTGGCTTCTGGCTTCTGCTGCTGAGCTAAGCACTTTTTCCCACAACGGCAGTAGTTTTTTCAACAATTACGAAAGCTTCATAATTGATGCCCACTTCTTATTAATGTGCTTGGAATCATATTTACAGGTATTTTGATACATTTATATATGATGGATTTCGTATCCAAGAAAAATCTATTAACCGAGAAACACGTCGGTCTTGCAAATATTTTCTCGTTAACTGTTCAAAAAATTTAATCTACTTATGGCATCTCCTCATTCTCTCTTTCTTGTTTCTCAGCTCTTCAGTAAGCATTTTCATGACAAAAATAAAAGTACATGCAATAACGTAGAAAAGTCATCTTTCAGTGCAAACCCACATCACATTTTCCCGAGAAAGTTTAAGACAAACTCTGTTAACATGCAAGTTTAGATTGTAATAATTAAGAGAAAATACAGAAAAAATTTTCTTTTTAATGGATTCTTTTCTTTGGTTGTGTTTAGAGCTGGTAGCGGGGCTGGTGTTTCGTATTTTATTCATGCCCCGTTGTCAAATTTGAACCAACATGAAGATCACCCACAATTATCAAATGATTATCCAAATCCCAAACATAACAATGAGCAATGATATTTAGATTAAAAAAATATTTGCCAAAAACATCCTTGGTCGGTTTTACTGTGTTAATTGGAAAATATCAATGAACATGATAAATAAGTTTGGCATTTCGTTATTTTTGTTAGTGTTCTGTCATCCTTAAGTTTTTAAAATACGTTTCTATAATAATTGTATTAATTTTAACCAACTTGATGCCTTATTTTATGTCGATATCGGATTTGTAGTTCGGCTTTTAAAATTTTTTTCTATAATAATTTTGTCAATATTATCTGACTTAATGCCTTATTTTGGCCGATATTGAAATTGTAGATTGTGTCAGATATTTTTAAGCCACCCTAGTTGTGTGGGTGATTTGAAACGGAAGAGAAATATAGACCTAGCTACCTGGTTAGTGGCTAGCAGTACATGAAACTTTCGCATCTAATTAATTGATAACTTACAGTAAAATAGGGTCATATCCTTGTGATTGTGAAATGTAACATTCGAGTGATGAGAAATTATTAAACCTTCTCTTTGTCAATGAACAATAATCTCTCTTATCTACTTTAATTCAATTTTTATTCCTAATTATTAATAAAAACGGAGTGTTGCCTGTCATCTATATGTGCTTTTTGGATGTCTTTCTTTTTATCTTTTTATTTTTTCCGTAAAAAAATGGAGAATATTAAAGAAATGATTCAAGATTTTTATCACGTCCAATTTCAAACAACAAATAGAAACCAGGAGAAGGCATTGCATATATAATGCATCAATCTTTTCACAAACATTTAGTTTAAGTAGTTCACAGAGTAATATTCTATCTTCTCCGGGTGAATTATTAAGCATTGAAGTGATAAGAAATGAACTCTTTAATTTCTTGTTGAAATGTAATCTGTTTTAGAAATTAAGAGAACGCACCCAAAAGAAAGCACAGAGAGAATATAGTGAAGAATTAATATTGTTGTATCAAGTAAACAGCATTCCAACTCATTACAAGTTTCTGTATTTATTTTTTATAGAAACCTAAGTCTTAATAAAATAAAGTTATAATTTATACATAATAACTACAATGAGTTGAAGCAAGTTGGCTGTTAAAAAAAGTATGTACGAATCATGAATAAACCATGAATGAGTCTGCATCGATCTTAATTACAGAATTTATGCATTCGCATAAAAAAATCATAATATATTAAGAGTAATATATATCGTTAAAATTGAAAAAAGTTAATTTCTTATAAAATGCAAACAAGCAATGAGTGTATCCACAGTTAAGCAAGAGAAATTAATAATTCTCCATATATAGAAAACTTACCTCAAAGATTCTCATTTCTTCTGATTATTCATGGACTGCATGGAAAGGGAGACGAAGAAACATAAGAATTTGATGACGTACAGAACCCCCCCAAAAAAAAGGAAAAAAAGAGGAGTTGGTTTAGTGGAATGAAGCCTGGTCCAAGAATAATTTAGGGCTCATATATTTATTCTTCCTCTGTTAGAGTGCAATTTATGCACTAGTTTTGCATTGTTTACTTCCCTTAATATCGATGTTTTGCACTTAATAATAATGATTTACTTGTGTTTTACTTTTGTAGGTGCAATTCTATTGATTGGTGATAAAATTGAGCTACAAGATGATTTTTAAGGATGATTGTTCTCTTGGAGAAATTATGAGCGGCAGAAGAACTTTATTGATAAGGCGTGGGCGCGTGCTGTCAACTGCGGACCTGCAGTTTTTAGTTTAACGTGTTTTGTATTTTTGGCTATTTTTGTAATTACGAATTTAATATTTAAAATATTAGTATTTTATTTTAAATAGAACTCTAAAAGAGAAGAGAGAGAGAGTATTTAAGGGAGGAATATATTGTGAAAAAAGGGGATTTGGATTGGAGAAAAAGAAACCCTAGATCTAATTTTTCTCTTCTCTCTATGAGGAACTAAACTCATTTTTCTGGTTGAAGGTTAATGAAGCTTTGATTCATCACTACTGTGAGATCTTTCTTGTGCTTTAATTGTTTTATTACTTTTTGGGTATTTGTTTATTCTCTGAATTATTTTCATGATTATGTTTGTTAATTAGGTAATTGGCCACTATTTAATTATCAACTTAATCTATTGTCAATTAAAGGATTCATCGTATGAAGAATTTAATGTTTGTGACAAATAACATAGCAGAGAGTTGTGTTGTGAGAATAAACAATCTAATTTAAATGAATCATCATATGTGTTTATTAGGATTTGGGTCTCTCTGGTTTTTCAGGCTGTCAATTGATTAAATTCTATGATCGTATCTAGGGTTGTCTATTGATTAGGGAAATAACCAACGGTCGTACCTTGGTTATCGACTAGTTAAGGAGAGATTGGCTATTAGAGGGTCTCAGTAGCTATAACCGGTCTATTCATGAGTAATAATAATCTATATTTGAATCAATGATCAGTAGTCGAATCAAGCTGAGTTAATTCCTTCAACCAGAGCTTTCTCCAATTTGAATTACAACTTTAATTTGCATTCTTGTTATTTTTAATTTGATTTTTATTATTGTCAACAATTCCCCCATTTTACGTTTTACGTTTCAAAAGGATTTAAATAATTACCGATCTCTGTGGACACGACCCTGCTCAATCACTATACACAATTTATTTAGAGTAGGAATTTATTTTTGTTGGCTTCGACACCCATCAAATTTTGGCGCCGTTGCCGGGGATTGGTGTCATTTATTTAATCCTTTTTACGTTTTACTTGGTGTATGGTTCGTTCTTCTCGTACAGGTACACTTTCATTTGATCCTGAAATTGAGAAGACAGCTCGCCAGCTGAGACAGCAGACGAAGCGAGCTAAGCAACGATCCTCATCGCCTTTGCTTTCTGAAACAGATACGGTGCCTAATTTAGTTGAATCATCTAGTGATTCAGAAGAACAAGTGATGGATAGACCTGTACCTATAGAAAGAACTCTTAGAGAGTTAGCTGAACCAGACTTGAATCAGCAACCACTCTGCATTCAATATGTAGATTTGGAGGTAAATTTTGAATTAAAGTCTGGTCTTATTCATTTATTACCCAAGTTTCATGGTTTTGCAGGTGAAGATCCTCATAAACATCTCAAGGAGTTTCATGTTGTGTGCTCAAGTATGAGGCCACAAGGCGTGACTGAAGAGCAGATTAAGCTGCGTGCTTTTCCGTTCTCTGTAGATGGGCTAGCTAAAGATTGGTTGTACTACTTGCCTCCTGGATCGATTACAACGTGGAATGGTTTGAAGAAGCAGTTCCTCGAGAAGTACTTTCCTGCTTCAAGAGCTGCTAACATCAGAAAAGACATTTGTGGGATCAGACAACTTCCTGGGGAGACTTTGTATGAGTATTGGGAGCGATTTAAACAATTGTGTGCCAGCTGTCCTCAGCATCAGATTTCTGATCAACTTCTTATTCAATATTTTTACGAAGGATTATCATTGATGGATAGGAGTATGATAGATGCTGCTAGTGGAGGCGTGTTGGTGAACAAGACCCCTACTCAAGCAAGGGAGTTGATCTCAAATATGGCTGCCAATGCACAACAATTTGGCAGCAGACAAGATGCCACTTCAAGAACGGTGAATGAGGTAAATATTTCTTCTGTTGAACAACGTTTAGATAAACTTACTTCTCTTGTGGAAAAGTTTGTTGTAGGTAATGTGCAACAGGTGAAGACTTGTGGCATTTGTTACAATATGGGTCATTCAACTGATATGTGTCCTACACTTCAAGAAGAACCCATTGAACAAGCCAATGCAGTTGGAGGATTTCCAGGCATGCCTCAGAGGAGGTATGATCCTTATGCACAAACATACAATCCGGGATGGAAGGATCATCCCAACTTCAGCTATGGAGTTAGGCCGTTAGGATTCCCACAACAGTATCCACCAAGACAACCAGCACCTCTACAGTCAACCTCCAAGTCAGGTATATCTCTTGAAGAAATTGTTAAATCGCTTGCGACTAACACTCAACAATTTCAGCAGGCAACTACAGCAAGCATTCAGAACTTGGAGAACCAAATGAGTCAATTGGCGACTACAGTAAGCCGTCTGGAGTCTCAAGTATTAGGAAGATTGCCTTCACAATCTGAGGTGAATCCAAAGCAAAACGTTAGTGCTGTCATCCTTAGAAGTGGAAAGGAGTTGCAAGAGCCTAGTAAGAAAGTGACAAAGCATGTAGAAGATGAGCTTGAGAAGAATGAATTGATACCTAAATCTCAAGATGCGCAACCCACCAAAGCGAAACCCCTACCTATTGTGATACCTCCTCTTTTTCCAAGCCGATTTGCAAAATCCAAGAAGGAGGAACAAGAGAAAGACATCCTTGAGACATTTCGCAAGGTTGAGGTAAATATTCCTTTATTAGATGCTATAAAACAAATACCTCGATATGCTAAAGTCCTTAAGGAACTGTGCACCTCCAAGAGAAAATTAAGAGGAGATGAAAAAGTTCACATGGGGGAGAATGTTTCAGCAGTTCTTCAAAAAAAACTACCTCCTAAGTGCAAGGATCCAGGTATGTTTACTATCCCTTGTAAAATTGGTAGTGTTAGAGTTGAAAAGGCTTTGTTAGATCTAGGAGCTTCTATTAATGTCATGCCTCGTTCCATTTATTCATCTTTGAATATTGGTCCATTAAAAGAAACTGGTGTGATAATTCAACTAGCTGATAGGTCTAATGCATATCCTGATGGGGTATTAGAAGATGTCTTAGTACAAGTTAATGAGTTGGTTTTTCCTGCTGATTTTTATGTACTTGATATGGAAGATGATAACTCCTCTAATTCTATCCCAATTTTGCTAGGAAGACCTTTTCTTAAGACTGCTAGGACTAAAATGGATGTACATAAAGGGACTCTCACTATGGAGTTTGATGGAGAGGTTATAGAATTCAATATGAATGATACCATGAAATATCCTAGTGAGGAACATTTGGTATTTTCTGTGGATGTTATTAACCCTATGGCGCAGGAAATTTTTTACAAGGAAAAGACGAAGACATTTAATGATAGAATGATTTTGAGAAAGGAGTTCTCTGTTGGTCAAAAAATTCTTCTTTTTCATTCTAAGTTTAAACTTTTTCCGAGTAAATTACGTTCTTGCTGGGTTGGACCTTTTATTGTTACTAATGTTTTTCCTCATGGTGCAGTTGAGATTCGGAGTCCGACCTCTGACAAAGTTTTTAAGGTTAATGGTCATCGCTTAAAACCTTTTTATGAAGGTTTTTCGGTGAATATTGTGGAGGATGTGGCTCTCGAGAGTCCCAATTATGGAGATTGATGCATAAATGTGTCTAGCCAAAGACATAAAACAAAGGCGCTTTTTGGGAGGCAACCCAAATGATTTGTTTATTTTGGTTTTTGTTTTATCTTCTTTAAAAAAAAAAAGAAAAAAAGAAAAAAATGAGTTTGCTTATTTTGGTCAGAAGAAAATTTTTTATAAGGCGTGCCCACGTCTTAGCTAATAAGTACTTCTGTAATTTTTAATGTCTCAAAGTTTTAAGGCGTGCCCACGTACTTATTAGAAAAGTACTTCTGAAATTTAATGTGTTTGCTTATTTTGGTCAGAAGAAAATTTTTGATAAGGCGTGCCCACGTACTTATTAGAAAAGTACTTCTGAAATTTTTAGTGTCTCAAAGTGATTCATCACAAAAAAAAAAAAAAAAAAATCGAAAATCATCATTTATTTATTTATTTTCGTTCCTTTCTTTCTTTTATATAAAAAAAAAAAAACCAAAAATCGAAAATCACTGTTCACAAATCCCTAATTCAAAAATTACTGTTGATTATCGTTTTACAGCAGCATCAGCTCCAGCCGCAACCAGCAGCATCAGCTCCAGCCTTCACCGCGCAACCAGCAGCAGCAGACGAGTACGCCCAGAACCAGCAGCAAGCTCCAGCATCCCCAGCCCGCGCGCGCAGCGCGAATCAGCCCCAGCCGCCGCGCACAGCATCGCGCACCGCAACCAGCAGCAGCGCGAATCAGCCTCAGCGCAGCACATCAGTCCCGCGCGCGCAGCGCAACAGATCCGCAACGCAGACCCGCAACGCGAACTGGCTCTCGCGCGCAACAGCCCCGCACAGCAACGAGCCAGCACCCGCAAAGCAAGCCTCAGCAGCGCGCAACAGATCCGCAACGCGAACTGGCTCTCGCGCGCAACAGCCCCGCACAGCAACGAGCCAGCACCCGCAAAGCAAGCCTCAGCAGCGCGCACAACCAGCCCCAACTCGCGCAACAAGCTCCAGCCGAGCAGCAAGCGCAACACAACCAGCCTACGCCCTGTATTCCAGCCGGGTAAATCGAAATCCGTGAGTGCAATTATTGTAACAATGCCGAAGAGGAAAGCATCTACTTCCAAGTCGTCGAAAAAGACACCCGTCGCAAAGAAATCTAAGATTGCCGCTCCCACTACGGTTCCATGGAACATAATTTCAGATTCACGCCAAGCCGTGAGACAAAGATCGAAGCATGGAAAAAGCATGAGTGTTTTGCCACTTGCAGAATCCAATCTCGGAGGGTGCCTCGCATTCCCGACTCAACAAGAGAAAGAGAGGTACAAAGATATTTCCACGCGCAAAATACTTCCAGCTAAGTATATTCATTACCCGACTCTTGAAAAATTAAATGTTAAAGATAATTTTGATTCTTTGATAGATAAGATTGGGTTGCGTAAGTTTGTTGATGTTGATTGCTTGGGTTATGTTGAGTTGATTAGGGAGTTTTATGCTACTTTTCAATTCACTATGCCGAATGATTTTACTTTGCATACCCCGGATGTCATTAAGTTTAGGTTAATGGGACAAAATTTTTCACACTCTATCACGGATTTTAACCTAGCTTTAGGATTCATTGACGATGATTATTCTACTAGTGATGAATATTTAGGAACAACTTGTGACTTTAACGAAAATTTTGAGCCTTATGGTCTTTGGCGTAATTTATCTGTTGATCACAATGCCTATGACCCGAGTAAATCAAAGAGTTCTTTCTTACGTGATCCTGTTTTGAAACGTGTGCATCGATTCTTAGCATATAATTTTTTAGGCAAGAAAGATCACTCAGGAATTTTCTCTAAAACTGAATTTTATTTTATCTGGTGCATGTTAAATGATGTGAGGCCTAATTTAGGTTTTTGGTTAGCGGATCAATTTCAAAGTGTGCTTAAACGGTATAGGACTTTATTTCTTGGTCCATACATTACTCTGTTAGCTATAAACCTATGTGTGCTTGATCCTGACAATAATGATTTGCATCCTGCTTGCAAAAAGGAATTTTTAGATATGTCTGTGTTTGAAAGAACAGGTGTGGTCGAATTCAAGGAGGGGAGATTTCAGTTTACTGAACCAGGACCCACTCAACTTCCGAAGAAGCTTTATGCTAGGAGTGGTGCTACCTCTGATGACGAGTTTGACGACGACACTGTTGCCCCGCCAACTATTCCTTCTACATCCGCACCACCTTTGAGCATTCAGTTAGAGAAAATGGAGTACAAGTTGAACAAAATGGAGCAGAATTTGGCCGCATACTTCGAGAGTGTGGGATTTACCCCACCATTTCTGCCAAGCCCATAGACGTTATGTGGATCAAAGCTCACAATTCAGGGAAGTTTCTTTTTGCCCTTAAACTTTTATCCTTATGCTTTAATTTTTATGTGAGCTTTGATTATCTTACATTGGGGACAATGTGAGTTCTTGGTGTGGGGGAGGGATTTTTGCATTATTGATGTCTGGAATTATTGTTTTCACTCTACTTATTTATTTTTTTTTTTTCACTCTACTCAT
Source organism: Citrus x changshan-huyou (assembly GCA_039657385.1). Taxonomy (NCBI): domain Eukaryota; kingdom Viridiplantae; phylum Streptophyta; class Magnoliopsida; order Sapindales; family Rutaceae; genus Citrus; species Citrus x changshan-huyou. The sequence continues at coordinate 15,707,675 of CM077547.1, read as the reverse complement.
CCTTAAATGATTTTGGAGTTAGTATGCTTTATATATTATTATTTTTTCTTTTCTTTTATTTCTCACTACTTTTTTTTTCCCATCTATCTCAAATTATTTACATCTATTTTTATTCTATCATACTCTTTCATCACTCACATTTTATCTTTCACTTTTCATCTTTCTCACTTCTTATCATTTTTACCTTTCCTTTTATATATCACTCATACCTTCTTCTCATTCTACACCACTATTGATGGTTGATTCATTTGAAGAGTGTACATGATTTGATGACAAGTTTACCAACTTTGTGAGGATTTGAGCCTATGAGCAACCACTTTGCTCTAATTATTTTTGTTATGTGAATATCAATCCTAGTTTGTTTATTCTAGAACTTGCTTTGTTATGCATGTTGAAGCCACATTACGGGATTTTAGGCATTAAAATGATAAGGGCAAACCATTTACCATTTTTCTATTCTCGCATTTTCATTTTTCTTTACCCGAAGACCTTTATTTGCTACCTCTGTTTGAGCCTTAACCATTACCCATCTAATTCTCTCCGTCTACTTAACCATTTTTCTTCTTTTTGAGCCTCAATTTAAGGAGATTTTTGGACTCATTGTATGGATATATTTTGTTGCTTTTCTACCTTGTATTAAAGTTTCTCAATTAGATCAACAAGCATTATGCTTGAATTCAATTGTGCAGGGTTCGTTTCTTTTGTTTGATTCGAAAAAAAAAAACAAAAAAAAAGAAAAAAAAGAAAAAGAAAAGGAAAAGGAAAAGGAAAAAGAAAAAAAAAGAAAAAGAAAAAAAAAGAAAAAGAAAAATCGAAAAAAAAATCGAAAAAAAAAATGTTTACATTCTTGGTGACTTGAGTAGAAATAAGCATTTTGATATCATAAGTTCATTCAATGAGTTCATTCTTCTCATTTTGATCTCTTTTTCTTTCGTAAACCTTTCTTTTTCATTTAACCCATTTAACCTCTTTACAACCCTTTTAAGACCCTTAGATTTTTGCATTTTATTCATGTTTTGTGGATTGAGATGTGATTTATGAGCAAGCTTATGGTAATAGCATTCTTTGATTTGATTTGAGTGGATAAATGACACCCTAAACACTTTGAGTGCATGGAGTGAAGTCAATGAGAGGGCTATTAAATCTTGTTGCACTTGAATTTTGAATGGATCTTCTTGGTGGTTGAATGTTCTTATTCTATCTTATGAGATTCTATGCTTTAAAATCCTTGTCTCTCGAATGTTGATCGACTTAATTTCTTGGTGTATACTTGCTTAAAATTGTTTTTGGATGAGTTGAGATGAGAATTGAGTGGAGATTTGGGATTAATCTTGAGTTATATGCTTGAGGACAAGCATCATCTTGGTGTGGGGGAATTTGTTAGAGTGCAATTTATGCACTAGTTTTGCATTGTTTACTTCCCTTAATATCGATGTTTTGCACTTAATAATAATGATTTACTTGTGTTTTACTTTTGTAGGTGCAATTCTATTGATTGATGATAAAATTGAGCTACAAGATGATTTTTAAGGATGATTGTTCTCTTGGAGAAATTATGAGCGGCAGAAGAACTTTATTGATAAGGCGTGGGCGCGTGCTGTCAACTGCGGACCTGCAGTTTTTAGTTTAACGTGTTTTGTATTTTTGGCTATTTTTGTAATTACGAATTTAATATTTAAGATATTAGTATTTTATTTTAAATAGAACTCTAAAAGAGAAGAGAGAGAGAGTATTTAAGGGAGGAATCTATTGTGAAAAAAGGGGATTTGGATTGGAGAAAAAGAAACCCTAGATCTAATTTTTCTCTTCTCTCTATGAGGAACTAAACCCATTTTTCTGGTTGAAGGTTAATGAAGCTTTGATTCATCACTACTGTGAGATCTTTTTTGTGCTTTAATTGTTTTATTACTTTTTGGGTATTTGTTTATTCTCTGAATTATTTTCATGATTATGTTTGTTAATTAGGTAATTGGCCACTATTTAATTATCAACTTAATCTATTGTCAATTAAAGGATTCATCGTATGAAGAATTTAATGTTTGTGACAAATAACATAGCAGAGAGTTGTGTTGTGAGAATAAACAATCTAATTTAAATGAATCATCATATGTGTTGATTAGGATTTGGGTCTCTCTGGTTTTTCAGGCTGTCAATTGATTAAATTCTATGATCGTATCTAGGGTTGTCTATTGATTAGGGAAATAACCAACGGTCGAATCAAGCTGAGTTAATTCCTTCAACCAGAGCTTTCTCCAATTTGAATTACAACTTTAATTTGCATTCTTGTTATTTTTAATTTGATTTTTATTATTGTCAACAATTCCCCCATTTTACGTTTTACGTTTCAAAATGATTTAAATAATTACCGATCTCTGTGGACACGACCCTGCTCAATCACTATACACAATTTATTTAGAGTAGAAATTTATTTTTGTTGGCTTCGACACCCATCATCCTCCATGACCTTGAGCCAGACAACATTCCTCTCAACCTAATCCTCACAATAACTCAATAAAAGAAAATTTGCTTGCCCGCAATACTCTATGAGATCAATCAGAAGCAAAAAAATTAACAAAATGAAAAGGAGCCATTTAATAATAGATAGGTGTTTAATTTTGAGAGGAAGGAAGCCTGGTCCAAAGCTATCTTTAGAGAGAGATTAATAATTGTTTCTTATTTCTTAAGAAACTCTCTTTTGAAGCCTTGAACCAGCCACCATTCCCCTCAACTCCAACATACTTTTCTCATATTCGGAACCCTAGCTTAGCTAGCTCAAGCATATATAGACAGTGATGTATGAGAGAGAGAGAGATAGTTAAATTAAAAATAAAAAATATTAGTAATTATAAAACACTTATAACTAAAAGCGCTTTTTAAGAGATTTTTCTAAATTAGGTTGTGCAAAATGGAAGTTTTGAATTGTGAGATGAAAACTAATAGCACTTCCACCCAGTACCCACCTCACCAAATCACGGAAATTATCGTCATTTATATTTGGGGGAAAAAAATTTGCTTTGGTGATCTGTCATTTTCTAATGATAACATAATCTACTTTTGACAGTCAACAGCGTATATGAAAGTCAAAATTGTACAATCTATTTTTTTTTAAAAAAGAAATGAAAACCTTGACATGCATAAGACAGTTTGCATTTGATATACTGTGATAATTTTTTCATCATTGCCTTATTATTTTTAGTTTTTTCCAACACCTACTTTCAACTCCTCTTGCACGATTCAGTACCTGCATGCACAGTCAGTCTGATCAATTCAATTTATTATCTTTTTATGACTTTTTGTGGGGTTTTGTTAAATTTAAAGTCAGTGCTACATTACATTAATAATAATTTACGTCACATACAATAATAATAATGAATCCCACCATAAATATTATTACTGTATATAAATATACGTTACGATTACGTAACGTTGGGCTCCCTAAATTTAATTCAGATTTTCGAATTCGTTTACCTATATTGACAGATATGTTGCTCTATCTTGTCAACTTATTATGACAATGACAGAACAATATAGTGTTGCCTTGCATTAATTATTATGGAAGGGAGCAGTTTATGATATATTGGTTTTAATATGGTTATAAATAACCAGCCTACCACATCTCAGTCATACAAAAAGTAGCAATTTGATTTATGTTATGTTAATGAAAACTTAAGAAAAATATCACATGAAATATAAAATATGTAAATCAAATATATATGAGCGATTGAGATAAACAACATTTGGTTGTTTGGTTCTTTAACTCCTCTCTTAGAGCACGTGAAAGAGAATGGGTCAAAATTTAATTGATGTGGGAGTACAATGAGCCTATCTTTTGGATTGGATAGTAAAAAAAATTTTAGTCCATTTGTTAACACAAGTGACCTTGATATAATAATTATGACAAAACTTAGGTCTCGAACAAAAAAATGACTAATAAAAATTGGTAGAGTAGTTTCAATTGAATGAAAATTTTAAATTGATTGCTAGAAGAAAATTGATACATGACTTTATATATAAAATAAGCCCCTTTAACTAAAATGCGAATTTTTGTAGTTGGATATCTAGATAATTGTCATAACTATATCCTTGTGAGGTCTGGTTATATTTATGGTCCCCTCCTTTTTTTTTTTTAACATTTTTCTTTTGTATTACTTTGGAATTGGGCCGTACCTCAAATTTGGAGGAGGTATCGATGGGCTTGTCACTTGAGTTCAGTCCATTAAAATAAGGAGTCATTTATGAGATAACTAACGTGAAATTATATTTTGATTATAGGTGTTTAGAATCTAATTTGATTCGTAAAAATTTGATGTATGGATTGATGGATTGAATTAGATTGAAAATTTAAAAATCTGTGGTTGGTGGATTAGATATGAATTAAATATTTCAATAATTAAATAAGCAAATACAGCTTTGTAGACATTAAAAATTCTAAAGCAGAACAAAACACCCCGAAGCCTAACAGAACATTTTAGCACATAACACCAAACCTCTACCCCGTCGCACGCACAAGCCATCACTGTTTCACTTCACCACTTGAGGTACTTACAATTTCATACTTTCTTTTCAAGCTCTTCAAGGTTCTTAATTTTTTTTCTTGTTACATCTAAGGTTTTAAGTTTCAACTTTTGTACATATTTAAATTCATAATTTTAGTTAATTTTCATGTATTGATCTAAACAAATGAGATTTTTTCTTTTCGGTGTGTTACATTTTGAAACTTTGAATGTACTATTCTAGCTTTATTTAAACAATTAATTTTTTTATATTTTATTTAATTTTGAATTTAATCGGTAGTAATTTTTTTTTATATTAGATTTGTTAATTTTATTACTTCGTAGATTGGGCAAAATTAAAAATTTTAAATTCACAAATCAATCTGTAAAATGGTAGATCCGATATGGATTGGGTTAAATCGACATCCGATCCGCAGACGTATGGATTGAATTTGGATTGAGTTTCACTAATCTGTGGATTGGATTGGATTGAAAATTTATAATCCATAAAATCGTGGATCGGATATGGATTGATGTTCAATCCACAAAATCCGATCTGCGAGCACCCCTAATTTCGAACGACTTGTCACTATGGCCTGTTGTCGTGTGTAAATGGGATTCACTTTCTCGCATGTGCTTAGGGGTGGGCAAAAAAACCGTAGTCTTAAAAAAACCGAACCGAACCGAACCGAACCGACGGTTTTTTCTAATTCGGTACGGTTTTTTTTATAAAAAAAACCGTACGGTACAATTTATAAATAAACCGAAATGTCGGTTCGGTATTCGGTTCATTTAACTGAACCGAAAAACCGAACCGAAAAACCGAATTATTTTTAAATTTTATTAAATTAAATATGTGTTAATTTTTAACTGATTGTGTAAGATAGCTAACATAAACTTGCATACACACAATCAGAGTATATATATATGTTAGTGTTACAATTTCGTAAATTTTTATTTCCCAAAATAAACCCTAAAATCAAATATAAAAAAATTTCGTAAATTTTGTAAATTTCAATTTCTTGAAGAATTTTTTAGGCTAATGCAATCTTAAGAACAACAGCAAGTAGCTGAGGAGTAAATGATAGTTGATTGATGTTGCTTACCAGTAAGTTTTATTTATTTTTTTTTAAACTAGCATCTTATTATATAGATTGTTTATTTAATTATTTATTAATAGTTAGTAAGATATTATTGATAAAATGTGTTTTGAATACTTTGTATTTATTGTTAATATTTGTAATGAAATTAGGATGAACTTGTTGAAAAAAATTATTACATTTATGAAGCCCAATGGACTAAAAATTTGAAAATTCAAAATAGGCGCAGAACTGAAAAAACCGAACCGAACCGAACCGAACCGAAAAGAACCGTTTGAGTTCGGTTTTTTTTGAGTTCGGTTCTTATTCGGTTCTTTTTATAAAATAACCGATTTAAATCGGTTCTACTTAATTTCGAACCGAACCGAACCGAACCGAACCGTGCCCACCCCTTTCTCACATTGTATTTAAGCTGCTATGAGACGACAACTTCCAGCTGCCGGTTTGGCAGCTCTTCTTTGCGTATGACACGTCGGTTGTTATCACACCACTTGACATTTGACAATCTGATCTTTCAATCACCAACGACATAGTCATCACTTGAGTTTTGAGATCACATTTAATAGATGATTAGAGAAATATATTAAATAGGAAAATGATTCAGTGTTGAAAATATTTACAAAATACCAAAAACTTAAAAATTGAAGTTTTTATAAATTCTTAGGGATAGAGAAGTTCACAACTAAACTTTTCTTTGGGCTTATTCCACAATGGTATTAGACTTAAGCAAGCATTCTAATTTTCATAAGCCAAAATATTGGATCACAAGTTATAAAATTCATTGTCCAATAAATGATTGGCATATATCACTGCACAAATCCTTTTAAAGCATTCTACACAGAAATAATGAATATGCTTAGTTGACAACTTTAAATAAGCTAATGACAATTACGCTCGTATATGGAAAGATTTTAAGAGGTCTAATACCTCGATGCACCTATAAGTGTCCTTCCTATGAATTTCAATGGCTCCACAATTCCACAATTCATATTATCTACATATTCACCTGGTCTATAAAGCAATCCGCCAATCTCATTAGCTTAATTCCCAACAAGAAGAAAAATGAAATCTGCAAGTTTTCTTCAGTTGAGGAAAGAAAGGGGAAGAGTTTAAAGAAAAAAGGAGAGCGAACCAACAAAGATTTTAGCCTTTAGGAGTAAGGTGTCGCATCATGTTGACAAATGAAGAACAATGTCTTAATTTCTAGTTCCCAAATACTGCTAATGAACTGCTTATATTTCGGGCCTTTTGGCACATAAAGCCTCAGTTTTAAAATACTCATTATCCCATGGTTTCACTAAACATGCAATTGCGGTCAAAGGGAATGCAGGATTTATACTTTTGTTAATCTGAAAATGAGATGAAGTTGCAAAAAATAATCTAACTTATTCCCACAAATACCAAAAGATAAGTGATATCGAAAGGCCCAAAATTAGAAACGTTCAAATAAAACTCAAGCTTGAGTATAGGAAAATCAAATAAAAGTTTTCAATTTCACAAATTGATTTGACATTAACCACACCCACTTGCGCTCACGCAAAAAATAAAAATAAAGATAAAAAGCTTAAGAGCGCCCCGACAATCTAACACCAATCTTTTGAGCAGAATTGGTCGTTTGCAAATTGTCAAGCTCTTTTGAGGCGATTAGGAGCGCAATCCCAGCACCTGCAAATGTATTAAACTTAAGTATAATCATAGATATCTCAAATATTTTATCTTCAATTTTATTTTAAATAATATGTTATTTATTGAGTAGCTGGTAATTTTTTACAAAATTCAAAATGAATTAATTATATTTTCTCACCAACTAATAGATGAATGATACATCATTTAGAATAATTTTTTAAGATAAAAAAATTTAAAATGCGTGACGTTACTTTAAATTTAAAAAGAGGTCCATCAACCATAACATAAACAACTAAATAACATAAACTAAGGTACAGCTCCTTCTTCCATTGCAGCCGTGGCAGCCTTCAGGGCATAAGTAGCTATTTTCTTATGGGCTCCTCCAGCCATAGAAAAAAACAACCTACATCCAGTGTTGATTTCAGAGTATTTAGAGCCTTAGAATTATTTTCTTTTTTATAAGACCTTTTTTTATTTTACAATTTCAATACTCAAAAAAAAAATGAAAGGACTCAAAAGTCATTCCATCTTTGAATTGTGAATTTTAACAATTATAAAAAGATCCTATAAATTTTTAAAAAACAAAAGATAAAAAAAAATCAAGAAGATATTTTTGTTACTTTCATTAGAAAGTTGATATGATGAGATCAAATAATAGATATAGAGTTTGTATTTCAAAAAACTAATTTTTTCTTTTTTAAATGAACCAATGAATATAATAATTTTGTCATCAATTGATTTTTAAGATTATAAGTCTTTTAATAGAAATTAAAAGAAATACTAGAAGTCAAAGATTCTCACATTACATAATTGAGTTTTTTAAGGAATCTAAAAAGGAAAAGAATTTATTTTTTTTCTTGGAAGGACTAACAATGAATGAACTAATGGTTAGACAATATTATTAATTTTTTAGAAAATGGTCTTTATTAATTAGAGAATTATTAAAAAATACTAAAAAATGAGGTCTTCCCAAGATATAGAATCTTAGACGACTGTCTTATTCGCCTATTCTTGAATGATGTTTAGAACAAGACGCTTGCAACTTAATGAACACTTCGGAATACCAACCATTAAAATAGCAAATGAGCAATCTTTATCTGAAACGCTTGTTGATGATCTCAACTGTTATAGCAGTCAAGTGCCCATTTTTATTTTCTAGGAAAACGAGAAAACTAGGAACAAGATTTGTATATAGGTGAACAAGGTATCTACATAAACTAGGAACACCTTAGAAAAAGAAGGGGGAAAAAAAGCTAGTAAACAACTGAAAGCCTATTAACTTAGTAAAAACCACATGAAATAGGCAAAAAAAAAATCTTTTTAAATTTTGCCTAAATGGATAGCAGTGTCATTCTCTGTCTCTATAAGTATAATCAAAGAGAGGAGTAAAATATTTGTTTGAAGAAACACATGTCCTTCACAAGCCCTAGGGCACAAATTGGATTCTACGCCAACAATGTAGATCTATGCCAATAATCATAGGGGTGTCACACCTTACTGGAGTGGTCAAGCTTTTCTAGCAAAAGGCCAACTTTCTATAGCAACCAATGGACGAAGGGTATCTGTATAATCCTTAGTTATAACCTAATAACGGAAAGACGGGCATATTGATTTCTCATTAGGTCATAATGCAAAATTAGGTGTGTGAATAATCAAATGAACCTCGCTATATACTAGGCTATTCGTGAGAAAAGCTAGCTAGCTGCTGTATATAAAATTCCTAGTTTCTCCAAATCTAGGAGTTTCGATGGCACAGACATGGAAACAAGTTAGAAAACCACATTTATAAAAGAAAAACAACAAAGCACACTAAAAATAAACTAATAAAATTAATGATACATGATGCATTAAGCTTGTAGTTTTTTGATAGCCCAAACCATCAAGTATTCGAAAAGTTACACTTACTCTAGAACGCAATGGTCTTTACTACTTGTGGTGATTGAATCTGCTTGAAACTGTGCAAGATACAACCACTTCCTTGGATCTTTGATTAAGAGTTAACGAGTTGCTCAAATTGGAGATTAAATCCAAAAAGAATCAAATTAACACAAGAATTAAGATAATTGAAAAGAATAGAAACAATCACAGCCAACATAAGAATCAATTACGTGGTTCAGTTGCACCAAGAATGACACAACCTATATCCACGAGAGAATCTTTTTGGAGAGTTTTTATTGAATAACAATGAAGGATCTTTTACACAACTTACTCACAAGATGACAGAGAATTGATTTCACTCATTCTCTGATCTCTCTCTTAACTTGTTACACATGATAAGGAATTAAAGCTGTTACATCAGTTTTTTTTATAGCAACCAAAGCAACAACCTAGCAAACTCAGAACGTACAGCTCGTTGACACATAGTGTAACGAATTTAACGAATTGACTAAAATTGGTTCACATGGCCATCGCGTGCATCACTTAAAGCTTTGGTTAAACAATGTAAAGAGACTGCCGTTTTGAGCTTGGATTAATAAGTAGTCTCACACGTGCTGTCCCTGTGACTTTTAAATGCCCCCATCTATTTTAAAACGCTGCCATTTAAAACTGACGAGTTTGATTCACTGGCAAGTCTCACAATTCTCTACCTTGAATCAATACTTCTCTACATACTCCTTCTCCAACATTAAGTAGTTTCAAACAACACTTAATCCAACTAAGTCTAAGCTTTGCTTAAACTTAGCTACAAGAACAACCTTAGTAAGTATATCTGCATGGTTTTCATCAGTATGGATTTTAACCATTTTGACATCACCCTTTAAGACTTTATGCCTAATGAAATATAGCTTAATGTCAATATGTTTTGTTTTTTCATGATGTGTTGGATTTTTGCCAAGATGTATAGCACTGGAACTATTACAGAAAACTGAAACTGACCTCTACACTACTCCCAACTCATATATTAACCCTCTAAGCCACATGGCTTTTTTTACAGCTTCTGTTGCACCTGGATATTCTGCTTCTATAGTTGAGAGGGCTACCACATGCTGTAGTGTAGTCTTTCAATTAACCACACATCCATTCAGCATAAACACATATCCAGTCAATGACCTTCTCCTATCTAGATCTCTAGCATAATCTGAGTCAACATAACCCCACAAGCCATCTTTCTTTGCCCTGTCTCTTCCATACACTAGTCCCCACTTCAAGGTTTCATTTAGATACCTCATCACCCACTTTACAGCTCTCCAATGCTCTATTCTAGGTGAGACTATATACCTGCTTACAACACTGATAGCATGTGCAATGTCTGGTCTAGTCAAGACCATGGCATACATCAGGCACTCTACTGCATTTGCATAGGGGATTGATACCATCTCAAGCTTTTCTTCATCAGTTGCTGGACATTGAGAGCTATTAAGTCTGAAGTGGGAAGCCAAAGGTGTCTGGACAGGTTTGGAAGCAATCATTCCATATATTGTCAGTACATTCTTCAAATAAATCTCTTGTGACAGATATAACATCCACTCTTCATGTTCCTTTTGATTTCTACACCTAGAATCTTTCTAGCCTGCCATAGATTCTTCATTTCGAATTCTGAATTAAGCAACAATTTTAATTGTTCAATTACTCATCTATCTTTACTTGCCAATAACATGTTATCTACATATAACAGTAGACACACATATACACTGCTATTTACCATTTTGAAGTAAACACAACAGTCATAATTGCACTTCTTGAACCCATTGGACACCATGAAATCATCAAACCTGAGGTACCACTGCCTTGGAGATTGCTTCAGTCCATAGAGTGATTTCTTCAACAAGCAAACATAATCTTTTTTCTTAGGGTTTTCATACCTTTCAAGTTGACACATAAGTATCTCTTCTTGGAGTCTCCCATGTAAGAATGCAGTCTTGACATTGAGTTGATCAAGCTCCATGTCTTCAACTGTTGTTAAGGCCAAGATCACCCTTATAGATGCATGTCTGACAACATGGGAGAATAACTCTTTAAAATCAACCTATTCCCTTTAATTATACCCCTTTGCTACAAGTCTTGCTTTAAACCTCTTTGGTTCTGCCTTTGTTAAACCTTCTTTAACCTTGTAGATCCATTTGCACCCAATCATTCTTCTGTTCACTGGCTTCTTAACCAATTCCCAAGTCTGGTTTTTATATATAGAAGTAATTTTTTCATCCATTGCTGCCTGCCATTCCCTTTTATATGAGCTCTTTAAAGCCTCCTTAAAGGTCTTTGGCTCTTTATCAGCAATATCATGTGCTGCAGCTAGAGTAAATGCAATTAGGTTTGCATAACTAAATCTTTTTGTTGGTTTGATTTGCCTTTCCTTCCTATCTATGGTGAGTTGATAATTTGATTCTCGAGAACTCAGTTCAGTCTCTGTTGTTTGCTGAGGTATTTGTGCATTTCCTGAATCATCTCCAACATCTTCAGAGCCTGTAGCTTCTTCATTGTTTCCATGATCAGGCTGCTCCACCTCAAACTCTAACATCTCAGGGGCTTTTAAGTCTGAGTTAGTTACTTCAACTAATTGAGTTTTGTGAATGAGTTCATCTTCATTGAAGATTACATCCCTGCTAATTATACATTTGGGAGGACTTAAATTTGTGCACTAGATCTTATAACCCTTCACCCTTTCTGGATAATATACAAAGACCCCTTTCAGTGCCCTTGGAGCAAGTTTTCCTTGTTTCACATGAGCATAAGTTGAACAATCGAAAGCCTTTAGCCCTTCATAACTTGCTAGTTTACCATGCCACATTTCAAAAGGTGTTTTAAAGTCCAAGGCTGATGAGGGACTGAGATTCACCAGATAAGTAGCTGTCATTAGTTTCTTTGCCCATAAGGACTTAGAGAATTTAGATTGAATAAGCATGCACCTTACTTTTTCCACAAGGGTCTTATTCATCCTTTTAGCTAACCCATTTTGTTGGGGTGTTAATCTTACTGTTTTGTGCCTTACTATGCCTTCATTTGCACAATAACTCCTAAACTGTTGATTGCAGAACTCTAACCCATTATTTGTTCTCAGCTTCTTTACTTTATTTCTAGTTTGATTTTCAACTAGATTCTTCCACTTTTTAAATTTTTCAAACACCTAATTCTTATGTTTCAGAACATAAATCCAGACCTTTTCTTGAAAAATCATCAATGAAAGACACAAAGTATATGTTCCCCTCCAAAGATAACTACTAAGCTGGTCTCTAGAGATCTGAGTGTATATAGTCTAAGACATTTTCTGACTTTTGGTTGGATCTCTTAAAATTGGCTCTTGAGGATTTGCTAAACACACAATCTTCACAAAACCCTAGACTTCCAATCTTATCCTTACTTAATACACCCTGCCTTTCTAACTCCTTTAATCCATTTTCACTGATATGTCCCAGCCTAAGGTGCCATAACCTGGTGTTATCAGATTTGATGTCTTTAGAAAAACCTGATTAACTAGTTATGACCTCACCATCTAGGATATATACATCGTTCTTCCTATTTCCCTTTAGGACAGTTGTAGAGCCATTCATTACCCTTAGATCACTAGATTCAAGCCTAATTCTATACCCCATTTGATCAAACATTCCCAAGAAAATTAGGTTCCTTTTAAGGTTAGACACATGTCTAACGTTTAGTCTTCAATAAGGTTCCATTATGTAACCTAAGCTTAACAGTACCAATACTAATAACCCTACACATGACATTATTTCCCATCATGACTCTACCCCCATCAAATTCATGATATTCAATGAAGTAATCCCTAAAGGGGCTCATATAAAAAGTGCATCCTAAATTCCAGATCCATTTACCTTTCTAGCTACTGTCAACTGCTACACACACTCTTGATGACTCATATCATTCCTCTTCCACTATTGCTGCATCTCCACTATGATTATTTGAGTATTTAGACTTGTGCTTCTTTTCTGTGCAATCCTTTTTAAGATGCCTTTCTTTATGACACCAGAAACACTTCTAGCTCTTTGGTTTGTTCTTTTGCTTCTATTGATTCTTCTTCTTTCCATCCATTTTATCATATTTGCCCCTTGCTGTTAACCATTCTCCAGTACTATTCTCAATAACATATTGTTTTCATTGTAACTCTTTAGTATTAAGGGCAGCTGTTGTGAAAAATTTTAATATACTCGCAAGCGCACGAATCTAGAAATAGAATAGTGGTAACGAGGTCGATCCCACAGGGATTGTTATAAATTGAAAAGTCTAATTTAAATCTAAAATTAATATTAATACTAACCTAGTTGAGAAAATTGAGATTTTAAGGGAAATTAAACTAATTAAACTAAGGAAGCAATTAAAATAAAGGAGAATTCAATAAGATAAGAATTACCAAGGTTTCAGAATCCACCACTATTCAACTAGTAATTATCTAATTATTAATTAATCCCCAATTTTAGAGTGACAACTCGAAATCAATCTATGTCATCTCATGGATATAACAATTAAGCCCAAATAAAAGTAATCTTATGTAGGTTCTTTTTCTGCTTAATAGTATGACATCTAAGCATCTCATGTAAACATATTGAATAACAAAGAGTCAAAGTTTCCCTAAGCACTCTATGTAAACAATTTAATGAAAGACATAAAATCAAAGACATAAAATCAAAGACAATCATGTATAAACTTTATAGATCCAAGCATAGATTTAATCAAATATTAATCCTAACAATCAATAGTGCATGACAGAATTGATGAAAAGATTTTATTAACATCCAATTAATCATGTGAAATAAAAACTATAATTATCAAAGAACATATATAGGGAATTAATTAAATAAAAAGATAATTATTTCATTGAATAGGGTTTCATCCTTAACCTCAGTATAAGAAAATTAGCTAGACATACTTGAATTGAGAGCAACAAAAGAAATAAATCCAGCCATGGAAGTCGAACCACTGCAAATTTTCTTCTCTGTCTCGCGTTTTTCCTCCTCTGGCGGCTCCCTTCTCCAAAAGCCAAAAGCTTACTTTTATAATCTTTGAAATGGGCCCCACCTCTTAAATCCTAAAGCCAAAAGGCTTGCCCTTTTATTTGCTTTAGCTCTCACACATGATCACCAATTAAGCTTGCACTAGGATTCTTTTTTCCAATTGTAAAAGCCAAGTGTGGGCCCCTTTAAGTTGCTTTCCATGCATTACAATGCTATGCACGTGTAACTTAACTAAGCTAAAGCCAATGTTATGCTTAAATTCTTCTTCATGTGCTAGATCAATTAATTTACTAGCTTCGGTTTCCTCGGCTTCACTTCCACATGCATGTATGTCTAATTGCTTCTTAAATCAATTAATTAACGCTTTCAAAATTTAGCTCCCTTATGTCCTTTTTTATCCATAATCTCCAATTAATCCCCTATTCAATAAAATAATTTAATTAATTAAAAATAACAGATAAAAATAACTAGCAATTATATAATTAAGGGTAAAATATGTATATAAATTATGCTCATCAGCAGCCTTAACTTCATCAAGAGTCAAGGTGTGCCTCTCATACATCAAGGCATCTACAAAGTGTTCATATGATTTCGGCAAAGAGCTTATTAAAAAAGTGCTTTCTCTTTATCATTCAAACCCTCATCAATAGATTCTAACGTATCACATACCTTATTAAATGAATCTATATGTTGTTCAAGTGATAAGCGTTCCACCATCCTCAGAGTAAACATTTTCTTCTTGATGCAGAGTCGATTTGCCAGTGACTTGGTCATGTAGATACTCTCTAATTTTGCCCATAACCCAACAACTGTCTTCTCTTTAGCCACCTCTCTGATGACAGAATCACCAAGACTGAGGATTATAATTCTTCTGGCCTTCTTATCTATTTCCATTACTTCTTCTAGTGTCTTGGATGATGAGACTTCTTTACCGTCCTTCTTGGAAAAAAAGGTTCAATTGCATCCCTCAATCCCTGAGTAATAAGCAAGGCCTCCATCTTGATTTTCACATGATAAAATCATTCTTGCCATTGAATTTTTCTAAATCAATCTTTGGTGTAGCCATACTCGAACCTAATCAAAAGACACCAAGTTCTGAGACCACGTGTGGTGATTGAATTTGCTTGAAACTGTACAAAATACAACCACTTCCCAGGATATTTGATTAAGAGTTAACGAGTTGCTCAAATTGGAGATTAAATCCAGAAAGAATCAAATTAACACAAGAATTAAGATAATCGAAAAGAATAGAAACAATCATAACCAACATAAGAATCAATTACGTAGTTCAGTTGCACCAAGAATGACACAACCTACATCCACAGGAGAAGCTTTCTGGAGAGCTTTTATTGAATAACAATGAAGGATCTTTTACACGGCTTACTCACAAGACGACAAAGAATTGGTTTCACTCATTCTCTGATCTCTCTCTTAACTTGGTTATACATGATAAGGAATCAAAACTGTTACATAAGTTTGTTTTATAGCTATTAGAGTAACAACCCAGCAAGCCCAGAACGTACAACTCGTTGACACGTAGTGTAACGAATTTAACAAACTGACTAAAATTAGTTCACATGGCCATCACGTGCATCACTTAAAGCTTTGGTTAAACGACGTAAAGAGACTGTCGTTTTGAGCTTGGATTAATAAGTAGTCTCACATGTGTTGTCCCCGTGACTTTTAAATGCCCCCATCTCTTTTAAAACGCTGCCATTTAGAACTGACGAGTTTGATTCACCAGCAAGCCTCACACTACTATTATCCTACTTCTTTTCCTATTGTTTTACTCATTCAACAACATCCATCATTTGATTGTGGTGCTAGCACTTGAGCCATCCATCTGCATCTTGACTTCTTTATTTGGCTAAGAGTATTAATAATATTTCTCATAGTCATGATTCATTTTATCATGTGTGCCTTCTATATAAGCTCACTCGCTCAAGTTTTGATTTAATTCACATTGACATTTAGGGTGATTATTCACTTTTTTCTTTATTTGATGCTCATTATTTCTTGATAATTGTTTATGGTTATTCACATTGCACTTGATTTTATTTGATGAGATGTAAATCTGAAACTCAAATTCATTTAAAGAATTTCTATGCCTGACTAAAACTCAATTTTAGCATTTCATTAAGAAAGTTCGTAGTGATAATGTACTTGAGTTTATACCTATGTCTCATTTCTTTAATGGACATGGCATTGTGCTTCAGCGTATTTGTTCACTTTTAAGCTTGCTTACCTCTTAAATGTTAGGGAGAATGTGTCCTAACTGCAATATATCTTATAAACCATATGCCTACAACTCTGCTTTCAAATAAGACTCCTCATTTCTTCTTAATTTTGAGCCATTGTATGACCATTTGTGTGTCTTTAAATGCTTATGTTATGCTTAAAATTTATGTTACAGGGAACATAAGTTTCCTTCTCGAGCCCTTAAAGGGGCTATCATATATATGCTCTTGAAGGCATATCATCTTCACTAATCGTGATATCATGTTTTAGGCAACTATATTTACTGTTAAGAAGAAACACCTTGAAAAAAATCGACCCTTAATTGTTTTGCCTAAACCGACGAATGAAGTCATTAATGAAACACCAAATGAGTCCAATAATCGACCACTGCCAAATGATCAAAATAAGCCACCACCAAATGATCAAGAAAATCAGCCACCACGAAATCATAAAGACAATCAGCTGCCACCATTTGACTTGAACATTGGTACACTTCGTCATTGTATTCGCATTTATCGATCACCTTCATATCATCAAGATTATCATTGTTCACTGGTCACTCACTCTAACTTACTACTTTATCGTCCTTTACTAACCATTTATAAGTCTGAAGTTGTAGCTTATCTTCTCCACAAATTTATATTTTATAATACATTATTTTTTAAACATTTCGCTTTTGCAGTTGCTATTTTTGTTTAAGTTGAGGCAATATCTTATACTCAAGCAATGAGGCACCCAAATGGCGAGAAGTTATGGTTGCTGAAATTCAAACTCTCAACAAGAAAAAGAGTTGGGCCCTTACATAGCTTCCTCTCGGAAAAGTGCTTATTAACTATAAACGGATGTATAAAATTAAACATTTGTCAGATGGCTCTGTCGAACGATACAAAGCTCATCTTGTAGCGAAAGGCCTTACTCAAAAAGAAGATTTGGACTATCATGAAATGTTTCCCTTGTAGCTAGGCTAACAATTGTTCAATGTGTTCTTGCTATTGAAGCTATATAAAATTGGCCCTCATATCTTACATCGGCTTAATGTTCATAATGCTTTTCTTCATGGAGATCTTCATGAAGAGGTCTGCATGAAACCTCCTCTGGGATTTTGATGACTGGGGAAGCATTTCGTTTGCTGACTTCAGAAATCCTCATATGGTCTCAAACAAGCTTCTCATAATTGGTTTGAAAATTTTTCTATAGGCCTTCATCTTGTTAGCTTTAAAAAATTTTATTGCAATTATTAATTATTTTAATATGTAATAGGGTCATCCATTTATGCGGTACTGGTGCATGTTGATGATATTATAATCACTTATAATAATGACCTTGCCATAAAAGCACCTAAGGATTTCTTCCATAATTGTTTTCATATTAGAGATCTTGAAATTTTGAAATACTTTTTGAGAATTGAAGTTACTAGATCTAGTAAAGGAATATTTTTATCTCAATGAAAATTTGCCTTAAAGATTCTGAATGATGCAGGCTTCATTGGTGCCAAACTAACTAATTTTCAAATGGTGTAAAATATAAAACTAGATCAAAATGACGGTAATATCTTAGAAGATCCAAGCTTATGTAGAAGGCTAGTGGGCCACCTTCTTTATCTCCCTATTACTAGACTAGATTTGGTGTATTCAATTCAAAGACTTAGTCAATTTTCTCCAACCCTCATTTGGATACTAGTTATAGAATTTTAGCATTTTTAAAATCTTTCCTAGTGAAGGCATATTATTATCTTCTAGGAGTTCTTCTGAAATTGAATCTTATTATGATTTAGATTAGGGAAGCTATGCAATAACTCAAAGATCTCTCATTAGATATTGTGCCTTTCTTGGAAAAAAATCCTATTTTGTGGAAAAGCAAAAAACAACTAACTATAGCTCGATCCAAAATATAGGGCATGGCTTCAACTACTTGTGAATTAGGTTGGCTCAAATGGCTTTTAAATGATCTTGGTTTTTCACATTTACAATTGATAACTCTATGAAATAAGAGTTATCATGTCACTTTTAGGCTTAAATCAATAATACTTAGAGAGTAAATAATGTGTTTTCATTGCATTTTTATTATATTTTACATAAACATTCATATTAGTTTATTCGTAATAAATTTTGTTTGATTTAGAATAATTTGTGTGCTAAATCATATGCATAATTGTAGGTGTCCGGAAACCCAAATTTTAAGGAAGGAATGCTGATGCAATAGGCTTGCAAAAGATGGAAAAGAACTTAGCTACAAAAGAATTGAAACAAATCTGGAACAGTGCAGTTGCTGTAACCGATGTTGTAGCAACCATTGCTGTAACAATCTTGGAACAACGACAGAGAAAATTTCGCACGGGATAGTTGCAGAATTGCGATCTGCAGTTTCCTAATCTGACTTATGCGCGCCCTAGGCTTTCGTTTACCTTAATTTTCAGCTATAAAAAAAGCACACATCATAAGGAATAAAAGGGACCGTCACCCAAGGAGAAAAACCACAATGAAACAAAAAAAAAACAAGATTCAAGAGAGAGATTAAGGGCTGCACAAGAGGGAAAATTGCAGAGATCAATTGGGAACTCAATCCTTCTTATCCTTCTCTTGTTTTCGTGTTTTCTATTTATTCATGGGGATGTGTTTCATGGACGAAACTTTGTTCTTTATTTTTCTTTTGCAAATCATGAACTAAATTTAGTTGTAGTTGAGTGAGAAACAATGTTGATGGTTTATTGACTGAATATATGTGTTGCTGCATGTTTGCTGTAGCATTTTGTTTTGATAGAATTTATTTTTATTCATTATTTCGGCTGATCACCCATTTAATGATACTGGCTAAGGAAGAGCCACAAAATGACCTATCTTAGTGGAACATATCAAAGCAATACTTGATCTTAAATTGGGTTTCCTGGATTGAGTTTTACTTGAGTCCCAAAAGGGTCATGCTTGATTTAAGATTAGTGATGAACTAGACATAGGGATTCACCTTGTAGGGTAATTAGAACCTAAGCATGTAATGCTATATCTAATGTTAGTATAACAACTTATCACTGTTAGGTTGCATATAGATATAAGATATCCAACATGCGACGGCTGAGGATGCATAAGATTTCTGTCCAGTGCTGTAGCATATACTGCAGCAACTGAGCCAACCATTAGAAAATAGTTAAGACCATTAAGAAAGCTTATTGACTCAACTACTCTATATTTCCATTGGTTTTATCCTTGAGTTTGACGTGATAATTTACTTTGTTGCATTTTATTTATTGCGTTTTTATTTTAATTAATATTTTAGTTTCCTTAATTGTTTTGTTTTAATTTAGAACAAAATCTGCACTATTGAGACTGCTGAAGCAAATCTGATAACATCAATCCTTGTGGAGACGATCTTGAATACTTATCACTTTATTACTTATTGTGTACACTTGCACATTGACACTAATAGCATTTGAATTTATAACCAACAACAATCTACGCAGCTCTATTGTGGCAATAAAGCTACTCTTCATATTGCTCCCAATCCAATGCTCTATAAAAATGGACGAAATATTTCGAATTGGACTGTCACCTTGTTCCAGAGAAAAGTTAGTCATGATTGATGAAAACAACACATGTTTCATTTGCTCATCAAATGGTTAATATTTTTATGAAATCCCTTGGAAAGAAATAGTTTCATAATCTTAGTGGCAAGTTGGGCAATGACAACATCCATGATCCATTCTGGGGGGAGTATTGGAATTCACTCAGCCAAGATTATATTAGATTATAGGCTTGTGTCTTGCACCGGTTTAGAGGCGTAACTTGTTCACTTAGATTTGGCATATGATATGATTGATGAAATTGCTATATCGGAAGCATAAGTCATGCACTCTTCCTTTTACATGATAAATCATGTAATATAAATATGTAGCGGTACAAACAATGTAAAATGCAACATATAGAATCAATTTTTTCATGAATTATTTTAAAATTAGAATAAGATCTGCCTATCAAGGTTGATGATCGGGATACCCATGTCAGCAGCAATATATGATTAAATGGACATCATTCAAATGACGATATGGCACTAAAGATATTACGAAGTATTTCAACAATTTTATTAATAAGAAAAATTGATTTATTACAAAATACTTCAACACGTTTTAAATAGCAGACATATATTCCCAACATAATTTATTGACCTCTACTTCCACTATAAGCTCTAGAGACCAATTACCTGGACAATCCCCTTATTAGATTTTATTTTCCAAGAACTTATCAATTTAACCAGCTGTGGTTAATTTTATTTGATAACTAAATGAAAAACTATGCAAAAGATTAGGCAGGCAATATATTTAAATGAAGAGGAAGCCTAATCACAGAGAGTATAGATGAAGAGGAAGTCGAGGTTTATTAGGAATAACAAGAAGTAGATTCTTTTTAGACGTTGTGAGGCCAAATCTTTCCTCCATATCTAAATCTTCTTTCTTCACATCACCAGGTAATTTCCATTCAAAACCATGCAAAAGATTCGCCAAAGTTGACTGAACCGTTTTCAGCCCTAGAGCGTAACCTGCGCACATCCTCCTCCCCGCTCCAAATGGCAATAACTCAAAATTATGGCCTACAACGTCAATCTCTTTTCCGATGAATCTCTCTGGACAAAACTCATCAGGTTTCTCCCATATAGTTGGATCTCTCCCTATAGCCCATACATTAATGATCACACGAGAATTTTTGATAATGTCATAGCCATCTAGTTTGCAGTTTTCTCTAGCTAGTCGAGGAACAAGCAATGTTGCCGCAGGATGAAGACGCATCACTTCTTTAACAATTGCTTGAACGTATGGAAGATTGGCAATGTCTTTCTCTTCTACCCAATTGTTTCTTCCAATTACTGTATCTAGCTCTTTGGTTGCCTTTTGGATAACTTCTGGTTTTTTCAAGAGCTCTGTCATTGCCCATTCTATAGTGATCGAGGAGGTGTCTATTCCAGCAAGTAAAAGATCCTAAAAATATCATCAAAAATAACGAAAAGAGAAATACGATTCAGATTTTCAATGCAAGAGATACTTGGATAGCTGTGCTCATGATGTTCGCTTTTAATTTGTAGGACAATTAAAATCAATATAAATGAAATTAATTTTCATTTCAATGTACATATGTATTATGCCCAAAAATTACAATTCAGATTTTTGTTTATTTCGATTTTTCTTTGAAAAAATCATGAATCAAAATTAGACTCTTTACTTTAATTTATCTATGTGAGTAATGTTCCAACCCAACAATAACTAATCAAATTAGAGCTGATCAAATCAACAAAGATGAAATTAGGTAGTGTACACAAATATAAAATTTAGGTAACGACCTGGATTGATGCCTTAATGTGATCTCTTTCAAGCTTAACTTCGAGAGTAGGATCATCAGCAAGCTGCAATAGAACGTCGACCATATCTTTAGCCCCATGTTCCTTAACCCATTTCCTCCTAGCATGGTGCTCGTGATCATCCAAAACATGCTCATAAAATTTATCAGCCTTCTTCTTCACAGCCTTCATTCTTTTAACATTCCCTTGTAAATCTAAGAAAGAAAGCCATGGAATTGCATCCCCTATATCTAAAACACCAGAAATCAAGAACAGTTCATCTACGATCTCCGTGAACTCTTTTGGAGTTACAACATTGTTTTCATCTTCCTCAGTATACCTTTTTCCTAACAACATTCGGCTCATGGTGGCAAGAGTCAACATGTAAAGGCGATCTCTCAAATGAATAGGCATGGAAGAATTGGAAGAAGATTTGTACAGTTTACATAGAAATGCTTTTCTTTCCTCTACCCTCATGTACTCAAATTCTGCCAAGCGTTTTGGGTTAAGAAGCTCCGTTATGTAGATTTTACGTGCTTGGCGCCAATATGGACCATATGGTGCCGTGGCCAAAACAGAGTAGTTGTAGTTCGCGTGTTTCCCTGCAAGAAGTGCTGGCCTACTAGCAAAAGAAGTATCATGAGTTTTTAGTAGAAGTTCTGCTACTTGAGCTGATGAGCCTACCACCACGGTGTCTAAACCGAATTTGAGTTGCATAAGGGGACCGTATATTTGGGAGAGAGATTGGAGGGAGACGTGAGGGAGCTGGCCCATGAGGTTCAGGTTTCCAATCAGGGGCCATGGCTTTGGACCGGGTGGTGGCAAGTAATTGAGCTTATTGTGAGTAAAATGACGGTGTAATAAGAAGAGGAGGACAGGCAAGAAAAAGGCTAAGAATGAGTACCACGTAACTGAGTTTAAAGGGTTGTAAGCTGTAGCACTAGCAGGATCCTCCATAACTATTAATATATGAAAAAAGCAAAATCAGCAGTATTAGATTCAAATTCTTATTATACGTATAGGTATTGATGATGATTTGAATTATGGTTATGAAATAGAAGTGAGACAGCTATTTATGTAGAACAATAGAACAACAGCCATGAGCCAGCAAATTAAAGAAAATTTCTTGGTCTTGATAATGAAGTACTGTGCAATGTTTTCAAAATACTACAACAATTTGAAAGCAATGTACTTCATCATCGGGAGAAGTGATAATTAGCCCAAAAACGTTGTAGCCCACCTCCTTGTACTTATCCTTAATATTCTATTTATATTTATATCATTGTAATTTTTTTCTCCGTCTCCTTAAAAATTATTTGAAGAGAGGGTGTGCGGACTCTCAAGTAATATGGGGGATTTCCTCAACCTAATTATCTAATATCTTATAATTTTATATATTCCAAACTTAATATAATCATAATGGTAAAATAATAGTATAAAACTTTATTATTTAGGATACGCTCCCTCCCCCCAAATTTCTCCACTTTTGTTTTGTTTTCGTTTTATTGTTAATAAACACCTCATTTGAGACCCCCCCCCCCCACACCCCCCAAAAAAAAAGGAAGATAGAGAAGGGAAAACACAAAAGATTGTTTGAAAATAATAAAAATTAAAATATATTATTGAATAACTAGGTACTAACACTAAAACATCTGAATAAACTAAAGCCTTTTTTAAACATCTTTGTAACCATTTACCAATACTAAAACATCAAAATAAACTAAAGTCTTCTAAAATTATCTCTGTTAAACTAGGTCAATATCAGCAACATAATATTATGAAATTATCTAGAAGTAAAGTATTAAATTTGTACATGTCCGTAGTGTTGAGTACTTTATTCCATATTAGTTGAGAACAGTTACTCGACCAATATTATAAGCTTTAGACAACCCATAACTTTTGAGTTAACTTTTAGATTGAGGTAGGCTAGCTTTTAGATTGAGGTAAGATTGTAGGATTTTCTATGGTATGAGAATTAGATTCGTGCTCGAGTAAGCTCCTGAGAATATTATCCCAAGTTACTATTAGCACCCTTTTATAACCCTAATGAATCCCCAGTTTATTGAAATTACAAGTAAGGATAAATTAAATCTAGATAAACCAATCAATATTTTATCTCTTTTCAGACTCTTTAAACCATGCAAACTTATTATTTAATTTTTATTTTTGTAAATTGATTTATCATCAGCTTAATTTCTCTTGCTCTCTTTTTCTTCTTAGTTTCATTTGTTAATATTATTCTTGTCAGTTGAGATATGACCCCTCATTTAATCATATATCTACTTTTTTTGCCTCAAGCTAAAACAATTTCTTTTTAATTTCACTTTTTTATTTACAGATTAATTATTTTATACATGAAACTACTTTCAAACCATATTTAAGTTGATGATTCTCATTCATAAATTTACCAATTAAAAAAGGCTTTCGATTACTACAAAGAAAATAAATAGGACACTAATTTTGAAAAGGGGACTGCCACTTTCCCCCCTACGGTAATTAACATATACTATTTACCCCCCTTCTGTTTTTATAATGGCCAAAAACCCCCCTGACAACATAATTTACAATATTATCCTTATTTTTAACTACTCTTTTATTTACATTTATTATAAATTAAATAAATTACATAAATAGAAACTAAATAAAAAATTAAGTATTAAAAACAAGAAATATATGTTTTGATATGAGTAAAAAAATTAATAATTAAATTTTTTCTTGTAATTATTTATTTTGTGAACATTTTCTTATAATAAACATTTTGTAATATTTTAAAATTAAATGTAAAAAGTATAGGCAAAATATTTTATTATTTATCTTATAATAAATTTTTATTTGTCATTCAAGTTTTCTTATAATAATTTTTTTTATCATTTTACTAATAATTTTCTTATATATTTATTATAAAAAAATTTCACAAAATAAATAAGTATAAAAAAATTATTATTAATTTTTTTGTTCATATCAAAACTTATATTTCTTGTTTTTAATGCTTAATTTTTTATTTAGTTTCTATTCATGTAATTTAATTTAATTTATAATAAATATAAATAAAAGAGTAGTTGAAAATAAGGGTAATATTGTAAACTTATGCTATTAGGGGGGTTTTTTGCCATTATAAAAATAGTAGGGGGGAAAATGATATATGTTGATTACTGTAGGGGGAAAATTGGCAATCTCCCTTTTGAAAATGAGCAAAGTACTTAAAAATGAGGATATTATTATGAATCGGGAGTATTGATTAAAAGGGCACTTTTGGAATCAAAGTAAATATAATTGGAAAAGGGATTTTAAGAGGACATTTGAGGGATGCCTATAGTCTAACTTTATTATCCTACATCGGTTGGGCTAATAATATAAACTTGGTATATTAATTTATCTGTAGAATTGTAAGAAATATTATTTTTTTTCTAAAAGAAAACAGTAAAGGTGAGCATACTAGTGTTTCTTTATTGAGTTATAATATATACTTACTATAATTATTTTTCTTGTTTGAAATGGTTATTCTCATTTTGTGTCAAATAATACCCAATAAAATAATAGTGTTAGATGTCCACTGTTGCATATTTGACTGTAATTCTAATTTTTTTGCATATTTTAGTTCTTCATAAATGTCATATTTCATATTTATGTTGTGTATTTGAACTTTGGTGCTTCATATTAAATGCATCCAAAAATCAATTTCATTTCTTGATTTTATATTTGACGTTCTTTTTCATATATAATGTTTATTGTACGAGTTAAATGTTGCAGGAATATATCGACATCATGGTATAGCTTCGTTGTTGCATATTTGACTTTTGTTGTTACATATCTTTTGTTTTCTGTTTTATGTACAAATGTCATGTTTAATATTTACCTCACATGTCTCATGGATAGGGAGGACCTACATGTGGGGATATTTCACTAATATCTCTTAACTTTCATAATTTTTAATATAGTAATAGAATTTTTATTTTGTTTATAAGTCAGTCTCCAATTCAGCTTTTTCAATTAGAGTAACAGATTTATTCTCTTGTCAGACTCTTTAAACCATACAAACTTGTTATTTTATTTTTATTTTTTTAAATTGATTTATCATTAGCTTAATTTCTCTTGCTCTCCTTTTTTCTTAGTATCATTTGTTAATATTATTCTTGTGAGTTGAGATATGACCGCCCATTTAATCATATATCTACTTTGTTTGCCCAAAACTAAAACAATTTCTTTTTAATTTTCACTTTTTCATTTATAGATTACTTATTTTATGGCTCCGTCTACCATGCCCCCAGGGCACCGTGCCCCCACATTTCGTCTTGTAGTGAAGTCATCGTTAGATGAAAAGGGGGAAGAATGTGCAATTATGAAAACGCCACGTTGTAGATGAAGCAAACCGGGAGTGCAGGTAATTAGACTGGAACTGTTGACATTACTAATATATTGTTTAGGCCAAGCCTATGTTACATGCAACGTAACATACATTCAAATAAATAAAATATTGATAAACTCCCTTATACTTTATGGAAACCACGATAATAGAGTTAAAAGAGATACTTTTAAATCTAAAAGAAGAAATAAAAGAAATAAGACAAGATATAGGAAAATTAAAGATAGAGATGTCACTGTTACAAAAAGGGAAAAAGAAAAATAAGAAAATAGAAAGGCTTGAGATAATAAAATCAAATATTATTGGGACAAACTTAAAGAAATCTACACAAAAACCCCAAAAAGGCAGTTATGACTACTGGTTTATGGAAACACAATATCCAAAAATATTAGAAGAAGCTGAAGAATTAAAGGCAGAAATAAGAAAGAAAGAAAAAGGAAAAGAGAAATTAGAAATAAAAGAACAAACTGAGTCTAATTCTGAATAATGGAAGACACAATAGAAAGTTTAACTGAAAAATTTAGCGACATAAATCTTAGTGATTTAGAAGAATTTGAAAAAGAATACCACATAAAAATGAATACAGCAGGAGGACCAGAGATGAAACCGAATGTTGCAGAACCTAGCCATATACCTAAGAAAAAGAATAAACCTTTTTATGAATACACACCTAAAATAAAATCTACTCCATGGAAAAAAGAATACAAACCCAATCAAGATACATTAGTACCTATCAGCAATTGTGGATCATTTCTAAATATAGACTGTAAGGAGAACCCTCGAAAAACATTAGCAGAATGGGGAATGCAAATGAAGCTATTCTTCACATATAATGGAGCTAATGATGACTGGAATGTAACCACTAATGAAGAAAAGATAGACATATTCACAAATATCCTAATAACTAGTTTTACAGGAAATGTATTTAATTGGTGGAGAGGATTAAGTGATGATACACAAATGTTAATAAAAGATTCAACCAAAATAGCTTTTAGGAGAAGCGCTGCTCTAGGAATAGAAAGAATACTTGAATACATTGCTAGGGAATTTCTAGGAGAAGATTGGTTAGAAAATTCAGAGAGAGAAGCAAATAATGAAAAACAAAGAGCACGATTAAATCTATTAAATTTAACAATATGCAATATGTGTTTTATCAAAGAATATACTTGTGAATTTAGTAAATATTACTATGAACAATATGTAAGTTTAGAAGATCAAGAAGTTTATAAAAACTTATATTACTCCAAGTTACCATACCCTTGGAATAGTTACTTTATAAATGAATATGAAAAAATTAGTACTTCAAATAAACTCCCAGATAACTTAGGATCTAGAATAAGATTTATAAATACACGACTTAGTGATATATGTATCCAGAGAAATTTAATCAAAAAGAGTAGAAACATAACAGAAATATGTTGTGAAAAAACAGAGATGCCAACGCAATGGGGATGTTCTATCCCATATAATAGAAAAAGAAAATGGTATAAAAGAGAAAAAAGATATAAAAAATACAACAAATTTAAAAAGAAATATAAGAAACCTGGAAGAAAATACTATAAAAGGAGACATAAAAACCAAAGAAAGTTAATAGATAAATCAAGATGTAAATGCTGGAATTGTGGTGAAATAGGACATATCAGTACAGATTGTAAAAAGAAAAAAGTTAGAATTTTACAAGAAGATTTTGAGCAAATACGAGATGAATTAGAAGAAATAATTAGCATATCAGAAAACGAAGGGATGGTAGTATATATGGAAAAAGAAGAGGAAAATGAATCAGAATAAAGAAAAAGACATATTAGAAAAAGAAGAAATAGACGACATTGAAGAAATAGAAAGAGAAGAAAACGAAAGTGGATATAGCTTAGTAGCTACTTTTAATAAGGAAAAATACAATAAACTTCTAAGATTAAATGTGGAAAAACCAGAGTATAGTATCTTACAAAAACTAAGAGATTTATTTAAGAGAAAAAGGATAATCTTACATGAATACTATGAACAAGAAAAAACTGTAACTATTACACAAGCTGAAGGAAATATACGATTTAGCTTAATAAATAAAAGGACAATAGATTTAGCCTTAAGAAAGGTAAAAAATGAATCAACTAAAGAAAAGATACAATATGTATATTTAGCTGAAATCCAAATTTTAATAAAATCTCTCTTCAAAGAAGGAATAGATAGCCCAATAGTTTTATCAATCCATGATCAAAGATTCCATGATCCTAGTATAGGACACCTAGGAACAGTAGAAGGAAACTTATGTTATACCAAATTACTATTTACATGTCATCCTAGATACTGTGTACACATAAGAGATAAAAATATAGATGAAACTTTAAGTCTACATTTTAAACTCCTAAAAAAGAACTTAATGAAGGAAGGGAATAGATTAATGACTATACACTATTCAGCGTTATATAGTTTTTGTAACTCAAATTATGGAGAAATCTATGGGAATAAACCATATATAGAAATAAATAAAGAATGTGAGGATATAGCAACCTTAATAGAACCTATAATACAGGATTATAAAATTCCTATAACATACGAATTAGATGTAGATGATAAAAAACAATTTTTAAACGATAATAATGAGAATTCTATAATCCCTATCAGTTTTGCAGGAAGAACCCTTTTAAGAGGAGGATCTTCTAGAAGATTAAGTACTGATAGACAAATAATCAATATAAATAAACAATTCTTAAAACCTACCCTAGCTAGTAGTGTAGTAAAAATCCTTGGACAATACTTCAATGGAATAGAATATACAATAAGGTTACCTATTCTAGTAGACACAGGAACAAGTCATAATTATATGAATCATACAAAAAATAAAGGACTCTTAATAAAAGAAAAAGAAATTCCATATGAATATACTGACTTTAATGGTAATAAGCATATATGTAGACAAGAAGTAAAAGTCCCATTAATAATTGAAGGAATACGAATAATAGTATCTTGCTACATAGATTCTTTTATGACTACAGATCCAGAAAAACATATAGTCTTGGGAAATAGTTTCTTAAACAGTCTAGAATATTATAAAATAGAAAAAGGCCAAATTACTTTACAAATAGAAGGACAAAAGATAATTTGTGACACATGTTAAGACAAGCATATATAAAATATCCTATGTCTGTTTACATACAAATAAACATAGTAGAAAAAGATATAGACACTTGTGCCTTAATAGACACAGGAAGTGAAATTACAATTATGAAAACCTTTTTATCAAACCAATGGAAATCAAATAGCAAAATAAAACTCGTAGGTATCACAGGAGACAAACAACATATTACTCAATCCTTAGAAAACTTTGAAACTCTTTTAGGAAGTAAAATTGTTCGTATTAATCATATCTTCCAATATGACCAAATGGACTGTGATATACTTTTAGGAAATGATTTCTTACAACAATTTCAATATTACCAACAGACGACCTATATGATTACTCTTAAAACCCCATGCAATCATATTTTACGCATTCCTCGAGAATTTCGCCCTTATAGAGTTCAGCCAGCCTCGCGTGGTGATAATAAGACAATTTATGAAAAACATTATTTAATTTCAAAAGGACAGAGTTATAACATAAATATAAAATTAGAAACAATAAAATCCCAACTTAAACAAGTCTATGAAGAAAATCCAGTAGCCTTATGGAAACCAGATCATCCCAGAGCAAAAATAGAATTAATAGAAAATAGAATCATAAGACTTAAACCTATGATGTACACAGAGGAAGACCGAGAAGAATTTAAAATCCAGATAAAAGAATTATTAAAATTAAATTTAATACGCAATAGTAATAGTCCACACAACAGCCCAGCTTTCATGGTTAGAAAAAGAGCAGAACAAGTTAGAGGGAAAGCTAGAATGGTAATAAACTATAAAGAACTAAATAAATATACAAAATTTGATGGGTATTTTTTGCCAAATAAAGAAGTTCTAATTAATTTAGTAAAAAATAAAACTTATTATTCAAAGTTTGACTGTAAATCAGGTTTTTGGCAAATAAAAATGGAAGAAAATAGTATTCCTTATACAGCATTTAGTACTCCATAAGGACATTATGAATGGTTAGTAATGCCTTTTGGATTAAAAAATGCTCCACAAATATTCCAAAGTAGAATGGATAAAATATTTAGAGATTATAAATACATAATAGTATATGTTGATGACATATTAATAGCCTCTGAAACACTAGAAGAGCACAGAAAACATTTAAAAGAATTTGTAAATTTTTGTATTAAAGAAGGAATAGTATTATCAGAAAGAAAAGCAGTAATAGAACATAAGAAAATTGAATTTTTAGGAATGATTCTAGATAAACAAGGAATCAGACTCCAAAGCCATATAGGAAGAAAAATTATCAATTTTCCAGATAAATTAGAAAATAAACAACAAATACAAAAATTCTTAGGCTGCTTAAATTATGCAGAAGGATTTATAGAAAATCTAGCTAAAAAGAAAAATATACTTCAAAAGCTACTTAGGAAAAATAATACTAGAGGATGGAGTATAGAACATACAGAAACTGTAAAAAACTTAAAAGATGAATGTAAAAATCTTCCTTCTTTGAGATTACCAGATAAAACTGATAAGTTAATAATGCAGACTGATGCATCTGACCTATATTGGGGAGCAATACTTAAGACTGACATAAATGAAATATGTAGATACACCAGTGGTACTTTCAACCAAGCACAAGTCAATTATCCTGTCCATAAAAAAGAACTACTTGCAATATATAAAGGAATAAAAAAGTTTTCTTTATTCTTATTACAAAAACATTTTATTATAGAAACTGACAATTCCCAGGTAAGCTCATTAATAAATAGAGTTTTACCAAATGAACCCCAGTACAGAAGGTTACATAGATGGCAAGCTTATTTGTCATATTATAATTTTAAAATTATACATATAAAGGGATCTAACAACTTTCTTGCAGATTTTTTAAGCAGGAACATAGAATTTGGGAATGGATCCTGAGATAGACTTGATTCTTACCAAAATAGATGCTGAACTACATAGACTGGCAACAGAAGCTTCAGATATAATCGATGCAGTAAATTACATAAAAGAGGCTTCAGAAGCCCATGAAAAAGGAGTACATTTGTTAGTGTCACAAATAAATGACCTGACAAAAGCACTCTCAATAAAACAAGGCCTAAAAAATATTGCGCCAATAAACACCAGCCCAATTGGTGAAGGAAGCAGTAGTGGACCCTTTAGAGAAAATAAACCAATCTCTGACCCAATCATAAACCCACCAAATATAATATCCATCGAAGTTGAGCCACAAAAATCAAGTCCTTCAAAAAAGTTCATCCAAATAAACAATCTCCAAATAAAAGAAGAAGAGAAGGAACCCTTGAATCCAAAAGAAGAAGAGTATAAACAATTTTCTACATGGATTTATTCTATTTGTTCTCATAATAATAATATCCATAAAGCACCGGGAAAAAATATGTATCCCAGAGTGATAGCCACCAAAGGAGCAGACCCACTCCTTGTGGGAAAAATAGCCCGTTATGGTTATCTAGATTTAATATATCCAGATATAGACCTCCGAGAAATAGCCAGTTTAGACGAGTTACTAGTCAAAGAAATATCTAAATTCGCCCAGAAAAGACCCATATACCTCAAATTCTACACCATAAGTCCAGAATATCACCAAAATGTAGAATACCAAGCATTTTATATGATTTCAGTGGGTCATATAACCAAAAATTTTCAATTAGAAATAGGAACCGAATATACTAATGTTCCTCAGATTACAAAAAATTGGATCCGAACCCGAAGAGCTCGAGGCATAAAAGCAATCTGGAGCATAGCAAAAGACCTCTACAAAAGGAATTTCAGAACCATCATCAGATTTCAAAATTATATCTTAGTAACAGCAGAAGACAGCCATACATCCTCAAATATCTTGTTGGAGCTTATTAATGAAATAAGCACTATGCGATTTCCCAGCAGCAGTGAAACCATGCAGCATGCTTATCAGCTTATGGAAGCAAGCAATCAGACAAAATAAAAAGATGTGATCGTATAGAGAAGTGGCAGACATCATAAAAAAGATGCCCGACAAGAACAAGATAAAAAGGAGCCGACAAGATAAAAAGAAGAAAAAGTTTTGTCTTAACAATAATGTAAAGCATTTGTAATAATTAGAAAAAGCCAAAAGGGCAAGAATGTAATCTCGAATAAAAAGTTTTGAAATAAAAAGAGAGGAGATCTCGAATATCAGATCTCAGATTACACACCATACTTCACTTTCGCATCTTTGAAAAATGAATAGCTAATTTCTCTTAAGCTCGAAACCAGAAATCAATACATCATCAATCATAAACAAACAACCCCATAGAAAGGAAAGAGAAACCTAAAATTATCCCTATTTCTAAGAAAGAAGATCCAGATCCATACAGAAAGGCCATTGGAGTCCGCTTGATCCCGTTAAGGCAGGAGGCCGTTGAGGGAATGAAGGACGCATAGGCTGCAGGTCACTGGAGACAAATCTTAAGACGAAGAAAAAAGGATAACTTAGGTAATAATTCTCTAACCTTATCTGTTGGTGGAAGTTTGGTAATGATTGTAGATGAGGAGATTGATGGTGGATGAGCATCTCCCAGAGGTGAATTTTATTTATCAAAATTGTTAAAAAATAAGGAAATGAGTGTTTATCAAAATATGAGTGTTAGATTAGGACGTGGAAATCCTAAAGAAAAAATGATAAATCCTACAACTAGGATTACATATAATAATTACATGATGATAATAGATTATAATCTTGGATCTTTTAAACAAAGTTCATACATATTTAGTAAAGAAGAAGTTATTAGTAAAGATGAAATACAAGCTATTTATAGCCTAGAATTACCACCAGAAATAAAAAGAAGAATCTTAAACATTTTAGAAACAGATAATCTAAAACACTTAATTACAATGTTAACTATAGATGAAGCCATTGATATAGTTAAAGCTAAAATAGAAAATGAAAATTTAAAAATAGAACCCTCTTACATAGAATATATAAATAATTCAGATAACGAAGAACTAGAATTTTAATATCATGAATGATTACAGGGACATAAGATATTACACTAGTATAATAAATAATAATCTATATATCTTAAAAGTAGAAATATTCTTTTATCCTGTAAACATAACTCATAATTTAGAAATTTTAAATCAAATTAATCATCCCACATATTATAGAAACCAATAACAATTATTATGATTTTTATGTTCCTAATTTTCCCGGAAATATACCTAGTATAATTAATGGGGAAGAAGTTATAGGATTATATTTAAGAAATAATAATAGTGGAAGGTATGATAGATATACCTTTTTAGAAGAATAATAATAATAATATATCTTCTTATTATTTATATTATCCAAATAGAATTCATCCATCTGAACATATCTTTATTAAATTTTGGTTTTGTTTGATTGTATTTTGTTTGCTGGTTATTGTATGTTTTGTTATTTTGTTTTTCTGTTTAAATAATCTACGTAAATAAATGTTATTGTATGTTTTGTTATTTTGTTTTTCTGTTTTTCTACGAAAATAATGGTATCAGAGCCATGGATCCTATAAAAGATATAACAGATAGCTTATATACTTTAAAAGTATTTGACAAAGAAGAAATAAAAAATTTAATAATGTCTATAAAATCTGAAAAGAATAACATTCGAAATATTGAGCTTGATATAACTCAAGAATTACAAGAAAGAAATATAGAAACTCTAGGAGGTGAGATTTTAATAGAAAAGAAAATGAAATTCATAGATGAATTTATAAAATTTTTAGTATACTGGTATAAAAAAGAAGCATTACCATGAACCAACATGCTTTTAATATAATACATAATTTAGCAAAAACAATAGATCATATGAATCTAGGCTGGGAAAATATTATAACAAGTTATATAAATCAAATAACCCAAAAAATAGAGTTATTAGAACAAGAAAGAATAGGAATAATAAATTTAGGACCCGAAATTTATTCAGAATTTACAGATTTATATGAATTCGATAATCATATATTATTGTTTAAAGAGATAAAGAAAATATTAGAAAGAATGAAAAATAGGTGTATAATTGACAGACGAAGACAAATGCCTCTTTAAAAAATAAAAGTAATAAATATAAGGACTTGTATAAAAAATTACAAGAAGAAGAAGACAAAAAACGTAAGATACACTTAACGTAACTTAAGGACATCCGTTTGTTTAAGAAAACAAGAAGATGTTGGTTTCCATAACAATAAACATGTTAGCTGGCACAAATAAATGTAGAAGCAAATACTTTGTCGAGGGACAATAATATGTAGATTAGTAACAGTTTCATTGTTGTAGGAGGCATAAAATATTGAGCAGTTGTAATAGTGAAAGGATAGGAAGTATTTTTTTTGTTCCTCTTAAAAGAAATAGGAAAGAGTTAAATGAATTAAGTGGGAAGGAAATATAGCTGCATTAACAGTAACTTAGATGGGGCAGACAACAAATTGAGGAGTGGAGAGAAACAAAAATTATGGATTGGTAATTGATTTAAAATAATTTTGATTAGGATTTGAATGACAAGCGGAGTTGGAATAAAGCATGGAGCAAGTACGAAAATGTGTCAAAATGGGAAAATGAGTTTGGCAAACTGCACATATGAAATTGATGGTAGCTGAAAAATCAACGCATGTGTTGTTACATTGGTATCACCAATGGCCGGGCTTGAAATACTTAAATGTCTCTGAACATTGGGTGGTTGAATAAAAGGAGAATGACCATATGGCCAAGATATTTGTAATTTGTTAGTTGATTAAATAATAGCCTTAGTTGGAATAAAATGGATATGAAGAAGAATAGTTAACCAAATGAAGAGGTGCTTCCAAATCCGGTTTGATTTGGTAATGGGCATAAACGAAGTAAATGGTGATGCAGAAGTAAATGCAAGGGAAGAGATGGACAAGCAGGTTTAATTAATATACGGCAAACACAACTGTAACAGTGAGAAGATACTGGAACTGCATATGTATAAAGGTGGATTCAAAAATCCAAGCTGCAATGTCGACATAAGAAATATACAACAGGAGTTCAAAACACATAATTGTCATACATCCATAACATTGAAACAAGTCCCATAAAGCAATGAATGCTTATCAAAACACAGTTGAAGTAGGTTATATTGTGAAATAACAGTAAATATAGAGCATATAGAATGTGTATAAGTATCCTAGTTGGTGGAGTTCCTTTGACAGCATTGGTTTGAATGTAAGTAATAGATAAGCTTCGGCTTTAATCATAGGAAGAAAGATAACATGGACAGATGTGGAAGGGCGAGCACATGGCAACATTAGGGATCATGCATGTTGGGACACAGTCACCTTTACAAGCCTGCAATTTCAAATAGCAAAAAGAGTAAGTGAAAATGCAATTATGAATTATTGTGTGACAAACTTACTTATGGAGTCGTCATCAGTGATGCTTGATAGTACTCGCAAGAAGTCATGTCCAGCAATAAGAGTTTCGGCCAAATATGGATTGTAGTGAAACTGTTATGACATGGGCAATTGTTAACTGATCAGCTATTTGTTACATTAACATACAGTTAAATGCTTGTCAGATTAGCATACAGTCAATGAAACATATGTACAACGAGCTGTAAACATGTACCATTTCCCCTGTATCACCATCTAAATGCTTGCACTTAACTTCATTTTATTACTTGCTGCAATTTCACTTTTCCTGTTTGTACTTTCCACACATGTTCATCGTACAACTTACTAACTTCCCCCTTACTGTTGAATCGCCAGACATACATTCAATTTTTATTACATTAACTTAAAAACATACAAAACATCTAAACTAATTAGTCCCATTGTTATTATACAAGCACAAGAAATTATGATATCATTTTCAAAAATTCTGTGTGATTCACATCTGACTTGTCACTTTGTAGATGCTTCTACAAAGTTGCAGCCGAAGGCATAGTCAGCCTGAAGATAAAGAAAAGGAAATATGGCAGATGCTTCTCCAAAGTTGCAGCCGAAGGCATAGTTAGCCTGAAGATAAAGAAAAGGAAATATGGCAAACACACAGAGCAAACCACAAGTTTCTCATCAATCATACAGCTTTAAATGGGCCGTGTTCAGCTGCTAGAGTATAATCCCTAAATCATTTTCAATATTTTTTTCCCCTTTACTCCACTATTTTCTACTTCTCTATAGGAAATCTGACTTCCCACCACATTATTTGCAGCAACAATATTCAACTCAATTATTCCAGGTTCAGCTGCCACTAGCCTGAATTTCTGTTGCCGAAATCCCTCTCTCTTACAATTTCAATACACGTGTTTATTAACATAAAAATAATAGTAAAAAACTCCTTTATATTACTACATTGTTCATAAAATTTCCAGAAATTTAATTTAAAAATTTACCCCCTGCACTCTCATATCTTCCCATTATCCATGTGAAATCTAATTTCGCACCAACTATATTATTAGCTACAAATGATTCACGTCACAAATCTCACATTAAAATTTCACTAACCTTAATGATGGTTTACACAATCCTTTCCATTTCTTCAATACGACCACAACAAATCCACAAGTCACCACAATCATCTTTGAAAATTTAATCCGGCGTCGCTGCTGCAGCTGTAGTCACACACAATTATAAAACTGGTGGTTGCTTTAGGGAAATCGCTCACGTCAGGCCAAATACGGTTAAGGATAGGGGTGGGCAAAATCGGGTTCGGATCGGGTTCGGATCAACCCGATCGGATTTCGGGTTCATCGGGTTGGAGAGAAACTCATCCGAACTCAACCCGAATTTTAGATCGGATCGGATCGGATCGGGTTATATTCGGGTCGGGTCGGATTGGATCTAAAATTCGGATCAATTTCGGGTCAATTCGAGTTAAGGACAAAAAAGAGTCATTTGTGTTAATTTTGGATTGTTTAATAATTATTTAATAATTACAAGATCACTTTTATGCAATTAGTTCATTTTAGTCCATTTCCACTTTCCAGTGACTGTCATAAAAAAAAAAAAACTGAAATAGAATTGAAAAAGTTGTGAGCTTGGAGGACTTGGTGTCATGAATCTCAGTCTCGGTCTCGTTAGAAGAACAACCATGGATCGCTTCGCGCGAGTCAAGCAGCAGCCGATGGATCAAGCGGCAACGGGTTTCGTCAATGGCTCATGGCTTCACGGGTTTTGTCGGTGGCTACCAGAAAAGCAGATCCGATCGAAGTGAAGTGCAGCAACCGTCGATGCAGCAGCAAGCAGATCCTGTCGTCAGTGCAGCAGATCTGGTCGAGTGGTGTGCTGCATGTGGCCCGCTGCTGTGCTAACCGTCTGTAGTTTTGTTGCGAGAAAGAAGATAAAGAAGACAGTGAAGAGAAAAAAGAGAGTTGTTTGTGTGAGTTGTGAGAAAGAAGAGAGTGAAGAGAAAGATTTAGGTTTTTTTAGGTTGTTTGTGTGTGGTGTGTGTGTTTAGATTTAGGTTTTTTTGTTTTTAAAGCAACCCGATCGGGTTTGCGGATCGGATCGGATTTGACCCGATCCGATCACAACCCGATCGGGTTTCACCATCTTCATCCGATCGGGTTTCCTTTATAACCCGATCCGATCCGAATCCGAAATTTTTCGGGTCGGGTCGGATCGGATCGGGTCGGGTCGGATATTTTGCCCACCCCTAGTTAAGGATTTGCAGAACCCTAAAACTAATCTTGTACCTCAAATGGGTTTGGGCAGTTGCCCGCTTCACATCATTGTTCGTGACTAAAATCTCAACCGTTGGATAACACTCTTTATAATCTAACGGCTGGACTAGATAATGACAAATGAAGGGGGCACGCTGTCCTGGGAGCACGGTAGCTGGACCCTTATTTTATACATGAAACTACTTTCAAACCATAATTAATATGATGATTCTCATTCATAAATTTATCAATAAAAAAGACTTTTTTATTACTGCAAAGGAAATAAATAGGACACTGATTTTGAAAGTAGAAAAGTACTTAAAAATGAGGATATAATCATGAATCGGGAGTATCGATTAAAAGGGCACTTTTGAAATTAAAGTACATATAATTGGAAAATGGATTTTAAGAGGACATTTGAGGGATACCTATAGTCTAACTCTAGTATCCTACATCGGCTGGGCTAATAATATAAGGCAAATGCTATGTTACAATTAATGTAACATACACACTCAACAACAACCACACAAATTATGTGGGCCCATCATTTGTGTGGTTGTTGTTGAGTGTGTATGTTACATTAATTGTAACATAGGGGCTCCCATAATATAAACTTGGTATATTAATTTATCGGTAGAATTGAAAGAAAGATTTTTATTTTTTATTCTAAAAGAAAACAGTATAGGAGAGTATACTAGTGTTTCTTTATTGAATTATACTATAATTATTTTTCTTGTTTGAAATGATTATTCTAATTTTGTGTCAAATAATGCCCTATAAAATAATAGTGTTAGATGTCCAATGTTGCATATTTGACTGTAATTGTATAAATATTTTTGTATATTTTAGTTCTTCATAAATGTCATATTTCATATTTATGTTGTGTATTTGAACTTTGGTGCTTCATATTAAATGCATTCAAAAATCAATTTCATTTCTTGATTTTATATTTGACGTTCTTTTTCATATATAATGTTTATTGTACGAGTTAAATGTTGCAGGAATATATCGATATCATGGTAGCTTCATTGTTGCATATTCGACTTTTATTGTTACATATCTTTTGTTTTCTGTTTTATGTATAAATGTCATGTTAGGAGTAATGATACAATCACAAAGTCTTTTACAAATTGATGTGACATAATAAAATTGGTTGAATTAAATATCTCTTGGCCCACATGATTTAGTTTTATTATTTTATATTTTTATTCAACCAATGAATTAATGCCACATCAATTTGTACAAGATAAATAACTACAAAAGTTTGTGGGTCTATCATCACTCTTAATATTTACCTCACATATCTCGTTCATCGGGAGGGCCTACATGTGGGAATATTTCCCTTAACTTTTCGTAATTTTCAATATAATAATATAATTTTTATTTTGTTTACAAGTTTGTCTCCAATTCAACTTTTTCAATTAGAGCAAGAAATTAATTCTATTATGGTAAAACTATATATTTGTTCACTATATTGAAAAATTATATATTTATTCAAAAAAATTAAAATAAACAGGGACATAAATGCTGTTACATCTTTCACTTAGTATAAAAACTGTTATGATTTGGTCTAATTGAAAGAAAAGTAAGTCAAAATATCATTATTTATAGCATCATCAATAGTACTAGAAATTAAAAAAATAAACATTTAGCAAAAGTTAAAAATAATTTTATAATTTTATGGTTTATCTCTAGAATAGTCATATTTTCCCTTTTTCTTATTCATTATATCAAATTATTCAAATATTTCACCATCTTTATCAATAAATATAAAAAAGAATTTCATAAATAAATTTTTTGTTGTACAATTTTTATAATTCACATTACAAGCTTATTACACAGAAAAATATATATTTACTAACTTTCTATAATGAAATTTTTACGTGGGGGCCATTGTTATTGATAACTGTTAAGGTATAAGATTGAATAAATACCGAGGGTAAAATACTAAAAGAGAAGAACGTTAAACATTCACAAGGATCATTAACACAGGGGTGTTTGAAATATTTGGTATTCAAGTTATACCAAGTGCAATTCAAGTTCTTACATTAAAT
This sequence comes from Citrus x changshan-huyou, assembly GCA_039657385.1. Lineage (NCBI taxonomy): Eukaryota > Viridiplantae > Streptophyta > Magnoliopsida > Sapindales > Rutaceae > Citrus > Citrus x changshan-huyou. Next base: position 15,667,870 of record CM077547.1, on the reverse strand, counting down.
CAAGTGAACAGAATTTCTGTGCAGAAGGGGCATCTTTGGGAATTAAACTGTACTGCATGAGATCGAATTAATTTTCGAGCCATACATCATTGGAAAGATATTTCTGTTAGCTTTCCAACGAATTTTACTAATATAAATTTGGAGCTTTCTACAGTAAGTTATGATCAGTTAAGTGCAGGCTGTTCAACTTTGAGTCAAGAAGAATATTTCTGGACTTGGATTTTTTTTAATGCTCTTTGCTGTGTTTTAAGCATACCAATGTTTTATTAATGTCTAGCTTTAATGTTGGTCTTTGAAGTCAAGTCATTTGAAGGGTTTCTTTGTAGTATATCTATGCTTGGAGATTGGATGAACTTTGAGTTATTATCAAACTCTGTATCTCTTTGGTAGATTCCATTGAGTGGTGAGTATTTTAAGCCCTGTACCCTTAACTTAACAACTTTAGGTGGTGAATTTTTTTTTGTATCCTTTTGTTGTTTGTTGTGGTGGTGAGCTTGTGACTTCTTGAGTGTGTGACGTTGTGTTGTCTCATCTATTGTGTCCGGTGTCAAATTTGGTATCAGAGCTTTGGGTTTTGAAAATTTATGGCTCAACGACGTCGGCGTAATGCAAGAGTTGCAGAACCTCCTGTTCGTGAGAGGGACTTGGGTGATATAGAAAGGGATGATCTTAGAAGACAAGTAGAACAACTTCAGCAACGATTACAACACCTTGAAGGAACTCGAGAAGCTGCTCCTAATGGTAGCTCGGAAAAAGAAGGCTCTGTTTGGGGGAAAAATAAGAAAGATAGCAGAACGCCACGTGTCGACGAATGAAATAACTTCAGTGCAATCCGAGGTACCCGACATGATTAGAGGTACCCCGCAGGATTAGAGGTACCTGCCATGATTTGAGGTACCCGGCACGGTCAGAAGTATCCCGCATAACTCCAGAGTAACTCGAGGTACCCCGCATAGACTGGGGTACCCCGCATGATTAGAGGTACCCGACGTGATTAGAGGTACCCCGCATGATTAGAGGTACCCGGCGTAATTAGAGGTACCCTGCATAATTAGAGGTAACCGGCGTAATTAGAGGTACCCGGCTTGATTAGGGGTACCCCGCAGATTAGAGGTACCCTGCGTGATTAGAGGTACCCGGCCTGATTAGAGGTACCACGTATGATTAGAGGTACCCGGCGTGATTAGAGGTCCCCCGCATGATTAGAGGTACCCGGCGTAATTAGAGGTCACCGGCTTGATTAGAGGTACCCGGCGTAATTAGAAGTACCCTGCTTGATTAGAGGTACCCCATACAAATAGAGGTACCCCACATGATACGAGGTACCCCACACAAATAGAGGTACCCCACATGATACGAGGTACCCCACACAAATAGAGGTACCCCGCACAATTAGGGGTACCCCACATAAATTGAGGTACCCCACGTAACTCGAGGTACCCGGCAGATCAGATGCAAGAGAATCCTCCGAAAATATCCGCCATGAGAAACGTCTCCACTTCTTAAAAGATATTATTCGATTTTGTCAGAATAAGGAATCAAGAACGTCGTACCAAAAGGGGGGGACAGCCGCCTGCTACCTCTGCCAAAAGTAAAGGACATTGTCCCAAGGACAGTGGTCCTCAGCCGCCTACCCGACAGTTACTGCAGAGGTACCCTGGACGACTCTCCACAGCGCGCCACGTTTCCAAAGGATGAGATACGCCGCGAACATGCACATAACGGCCCAACAATCATAAAAAGGTAAAAGGACGTTAGCCAAAAAGGGTACGCCACGTGGCAGCTGAGGTACTCCATATATAAAGGTGCCTAGGTTTCATTCTCCATCAGGCTCTCATTCGCCCAAAAACACTCACACTCCAAAAAAAAGAGGTTTTCTTCAACCTTAAACCCTAATTTACAGAGGGCTAGCTAGCTCTCTTTGCCATAAAAGCTTGAGTTTGCTAACTTGAGCGTCGGAGTGTGAACGCCGGGGTACCCCGGCTTCACCTCTAACCTCTATTTCACTGTTTTGCAGTCGTGAAGCTCATTTTGAAGGACACATCTCTTACTTCTGACCTTCCACCATTGTTACCACTCTCTCTCCCCTTCTCACCTCCCACGAATCTCAGATACACCGCCAACACACAATAAACCAGTGAGGTACCCCATCTCCCCAAAAAATATAAATTCATTGTTCAAGATAGATTTCGGCTTTTCCTACCCCAAAATCTGTTGAAAACAATTGGCGCCGTCTGTGGGGAGTCACACAAAAAGCCTCCTCCGCGGTTACCAAACTAGTTGTTGTGTGTACTCCAATACATGGCACCTGACGTACCTCCCGAAGGTTTAATGAGGGATCCTACAAGGATGAGAGATGACAGCAGCAGTGAAGGTAGTGATCCCGCAAGAAGGGTAGCCCGCATCAGCAAGGGCAAGGGTATCAAGCAATCGACGGGTGTTCGCCAAGAGGAGGAACCTATTTCTTACAAGCGTTTCGAGGATCTTGCCCACGCAATACTTAGGGCGGTTGGATCTCGGGCACCCGAAAGTTCACTTCCACCAGTGGCGCTAGATGCTCCACCACCTCAAACGGGCGACCAAGCTATGGTAAAAAAAGAGGTACCCGAGGCTAGCAAACCAAAGCATAGGCCATCGGGTACCCGTTCTAATTTTCAAACCGTGGGCTCCCGCGACGAGCGTTCCACCGCCTCTTGCAATTCCCGCAACAGCGAGGGTATGAGGCGTGCAAAGCGTACCCATGAAGATCTCCGTGAGAAGTTAAACGCCAAAAGGGCTTCTCAAATGGCGGCGACATCATCGGGTACACCGAGGGTACCCCTCGAACTTGTGGAAAAGATGTAAAACCTGGAAGCCCAAGTGAAGCTCCTCTCCGAGAAGCAAAACATCACAGCTGCTCCAACGCCGATAACCTACCAATCGCTGTTCACTATAGAGATTCGGACGGCAGCTCTTCCTGAAGCATTGACCATGCTTCAGATACCCCAATACCAAGGGTACCCCGAATGCGGAGCCCTCCACGGGTTGCCCCGCGGGGACGAGTGTTTAACACTCAGAGTATCTCACGGGTACCCCAACCTCCAAGATCGCCACCACCAGAGCAGCAAGAGCCACCACCGAGGCCTCGATGGTAGGGTACCCCATAACTAATTACTCTAGAGTTATGCGGGGTACCCCACGGGGACCAGATTAAGCCCGTTCCCGGGCGTTGCAGCAAGTGGAGATGGATGAGAAATGTCATTTGAAGCGCCAAGAAGATAAGGTCGAGGTCACAAAGAATAAGAAGAAGCCGAAGAGGACGGAAGCCCCAATATCAAGGGTACCCCAAATGCGGAGCCCTCCACGGGTTGGCCCGCGGGGACGAGTGTTTAACACTCAGGGTATTTCATGGGTACCCCAACCTCCAAGATCGCCACCACCAGAGCAGCAAGAGCCACCACCGAGGCCTCGGTGGTAGGGTACCCCATAACTAGTTACTCTAGAGTTATGCGGGGGTACCCCACGGGGAATGAATTAAGCCCAAATGTGAATTGGAGGCACCTTTGGATCCTCGAATACCCAAAGATGAAAAACGGGGTACCCCGGTTGAAGACTCGGTTTCAGTCTCGATTTGGGCCACCAATCCAATAAAGAAAAGTCATACTACTAGTAAAAGTATTGTTTATTATGATGCAAGAGGGTATGCAGAGATCATCGTACTCCAGGGTACCCGAGGTACCTGACCTATCTCCAATTATGATAATCTACTCAACATCAGAGCCGTCTTTATCATTATTTGTTCGCCATATTTGATTCTGAGCGAATGGTCGATCATGAGGTTTCAATCATTTCGCATAAGGGTAGGCGAGCAGCCACCTTTATCTTTATTTATATTGTCTATTGGATTCCATGCGAATGGTGGATCATGAGGTTTTCGACCATCTCGCATAAGGGTAGGCGAGCAGCTACCTTCATCTCAATCTATGTTGTCTATTTGATTCCAGCGAATGGTGGATCATGAGGTTTTCGACCATATCGCATAAGGGTAGGCGAGCAGCCACCTTTATCTCAATCTATATTTGTCTATTTGATTCCAGCGAATGGTGGATCATGAGGTTTTCGACCATATCGCATAAGGGTAGGCGAGCAGCCACCTTTATCTCAATCTATATTGTCTATTTGATTCCAGCGAATGGTGGATCATGAGGTTTTCAACCATATCGCATAAGGGTAGGCAAGTAGCCACCTTTATCTCAATCTATATTGTCTATTTGATTCCATGTGAATGGTGGATCATGAGGTTTTCAACCATCTCGCATAAGGGCAGGCGAGTAGCTACCTTCATCTCAATCTATGTTGTCTATTTGATTCTAGCGAATGGTGGATCATGAGGTTTTCGACCATATCGCATAAGGGTAGGCGAGCAGCCACCTTTATCTCAATCTATGTTGTCTATTTGATTATACGCGAATGGCGGATCATGAGATTTTTGACCATCTTGCATAAGGGTAGGCGAGCAGCCCACCTTTATTACTATTTGTCTTGCATATTTGATGTAGAGTGAATGGTGGATCATGAGGTTTTCCATCATCTCTCAAAAGGAATCGCCATAAGTTTTGTGAAGATTTGCGGCAAGCATTTCTATGAAAATCGCCATACACTAATTAAGGGTATCTCCGAGGTACCCCACGCCAGAAAGTCACTCCTCAAATACACCAAGAGGAACCCTAAGAAAGCTTGAGATAAGCAACAAGCATATCCGGAGGAATCACTATATGTTTGATAAAATTGGGTTATCCCGCCATGAAGTAACAGATAGCTCAAGGGATATCCAAGCTTAAGGGTACCCGAGGTACCCCATACGCCTTGTCGGTAATACCGAACAAGGTTACATACTAAGATGGTTATCTTCACCTTCATCATTTAGGATAAGGGGATCAACAAAAGTGCTAGAAATAGCAGAAACACAAGCGTCGGTATCAGGGGTACCTTATGGCGACTTCATCTAAGGTACCCCAGTTGATCTCTATGGGCTTTCAGACCAAGATGTGTGGGAAGCCCTGATATTCTCAATTGCCTTCAAGATAGCCGGCTTATCTACTTAGTTCTTTACTCTTGGCACCACCAGCCCCATATCAGCACTCCATTCCTCGGTCATGATGCGCTCAAAAGCATTGTCAACTATGTTCTTCTGTCGAGGTACCAAGTCCTCAAGTTTAACTTAAAGCTCCTCAGGGTCTTCCACCTTATGGGCCTTCTCCTCTGAAACTTCATCAAAGTGTCCCCTCAAAGTCTTGTTCACTCCAGAGATCTTCCCTTCATGAAGGTACCCCTAGAGGCGTCCTCTATTCAGCTGCCCATTGAGCTAAACTTCATATCGCCACGTGTTGCTCCTACTTTTTATGTAAGTTTCTTTTGCCTCCAATACTTCTCGCCAAAAGAAACTAGGGGGATGTTGTTTGGGGGAAAAATAAAAAAGATAGCAGAACGCCACGTGTCGACGAATGAAATAACTTCAGTGCAATCCGAGGTACCCAACATGATTAGAGGTACCCCGCAGGATTAGAGGTACCTGCCATGATTTGAGGTACCCGGCACGGTCAGAAGTACCCCGCATAACTCCAGAGTAACTCGAGGTACCCCGCATAGACTGGGGTACCCCGCATGATTAGAGGTACCCGACGTGATTAGAGGTACCCCGCATGATTAGAGGTACCCGGCGTAATTAGAGGTACCCTGCATAATTAGAGGTAACCAGCGTAATTAGAGGTACCCGGCTTGATTAGGGGTACCCCGCATGATTAGAGGTACCCTGCGTGATTAGAGGTACCCGGCCTGATTAGAGGTACCCCGTATGATTAGAGGTACCCGGCGTGATTAGAGGTACCCCGCATGATTAGAGGTACCCGGCGTAATTAGAGGTCACCGGCTTGATTAGAGGTACCCGGCGTAATTAGAAGTACCCTGCTTGATTAGAGGTACCCCATACAAATAGAGGTACCCCACATGATACGAGGTACCCCACACAAATAGAGGTACCCCGCACAATTAGAGGTACCCCACATAAATTGAGGTACCCCACGTAACTCGAGGTACCCGGCAGATCAGATGCAAGAGAATCCTCCGAAAATATCCGCCATGAGAAACGTCTCCACTTCTTAAAAGATATTATTCGATTTTGTCAGAATAAGGAATCAAGAACGTCGTACCAAAAGGGGGGGACAGCCGCCTGCTACCTCTGCCAAAAGTAAAGGACACTGTCCCAAGGACAGTGGTCCTCAGCCGCCTACCCGACAGTTACTGCAGAGGTACCCTGGACCACTCTCCAGCGCGCGCCACGTTTCCAAAGGATGAGATACGCCGCGAACATGCACATAACGGCCCAAAAATCATAAAAAGGTAAAAGGACGTTAGCCAAAAAGGGTACGCCACGTGGCAGCTGAGGTACTCCATATATAAAGGTGCCTAGGTTTCGTTCTCCATCAGGCTCTCATTCGCCCAAAAACAATCACACTCCAAAGAAAAGAGGTTTTCTTCAACCTTAAACCCTAATTTACAGAGGGCTAGCTAGCTCTCTTTGCCATAAAAGCTTGAGTTTGCTAACTTGAGCGTCGGAGTGTGAACGCCGGGGTACCCCGGCTTCACCTCTAACCTCTATTTCACTGTTTTACAGGCGTGAAGCTCATTTTGAAGGACACCTTTCTTACTTCTGACCTTCCACCATTGTTACCACTCTCTCTCCCCTTCTCACCTCCCACGAATCTCAGATACACCGCCCAACACACAATAAACCAGTGAGGTACCCCATCTCCCCAAAAAATATAAATTCATTGTTCAAGATAGATTTCGGCTTTTCCTACCCCAAAATCTGTTGAAAACAGGCTCAATCAATGTCGAGGTAGATTATAATCCCTTCCATCAGGAACAAAGCTCCAATCGTCGTAATTCTTATTAGCCTTTCGACTTCAAGGTTGAAATTCCTGAATTTGAAGGAAGAATGCAACCAGAAGAGTTTGTTGATTGGCTTAATATTGTTGAACGCATTTTTGAATACAGAGATGTGCCTGAAGATTGCAAAGTGAAACTCATTGCCATTAAACTTAAAAAGTATGCTTCTTTATGGGGGAAAATCTTAAGAGACAAAGGGAACGAGCGGGATAGAGAAAAGTTGTTACTTGGGAGAAAATGAAAAAAGAGCTTAAGAGAAAGTTTTTGCCCGATAACTACAGGCAAGATATCTACCTTAAGTTCCACAACTTCAAGCAAAAGGAATTGTCAGTGGAAGATTATACATCAGAGTTCGACAACCTAATGATGAAGTGTGATTTGGTAGAGGCGGAAGAGCATACGATCGCACGCTATCTGGGTGGTTTAAAACCTGAGATTGGTAATGTGGTCCAGCTCCAATCATATTGGACTTATAATGATGTATGCAGACTTGCTCTTAAGGTGGAAAAACAACAAAAAGATGCTCGTGGTGGGGGTATTCGGTTCACAGTTCGTGATGTCAATCGAGGGAGTGGCTCTGTTTCTAAGCATAATTCTGGTTCGAATTCTACTGCAAAGAAAATTACGAGGAATGATATTGGGGAATGATCTAAGCAGCGAGCAAGTAGTTCGAATGCTAGTTCTCGTCAATGTTTTAAATGCCATGGTTATGGGCACATTGCTTCTGAGTGTCCTAATCGTAGGGTGGCTACCCTTGTTGAAGAGGAAAGCGATGACGAGGATGCGGAAGATCATGAGAATCCTAGTGTCGAGAAGGATGTTGAAGATAGACAAGTTACATATGCTGATAATGGAAACTCTCTAGTTATTCAAAAGAGTTTGAGTATTGTTTGTGAAGATGGGGAAGATTGGCTGAGAAAGAATATCTTTCACACCAAATGCACTTGTCATGGAAAGGTATGTAATGTCATTATTGATAGTGGCAGTTTTGAGAATGTGGTAGCAACTGAAATGGTGAAGAAGTTGAAGCTCAATATGGAGCAGCATCCTCAGCCTTATACACTTTATTGGCTTAAAAAGGGAAATGAGATTGAGGTAAACACACGTTACCTTATTTCATTTTCTATTGGGAATAAATATAAAGATGAAGTTCGGTGCGATGTTGTCCCTATGGATGCATGTCATTTGCTTTTGGGTCGTCCTTGGCAGTACGATAGAAGGGTTCTTCATGATGGTTATATGAATACTTATACTTTCATTAAAGATGGAAGTAAAGTCATTTTGGGTCCTTCAAAGGTAGAGAAAAGTTCTAAACCTATAAAAGGAATGGAAAACAATTTGCTGACTGTTTCAGATTGTAAAAAAGAATTTGAAATGGGTAGTGAAGTTTACGTGCTGGTGGTGTTTGAGGAAAATGAAGATAGCAATGAGCCGCCTTTGATTATGAAGTATTTTCTTGAAGAATTCTCAGATGTTGTTCCAGAAGAATTGCCACATGGCCTTCCTCCCATGAGGGAGATTCAACATTGCATTGATCTTATTTCGGGTTCTGTACTACCAAATAAAGCGGCTTATCGAATGAATCCAAAGGAGCATGAAGAATTACAGAGGCAAGTTGAAGAGCTTATAAGGAAAGGGTTGGTGAGAGAAAACAAAAGTCCTTGTGCTGTTCCTGCCTTATTGGTACCAAGAAAGATGGGTCTTGGCGTATGTGTGTTGACAGCAGAGCAGTGAATAAGATAACGATTGATTATCGTTTCCTTATTCCACACCTTGACGATCTTCTAGACCAGCTCTATGGTGCTACAATCTTTTCTAAGATCGATCTTCGAAGTGGTTATCATCAAATCAGAATGAGACCTGGTGACGAATGGAAAACAACCTTTAAAACGAGGGATGGACTTTATGAATGGATGGTTATGCCATTTGGTCTATCTAATGCCCCAAGCACTTTCATGCGGCTGATGAATCACGTTTTTAAGCCTATGATTGGTAGGTCTGTTGTGGTGTGTTTTGATGACATCCTTGTGTACAACCAAGATGAAAAACAACACTTGGAGCATCTTCGCCAAGTCTTTGAGATTTTGAGAAATCAAAAGCTTTATGTCAACTTGAAAAAGTGCAAGTTCTTCACTGATAGCCTTGTCTTTTTGGGTTATGTTGTATCGAAAGATGGAATTAAAATGGATCCAAGCAAGGTGGAGGCCATTTTGAGCTGGCCAATTCCTAAGTTACTATATGACATCCGAAGTTTTCATGGTCTTGCTTCTTTTTATCGATGATTTATCAGAGGGTTCAGTACAATTGTTGCTCTAGTAACTGAATGCTTGAAAGGAGAATGTTTCAAATGGACCAAAGAGGCACAAGAGAGTTTTGAAATCATCAAGAGAAAGGTGACTGAAGCGCCTGTTCTTTCACTTCCAGATTTCAGTAAGGTGTTTGAAGTTGAGTGTGATGCCTCTAATACTGGAATTGGTGCTGTACTCAACCAAGAAAGGAAACCAGTCGCTTTCTTTAGTGAAAAATTGAATGACTCTCGCAGAAAGTACTCAACTTATGACAAAGAATTGTATGCTATTTGCCGAGCTTTGAACCATTGGAGTCAATATTTGCTTTCAAGGCCATTTATTCTCTTCTCCGACCATGAGGCACTAAAGTTTATCAATTGTCAGCAGAAGCTTAGTAGAAAACATGCCGGATGGGTGGAGTTTCTTCAAGGTTACAATTTTACCATCAAGCATAAATCGGGTGCTCAGAATGTTGTGGCTGATGCTTTAAGTCGAAAACATTCCTTGCTTTCTTCTATGCAAGTGAAAGTTGTAGGCTTAGAAATTTTAAAAGAGCTATACAAGGATGATTCTTTCTTTGGCAGGATTTGGAGAGAATGTGAGAATGGATCATATGATCAGTACCAATTGCATGATGGTTTTCTTTTCAAGGGGAATCGTTTATGGATTCTTCAGTGTTCTTTGCGGGAATCTATTATCATGGAGGCACATGGCAGTGCTGTTGGAGGTCACTTTGGAAGGGATAAGACGTTAGCTTGCTTGCAAGGTAATTTCTATTGGCCAAAGATGGATAAAGATGTTGTGCATCATGTGCAGAGGTGTAAAATTTGTCATATTGCCAAAGCTCATGGTCAAAACACAGGCCTATACAATCCTTTACCAGTCCCTGAAGCTCATTGGGAAGATGTTAGTCTAGACTTTGTTGTTGGGTTACCAAGAACTCAAAGAAACAAAAACTCTGTCATGGTGGTGGTTGATCGATTCTAAAAAATGGCTCATTTTGTTCCGTGTAACAAGACATTGGATGCCTCTCATGTGGCTGATTTGTACTTCAAGGAGATTGTGAAGCTACATGGAATTCCGAAAACCATTGTCTTTGATTGGGATTCAAAGTTTTTGAGTCACTTTTGGCGCACTCTTTGGAAGAAGTTGGGAACCACTCTTAAATTCAGCTCTTCTCATCATCCTCAAACTGACGGTCAGACTGAAGTGACGAATCGAAGCTTGGGAAATCTCTTAAGAAGTTATGTGGACAAGAACATTCGTCAATGAGATCTTATTTTGCCTCAGATTGAATTTGCTTACAATCACTCCATACATCAAACTACTGGTTCAAGTCCCTTTGAAGTAGTTTATGGCAAGAATCCAATCAGTCCTTTGGATTTGGCTCCGCTTTTGACTGATCATCAATTTAGTGGAGAGGCTGAAGAACGCTCTAAAAGTATCAAGAAGATGCATGAACAGGTTCGAGATAGAATATTGAAGCAAAATGAGAAGTATAAAAAATCGGCAGACAAGCATCGAAAACATGCTAAGTTTCAGGAAGGAGATTTGGTTTGGGTTCATCTTAGAAAAGATCGTTTTCCACCTGGGAAGTATGCTAAGCTTAGACCAAGGGCTGATGGACCATTTAAAGTGTTGCAACGCATTGGTGATAATGCTTACAAGATTGAGCTACCAGATGGCTATGGTGTTTCGTCAACATTCAACATATCAGACTTGTCTCCTTATCATGAAGAAAATGATCAAAACTCGACGTTGAATTTTTTTCAACTAGGGGAGATTAACACAGGGGTGTTTGAAATATTTGGTATTCAAGTTATACCAAGTGTAGTTCAAGTTCTTCCATTAAATCAAGTGAGCAAAATTTTTGTGCAGAAGGGGCATATTTGGGAATTAAACTGTACTGTATGAGATCGAATTAATTTTCGAGCCATACATCATTGGAAATATATTTCTGTTAGCTTTTCAACGAATTTTACTAATCTAAATTTGGAGCTTTCTACAGTAAGTTATGATCAGTTAAGTACAGGCTGTTCAGTTTTGAGTCAAGAAGAATATTTCTGGACTTGGATTTTTTTTAATGCTCTTTGTTGTGTTTTAAGCATACCAATGTTTTATTAATGTCTAGCTTTAATGTTGGTCTTTGAAGTCAAGTCATTTGAAGGGTTTCTTTGTAGTATATCTATGCTTGGAGGATTGTTCCAAGAAAGTTATTTAAGCTTATGTAGTTGTAACCAAAGGATAGAGATTAATTTTGGAGATTGGATGAACTTTGAGTTATTATCAAACTCTGTATCTCTTTGGTGGATTCCATTGAGTGGTGAGTATTTTAACCCCTGTACCTTTAGCTTAACAACTTTAGGTGGTGAATTTCTTTTCTGTATCCTTTTGTTGTTTGTTGTGGTGGTTTGTTTGTTGTGTTGGTGAGCTTGTGATTTCTTGGGTGTGTGACGTTGTGTTGTCTCATCTATTGTGTCCGGTGTCAATCATGATTGGGAATTGTTTGATCGTCTTTCTCCGAGTAAGAGGCGAAACATAATCAACTTGAATTCGGGACATCTATTCGAAATCTTAGTGAAAGACTGGATTTGTTATCTCATGTTTGCTTTTCGTGAAAAAATACAAATTGAAGTAGCGGGTTTCCTCAAACAATAAGGGGCTGGGTCAACTATTCAATCAAATAACATTGAGTGTTTTTCCCATCTATTTTTGAGAAAACAGTGGGCTCTTTCTTTGCAAAAATTGTGTTCAATTTCATATACGACAATTCTGCCAAGATCTCTTCGTTACTTGGGGGAAGAATTCGTGCAAATTGGATTTTTTGAGGAATATAGCGAGAGAGGATTGGATTTGGTTAGACAATTTGTGGTTCGTAAATAAGGATCGATTTTTTACCAAGTTACTGAATGTATCATCAAATGTCCCATATGATTCCACAAGATCTAGTTTCATTCAAGTAACAGATTCTAGCCAATTGAAAGGTTCTTTTGATCAATCCAGAGATCATTTTGATTCCATTACTAATGAGGATTCAGAATATCACATATTGATCAATCAAAGAAAGTTTCAACAAGTGAAAGAAAAATCCTTCTTTTCTTCAAGCAGAATGAAGAGAGAAGAATCAGACCAATTCTCTAAATATCTTCCTGGATATTCCTCAATATCTTGAATATTCACGGAACATGAAAGGAAGATGAATAAGCATTTACTTTCAGAAGAAATCAAAGAATTTCTTGGGAATCTTGCAAGATCTATTCATTCGTTTTTCTTTGATAGATAGTCAGAACTTCATTTGGGTTTGACTTATATTGAGAGGTACACTAGAGATAAGAAATTGTTGAAGAAAGAAAAGGATGTTTATTTTGTCCCTTCAGGCAATCAGAAAATAAAGAAACAATTAATATATTCAAGATAATTATGTATTTACAAAATTTCATCTCAATTCATCCTATTTTATTAGATCTGGGATGTGATATGGTTATGAAAGATGAACTGGATATGGACAGTTCCAATAAGATTTCATTCTTAAACAAAAATTCACTTTTTGATTTATTTCATCTATTCCATAATTGGAATATGGGGATCCACATTACACCACGATTTTGAATTAGAAGAGATATTTCAAGAAATGGGAGATCTATTCACTCTATTAATAATCGAGCTGGATCTAGTGTATCATAAGGGATTTGCTTTTCTATTTTTTGTCCTACAGATTGGAGCAAAAATAATTCTTGAATAAGGTATTCAACTCTAGGAATGAATCAAAAAAGAAATCTTTATTGGTTGTACCTCCTATTTTTTATGAAGAGAATGAATCTTTTTATGGAAGGATAAGAAAAATAAAAGGGTCTGGATCTCCTGCGGGAATGATCTGGAAGATCCAAAACCAAAAATAGTGATATTTGCTAGCAACAACATAATGGAGGCAGTCAATCAATCTAGATTGATCCGAAATCAAATTTAAATCCAATGTAACACCTATAAATACACAAGAAATGTATTGAATCGACTCTTTAGTGAATAGATCCGATCGCAACTTCAAATATGGAATTCATAGGGATCAAATAGAAAATGAGACTCTAAATCACAGAACTATTACGAAATATACGATCAACAAACATTTATCGAATTTGAAAAAAGTCAGAAGAAATAGTTCGCTCCTCTGATTTTGATTTCTCAAACCGAGAGATTCATGAATTGGGATCCTAATGCATATGGTTACAAATGTCCAATGGAAGAAAAAATTTCCAGGAGCATTTGAAACATTTTGTTTTTGAACAAAAGAGCCGTTTTCAAGTGGTGTTTAATCAATTACGTATTAATCAATATCCGATTGATTGGTCTGAAGTTATCGACAAATTTTTTTTTTTGTCTAAACCACTTCCTTTCTTTTAGTCCAAGTTTCTTCTCTTTTTGTCTAACTCACTTCCTTTTTTCTTTACAAGTTTCGGGGATATCCCCATTCATAGGTTTGAGATTCACATCTATGAATTGAAAGATCAGAATGATTAACTCTGCAATTAGTTGTTAGAATCAATAGGTCTTCCATTCGTTCATTTGAAAAAAAATTGAAACCTTATTATTGGGTGATCATAGTACTGCCTAAAATGTAAATTTCATAAAATCTGGAGAAGAAACCTTGTGGAATATGTTATAATGCAATAGCACTTATCAAGAAGAAATTGAACACATACCTCAGAATCAAGGCATCCACATGCAGATTCAAGACAAGACTCAAGTGCTCTAAACTCAAATGCCAAAACCTTAGGACCCGCCACCACCGATGTCTCTGGAGCATCATCTTTCCTCTCATTAGAACTTATAGAAGCCCTCCTGCGAAGAGTATGTTGTGAGGGACCAGACAAAGTAGCCTCAGCTTTATCTTCCCTTTCCATTTCATCTCTCTCCCCTGCCTTTTAACCAGTTCATAAGTCACAAGGTCAGAGGTCATATCAGATAATATTACCTAATTTACGAGAAAATCCCCAGTAAAATAAAACAAACCCATTTTCCTATATTCAAGAAATTAAGCTTCTTAAGATTTAGTTAAATTGAACAAACCCTTTGTCGATTTTCAAAATTTAACAACATTTTACAAAATTTAAGGACCTTTTTGGCAACAAATTTTATGAGTTACAAGGTATGATCAAGAAGAACTCGAAATAAGGTGCCAAAAATTGAGCAGAAATAAATAAAATGAATATAATCAAACACCTGTTGTGTGGACAAAGCTTGAAGAGAAGAAATGAAATGCTGCAAATCCTGAACGAACTGAACAACCAAAGGGTTAGTAGAATAGAGCATCAGCACCTCCTTGGCAATCACAATAGCCTTGATGTGCTCCAATTTATCACAATGGCGCGCTCACGCCCCAGAATCGAAGATGGGTAAGACAGCAAAGGATCCAGCACCATAAGGTCACGTGCCGGCAACCCAGTACGCCGCATGATCACGTGCTTTCCCACCTCCTCAACCCGTGACTGCCCCGATTCCGAAACCACCAGCCATGTCCTCAGCCCCATTCCCTTCCTGGGCCGCGGTGTAGCCGTGGGCCCACCCCCTCCTCCTCCCCCGCCGTCTTCTTTGTCCATCATTGCTGCCTTTGAATTCGAAGACGCCATTGATTGACTGTTATTAACCTTTTTTTTTCGTTGGGTTTCTTTATTTATATATTGTCCCGCCAAATTCGGAGGGTACGGGCGTTGATGTGGGTAACAGGATTTTGGAAGCTTTTTAAAACATGGGCCTGAATTGGGCGGTTGTTGCCTAATAAAACATAAGATCCAACCCGATTCAATAACCGAGTCGCATCAAATTTGCTCCTAGACTTGTAGATGGTATTTTAAAATTTGATATAAAGTTTCAATCACTCATTTATTTATTGAGACGATACAAAAAGTTGTTAAATGTTATTATTCTTTTTTTAATGAATTAAATGTTATTATTCTAAACTCTACGATATAAATATTTCTTATATCATTTGGAGGTTTGTGCTTTCTCTGTCCTTTAAAATTAGGATATTCTCATTTCTAAGAAAATTGGCCCAATAAAATATCTCTAAAGAGGAAGTGAGCTTTATTCCAAATGTATGGATGGATTATGGACTACGGAGAAATCAACATCTACAAACATATAGGTTTGAATTCATATACAGAAATTTGAATCCACAATTTTAATAAGATCAGAAGATGATTATATCAAGTATTTCAAAATTACATTACAATTTATCGGTCCAGTGATGTTTATAGAGATTTTCTCTAGTGCGGGCACACCTTTTTTTTTTTTTTTTTTTCATGTGGACGTGCTTTTAAACCATGGGTTTTATAGGGTTAGTTTTAATTCTCTTAAATTGCACAATTTTATAGTTTATTAAAAAACACTCTCTTAAATCGCACGGTTTAAGAGCATGTATGTAATAAAAATAAATTATGGTGCCTGCACCTGAGGATGATTAGATGTTTATAATCAAAAGTCAATTATCATACAGTTTGGAATCTGAGCCTAAATTGGCTGGATCTACTTCTAAATATTTAAAAGAAAATTAACCTCCACCAAAGAATTAAATCCTCGACCTCTAGAATATGAGTGGAGTGGACCGTGAGTGCCTATTACTCAACTAAATGTGGTTATATGAGTGGAGTGGACCACAAGTGCCTATTACTCAACTAAATGTGGTTTGCCATTTTAAGTAATTTTTAAATGCAGTGAAATCTACTCTATCTAGCTAAATCTATGTTATACATAAAATGATTTGAACAATTTTTCTTTTTAATGGAAAAATTATATCACTTTATACCTATCTAGCATGCCTTATCTAATGGTCATTAGTACTTATTTAATCCATAAGCTCTCACTTAAATTTTTGTGATTGTTTGATTTTTTAAAGTTTTTAAAGATTAAATAAGCTATTTTGCCTTTGCTAAATCTCAAATTTTGGGTTTTTAAAAGTAGAAGTTAAAAACTCTTCTAAATTTTAAAGCATTTGAAATATCTTTTACTTATTTGACAATCTTATTTTATTCTTTCTCTAACATAACTTTAACTTACCTATTAAAATAATTTTATAATTTTTTAATAAAAACTCTAATTGATAACTAAATATCAAAAATTTTGTTTGAGTAAAAACTTTATTAATAAAAACTCTATTTAAATAAACTCTATTTGAAAAGTTATATCAAATAGAGCCTTATAATATCTCCAAACTGATGGTTTTATAATAGCAAGAATATTTGATTCTACTTCGATAATATATATCAATTAAGTAATTTCTTAAAAATCTCTCACATAATATAACATGAGTTCGCATTGATGTAGCTCATTTAAGGATCTGCATAAAGATATTCTGAAAAACAGAAGGTTAGAACTACTACCAAATAATATAAATACTTTCGTGACATTCATAAAGATGATAGAGTATTAATCGATCGAGATTAGTTCACAACTAAAACTGTTGATGAGTACGCATTGACATTCTTTCTAGTCGAAGTCAAATATATCATTTATTAACCTAGCTACTATGTCTATATATTACTTCCAGTAAATTTGACTCCAAAACTAACCAAGTTATACAAATTAGCAATGAGTGATAAACGAACCAAAAATCTGCCCTCATTTTCATTTACTCTTCACATAAACACACAAAAAAGCCATTAAGAAACCTGTAACGACGTACTACAACTCCACAAGAAAATGGAGGAAATTGCTTCTGGCTTCTGGCTTCTGCTGCTGACCTAAGCACTTTTTCCCACAACGGCAATAGTTTTTTCAACAATTACGAAAGCTTCATAATTGATGCCCACTTCTTATTAATTTACTTGGAAGCATATTTACAGGTATTTTGATACATTTATATATGATGTATTTCGTATCCAAAAAAAAATCTATTAACCGAGAAACACGCCGGCCTTGCAAATATTTTCTCGTTAACTGTTCAAAAAATTTAATCTACTTATGGCATCTCTTCATTCTCCCTTTCTTGTTTCTCAGCTCTTCAGTAAGCATTTTCATGACAAAAATAAAAGTACATGCAATAACGTCGAAAAGTCATCTTTCAGTGCAAACCCACGTCACATTTTCCCGAGAAAGTTCAAGACAAACTCTGTTAACATGCAAGTTTAGATTGTAATAATTAGGAATATATATATAGTCTCTGATTGACTTTTTTTTTTTTTTTTTACCTTTTAAATAAATCTCTTATATTTCCTAACTAATATAATTATCAATTTTTACTCATCAAAAGAAGTGGAAACATTAAAATGAAAATGCCTAATTATAATTTTTTTCCCTAACTCCTGAAATTTCCCAAAACCTGCCCGCAAAACGACTCAAAAGAGATCATTCAGGTGGGTTTTAATACTGATTCTGGCAATATGTCCACCATTAGACTAATTATCAACCCTTCAAAACGACAACATATCATAACTTGTGATATCGAAATCTGCCCAGCCATGAAAAATTACTATAATTTCTTGGGTATCATCTAAAAGTGTCAAAATTGTTATGGCATCTCTTCATTCTCCCTTTCTTGTTCTCAGCTCTTCAGTAAGCATTTTCATGACAAAAATAAAAGTACATGCCATAACGTCGAAAAGTCATCTTTCAGTGCAAACCCACGTCACATTTTCCCGAGAAAGTTTAAGACAAACTCTGTTAACATGCAAGTTTAGATTGTAATAATTAGGAATATATATATAGTCTCTGATTGACTTTTTTTTTTTTTACCTTTTAAATAAATCTCTTATATTTCCTAACTAATTTAATTATCAATTTTTACTCATCACAAGAAGTGGAAACATTAAAATGAAAATGCCTAATTATAATTTTTTTCCCTAACTCCTGAAATTTCCCAAAACCTGCCCGCAAAACGACTCAAAAGAGATCATTCAGGTGGGTTTTAATACTGATTCTGGCAATATGTCCACCATTAGACTAATTATCAACCCTTCAAAACGACAACATATCATAACTTGTGATATCGAAATCTGCCCAGCCATGAAAAATTACTATAATTTCTTGGGTATCATCTAAAAGTGTCAAAATTGTTACGCATGCTGAATTGCCTTTATTTGTGATGACTATGCGGGGGCGTTTGAGAAGCTCGTAACAGATTCTTGTATGAGAGGGCAAACGTCGGGCCGTCACATGTGGTTGCAAGAATTGAGGGTTTTTCGTATCTTTAGTTTTTGTGCAGTCTCTTGAGGGCAACTGTGTGCAGCTTAGTAGCGTTTCATCCGTTAACAAGGCGTGCCTCCAGTAGGTTGGTACAAATTAGATGTGGATGCATCTCTGGCTATAGACCGAGGTAGGGTGGGTTATAGCACTATGATTTGTGATAGTGATGAACAGGTTATGGCTGTGGATGTTGAATATAAAAGTGATGGACATGCTATGATTGTGGGTGTTGGGCAAGGTGTTTTTTCAGATCATGTGGATAGTGCACAGGTTAAAACACTTCCTTTTGGTTATGACTTGGTAGTGCGTCGTTGTTGGTTGTTGAGTCATATCCAATGCGGGTTATTCAATTTATTTTCAATATATGTAATTCACTTGCGTTGGGACCAGCCTCGTTGGATAACATAATTACACGTTTAATGAAAAATAAAAATAAGTTCAATGAAAATTACATGCTTGTTGTATACAGGTGTCTTCATGTTTAGAGCTGGTAGCGGGGTTGGTGTTTCGTGTTTTATTCATGCCCCGTTGGCAAATTTGAACCAACATGAGGATCATCCACAATTATCAAATGATTATCCAAATCCTAAACATAATAATGAGCAATGATATTTAGATTAAAAAAATATTTGCCATATACATCCTAGGTCGGTTTTACCGTGTTAGTTGTAAAATATCAATGAACATAATAAATAAGTTTGGCATTTCGTTATTTTTGTTAGTGTTCTGTCATCCTTAAGTTTTTAAAATACGTTTCTATAATAATTGTATTAATTTTAACCAACTTGATGCCTTATTTTATGTCGATATCGGATTTGTAGTTCGGCTTTTTAAAATTTTTTCTATAATAATTTTGTCAATATTATCTGACTTAATGCCTTATTTTGCGCCGATATTGAAATTGTAGATTGTGTCAGACATTTTTAAGCCACCCTAGTTGTGTGGGTGATTTGAAACGGAAGAGAAATATAGACCTAGCTACCTGGTTAGTGGTTAGCAGTACATGAAACTTTCGCATCTAATTAATTGATAACTCACAGTAAAATAGGGTCATATCCTTGTGAAATTGTGAAATGTAACATTCGAGTGATGAGAAATTATTAAACCTTCTCTTTGTCAATGAACAATAATCTCTCTTATCTACTTTAATTCAATTTTTATTCCTAATTATTAATAAAAACGAAGTGTTGCCTGTCATCTATATGTGCTTTTTGGATGTCTTTTGATAAGTACATATTTTTCATATATTTTGCTATTAATTTCTCCATCTTTTTCTTGTTTTGGTCTTAAATATTTTAGTTATTTTAGTTAATTTTTAATTTAGTAAATTATATTTTATTGTGTTAATTTTTATCTTAGTTTTATTTATTTTGTTATTTTAAGTATATTCTGGAATTAAAGAGAAATTAAATCGGAGCATTCAGGAAAGAAATTTGATTGAAGATTGAGAGACAAAAGTGCACAAGAAATCAAGAATTGGAAGGAATTAGAAAATAAAGAATATTCTCCAATTAAAGCTTGTATGGGCCAAGCAAAATTAATGTTGCACATGGAGCTAAAATTGGAAAATGGAAGTAAAAAAGGAAGACAAGCCAATTAACAAGCCAAGCCATCACATGAAAGCAAAATTGGAAAACAAAGATTGCAAACCAAAAGTGGCCAGCATGTGAAAGGAAGGAGAATAAAGCCTTTTGGCTTTAGGAAATCATGGCCAAATCATTATTGGCTTATTAATTGAAGCATGAAAGTGGCGGTTTTGGGTTTTGGATCTAATTCTTTCCATGCAAGGATTTAAAAAAAAGCCACAATTGAAGCATTATAAAAGGATCAAGCGGAAGCAACACAAGGGGGTAATCGGCAACCAAGAGGAGAATCGACACCAAGAGAAACTGAACAATTTGCAGCCGCAAAGGAGAAGAAAAAAAAATCAGCAGCCGGAATTAAATTGAAGCAAAGGCAGCCGCTTGAATTAATCTCCATGATTGGTTTTGTCAATTCTCTTATTCCCAATTCAATTATGTTAGGCTAGATTTTTATTTGGTTGAGAGTGAATTCAAAACCCCGAACATGTCACATGATTAATTTTAATTCTATCATTCAATTTATTTAATTGAGATTGTTTATGTTCTTCTATAATTAATGTTCATGGTTTATTCTTGTTTTATTTGAGTGGCCAATTAGATAGGACTTGAATAAATTCTATTGCTAAATTAAAATTCTTGATCCGTAATTGTCTTGAGATTTTAATCATAAGTAACAGGTTGGAATCAGTGATTTCAATTGGAGAACATAACCTAGGTTAAATAATCCGAGCTTGTGTGTTTATTGCCTAGATCAACCTAATATCTTTCTCTGTTTAATGCTTCCATTATCTTAAATTTAAAGAGCTTGTTTTAAATTATTTAATGGTTAAGATTAGGTGAAGAGCTTGTTTTGCCTAACGACACACTAAGGAAAGATTGAGAGTAACATAGCTTATTGTTATCTACGGTTGATAGTTTCAATATAAATTGATGATAGAATTGATATATTATGTGCATGTTTGGTGGTGGCGAATGATCATTTAACCAAAGTTTTCATCATTATTATTTCTTTCTCCTTTAATTAGAGTTTTTATTAAATTCTTGTTCGTAGTTTTAATTTCTTTATTTCTTACTATTTAGTTAAAAATTCATAAACCCCCCTTTTTATTTATAATTGGCATTTTCTTTAGTTAGATTAATTTATATTATTACTACTATTATTTTATTTTAAATCTTGCTTTAGAGGTGATAATAAATATAACTAGCATCGTCTCTGTGGGATCGATCCTTACTCGCTCTGTACTAATTATTTATATTAGTGGTAAGGTTTTAAATTTGGTGCACCTTAACGACACTACCATCTTTCTTTTTCTCTTTTTATTTTGGGTAAAAGCTTTTTTAGTCCCTATATTATGAGGTTAGTGCCCATTTAGTTCCTATATTTTTAAAAACACCTCAAAACGTCCATGCTGCTAAATATTGACACTCATGCCATTATTTTTTATTCTTTTTAACTTGCTTTTACAATATAACACTCTTACAATAATGTTTCTTTTTTGGATATTAATAAAAAATTAGATTATCAAATTAAACTAAAAAATAAAATAACAACAAAAAGGGTATATATTAATTTTTGTGGAAGCTCACGTATGTCTAAAAAAATAATATTGTAAAAAATTACATTATCAATTTTTTTAGGAAAATTAATATTTTAACTCAAGAGAGTGTTCCACAAAAATTAATATATATATATATATATATATTTTGGTGTTAAACTGGTAATTTTTTTTATAAATAATTTCTAAAAAAAATTATTATAATATGGTAATATTGTAAAAATAAGTTAAAAGGAATAAAAGATAATGGCAAGAGTGTCAATAATTTTATGGTAGGGATGGTTTGAGGTATTTTAAAAATATAGGGACGAAACGGACACTAACTTCAAAATATAGGGACTAAACGAGCTTTTCCCTTTTATTTTTTCCGTAAAAAAATGGAGAATATTACAGAAATGATTCAAGATTTTTATCACGTCCAATTTCAAACAACAAATAGAAACCAGGAGAAGGCATTGCATATATAATGCATCAATCTTTTCACAAACATTTAGTTTAAGTAGTTCACAGAGCAATATTCTATCTTCTCCGGGTGAATTATTAAGCATTGAAGTGATAAGAAATGAACTCTTTAATTTTTTGCTGAAATGTAATCTGTTTTAGAGATTAAGAGAATGCACCCAAAAGAAAGCACAGAGAGAATATAGTGAAGAATTAATATTGTTGTATCAAGTAAACAGCATTCCAACTCATTACAAGTTTCTGTATTTATTTTTAATAGAAACCTAAGTCTTAATAAAATAAAGTTATAATTTATACATAATAACTACAGTGAGTTGAAGCAAGTTGGCTGTTAAAAAAAGTATGTACGAATCATGAATAAACCATGAATGAGTCTGCATCGATCTTAATTACAGAATTTATGCATTCGCATAAAAAAATCATAATGTATTAAGAATAATATATATCGTTAAAATTGAAAAAAGTTAATTTCTTATAAAATGCAAACAAGCAATGAGTGTATCCACAATTAAGCAAGAGAAATTAATAATTCTCCATATATAGAAAACTTACCTCAACGATTCTCATTTCTTCTGATTATTCATGGACTGCATGGAAAGGGAGACGAAGAAACATAAGAATTTGATGACGTACAGAAACACCCCCCCCCCCCCCCCACCCCCCAATAAAAAAAAAGGAAAAAAAGAGTTGGTTTAGTGGAATGAAGCCTGGTCCAAGAATAATTTAGGGCTCATATATTTATTCTTCCTCCATGATCTTGAGTCAGACAACATTCCTCTCAACTTAATCCTCACAATAACTCAATAAAAGAAATTTTGCTTGCCCACAATACTCTATGAGATCAATCAGATGCAAAAAATTAACGAAATGAAAAGGAGCCATTTAATAATAGATAGGTGTTTAATTTTGAGAGGAAGGAAGCCTGGTCCAAAGCTATTTTTAGAGAGAGATTAATAATTGTTTCTTATTTCTTAAGAAACTCTCTTTTGAAGCCTTGAACCAGCCGCCATTCCTCTCAACTCCAACATACTTTTCTCATATTCGGAACCCTAGCTTAGCTTGCTCAAGTATATATAGACAGTGATGTATGAGAGTGTGAGAGAGAGAGAGAGAGAGAGAGAGAGAGAGAGATAAATTAAAATAAAAAATATTAGTAATTATAAAACACTTATAACTAAAAGCGCTTTTTAAGAGATTTTTCTAAATTAGGTTGTGCAAAATGGAAGTTTTGAATTGTGAGATGAAAACTAATAGCACTTCCATCCAGTACCCACCTCACCAAATCACGGAAATTATCGTCATTTATATTTGGGGAAAAAATTTGCTTTGGTGATCTGTCATTATCTAATGATAACATAATCTACTTTTGACAGTCAACAGCGTATACGAAAGTCAAAATTGTACAATCTATTTTTTAAAAAAAAGAAAAAAAAAACTCGACATGCATAAGACAGTTTGCATTTGATATACTGTGATAATTTTTTCATCATTGCCTTATTATTTTTAGCTTTTTCCAACACGCACTTTCAACTCCTCTTGCACGATTCAGTACCTGCATGCACGGTCAGTCTGATCAATTCAATTTATTATCTTTTTATGACTTTTTTTGTGGGGTTTTGTTAAATTTAATTCAGATTTTCGAATTCGTTTACCTATATTGACAGATATGTTGCTATATCGTGTCAACTTATTATGACAATGACAGAACAATATAGTGTTGCGTTGCATTAATTATTATCGAAGGGAGCAGTTTATGATATATTTGTTTTAATATGGCTATAAATACCCTGCCTAGCGCATCTCAATCATACAAAAAGTAGCTATTTGATTTATGTTATGTTAATAAAAACTTATGAAAAATATCACATGAAAAATAAAATATGTAAATAAAATATATATGAGCGATTGAGATAAACAACATTTGGTTGTTTGGTTCTTTAACTCCTCTCTTAGAGCACGTGAAAGATAATGGGTCAAAATTCAGTTGATGTGGGAGTACAATGAGCCTGTCTTTTGGATTGGATAGTTAAGAAAGTTTTAGTCCATTTGTTAACACAAGTGACCTTGATATAATAATTATGACAAAACTTAGGTCTCGAACAAAAAAATGGCTAATAAAAATCGGTAGAGTAGTTTCAATTGAATGAAAATTTTAAATTGATTGCTAGAAGAAAATTGATGCATGACTTTATATATAAAATAAGTCCCTTTAACTAAAATGCGAATTTTTGTAGTTGGATATCTAGATAATTGTCATAACTATATCCTTGTGAGGTGTGGTTATATTTATGGTCCCCTCCTTTTTTTTAACATTTTTTTTCTGTATTACTTTGGAATTGGGCCGTACCCCAAATTTGGAGGAGGTATCGATGTGCTTGTCACTTGAGTTCAGTCCATTAAAATAAGGAGTCATTTATGAGATAACTAACGTGAAAATTCTATTTTGATTAGGGGTGTTTAGAATCTAATCTAATCCGTAAAAATTCGATTCGTAAAAATTCGATTTATGGATTGATGGATTGGATTGAATTGAAAATTTGAAAATCCGTGGTTGGTGGATTGGATATGGACTAAATATTTCAATAATTAAATAAGCAAATACAACTTCATAGACATTAAAAATTCTAAAGTAGAACAAAACACCCTAAGCCAAACAGAACATTTTAGCACATAACACCCAACCTCTACCCCGTCGCATGCACAAGCCGTCACTGTTTCACTTCACCACTTGAGGTACTTACAATTTCATACTTTCTTTTCAAGCTCTTCAAGGTTCTTAATTTTTTTTTCCTGTTACATCTAAGGTTTCAAGTTTCAACTTTTGTACATATTTAAATTCATAATTTTAGAAAATTTTCTTGTATTGATCTAAACAAATGAGATTTTTTCTTTTC
Organism: Citrus x changshan-huyou; assembly: GCA_039657385.1. Taxonomy (NCBI): domain Eukaryota; kingdom Viridiplantae; phylum Streptophyta; class Magnoliopsida; order Sapindales; family Rutaceae; genus Citrus; species Citrus x changshan-huyou. Next base: position 15,642,986 of record CM077547.1, on the reverse strand, counting down.
AGTGTATTACATTTCGAAACTTTGAATGTACTATTCTAGCTTTATTTAAACAATTAATTTCTTTAAATTTTATTCAATTTTGAATTTAATCGGTAGTAAAATTATTTTTATATTATATTTTTTAATTTATTACTTCGTAGATTGGGCAAAATTAAAAATTTTAAATTCAAAAATCAATCTGTAAAGTGGTAGATCCACAGACATATGGATTGAGTTTCACCAATCTATGGATTGGATTGGATTGAAAATTTATAATTCGTAAAATCGTGGATCGGATATGAATTGATGTCCAATCCGCAAAATTCAATCTGCGAGCACCCCTAATTTCGATGGACTTGTCACTATGGCCTGTTGTCTTGTGTAAATGGGATTCACTTTCTCGCATGTGCTTCTCAACATTGTATTTAAGCTGCTATGAGACGACAACTTCCAGCTACCGGTTTGGCAGCTCTTCTTTGCGTATGACACGTCGGTTGTTATCAGACCACTTGACATTTGACAATCTGATCTTTCAATCACAAACGACATTGTCATCGCTTTAGTTTTGAGATCACATTTAATAGATGATTAGAGAAATGTATTAAATAGGAAAATGATTCAGTCTTGAAAATATTTACAAAATACCAAAAACTTAAAAATTGAAGTTTTTATAAATTCTTAGGGATAGTGAAGTTCACAACTAAACTTTTCTTTGGGCTTATTCCACAATGGTATTAGACTTAAGCAAGCATTCTAATTTTCAGAAGCTAAAATATTGGATCCCAAGTTATAAAATTCATTGTCCAATAAATGATTGGCATATATCACTGCACAAATCCTTTAAAAGCATTCTACACAGAGAAATAATGAATATATGCTTAGTTGACAACTTTAAATAAGCTAATGACAATTATGCTCGTATATGGAAAGATTTTAAGAGGTCTAATACCTCGATGCACCTATAAATGTCCTTCCTATGAATTTCAATGGCTCCACAATTCCACAATTCGTATTATATACATATTCACCTGGTCCATAAAGCATTCCGCCAATCTCATTAGCTTAATTCCCAACAAGAAGAAAAATGAAATCTGCAAGTTTTCTTCAGTTGAGGAAAGAAAGGGGAAGAGTTTAAAGAAAAAGGGAGAGCGAACCAACAAAGATTATAGCCTTTAGGAGTGAGGTTTCGCATCACGTTGACAAATGAAGAACAATGTCTTAATTTCTAGTTCCCAAATACTACTAATGAACTGCTTATATTTCGGGCCTTTTGGCACATAAAGCCTCAGTTTTAAAATACTCATTATCCCATGGTTTCACTAAACATGCAATTGCGGTCAAAGGGAATGCGGGATTTATACTTTTGTTAATCTGAAAATGAGATGAAGTTCCAAAAAATAATCTAACTTATTCCGACAAATACCAAAAGATAAGTGATATCGAAAGGCCCAAAATTAGAAACGTTCAAATAAAACTCAAGCTTGAGTATAGGAAAATAAAAAAAAAGTTTTCAATTTCACAAATTGATTTGGCATTAACCACACCCACTTGCGCTCACGCAAAAAATAAAAATAAAGATAAAAAGCTTAAGAGCGCCCTGACAATCTAACACCAATCTTTTGAGCAGAATTGGTCGTTTGCAAATTGTCAAGCTCTTTTGAGGCGATTAGGAGAGCAATCCCAACACCTGCAAATGTATTAAACTTAAGTATAAATCATAGATATCTCAAATATTTTATCCTAAATTTTATTTTAAATAATGTGTCATTTATTGAGTAGTTGATAATTTTTTACAAGATTCAAAATGAATTAATTATATTTTCTCACCAACTAATAGATGAATGATACATCATTTGGAATAATTTTTTAAAATGAAAAAATTTAGAATGTGTGGCGTTACTTTAAATTTAAAAAGAGGTCCATCAACCATAACATAAACAACTAAATAACATAAACTATGGTACAACTCCTTCTTCCATTGCAGCCGTGGCAGCCTTCAGGGCATAAGTAGCTATTTTCTCACGGGCTCCTCCAACCATAGAAAAGAACAACCTACATCCAGTGTTGACTTCAGAGTATTTAGAGCCTTAGAATTATTTTTTTTATAAGACCTCTTTTTATTTTACAATTTCAATATTCAAAAAAACATGAAAGGACTCACAAGTCATTCCATCTTTGAATCATGAATTTTAACAATTATAAAAAGATCCTATAATTTTTTAAAAAACAAAAGATAAAAAAATAATCAAGAAGATATTTTTGTTACTTCCATTAGAAAGTTGATATGATGAGATCAAATAATAGATATAGAATTTGTATTTCAAAAAACTAATTTTTTCTTTTTTAAATGAACCAATGAATATAATAATATTCTTTGTAGGTAGAGAGAGAAAAATTTTGTCATCAATTGATTTTTAAGATTATAAGGCTTTTAATAGAAATTAAAAGAAATATTAGAAGTCAAAGATTCTCACATTAAATAATTGAGTTTTTTAAGGAATCTAAAAAGGAAAAGAATTTATTTTTTTCTTGGAAGGACTAACAATGAATGAACTAATGGTTAGACAATATTATTAATTTTTTTGGAAAAGATTCTTTATTAATTAGAAAATTATTAAAAAATACTAAAAAATGAGGTCTTCCTAAGATATAGGATCTTAGATTATTGTTTTATTCGCCTATTCTTCAATGATGTTTAGAACAAGACACGTGCAACTTAATGAACACTCTGGAATACCAACCATTAAAATAGCAAATGAGCAATCTTTATCTGAAATGCTTGTCGATGATCTCAACTGTTATAGCAGTCAAATGCCCATTTTTATTTTCCAGGAAAACGAGAAAACTAGGAACGAGATTTGTATATAGGTGAACAAGGTATCTACATAAACTAGGAACACCTTAGAAAAAGAAAGGGGGGGAAAAAGCTAGTAAACAACTGAAAGCTTGTTAACTTAGTAAAAACCACATGAAACAGGCAAAAAACAGATCTTTTAAATTTTGCCTAAATGGATAGCAATGTCATTCTCTATCGCTATTAGTATAATCAAAGAGAGGAGTAAAATATATGTTTGAAGAAACACCTATCCTTTACAAGCCCTAGGGCACAAATTGGATTCTACGCCAATAATGTAGATCTCTACCAATAATCATAGGGGTGTCACACCTTACTGGAGTGGTCAAGCTTTTCTGTCATCTTGCTCAAATTGGAGATTAAATCCAGAATGAATCAAATTAACACAAGAATTAAGATAATCGAAAAGAATAGAAACAATCACAACCAACATAAGAATCAATTACCTGGTTCAGTTGCACCAAGAATGGCACAACCTATATCCACGAGAGAATCTTTCTGGAGAGCTTTTATTGAATAACAATGGAGGTTCTTTTACACAGCTTACTCACAAGATGACAGAGAATTAGTTCCACTCATTCTCTGATCTCTCTCTTAACTTGGTTACACATGATAAGGAATCAAAGCTGTTACATCAGTTTGTTTTATAACTACCAGAGCATCAACCTAGCAAACTCAGAACGTATAGCTCGTTGACAGGTAGTGTAGCAAATTTAACGAATTGACTAAAACTAGTTCACAAGGCCATCACGTGCATCACTTAAAGCTTTGGTTAAACGACGTAAAGAGATTGCCGTTTTGAGCTTGGATTAATAAGTAGTCTCATACGTGCTGTCCTTGTGACTTTTAAATGCCCTCATCTCTTTTAAAACACCGCCATTTAAAAATGACGAGTTTGATTCACTGGCAAGTCTCACAATTCTCCACCTTGATTCAATACTTCTCTGCATACTCCTTCTTCATCATTAAGTAGTTTCAAACAACACTTAATCCAACTAAGTATAAGCTTTGCTTAAACTTAGCTACAGGAACAACCTTAGTAAGTATATCTGCAAGGTTTTCATTAGTATGGATTTTAACCATTTTGACATCACTCTTTAAGACTTCATGCCTAATGAAATATAGCTTGATGTCAATATGTTTTGTTTTTTCAAGATGTGCTAGATTTTTGCAAAGATGTATAGCACTGGAATTATCACAGAAAACTGAAACTGACCTCTGCACTACTCCCAACTCAGATATTAACCCTCTAAGCCACAGGGCTTTTTTTACAGCTTCTGTTACATCTGTATATTCTGCTTCTGTAGTTGAAAGGGCTACCACATGCTGTAGTGCAACCTTCCAATTAACCACACATCCATTCAACATAAACACATATCCAGTCAATGACCTTCTCCCATCTAGATCTCCAACATAATCTGAGTCAATATAACCCCACAAGCCATCTTCATTTCCCCTGTCTCTTCCATACACCAATCCCTACTTCAATGTTCCATTTAGATACCTCATCACCCACTTTACAGCCCTTCGATGCTCCATTCCAAGTGAGACCATATACTTGCTTACAACACTGACAGCATGTGCAATGTCTGGTCTAGTCAAGACCATGGCATACATCAGGCACTCTACTACATTTGCATAGGGGATTGACACCATCTCAAGCTTTTCTTCATTAGTTGCTGGACATTGAGAGCTATTAAGTCTAAAGTGGAAAGCCAAAGGTGTCTGGACAGGTTTGGAATCAATCATTCCATATGTTGTCAGTACCTTCTTCAAATAAATCTTTTGTGACAAATATAACAAGCTACTCTTCCTGTTCTTTTTTATTTCTACACCTAGAATCTTTCTAGGATGCCCTAGATCCTTCATTTCGAATTCTGAATTAAGCAACAATTTTAAGTTTTCAATTACTCATCTATCTTTACTTGCCAATAACATGTCGTCTACATATAACAGTAAATACACATATACATTGCTATTTATCATTTTGAAGTAAACACAACAGTCATAATTGCACCTCCTGAACCCATTGGACACCATGAAATCATCAAACCCGAGGTATCATTGCCTTAGGGATTGCTTCAACCCATAGAGTGATTTCTTCAACAAGCAAACATAATCATTTTTCTTAGGGTCTTCATACCCTTCAAGTTGATACATAAGTATCTCTTTTTGGAGTCTCCCATGTAAGAATGCAGTCTTGACATCGAGTTGATTAAGCTTCATGTCTTCAACTGATATTAAGGCCAAGATCACTATTATAGATGCATGTCTGACAACAGGGGAGAATACCTTTTTAAAATCAACCCCTTCCCTTTGAGTATACCCCTTTGCCACAAGTCTTGCTTTAAACCTCTTTGGTTTTGCCTTTGTTAAACTTTCTTTAACCTTATAGATCCATTTGCACCCAATCATTCTTCTATTCACTGGCTTCTTAACCAATTCCCAAGTCTGATTTTTATATAGAGAAGCAATTTTTTCATCCATTGCTGCCTACCATTCCCTTTTATATGAGCTCTTTAAAACCTCATTAAAGGTCTTTGGCTCTTCATCAGTAATATCACGTGCTGCAGCTAGAGTAAATGCAATTAAGTCTGCATAACCAAACCTTTTTGTTGGTTTGATTTGCCTTTTCTTCCTATCTCTGGTGAGTTGATAATCTGATCCCCAAGAACTCAGTTCAGTCACTGTTGTTTGCTGAGGTATTTGTGCATTTCCTGAATCATCTCCACCATCTTCAGGGCCTGTAGCTTCTTCATTGTTTCCATGATCAGGCTGCTTCACCTTAAACTCTAACATCTCAGGGGATTTTAAGTCTGAGTTAGTTACTTCAACTGTTTGAGTTTTGTGAATGAGTTCATCTTCATTAAAGATTACATCCCTACTAATCATACATTTGGGAGGACTTAAATCTGTGCACTATATCTTATAACCCTTCACCCATTCTGGATAACATACAAATACCCCTTTCAGTGCCCTTGGAGCAAGTTTTCCTTTGTTTCACATGAGCATAAGCTGAACAACCGAAAGCCTTTAGCCCTTAATAACTTGCTGGTTTACCATGCCATATTTCAAAAGGTGTCTTAAAGTTAAAGGCCGATAAAGGACTAAGATTCACTATATAAGTAGTTGTCATCAGTATCTCTACCCATAAGGACTTAAAGAACTTAGATTGAATAAGCATACACCTTACTTCTTTCATAAGGGTCTTATTCATCCTTTTAGCTAACTCATTTTGTTGGGGTGTTAACCTTACTGTCCTGTACCTTATTATGCCTTCATTTGCACAATAACTCCCAAACTGTTGATTGCATAACTCCAACCTATTATCTGTTCTCAGCTTCTTTACTTTATTTCCATTTTGATTTTCAACTAGATTCTTCCACTCTTTAAATTTTTCAAACATCTTATCCTTATGTTTCAGAATATAAATCCAGACCTTTCTTAAAAAATCATCAATGAAAGACACAAAGTATATGTTCCCCTCCAAATATAACTCCTGAGCTAGTCTCCAAAGATCTAAGTGTATATAGTTTAGGATATTTTCTGACTTTTGGTTCGATCACTTAAAACTGGCTCTTGAGGATTTGCTAAACACACAATCTTCACAAAAGCTTAGACTTCCAATCTTATCCTTACCTAATGCACTCTGCCTTTCTAACTCCTTTAATCCATTTTCACTGATATGTCCCAACCTAAGGTGCCATAACCTGGTGTTATCAGATTTGATGTCTCCAGAAAAACCCGATTCACCAATTATGACCTCACCATCTAGGATATATACACCGTTCTTCCTATTTCCCTTTAGGATTGTTGTAGAGCCATTCATTATCCTTATACCACTAGATTCAAGCATAATGGTATACCTTATTTGAACAAACATTCCCAAGGAAATTAGGTTTCTTTTAAGGTTAGACACATGTCTAACGTTTAATCTTCAATAAGGTCTCATCTTGTAACTTAAGCTTAACAGTACCAATACTAATAACCCTACACATGGCATTATTTCCCCTCACGACTCTAGCCCCATCAAATTCATGATATTCAATGAAGTAATCCCTAAAATGGCTCATATGAAAAGTACATATGAAATCCCAGATTTATTTACCTTTCTAGCTGCTATCAACTATTACACACACTCTTGCTGACTCATATCCTTCATCTTCCACTATTGCTGCATCTCCACTATGATTCTTTAAGTCTTTAGACTTGTGCATCCTATCTGGGCAATTTTTTTTAAGATGCCTTTCTTTATGACACCGGAAACACTTCCAGCTCTTTGGTTTGTTCTTCTATTTCCCTTGATTTTTCTTCTTTCCATCTCTTTTATCATATTTGCCCCTTGCTGTTAACCATACTTCAGTACCATTCTCAATAACATCTTGTTTTCTTTGTAATTCTCTAATATTAAGGGCAGTCTTAACTTCATCAAGAGTCAAGGTGTGCCTCCAATACATCAAGGCATCCACAAAGTGTTCATATGATTTCAGCAGAGAGCTTATTAAAAAAGTGTCTTCCCTTTATGTTCAAACACACATCAATAGATTCTAAGGTATCACATACCTTATTAAATTCATCTATATGCTGTTCAAGTGATAAGCATTCCACCATCCTCAGAGTAAACATTTTCTTCTTGATGCAGAGTCAATTTGCCAGTGACTTGGTCATGTAGATACTCTCTAATTTTGCCCATAACCCAGCAACTGTCTTCTCTTTAGCCACCTCTCTGATGACAAAAATCACCAAGACTGAGGATTTTAATACTTTTGGCCTTTTTATCTATTTCCATTGCTTCTTTTGGTGTCTTGGATGTTGAGACTTCTTTACCCTCCTTCTTGGAGAAAGGTTCAATTGCATCATTCAATCCCTGAGTAATAAGCAAGGCCTCCATCTTAATTTTTCACATGATAAAATCATTTTTGCCATTGAACATTTCTAGATCAATCTTTGGTGTAGCCATACTCGAACCTAATCAAAAGACACCAAGCTCTGAGACCACGTGTAGTGATTGAATTTGCTTGAAATTGTGCAAGATACAACCACTTCCCAAGATATTTGATTAAGAGTTAACGAGTTGCTGAAATTGGAGATTAAATCCAGAATGAATCAAATTAACACAAGAATTAAGATAATCGAAAAGAATAGAAACAATCACAGCCAACATAAAATCAATTATGTAGTTCAGTTGCACCAAGAATGACACAACCTACATCCACAAGAGAAGCTTTCTGGAGAGCTTTCATTGAATAGCAATGGAGGATCTTTTACATGACTTACTCACAAGATGACAAAGAATTGGTTTCACTCATTCTCTGATCTCTCTCTTAACTTGGTTACACCTGATAAAGAATCAAAGCTGTTACATCAGTTGTTTTTTTAGCTACTAGAGCAACAACCTAGCAAACCCAGAACGTACAGCTCGTTGACACGTAGTGTAACGAATTTAACGAACTGACTAAAATTGGTTCACATGGCCATCACGTGCATCACTTAAAGCTTTGGTTAAACAACGTAAAGAGACTGTCGTTTTGAGCTTGGATTAATAAGTAGTCTCACACGTGTTGTCCCTATGACTTTTAAATGTCCCCATCTCTTTTAAAACGCTGCCGTTTAAAACTGACGAGTTTGATTTACCAGAAAGTCTCACACTACTATTATCCTACTTTTTTTCCTATTGTTTTGTTCATTCAATAGCATCCATCATTTGATCTATGGCGCTAGCACTTGAGCCATCCATCTGCATCTTGACTTCTTTATTTGGCTAAGAGTATTAATAATATTTCTCCTAGTCATGATTCATTTTATCATGTGTGCCTTCTATATAAGCTCACTCACTCACGTTTTGATTTAATTCACATTGACATTTGGAGTGCTTATTCAGCTTTTTCTTTATTTAATGCTCATTATTTCTTGATAATTGTTGATGATTATTCAATTGCACTTGATTTTATTTGACGAGACGTAAATTTGAAACTCAAATTCATTTAAAGAATTTCTATGCCGGACTAAAACTCAATTTTAGCATTTCATTAAGAAAGTTCGTAGTGATAATGTACTTGAGTTTATATCTTGTCTCATTTCTTTAATGGACAAGGCATTGTGCTTCAGCGTATTTGTTCACTTTCAAGCTTGCTTACCTATTAAATTTTAAGGAGAATGTTCCTAACTGCAATATATCTTATAAATCATATGCCTACAACTCTGCTTTCAAATAAGACTCTTTATTTCTTCTTAATTCTGAGCCATCTTATCACCATTTGCGTGTCTTTGGATGCTTATATTATGCTTAAAATTTATGTTACAGGGAATATAAGTTTCCTTCTTGAGCCCTTAAAGGGGCTATCATATATATGTTCTTGAAGGCATATCATCTTCACTAATCATGATATCATGTTTTAAGAAACTCTATTTATTGTTCAGAAGAAACACCTTGAACTAAATGAATCCTTAATTGTTTTGCCTAAACCGACGAATGAAGTCATTAATGAAAAACCAAATGAGTCGAATAATCGACCACTGCCAAATAATCAAAATAAGACTCCTCATTTCTTCTTAATTCTGAGCCATCTTATGACCATTTGCGTGTCTTTGGATGCTTATATTGTGCTTAAAATTTATGTTACAAGGCATATAAGTTTCCTTCTTGAGCCCTTAAAGGGCTATCATATATATGTTCTTGAAGGCATATCATTTTCACTAATCATGATATTATGTTTTAGGAAACTATATTTACTATTCAGAAGAAACACCTTGAACTAAATGAACCCTTAATTGTTTTGCCTAAACCAACGAATGAAGTCATTAATGAAACACCAAATGAGTCGAATAATCGACCACTGCCAAATAATCAAAATAAGACTCCTCATTTCTTCTTAATTCTGAGCCATCTTATGACCATTTGCGTGTCTTTGGATGCTTATATTATGCTTAAAATTTATGTTACAGGGAATATAAGTTTCCTTCTTGAGCCCTTAAAGGGGCTATCATATATATGTTCTTGAAGGCATATCATCTTCACTAATCATGATATCATGTTTTAGGAAACTATATTTACTGTTCAGAAGAAACACCTTGAACTAAATGAACCCTTAATTGTTTTGCCTAAACCGACGAATGAAGTCATTAATGAAACACCAAATGAGTCGAATAATCGACCACTGCCAAATAATCAAAATAAGCCTCCACCAAATGATCAAGAAAATCAACCACCACTAAATCATAGAGACAATCAGCTGCCACCATTTGACTTGAACATTGGTCCACTTCATCATTGCATTCGCATTTATCGATCACCTTCATATCATCAAGATTATCATTGTTCACTGGTCACTCACTCTAACTTATTACTTTATCGTCCTTTACTAATCATTTATAAGTCTGAAGTTGTAGCTTATCTTCTCCATAAATTTATATTTTATAATACATTATTTTTTAAACATTTCACTTTTGCAGTTGCTATTTTTGTTGAAGTTGAGGTAATATCTTATACTCAAGCAATGAGGCACCCGAATGGCGAGAAGCTATGGTTGCTGAAATTCACACTCTTAACAAGAAAAAGAGTTGGGCCCTTACATAGCTTCCTCCCGGAAAGGTGCTTATTAACTATAAACGGATGTATAAAATTAAACATTTGTCAGATGGCTCTGTCGAACAATACAAAGCTCATCTCGTAGCTAAAGCCTTTACTCAAAAAGAAGATTTGGACTATCATGAAATATTTCCCTAGTAGCTATTTTTGTTGAAGTTGAGGCAATATCTAATACTCAAGCAATGAGGCACCCGAATGGCGAGAAGCTATGGTTGCTGAAATTCAAACTCTTAACTAGAAAAAGAGTTGGGCCCTTACATAGCTTCCTCCCGAAAAGGTGCTTATTAACTATAAACGGATGTATAAAATTAAACATTTGTCAGATGGCTCTGTCGAACGATACAAAGCTCATCTCGTAGCTAAAGCCTTTACTCAAAAAGAAGATTTGGACTATCATGAAATATTTCCCTTGTAGCTATTTTTGTTGAAGTTGAGGCAATATCTTATACTCAAGCAATGAGGCACCCGAATGGCGAGAAGCTATGGTTGCTGAAATTCAAACTCTTAACAAGAAAAAGAGTTGGGCCCTTACATAGCTTCCTTTCGGAAAGGTGCTTATTAACTATAAACGGATGTATAAAATTAAACATTTGTCAAATGGCTCTGTCGAATGATACAAAGCTCATCTCGTAGCTAAAGCCTTTACTCAAAAAGAAGATTTGCACTATCATGAAATATTTCCCTTGTAGCTAGGCTAACAATTGTTCAATGTGTTCTTGCTATTGAAGCTATATAAAATTAGCCCTCATATCTTACATTGGCTTAATGTTCATAATGCTTTTCTTCATGGAGATCTTCATGAAGAGGTATGTATGAAACCTCCTCTGGGATTTTGATAACTGGGAAAGCATTTCGTTTGCTGACTTTAGAAATCCTCATATGGTCTCAAACAAGCTTCTCATAATTGGTTTGAAAAATTTTCTTCAGGCCTTCATCTTGTTAGCTTTAAACAATTTTATTGCAATTATTCATTATTTACATCTATAATAGGGTCATCCATTTGTACGGTGCTAGTGCATGTTGATGATATTATAATCACTTATAATAATGACCTTGCCATAAAAGCACCTAAGGATTTCTTGCATAATTGTTTTCATATTAGAGATCTTGAAATTTTGAAATACTTTTTGAGAATTGAAGTTACTAGATCTAGTAAAGGAATATTTTTATCTCAATGAAAATTTGCCTTAAAGATTCTGAATGATGCAAGCTTCATTGGTGCCAAACTAACTGATTTTCAAATGGTGTAAAATATAAAACTAGATCAAAATGACGGTAATATCTTAGAAGATCCAAGCTTATGTAGAAGACTAGTGGGCCACCTTCTTTATCTCACTATTACTAGACTAGATTTGGTGTATTCAGTTCCAGAACTTACTCAATTTTCTCCAACCCTCATTTGGATACTAGTTATAGAATTTTAACATTTTTAAAATCTTTCCTAGTGAAGGCATATTATTATCTTCTAGGAGTTCTTCTAAAATTGAAGCTTATTATGATTCAAATTAGGGAAGCTATGCAAGAACTCAAAGATCTCTGACTAGATATTGTGCCTTTCTTGGAAAAAATCCTATTTCTTGGAAAAGCAAAAAATAACTAACTATAGCTCGATCCAAAATATAGGGCATGGCTTCAACTACTTGTGAATTAGTTTGGCTCAAATGGCTTTTAAATGATCTTGGTTTTTCACATTTACAATCTACACAGCTCTATTGTGACAATAAAGGTACTCTTCATATTGCTCCCAATCCAGTGCTCTATAAAAAAGGACAAAATATTTCGAATTGGACTGTCACTTTGTTCGAGAAAAAAGCTAGTCAGGATTGATGAAAACATCACATGTTTCATTTGCTCATCAAATGGTTAATATTTTTATCATCTTAGTGGCAAGTTGGGCATTGACAACATCCATGATGAAAACATCACATGTTTCATTTGCTCATCAAATGGTTAATATTTTTATCATCTTAGTGGCAAGTTGGGCATTGACAACATCCATGATGAAAACATCACATGTTTCATTTGCTCATCAAATGGTTAATATTTTTATCATCTTAGTGGCAAGTTGGGCATTGACAACATCCATGATCCATTCTGGGGGGAGTATTGGAATTCACTCAGCCAAGATTATATTAGATTATAGGCTTGTGTCTTGCAAAGAAATAGTTTCATCATCTTAGTGGCAAGTTGGGCATTGACAACATCCATGATCCATTCTGGGGGGAGTATTGGAATTCACTCAGCCAAGATTATATTAGATTATAGGCTTGTGTCTTGCACCGGTTTAGAGGCGTAACTTTTTCACTTAGATTTGGCATATGATATGATTGATGAAATTGCTATATCGGAAGCATAAGTCACGCACTCTTCCTTTTACATGATAAATCATGTAATATAAATATGTAGCGGTACAAACAATGTAAAATGCAACATATAGAATCAATTTTTTCATGAATTATTCTTAAATTAGAATAAGATCTGCCTATCAAGGTTGATGATCGGGATACCCATGTCAGCAACAATATATGATTAAATGGACATCATTCAAATAACGTTATGGCACTGAAGATATTACGAAGTACTTCAACTATTTTACTAATAAGAAAAATTAATTTATTACAAAATACTTCAACACGTTTTAAATAGCAGACATATACTCCCAACATAATGAATTGACCTCTACTTCCACTATAAGCTCTAGAGACCAATTACCTGGACAATCCCCTTATTAGATTTTATATTCCAAGAACTTATCAATTTAACCAGCTGTGGTTAATTTTATTTGATAACTAAATGAAAAACTATGCAAAAGATTAGGCAGCCAATATATTTAAATGAAGAGGAAGCCTAATCACAGAGAGTATAGATGAAGAGGAAGTCGAGGTTTATTAGGAATAACAAGAAGTGGATTCTTTTTAGACGTTGTGAGGCCAAATCTTTCCTCCATATCTAAATCTTCTTTCTTCATATCACCAGGTAATTTCCATTCAAAACCATGCAAAAGATTCGCCAAAGTTGACTGAACCGTTTTCAGCCCTAGAGCGTAACCTGCGCACATCCTCCTCCCCACTCCAAATGGCAATAACTCAAAATTATGGCCTACAACGTCAATCTCTTTTCCGATTAATCTCTCTGGACAAAACTCATCAGGTTTCTCCCATATAGTTGGATCTCTCCCTATTGCCCATACATTAATGATCACACGAGAGTTTTTGATAATGTCATAGCCATCTAGTTTGCAGTTTTTTCTAGCTAGTCGAGGAACAAGCAATGTTGCCGCAGGATGAAGACGCATCACTTCTTTAACAATTGCTTGTACGTATGGAAGATTAGCAATGTCTTTCTCTTCTACCCATTTGTTTCTTCCAATTACTGTATCTAGCTCTTTGGTTGCTTTTTGGATAACTTCTGGTTTTTTCAAGAGCTCTGTCATTGCCCATTCTATAGTGATCGAGGAGGTGTCTATTCCAGCAAGTAAAAGATCCTAAAAATATCATCAAAAATAACGAAAAGAGAAATACGATTCAGATTTTCAATGCAAGAGATACTTGGATAGTTGTGCTCATGATGTTCACTTTAATTTGTAGGACAATTAAAATCAATATAAATGAAATTAATTTTCATTTCAATGTACATATGTATTATGCCCGAAAATTACAATTCAGATTTTTATTTATTTCGATTTTTCTTTGAAAAAATCATGAATCAAAATTAGACTCTTTACTTTAATTTATCTATGTGAGTAACGTTCCAACCCAAAAATAACTATTCAAATTAGAGCTGATCAAATCAACAAAGATGAAATTAGGTAACTTACACAAATATAAAATTTTGGTAACTACCTGGTTTGATGCCTTAATGTGATCTCTTTCAAGCTTAACTTCGAGAGTAGGATCATCAGCAAGCTGCAATAGAACGTCGACCATATCATTAGCCCCATGTTCCTTAACCCATTTCCTCCTAGCATGGTGCTCGTGATCATCCAAAACGTGCTCATAAAATTTATTAGCCTTCTTCTTCACAGCCTTCATTCTTTTAACATTCCCTTGTAAATCTAAGAAAGAAAGCCATGGAATTGCATCCCCTATATCTAAAACACCAGAAATCAAGAACAGTTCATCTACGATCTCCGTAAACTCTTTTGGAGTTACAACATTGTTTTCATCTTCCTCAGTATACCTTTTTCCTAACAACATTCGGCTCATGATGGCAAGAGTTAACATGTAAAGGCGATCTCTCAAATGAATAGGCATGGAAGAATTGGAAGAAGATTTGTACAGTTTACATAGAAATGCTTTTCTTTCCTCTACCCTCATGTACTCAAATTCTGCCAAGCGTTTTGGGTTAAGAAGCTCCGTTATGTAGATTTTACGTGCTTGGCGCCAATATGGACCATATGGTGCCGTGGCCAAAACAGAGTAATTGTAGTTCGCGTGTTTCCCTGCAAGAAGTGCTGGCCTACTAGCAAAAGAAGTATCATGAGTTTTTAGTATAAGTTCTGCTACTTGAGCTGATGAGCCTACCACCACGGTGTCTAAACCGAATTTGAGTTGCATAAGGGGACCGTATATTTGGGAGAGAGATTGGAGGGAGACGTGAGGGAGATGGCCCATGAGGTTCAGGTTTCCAATCAGGGGCCATGGCTTTGGGCCGGGTGGTGGCAAGTAATTGAGCTTATTGTGAGTAAAATGTTGGAGAAAAATCAATTTTTTTAATTTTTAGAAAATTTTTTTAAGATCGCTCTCATATAATATATAAGAATTTATAATCTAAAAATCGTACCTTAAAAATCCGATTTATCTTTTTCCGCTGAAGTGATTTAGGCTCCCAGATCACGATCCGTCACCACCACGCCTGTTAGATCACGAACTGTCACCAATGATCTTCCAGGTTATGACTCAGGTTTGATCTGCACTTGACGTGTGGGCGCTTTTATCACTACCAAAGCAACTAGCACGAGAAAATTTTTCTCTCAACAATAGAGAGAAAAATCTTTTTCTCTGATCTGTATAAAGTGGCTGCTCTCTTTCTTTAGAGAAAATAAGCCTTTTATATCTCCCTTTAGTGAAAACCCTAGGCTCCAAATAATCAAAATCAAAACTCATGTTACTTGCTTTTTCTATAGGGGACCCACCTTGTAAAATAACATAAGGCCCCTTACACACAAGCTAATTAAATGGAGCCTCCCACTAAATGATACATTTAGGCTTTTGACCCAAATAGCTAGTTATCTTACTTATTAATCCAGTAGTGGTGCAGTCAATTAAATGAGTTGACCCGGGGATCATTTGGGAATATACAATAGTGGCTATAACAATTAGGCCTGTAATTAAAATAGCCTAATTATTTAATTCCAAATCTACTCCACTAAAAGATTGGAATTGACCTCCATAATTGTATGCTCGAATAATAATTCATCCCAAGGCACATTGATTTCTTTACTGCACAATCCTTTGTACCACATCATTGATTAAATCGATATCTCAACTGTCCAATCAATTTAATTACATCTTATTCCTTGATATTTACTGGTTTTCTCTAATGATAATTTTCAACATACTAAATATGTTGACATGCTCTGACCAGAGAATTCTATGATCAAGTGCCGAAAATCCATCAAGAGATGTGTTGTAAAAATTCTATATTGTTAATCCATAATTCCAATACTCATAATTGCTCCCACCAAGATACCGGGTAATCTTGACCACAAGTATGTGTCGTGCCCATTGGTAACTCAAATGGAATAACAATTACAATAATGAAATCATAATTAACTCAAGATTAAGATTACAGTAAAATCAATGCCTATGAGATTTAATAAGTCTGACAGTTATTACAAAGTTAATTAAATCTCATATGTGATCCAGTTCAATGTAGTCGTACTACATCAATAAATTCATACATGATTAAGACAAATTATTCAATGAATTCATTACAGTCTATACCTAAATAAAGTGCCCAACTTTATTTATCAACTGCGAACTAAATTTATTTAATTATAAGATAACTTATATTTATGTCTTCTGTGAATCCACATGGTGATCACATAAATACATATAATATGATTAAATGGACTTTGATCAAAATATTAATGCAATTAAGATATTTGAATAAAATACCTCATTAATTTTATTAATAAGAAAAAATGTTTATTACAATTAAATAAACACATATATTTTTAAAAAGCATATTTTCCCAACATAAAATTACGATGTAATAAGAAGAGGAGGACAGGCAAGAAAAAGGCTAGGAATGAGTACCACGTAACTGAGTTTAAAGGGTTGTAAGCTGTAGCACTAGCAGGATCCTCCATAACTATTAATCTATGAAAAAAGAAAAATCAGCAGTACTAGATTCAAATTCTTATTATACGTATAGGTATTGATGATGATTTGAATTATGGTTATGAAATAAAAGTGAGACAGCTATTTATGTAGAACAATAGAACAACAGCCATGAGCCAGCAAACTAAAGAAAATTTCTTGGTCCTGATAATGAAGTAATGTGCAATGTTTTCAAAATACTACAACAATTTGAAAGGAATGTACTTCATCATTGGGGAAGTGATAATTAGCCCAAAAACGTTGTAGTCCACCTCCTTGTACTTATCCTTAATATTCTATTTATATTTATATCATTGTATTTTTTTTCTCCGTCTCTTTAAAAATTATTTGAGGAGAGGGTGTGCGGACTCTCAAGTAATATGGGGGATTTCCTCTACTTAATTATCTAATATCTTATAATTTTATATATTCCAAACTTAATATAATCATAATAGTATAATAATAGTATAAAACTTTATTATTTAGGATACGCTCCCTCCCCCCAAATTTCTCCACTTTTGTTTTGTTTTCGTTTTATTGTTAATAAACACCTCATTTGAGACCCCCCCCCCCCACACCCCCCCAAAAAAAAGGAAGATAGAGAAGGGAAAACACAAAAGATTGTTTGAAAATAAAAAAAATTAAAATATATTATTGCATAACTATTTACTAACACTAAAACATCTGAATAAACTAAAGCCTTTTTTAAACATCTTTGTAACCATTTACCAATACTAAAACATCAAAATAAACTAAAGTCTTCTAAAATTATCTCTGTTAAACTAAGTCAATATTAGCAACATAATCTTATGAAATTATCTACAAGTAAAGTATCAAATTTGTACATGTCCGCAGTGTTGAGTACTTTATTCCATATTAGTTGAGAACAGTTACTCGACCAATATTATAAGTTTTAGACAACCCATAACTTTTGAGTTAACTTTTAGATTGAGGTAGGCTAGCTTTTAGATTGAGTTAAGCTTGTAGGATTTTATGTGCTATGAGAATTAGATCCGTGCTCGAGTAAGTTCCTGAGAATATTATCCCAAGTTACTATTGGCACCCTTTTATAATCCTAATGAATCCCCATTTTATTGAAATTACAAGTAAGGATAAATTAAATCTAGATAAACCAATCAATATTTTATCTCTTTTCAAACTCTTTAAACCATGCAAACTTATTATTTAATTTTAATTTTTTTAAATTGATTTATCATCAGCTTAATTTCTCTTGCTCTCTTTTTCTTCTTAGTTTCATTTGTTAATATTATTCTTGTCAGTTGAGATATGACCCCTCATTTAATCATATATCTACTTTTTTTGCCTCAAGCTAAACAATTTCTTTTTAATTTTCACTTTTTCATTTACAGATTAATTATTTTGTACATGAAACTATTTTCAAACCATATTTAAGTTGATGATTCTCATTCATAAATTTACCAACAAAAAAAGGCTTTTTATTACTGCAAAGGAAATAAATAGGACACTAATTTTGAAAGTTGGAAAAGTACTTAAAAATGAGGATATTATCATGAATCGGGAGTATTGATTAAAAGGGCACTTTTGGAATCAAAGTAAATATAATTGGAAAAGGGATTTTAAAAGGAAATTTGAGGGATGCCTATAGTCTAACTTTATTATCCTACATCGGCTGGGCTAATAATATAAATTTGGTATATTAATTTATCTATAGAATTGTAAGAAAGATTTTTTTTTTTCTAAAAGAAAACAGAAAAGGTGAGTATACTAGTGTTTCTTTATTGAATTATAAAATATACCTACTCTAATTATTTTTCTTGTTTGAAATGATTATTGTCATTTTGTGTCAAATAATACCCAATAAAATAATAGTGTTAGATGTCCATTGTTGCATATTTGACTGTAATTCTAAATTTTTTGCATATTTTAGTTCTTCATAAATGTCATATTTCATATTTATGTTGTGTATTTAAACTTTGGTGCTTCATGTTAAATGCATCCAAAAATCAATTTCTTTTCTTGATTTTACATTTGACCCCCTTTTTCATATATAATGTTATTGTACGAGTTAAATGTTGCAGGAATATATCGACATCATGGTATAGCTTCGTTGTTGCATATTTGACTTTTGCTGTTACATATCTTTTGTTTTATGTTTTATGTATAAATGTCATGTTTAATATTTACCTCACGTCTCATGCATAGGGAGGACCTACATGTGGGGATATTTCACTAATATCCCTTAACTTTCATAATTTTTAATATAGTAATAGAATTTTTATTTTGTTTATATCTTTGGTACAATTTTTAAGTAAAAAGGAAAATCATAAATATATCTTTGGTACAATTTTTATAATTTACATTATGAGCTTATTAGTTGAACCTGAACGGAAATCAGAAACCCAATCGGCAGAATCAAAACAAAAATCCTAAATTCCAAATTCCAAATTCCTCTTCTTTGTGTAATTGTGTTCGTGCTCCACAGTGCAGCAGCCAAGCACAACGCCAAGACAGCACGCCCAACACACAACAGAGCATAGACGCACTTAATCTCATACATACACAGACGAACATCACCGCAGCTGTCAGTTCCATTTGTGTGCATCGGTGTTGCAGTTCTAGCCGTTCCTTGAGCTGCTGTCAGTTTCGTTTAGGTGCACCACTGTCAATTTCGATCCAGTTGTTGCCATCGTTGGCTTGCTGCCTCCTTTTTCATTCGTTGTCGTCAGCCGCACAAAGTAATGACATTCAGATTGTGTTTGTGATTTGGTGATGAATAGGATAGGGGAGATATTGTTAATTCAATTCAATATATTTTCTGGGATCATATGCAAAACATATGTACTTTTTGTATAATGGCATTGGCTATTTTTATTTTGGAATTCAATCGGGCATGGCAAGGCAAGGACATGTAGAGAATGAAAATTGAAAAATAAACAATTGGAAGTTGTTGAAATGTTGAGGATGTAGTTGATAGTTGTTTTATTCTTCAGTGATCTGGCCTGGGATTTGAGATTTTGGAATTACAGATCGCTAGTTACTGGCAAATTTTTAGAAAATAGAACTCTTGTAACCCGAAATGAACGCAAACCGACATTGAGACCTGAATTTTCAATCCGAACTGATCTGAACATGAATCAAACCTAATTGAGTTGAATCCTCCAATCCCATTGGGTTGCAACCTGAACAACCCGAACCAAAACCGATTCGCCAACCTCTAGTGAAAAGTCCTAAGTCGACGTTTCGTTTCTTGTTAGGGAAAAATCTCACATTTGTTGAGAATAAATCTTAGACTACGTGTATAAGATTGAGCCAACTATAAACTTTTGAGTTGTTTTTCAGTATCAATTTGACCAATGACCTTCTATATAATGTACCCCATTAGCCCCTAATGTCAAAAAGTCAATAGGATAAATCAATTTTCGTTCTTACACTTTTGATCTTGAAACATTGGAATGGAAATTTTTACAGTAATTTAGATGGTTCAACTGATCATTATTATGCTACAGTTTTAGTAATTAACAATTACCTTTCAACGTAATCTATTGGCAATAAAGTATGTATAGTATAGTGATGGAAATAAAAGATGGAGAAGACATTTCGTACTAAGAATTGAACTTTTTTTTATTTTTTATGTAGATTTATTAATGGGAGTGTATGAAAGTATCTAAAGAAAATAGTAAAAAAAGGTAGTTGAGTACATGTGAGCTACAATTTTCTTACTTGAACATAATAGAATTAACTTTAAACTAACAAGTCCTCTTGAGTATTATAATAATAATAATAATAATAATAATAATAAATATTTAATTCTAGAGTAATGATGACATGAGTAATGACATAAGTGATGATGCAATAAGAGATGTTGTAGAGATATTTAGGAATTCTAGAATTTACTAAGATAATTATGGAAGGATAAACCTCGACCATTAATCAAGAGTTATAGTGGCAATATCCTAGCCATCCATTGGATTTAGGAAATCCTATAAATATCCCCTAACCCTTTCATTTTCCATACAACCCTAGAAATTCAATCTTCTTCTATTCTAAGCCATAACATCAAGAGTAGAGAAATCCTCAAGTAGGAAGGTCTAGAGAAGTCAAGGCTAAAAGGTAAGTAACACTTCAATTATATTGTAGGGACAAAGTTTTTTTTTATACTTAGATTTAGTTTTAAATAATTTTTTATCTTGTGATGGCTACTATGATTTGATTGGTTATTATTTAATTTTTGAATGGTCATCTATGCCGCCTATATTAAGATATTTTCTTACTTAATTCTTACATGATCGAATATACCGCCTATATTATAATATTTTCTTATTTATCCTTATATGATCGGTTATGCTGCCTATATTATGATATTTTCTTATTTATCCTTATATCGTCGGCTATGCCGCCTATATTATGATATTTATATATTATTTACCCCTTGTATGGTCGGCTTTGCTGCCTATATTATAATCCCATCTTGTTTAATCTCGATATGGATAGCACTGCCGCCTATATTAAAGATTGTTGTCTTTATATAGTGTTATGTCTTTATATAGCACTGCCGCTCTATTGTACATTTAGGAACTTCACATGTTATGATATAAGTTGCATTGAATGCATGTATCTCATGGATTACTTTATAAAGAAAAAGTTTTAAAAATGAATTTTGAAAAATGGGTTGTTGTGCTGCCAAGTGGCAAAGTTTCCAAAGAGGGCTTGCCCTCCAAGCTAAGTAAAAAGTAATCTTTCGGGAATGGCAATACATAACTCCCAAAAGATCAACTAATTAGGCCCAATGGCATGTTGTTTTAAAGAATAAAAGTGCTAGCCTTGTAGTGCAACATGCCTATCTCCCTAATAAAGTTGTTTTGTATTTCTAGGTTTCTTTTAAAAACTTAATGATCATAAGGTCATCTATATATATGCATAATAATTACTACATGCATCAAGTGTTATCTTATTAGGCATTAGCTTATGTAATCCTTACATTGCAGGTAACGATAAGTAGGGCAAGCTGACGCCAAGTCTCAACCGAGGCGAAGTGCATATGGCCATAAGAAACCTTGGGTTTTATGATGGGCTCAACTGTGTTTCCATCCAAACATAAATATCATAAGTTTATTTGTGTAACCACATAGTCCTTTTTCAGATATATACTAAGGTATCCTTGCATTTTGTAATGAAGTTTTGATGTAACAAAGTTTTATATTCTACTTTTATAAAAAAAAAAAAACTTATTTTAGAATCTATATCTATACTAAAAGTATTGAGGTTCTAAATATTTTTAAATAAATCATATTTTAGTAATAAAAGTGGAGTGTTATAGTAAATTTTACATAGGCAACATATTACTATGATAGGCCAACCAAGTATATTTTATTGTTAATGATGAAGTAAATACAAACATGTCTATATATGTCGATAGTAGACGGTTTTAATTTGAACTTATTGTGGGAAAGATATTTCATATAAAGAAAATAAAAATACCCAAGCTAGCCATGGAAACAAAAAGAAAATAGGAAACCTTCAAAATTAATTCGGGAGGGCGACAATTGAAAAAAGAAATATTATGAAGTAGTATCCAACAATAATCAAATAAAATGAATACCAATTATAAATATTTCTTCTCAAAATTCTCAGCACAAATCCAAAAAAAAAAAAATTTATATACACGAACCTGTCAAAGAATTATCACTCTAAACAAGAATATCAACATACTTCAAAAAGATAAAGTTGATAAAAATTAATTCATCTACCTTAAAATAATTACTAACCTTTTTGAAAATTGATCATCATTCATCAACCCAAACGTTATGGAAAATTAATTATTATTATTCCAAAATCATAACCCTTGCAAGAAAAATCAAAATGAGTTAATAATCCCAAAATTAGCAGTGGCTTTTGAGGAAGAAGAAGAAGAAGGCCGGTTGCCCAGTGGCCTTTCTAGGCACTAATCCACCACATATTTTTCATTTTTTAATAATCCAACAGCCGTTCGATTTCTGACTCTATATCCAACGACCAATCTTATTTGTCTATTAGTTACGTTTTTCGTAACATGGCCGAGTTAAAAATTGGTCATTATATATATAGTCCTTCTGTAATGCTAGTGTCCTCATTTAATTCTTTTTTATGTCATGTAGATACGATTTTAAACCATAGGGTTTAAGAAAAGAAAGTTTGTTTTTAACTTTTTTAAATCGCAAGATTTAAAATCGTGCCTACATTAAAAATAATGAGGGTGCGCACACCTGAGAATGATTACATATATACATAAATAGTACTGTCATGTAATATGAGTTATAATATGAATAATAATAGGGTTATTATCATTTTACTACTTCAAAAATTGAAAAATATCAAATGAGTATAAGAAGTATTGTCTCCTATCATTTTTCTACTATATCTTTACAAAAATATCAGTTTACTAATTTTCCGTTACAACCGTTAGTTGACTAGTTAGTTGACTAACAAAATACCAATTTTATCCTTCATGATTAAAAAAAAAATACTTGAAGCTTATTTAGCTTATTTATAAAATCAACTCTTCCATATTTATTCCAAGTTTCATTTCCAACATTAGGATATAAAAATAGAATTATTAATAATACAAATTTGTAATCCATTTATAAAAATGGATACAAAATACCAACGTAATTCTTTTTGCTGGAATTATGATATATGGATTACAAATTTATCTTATTAATGATTCCATTTTTATAACCTAATATTGGAAATAAAACTTGGATGATCAAATAAATGTGGAAGAGCTGATTTTGTAAACAAGTTTCAAGTATTTTTTTTAATCATGAAGGGTAAAATTGGTATTTTGTTAGTCAACTAATTGGTCAACTAACGGAAAAGTAGTAAAATGATATTTTTGTAAAGATATAGTAGGAAAATGATAGGGGACAATACTTCTTATAATCATTTGATATTTTTCAATTTTTGAAGTAGTGAAATCATAATAACCCATAAATAATATCATGTAATATGCATTATAATATGAGTAATGGTCTTATGTTGAAAGAGTTTGTAATATGTGTTTGGCTCAAGAGAAAACTAACGAGAAAATGATAGAAAATTATGAAGAAAGAGATAAAGGAAGAATTTGGAAAATGTTCATATTTCTCATTATTAACAACAAATGATTAAAGCTTAATATTTATACTAGAAGAAAGAAGAATCTAGTAGCTAATAGTTTGTTATGACTACTATACATGCAATTCAGTTCGTTAACTTTGCTGCTGAGCTGGATAACTAATTATTCCACGTAAGCAAGAGCAGCAACTACATTTAATCTGATGCCCTCATCTGTACCATATTACCATACTCTGTAACATATGTAAATAAAAAAAAAAAATAGCTATAAGGCAACTTATTCTCAAGTCTTGATTAATGTAGTAGAAGTTGCCACATCATCTAAAGCCATCTATCTAGTGACTGCTTTGATTTGTAACATACTAATACGGGCTACTTGGTTGCTTTTGTGATTTTTAATTGCAATATTGGCTATGTTTAGGTATTAATTTGACATTATGATTATTGTGTTTGTGTAGGACGGAAGATAATGTTGATGAAGTACAATAAGTTAATAATGAAGAGCAAGAGGTCAGTAATGAAGAAGAAGAGGTCAATGGGAGCCCAAAAAAAAAAAAAAAAAAATTCTTTTGAGTTCATTTGTTTGGAAACATTTTTCGAAGCTATCTAAAGTAGAAAGAGCTAAGTGTCATTATTGTGGCAAAAGTAACGCAACCAAGAGTACTGATGTTGGAACAACTTGTTCGAAGAATCATCTGAGTAGATGTAAAGTGTACATAAAAATGAAGCTTGAACATGATAGAAAGCAACAAACATTAATTCTTACTGCTAAGATTATGTATGTAGGATTTAATTTAATCTTGTTTATCTAGTTTTTTATTTAATTATTAATTTTTTTTTACAGATGCAATTATTGAGTTAGAAAATGCCTAAAGCAAGATGTTGATGAATTTGAGTATTCGAGATTACCATCAATCCAAATATTGTTGATGTTTGTTTGTAATTTTTTTTTAAGTTTTGTGTTGTTAGTCTTATTTATCCCAACAACTTTATGTTTATTTAGATGGGACATTAGAGTTTAGATTTGTATTTCTAATATTTCATATTTTGTTAGTGTCTTAGGAGTAGTTAGTAAGTAGACAGTAGCGATGAATATTTTTATTAATTGTTAGTATTTGTAATGAATTTATAAATTATGATGAATTGATAGCTATGTATGTTTTAAAATTGAGAAAAAATTTCCATTAATGAGGCTCAAAGGGCTATAATAGTTTGAAATTTTAAAATAAGTCTAATAAGTCTGGAATCGAAAAAACCGAACAAAATCATATTCGGTTCACATTCGGTTCTTTATTTATTTGATTTCCATTTTTTTTAAATAAACCTCAAGAGAGGTAAGAATTTATTAAATGAAAAAAGGCACAAAGTCTAATTAAAAGTAACAAAGACAAAAAAAACTTAGAAAACAACACTAAACCATAAAAGAATTAAGAAAATCGGTACTTAGAAATCTCCCAAGTATTATCAAGCAGAGACTTTTTTATTTATGAGGGAGGAGAATCCCACCAAGTGAAATCAGAGAAACCTAAACCGATGTTGGCTAAAGTGTCAGTAACACCATTGCCTTATCTGTAGATATGGGAACAATGAAAATGCATAGACTTTATCATAATTAGGGAATTAAGCCATCTAATGCGGAGCTGCCAAGGAGGTGAGAAGATGTCACTTTTTAGGCAAAAATAAGCAGTCATCAAATCACATTCTAACCACAACGAATGCCAGCTCTTATGGTAAGCAAATTTGATAGCACAAATAATAGTATAAAATTCTGCATAAAAGGAAGTTTGATTCCCAATTGACATTGCAAAGCAGTCCAAAAAAGTTCCATGAGGACCTCTATAAATAACGCCACAAGAAGCTGGACCTGGATTTTAGCCTTATTTGTGTATCAAATACTTGAGCATCATGGCCGTGGATTCTAAGGATGCCATAGAAGTGTAGCCTTATGGAGCAAGTATTAACTTTAACTCATGAAAAGATGGGAGGATGCCAAAGAAGTGTATGGATCTTTGGAGAAGTGCGGAGAGGCTTGGTCAAGCTAAGTAGGTTATAAATAGAAAAAGAGTAAGGAAGACTTACAAAGCCTGGGCATAGCTTACTCAAGTGAGAGATATAGCTCAAACATTGATGCTTAATACGAGCAATTGAAGGACGAATATTTTCAAACTTTAGCTTATTCCTAGCCTTCTATGGTACAAAAGTATAAGGGAAGACATCAACCACATATGAGATGTATGAGAGGAAAACTGTTTGCTTAAAATAAA
Organism: Citrus x changshan-huyou; assembly: GCA_039657385.1. Classification (NCBI taxonomy): domain Eukaryota; kingdom Viridiplantae; phylum Streptophyta; class Magnoliopsida; order Sapindales; family Rutaceae; genus Citrus; species Citrus x changshan-huyou. The sequence continues at coordinate 15,616,904 of CM077547.1, read as the reverse complement.
ATTATGAAGATCGCAAACATTGCCAGGTGGTGGGGGACAGGTGTTAAACAATAACGAAAGCCAATCCCAAAGTTTTGTAGCAAAATGACAGTTGAAAAAAAGATGGCTAATAGTTTCCTCACACTGCTTAGTTGTACAGAGTTGGTAGGCAGAAACAATGTACATGCCTCTAAGACGGAGATTGTCTTTCGTAGAAAGCCTTTTGTGGAAGAGCTTCCAAGCTAAGATGGAAAATTTGGGGGGTATATACTTGCTCCATAAGGCTACATTCCACTGAGCAGAAGATTCACCAAGAAAAGAGTTGTCGCAATTAGTAAAAGTTAACATACCATTGTTAGAGTGCTCCCATATTAGGACATCATCCACAGGTTCAAGAGGAAGAGGAACTGCTAGGATTTGTGTTGTCAAAGTTGGAAAATATTGTTGAAAAGCCTCAGGAATTGACCAAGAATTTGCAGCAATCAATGATGACACTTTAGATTTAAGATGCGAAGCATTAATATTAATAGGAAAGGTGCTCGTTATTGAATCAAAAAGCCACTTATCAAGCCAAAGATTCACTGAATCACCACTCCCAATAATCCATTTACAGCTTTGGAAAAGTTTAGGAATAACAAGTTTCAAACCGGGCCATATTGATGAGCTCAAACAGAAATTAATTGTTGTTTTAATAATAGATTTCTATTTTGTTTTTTTTATAAAATAATAGATTTTAATCGGTTCTGTATAATTTTGATCTAAATCAGACTGGACCGAACCGAGCTGAACCCTGCGCACTCCTAATTAGTGAAGACGAATTTATGTTACGCTTTCAGTTCACTTCGAATCGATCTTGAAAATTGAACAGGCTGAAATTAGCAACCCGAATCGAATAGCAAATCCGAACCGGTTAAAATAAAAAATTCAAAAAAATTATTACTAAAATTTCTAAAAACCTAAATCTGCCCGAACCTGATCCCAAATTCAAAATTAAGAAACCCTCAAAGACTTAAAACTCTTTCAACTGCCGACTGCCGCCACATGTGCCGCCAATGAATCAGCCTTAGCCCATCAGGCGTACCAAGTCCCCACAATACAATCGGTCATCTCTCCCATCTGCCTGTCAGTGAATCAGCCTCAGCACGACAGCAATCTTCATCGGCGTCGCAGCCCCCACCGGCCACCGTAACACCTCCCAGTTCTTGCAGCTCCCGGAATCGTCGACCGCAGCTCTTCAGTTGGTGGTAACTTCAGCCCTTTACAAGTAAATTACATACTAATTATAAATTGATTTGTGATTAAAGCTTCATTTTGTTGAAATTCAAACGGGTTGAAATTAGAAACCCGATCCGGTTTGAATTAATGAGGAATATTTTTATGCTTGGCCAAAATTAATTGCCAATTATTGAAATAGACAAGGTATTTCAGTCAACACGTACCCATATTTTGCCTTTTTCAAGTTTCATGTATATATATATATGGGTCCGTCTACGTTACATGTAGTGTAACGTACACTCAGCTTGTGAAATTTTATCTAACCCCTTATACTTTCTATTATTTATATTTTATTCATAAATATTATAAATTTTTTGAAATGTATAATTTCGTTTAACCCCTTATACACTCAATTTTATTTTATTAAAACCCTAGAGTATGAATTCGCCCCTATAATATTAAATTCTCAAAATAACCTCTATTTAATTAAAAAATATAATTATTTTTAAATGAATTATAATTATAATTATTATTTTATTATAATCATAAATATTTTTTTAATAGATTATTGTTATTATTAATAACAAGAATAAAAAGTATTATAATTAATTAATCTATTAACAATAATTAATAATATTTTTTATTAAATTGTTAATAATAATAATAATTAATGATTATCTAGATTTTTTTTAATATTTGGTATAAAACTTATTTTTATAATAAAAATTGTTATTACTCACACACAAGTCACTATCTAAACGCAAGGTATTTTTCCAGCCTCCGCTCTCCTGGCAGCCTAAAAGTCCACACACGCATGAGACCCCCTTGCCCAAACAACTCAAAAAATATTATTATAATCATAAATATGTTAATCGGAACTAGTTTATTCAAAATAAAAGTCTCCGCTCTCCTTTCATATTTTATTATAATCATAAATATATTAATTATCATTGATTATTATTATTATTATTATTATTAACAATTTAATAAAAAAATATTATTAATTATTGTTAATAGATTAATTATAATGCTTTTTATTCTTGTTATTAATAATAACAATAATCTATTAAAAAAATATTTATGATTATAATAAAATAATAATTATAATTATAATTCATTTAACAATAATTATATTTTTAATTAAATAAAGGTTATTTTGAGAATTTAATATTATAGGGGTGAATTCATACTCTAGGGTTTTAATAAAATAAAATTGAGTGTATAAGGGGTTAAACGAAATTGTACATTTCAAAAAATTTATAATATTTATGAATAAAATATAAATAACAGAAAGTATAAGGGGCTAGATGAAATTTCACAAGCTGAGTGTACGTTACACTACATGTAACGTAGACGGACCCTATATATATATATATATAGACAAGGTATTTCAGTCAACACGTACCTATATTTTGTCTTTTTCAAGTTTCATGTGTGTGTGTGTGTATATATATATATATAGAGAGAGAGAGAGAGAAATATTCCAATCCGAAATTTTAAAGTGCGAGAAAGTGCGGAAAACCTTTAAAACGCATGGTTTTAAAGGCTTAAACTGTAAGCCTTTAAAGCTGTGTGGTTATATATATATATATAGACAGAGAGAGAGAGAGAGAGAGAGAGAGAAATATTCCAGTCCGGAATTTTAAAGTGCGAGAAAGTGCGGGAAACCTTTAAAACGCATGGTTTTAAAGGCTTAAATTATAAGCCTTTAAAGCTGTGTGGTTTTAAAGTTTTCTCGGACTTTCCTGCACTTTAAAATTCTTGACCAGAAAACTACTATATATATATATTTTTTTCTAGGGTAAATTTTGATTTATCACCATCTAAAATGATAATCTTTTAATTTACCTCTCAAAGTTAGATAATATCAATTTATTTTTATTTACCGTAAAAAAGAAAAAAAAAGAAGTCAACGCACGCTCCCCATTATCCTCATCTTTAGACGGTAAGTAGAGATAAATTGATATGTTCAAAATTTTAGGGGATGAATCAGCTTAACAATGTTGAAGGTTAACGAGCCTAATTTATCGCTTGCTTCTAGATTTGGCAAGCAACGGCTAACTAAAGCTTCTATCTGTGTGTTTTATACGATACTCTTCCATGTTCGATATGATATCTTAAGAAATAGTTCATGCATCCACTAATCTTTAATAAAATGTATAAGTTTGCAATAACTTACACTACTAGAAAAATGGTCTTTATTGATACTTATCTTGTGACACTTAATTAAGCCTGCCATTGATTTAGCCTGCCATTGATTCTGTTATTAGAATTCATTCTTTCTTGCAGTGTTTTCCAATATCAGTAGAGTTACTGAAGTATGATTAGCAGTTGTTTACAGTACTTCGTGGATTAGATAGTTTTACTTGGTAGTTTTGGTTTTTTTTTTTTTATCAGGTTGTCTATTTTTTTTGGGCAGTGTCTTCCCAACAGTTTATTAATCATAGACATTGTCATCCAACACAAGTGAGAATCAAAGCTCATCGCTAATATGTAACCGATGCAGTGATCAGATGGAATTGTTAACGTCACATACAACAAAGAATCTAAATCGCAAATTTTGGATTTGTAGAGGGTGTAAGAACTTTCAATGGGCAGAAGACCGTAAACCTAGTGAAGAGAAAATAGTCTTGTTGGTGGAAGAGGTTAGGAAACTAGCCTTGGAGATTGAGTGTTTGTCTGTTAAATTTCAATTATTGCATAAAGAGCTTGAGCATATGTGAGAATGTGAAGTGCAGAAGCGATTATTGGATGACGAACTCCGAAGGGGACAGACACCATGATATGATCTTATTAAAATAATCGTGATTGTTGTATTATGTTTTCTATTCAAGTATTTTGTTTAAGTTGTTTCACGTTGTACTATTTAACTGGAAAAAGACATGTACACATGTAATATTAGTTTGGCTTAATTTAATGATAAATTAAATTTCGATTGTATTGCCTTAATGTTGGAAGAATGTTGTGACTTGATATTCTGATTTCAATTGAACAATGACTAAAAAACATCATAAATATGTAACTTAAGCGGCACAATTGAACATCTAACAACACCAAACATTTTATGATCAAGCCCACAAGTTAAAAGATACAATGACTAAAGAACAGTGATTAAACAACATTATACATATGTAAGTTAATTGTAGTGAACATCTAAAAAAACCAAAATAATTTGATCAAACCCATAAGTTAAAAGATACAATAAATTTGATCAAGTGTTTGGTTCATTACTTGAAAACTCCCTCCGATTGGCATCCTCGAAATTTTGTTGAGGTAATTGTTGAAAGTTTACATGGTGCACTCCGCCATAGTTCATCCAAAACTGATAGTAAGGGGGAAAAATGCATGTTCTGGGAGTGCCTGTTGGGCTAGCTGTTGTATAACCAAAATAAAAAAAATTAAATACAAACTATTAAACATTTGATAATGAATGGAAATGACAAATAAAAAATTATTACCACGTTGATATTGCTCTCTTGTGTTGGGATTGTAGAAGCCACCTGAGAAGAGGAATCATGTATCTCCAAGTCCTACGAAAACAATCAAAACACAAATAAATAATTTGTAATTTATATTACTTTAATCAAATATAATTACCTCAACAGTTGCGCTTACCGAAATATTGTTCGACTTCTATTTTGGCCTATTAAATTGCTTTTGCTTTCTTTGACATGGCGGACGACCTTTACGACTGGATCCTGTATGATTTCGTTACAACTTCCCCACCAGCGACAGTTGTATCATCACTCTGACATTGAATATCCAGAGATACATCCTTCATTGCTTTCTCGATCCAGCCCATGACATTTTTATGGCTTTCTTTATTTTTTGAAGCTACCTCAGCAACATCATGAAACGCAGTGCACTCTTCTTTATATCACCGATGTTCAATGCTCGAACTGCTCGCATCATAACTGACTTTCACTTTACTGTAGTTTCTCTGCACATCTTTCCTCCACCTTCACATAATATACTTTTCAGGAAGTAATTTAATACGATTACGTGACAACACTGCAATGGCGTATCTGCAAAGTATGCCTTTATATTCAAACATTAAACACACACAACGAACTTCACCCTCATCTTTTTCAAAAATAACTGTAAAAGTTTTTTCTCTATTTTTTTTCATCATTTTCAATGACTTGATATTATGATCCGCCGCAATTGAAAACCTCACAATACATCTTATTCAGTAACTCCTGTTGAAATTCTTGAAACTTGGCAACAGTGTACACTTCTTTAACTTGCTTCTCCATTGCAAAACTAGTACGACATTGCATCCGTTGGCTAAAACACCTAGCATCTGCTTGCCACTCTTTCTCAATTTTACTTTCCATTGCTTTCTCATATTTCTCCACAAATTGCTTCAAAGTTGTTTTTGAGTTAACATACCCATCAAAGAAAGTATTCATGCTCTCACTACGTTGAGTAGTTGACATTCCAGCCCAAAAAGATGTTTTAACAAAACATGGAACCCAACGATTTCTTTCCTCGTATAAACCATTTAACCACTGATTATTACCAAGATCATATCTCTCTACCATGACATGCCAAGCTTCCTCAAATCAATAGGGGTTTGTGAATCATAAACAACATAATGCAATGAAACTCTAATGTCATAGTATTCTATATACCTTCCCAACTTCTCAGGCACCTTCTTTAGTATATGCCACAAACACCATCGGTGTCTTGTATTTGGAAAAACAATCTCAATTGCTTTTTTCATTGCTTTGTCTTGATCTGTGATGATTCCAAGGAGAGGACATCCATACATACATGAAAGTCATGTGTCGAATAACCACGTAAATGTCTCTGTGTCCTCATGCAAAATCAACCCACATCCTAGTAAAATTGAATGACCATGATGATTAACTCCCACAAAAGGAGCAAATGGCATGTCGTACTTATTTTTCAAGTAAGTGGTGTCAAAAGTAACAACATCTCCAAAATCTTTATGGGTTGCCTTGCTCCTTGGATCTGCCCAAAATACATTTTTTAACCGACCGTCCTCATCCAAGTCAAGACTGACGAAAAACCCATCATTTTATGTTTGCATTTTCTTAAAATATCTTTGAATTGCAACAACATCCCCTTCTCCGAGCCTTAATCGCCTAACCTTGTCAACATGATTTCTAGCATCTCTTTCCAAGAATGAGACGTTTTCAAAGCCACCAGCCTCAACAACAATAGACTTGAAACTTTGAGCCATTTTAATTCCTGCTTGCTCATTTATTTCAAGCTGCTTTCTAACAAAATGACTAATGGTACGGTTGCATCGATAATACCTACTCTTGCTCGGACTCACGGCATGGTTGTGTTCAAGGTACATATTTCCACTTACCCATTTTCCTGTAACAACATCCAAATGTCCTGCAATTTTAGCATTGCATCCAATTTTTTGGTTGGGTTGAAGCCGCAAAGCATTATCGGATTTGCTTTTTGACTTGCCATTTCGCCCACAAGTAAACGTCACATATCTTATACTCCCATCATCCCCTTTTCTACAAGATCTCCGCATTACTGGAAACCCCTCTTGAATGCCATAAGCTTTGTAATATTCAAACATTTCATCAGCACTGCTAAAAAACATCTCAACCTAAAGTTCAACAACTTTTTCCACCAATTCCTCATTATTTTCTTCAAAATCAGCCCCCTGTAAATTTTCCAATTCCTCCACCTCATCAACCTCCTCCATTTGTTCCAAATTGTCCATTTACTGCCGCAAATTAAAACATATCATAATTAATTAATTATTGCAAATTCATTAAATTTACAAACAATAATATAGAAACAGATCATAATTTAATAGATTATTCATTAATCTAGTCTCACTAGTAAGGAAAAATTCATATCGTGAAAATCAGAAGTGATACCAAATCCACAAATTGACAGCATTTTTTCATTCTTAATAATTTAATCAAGCTACATTGCATGCCTTTACTATGCTATCTGTAATGGTAACCCATGTAAATATGGAAGGTTGTTAAAAATCCGTAATGGTAAACCAAAGAAGATTGCCAAATACCTGTGAGGAGCAAGCCATTCAACAATGTTATCAACAACAATATTTGAAGTAGCACACGCAAGAAGCAAGGGTTCTGTACCTAGGTTGAACAAAGAGGAAGAAGAACCTGACGTATCCTAACCAAAACCACTTCGTTCACAGCAAATCCGAACAAACAAAACAAAATTCAAGCTGAAACAGTCCTGTTAAGAGAACGAAGAAAAGGAAGGAGCAAGGGTTCAACTGGGTTAAAGAAAGAGGAAGAAGAAGGCTGCAAACCAAAACCGAGAATAAAGAACAAAAGTTCAAGCCGAAGATGTCGTCATTCGTTGAAATCACAACAAAGAACTTCCATTCAAGCCAAGACGTCGTCGTTCTGTTGTGAACTTCCATTCAAGCCGAGACGTCGTCGTTCGTTGAAATCAGAACGAACGCAAAATTTAAGCCGAAACGTCGACGTTCAACACAGATTGAAAAAAAAAAATTAGCCCGAAACGATGCCGTTTTGAGTTGTTTCGGGGTTTGACCCGGGGCAAACATCAGCGCTGTTATAAAATTTCATTATCTCTATCAATAAAATAAAAAACAATTTCATTAATAATTTTTTTGGTGCAATGATTATAATTCACATTAAAAACTTATTATACCGAAAATTATATATTTACTAACTTTTAATAATGAAACTTTTAGGCGGGGCACATTGTTATTGACAACTGTTAATGTACAAGATTGAATAGACACCAAAGGTAAAATAATAAAAGAGAAAGAAAGTTAAAAGTAAAAAAATTTATTTATCAGCAGGGGGTTTTGATGGATAATAAAAATGAGGGAGTATCACTTAGTTTTGTTAAAAAAGAGCGGGCTTTCTCTCATTTTCCCATATATTCATTTTTTATAGAGTTTAGAAATAATGGAAGTTCGTTGTGGAATAATTTGGTAGTGAGCCAGAGCTATTCATTAGCATTGGGTGGGCATTACCAAACTGGAATGGGCATAACCGAACTGGAAGCTATAAAATTGCTGGTTTGATTTTTGATTCTTAATTATAATATTGAAAAACTGGATTTTTTTTAATTTTTGAATTCGACGCATATTATGTTATTATTGGTGGGCCAAAAAATTAAATTATATAAAAGAAAAAGAAAAAATAAAAAAATAAAAACATATATAGTTTATAATTCTTTTAAGAGTGATGATAGAGATATAAACAGTTTATATAAGTTTGCGTATGTAGGATGAATTTTTTTTTTATTTTTCCCCAATTAAATCACTATGGGAACCCTTATTATTATTATTATTATTATTATTATTATTATTATTATTATTATTAATGAATTTTTTTATCCAACGGGAAATTGAGTATTACCCTTCTTTTTTTAGTGAAACTAAGCAAAACCCTATAGTGTTTAAATAAGTTGGCATTTTGATAATGCCCTAATAGTTTTTACAGAGCCAACGGGGGTTGGGGACATCAAAAAGCAATCATTCTCACACACTTAATTTTGGATACAATTACATAATGTGCTTCTTATGAGCCTGGATAAATATGCAGTTCAAAAACTGGGGTCTTTGATAGGAAAAGCGAAAGATGTGGACACCGACGAAGCAGGGGAATGCGTGGGGCCTATTGTTCGAACAAGAATTTCAGTGGATGCCACCAGACCACTGAAAAGATTCTTTTCTTACAACAAGAAGATGGAGTTAAAATCCCAATAGGAGTCCAATATGAAAGGCTCCCCAAATTTTGTTTCTGTTGTGGGCTAGTAGGACACCAATACAGGGAATGCTTAAAGTATAAGGGGCAACCAAAGGAGAAATTAGCCTACGGATCATGGCTAAAAGCATTGCCAATGGCTGAATGGAACAGGAAAAACAGAGGTAAAGGAAAATGGAACAAAGAGCATCATCAACAAAATTTGGAAATGGTGAACATAACAAGCCAGAATCACGCTCAAACTAGGCAAACCCAAAACAACCTGAAAAAAAGATAATGGGTCGGGTCAAAGCGAAAGCGGTCAGCCCACAACCCCAATGGAGGTGGGAAAGGAGAGAGAAGTAGCTGAAGAACATTTAATGCAAGTAGCTGTGAAGGCTACAAATATCAGAGATAGCAGACTACACGATATTGGGGAAGCAAAATTGAGCAATGCAGCTGGAAAATGTTCACCTAGGAAATTGCAATGCAGGGCGGGAACCAGTGGAAGGAGGGAAAGTGAAAGGTAAAATGAAATCAAACTCGAGTTTATTCCAAATCCACAAGAAATAAGCAGCCAGAATATTTCGGAAGTTGAGGAGTCAGTAAATAGGCCGATAAAAACCAATTCAAAGTCCAAAAGCCGAAAATGGAAAGCAACAACAAGAGCTCAAACGAAAAAAGAAAGCATCATGGGGAGACAAACAAAGGCTAAAAGACCAAGCAGTGCACTTAGCGGCCAAAGCCCAAAGTCAAAGCGAGCAAAGTTACATAACCCGAATAAAGCTCTCAACAACAAACTTCAAATTAACGACCCTGGAATGAAAATTCAGCTAGCTTGGGAACAACACAATGCTATGGCCTTGGAGGATATAGAAATAATTCCAAAAGATATAGCGGCAGGAGTTAGTGATCAGCCCTGCTGACAGTTATGAAACTCATAAGCTGGAACGTTCGGGGTTTGGAGAATCCCCGGACTCGCCTAGCTATGAGGAAAATTCTTCAAAAATACAGACCTCAACTTATTTTGTTTGCAAAACGAAGTTGGAGTCTGTACAAATCCATGAAGAATGTAAAAAGTTTAACTTTGATAAGTGTATTGCTGTAAGTAGAAAAGGGAAAAGCGGAGGCATAGCTATGATGTGGAATTATGACATTAATGTAAACATTCTCTCCTACAGTAGGCATTACATCAATGCTGAAGTGCAGTGTGGCAATGGCAAAAAATGGCGATATACTGGAGTCTATGGGCATCCGGAAACTCAACAAAAGAAGCATACGTGGACTTTATTACGAAGGTTATCAGGTTTGTCCTCAAAACCATGGCTGTGCTTTGGTGATTTTAATGAAATATTGAGCTTGGATGAGAAAAGTGAGGGAATGATAAAAACATTTGGATGGTATCTGAGTTCAGAGAAGCTGTTCAAGATAGTAAGTTGGTTGATTTGGGTTATAAAGGGTATCAATTCACGTGGAGTAATGGCAGGTATGGGCCACACTTTGTGGAAGAGAGGTTAAATAGATTCTTATGTAATGATGAGGGAGAGAATCATTTCCAGGAGCAACCGTGCACAAACTTAGTTAGTGTAGGTTCTGATAATTATCCAATAATGATGGAGATAAAAGAGAAAGGCCCGGTTTGCAGTATGTGAAAAAACCTTTCCCAGGGTGCATTACGAGGACATGTGGAGTTTGTATGATGCTTGTAAAAACATAATAAAAGTTGAATGAGAGAAATATGGTGATGTAAAAGGTGGAAGCTGTTGAGTGTTAGAAAATGCATATTTATAAAGGAGAAAACCATCATTTTACATTTCAAGTCTTACTAACAACTCTTACTTTTATGTATTTAACCTTCTTGTGATGTAATTACGTGTGTGTTATTTTAATTAAGTATTTTATGTATTTTAGGGGCATTATAGTCATTTCACAATAAAGGGGAGATCAGACGGCAAAACGGACATCACTTTTGAACTCAGGACGATCGAAACCTTAGGAGGAGCATAAAAGGAAAAATGGCACTATTCACATGTACGGTACTATTCACGTATACGGTACTGTATATGTTACTGTTCACGGCACTGTTCACATAGACGGATTGATGATGTGGCATTGACCGATGATGTGGCATTGACTGATGAGGTGTCACGATCCTGTTGGACTAAAATTCTTATGTACTATTGATGGTGACGTGGCAGCATATCAGTGGACGAAAAATCTCGCGTACGGTGCATGCATCACACAGGATTATTTTCAACCAAACCGCGTTACTGTTCATCCGCGTGGTCAAACCGTGGACTGTTGACTGATGACGTGGCGCAATCCTGAGCGTCCAAACTGTTTTTAATCCGATGGCCATGATTTACTCCATGTATCTATAAAAATGGGGCCTTCTCCCCCTAATTTGATATTTCTGAATCCATTTTTGGGATCCATTTTCTGTAATTCCTTCTCCATCTTGTATTTTCTTTGTATTTTAATAAATTTTCATTTTGCCCCTAGTTCAATTATGAGTAGCTAATTTCCTTTCAAGCTTGGGTTGAAGGTGAAGTCTCAACATGTGTCATGGGCTTTATTTGGTAAATTTATTTTCTTTTCCCCTCTAGTTTTTGTGGATGATTTGACTTATCGTCGATAAATAATACTGATCTTGTCTAGTACCGCCTTGGTTTCACCGGCCCTCTAGTACAAGGTTATTATTATTTGGCACGATAAGCCCTTAACACCATATTGATTAGAGCGTGGTTCATGAGGTGTGAATTCCCCCCTCATGATTTAACTGGCATTAATAAGGATTATTTAGCCCATGATGCATGTTGATACGGATCCAGATACCCAAGTACGTCATTTCAATAGAATTCTCTTCAATTTATTCTTGTCATTTCAATTCCAATTTTAGAATTTATTCTCGCCATTTTAATTTAAGTTTTAGTATATTCCAATTCATTTCCACCACAAATCCAACCACCCATTTACAAAATTAATTCTACACGCAATTAAAATCCACCTCCTCGTGGGATCGACACTCGTCACTATTGATTTATACTACAATAGATTCGTGCGCTTGCGAGTACATTAAAATTTGCACAACAGAAGCCCTGTAATGCAATTCAAGGCAGTGGCAAAGTCATCGTTGACCCAATTAAAATGGTGGAGTGAGGAGGAGTTTGGAGGTCGGGAAAGGAAGTTAAAAACTCTGATGAAAGAACTCCAAAAGGCAAAGCAAAGCAAGGTGCAATATGAAGAGGCCAATGACATAAGGCAGATTGAAAAGCAAATCCATAATATTTTGCTGGAGGAGGAAATTTATTGGAGACACAGAGCTAGAGCTGACTGGCTGCAAGCAGGTGACAAAAATACCAAAATTTTCCACTCAAAAGCCACAGTTAGAAAGAGGAAAAATAAAATTTGGGGTGTGGAAGACAGAGAAGGCAACTGGACAAAAGACGGAGAAGCTGTAAAAAGAGAGTTCTGTGATTATTTCCAACAACTTTTCACATCCTCAAAGCCGAGCCAAGATCAGATGAATGCAGCGCTGGAGGGTTTAACACCAAAGCTCAAAGCTACCATGAATAACCAGCTGAATGCTCCTTTTACAGCAGAGGAAATATCACAAGGCTTGTTCCAAATGTGTCCCACTAAGGCACTTGGTCCAGACGGATTGCATGCAGTTTTTTTTCAAAAGCATTGGCAGCATGTAGGCAAAGGAGTGACCCAAACCTATCTGCACATATTGAATTAGCAAGGTAACCTCAGCCCCCTAAATCATACATTCATTGCCTTGATTTTGAAAGTTGCCAAACCTAGGAAAGTTACCGAATACAGACCTATTAGTCTATGTAATGTGGTGTATAGAATTGTTGCAAAAGTCATAGCTAATAGGTTAAAGCAAGTTCTCCACCAAATCATTTCCCCATCTCAAAGTGCACTCATACCCAATAGAATTATTACAGATAATATTGTTATTTGGTACGAATGCCTCCACAAAATAAGGCACAGTAAAGGGAGGAAAAATGGGCTGGTATCTGTCAAGTTTGATATTAGCAAAGCTTATAATAGGGTAGAATGGGGTTTTCTGGAGCACATTATGAGGAGATTAGGCTTCACAGAAAAATGGGTACATCTTCTTTTTCAATCATCATTAATGGGGCTGCCACATGTTTAATTCAACCTCAAAGGGGGCTGCGGCAGGGGTGCCCTCTATCACCTTACTTGTTTATATTATGTGCAGAAGCTTTCTCTAATTTGCTCATGCAGCCAGAAAGGGAGAAAATGATTCATGGACTCAAATTTGATAAACAAGTAACGGTCTCACATCTTTTGTTCGCTGATGACAGCCTTGTTTTCAGCAAAGCATCTGTTGAAGATTGTCGAAACTTAAAAGCAATTTTCGATTGCTATGCAGCCGCCTCAGGACAAATTTTCAACTATGAAAAATCTTCAATGTTTTGTAGTGGAAAACTTCCAGCAGAGCAAATCACAGCCATAAAAAACATCTTCCAATTGAAGATGGTGTCTAAATACAAAAAATATTTAGGCTTACCATCCATGATTGAAAGAAAAAAGATGAGTTTCTTTAATGAAGTGAAGCTAAAAGTTCTGAGTAAGATTTCAAATTGGCAAAATAAATTTTTCTCATGCGGAGGCAAAGATGTGTTGATAAAGGCGCCAGCACATGCTGTCCCAGCTTACGCAATGAGTGAAATATAAGTGTGCAACCCAAGAGGGGGGTGAATTGGTATTTTAAAAATTATCCTAGCAAATCCACACAACAAACAATCTAACTTCTTAATAAAATTGAAAGCAATAAGTTCAATAAAAGCACAATAACAAATGAGTAAGGGAGAAGAGAAACAAACACACGAATTTTTTACGTGGTTCGGCAATCCCCGCCTACGTCCACGCCTCCAAGCGATCCAAGCTTGAGGATTTGACTATCCGAGCCTTTCCAAGGCTTCAACCGTTTACAATTGACTTCAAGGTGTCAATGAACCTTTACAACAAAGAGATTATCTCTCAATCTCTTCACTCAAGTGTCTCACACACTCAAACACTTACAATTAAGATGAAGAAATGAAAGTTACAACAAAACTCACTCAAATAGTAGATATTCAAAAATGAAGAACAAGAGATGATTCAATGTGTTTTGTGATTTGCAAATTGAAAGCTCAAGATATCCCGTGTGCTTTTTGTTTATGCTTGCTGGAGAGCTTGAAAATGAATTGGATTTGAGTTTATATAGTTTGAGCTCAAAAACTAGTCATTATGCACATTTTGGTTATAACCGGCTTACCGATTATGGAATCCGGTTAGCCACTTTTATGTTACTGTTAAGGCAAAAATTTGAATTTCAGAATATCCGGTATGCTGCTTTTCATATCCGGTTAGCTGCTTTTGAAATTCGGATAGCCGTTTATGCTCCAGAAGCTTACTGTCCCGAATCCGGATTACCGTTTACCATATCCGGTTAGCCGCTTGCTACAGTAACTGCTACAGTGAAATATTTTCTAATTTTATAGTTTGACCCTAAAACTTTATAAAACTATATTATGGCCCAAAATGTTATGAAAGCTTTCAAATAGGTCCAATTTCAGAATTTCTAAATAATACTTTGTGAATCCCAAAACTTTCTGAAATTATGATTACACCCAAATTATGTGAAATTACAGAATGACCCAAAATATTTAAATATTTTCAAATAGGTCCAAATCTGAAATTTTAAAACAATATCAAAGGTTTTAAAATACTTTCATTTTAGTCCAAAATACTTTAATTCCATAACATCATTTTCTTAAAAAGCACAATTCATAAATCTTTGTTTAATCAATACATGTGGTTTGTTTTCATCAAAATCAATATCCATATCCATATAGGTTAACAATCTCCCCCTTTTTGATGATGACAAAACACATTATAAAAATTTAATCTAGTTATTAAAAGCTCCCCCTTAATCAATACAAGTGATTAAAAAGACTCCCCCTGCATACATGCATATTTTTATAACACTTTTTATAACACATATTAAATTATTCTCCCATTTATCATAAAAAAGAATAAAAGCTCCCCCTATCAATCATCAAAGTCGTAATACAATCACATTAGTTAAAAAAATATCCATAAGCATAAGGAAATCCATATAATCCATAACAAATAATCAAAACAAATCCATATCATCCAAAACAAATACATAATCCAAATGCATAATAACCATCCACATAGTCGAAAATAAAAGAACATAATGCAGTAAATGAAATGTAGGTGTGTCCAAATACAAGCATAAGAGACTACTGAGGTGGTGAGGATGGTGGTGATGGAGGTGGATACGGATATGGAATGCCGAAGTGCTCAAAGAGAAGGCGCTGTCCATGAATGAGCTGCTGCTGCTGCTACTGAAACTCAGTCTGCCGCACCGAGAGTGTCCGCACTTCATCCATAAGCTGCTGAAGAGTAACCTCTTCAGAGGTAGGAGGATGTAGAGGTGATGAAGCGGATGCAGAGGCACTAGGAGCTGAAACAATCACAGGAGGATCTCGGCGTCTACGCTACCCCCGAAATGAGAGTGAGAAAACGGGTAGCTGATCGACTGGAACCACAGCATTAAGTGGCCGATCATCATTTGGAGCAAGAAAGGTAAACTTGTTTTCAGTGAATTTGACCCAAGTGTCATTTTTCCACTCAAAGCCTAAGCCGAAAATAACATCATCCCCGATACCCTTAGACGGTTTACACGACGGTTCTTGAATCGGTACATCAAAATATTAAAGGATTTGAGTAATGAAGTGACCATATGGAAGGGAGCGGGTAATCAAGACAGGTATGGTCAATATAGTTCAGATGATGGTATAGCCCAAGTTAACCGAACGACGTCTAAGAATACAGTCAATCAAAGCAACGTCCATGTGAGAAACCTCATCCAAATGCCCTGATCTAGGAAGTACAATGGACTGAATAATGCGAAGCAAAATGCGAGTTTGAAGACAAAGACACTGAGTGCGGAAATGAATGGTACAATCTTCAACAGAAAGATCATTAAGCCGACAAATATTACGAACGGCGTCAACATGAACATAACTAGCAAGTTTAAGAGATTTCCTAGGCAAATAAATTTCTAGGCCAAAATCGGATGATCCTAGGATAGAGTTCAACAGGGAAACATCAAAATCAATCATAACTCCTCCAACATTGGTGATTACTCGAGTCTTGTTCTCCTCGGAAACGTCCATATTCGAGTAAAACACTTTCACCAAGTCGGGATACAATTTCTCCTAAATCATAAGTGCATCAATCCAACCAACATCTCCCAACAATTGAAATAAATTTCTATGACTAATATTGAGAGTATGAATCAAATCCGGTAAAACATAAGACGTATTGAGTACCTTACGAGTCCTGAAGCTTTGTTGAAACCGTTTGACTAGATGTTTCTTGTTCTGAAAGTGTGTGGACTCAAAATTAGATTGGTTGGAGGTGCCCCCTGCTTCCCGTGACCGGTTGGTTGGTTGAACCGGTTCTTTGCCTTTTCTTCGAACCGGCCGTGAGCTTGACATATTGATTTAGAGTGATTTGAGGTTGAAAGAAGCAAAGAGAATGAAGATTATGAAGATTGAAAGTGATTTTGAGAAGCAATTTGGATCAAAAACGACTTGAGGGGAAGAATTTTAGAGAGAGGACAATTCAGTTAAACCCTAAGTTGAATTTGGGATCTGGAGATTTAGATGTTGAAAATAGATTTTAAGTATGATTTTGGGCATAAGAACGGATGGGGATTAAGATTTATGGATTGATTTGCATCAAAACCGAGTAGAAATGGTGGATTTTGGAGTGAAAAACGAGAGAAATGAACCGATTTTTAAAGAGAGAACGAGATCTGGATTGCCGAATGAGAGGGAGAAGATGAACAGTTAATATAGTCTCGAATCCGGCTTGCCGGATGTCTTTAACCGAAAATTCGGTTACATTCCAGCAAGGCATTCACGCTAATTCGGCTAACCGGATTTCACTAACCGGTTAGCCAGTTATGGGACAGTGAACAAAAACTCGTATCCGGCTTTCTGGTTTATCTAACTGGTTGTCCGGTTTTGAGGCAGAAAGTTGCCTTTCGAATTCGGTTTTCTGAATTTAAGAACCGGTTAGCCAGTTGTGAAGCAGAACCATGCAAAACGTATCCGGCTTTCCGGTTTGTCTAACCGGCTGTCCGGTTTTGAGGCAGAGAGGAGGCTTAGCAAATCCAATTTTTCGGATTGATAAATCCGGTTATCCGAATGTTGACCCAAGAACAACCAAAGCTAATCCGGCTTACCGGTTAGCTAAATCCGGTTATCCAAAATTTGTCCCGAGAGAAATCAATAAGAAAGTGGTTTTCTGGATGAGAGGAAGTGGTATACCGGTTTAGACTTGGAAATCTTTTTGTCTCTAATTGAATTTTGGCAAGCTCTTATACTTGTATACACACACCATTTTATTTTTGACTTTTAAAATTGATTAATTTTAAATCATTTTGAGATTTAAAACTTTTCAATAAGCCATTTAATGCATGAAACATAAAATTATAAAATTATAAGCATATCAAGCTATCTAATTCATGAAGCATAAATCCATATAATAACAAACATATCAAGCCATTTAGTAAAACATAAGTCAAGATGCAACATTCATCATTCCAAGCTCATGTCTTATCTTTATAAAATGCTCTTCGCTAAAAGGTTTTGTAAAGATATCCGCAAGCTGATTTTCAGTTGAAACAAATTTAATTACAACATCTCATTTTTTAACATGATCTCTAAGAAATTATGTCTAATTTCTATATGCTTAGTCCTAGAATGTTGAATAGGATTCTTGAAAAGATTTATAGCACTAGTATTGTCACACAAGATAGGTATTTGATCAAGTTTAATACCATAGTCTCTAAGGGTTTGTTTCATCCAAAGAATTTATGCACAACAACTACTTGCGGCAATATATTCTACCTCAGTGGTTGAAAGTGCAACCGAGTTTGTTTCTTACTAAACCAAGAGACAAGTGAATGGCCTAGGAAGACATGTTCCACTAGTACTTATTCTATCAACCTTATAACCGGTAAAATCGGCATCCGAATAACAAGTTAAGTCAATATGAGTTCCCCTAGGATACCAAAGGCCAAGATTAATGGTGCCAATCAAATATCGAAAAATGCGTTTGACAGGAAGCATGTGTGACTCTTTAGGACAAGATTGAAATCTAGCACACAAATATACACTAAACATAATATCAGGCCTACTAGCAATTAAATAGAGTAAGGATCCGATCATACCTCTATATGTCTTAATATCAACTTCCTTACCTTTCTCATCTTTGTCTAGCTTGATGGTAGTACTCATTGGAGTGCTTTTTGCCGTTCCATTATCATAGCCAAATCTTTTGAGTAGATCTTTCACGTACTTGGCTTGATTTATGAAAATTCATTCCTCGTTTTGTTTGATTTGGAGTCCAAGGAAGTACTTCAACTCTTCTATCATACTCATTTCAAATTCTTTGCTCATACACGATGAAAATTCTTTACACAACAACTCATTAGTAGAACCAAAAATAATATCATCAACATAAATTTGAACAATAAGTATATTTTGGTTCTTATGCTTAACAAATAAAGTTGTGTTCGCTTTTCCCATCGAAAAATCGTTATCCAACAAGAAGTTTTTTAAGCCTATCATACCAAGCTCTAGGTACTTGCTTTAGTCCATACAAAGCCTTAGATAACTTATACACATGATCTGGAAAATTTTCATTTTCAAAACCAAGAGGTTGTTTCACATAAACTTCCTCCATAATATAACCATTTAAGAAAGCACTCTTAACATCCATTTGATATAAAATAAAATCCTTATGACATGCATATGCTAACAACATCCTAATGGATTCTAACCTTGCTACAGGTGCAAATGTTTCATCAAAATCAATTCATTCTTCTTGGTTGTAACCTTGAGCCACTAATCTAGCTTTATTTCTTACAACCACACCGGATTCATCCATTTTGTTTCTAAATACCCATTTAGTGCCTATAATGGATTGATGTTATGGATTAGGAATTAATTCCCACACATTGTTTCTTTCAAATTGATTCAACTCCTCTTGCATAGCTATAATCTAAGATTCATCATTTTCCGCATCCGCAAAGGATTTTGGTTCAATTTGAGAGATAAATGCAGCATGCTCACATGTGTTCCTAAGAGATGATCTAGTTGTAATACCTCGTGAGAGATCTCCTAAAATTACATCCTTAGGGTAAGAAGAAACATACCTCCACTCCTTGGGGAGTGTTTGAGAAGTACCTGCATTTTGCTCTGCATTTGTTTCTTCATGGTGCTCCTCTTGAATTCCATGTGGTGCATCTTTTTGGTTGTCAATTGATGCGTCTTCTCGTTGTTCTTCTTCTGCATTATCATCAACAACTACTTTCTCCATAGAGGAGGGATTAGACTCATCAAATGTAACATGCATAGATTTTTCCACAACTAAAGTTCTTTTATTATAAACCCTATAAGCTTTGCTTGAGTTTAAATAACCAAGAAAAATGCCAACATCAGATTTTGGATCAAATTTACCAAGATTATCTTTTGTGTTCAAAACAAAATATTTGCATCCAAAGACTTTAAAATAGCCAATGTTGGGTTTTCTATCTTTCCAAAGCTCATAAGGAGTATTATTAAGATTATGTCTAATCAACACACGATTCAAAACATAACAAGCGGTGTTGACGGCTTCGACCCAAAAATACTTAGGCAAAGAATTTTCATTCAACATGGTCCTAGCCATTTTTTGAATAGACCTATTCTTTCTCTCTACAACTCCATTTTGTTGTGGAGTCCTAGGTGATGAAAATTGATGTTCAATGCCAAAGTCATTACAAAAATTTTCAAATGTATGATTTTCAAATTCTCCACCATGATCACTTCTAATACAAGTAATAGAATAACCTTTTTCATTTTGAACATTTTTATAGAAAATTCGAAATGCATCAATGGCATCATCCTTATTAGCTAAGAACAATACCCATGTGTATCTAGAATAATCATCTACAATTACAAATGCATAAAATTTGCCACTTAAACTAGCATATCTAGAAGGTCCAAACAAATCTATGTGAAGTAATTGAAGTGGTTTTGAAGTAGAGACATGATTCTTGCTTTTGAAGGAAGTTTTGATTTGTTTTCCAAATTGGCAAGCTTCACAAATTCTATCTTTTTGAAAAATGATTTTTGGAAGACCTTTAACCAAATCATTTTTCACGATTTTTGAAATCAAATCCATGCTTGCATGACCTAATCTTCTATGCCACAACCAACCATCATCATGTAATGCGGAGAAACATTTATCATTTGTCGATGCACAATCTATATTAATGATATAGACATTAACACATCTATTTTCTACAAACAAAACTTTCTCATCACATGCATTCTCAATAACACATTTTGATTCATCAAAGATAACTCTATATCCTTTATCACATAATTGACTAATACTAAGCAAGTTGTGTTTTACGTTTTCAACCAAACACACATTTTCAATGAGAGTAGAGGATACATTACCGACATTTCCAATGCCAATGATTTTTCCTTTTGAATTATCTCCAAACGATACATCTCCACCATTTTCGATCTTAGTAAAACTTGAAAACCAAGAATAATTCCTTGTCATATGTCTTGAACAACTGTTGTCCAAGTGCCACTTATTCTTCTTCTTCTTCAAGCCCTGTAGAGAAAATCTCAAGTTTTAGGTACCCAAATCTTTTTGGGTCATTGAGAGCTAGCAATGGTTCCTTTCGGAACCCAAACACATTTCACACCATAATATGCATTTCTCTTCACTGCACATCTATTTTTCATATGACCATCTTGATTACAATAATGACATACAATTTGATTGTTAATAGATGTATTATTCACAAAATAACTCTTGTAATATTTTTGTTTCAAATTTGGTTTATAACCAATGCCTCCTTTGTCAAATACACATTTTTGTGAGTTTAGCAAGTTGTCCAACATCTTTTGCCCATTTGTGAATTTTAGCACAATTTCATTTAGTTCATTGCTCTTCTTTCTAAGCATTTCATTTTCATTTTTCAAGTCATTCACGTGTGACTCTAAGTGCTCATGTGGAGTGCTAGAATTCTCAAATAATGCAATTCTATCATGCAATGTTTTATTTTCTAATTCTAGGCATGTAATCTTTGCACTAAATGATTCATTTTCATTTTTAAGCTCTATCATCTTCTTTTTAAGACATATATTTTTTTTACCAATCTTTATCAGCTCATCATGCAAATCCTTAAAGGCATCATGTAATTCATCATATGTAGGAAGAACACTTACCTTATCAAGTTCATCACATGATTCTTCCCCAAAGGCCATGAGAACTAAATTTGTCATTTCTTGTTGCTCATCATCATCACTTGTTTCCTCATCGCTATCATCCCACGTGGCCACCATAGCTTTCTTCTTGAGTTTGTTGAGAAGAGGACATTCCGGTCGTATGTGTCCGGGCTTCTTGCATTCATAACAAGTGATTTTCTCTTTCTTCTCCTTCTTATTCTTGTAGCCTCTGAATTTTCTCTGCTCATTATTCTTCTTGTAAAATTTTCTGAATCTTCTAACCAACATTGCCAACTCCTCATCATCCATTTCACTTTCCTCATCACTCTCACGTTTTGAAACCTTGAGAGCAATGTTTTTCTTCTTTTCCTCATGCCCTTTTTCCGCTGCCAAATCTTCTTCATATGAAATGAGAAAACCAATTAAATCATCAATAGGTAATACATTTAAATCTTTGGCTTCCTCAATGGCAGTCCTTTTTGGTCTCCATTCCTTATGTAGCGACCTAATGATTTTCTTAACTTTCTCGCTATTTGAAAAGGTCTTTCCTAGGGCTCCTAGAGTGTTCACTATGTCCATAAATCTAGTATATATAGAGTACACATTGTCATTTTGTTCCATTTGGAACAATTCATACTGTCGAGTGTACCTACTTATTTTAGATTCTTTTACTTGGTTCGTGCCTTCATAAACAACTTCAAGTTTGTGCCAAATTTCATTAGCACTTTCGTAACTAGACACTCTATGAAACTCTTTCTTATCTAGTGCACAAAACAAGGCATTCATAGCCTTGGAATTTAGAGAAGCTTTTCTCTTTTCGAATTCATTCCATTCTTGTGAAGGTTTTGGAATATCTTCCCCGACTTCATTTTTAGTCAAAGGCATGAAAGGACTATCATTAACGATTTCCCAAATTTCATAATCTAAGGCTTGCAAGTAAATTCTCATCCTAGTTTTCCAATACGGGTAATCGTTTCCATCAAAGTAAGGTGGTCTAGTGGTGGACTGTCCTTCCCTAAATGTGGAATCATTTTGAGTTGCCATTGATCTTTAGCTCTAGACGGTTAAGTCTAAATAAGAGCACCTTGCTCTGATACTAAATGAAATATAAGTGTGCAACCCAATAGGGGGGTGAATTGATATTTTAAAAATTATCCTAGTAAATCCACACAACAAACAATCTAACTTCTTAATAAAATTGAAAGCAATAAGTTCAATAAAAGCACAATAACAAATGAGTAAGGGAGAAGAGAAACAAACACACTAATTTTTTACGTGGTTCGGCAATCCCCGCCTACGTCCACGCCTCCAAGCAATCCAAGCTTGAGGATTTCACTATCCGAGCCTTTCCAAGGCTTCAACCGTTTACAATTTACTTTAAGGTGTCAATGAACCTTTACAACAAAGAGATTATCTCTCAATCTCTTCACTCAAGTGTCTCACACACTCAAACACTTACAATTAAGATGAAGAAATGAAAGTTACAACAAAACTCACTCAAAGAGTAGATATTAAAAAATGAAGAACAAGAGATGATTCAATGTGTTTTGTGATTTACAAATTGAAAGCTCAAGATATCTCGTGTGCTTTTTGTTTATGCTTGCTGGAGAGCTTGAAAATGAATTGGATTTGAGTTTATATAGTTTGAGCTCAAAAACTAGTCGTTATGCACATTTTGGTCATAACCGGCTTACCGATTATGGAATCCGGTTAGCCGCTTTTATGTTACCATTAAGGCAAAATTTTGAATTTCAAAATATCCAGCATGCCGCTTTTCATATCCGGTTAGCCGCTTTTGAAATCCGGATTGCCGCCTGCAAAATCCGGATAGCCGTTTATGCTCCAGACGCTTACTGCCCCGAATCTGGATTGCCGTTTACCATATCCGGTTAGCCGCTTGCTACAGTAACTGCTACAGTGAATTATTTTCTAATTTTATAGTTTGACCCCAAAACTTTATAAAATTATATTATGGCCCAAAACGTTATGAAAGCTTTCAAATA
The DNA here is from genome assembly GCA_039657385.1 of Citrus x changshan-huyou. NCBI lineage: Eukaryota > Viridiplantae > Streptophyta > Magnoliopsida > Sapindales > Rutaceae > Citrus > Citrus x changshan-huyou. Next base: position 15,593,660 of record CM077547.1, on the reverse strand, counting down.
GGTCCAATTTCAGAATTTCTAAATAATGCTTTGTCAATCTCAAAACTTTTTGAAATAATATAATGTAATGTTCCAGTCAGGAATTTTAAAGTGCGGGAAACCTTTAAAACCGTATGGTTTTAAATGCTTAAAACTGTAAGCCTTTAAAGCCATGTGGTTTTAAAGCTTTTCCGAACTTTCCCGCACTTTAAAATTCATGACCAGAAAACTACTCTCTCTCTCTCTCTCTCTCTTTATATATATATATATTATAGTGCACCACTTTTTTTAAAAAAGAAAGATCCTCTATATTTTTTTATACATAAATAGGTGATTAAAAAAAATAAAATATAGGGTAATACTCCAAATTAAAGTGGGATAGCATAATAAATTAACAAACAATTTCCTTTTTTTCTTTTATATATAGGCTCAAAGGGGTAATTATGGATATTTGACAGTAAGTGTTGGTTGTTTTCTAATACTATTGGTGTCAATATGCAAGTATACACAACAAGTAATATAATGATAAATATTCAAGATCGTTTCCACATGGATTGTTGTATTGGGAATTGCTACAACAATTTTATCAGTGCAATTTTTATTCTAAATTTGAACTAAAACAAATTATTAAACAAATGAACTAATTAAAATAAAAAGGCAATAAGAAAAATGCAATAAAGTAAATATCACAGCTAATATAAGAATGTAACCAAGGGGAATAAAGTAATTGAGTGATTAAACGCACTTAATGGTTTTGATTATTTTTTTAATGTTTGGTTCGGTTGGTATAACATTGGGTACAACACTGAGCAGAATCCTTATGTATCCTCAGCTATCACATGTTGGATGTCTTATAGCTAAATGCAACTTAACAGTGATCAATTGTTAGGCTAATATTAGATATAACATTACAGATTTTAGATTCTAATTACCCTATGAGGTGAATCCCTATACCTAGTTCATCTTTAGTTTTAGATTAAGCATGACCCTTTTCGAATCAAGTTAAACTCAACTCAGGAAACCCAATCTAAAACTAAGTATTGTTATGATATGTTTTACTAAGACAGACCTTTTTGAGGCTCTTCCTTAGCTAGTATCACTAAATGGGTGGTCAGCCGAAATAGTGAATTGAAATAAGTATTATCAAAATAACGTGCTATAGTAAACATGCGGCAACACAAAATATCAGTCAATTAACTATTAGGATTGTTTATCACTCAACCACAAGTAAATTTAGTTCATATTTTGTGACAAAATAAAAAGCAAAATAGTTTCAGCAACAATTCATCATAACAAGATAAAATAAAAGAACAAGAAATAAGAGTTGAGATCCACTTGATGTTCTTCTTCAATCCATTAGTTCAATCACCAATTCTCTTATTGATCTTTGGGTTCCCTCGTTTTGTTTCTCTTTTTTTTTTCTTCAATGACAACCTCTCCTCCTTTTTTCTTTGTACGTGTGCTCCTTTTTATAGTTTAAAATTAGAGTAAATGAAAGTTTAGGGCGCGCATCTTTTAGATTAGGAAACCCTAGATCGCAATCTTTTAAGTATCTAGTGCGAAATCTACTTTGTCATTACTCTATGATTGCTACAGCAACAATGCTACAACATCATTGCTACAACATTGATTTCAACATCTGCACTGTTCCAGACTTTCTTTAATTCTTATCTAACCACATTCTTTCCCTATCTTCACAAGCCTGTTACAACCGTAATCCTTCTATGAAATTTGAACTTCCGGTTACCTACAATCATGTATATTATCTAAGCACATAATTTATTCTAAATCAAACAAAACTTATTGAAAGTAAACTAAAAAGGATGTTTAAGCAAAACATTACTAAAATGCACAAAAAACATGTTATTTACTCTGTAAGTAATCATGATTTAAGTCTAAAGGTGTCATGATAACTCTCATTTCATAGAGTTATCACACCTCCAAACTTAAACCATTACTTATCCTCAAGTAATGACAACAACACTCACACATTCGATCACACAATCATGCAACAACAACTTAGCTCTGTTATCAAATTTGTAAGCATTCTTCAACCCTTAGATCATACTCTAAATCATGCAAAATTGTCTTAGCAAGTCAATTCTAGATTTAGGCTTTATCTTGTTCAGATTGTGTGTGTACTTTGATCAAGTTCCAGAGGTGCTGCAACATTGCACATACATTACATATGATTCAGAGATAAAACACAAGTACCTTCACATATGGGGGAGCAAAAATAACAAATAAGCTCAAACTATGCTATAATAAAATAATTTAAAACTTTTTTTTATTTTTTTTATTATCAAACAAAGTCCCTTCAATGCATTATTAATTTTTCATGTGAATGTCTATATTTTGTAATGATGACACCAAATTACTCAACTAATGCACAAATCAGAGTTACTACAGTAATGCTTGTAACATAGTCTTATCTACAGAAACCTTTAACTCAAGGCTGAATATGGGGCTCATGAACAAACTTGACTACTCAATACCCTAGGCAAAAGACTTTTTTTTTTAATGCTACAGCAATGCTCATAACTCTTATTGCCTTTGGACTCAAGTTTGCATATGGGGTACATACTTAGCCTTGGTTACTCAGCAATTTAAGCCATTAGAGCAGAATTTATTTCATAAAAAGCACAGTTCAACAAAAAATTTCCCCCAAACTTGAGATATTTTCTACCCTTTCTATTTTTCTTGGCTTTGCTACAACATACTCATGAGACTCAACCAAAGCTCAAGTGTTGGCACAAAATTTCAACATTTATCCGTAAACTATCCCTACTTGGCACAAATACTGAATGCCACTCAATTTATCTTCATTAGGTTTTCCAATCCATTCACAAATACTAGGTAACAACGTTTCACACCACACAAACACATGACTTACAAACACAATGCACAATAACAAAACCCCCCAAACTTGAGAGCTGTTGTGTCCTTACACGCACATAAAACCACATAATGATAAACATGCATATACTAAAAAAAAGAACATGCAAACTAAGTAAGAAAATGTAACTAAAAGAAGGAAAAGTTTTTAGAAATAAATAAATAGAGTAAACTGGCTGGTTGGGGGGACTCCCCTGTTGTTGGAAGGTTGTGCTGCAGCACTGGTGAAGCAGAATTACTGTTGTTGGGCTCCACCTTGGGCACTCTTCCTTGGTGAGATGCGTGTTGCAGAAACTGATATCTTCTTTTTCTTTTTTGCTTGGACTGGTTGTTAGGGTATCAGTAGCTTCTAGATGTATAAGGTGATGAGACTTTGTTCGCTTGGTTTCTGGTTCTTCTGACGTTTACATTACTGTAGCATCTGTAGAAGGTTGTGCCCCTTTAAGTTTGTTAGATACCTTGGGAGCTCTGTTGGGAGATTTGAGGGGAGGTTTCTGAGTGGTTCTTGTTGGAGGGGCTGCTATTGCAGTTGTCTAAGATGTGATTTCGGCAATAACATCCAATAAACTCTTCTTTTCTTCAGCCGATTTTATAACCCTAGTAGCAGTTGCTTCAAGTTCTGTGTCAATATCATCTTGATTGTCATCTGATTCTTCTTCAGCTAAAACCTTGTCTTTGCCTTTGTTTGGAAACACTGCAACTGAGGGCTTCTCATCTAGTTAATCTTCTGTCTCCTCATCATTAGCTTTGATGATGTGCTTCTTTATAAGCTTAGAAGGCACTACTGGAAGAGCCTCATCATTCTCTACTGATGACTCTTCTTCTGTACTATGTTCCTCCTCTATTTCTTCATGTTGGTTTTCCTTTTCTTCTTTCTCTTCCTCAACTAGAGGTGGTTCTTTCTCGAATTATGGTTCTTCTTTACTCTTTGTTGCTGAGTTAGCTGTTGGAGCATCCTTTGTTGATTTTGGATAGTTAAACGGCTGCAGGAAGGAGTCTGAAAAGTCTGTGTTTTTTGTCTTTAAATAGATTGCAAATTGATGCATATGGTTTTCAAAGTGCATAAAGTAATTTTAGAATTTTTGATTTTCTTATTTTTGTGCTTGTACACATTCATTGATGGTGTCACTCAATTCTTGTAGCCTTTTCTCAATGTCAGTGACATTCCTTACTTTAGTGACAACAACATGCTTTGGTGTTGCTCTAGCAGCAGTCTCCCCAGTAATTTTTTCAACAATTTGGGCACTAAGAGCCCCTTCATTCATAACTCTTTCATCTTTTGCTAATATTTTCACCCCATATACCAGAAAAATGCTGGTGATGAGTGAGGGAAACAAAAAAGCGGCAGTCTTATGTTTTTCCATTGCACATTCTCTAATCTTTTTCTTTATATGTTTTCCAACATCAAGTGGGAGACCCTTGAAAATGACATACAAAAGGATAAGCCTTTCATGGGATACGGTGGTGGTGTGTGTGGTGGACATCAACCGAGATTTCAGAAACTTTACCCACACTTTGGCTACTGGTTTTAAATAAATTATATTTAGGAAAATTATCATTCATATACCCTATATTTGCTCTGTTATCAAAAATACTACAACACTTTGAGGGTGTATCAATCGTCCACCCTTAGTCGACAAAATGTATCAGCCAACCACCAAACCGTTAGTTGCCGTTTGAAAGTTAACGGGGTTACAGTGAATTGACGATTTTACCCTTAAAAATTATTACTTGTTGATAACTCTAGGAAATGAGAGTTATTACATCAATTCTAGACTTGAATCAAGGTCACTTAGAGAACAAATAAGGTGTTTTTATTACATTTTGGGTACCTTTTGCATAAACATTCATTTTAGTTTAGTTTTAATAAGTTTTGATTGAATCATAGTAATTTGTGCTAAAAAAAGGTTTTAAATTGTAGGTTTTAAATTCGTGAGAGGATGTTGAGGCATTAGAAGAGCAAGAGGAGGAAGGAAGATGGCCACAAAAGAAGTAAAGCACAATCAGGAATAAAATAGTGTTGTAGCGGCTGTTAGAGCAACCAGTGCTGTAGCAATTTGGGAGCAGTGTGGGAGAAAATTTAGGCGCGAATCAGCCCTAAAGTCGCGGTCTGCATGTTTCCTAATTTAAACACATGCACGCTCATGGGCTTTGGTTTTAACCTAATTTGCAATATAAAAAGGAGGCGTGCACCATATAGAAAGGGGAAAAAAGAATTATCATTAGAGTAATTAGAAGGAACGAAGGAAAAGATCAGAATTGAAGAGTGTTGTTACGGCAACATTGGACAATCGTGCAGAATTACTTGACTTTGATTTTCATTGTGCTCAACTTATATTTATCTTTTTCCTTTAATTGATTTGATGTATTCCGAGACCAATATATTTTTGTTTATTTTTCTCATCCAGATTATGAACTAAATTTACTTGTGGTTGAGTGACAAATAATCCAATGGGTTCTTGACTGTTCTTTTATGTTGTTATGGTAATGCTGTAGCATTATACTCTAGTAGTTTTTATGAATACAACTGTTATTTCGGTTGACCACCCATTTAATAGTTTCAGTTAAGACAGAGCAGCAAAAGGGCATGTCTTAGCAGACATTATTAGAGTATTACTTGTTCTTAAGTCGAGTTTCCTGGATTAGGTTATCTTGAATCCCATAAGGGCAATACTTGAAGTTAAGATTTGTGACACTCTAGACATAGGTGTTCACCTTGTAGGGTAGAGAGATTAAAGGTTATAATGCCATACCATAAATATATGAGCAACTGGTCATTGTTAGTAGATTTAAAGGTATGAGATTTCCAACATGCGATAGTTGCGGATGCAAATTTATTCTACCCATTGCTGCAGCACTTATTGTAACAACTGGTACTAATTTCGTAAACAACAGTCATCCCATTAGGAGAGTTTGATCATTCAACTACTATATTCTCAATTGAATCTTAGACACATTCAACTCAGTTTATTTAATTACAGTATTGTTTTATTTTCATCTCTCACAACTATTAGTTACATAGAATTATTCGACAATTGTTTGTTTCGGTCCTTAATTGATTTGCATTATTGTGATTTGCTTTAGCATTTTGAGTAACATCAATCCCTGTGGAGACGATCTTGAATACTCATCACTTTATTACTTGTTGTGTATACTTGCACATTGGCATTGATAATAATTGCTTATAGAAATTTACCAACACTTGTATACCCTTAAATTATCACTTGTATCATATGAAAAAACCAAATTACCCTTCTGACGTCATCATACTTAAACGGTAACTAACGGTTTGGTGGTCAGCTGATACATTTTGTCAACTTAGGGTGGACGATTGATACACCTTCAAAGTGTTGTAGTATTTTTGATAATGCAGTAAACTAAGGGTATACAAATAATAATTTCCCTTCTATTTACTACTCTCCCTTCCTCATTTAACCATGAACTACCCTCTACCGTAAGGGTTTTAAGCACATCACTCCACCTCTTAGTAGTCATATTCTCAACCAATTTTGAATACTCACAATCAATATCAGACAGTAAATTATAAAAGGCATTGATTACTCTCAAATCTAAAGGGACTTGAACATTCTTTACCCATACTGTGCGTTGGTCCTGCCGCAACAAATTGAAGTAGAGTTCTTTAACGATTGGGAGCACAGAGTGTCATGAGTGATTGCAAAAATCTAGCCATCCCCTCTTTGCTACAGTAGCATGGATTATGTTGATTGTGCCTGATGGCTATTGAGAAAATTGAAAACCTTTCTCCTCTACAATCTTCCCAGGCTCGATAAATTCTTCAAATTTGTCTTCGGCCTTGTAACTGTGGAAGCTGTTAACATGTAAATGTTCATTAATATTGATTTTGATGATAACAAACTTTAATTATTTTTATTAAAATGTTGGAGTTTTCATTAATAAACAATTTCTCAAAAGTCGTATAATCTTTCTAAATGTGTTCATGAAATCTGGATAATCGTTAACTTTAATTGGAAAATCATTCCCTGCGAATTTGGTTAAAATTGTGATTCTAGAAGTAAACAGTGAACCATTGACTTTGAAACGGTTAACCGATAATTTCCAGAGAGGAATAAATCCTTAAGCTTGAACCAATTAGCAAAAACGGTTAAGGGAAATGAGTTTTGCAGGTTACTGAAATTAAACGACGAACCGTTAACTTCAAATGGCTAACCGATAATTTCTAGAATGTCATTTCATGCTAACCTTCTACTGTTTAGCAAGAACGGATAGCAGAAATTTGTTTTACAGATCTCTGGAAATTAACAACAAATTGTTAGAGTACAATTTATGCACTAGTTTTGCGTTGTTTACTTCCCCTTAATATCGATGTTTTTCACTTAATAATAGTGATTCACTTATGTTTTATTTTTGTAGGTGCAATTATATTGATTGGTGCTAAAATTGAGCTACAAGATGATGTTTGAGGATGACTGTTTTCTTGGAGAAATTATGAGCGTCAGAAGAACTTTGTTGATAGGGCGTGGGCGCGTGCTGTCAATTACGGACCTGCAGTTTTTAGTTTAACGTGTTTTGTATTTTTGGTTATTTTTGTAATTACGAATTTAATATTTCAAATATTAGTATTTTATTTTAAAAAGAACTCTAGAGGAGAAGAGAGATGGAGTATTTAAGGGAGGAATCTATTGTGAAAAATAGAGACTTTTTAGAAAAAAAGGAAACCCTAGATCTAAATTTTTTCTCTTCTCTCTATGAAGAACTAAACCTATTATTCTGGTTGAAGATTAATGAAGCTTTGATTCATCACTACTGTGAGATCTTTCTTATGCTTTAATTGTTTTATTACTTTTTGGGTATTTATTTTTTCTCTGAATTATTTTCATGATTATGTTTGTTAATTAGATAACTGGCCACTATTTAATTATCAACTTAATCTATTGTCAATTAAAGGATTCATCGTATGAAGATTTTAATGTTTGTGACAAATAACATAACAGTGAGTTGTGTTATGAGAATAAACAATCTAATTTAAATGAACCATCGTATGCGTTTGTTGATTAGGATTTGGGTCTCTTTGGTTTTTCAGGCTGTCAATTGATTAAATCCTATGATCGTATCTAGAGTTGTCTATTGATTAGGGAAACAACGATCGTATCTTGGTTATCGACTAGTTAAGGAGAGATTGGCTATTAGAGGGTCTCAGTAGCTATAACCGGTTTAGTGATAAGTAGTAATAATTTATATTTGAATCAATGATCAGTAGTCGAATCAAGCTGAGTTAATTCCTTCAACCAGAGCTTTCTCCAATTGGAATTACAATTTTAATTTGCGTTCTTATTATTTTAATTTGATTTTTATTATTGTCAACAATTCCCCCATTTTGCATTTTATATTTTAAAAGGATTTAAATAATTACCGATCTCTGTGGACACGACCCTGCTCAATCACTATACACAATTTATTTAGAATAGGTATTTATTTTTGCTGGCTTCGACAACCATCAAATTTTGGCGCCGTTGCCGGTGATTGGTGTCGTTTATTTAATCCTTTTTACATTTTACTTGGTGTATGGTTCGTTCTTCTCGTACATGTACACTTTCGTTTGATCCTGAAATTGAGAAGACAGCTCGCCAGTTGAGACAACAGATGAAGCGAGCTAAGCAACGATCCTCGTCACCTTTGCTTTCTAAAACAGATACGGTGCCTAATTTGGTTGAATCATCTAGCGATTCAGAGATGAATAAATCCTTAAGCTTGAACCGGTTAGCAAAAACGGTTAAGGGAAATGAGTTTTGCAGGTTACTGGAATTAAACGACGAACCGTTAACTTCAAACGGCTAACCAATAATTTCTAGAATGTCATTTCATGCTAACCTTCTACCGTTTAGCAAGAACGGATAGCAGAAATTTGTTTTGTAGATCTCTGGAAATTAACGGCAAACCGATAGTGACAAACAATCAACCTTTATTTGAAATTCAGCTCAACAGTCGCTTGGACCAGTGTTGTATATTTTAAGCTCAATTGCTATTGGTGTCAATGTGCAAGTGTACACAATAAGTAATAAAGTGATGAGTATTCAAGATCGTCTCAACAATGACTGATGCTACTAGAAATGCTACAACAATCACAACAGTGCAAACTTTCTTCTATTTTAACTTAATAAAATTAATAAGATTGACTAATTAATGAGAATAAAAACTCAATAAAGTAAAATGCAATTATGAATGAAATTGTATGTTCAATCACAAAGAGAATTCAATAGGAGTGGAGTAGTTGAATGATCAAACTCTCTCGATGGGGTGACTGTCTTGTCAAATTAACACCAGTTGCCACAACATTTGCTATAGCACTTGGCAGAATTACTTTGCATCCTCAGTTGTCACATGTTGAACTTCTCATACCCTTATGCAACCTAACAATGACTAGTTGTTATGTTAACACAAGATACAACATTACAAGCATGTACTCTCTCTACCCTACAAGGTGAATCCATATATCTAGTTCATCACAAATCTCAAATCAAATGTGACCCTTTTAGGATTCAAGTTAAACTTATTTCAAGAAACTCAACTTAAGATCAAGTATTGCTCTAATAAGTTCCACTAAGACAGGCCCTTTTGTGGCTCTCTCTTAACTGGTATCATTAAATGGGAGGTCAACCGAAATAATAAATGTAATAAGATTTATTAAAGCAAAGTGATATAACAGACGTGCAGTAACTCATAAGAATAGTTAAGAACCCATCTAGATTATTTGTCACTCAACTACAATCAAATTTAGTTCAAAACTTGTAAAAGAAAAACAGACAAAGTTCCAACCATCAAATACATATTTTCAACCAAAGAATAAAGAAGAAGAACAAGAGTTGAATGAGAAAAGTTGAATCCCAAATATTCTGCAGATTTTGTTATTGGTGCAGACTTGCGTCCTTCTCTTCAATCTTCTTATTTATTTCTTTCTTATTTTTCTTTCAATTGTGATTGACGACACTTTTGTTTCTTATGATGTGTGCTCCTTTTATAGTTAAAAATTAGGGTAACCAGAAGCCTACGTCGCGTATCTTCCAAATTAGGAAACTACAGATCGCAAGATTCTGTAAAATTTTCTCTGTCGTTGTTCCAGGGTTGCTACAGCAACGCTTGCTACAACAACGGCTACAACAACTGCATTGTTCCAGATTCGTTTCAATTATTTTGTAGCCAAGTTCTTTTCTATCTTTTGCAAGCCCATTGCATTAGCATTCCTTCCTTAAAATTTGAGCTTCCGGTCACCTACAATTATGCATATGATTTAAGCATACAACTTATTCTAAATCAAACAAAATTTATGAAGAATAAACTAAGATAAATGTTTAAGCAAAATATAACAAAAATGCAATGAAAACACATCATTTACTCTCTAAGTATTATTTATTTAAGTTTAGAAGTGTCATAATAACTCTCATTTCATAGAGTTATCAACCAGTCAAAACGGTTAACCGATAATGGTTAACGATGATCCGATTTCTGGCAGAAAGTCAAAAATGGCTATTTTTCATCTCCAACTATAAATAAGCTCAATCAAATTCAAGCAAGGGTTGATCACAACATTATCATTAAGCGTATAATCAAGAATACAATATTCATTAAGCTTAAAAATTCATTCTTATTCATTTATTCACACATTAAGCATTGATTTGTAATCTTATATATTGTGTGAGAGAAAAACATATTGTAATCTTTGTTTTGAGTGATTGTATGTATTGAGATACACTTGAGTTAAGAGATTGGGGATAATCTCTGAATGTAAAGGTTGATTGACACCTAAGATGTCAATTGTAAGTGTTCTTAAAGCCTTGAAGGCTTCACTAGTGGAATCCTCAAGCTCGGTGTGCTTGAAGGTGTGGACGTAGGCAAGGTTGACCGAACCACGTAAAAATCTCTGTGTTTGAAATTATCTTCCCTTATCTTTTTATATTTTGGTTGGTTTATTTATTATTGCTTTGAATTCATTTAAGATTTGCATTAAGTTTTGTTTAAGAATTACATATTGTTTAGAAACCCAATTCACGCCCCTCTTGGGTTGCTTAGATATTATTTCATTTGGTATCAGAGCGAGGTGCTCTTATTAGGACTTAATCGTCTCGAGTAAAAGATCTATGTCAACTCAAAATGACTCAACCTTTAGGGAAGGACAGTATACAATTAGACCATCGTTCTTTGATAGGAATGACTACCCATATTTGAAAAATAGGATAAGAATTTATTTGCAAGCCTTAGATTGTGAAATTTGGGAAGTTGTTTGTAATGGTCCATTCATGCCTATGACCAAAATTGAAGTAGGAGATGATATTCCAAAACCTTGAAGTCAATGGAGTGAGTTAGAAAAGAAAAAAAAATGTCTTTAAACTCCAAGGCAATAAATGTTCTATTTTGTGCCTTTGATAAGAATGAATTTCATAGAGTATCTAGTTGTGAGAGTGCTCAAGAAATATGGAATAAACTTGAAGTTGCCTATGATGGGACAAATCAAGTTAAAGAGTAAAAAATCATTAGGTACACTCGTCAATACGAATTGTTCCAAATAGAACAAAAACTCATCAATACCAATTGTTCCAAATAGAACAAAATGAAAGTGTCTATTCTATATATACACGATTTACGGACATACTGAACACCTTAGGAGACCTAGGAAATTTTTTTTCGAATAGCGAAAAAGTGAAGAAAATCATTAGGTCTCTTCCAAAAGAATGAAGACCTAAGAGGACTGCCATTAAAGAAGCCAAAAACTTGAATACTTTACCTATTGATGATTTAATTGGCTCTCTCATCTCATATGGAGAAAATTTAACAGTAGAAAAAGGGCATGAGGAGAAAAAGAAAAGTATTGCTCTCAAAGCTTCAAAACATGAGAGTGATGAGGAAAATGAACTGGATGATGAAGAGATGGTTATGCTAACTTGAAAATTCAGAAAACTCTACAAGAAAACTAATGAGTGGAGAAAGTTCAAAAACTTCAAGAATCAAAAGGAGAAGAATGAGTCAATCACTTGCTATGAATGTAAAAAGCCTAGACACATACGGTTTGAATGTCCCCTTCTCAACAAGCTAAAGAAGAAAGCAATGGTAGCTACATAGAATGATAGCGATGAGAAAACGAGTGATGATGAAGAGCATCAAGAAATGACAAATATAGCTCTCATGGCGATCGGGGAAGAATCATTGGATGAAGTTGATAATGTAAGTGATCTTCCTACATATAATGAATTACATGATGCTTTTAAAGAATTGCATAATGAGTGGATAAAAATTGGTAAAAAGAATGCAGGCCTTAAAAAAATGCTAGAACTTACAAATGAAAATGATGCCCTGGAAAAATGCAATGATTCTTTGAATGAGAAGATAAAAAAATTAGAATTAGAGAATAAAATATTACATGATAAGATTGCATCTTTTAAAGGTAAACAAAGTACTTCATATGAGCATGAAAAATTACATGTAAATGAATTGATAAAAGAGAATGAAGTGCTTAAGAAGAATAATAATGAGCTAAATGAAATTGTGCTAAAATTCACAAAAATGTGTGTTTGATAAAGGAGGTATTAGTTATAAGCCAAATTTAAAACAAAAGTATTATGAGAATTACTTTATGAAGAGTACCTCTATTAATAATCAAGTTGTATGTCATTTTTGTAATCAAGATAGTCACATGAAAAATAGATGTCCAGTGAAAAGAAATGTATATTATGGTGTGAAATGTGTTTGGGTTCTAAAAGGAACCATTGCTAACACTCAAGAACCCAAGAAATTTTGGGTACCTAAAACTTAGAAATTTTTTCTGTAGAGATCAAAGAAATGGAAAAATAAGTGGTACTTGGACAATGGATGTTCAAGACACATGACAAGGAATTACTCTTGGTTTTCAAGTTTTACCAAGATCGAAAACGGTGGAAACGTATCATTTGGAGATAACTCAAAAAGAAAAATCATTGGTATCGAAAAATGTCTATAATGTATCCTCTACTCTTATTAAAAATGTGTATTTGGCTGAAAACTTGAAACACAATTTGGTTAGTATTAGTCAATTGTGTGATGATTTGGACCTTCAAGGTATGCTAGCTTGAGCGGAAAATATTATGCTTTTGTAATTGTTGATGATTTTTCAAGATACACATGGATATTATTCTGAATTAATAAGGATGATGCTCTTGATGTATTTAAAGTGTTTTGTAAGAAAATTCAAAATGAAAAAAATGTATGGTATTGCATGTATTAGGAGTGATCATGGAGGATAGTTTGAAAACCATGCATTTGAAATCTTTTGCAATAATCTAGCCATTGTGCATAAATTTTCATCACCTAGAACTCCACAACAAAATAGAGTTGTTGAGAGAAAAAATAGGTCAATTTAAAAAATGGTTAGGACCATGTTGAATGAAAATTCTTTGCCTAATTATTTTTGTGCCGAGGCCGTTAACAGTGCTTGTTATGTTTTAAATCGTGTGTTGATTAGACCTCATCTCAATAAAACTCGATATGAGCTTTGGAAAGATAGAAAACCCAACATTGGCTATTTCAAGGTTTTTAGATGCAAATGTTTTATTTTGAACACTAAGAATAATCTTGGCAAATTTGATCCAAAATCCGATGTTGACATCTTTCTTGGGTATTCAAACTCAAGCAAAGGTTATAGAGTTTATAACAAAAAAATTCTAGTTGTGGAAGAATTTATGCATGTTACGTTTGATGAATCTAACCCCTCCTTTGCGGAGAAAGTTTTTGTTGATAATAATGCAGATGAAGAACTACAAGAAGAGTCATCAAAGGATAACCAAAAGGATGCACCATATGGAAATCAAGAGGAGCAACATGAAGAAACAAATGCAGAGTAAAATACATGTACTTCTCAATCACTCCCCAAGAAGTAGAGGTATGTTTCTTCTCATCCTAAAGACTTGATCTTAGGAGATCCCTCACGTGGCATAGTAATTAGATCATCTTTTAGAAATACTTGTGAGCATGCTGCATTTATATCGAAAATTGAACCAAAATCCTTTGCGGGTGCGGAAACTGATGAATATTAGATTATGGCAATACAAGAGGAGTGAAATCTGTTAACATATATGTTTCCATAATGTTGATTTTGATGATAACAAACAAGATTAAGAATGATTAATCTTTTAAGCTCAAATTATTTTTATACATTTTAAATAAATCATTATTTTCACATTTTAAAGGTTTTATATTTAATGGAAAAATGATTTTATGAAATTAGTTGTTTTTCAAGTTTATAGTTTAATTGAAAGAGTTTTGAAAACTTTGAAATCAACAAGTATTGCTTGAAATTTTGGAGAAGTACTTATTTGAAAAGTTCATAGCATTTTAGGCCATATCATAATTTCAGAAAGTTTTGGGAATAGCAAGCATTATTTAGAGATTCTAAAATTGGACATATTTGTAAAATTTATAACATTTTGGCCCATAGTACAGTTATGGAAAGTTTTAGGATAAAACTATAATTTTAAAAAATAGTTCACGGTAGCCAGCACTGTAGCAAAGCGGCTAACTGGATGTTACAAAACGGCAATCCGGTTATGGGCAGAAACTCTCTAGAATGAAAGCGGCTAACCGGATTCATGAAAGCGGCATACCGGATGTTCAAAAATTCAAATTTTTTAACATAACGGTAACATGAAGTGGCTAATCAGATTCACAAAAGTGGCAAGCCGGTTATCACCAGAAAGTCAATAACGGTTAGTTTTCTTCCTCAAGTATAAATTGGCTCAAATCAAACTCATTCAAGATGATGCAACCATTGATATTTTGAGCATTTCTCTGCAAATCTAAAAGTATAAACTTTGTGTATTCATTTCATTTATTCACACATATTGGGCTTTCATTTATATTCAAACACATTGTGTGAGAGAAATTTTTGTAATCTTTTTTGTAAAATCAAATTAAGAGGTTGTAAGTGTTGAGATACACTTGGGTTAAGAGATTGGGGATAATCTCTTGTTGTAAAGGTGCATTGACACCTTAGAAGTTAATTATAAGCGTTTGAAGCCTTGGGAGGCTTGGATAGTGAAATCCTCAAGCCCGGTGTGCTTGGAGGCGTGAACGTAGGTGGGGATTGCCGAACCACATAAAAATTATTGTGTTTACTCTCTCTTCCCTTACTATTTTATTATTGAGCTTTTTTGAATTTATTGTTTTTGATTTGATTAAGGCAATAGATTATTGTTGTGCAATTTGTTTAACTTAAGTTTTAAAAACCCAATTCACCCCCTATTGGGTTGCCTAGTTAGTGTTAACATGTAGATGTTCATAATATTGATTTTGATGATAACAAACTTTAAATATTTTTTATTAAAATGTTGGAGCTATTCATTAATAAACGAAAGCCTTATAATCATTTCAATTATATTTATAAAAGTTGGATAACTGTTAAACTTGAAATTGGAAAATGATTCTCTGCAATATCTGGCTAAAACTATGATTCTGGAAATAAACGGTGAACCGTTTATTTTTAACGGCTAACCGATTAAATCCAGAGAGTAACGAATTGCTTAAGCTCTAACCGGTTAACAAAAACGGAAAACACAAAATGCTGAGAAGGCAACAGGAATTAAACCGTGAGCCGTTTATTGAAACGGTTAACCGATTAAAATCCAGAATGGAAAACTGTGTTTATCTTATTACTGGAAACAAACGGTAAAAGTTTAACTGAAACAGATAAGGCTAACTTGTTCTACAGGTTACTGGAAATAAACGGCGAACCGTTTATTGCAAACGGTGAACTGTTTATTACAAACGGTTAATCGATAAATTCGAGAGAGGTTATTTCGGGCAAATATTTAACCGTTTAATGTAAACGGATATAACTGAAGTTTAGCTTGCAGGTCTCTGGAATTTAACGACGAAAGGGTAATTCTAAACGGAAAACCATTTATTTAAAAATTGGCCCAACGGAAACTTTGACCAGCCTAAACGGTTAACCGTTAATGGTTAACAGTGAACCGTTTTCTTGTTGTAAAGGTTCATTGACACTTTGGAAGTCAAGTGTAAGCATTTGAAGCCTTGGAGGCTTATTTAGTGAAATCCTCAAGCCCGGAAAGCTTGGAGGCGTGGACGTAGGCGAGGTTGGTCAAACCACATAAACATCTTCGTGTTTGAATCTCTCTTCCCTTATCTTTTTATATTGTAATTGATTTAATTGTTATTCCATTAAATTCATTTTAGATTTGCATGATAATTTGTTTTAGAATCAAATAATTTTTAGAATCTCAATTCACCCCCCTCTTGGGTTGCACACTTGTATTTCATTTGGTATCAGAGCTTGGTTCTCTTGTTAGGACTTAACCGTCTAGAGTAAAAGATCCATGGCAACCCAAAATGACTCATCCTTTAGGGAAGGACAGTCCACAACTAGACCACCGTTCTTTGACGGAAATGACTACCCATATTGGAAAACTAAGATAATAATTTATTTACAAGTACTAGATTATGAAATTTGGGAAGTTGTATGTGATGGTCTGTTTTTACCCCTAACTAAAAATGAAGTCGGGGAAGATATTCCAAAACCTTCAAGGGAATGGAATGAATTGGAAAAGAGAAAAGCTTCTCTAAATTCCAAAGCTATGAATGCTTTATTTTATGCACTTGATAAGAAAGAATTTCATCGAGTATCTAATTGTGAAAGTGCCAATGAAATTTGGCACAAACTTGAAGTAGTCTATGAAGGCACAAATCAAGTGAAAGAGTCGAAAATTAGTAGGTACACTCGACAATATGAGTTGTTCCAAATGGAACAAAATGAGAGTGTGTACTCTATGTATACGAGATTTACGGACATAGTAAACACCCTAGGAGCCCTAGGAAAGACCTTCTCAAATAGCGAGAAAGTTAAGAAAATCATTAGGTCACTTCCAAAAGAATGGAGACCTAAAAGAACTGCTATTGAAGAGGCCAAAGATTTAAATACTTTACCTCTTGATGATTTAATTGGTTCTCTCATTTCATATGAAGAAGATTTGGCAGGAGAAAAAGGGCATGGGGAGAAGAAGAAAAGCATTGCTCTCAAAGCTTCAAAATATGAGAGTGATGTGAAGAGTAAACCGGATGATGAAGAGTTGGCCATGCTAGCAAGGAGGTTCAGAAAATTCTTCAAGAAAACTGGAGAGCGAAGAAAATTCAGAAACTTCAAGAACCAAAGGGAGAAGAAAGAGGTAATCACATGCTATGAATGCAAAAAGCCTGACCATATAAGATCGGAGTGCCCACTTATAAACAAACTCAAGAAGAAAGCCATGGTTGCAACTTGAGATGATAGCGAGGAAGATTCAAGTGATGAAGAAGGGTCGCAAGAAGTATCAAACCTAGCGCTTATGGCAATAGGAGAGGATGATGATCTCAATGAGGTAAGTGATCCCACCTATGATGAATTGTATGATGTTTTTAAAGATTTGCATAATGAGTTTATGAAGATTGGTAAAAAGAATGTATGTCTTAAAAAGGAAATGACAAAGCTTAAAAATGAAAATGAATCTCTAAATGCAAGAATTACATGCCTAGAAGTAGAGAACAAAACATTGCATGATAAAATTGTATTATCAAATGAGAAACCTAGCATCTCACATGAGCATTTTGAATCACACATAGACAATTTGAAAAATGAAAACGAAACGCTTAAGAAAAAGAGCAATGAGTTAAATGAGATTATTTTGAAATTTACAAATGGGCAAAAGATGTTGGATAACATGCTTAATTCACAAAAAAATATGTGTTTGACAAAGGAGGTATTGGTTATAAGCCAAACTTAAAATAAAAATATTATAAAAACTACTTTGTGAAGAGTACATCTAGTAACAATCAAATTGTATGTCATTTTTATAATCAAGATGGTCATATGAAAAATAGATGTCCAGTAAAAAGAAATGCATATTATGGTATGAAACATTTGGGTTCCAAAAGGAATCACTACTAACTCTCAAAGACCCAAAAAGCTTTGGGTATCTAAAACTTGAGATTTTCTCTGTAGGGCTTGAAGAAGAAGAAAAATAAATAGTACTTGGATAATGGTTGTTCAAGGCACATGATCGGAAACTATGCATGGTTCTCAAGCTTCATCAAAATTGAAAATAGTGGAGACGTATCTTTTGGAGACAACTCAAAAGGAAAAATTTTTGGAATTGGAAATGTTGGTAAAGTTTCCTCAACTCTAATTGAGAATGTATGTTTGGTTGAGAACTTGAAACACAACTTAATTAGTATTAGTCAATTATGTGACAAAGGTTATAAAGTTGTCTTTGATAAATTTAGTTGTATTATTGAGAATTCATGTGATGGCAAGATCTTATTTGTTGGGAATATATGTGGTAATGTTTATATCATTGACATAGAATGTGCATCTACTCTTGATAAATACTCTTCGGCATTGCATGATGATAGTTGGTTATGGCATAGAAGGTTAGGACATGCAAGTATGGACTTGATTTCGAAAATTTCAAAAAATGATTTAGTTAAAGGTCTTCCAAAAATTGGTTTTAAAAAATATAAGATTTGTGAAGCTTGTCAATTTGGAAAACAAATCAAAACATCTTTAAAAAATAAAATCATATTTCTACTTCAAAACCACTTTAACTTCTTCACATAGATTTATTTGGGCCCTCTAGATATGCTTGTCTAAATGGCAAATATTATGCATTTGTGATAGTGGATGATTATTCTAGATATACATGGGTATTATTCTTAGCTAATAAGGATGATGCTATTGATGCCTTTAAAGTGCTTTGTAAGAAAATTCAAAATGAAAAAGGGTATGGTATTGTATGCATTAGGAGTGATCATGGAGGAGAGTTTGAAAATCATGCATTTGAGATTTTTTGTAATGATTTTGGCATTGAGCATAAATTTTCATCACCTAGAACTCAACAACAAAATGGAATTGTTGAGAGAAAGAATAGATCCATTCAAGAAATGGCTAGAACTATGTTGAATGAAAATTCATTGCCTAAGTATTTTTGGGTCGAGACCGTCAACACCGCTTGTTATGTTTTAAATCGTGTGTTGATTAGACCTAACCTTAACAAAACTTCATATGAGCTTTGAAAAAATAGAAAACTCAATATTGGTTATTTCAAAGTTTTTGGATGCAAATGTTTTATTTTGAATACAAAAGATAATCTTGGCAAATTTGATCCAAAATCCGATGTGGGTATTTTTCTTGGATATTCAAACTCAAGCAAAGCTTATAGAGTTTATAACAAAAGAACTCTAGTTGTAGAAGAATCGATGCATGTTACATTTGATGAATCTAACCCCTCCTCTACGGAGAAAGTTGTTGTTGATAATGATGTAGATGAAGACTTACAAAAAGAATCATAAAAAAATAACCAAAAGGATGCGTCTCATGGGAATCAAGATGAGCAACATGAAGAAACAAATGTAGAGCAAAATGAAGGTACTTCTCAATCACTCCCCAAAGAGTGGAGGTATGTTTCTTCTCACCCTAAGGATGTAATTTTAGGAGATCCCTCACGAGGTATTACAACTAGATCATCACTTAGGAATACTTGTGAGCATAATGCATTTATTTCTCAAATTGAACCCAAATCCTTTGCGGATGCGGAAAATGATGAATCTTGAATTATGGCAATGCAAGAGGAGTTAAATCAATTTGAAAGAAACAATGTGTGGGAATTAGTTCCTAAACCGGAACATCAATCCGTCATAGGTACTAAATGGGTATTTAGAAATAAGATGGATGAATCCGGTGTGGTTGTAAGGAATAAAGCTAGATTAGTGGCTCAAGGTTACAACCAAGAAGAAGGAATTGATTTTGATGAAACATTTGCACCCGTAACTAGACTAGAATCAATTAGAATGTTGTTGGCTTTTGCATGTCATAAAGATTTTATTTTATTTCAAATGGATGTGAAGAGTGTTTTCTTAAATGGTTATATTATGGAAGAAGTGTATGTAAAACAACCCCCTGATTTTGAAAATGAAAAATTTCCAAATCATGTTTATAAGTTATTTAAAGCTTTTTATGGTTTAAAACAAGCACCTAGAGCATGGTATGATAGGTTTAAGAATTTCTTGTTAGAAAATGATTTTTCAATAGGTAAAGCGGATACTACTCTCTTTGTCAAATATAAGAACAAAGACATACTTGTTGTTCAAATTTATGTTGATGATATTATTTTTGGTTCTACTAATGAATTGTTGTGTAAAGAATTTTCATCTTGCATGAGTAATGAATTTGAAATGAGTATAATGGGAGAGTTGAAGTATTTTCTTGGGCTGCAAATAAAAAAAAATGAGGAATGAATTTTCATAAATCAAGCCAAGTATGTAAAAGATCTACTCAAAAGATTTAGCATTGATGACTCAAAGACCAAAAATACTCCGATGAGCACAACAACCAAGATTGACAAAGATGAAAAAGGCAAAGAAGTGGATATCAAAATGTATCGAGGTATGATCGGATCTTTACTTTATTTAACTGCAAGTAGACCCGATATCATGTTTAGTGTATGTTTGTGTGCAAGATTTCAATCATGTCCCAAAGAATCCCATTTACTTGCTGTAAAACGAATCTTTCGCTATTTAAGTGGAACTATAGATCTCGGTCTTTGGTATCCTAGGGGAACTCATATAGATTTAACATGTTATTCGGATGCGGACTTTACCGGTTATAAAGTTGATAGGAAAAGCACTAGTGGAACTTGCCATATTCTAGGTCACTCGCTTGTTTCATGGGTTTAGTAAGAACCAAAATTATGTTGTACTTTCAACTACCGAGGCTGAATATATAGCTGCAGGAAGTTGTTGTGCACAAGCTCTTTGGATGAAACAAACACTTAGAGACTATGGTATTAACCTAGAACAAATTCCTATTAAGTGTGATAATACTAGTGCTATAAATCTTTCAAAGAATCCCATTCAACACTCTCGTACCAAGCATATAGAAATAAAACATCATTTCTTGAGAGATCATGTTCAAAAAGGAGATATTGCATTAGAGTTTATTTCTACAGAAAAACAACTTGTCGATATTTTTACAAAACCTCTTGGCGAAGAACAATTTTCAAAAATTCGGCATGAACTTGGGTTGATAAAATTTTCGCATTAACATTTCTATTTATGATATAGGGTCTATTAACATTGATTGGTTAATGATTTTGATATCTATGAAATGTTTGTAAGTGATATGTTTGTGTTAGCTTTTGGTTTATATATGTATATTGATTGTTTGACTCATATGCTAGTTGATAATTCATGCATTGAACTGACCTTTAACATGTTTCAGATTCATGAGATGATCTTGGAATAGATTAAGTGTTGGCCAAATATTGAAAATAAATGTGCGAAATCAAAATACAATAAACGGATAACCGTTTTTCACTAAACGGTGTACCGTTTAATTCCAGAAACTAGGATATGCTCTCTGGAAAATTACTCCTTAACCGTTAAAAGGATAACCTTTCACCGTTTCCCATTCATTAGTCTTTGGAAAGTTACTCCCTAACCATTTAAATAAACGGTTAACCGTTTTCGTGCGATATAAAAACCGTTCCAAGGGTTTCCTCTCTCTTCTCATTTGCCCTCTTACCGTTTCAGCCATTGTTGCGCAATCGAAGCTTTCTCTATCCTCAAACCTCCATTTTTCTTGATTTCCTTGCCAAATCACACCTAAAACATCCTTTCCCATCATCTTTAGATCATTTTTACCGATTCAAATCTTCAAATCGAGCCTGAAATTGAAAAATCCCAAATCAAAACCCTAAGGGCAGCCGATTAAGTTTCGTCATTTTTGACCTAATTCGTGTCCTTTTTCAACCCAATTAAGCTTCCAAATTCCATCCTCCACTCTCCCTTGATCCCAAAATCAGTTATTTTTCGTCCAAAGTCACTGTTTTCAAAATCCTTCATTTTCCTTATTCTTTACCATGGCTGAGTCATCTCGGAGAACTCAAAGGCGGAAAGATACGCCTCAACGGAATCCCATACAACTACGGGCAGTCTCTGAATTTGCAAGAATTCATTTTTCCACACCCTCATTGGCCAAGCGTTTCGAGGACCACTTCAATGGCAAAAAGGTACTTGATTCGTTTTATGTTGACATAGAAGACTTTAGAACCTTAATTGTGTGTCGTAGAAGTGTTAGAAATATGCTTCAACCTTGGGAGTCCGCCACTGATTTTGATGACCGAGTATATCAAAATTTATTGCGAGTTTTCTATTCGAACATGGAAATCTCCGCAACTCGCCTAGATAGGATAGTTACTCAAGTTGGCGGTGTTCATATTGAATTTGATGATGAAGACCTTAATGGCTTTCAAGGTATATCTAGTGATGGTCATAAAATTTATACATCTACGAAAGCTCTTTCCTTTGACGGTTTTTGTCATGATGATAGAGTTCGTAATATTTGTCGGCGTGAAGATCTGAGTTATGAGACTTGTCACTTACCTTTTAGGTCTCAACTTTTACCTCTGCAAGTTCGCATACTTCACACAATTTTACAGCATATAGTGACACCTAGGAAGGGTCACTCGGATGAGGTTACGAGGTTAGACGTTGGCTTATTAGATAGCCTCATTTCAGGTAGACCCATTAACCTCGGCTATGTTATTGTGAGGCACATATTGAGTACTCTTGCGGTTAACCATCACTTGCTTTCATATGGCAGTATCATTACTAAGATATTGCAACGCTTTGAGGTGCCTCTTCTAGATGCCGGTTATAAGGAGACTAAACGGATTGGTCCAGAGGCCATGACTGGTATAAGTTTTTCTAGAAAGAATGGCAAGTAGATAAAGACTAAAAACTCCAAAAATCGGGATACTTTGATTGCTCCTGAGGACGATCGGATGCTCAACGATGTCTATCCTCCCGATCAGCTTCCAGATTTTCGATTATGAGCTCATCCACCTCCTCCGCGTCGTCATTTTGTTCCCTAACCTCCAACTGACTTTGACTCTGAAGAGCGTGAGATGGATGCTGATATTCCATCCACTTTAATGCCACCTCCAGCTCCAGCACAACCTTCCGTTCCCGAGCCATCTGCTGTTCCTGAGCAGCCATCCGTTTCTGAGCCACTTCCAGCTCCCGAGTAGCCACCTACTTGAGTTCAGCCCCCTGCTTCGGCTGCCTTGCAACAGTTGGCGGATGATGTTCGCCGAATTTCGGAGAGGCATCAGCTGATTATCGATAGATTGGACACCTTCTCCCGCGACCATTAGCAGCTTCGTTCGGAGTTTCAGACCTTCCAGCAGCAGAGCATTGATCAACAGCTTGAGCTTATAGCTGGACAGCGCACTCTTCTTCGTTATTTCGGTTATGATCCGGGGAGCACATCTTCACCACCTTCATAGTTTCTGAGTTTCATCTTCGCACATACATTTCATGTTTTATTTGTCTGTATGTTGTTATTTATATTTTGGTATACATTACTACTTCTCTATCATTTTGATGATGGATTGTTTTTGTGGTGTTCTTCATGTTGGATGATTTTATGTTGGCTGATTTGATATTGGATGATGGATTTGTTGGTCTGTTGGATGATGAAGCTGTTGTTAATATATTTGGAAGTGTTTTTAATCTCCTTTTTGTATTAGTGGATTTGTTCCATTTTAAGGGGAAACTCTGCCAAATTTTTTTTTTTGCTCACCAAAACTGGGTAATTTCTTTCTTCCCTCTATACTTTACGGATTTCGTTTCTCTCTTTTCTTTTTGATGATGAAGGGGGAGAGATCATGTTATGCTCTTGTATTTTTTGTATATTGATAAAGGGGGAGATAGCGAAATAAAAATAAAATTCACTTTTGAAATGCATTTTGCTTTTAAAACGCTTTTTGAAATGAAATCTTTTTCAAAATGTTTTCTTGAGCAAAAATCTATTTATTGGACATTTTTTTTACAATTGGCCATACATTTAGGGGGAGCATATATTAAGGGGGAGCAAAATGTTGAATGAAGTTTGTCATCATCAAAAAGGGGGAGAATGTTAACATGTAGATGTTCATAATATTGATTTTGATGATAACAAACTTTAAATATTATTTATTAAAATGTTGGAGCTATTCATTAATAAACGAAAGCCTTATAATCATTTCAATTATATTTATAAAAGTTGGAAAACTATTAAACTTGAAATTGGAAAATGATTCTCTGCAATATCTAGCTAAAACTATGATTCTGGAAATAAACGGTGAACCGTTTATTTTTAACGGCTAACTGATTAAATCCAGAGAGTAACGAATTGCTTAAGCTCTAATCGGTTAATAAAAATGGAAAACACAAAATACTGAGAAGGCAACTGGAATTAAACCGTAAACCGTTTATTGAAACGGTTAACCGATTAAAATCCAGAATGGAAAACTGTGTTCATCTTGTTACTGGAAACAAACGCTAAAAGTTTAACTGAAACGGATAAGGCTAACTTGTTCTACAGGTTACTGGAAACAAAC
Organism: Citrus x changshan-huyou; assembly: GCA_039657385.1. Taxonomy (NCBI): domain Eukaryota; kingdom Viridiplantae; phylum Streptophyta; class Magnoliopsida; order Sapindales; family Rutaceae; genus Citrus; species Citrus x changshan-huyou. The sequence continues at coordinate 15,569,358 of CM077547.1, read as the reverse complement.
GGCGAACCGTTTATTACAAACGGTTAACCGATAAATTCGAGAGAGGTTATTTCGGGCAAATCTTTAACCGTTTAATGTAAATGGATAACTGAGGTTTATCTTGCAGGTCTCTGGAATTTAACGGCGAAAAGGTAATCCTAAACGGCAAACCGTTTATTTGAAAATTGGCCCAATGGTAACTTTGACCAGCCTAAACGGTTAACCGTTAATGGTTAACAGCAAACCGTTTTAGAGAAGACAGTCTATAACGGCTAGTTTTTCAGCTCCAACTATAAATAAGCTCATTCAAATTCAAACAAGGTTGATCACAACACGACTATTGAGCTTATATTTGAGAATACAATCTTCATAGAGTTTTAAACACATTCTTGCTTCATCTATTCATACATTGAGCTTATATTCGAGAATACAATCTTCATAGTATCCGGTTGTGATGAGGAAACAAGTGATGATAAAGAGCATCAAGAAATGACAAATCTAGCTCTCATGGCAATTGAAGATGAATCGGATGATGAACTTGATGAGGTAAATGATCTTCCTACTTATGATAAATTACATGATGCTTTTAAAGAATTGCATGATAAGTGGATGAAAATTGGTAAAAAGAATGCATGTCTTAAAAAGAAAATGCTAGAGCTCAAAAATGAAATGAATCTCTATGTGCAAAGATTACATGCCTAGAATTAGAGAATAAAACATTGCATGATAGAGTTACATTGTCAAATGAGAAACCTAGCACTTCATATGAGCATATAGAATCTCACATAGATTACTTGAAAAAGGAAAATGAAATGCTTAAGAAGAAGAACAATGAGTTAAATGAGATTGTTTTAAAATTTACAAATGGACAAAAGATGTTGGATAACTTGATTAATTCACAAAAATGTGTGTTTCATAAAGGAGGACTTGGCTATAAGCCAAATTTGAAACAAAAGTATTATAAAAACTACTTTGTGAAGAGTACATCTATTAACAATCAAGTTGTATGTCATTATTGTAATCAAAACGGTCACATGAAGTTTGGTTGTCCTATTAAAAGAAAAATATATTATGGAGTAAAATGTGTTTGGGTTCCAAAATGAACCATTACTAACACTCAAGGACCCAAGAGTATTTGGGTACCAAGAAGCACAACTTGAATATTTTTTTGTAGGTACCATAATCAAGAAATGGTGGAGTGTTTCTTGATGAAAGCTTGTGAGAATAATCATTCGATCATGATCTAAGAGAAAATGATGAGTAAGATAATGTAATTGCTTTAGTAACAATTCTTGACATATTATTGGGTGTAATCATGATGCATTGTCATGTGTATATATATATGATGATAGCTTGTCAACTCATCATGATGAATTTGTTTGATTTTAATGATTATGAAATACGTAAGCATGATAAATGAGTGATATGCTTGAATTCTCAATCTTTGAACGTTTACATATTCCATGATTGTATGATGTATATGTATGATAGATGAGTTATATGTTTGCTCTTGTATGCATTTATAGTTTATGTATTAAATGGCTTATTGAAAAGTTTTAAATCACAAAATGATTTACAATTGATCAATTTTTAAGCCAAAAATAAATTGGTATGTATAACACAAGTCTAAGAGCTTACCAAATTCAATAAGAGTCAAAATGATTTCCAAGGATTAACCGGTATACCACTTCCTATCAACCGGAGAACCGTTTTCTTATTGATAACCGGTAAGCCGAATTACTTTTGAAAATTTTCTGAAAAATATCCAGTCAACCGGTTAGGGAATTCAGAAAACCGGTTTTAGTTTTTGATCTCACTGCATCACAACCGGATAGCCGGTTATCTAATCCAGAACGCCGAATTTGCAAACCCCTTTTCTGCCTCAAAATCGGACAGCCGGTTCCTATATCCGAAAATCCGGATTCGCGTAACTAACTCACTGTCCAACAACCAGATAATCGGTTAGTGCTATCCGAATAGCCGGATTCGTAAATATAAAAGCATGTTCTTCTTCGTTCCTCTCTCTTCAAAACCGTGAGCAAATTCTCCTCCATTTTCATTCAATTTTTCTTCATTTCTCACCCATTTTTATGCCAAAATCAATTATTCAAACCAATACCCATGTATTTTACTTTCATTAAATGCTTTCTGGTCATCATTTCTTCACTTGTTCTTTATCATTTCATCATCATCTCTCACGCGTGAATAGTACTTCTCCATTTCTCTCTCAAATTTCTTCATCTTTCACTCATTTTCTTATTAAAATCAACCATTCAAATCATTATTCATCCGTTACTCCTTCAATTTTCACTCTCAAAGCTTCATTTAATCAACTCTCCACATAAAACCCAAAATCAAAAACCTAACTCTACCTGTTTCTCTCTCTTCATTTTCAAGCTTCCTTTTGCCCATTTTTGATGCAATCTACATCATATATTAGCTTCATTCATCTCTAGGATCGATTTTCTTAGTTAAAAAAAAAACAATCCATTTCACTCAAAATCCTAGAAACCTGAAATTGCATATTCAAGCTTGTTTTCGTTTCAACAATGGCTGGTGGTGAAAAATCCAAGAGCAAACAAAGTGGCCAAGAGGCGCAAGGACGATTATGGAGATAATACGGAGTTCATATCAACCCATTTTCCGCATCTCCTGCTTCGGAAACGATTTCTTGATAATTTCATGTCAAGGTCGGTCATTCCTCCATATTTTGTCAATCTTAGTAATTTGGCATGAACTTGGGATGATGAAATTTATTAATATCTCTAATCATGTTATTAAAAATATTAAAATTGATTTCTTGATGATTTTGATGATTGATGATTATATGTATGTTGCTTGATGAATTGATGGAGTTGTTAGTTTGTTATAATTGTTTAAGCTTATATGGAAGTGTTTTTAACCATGTTGTGTATTTGAAAGATTTGTTTATTTTTAAGGGGAGATCTGCCGAAATTCTTGCTCGTACAAAATGGGTAATATCTTCATCGAATTATTTTTGATGATCTTGTTTCAATTGCATCTTTTTTTTATGATAAAAGAGGAGATAAATATGATATATTTTTGGATAAAATCATTTTGATTACAATTTTAAATTGACCATATATTTAGGGGGAGCATATAATATGATTTTGGATAATATGCATACATGTTTTCCTTTAAGTTTGAGGTGATGCTTGTTGTTAGGGGGAGATTCTATCAAAATTTCTACTCGGACAACATAGGTAACAAATTTGCTACTCTTATTCTTTTCCTTTAAGTTGGGGGAGAAGAATACATGTTTTTAAATTTATAAAAATTTGCTACTCTTTTCCTTTGCCAATTAAGTTTTCTTTTTGATAATGAAAGGAGAGAAAAATGCATGTATTTAAATTTGTTAATTTAACTAATTGGTAAATTGTAAGAGAATATTATATTTAGGGGGATCAATTTGAGGAATCATTCTTTAAATACATGAAATGTTTGTCATCATCAAAAAGGGGGAGATTGTTAACATATATGTTTCCATAATGTTGATTTTGATGATAACAAACAAGATTAAGAATGATTAATCTTTTAAGCTCAAATTATTTTTTATACATTTTAAATAAATCATTATTTTCACATTATAAAAGTTTTATATTTAATGAAAAAATGATTTTATGAAATTAGTTGTTTTTCAAGTTTATGGTTTAATTGAAAGAGTTTTGAAAACTTTGAAATCAACAAGTATTGCTTGAAATTTTGGAGAAGTACTTATTTGAAAAGTTTCATAGCATTTTGGGCCATATCATAATTTTAAAAAGTTTTGGGAATAGCAAGAATTATTTAAAGATTCTGAAATTGGACCGATTTGCAAAATTTATAACGTTTTGGGCCATAGTACAGTTATGGAAAGTTTTAGGGTAAAACTATAATTTTAAAAAATAGTTCACTGTAGCAAAGTGGCTAACCGGATGTTACAAAGCGGCAATCCGGTTATGGGCAGAAAAATCAGATTCATGAAAGCGGCATACCGGATGTTCAAAAATTCAATTTTTTTAACATAATGGTAACATGAAGCGGCTAACCAGATTCATAAAAGTGGCAAGCCGGTTATCACTAGAAAGTCAATAACGACTAGTTTTCTTCCTTAACTATAAATTGGCTCAAATCAAACTCATTCAAGATGATGCAACCATTGATATTTTGAGCATTTCTCTATAAATCTAAAAGCATAAACTTTGTATATTCATTTCATTTATTCACACATATTGGGTTTTCATTTGTATTCAAACACATTGTGTAAGAGAAATTTTTGTAATCCTTTTTGTAAAATCAAATTGAGAGGTTGTAAGTGTTGAGATACACTTGGGTTAAGAGATTGGGGATAATCTCTTGTTGTAAAGGTCCATTGGCACCTTAGAAGTCAATTTTAAGCGTTTGAAGCCTTGGGAGGCTTGGATAGTGAAATCCTCAAGCCCGGTGTGCTTGGAGGCGTGGACGTAGGCGGGGATTGCCGAACCACGTAAAAATTATTGTGTTTGTTCTCTCTTCCCTTACTCTTTTATTATTGAGCTTTATTGAATTTATTATTTTTGATTTGATTAAGGCAATAGATTATTGTTGTGCAATTTGTTTAACTTAAGTTTTAAAAACCCAATTCACCCCCTATTGGGTTGCCAAATTAGTATTTCAAAATCAATTTGAGAAAAGCAATGTGTGGGAATTCGTTCCTAAATCAGAACATCAATTCATTATAGGCACTAAATGAATATTTAGAAACAATGTGTGGTTGTAAGGAATAAAGATAGATTAGTGGCTCAAGTTTACAACCAAGAAGAGAGAATTGATTTTGATGAAACGTTTGCACTCGTAGCTAGATTAGAATCTATTAGGATGTGCTTAGCATTTGCATGTCATAATTATTTTCATTTTGTTTCAAATGGATGTCAAGAGTGCTTTCTTAAATGGTTATATTATGGAGGAAGTTTATATGAAACAACCCATTGGTTTTGAAAATGAAAAATTTCCTAATCATGTTTACAAGTTGTCAAAATCATTATATGGATTAAAGCAAGCACCTAGAGCATGGTATGATAGGTTTAAGAATTTCTTGTTAAATAATGGTTTTTCAATGGGTCAAGTAGATAGTACTCTCTTTGTTAAGCATAAGAACCAAGCTATACTTATTCTTCAAATTTATGTTGATGATATTATCTTTGGTTCTACTAATGAATTGTTGTGTAAAGAATTTTCATCTTGTATGAGTAAAGAAATTGAGATGAGTATGATGGGAGAGTTGAAGTAGTTCTTTGGGCTGCAAATAAAACAAAATGAGGAAGAAATTTTCATAAATCAAGCCAAGTATGTGAAAGATCTACCCAAAATATTTGGCATTGATGACTCAAAGATCAAAAGCACTCCAATGAGCACAATAACCAAGCTTGACAAAAATGAAAAAGGCAAATAAGTTGATTTTAAAATGTATCGAGGTATGATAGGGTCTTTACTTTACTTAACCGCAAGTAGACATGATATCATGTTTAGTGTATGTTTGTGTGCAAGATTTCAATCATGTCCTAAGGAATCTCATTTGTTTGTTGTAAAAAGAATTTTTTATTATTTGAGTGGAACCATAGACCTTGGCCTTTGGTATCCTAGAGGAACTCATATAGATTTGACTTGTTATTCGGATGCGAATTTTTCCGGTTACAAAGTTGATGGGAAAGGTACTGGTGGAACTTTCCATTTATTAGGTCATTCACTTGTTTTATGGTTTAGTAAGAAAAAAAATTAGGTTGCACTTTCAACCACCGAGACTGAATATATTGAAATTCTAGTAGTGCAATCCAAGGGGGGGTGAATTGGAATTCTAAAAATTATTCAATTTATAAATAAAAACTCAATGCAAATATGAAACAAATTCAAAGCAATCACAATTAAGTTAACCACAACAAAAAGGATAAGGGAAGAGAGATTCAAACACCGAGATTTTTACGTGGTTTGGCCAACCTCGCCTACGTCCACGCCTCCAAGCTTTCCGAGCTTGAGGATTCCACTAAGCAAGCCTCCAAGGCTTCAAATGCTTACACTTGACTTCCAAGGTGTCAATAACGTTTACAACAAGAGATTATCCCAATCTCTTAACCCAAGTGTATCCCAACACTTACAATCACTCAAAGATAAAAGATTATAAATTTGTTTTGCCTCTCACAATATTTAAGAATACAAAATGATACCCAATATGTGAATAGATGAAGCAAGAATGTATTTTAAAGCTCAATGAAGATTGTATTCTCAAGTATAAGCTCAGTAGTCGTGTTGTGATCAACTGTTGTTTGAATTTGAATGAGCTTATTTATAGTTGGAGCTGAAAACTAGCCGTTATTGACTTTCTGCACACTGTCGGATCGCCGTTAGCTAGATGTCGGATTGCCGTTTGACTGGTCAATATGACCGTTGGGCTGATTTTTCAAATTGTCGAATCGCCGTTATCTAGATGTCGGGTCACCGTTTAGGTCCAGAGGCTAATCTTCAGTTCTGTCCAATATCGGTGAGCCATTTATCTGAATTGTCGGATCGCTGTTTAGGTCCAAAGACTAATCTTCAATTCTACTTGATATCAGCGAGCCGTTTATCAGAATTGTCGGATCGTCGTTTAGCTCCAGAGACTAATCTTCAATTCTATTTGATATCGGCGAGCCATTTATTAAACTTGTCGGATCGCCGTTTTCCACAAAACTGCTGCAGTGAACTTATTTTGCAAGATAACTGTTTGTCTCCAAATCTTTGTAAAAACACTTTATAAAACTTGTCAAAATAGATGAAAATTATGTTGAGCTTTTAAAAGATTAATCAATCTTAATCATGTTTGTTCTCATCAAAATCAATAAAGAAATATTTATGTTAACATATATTGCCGCAGGGAGTTGTGGTGCACAAGCTCTTTAGATGAAACAAACACTTAGAGACTATAGCATTAATCTTGAACAAATTCCTATCAAGTATGATAATACTAATGCTATAAATCTTTCAAAAAATCTCATTCAGCACTCTAGAACTAAGCATATAAAGATTATACATCATTTCTTGAGAGATCATGTTTAAAAGGGAGATATTGCATTAGAGTTTATTTCTACGGAAAAACAACTTGCCGATATTTTTACAAAACCTCTTTGCGAAGATCAATTTTCAAAAATTTGGCATGAACTTGGGATGATGAAATTTTTGCATTAACATTTCTATCCATGTTATTGAGTCTATTAAAATTGATTGATTGATGATTGTTGATATCTATAAAGTGTTTGAGCATGATGTATAAGTAATGTGTTTGAATTATTAACTTTTGAATGCTTATATGAATTGATTGTTTGAATACATGTGAGTTCATGAATCATGCATTAAATTAGTCCTTAAAACGTTTTGGATCAATGAAATGATCTTGGAATGTATTATTTGTTGGCTAAAAATTAAAACAAATGTGCGAAATCATAGATAAAATAAATGGGTAATAGTTTCTCCATAAACGGTGTATCGTTTAAATCTAGAAACTAGGATATGATATCTGCAAATTATTAGTAAACCACTTATTAAAAACGGTAAACCGATTAAAAACATAGAGCTCACTGGAATTTACTCTTTTACCGTTTATGACTACCCGTTTACCATTTTCGATTCAGTGCTCTCTGGAATTTAACGGTTTGCCGATTACATAAAGCAGCTTGCTGTTTTCATGCGATATAAACTGTTCCTAGGATATAAACTGTTCCCAAGTTTTCTTCGTTATCTTCATTACCCTCTCACCGTTTTCTCCATAGACGCGAAACCAAAGCTTTCGCTCTCTCTAATATATCATTTTTCTTACATTTTCTTACCAAATCACTTTGTTAGAATCATTTATAATCATCATTATATCACTTAATCATTTCTAATCATTATTAGATCACTTTCATCGATTCAAAACATCAAATCAAGCCCCAAATTCAAAATTCCCAAATCAAAACCCTAAAGGCAGCCGAACGAGTTTCTTTAAATTTGGCCGGATTTTTATTCTCTTTTGGCCAAATTAAAACTCCAGATCACTTCCTCAACTCTCTCTTAACCCTGAAATCGGTTCCATTTTCTCCATTTTCATCTTTTTCAAATTTTTTCCACTTCCTTCAATGTATCTATGGCTGACTCATCTCGTCGGACTCGGAAGAGAAAAGCTACTCCTAGTAGAACTCCTATACCTCCACGAGAAACCTTTAAATTCGAAAGAATTCATTTCCCCACAACCCCATTGGCCAAACACTTCGAGGACCGGTTCATGGGATGAAAGGTACTTGACTTTTACTATGTTGATATAGAAAACTTTAAAAAGTTGATTGTTTGTGGTAGAAGTGTTAGGAATATGCTACTAGCTTAGGAGTCGACTATTGATTTTGATAAAAGAGTATATCCTAATCTAGCCCGTGTTTTCTATTCGAACATGGAAATTTCCGCAACTCGATTAGATATGATAGTTACTCATGTTGGGGGTGTTCCCATTGAGTTTGATGTTGAGAACTTAAACAACATCCTAGGAATTCAGAATGTTGGATATAGGATTTATGCATCTCGGAAAGCTTTGTCATTTGACAGCTTTACTCATTGTGAGGGTCTTCGTAACATTTGTCGGCGTCAAAATCTTACTAGTGATATTTGTATTGCTCCTTTTCGGTCGCAATTATCGCATTTACATTATCACTCCTAAGAAGGGTCATTCAGATGAGGTCACGAGGTTGGATTTCGGGTTATTGGATAGTAGACCTATTAAACTTGGGTACGCATTTTGCGACATATACTGAGCACTCCGGCGGTTAACCACCGCTTGTTCCATTATGGCAGTATCATCTCTAAGATACTGCGACACTTCCACTTGCCTCTTTAAGAAGCCGTGTATAAGGAGACTAAACTGATTAGTCCAGAAGCAATGACTAGTATTGGCTTATCTCAAAAGAACGACGAATGGCTTAAGACCTCCAACTCCAAGAACCGATATACTTTGGTTGCTCCAGAAGATGATCAGATGCTTAATTATGTTTATCCTCCCGATCCAGCCACTAGCTTCGGACACTCTGCAGCAGTTGGTTGATGATGTTCGCAGACTTTCTAAGCAGCAGCAGCAGATCCTCGACAAAATAGATGTCCTCTCCATGGAACAGCAGCAGCTCTAATCCAAATTTTAGTCCTTTCAGGAGCAGTGTATAGACCAGCAGCTCGAGCTCATTGCTGGACAGTGCACCCTCATTTGTTATTTTGGATATGACCCTAGCAGTTCCTCTTCGCAACCTCCCTCGTAGTTTTTTACTTTATTTTTCGCACATACATTTCATGTTATGTTTATATGTTTGTAAGTGTGCTTTTCATATGTATTTTTGTTTGAATTACATAACTAGTTCGTGATGATTTTGATGATGGATGATTATCTATATGTGGATTGATGATTTGCTGGAGTTGTTGGTTTGTGCAAATTGCTTAAGTTTATATGGAAGTGTTTTAACCATGTTTTGTTTTTGAGGATATGTTTATTTTTAAGGGAAGACTTTGCTGAAATTTTTTTCTTAATCTTGTTCAAATTATTCTTTTCTATTTTTTCTTTTTGATGATGAAGGGGAAGATAAATATGAAATGTATTGCATTTTGAATCTTGCTAAATTTTAAATAAAATGTTATGAATGATATGTTTTTGAAAAATTTTATATTGGCTCAAATTTGTTTTTGATTAAAAATGTAATTGGTAATACATTTAGTGGGAGTAAAATATTGAAAGAGTTTGTTATCATAAAAAAGAAGGAGAATGTTAATATGTATATGTTCATTAATATTGATTTTGATGATAACAAACTTTAATTATTTTTTATTAAAATGTAGGAGTTTTCATTAATAAACAATTTCTCAAAAGCCGTATAATCTTTCTAAACGTGTTCATGAAATCTAGACAATCTTTAACTTTAATCGCAAAATCATTCTCGGCGAATTTTGGTTAAAACTGTGATTTTAGAAGTAAACGGTGAACCGTTAACTTTGTGATGAAGAGTAGGATTCCATATTATACTAGGATTAGTTTCCTTATTAACTAAAGTTTAAGACTTTTAAATTCCTTTCTAATTTAGAATTTTGTTTCCCTTTCAATTTAGGATTTTGTTTTACTTCATGAATTAGGATAATTCCTACTACTATAAATAGCTCCCTCTTGTAGCCTTTGAGAGAAGAGAATTTTGAGTTTAATAATATTTCAATTTTCAAATCTCTTTGTGAGTATTTGAACAGTTAATTCTCGGTATTCTGCAGAATCAACGAGTCTTAATCCCTAAATTCGCGGTATTCTTTTGAATCAACGTGAATTTAGTTGTTCTTTTGTTCCGGTATTCTCTAGAATCAACGGAATATTTTGAACATTAAACTTCCGTTGCATCAGCTTAGTATCAGAGCCAAAACCTGGTATCACCAATCTAACTCCATCTACCACCAAACCTTTCCTTTTTCCCTTTTTGATTTTTTCCATTTAGCTCAAAAAAAAAAAAAAAAAACACCACTTTTTCAGACAAACCACCACCACCATCTTACCAACCCAAAATCTTTCAGATCCACCCACCCTTACTCAATTTCCGACCACCATCATCGGCAATCTAAAACTTTTTGCTTAATTACAGTTTCGACCTAAAATTTTTATTTACTTTCAGTTTAACCCCACTACCTTTTTAAACCCGAATTTGAAAAAAATGCCTCCAAGAAAAGCTCGTGATGCTCATACTACAACTTACAATCAAGAAGATGTTTCGAAAGATGAATCCCTGGCTAGTATGACAGCCAGAATTGATATGTTAGCTGCACAAATGGCACGAATAGCAGAGTTACTTGACGAACGCCATCGTACTCCAGAACGTGAAGACAAATCAAGTGGAAGCTTTGCTAACCCATTCTCTGGGCGTCGACCTAGAACGGAGTCTACTGATGACAGAAGATGGGAATCTGGGTTGAGAATTGACATTCCCGAATTTCAAGGAAGTGGTCGACCTGAAGAATTATTAGACTGGATTAACGCCATTGAAGAAGTTTTCGAATACAAAGAAGTTCCTGAAAATAAACTAGTTTCGCTTGCTGCAACTCGATTTCGTGGAAGAGCAGCAGCTTGGTGGCAACAAACTAAGCTCACAAGGATTAGGCAAGGCAAAAAGAAGATTGATTCTTGGGAAAAGTTCAAGAAGCACTTGCGTGGAGCATTCTTGCCTCATAATTACGCCAAACTGTTATACCAACAGCTACAGAATTTAAGGCAAGGTAATCGATCAGTGGATGATTACACTACAGAATTCCATTGGTTGGTGGCACGCAATGACTTGACAGAGACAGCAGAACAACAGGTTTCCCGCTACATTGGAGGCCTACGATCTCAATTTCAAGACCAATTAAATTTACTTGACCCATACTCTGTTTCAGAGGAACACCAACAAGCCTTGCAGTTGGAGAAGCAATTTAGTCGACGTACTAATGACTCAAGCTTTCGGGGTGCTCGAAGTATTGTTCGTGATAATTCAAACCCGACTTCCCAATTTCGTAATTTCACCCCTCCAAATCCTCCAAATAAAACTAGTAAACCTAGTGAAATCGGTCAAAGCAGCAAAACTCAATCCTCGGGTTCGGGATTACGCTGTTTTAATTGCGGAGAAAATGGGCACCGAATGACAGAATGTAAAAAGGGAGGAAAATATGGTAAAGGCTTATTCGTAGGCACAGAGGAAAGTGAAGACTACCAGGAGGAAGAAACTGAAGAGTTCGCTGCAGAGCCAACTTTTGATAGTAGTGGTAGCGCTCAATCTGTTGAAGAACATGGTGATAGCGGGCCAATGTTGATCGTGAACCGCGCATTCTTCACTCCTAATGGTCAAGACAAAGACAAGTGGCTACGACAGAATATCTTTCAGACTACTTGCACAATCGGGGGTAAAGTTGTCGTATGGTTATAGACTCAGGCAGTTGCGAGAATGTCATTTCGGAAGAAGCCATAACAAAGCTAAATTTAAAGACAGAACCTTATCAAACTCCATACAAGCTCACATGGCTGAAGAAGGGAAATCAAGTGACAGTATCGAAACGTTGCTTAGTTTCCTTATCCATTGGTTCAATTTATAAAGACAAAATTTGGTGTGATGTTGTGGCTATAGATGCTTGTCATCTATTACTGGGTAGACCTTGGCAATATGATCGAAACGTAGTACATGATGGGAAGAGAAACACCTACAGCTTTATGTTTAACAACACCAAGATCGTTCTCCTACCTAACAAGGAGTTTACTCTCCAGCAAGACTTGGGTAATTATTTGTTAGGTAAGAAGCAATTTATAGATGTTGTAGCAGAGACAAAAAGAGTCTACATTTTATTGGGAAAAGAGAGTAACGGTGATTCTAAGATTCCTGAAGCTGTGACACCTATTCTGGCGAAATTTCAAGATTTGTTCCCCAATGAGCTACCACAGGGTTTACCACCTCTTCGGGATATACAACACCAAATTGATTTGGTACCAGGTTCTACATTACCAAATTGACCTAATTATCGTATGAGTCCTACAGAACATGAAGAATTAAGGCGCCAAGTGGAAGAGTTACTGAAAAAGGGATTTATCCGTGAAAGTCTTAGTCCTTGTGCAGTTCCTGCTTTATTGACTCCAAAGAAAGATGGTTCTTGGAGGATGTGCGTGGACAGTCGAGATATCAATAAAATTACAGTTCGATATCGTTTTCCAATCCCTCGATTAGATGACTTGTTAGATCAACTCAGTGGAGCAACAATTTTTACCAAACTTGATTTGAAAAGTGGCTACCATCAAATTCGAATACGGCCTGGAGATGAATGGAAAACAACTTTTAAAATTCGTGAAGGGTTATACGAGTGGTTGGTAATGCCGTTTGGCTTATCCAATGCTCCGAGTACTTTTATGCGAGTCATGAATCAAGTTCTTCGCCCTTTCATTGGAAAGTTTGTGGTTGTTTACTTCGATGATATACTTATATATAGCACCAGTCACGAGTTACATCTAGAATATTTGAGAGAAGTGCTTTCAGCCTTAAGAGCGGCAAGTTTATACACAGCAGTAAACAAGTGTATTTTCTTAACAGAGAAAGTATTATTTTTGGGATATGTGGTGTCGAAGGATGGTATATCTGTTGACCAATCAAAAGTGGATGCTATTCGAGATTGGCCTCAACCAACTACTTTATCCGCCACCAGAAGTTTCCATGGATTGACCTCTTTTTACAGGCAATTCATTCCTCATTTCAGTACTATTATGGCACCAATCACGGATTGCATGAAAGGAGGACAATTCTCTTGGACAGAGACAGCTACTAAGGCATTCAAGATTATCAAAGAAAAATTGATTACTGCCCCAGTACTTGCCCTACCAGATTTTTCGCTCACTTTTGAGGTACATTATGATGCTTCTAAGGTCGGCATTGGAGCTGTTCTTAGCCAACAGGGTAAGCCTATAGCTTATTTCAGTGAGAAGTTGAATAGAACAAAGGCACACTACAGCACTTATGACGTGGAATTTTACGCAGTAGTCCAAGCGTTAAAACATTGGCGACATTATCTAATTCATAAAGACTTTGTTTTATACACTGACCATGCCGCGTTAAAGTATCTCAATAGTCAAGACAAGCTCTCTCACAGACATGCCACGTGGACAGCATTTCTTCAACAATTTACCTTTGTGGTGAAGCATACCTCTGGTGAATCCAACCGGGCAGCAGATGCACTTAGTTGACGAACTTCGTTATTGACACAGATGCATAATCAAGTTCTTGGATTTGACACATTTCGAGAGTTATATGCTTCTGATCCTTACTTTGCTCCTATATTAAAAGACGTTGTTGCAGGGTTTCGCTCAGATTATCATTTACATGATGAATTCCTTTTCAAGAGTAATCAGTTGTGTGTTCCTGACTCCAGTTTGAGATTGAAAATCATTTCAAAGTTACATAACGAAGGGCACATGGGTCGTGACAAAACTCTGGTTCTAATCGCCAACACTTATTTTTGGCCTACTATGAGGCGTGAAGTCTATCACTATGTCGAGACTTGTCGCATTTGTCAAGTTTCCAAGGGCGCAGCAACTAATGCTGGGTTATATATGCCGCTACCGATTCCAACACAACCTTGGGCTAACATTAGCATGGATTTTGTTTTGGGATTACCCCGCACTCAGAGGGGTATGGATTCAATATTTGTTGTTGTTGATCGATTCTCGAAAATGGCTCACTTCATTGCTTGCAAGAAGACTACAGACGCTTTGACTGTTGCTCGCCTATTCTTCAAGGAAGTCTATCGATTGCATGGTTTACCAAGTTCTATAGTATCTGACCGGGATACACGATTTCTTAGCCATTTTTGGAAGACATTATGGAAGTTGACTAATACTCACCTGAATTTTAGTAGTGCTTACCACCCACAAACAGATGGTCAAACTGAAGTTGTCAACCGCTCTTTAGGAAACCATCTACGTAGTCTAGTTGGCGATAACTTGAAGATGTGGGATCAGAAGTTATATCAAGTCGAGTTTACTTATAACCGTGCAGTTAAGCGTAGTACTGGTTTAAGCCATTTTCAGGTGAATTACGGATATAATCCACGAGCTCCTATCGACTTGGCTCCAGTTCCAGATTTAGTTCGCAAAAGCGGTAAAGCAGAAGACTTTATTGAGCAGCTTCAGAAGATTCATGAAACTACGCAAGAGTCTTTGAAGCAGACGACCGAAGGTTATAAAATTATAGCAGACAAAAAGCGTCGACCTTTAGAATTTCAAGTAGGAGATCTTGTTTGGGCTATCCTAACTAAAGATAGATTCTCAGTTGGTGAGTACAATAAGCTTTCTACCAGGAAAATTGGCCCTTTGGAGATTATCGAGAAGATAAATCCTAATGCATACAGATTAAAGCTTCCTAGTCATATCCGCACCGCAAATGTCTTTAATGTCAAGCATCTTATGCCTTACAGAGGTGATCATGATGAAGATGTTATTGCTGACAATCCGAATTCGAGGGCGAATTCTCTTCACCCTGGGGGGAATGATGAAGAGTAGGAATCCATATTATACTAGGATTAGTTTCCTTATTAACTAAAATTTAAGACTTTTAAATTCCTTTCTAATTTAGAATTTTGTTTCCCTTTCAATTTAGGATTTTGTTTTACTTCATGAATTAGGATAATTCCTACTACTATAAATAGCTCCCTCTTGTAGCCTTTGAGAGAAGAGAATTTTGAGTTTAATAATATTTCAATTTTCAAATCTCTTTGTGAGTATTTGAACAGTTAATTCTCGGTATTCTGCAGAATCAACGAGTCTTAATCCCTAAATTCGCGGTATTCTTTTGAATCAACGTGAATTTAGTTGTTCTTTTGTTCCAGTATTCTCTAGAATCAACGGAATATTTTGAACATTAAACTTCCGCTGCATCACTTTGCAATGGTTAACCGATAATTTCTAGAGATGAATAAATCCGTAAGTTTAAACCAGTTAGAAAAAACGGTTAAGGGAAATGAGTTTTACAGGTTATTTAAATTAAACAGTGAACCATTCACTTCAAACGGCTAACCGATAATTTCCAAAATGTCATTTCATGCTAACCTTCAATCATTTAACAAGAACGGATAACAGAAATTTGTTTTGTAGTTGTCTGGAATTTAACGGCAAACTGATAGTGACAAATGGTCAACTATTATTTGAAATTCAGCTCAACGTTACTTGGACCAGTCAAAATGGTTTATCGATAACAGTTAACGACGATATGATTTTGGGCAGAAAGTCAATAACGACTATTTTTCATCTCTAACTATAAATAAGCTCAATCAAATTCAAATAAGAGTTGATCACAACGTTATCATTGAGCTTATAATCGAGAATATAACATTCATTGAGCTTAAAAATTCATTCTTATTCATTTATTCACACATTAAGCATTGATTTGTAATCTTATATATTGTGTGAAAGAAAAAAATATTTGTAATCTTTGTTTTAAGTGATTGTAAGTGTTGGGATATATTTGAGTTAAGAGATTGAGGATAATCTCTGGATGTAAAGGTTGATTAACACCTAAGAAGTCAATTGTAAGTGTTCTTAAAACCTTGAAGGCTTAACTAGTGGAATCCTCAAGCTCGCTGTGCTTGGAGGTGTGGACGTAAGTAAGGTTGGCTGAACCACGTAAAAATCTATGTGTTTGAATCTCTCTCCCCTTATCTTTTTTATATCTTGGTTGATTTATTTATTATTGCTTTGAATTCGTTTGAATTTGCATTAAGTTTTGTTTAAGAATTGCATATTTTTTAGAAACCTAATTCACCCCCCTCTTGGGTTGCTTGGATATTATTTCAGAAGTGTGAGGGATTCTTTAGACGTGAAGTTGTCTTCTTGTATCTCATTATTACTAGAGCAACAAAACGGAGTTGTGGGGTACCTACAAAGAGAGACAAATAGCGAAAAAGAGTCCAAAGTTTATGGAGAATTATGATCGAGAACAGAAAAATTGGATGAGAATGAAAAGAAGCACAGTAAAACCCTAATTTATCGGTGATGGTAAAATAGAGATAAATTAATGAATGTGATAAAATTTGGAAATTGAATTTAAATTTTAAAACAAATCCTAATTTAGGATATCGGGTTCTGGAATTTAGGGATTATGTAATCCATCATTATCCTTATCTTGATTCGTTGAGCCAGCTGTCAAATTTTCACTCCTAACGATTAAAAAGGTCTTCCTATAGTTGTGTCACTGTACCGGTAAGAATTCTTATTGCAGCAAGTAATTTGGTACTGCAGCAACTGCAATAAAGTCCCCTGTTTTATGAGAATCACTGTCCAACTATCATGTGAAGTGTGATGTTGCAGCAATGCGTGTTAGTGTTTTAGCCAATTTTTTTTTATGCTGCAATAAAATAAAGAAAAGAAATTAATTAATTAATGTTAACAAAATGTTTAACCCGCTGCCCATTTACCATAAATTCATGACCAGGTCTCTCGTCTTTAAGGTCCACATCACCATGAGGGTGGATATTGGTAAGTCTAAAGGGCCCTGACTATCTAGATTTTAGCTTTCCTAGAAAAGTCTTTAATATATAATTGTATAGCAAGACTTATTGACCTGGAATTAAATCCATTTGCTGGATGCGTTTGTTATGCCATTGTTTTGTTTTGTCTTTGTAAATCCTTGCATTTTCATAAAAGAACAGTCTTAACTCCTCAAGCTCACAAAGGTGTAACTTCCTATGTTCTGCTGCAGCATGCATGTCTATGTTTAGTTGTTTTAGTGCCCAAAATGCTTTATGCTCGAGCTCCAGTTGCAAATGGCAAGCCTTGTCATATACAATTCTGTATGGAGACATGCCAAGTGGTGTCTTGTAAGTTGTGCGATATGCCCATAAGGCATCATGTAGCCTAAGAGACCAATCTTTTTTAGTAGGGTGCACCATTTTTTCTAAAATCTTTTTTATTTCCCTGTTAGATACTTTTGCCTACCTATTAGACTGAGGATGATATGCTATAGCAACCTTGTGCTTAATTCCATATTTAGGTAATGTTGCAGCAAATATCCTGTTGTAAAAATGAGTGCCTTCATCCTTGATGATGGCTCTTGGAGTTCCAAATCTCGTGGAAATATCCTTCTGAAGTAATCTCACCATGGCTTTGGTATCATTTGTTGGGAGTGCTATAGCTTCGACCCATTTGGACACATAGTCTACAAAAACTAAAATGTATAAATTCCCAAATGAGGGTGAGAATGAACCCATGAAATCTATCCCCCAGACATTAAAGAGCTCAACTTCTAAAATGTTGGTTAATGGCATTTCATACTTTTGAGAAAATGTTCCCTGTTCTTTGACACCTGTTGCAACATTTAACAAATTCATAAGCATCTTTAAAATTAGAGGGCCAGTAATAACCTGATTGTAAAACCTTGGCTGTTATTCTGTGGCCTCTAAAATATCCTCTGTATGTTGCAGCATAGCATGATTGCAGTATGTTCGAAATTTTTTCATTAGGCACACATCTGCTGATCACATGATCTGAACACATCTTGTACAAATGAGGTTCATCCCACTGATAACTTCTCACATCATAGAGAAATTGTTTTTTCTGCTGGTAACTTGGATTATGTGGCAATATTCCACTCACCAAGTAATTAGCAAAATCGGCATACCATGGTAACCCAGATTACTGTAGAATCTATGCATGCTGTAGCATTAGCATTTGCTCGTCAAGAAATGTCTCTGTGATCTCTTGCTTGATCAGAATGCTTTAATCTGCCTCCAGCCCAGAAAGATAGTCTGCTACTTGGTTCTTAGTCTTTTTTTTTTTATCCATTATTTCCAAGTCAAACTGTTGTAGCAAGAGGATCCATCTTTTCAACCTCGGATTGGCATGCTTCTTTGAGATCAAATATTTTATGGCTGAGTGATCTGTGTAAACAATCAGTTTGGTACCAACTAAATAGGCTCTGAATTTGAGCATTGATTAGAGTGAAAAATTTTGTTCAACTTTTGCCCTAACACTGCTCTAATAGAATGGTCGCTAGTATCACACATCAACTCAAAACGTAGGTTCCAATCTAGTGCTATAACAACTAGTGCTGTAACATGAGCTTTTTTTAATTCAATAAAAGCCTTTAGACAATTCTCATCAAAATGGAAAGGTTTATCATACTCCAGTAGCTGGCATTGGGGTTTTGATATTTTTCAAAAATCCTTAATGAATCTTCTATAGAATCCTGCATGTCCCAAAAAACTCCTAATGCCCTTGATTGAAATAGGTGGTACGAGTTTATTAATCACCTCGATTTTGGATTTATCAACTTCTATTTATTTTTTAGAGACTCTATGTCTTAGAACTATCATTTCATGTACCATAAAATGACACTTTCCCAATTCAGCATTAAATTTATCTCTTCACATCTTTTAAGTACATTTTCTAGATTATACAAACAATCATTGTAAGTCTCCCCAAAGATCGAGAAGTCATCAATGAATACCTCAAGCGTTTTCTCCACCATTATGAAAATATGGACATCATACACTTTTGGAATGTTGCTGGAGCATAGCACAAATTAAAAGGCATTTTTCTGAAAGTAAAGGTTCCATAAGGACAAGTGAATGTTGCCTTCTCTGGATCCTCTAGTGCTATAGCAATTTGATTGTAGCCTGAATACCCATCCAAGAAACAGTAGTATTTTTTTCTAACAAGTCTGTCCAGCATCTGATCTATGAAAGACAATGGGAAGTGATCATTCCTTGTGGCTTTGTTTAGCTTCCTATAATCCATGCAAACTCGCCATCCAATCACTGTTCTTGTGGGAATGAGCTCATTCTTCTCATTTGTCACCATTGTCACTCCAACTTTCTTTAGAATAAATTGTACTAGACTTATCTAAGAACTATCAGATATTGGGTAGATGACCCTAGCATCAAGCCATTTGATAATCTTTTTCTTAATGACTTCTTTCATAATTGGATTTAATCTTTTTTGCTGCTCTACCGAATGGCTATAACAATCCTCCAACAATATTTTGCCCATACATATGGAGGAGCTGAATCCTTTGATATCTGTCATGGTCCGTCTAACTACCTTTTTGTATCTCCCCAACACTTCCACCAAGTTTTTTTTGTTTTTGTTTTACTCTGCATTCAAAGAAAATGAAATGATTACAGATAGAGTGTTATTGTCACCAAGATAAACATATTTTAGATGTCAAGGTAAAAGTTTTAATTTTACAACAAAAGTTAATTCAATAGACGATACAGCAGGTTTTACTTCCCTGTTTGATAGATTAAGAGACTCAAAATGCATGTCAGTCCTCACAGGTTGCTTTTCTCTTAACTATGCTATATGCGCTGCTTCAATATCTTCATCTTCAAGTCCTTCAAATGTGACAGCCTTGATTTCTTCATTGCTGCAACAAATACTCAAGCTATCTGTGACAGCAAGCTCTATAGTACTGACAAAATGACAGTCTTTAACCTTATCAAGACTCTTCATTTCTTCCAAAACGTTAAAGGTAACTTGTTGATCATTAACCCCCATGGTCAGTTCCCCTTTTTGAACATGAATTAAAGTTTTTCGCGTGGCTACTAAAGGTCTACCTAGAATAATTAGTACTTCTTTATCTGCCTTAAAGTCTAGCACTATAAAATCCACTAGAAAAATGAATTTATCCACCTTAAGCAGCACATCCTTAATCTTGCCTTCAAGATAAGCATGAGATCTGTTAGCAAGTTGCAAAATCACTGTGGTTGGTGTGACTTCTCCCATTCGCAATTAGTTGTACACTGATAGTGGCATAAGATTAATATTTGCTTCCAAATCACAAACTGTCTTACCACTGTATTTATTTCCAATGGAACATGGAATTGTAAAACTTCCAGGATCTTTTAATTTCTGAGGGATTTTTGTACAACATATGGCTGCATTTTTTTGTTAGAGCAACTGTTTCAAATTCTCCAAGCCTCATTTTCCTTGCCAATATATCTTTAAAAAATGTTACATAATTTGGCATTTGTTCCAATGCTTCCACAAACAGAATGTTGAAATGCAGTTGTTTTAATACCTCCAAGAATTTGCTAAACTGTTTATTTTGTTTTTTCTTTTGAAATCTTTGAGGGAATAATGGCGGATGCCTAAACTACTGTGCTGCAGCAGGCTGTACAAACTATTTTTATCTTCCTCTATTGTGATCCGTTGCTATTAGTGTTGTAGTTTCTTCCTCAATAGGCACTGAGTCATGTTTTTTTGTAGTTATTGTAGCTTGGCTACTTTCGCCAGTGTCCTGGAAAATGGGTTATTGTAGGTTTTCTTCAATTTGAGTTTCCTCTTGAATTGAATTAAGTTCCACTCTTCTATTTGGTGCTCTAACTAGAATATGAACATCTTTTCTAAACCTTAAATTAATCACCTTTCAATGTTCTTTTCCTTTTCCCTTTGGATCCTCCGTGTTGGTTGGTAACTTTTCTGAGGTCCGTTGCTCAATGTTGTGGCAAGTTGTCAAATCTGATTCTCCAAGTTTCTTAAAAATACAGCTTGACTTTGGACCACTACTTCATTCTTCATAATATACTCCTTAATTAAAGTTTCTAGAGAACTAAATTGATCATTACTGGTGTTTCTTTGCCCTTACATTTGCTAACGAAAACAAGGTGGCTGAGTAGGTCTGTTCTGTCCACTAAATGTTGCAGCATGCTGATTCTGATTGCACCATGAAAAGTTTGGGTGCTGTCTCCATCCAAGGTTATAGGTGTTTAAATATGGATTCCTCTGATTTTGTCTATTAAAGTTGCCCACATAAATGACTGGAGCTGGATTCCCAAGACAATTATCATATAGATGCCCCTCTCCACAATAAACACAAGAGACTTCAACAACTTGATTAACTGCTGCTGGAGCAATGGTTATTATTTTAACCATATTTATCAATGAGGTTACTTGGGCTGATAATGCTGTCAATGCATCCACATTGTGTACTCCTGCTGTTCCTCTTACTGCAGCTTGTCTTGCTGATGGCTATTGATAGTTATTATTAGCTATCCTCTCCAAAATTTCATAAGCCTCATTATATTACTTAGACAACCAGACCTCATTTATTGAAGATCTACCATCAATCTAGTGCTTGAGTTCAACCCATTATAGAAAGTTTCCAACTGTATGCAACAAGGAATGATGGGGGCATCTCCTGAGGAACTCGTTGAATATTTCCCATGCATCATACAAACTTTCACCTTCAAGTTGATGAAAGAATGTGATCTCATTCTTCAACTTTTCATTTTTTGTCAAACGAAAATACTTCATTAAAAATTTATCAGCCAAATCATTCCATATTGTGATAGAGTTCGGTGGCAAAGAATTCAACCATATCTTTGTTGGATCTCTTAAAGAAAACGGGAAAAGTCTGAGCCTTAATGCTTTCCACAATGCTCCAGCAAATTTGAAAACATCACTCACGTCCAAGAATGGTTTAAGGTGAAGGTGAGGATCTTCATATGGCAACCCATTAATTGTCCCACTGTTTGTAGCATCTGAAACAATACTGGTTTGAGTTTAAATTTTACAGCTTTCACTTCAGGTCTAACTATCCCAGGTTATATAACATGAGGGGTGAACACAGGATAATCTCTAATGGCTTTGTCTCTGTCAACTGCCATGTGGATATTGTTGATTTCTGCCATTCTTGAAATACTAGTTATGCACCCTAAGGGGGGTTGAATTGGGATTTTAAAAATAATAAATTTAATACAGTACAATAATAAAAGAGTAAGGGAAGAGAGAGCAAATATAATGATTTTTATGTGGTTCGGCAATTCCCACCTACATCTATGCCTCCAAGCCTACCAAGCTCGAGGATTTCGCTATCCAAGCCTCCTAAGGATTCAAATGTTTACAATTGACTTCCAAGGTGTCAATAAACCTTTACAACAAGAGATTATCTTCTAATCTCTTCACTCAAGTATTTTCCACACTTATGCACTCACAAATTTGATGAGAAAACAAATATTACAACTAAAACTCTCTTTTAAGGTAGATATACAAATAATAACTCAATGAAGATGTAATCTATGATGATTTGTGAATTTAGAAGCTCAAAATATATTGTTTACACTTGTTTTTACTTGGAAAACTCTTAAAATTGAAGTTGGCTTTGAGTTTATATAGATTTAGCCCAAAAACTAGCCGTTATAGGCAAATTCCAGCAAGCGACTAGCCGCTTAATTAGCCAGCTCCCCGCTACAGTACAGTAAAAGTTACTGTTAAAATTTAAATTTTTCTATAGTAACAATATTTATCAAAATTAAACCTTTACCCAAAACTTTCTAGAATTGTACTAAGGCCCAAAAGTCATAAAACTTTACAAACAGATCTAATTTTAGAATTTCTAAATAATGATCGTTATTCCCAAAACTTTCTGAAATTATGATATGACTCAATATACAACAATATTTTTCAAATAAGTTCATTTTAAAATTTAACAAAATATTTATAAATTTTAAAGTTCTCAAAAACTTTTCAATTTAGTCTAAAATTTGAAAATATAAAATTTTCCTCTGGCGGCTAGCTGCTAGTCCTCAGGCGGTTAGCCGCTAACTCTCTATCCATTTACAATATTTACACTTGGGTCCTCTAAGTTTTATAAATTATAGTACGACCCAAACGTTTCAAATGTTTGCAAATAGGTTCAAATCCAGAACTCAAAACAATACTTATTAAATCAAAGATTGCAAAACATTTTCATTTTAGTCAACATCTTGAAAAACATCTAATTTCTTGAGATACTTGGCTTATAATTGCAAAACCTTCGGTTTCATAATGATGATTTATCAAACAAAATCTTGAGCTTCTCAAATGCTACACCATGCATATATTAAATCATACCGGCTTTACAAGAATTTGTCGCAATAATGACTCTGTTGAGCTAAACTTTGTTATTGATTGCGCCATTTTCCATTGAGTGTTTTGAGCTTGATTTCACTTAATTTACTTGCATAAATATTATCCTTCAAGAACTAGCAAAAATGTGAAGTACAATATTTATCAAATCACTTAAGACATGTTTGTTATCATCAAAATTACATTATGTATAGCCCTTTAGGCTAACACTTCTTGGCCATTAACAGGTTGTATTTCTCCGTGAGGGTTCAAATTACCCATATCTTGCAAATCGTTCATTGCTACAGCAGCCTTTAAATTATTATTCTCTTTCCTCAATCTTCTTGCAGTTCTTTCAATATCTGGATCAAATTAAAATTCAACAAGTTTGTATTTGCATATGCAAGGATTGCCAGAGCAATTCTACAAACACAGTAAACAGAAAAGAAAACTAAAATTTTGCACCAACTAAAATTGAATTTACAAATCACAATAAATACCAATCCTCGGCAACGGCGCCAAAAACTTGTTAGTTGTTTTCTAATGCTATTGGTGTCAATGTGCAAGTGTACACAACAAGTAATATAATGATAAGTCTTCAAGATCGTCTCCACAGGGATTGTTGTATTGAGAATTAATACAGTAATTATATCAGTGTAATTTTTATTTCAAATTTGAACTAAAAAAATTATTAAACGAATGATCTAATTAAAATAAAAAGGCAATAAGAAAAATGTAGTAAAGTAAATATCACGGCTAATATAAAAATGTAACCAAGGGGAATAGAGTAGTTGAGTGATCAAATGCATTTAATGGTTTTGACTATTTTTCTAATGTTTGGTTCGGTTGCTACAACACTGGGCGGAATCCTTATGTATTCTCAGTTGTTGGACGTTAGATGTTTTATATGTAAATGCAACTTAACAGTGACCAATTGTTAGGCTAACATTAGATATAGTATTACACGTTTTATATTCTAATTACCTTACAAGGTGAATCTCTATATCTAGTTCATCACTAGTTTTAGATTAAGTATGACCCTTTTCGAATCAAGATAAACTCAACTCAAGAAACCCAATCTAAAACCAAGTATTGCTCTGATATGTTCTACTAAGACAGGCCTTTTCGAGGCTCTTCTTTAGATAGTATCACTAAATAGTGAATTGAAATAAGTATTATCAAAACAACATACTATAGCAAACATGCGGCAACACAAAATATCAGTCAATTAACCATCAAGATTATTTATCACTCAACCACAAGTAAATTTAGTTCATAATTTGTGACAAAATAAAAAGCAAAATAATTTCAGCTATCAAACAATTCATTATAACAAGATAAAACAAAAGAATAAGAAATAAGATTTGATATCCACTAAATGTTCTTCTTGAATCCTTTGGTTCAATCACCAATTCTCTTCTTCACCTTTGGTTTCTCTCATTTTGTTTCTCTTCCTTTTTTTTTTTTAATGACGGCATGTCCTCTTTTTTTCTTCGCGTGTATGCTCCTTTGATACCTTGGAATTAAGGTAAACAGAAGTCTAGGGCGCGCCTCTTCCAAATTAAGAAACCTCATATTGCAATCTTCTAAATATCTAACGCGAAATATGCTCTGTCGTTGCTCCAGGATTGCTACAGCAATAATGCTACAACATCATTACTACAACATTGACTTCAACATTTGCACTGTTCCATACTTGCTTTAATTTTTCTCTAATCATATTCTTTCCCTATCTTCACAAGCCTGATATAGCCACAATCCTTCCTTAAAATTTGAACTTTTGGTTACCTACAATCATGCACATGATCTAAGTACACAATTTATTCTAAATCAAACAAAACTTATTAAAAGTAAGCTAAGAAGGATGTTTATACAAAACATTACTAAAATGCACTAAAAACATGTCATTTACTCTTTAAGTAATCATGATTTAATTCTAAAAGTGTCATGATAACTTTCATTTTATAGAGTTATCAGTAAGGATGGCTAAAAAGGCTCAAACATATCAAAAACGACCTTTCTGTCATTTATAGAGCTTTAAATAGTCTCTCA
Source organism: Citrus x changshan-huyou (assembly GCA_039657385.1). Taxonomy (NCBI): domain Eukaryota; kingdom Viridiplantae; phylum Streptophyta; class Magnoliopsida; order Sapindales; family Rutaceae; genus Citrus; species Citrus x changshan-huyou. The sequence goes on along the minus strand of CM077547.1, from coordinate 15,543,947 downwards.
TATGTACTAGTTCAATGAACTTTTAGATATAGCAACACATAATTTTTTTTATTGGTTGACTCAAAAGAAAAAGATAGAGATAATGTATAAAATAGTAAATTGCTAAAATATGAACAAGGGTTGCTCTACAAGAAAAATAATGAACTTAAAATCTCATTTGAAACTTATTATGACATGTAAATTCTTAATCAATCAATTTCACTCATCAAATTTCTTAATTCACACTTGTCAGCAACATCAATATGCAAAGTGGTAAAAATGGTGTAACTTAATTCAAGGCTAAAGATAAGATGAATACTAAAATTTAGAACTTGTCATGTCATCTAATGTCAAAAAATCACACAAAATGCCTTAATTTTTATTTTTTTTATTTTTTACTTTTTTTAACTAAGTTCTAAGATTGGAATGATGTGTTTCTAAAGTATTTAAACTCCATATTCGGCCATCTAAAAGTACGACAAGACAACTACCAGTATTCCATAATTGTTAACTATTCCTTCCCTAAACCAGAATGAGATATTGTCCTCAATGCCTTGAAGGAATGAAGTAGAGTTTAGAAACATCACTGAACACTGCAATAGAAAATATTTACAAACAGAGAGTTAAATCCAATTGTGGTTTTTACTACTACGCCTACCATTATCAGCCAACCAATCCAACAAAAAAGTCTTGGGATCTAGCTCTAGTCTGTAAGCTTTTAAAAAATCAAGTAACTCATTAGTAATAAGAGCACAAATAAAGAGCTTTTCCACTGTAAATGAAATGAAATGATTATTAATTACATGTTTAATAAATGTTATCAAGCCATCATAAAATTTATTAACATTTAACAAACTGATGGGCTTATGATGAATGTTCAAATATTTTCAAGAAGCAAATATAATTAGTGTCTCTAGAGTTGCAAGATCTTCTGACAACAAACTGAAAGTGTGAGCATGTTTTGGCATTTTAATTATTCTTTCCTACATACTTGAGACGATTAACTCCTCTCTAGTTGGTGGTTGATAACGCTATAAAATGAGAGTTATCATGACACTTTTAGACTTGAATTAGTAATACTTAGACAATAAATAACATGTTATTGCATTTTAATTATATTTTGCATGAACATCCATTTTAGTTTATTTTAACAAATTTTGTTCGATTTAGAATAATTTGTGTGTACTTAGATCGTATGCATAATTGTAGGTGACTAGAAGCTCAAATTTCAAGGAAGGAATGCTGCTGCAATAGGCTTGCAAAAATAAGGGAAGAACTTTGTTACAGAAAAATTGAAACAAGTCTGGAACAGTGTAGATACTGTAGCAGTATTGCTAAAGCAATCTTGGAGCATTGACAGAGAAGATTTTGCCCAAGATACTTAAAAGATTACAATATGGAGTTTCCAAATTTGGAAGATACGCACCCTAGACTTCTGGTTGCCCTAATTTTCAGCTATAAAATGAGCACACAAGTAAAGAAAAAGAGAGAATCGTCAACCAAGGAGAAAAACCAAAAAGAAACAACAAGAAAACAAGATGTATTTGATGTTGAAACTCTTTTATTTATTTTTCTTTCATAAATTATGAACTAAATTTGATTGTAGTTGAGTGATAAACGATCTTAATGGATGTTTGACTGATATACACGCATTGCTCTGTGTTTGATATAGCATTTTGTCTTAATTGTATTTATTTTAATTCTCTATTTCAGCAAACCACTCATTTAGAGATACTAGCTAAGAAAGAGTCTCAATAAGTTCTGACTGAGTGGATCTTTTTAAGGCAATAGTTAGTTTTAGATTGAGTTTCCCAAGTTGAGTAATCTCAATTTGAATAGGGCCATGTTTGATATAAAATTAGTGATAAACTAGACATAGGGATTCACCTTGTACGGTAAATAGAACCTAGATCGTTTAATGCTATATTTAATGTTAGCGTAACAATTGGTCACTGTCAGGTTGCATTAAATATAAGATATCCAACAGCCGACAACTGAGGATGCATAAGGGATTCTGCCTAGTGTTGTAGTAGATGTTGTAGCAACGATACTGTAATTGAATAAGGAAAATTATCATTCATATACCCTTAGTTTACTCCGTTATTAAAAATACTACAATACTTTGAGGTTGTATCTATCGTTCATTCTAAGTTGACAAAATGTATATGTCATTTAAATATGATGACGTCAAAGGGGTAATATGGTCTTTTCATATGATACATGTGATAATTTAAGGGCATACAAGTGATAATAAGAGAATTTAAGGGTATACAATGATAATTTAAAGGTATATAAGTGATAATTAGATAATTAAAGGTCAAAATGCACAAAGAGGTCAAAAAGGTCAAAATGAGCAAATTATTTATGGGTAACCAAGGAATAAAAACATTATTCATGTGGTTGATGATAAAGACAGAGCTAGTAGAGATTATGCAATGTTGACTCCTCAAGCCATAAACCCTTGAATAGTTAGACCCGAAGTGCAAGCTGATAATTTTGAGCTCAAACCAGTGATGTTTCAGATGCTTCAAATAGTGGGGCAATTTAATGGACTACCTTCCGAAGATCCTCATCTACACCTTAAGTTGTTTTTGGAATTGAGTGATTCTTTCAAGATTGCTGGAGCATCACATAAAGCATTAAAACTCATATGTTTCTCATTTTCTTTAAGAAATCAAGTAAGGGCATTGTTGAATTCTCTACCGCTATATTCTATTACCACATAAAATGACTTAGCTGGCAAATTTTTGATGAAATACTTTACACCGATAAAGAATGCAAAATTGAGGAATAAGATCACATCTTTTCATAAACTTCAAGATGAGAGTTTGTACGATGCATGGGAAAGATTTATGGAGTTACTCAAGAGATGTCCTCATCATGGTATTCCTTGTTGTATACAGTTGGAAACTTCCTATAATGGTCTCAATCTAAGCACTAGATTAATGGTGGATGCTTCAGCGAATTGGGCTTTGTTATCTAAGTCTTACAATGAGGCTTATGAAATTTTGGAGAGGATAACCAAGAATAACTATCAGTGGCTATCAGCTAGACAAGCTGCAGCAAGAGGAACAATAGAAGTTCATAATAGAGATGCCTTGACGGCATTATCAGCCCAAATAACTACATTATTAAATATGGTGAATGTTATGACCACTACTCCAGCAACTGTCAACCAAATTGCTAAAATATCATGCGTTTATTGTAAAAAGGGGCATTTATTTGACAATTGTGCTTGAAATCCAGTCTCGGTTAATTATGTGGGCAACTTCAATAGACAGAACCAGAATAATCCATATTCAAACACTTACAACCCTAGATGGAGACAACACCTAAAATTTTAATGGAGAAATTAGAATCAGCATGTTACAACAACCAATAGACAAAACAGGCTTGCTCAACCACTTGGATTTCACCAGCAAAATAAAGGGCAAAAAAACACCAACAATGATCAACTCAGTTCTCTTGAACCTTTGTTTAAGGAGTATATTATGAAGAATGAAGCAGGTGTCCAAGCCAAGCGGTATCCTTAAAAAATTTAGAAAATCAGATTGGATAACTTGCTATAGCATTAAACAACAGACCTCAGGGCAGTTTAATTAACAATACAGATGATCCAAGAAGAGAATGAAAGGAATATTGTAAGGTGATTAACTTAAAGTCTGGAAAAGGTATTCATATTTTTATTGGCGTACCAAAAAGAATAGTGGAACAACCTAATAAGAAACTTAAGTTGAGAAAGAGTTACAACTACCCGTTTTCCAACTGACTGATGTGAACAGCCAAGCACAACATCAATATAAATTAATGATCCAATAATTGTGGAGGAAGATACTGCAATCCCAACCTTATCAGTCCAAAACATAGCAAAAGAGAAGCAGCCTGTACAACCTACTGCAGCAAAATAGTTTAGACACCTGCCACCTTTCCTTTAAAGATTTCATGAGTAGAAACAAGACAAGCAATTCAGCAAGTTTCTAAAAGTGTTGAAGCAGCTATATATCAATATTCTTTTTGTAGAAGCTCTTGAGCAAATGCCAAATTATGTGAAGTTCTTGAAAGATATTTTGGCAAGAAAAAAGAGGCTGAGAGAGTTTGAAATAGTAGCTCTAACATAAGAATGCAACCACATGTTTTAGAACAAAATACCTCAAAATTTGAAAGATTTAGAGAGCTTTACAAACGGCAAACTGGAAAATCAATCCCTGCGAAATTTGGTTAAAATTGTGATTCTGGATGTAAACGGTGAACCGTTATCTTTGAAATGGTTAACCGATAATTTCCAGAGAGGAATAAATCCTTAAGCTTGAACCGATTAGTAAAAATGGATAAGCCAAATGACTTTTTTAGGTCACTAGAATTAAACGTGAACCGTTTGTTGAGTGTTAGAAAATGGGTATTTATAAAGGAGAAAATCGTAAACGTGAACCGTTTGTTGAGTGTTAGAAAATGTGTATTTATAAAGGAAAAAATCGTCATTTTACATTTCAAGTCTTACTAACACTCTACTTTTATGTATTTTAATCTCTTGTAATTTAATTATGTGTATTTTATTTTAATTATGTGTATTTTATGTATTTTAGGGGCATCATGGTCATTTTACAATGAACGAGAGTTCAGACAGCAAAACGGACATCACTTTTGAACTCAGGACAGTCGAAAACCTTAGGAGGAGCATAAAAGGAAAAATGGCAATGTTCACATGTATGGTACTATTCACATATACGGTATTGTCTACGTTACTGTTCACGACACTGTTCACATAGACGGATCGATGACGTGGCATTGACCGATGATGTGGCATTGACTGATAAGGTGTCACGATCCTGTTGGACTAAAATTCTTATGTACTGTTGATAGGTGACGTGACAGCATGTTAGTAGACCAAAACAATTGTGCGTACGGTACATGTATATACACATGATTATTTTCAACCAAACCGCGTCACTGTTTAAACCGCATCACTATTCAAACTGCGTGGTCAAACCACGTACTGTTGACTGATGACGTGGGGTAATCCTAAGCGTCCAAAATATTTTTGATCCGATGGCCATGATTTACTCAATGTATCTATAAAAAGGGGGCCTCCCCCCCTAATTTGGCATCTCTGAATTCATTTTTTACCTTCATTTTCTGTAATTCCTTCTCCATATTGTATTTTCTACGTATTTTAATAAATTCTTATTTTACCCCTAGTTCAATTATAAGTAGCTAATTTTCTTTTAAGCTTGGGTTGAAGGTGAAATCTCAACATGTGCCATGAGCTTTATTTGGTAAATTTATTTTCTCTTCCCCTCTAATTTTTATGGATGTTTTGACTTTTCGTTAACAAATAATAATAATCTTGTCTAGATACCGCCCTTGTTTCACCGGCTCCCTAGTACAAGGTTATTATTATTTGGCACGATAAGCCCTTAGCACCATATTGATTAGAGTGTGGCTCATGAAGTGTGGATTCCCCCCTCATGATTTAATTGGCACTAATAAAGAATATTTAGCCCATGGTGCATGTTGATGCGGATCCAGATACCCAAGCGTTTCAATTATTATAATTTCTACTTAAATTTAATTCTGCTATTTTAATTTAAATTTTAGCATATTCCAAATCATCTTTACCATAAATCCAACCACCCATTTAGAAAAATTAATTCTACAAACAATTAAAATCCACCTCCTCGTGGGATCGACACTCATCACCATTGATCTATTCTACAATAGATTCATGCGTTTACGAGTTCAATAAAATTTGCACAACAAGTTTTTGGCGCCGTTGCCAGGGAGGTAAGTTATTTTAATTTGTAGAATTAATTTTTGTAAATAATTTCTTTTAGTTATTTTCTTGTAATTTTTTTCTTATTTAAAAAAAATAAAAAAAAAAGTGAATATGCATTTAGAGGTAAGAATTTTTTTTTGTTCTTTAAAATTCTGTAATTTAATTTTTCATTGTAATTTTTTGTTTATCTTATTAATTTATTTTAATTTTAATTAATTTATTTCACGTATTTTTTTGTGTGTTTTTATAGTAAGGTTGTAACAGCGTGATAAGGTTAGTACCGTAATTTCTCTTTCTTCTTTATTTTTATTTGTTTTGTTCCCATTTTTATTTTTTATTTTTTATTTTTTGTGTTCTTTGCATGCATGGTCGAAGGTCATTATTACCTAATCTTGAGCCTATACACCTTGAACTTGAAACAATACTTCGTACACACAAACACGTTAAAAATAAAATTGAAATGGATTTGCAACAACAACAAGCACCACCAGAGAGGCCATTTAAGGACTACTTTAGTCCCTTAGCTAATTTGAGCACATCATGCATAAGATACCCAAATGTAGCTGCTAGGAGTTTTGAATTAAAACCTAGTGTGCTAAATTGTCTCCCAACATTCTATGGCCTAGAAAATTAGGACCCATATAATCATTTTAATGATTTTCATGTTGTTTGTCAAATATTTAAATATGATAATTTTTCAGATGATGATGTTAAACTTAGACTATTCCCATTTTCTTTAAAAGATCGAGCTCATTCATGGCTCAATACATTGCCTGCTAATAACATTACATCATGGGAACAAATGGTAACAAAATTTTTGAATAAATACTTTCCAGTGCATAAAACCAATGCTATTCGCAGGGAAATCTCATAGTTTACCCAGAAAGAAGACGAGTAGTTTTTCGAAACATGGGAGCATTTCAATAGGCTACTCTTGAAGTATCCACATCATGGGTACGAGAAATGGCATAAATGCCAATACTTTTTGGAGGGATTATTGCCGCATGTGCAAGAATGGCTAATGACAACAATTGGAGGAGAGCTAATGTCAAAAAGTGCATCAGAGATTTAGGAATTCTTCCAACGACAAGCGGATAATTCCCAACAACGGAGTCAATCACTCAGGAATACTAAAAGAATTAAGGGAGTGAATAAGGTTCACATTGGCGAGTCAACTTCGGGAATGAAAGAAGACAAAGAGATGGTTGAAGGTCTTTCCTGACAAATAGCATCATTGACAACTACTAAATCAACAGAACCACATGACCATGACTCATATCCATATCAAGCCAATATCATAGGTGTAATGAGAAAACCATCTAATTACAACCCATACTCCAACGCGTATAACCCTAGATGGAGAGACCACCCCAATTTTTCATAGTCTCAAGGATTCCAACAGAATAGACCAGCAGCTCCAGCTCCACCAATGCAATCAATTCCTCAAGTTCCTCAAGCCTCCCAGCCCCCATTTAGACCATACAATCAGAACCAGAACTACTCTCAACCCAGACCATGGGAGGATGCATTCCAAAATTTCAGGAATGTTACTCACTCCACGATCGAGCAGCAGAACCGCACCATTGATGAATTACGAAATGAGATGAGAGCAAGCTTCAACTCACAAGCCCAATCAGTTTCAAGCCTCGAGAAGACAGTGGGACAACTTGCTTCTTCAGTTCAGACCTTGGTAATGACTGTTGAGAAAGGCAAGTTTCCAAGTCAACCAGTGCGTAATCCTAAAGGAGTGCAAGAAGTAAGTACTAGTTCACCACAACAGCACAGAGAGGTCAAAGCCGTCATGACCTTACGAAAAAAAAAAGAAGTCGACAACAAAGTGGAGATGCCGGTGACAAAAATAAATCAAATTGTACCTGTAAATGCCGAAGACTCATCACCGGAGGCGAAAAAAGAAATCAACCCACGAGAATATGTTCCCATAGCTCCATTTCCTCAGAGGTTAGCTAAAGGAAATAAGGAAAAATCCACATGTGAGATTCTTAAAATCTTCAAACAGGTAAGTGTTAACATCCCTTTGCTTGATGCTATAAAACAAGTTCCATCTTATGCCAAGTTTCTTAAAGACCTTTATACTAAAAAGAGAAACATTCACGTTCAAAAGAAGGCATTTTTAACAGAAAACGTTAGTTCTATACTCTAACATAAAATTCCTCTAAAATACAAAGACCTAGGCTCCCCCACTATCTCATGTAGTATAGGGAACCACACAATTGAGAATGTTTTATTGGATTTAGGAGCTAGTGTAAATATGTTGCCTTATTCAGTATTCATGAAACTTAGACTGGGAGAATTACACCCAACTCCAGTGGTGTTACAGCTTGCAGATCGGTCCACGAAAATATCTCGTGGCATTGTGGAGGACATGCTTATCCAGGTAGACAAGTTTTATTTTCCTGTTCATTTTATTGTAATTGACACTCAACCAATCCAGGATTCAAGGAAGCACATCCCCATTATCCTAGGCCGACCTTCCTTGGCAACTGACGATGCTCACATTCAATGCAGAACTGGAAATATGCAGTTGTCCTTCGGCAACATGACTATGGAGCTAAACATTTTCAACATTGCCAAATAACCTCACAATGCAGATGATTGAATTGTTGATGTGGATTTAATAGAAACATTAGTTGATAATACTTTTCTTTCAAACCTTAGTTATGACCCCTTACAAACATGTTTAACTCACTTTGGTTTGGATTTTGATATTGACAGATCGGTCGATGAAGTCAACGCCCTGCTTGACTCAGCACCATCCATGGACACTAATAAATAGAAGTCAAAAGTTGAACAACTAGCACCATTAGAGAAGAAACTCATCCCATCATCAGAATCACCACCGAAACTTGAGCTCAAACCATTACCCAACACTTTGGAATATGCATTTTTGGGAGAAGAAAATACTCTGCCGGTAATAATCTCATCATCCCTAAATGACAAACAAAAAGGTAAGTTGTTGGATGTTTTAAAAGAGCACAAATGAGGATTAGGATGGACCATTATATTCACCTTGATGAAAATACTAAATCTACTAGGGAAATGCAACGTCGGTTAAATCCTAACATGAAAGAAGTTTTTAGAACTGAAGTCCTTAAACTATTAGATGCAGGTATCATTTACCCCATTTCTAATAGTTCATGGGTCAGTCATGTGCAAGTTGTCCCCAAAAAGTCAAGAGTCACAGTAGTTACCAATGCTAATAATGAATTGATACCCACTAGAGTGACTACAGGATAGCGTGTATGCATTGATTATAGAAAGTTGAATTCTGTCACACGTAAAGACCATTTTCCTTTATCATTTATCGATAAAATGCTTAATAGATTAGCAGGCCATGAATTTTATTACTTTCTAGATGGCTACTCAGGATATAATCAGATTTCTATAGCACCAAAAGATCAAGAGAAAACTACTTTCACTTGCCCTTTTGGCATATTTGCATATAGGAGGATGTCATTTGGATTATGTAATGCACCTGCTACATTTCAGCGATGCATGTTGAGCATTTTTTCTGATATGGTTGAACGATTTCTTGAAGTCTTTATGGATGACTTTTCTGTCTTTGGTGACTCATTTGATCAATGTTTACATCATCTAACACTAGTTCTGCAGAGATGTATCGAAAAGAACTTAGTCTTAAATTGGAAAAAGTGTCATTTTATGGTAAAACAAAGTATTGTTCTCGGTCACATCATTTCGAGCAAAGGTATTGAGGTTGACAAAGCAAAGGTGGATCTCATTTCCACTCTTCCTCCACGTAAAACAGTCAGAGAAGTAAGATCTTTCATTGGGCACGCTGGTTTTTATAGACGTTTCATTAAAGATTTTAGCAAAGTTTCTAGAACCTGATGCAATCTACTTGCTAAGGATGTACCTTTTATCTTTGATGATTCATGTCTTGTGGCATTTGAAAAATTAAAATAATTGTTGACATCATCACCCATCATTCAGCCCCTAAACTGGAGCTTACCATTCGAGCTCATGTGTGATGCGTCTGATTATGCAGTAGGAGCAGTATTCGAATAAAGAGTTGATCGAATTTCCCATGTTAATTACTATGCTAGTATGACATTGAATGATGCACAGTTGAACTATTCAACTACTGAAAAAGAAATGCTAGCAGTAGTATTTGCATTAGTCAAATTTTGATCTTATCTCATTGGTTGCAAAATAATTATGTTCACGGATCATGCTGCTCTTAAATATCTTCTCACAAAGAAAGATGGAAAAGCTAGGCTAATTCGTTGGGTGTTACTTTTGCAGGAGTTCGACTTAGAATTTAAAGATAAGAAAGGCACGGAGAATGTTGTGGTTGATCATCTCTCTCGTCTCTATTTTGACACAATTACAGAACCATTAACATTGAATGAGTCATTTCCAGATGAATAATTGATGAGTGTGGAAATATTACCATGGTATGCTGACATCGTGAATTATCTTGTTACAAGTCAACTTCCAGAGCATTGGACCAAGCAAGACAAAGCCAAATTTTTTACGGAAATAAAGAATTTTTTTTTGGATAACCCTTGTTTGTTCAAGTATTATGCTGATCAAATTGTTAGACGATGTGTCCAAGAAAGTGAAATTCAGAATATTCTTTCATTCTGCCATGAACAAGCTTGTGGTGGTCATTTCAGTGCTAACAAAACAGCTACTAAAATTTTACAATGTGGTTTCTATTGGCCAACTATATTTCGAGATGCTTACACCTTTTGCTCTTCATGTGATAGGTGTCAACGAATGGGGAACATTACACGAAGGAATATGATGCTACTAAATCCAATTTTAGTGGTTGAGATTTTTTATGTATGGGATATCGACTTCATGGGACCTTTTCCCCCTTCTTTTGGCCATCAATACATTTTGGTTGCTGTTGACTATGTATCGAAATGGGTAGAAGCAATTCCATGTAGAACCAATGATCACAAGGTGGTGATAGGATTTTTGAAAAGCAACATTGTTTCACGCTTTGGATTCCCTCGAGTAATAATCAGTGATGGTGGTGCCCACTTTTGTAACAAAGCATTCAAAGCTTTTTTGACAAAGTATTCCATCACTCACAAAGTGGTGACCCCATATTATCCGCAAACCAGTGGCCAAGTTGAGATTTTCAATCGAGAAATAAAGCACATATTAGAAAAGACGATGAGGCCGGACAGAAAAGATTGGTCATTAAGACTCGTTGATGCATTATGGGCATATAGAACGGCTTTCAAGACGTCGATTGGAATGTCACCCTACAGGCTAGTGTATGGAAAAGCTTGCCACCTACCTGTGGAACTCGAGCATCGTACGTACTCGGCCATCAAGAAAATTCAACTTTGACATGCAACAAGCCAACTCAGAAAAAAGATTACGGCTGGCAGAACTTGAAGAAATTCGCAATGATGCATATGAAAATGCCAAGATTTACAAGCAACAAATGAAAGTCTTTCATGACAAGCAAATTATGAGAAAATCTTTCACTCCAGGTCAGAAAGTGCTTTTATTCAATTCTCGCTTACACTTATTCCCAGGTAAGTTACGCTCTCGATGGTCTGGCCCCTTTATTGTTCACACTGATTTTTCCACATGGGGCAATTGAAATTAAGGACCCAAAGAACGGTGTCACGTTTAAAGTTAATGGTCAAAGATTAAAGCCATATCTAGAGTACCAACCACATGGAGAGGATACCGAAGTAAATTTGAGTGACCCACCATATTTGAATTGAGATTTTTCTTTCTTTTCGGTGATTTGATTTTTTTTCTTTCTTTTTACTATTCTTTTGCTAATTGAAATTATTTTTACATAAGTGTGTTTGTTTAACCATTAAGTTTTCTCTTATCATTGTTAATCATGAGTGCCATAACTAAACAGTTCCTCCTAGACATTCTTAGACCACTTCAACGTGTAAAATCTCATCTCAAAATGCATATTCGATTTTGTAAAACACATCATATTTGGGCTTTGCAACCACCAGAGTTAGTATCTCATATTGAGGATTTAGAAAGCCAACTCAGAGACATTGAGAGAGGTGTCTACAACATCCAGTTGGAGCTTGAGGTAAATTCAATAAGAGGACGAAATTAATTTTCTTTGTGTGTTTTAGTTTGTTTTTCTGTTGGTGTGCTTTAGTTTGTTACCCTGGTGAAGTGGCGGATAACAGTACTCCGTGACAATCAAGTCGGTTACTTCAGTTTTCTATAATAACTGATATTCTGAGGCGAAGGTATGAACAGAAATGAGATTTTAGCAAAGCTTCACAATCGATTCCCTTCACTTCCTCAGAATGCCCTCCTTACAATCTATAAAGCTCGGTCCGAATGCATGCGATTGCTCATGAGGAATAACATACCTGCTGACATCTGCTGGTTAATCAAGGCCAAAGTGCGATTGGCAGGTGAGTTACCTCTAAAATTTATTGCATACATGCCTGGTTGTGGTAAAGGAAATTATACAAAAAAACGAAGAGCTCGAAGAATTTTTGTTGCTTGTCATAAGTGTGTGTTGGTGTATAAATACTAATGCTATTGGTGTCAATGTGCAAGTGTACACAACAAGTAATAAAGTGATGAGTATTCAAGCTCGTCTCCACAGGGATTAATGTTATCAGATTTGCTACAGGAACCTTAACAGTGCAGATTTTGTGCTAAAATAAGATAAATAATTGATAAAACTAATTTACTAATTAAAATAAAAACACAATAAATAAAATGCAACAAAGTAGATTATCACGTCAAACTCAAGGATAAAAACAATGAGAATATAGAGTAGTTGAGTGAATAAACTCTCTTAATGATCTTGACTATTTTCTAATTGTTGGCTCGGTTGCTGCAGTATTTGCTACAGCACTGGGCAGAATCCTTATGTATCCTCAGCCGTCGCATGTTGGATATCTTATATCTATATGAAACCTAACAGTGATCAGTTGCTGTGCCAACATAAGATATAGCATTACACGCTTAGGTTCTATTTTACCCTATAAGGTGAATCCTTATGTCTAGTCCATCACTAATCTTAAATCAAGCATGGCCCTTTTGGGACTCAAGTAAAACTCAATCCGAAAAACTCAATTTAAGATCAAGTATTGTTCTGATATGTTCCACTAAGATAGGCCCTTATGCGGCTCTTCATTAGCTAGTATCATTAAATGGGTGATCAACCAGAATAACGAATAAAATAAATACTATCAAAACAAACTGCTACAGCAAACATGCAGTAACACATATTTCTAGTCAATAAACCATCAAGATTGTTTATCACTCAACTACAAATAAATTTAATTCATTGTTTGTAAAAGAAAAATAAAGAACAAAGTTTCAGCCATGAAACACATCCCCATAAATAAATAGAAAACGAAAAAGCAGGAGAAGAATAAGAATGATTGAGCTCCTAATTGATTTATGCAAATTCCCCTCTTGTGCAGCCCTTAATCTTTCTCTTGAATCTTGTTTTTCTTTTATTTCTTTGTGTTTTTCTCCTTGGGTGACGGCCCCTCCTTATTCCTTATGATGTGTGCTTCTTTTATAACTGAAAATTAGGGTAAACGGAAGCTTAGGGGGCGCATAAGTCAGATTAGGAAACTACAGATCGCAATTCTGCAATTATCCCGCACAGAATTTTCTCTGTCGTTGTTCCAGGATTGCTACAGCAACGGCTACAGTAATGGTTGCTACAGCAATATCTACAGCAACTGCATGTTCCAGATTTATTTCAACTCTTTTGTAGCCATGTTCTTTCCTTATTTTTGCAAGCCTATTGCATAGCATTCCTTCCATGAATTATAAGCTTCTGGAAACCTACAATTATGCACACAATTTAAGCACAAATTACTTTAAATCGAGCAAAACTTATTAAGATTTACTAAAATGATTATTTATGCAAAATGTAACAAAAATGCAATAGAAACACATAATTTACTCTCTAAGTAGTATTGATTTAATTCTAAAAGTGCCATGATAACTCTCATTTCATAGAGTTATCACACCCCCAAACTTAAACCATTACTTGTCCTCAAGTAATGACAATAACACTAACACTTCAATCACACAATCATTCAACAAATAACTTAGCTCTGTCATCAAATTTATAAGGATTCTTCAACCCTCAGATCACATTCTTAATCACACAAAATAGCCATAGTAGTTTAGTTCTAGACTTAAGCTTTATTCTGTCCAAAGTGTGTGTGTGCCACTTTGATCAAATTCCAGAGGTGCTACAACATTACACAAACATTGCATATAATTCAAAGGTAGAACACAAATATATTCACATATGGGGGAGCAGAACTCACAATTATATTCAAACTGTGCTACAATTTATTTTTTTCAGTTAAACCCTTCAATGCAACATTGAGCTTTCATGTGAATGCCTATCACTTGTAATGACGACACCCAATTACTCACTCAAAGTACATGTCAGAGTTGCTGCAGCAACACATCTAAGATGTTATATCTAGGTCTTACCTTTGGACGCCTTTGACTCAAGGCTGAACATGTGGCTCATGAACAAACCAGGTTACTCAATATCATAGGCAGCGGACCTCTTTATTTTTCATTATTTCATCATCATTTTTTTTATATATAAAATTGCTGCAACACTGCTCATAGCTCTTATTGCCTTTGGACTCAAGTTTGCATATGGGGTGTATACTCACCCCAAGTTACTCTGCAACTTAAACCATTGGAGCAGAATTTATTTCATAACAGGCACAGTCCAACAAAATTTTTCCCCCAAACTTGAGATATTTTCTACTCTTTTTTTTTTGTTTTCCTGGTTCTGCTACAGCATTCTCATAAAACTCAACCAAAGTCTAAGTGTCGGGACAGAATTTCAACCTCCATCTATAACTATCTCTACATGGCATTCTCATAAATATTGAATAACACTCAATTTATCTTCATTAGGTTTTCAAATCCATACACAAATATTAGATAACAGAGCTTCACACAACACACAACACAAGCATAAACACATGCACTTAGAAACACAACCCCCCCAAACTTAAGTGGTATTGTGTCCTCACAAGCACACAACACAAAACCACATAAACCAGACATGCATACACTAAATAAAAGGACATGCAGAATGAGTCAGAAAATTAAATCTAAATGAAAGAAAATTTTTACAGAAAAAAGTAAAATAAACTAGCGGGTAAGGGTACTCCCATGTTGCTGGAAGCACTGCTACAGCATAAGGTGTAAAGGGTCACTTTTTCTTTGATATACTTCCCAAACGCTCCTTATCATAAAATCTTATCAATCCATTTACTGCTGCAAAAGCAAGAAATGCCTCTATTATATGTCATGCTGTAAGTGATGCTGCAGCAATTCTTTCCTGCTTTTTTTTTTCGCATTTGTTTTTGTTTTTTTTTTACCTGTTACAATTTAACACAAAGACATAAAAAATTAGATGCACACTTAAAATAGCAACAAGACAAATTCAATAATTTAAAAACTAAATTTAATGCTTTAAAGAGTTCAAACAACTTCCCTTATTGGGTTGCCTCCCAATTAGCGCTTGATTTTAAGTCTTTCAGCCTAACCTTTCTTGTTTCCTCAACCTGGATCCTTCAAGAACCGATCATTCTTTAGGTTATTCATATCATCTCCCATATAGTGCTTCTCTCTCGGCCCATTAACCTTGAATTCTTGTTGGTCTGGAGTGAGTTCCCTTTGCTGGATTTGCTCGTCAATTCTGAAGGGTTGCTTCTCCCCTGACCATGCTATGTTAGCTGCTCCACAATCTTCATCATCAAGTTCTTCAAATGTTACAGCATTGATTTCTTCCTTACTGCAGCAACCGTGTAATCTCTCTGCTACAACAAAGTCCACAACACGGATAAAATTACAATCTTCAATCTCATCGGGACTCTTCATGACATCCAGCACATTGAATGTAACTTGTTGGTCATTCACCCTCATGGTTAATTCTCATTTTTGAACATCAATTAAAGTCTTTCCCGTGACTAAGAAAGGTCTTCCTATAATGATTGGCACTTCTTTGTCTGCCTCAAAATCTAACACAATGAAATCCACCGGAAAAATAAATTTATCCACCTTCACCAACACATCTTCAATCTTTCCTTCTAGATATGCATGAGATCTGTCAACAAGTTGTAAAGATACTGTTGTTGGTCTACATTCACCAACTCCCAATTGCTTAAACACTGATAAAGGCATGAGATTGATGCTAGCCCCCAAATCACAAAGTGTTTTGCCACTGTATTTAGTTCCTATGGAGCATGAAATTGTGAAGCTTCCTGGATCCTTCATCTTCTGTGGTATCTTACTCTGAAGCATTCCGCTGCACTCTTGTGTTAGAGCAATTGTCTCAAATTCTCCAAGTCTTCTTTTCTTTGTCAAGATATCCTTAAAAAATTTCGCATAGTTTGGCATTTGCTCTAGAGCTTCCACAAAAGGGATATTGATATGTAGTTATTTCAGCACTCCCAAGATTTTGCAGAACTGCTTGTCTTGTTACTGCTTCTGAAATCTTTGAGGGAAGGGTGGTGGGTGCCTAAACTACTGTGCTGCAGCAGGTTGTGTAGACTGCTTCTCTTTTGTCATGTTTTGGGTTGGTGCTACAGTCTCGTTATCCACAGGTGTTGGATCATCATTTTTGGCAAATGCTGCAGCTTGACTGCTCTCACCAGTGTGCTGTGAAGTGGAGGATTGTGACTCTTTTTTAATTTGAGTTTCTTTCTGGATTGAAGTGGGCTCAACTCTTCTTTTTGGCACCCCAACGGGACTATGAACATCATTTCCAGATCTCAAGTTAATCACTTTGTAGTGCTCTTTTCCTTCTCTTCGTGGGTCCTCTGTATTACTGGGTAAACTACCTTGAGGTCTATTGCTCAATGCTGTAGCAAGCTGTCCAATTTAATTTTCCAAATTTCTCAACGATACAATATGACTTTGGATAACTGCTTCATTCTTCACAATATAATCCTTAATCAAAGCTTCAAGGGAGCTAAGTTGATCATTGTTGATACTTCTTTACTCTTGATTTTGCTGATAAAATCCAGGTGGTTGAGCAAGTCTGTTCTGTCCACTAGGTGCTGCAGCAGTCTGGTTCTGATAACTCTATGAAAAGTTCGGGTGTTGTCTCAATCCAGGGTTGTAAGTGTTTGAATATGAATTGTCTTGGTTCTGTCTATTGAAGCTGCCCATATAGTTAACCGAAGCTGGATTACTAGGACAATTGTCAAATAAATGTCATTCTCCACAATAAACACAAGACATATCAGAAATTTGGTTAACAGTTGCTGGAGCAGTAGTTATAACCTTTACTATCCTTGTTAATGAAGTTACTTGGGCTAACAATGTTGTCAAGGCATCTACGTTATGAACTCATGTTGTTCCTCTTGCTGTAGCTTGTCTGGTTAATAGCCACTGATAGTTATTGTTGGCTATCCTCTCCAAAATTTCATAAGCCTCATTGTAAGACTTAGATAACAAGGCCCCATTTATTGAAGCGTCCACTATCAATCTAGTGCTTTGATTGAGACCATTATAGAAAGTTTCCAACTGTATGCAGCAAGGAATACCATGATGAGGACATCTCATGAGTAACTCCTTAAATCTCTCTCATGCATCACACAAGCTCTCATCTTCAAGTTGATGGAAAGATGTGATCTCGTTCCTCAACTTTGCATTCTTGGTTGGCGGGAAGTATTTCATCAAAAATTTGTTAGCCAAATCATTCCATGTAGTGATAGAATCTGGTGGTAGAGAATTCAACCATGCTCTTGCTCGATCTCTCAAAGAAAACGGGAAAAGTCTGAGTCTCAATACTTCTTGCGATGCTTCAGCAATCTTGAAAGCATCACTTACTTCCAAAAATAACTTAAGGTGTAGATAAGGATCTTCAAATGGCAAACCATTAAATTGCCCCACTGTTTGAAGCATCTGAAACATCACGGGTTTGAGTTCAAAATTGTCAGCTTGAACGTCGGGTCTAACTATTCCTGGATGTATGGCTTGAGGATCAACACTGCGTAGTCTCGAATGGCTCTATCTCTATCGTTCGCCATGTGAATAATGTTGTTGTTCCCTGGTTGCCTTTGAACACATTGTCTATTCAGACCTTCATGTACATTTATTGGTTGTATCCCCTCTCTACGGTTCAAGTTTCTCAAATCTTGCAAATCATCCATTGCTACAGCAGCTTGTAATTCCCGATACTCTCTTCTCAATCTCCTTGCAGTTCTTTCAATTTCTGGATCAAACTGGAAGTCAACATATTTATATTTGCACATGCAAGGGTTGCTAGATCACCTATGTCAACAAAATAAACAAATTAAAATAAAAAAAAATTAGCACCGTTAAACCTAATTTCATAAATCACAATGAACAATCAATCCCCGGCAACGGCACCAAAAACTTGTTGGTGTATAAATACTAATGCTATTGGTGTCAATGTGCAAGTGTACATAACAAGTAATAAAGTGATGAGTATTCAAGATCGTCTCCACAGGGATTGATGTTATCAGATTTGCTACAGCAATCTTAACAGTGCAGATTTTGTGCTAAAATAAAATAAACAATTGATGAAACTAGTTTACTAATTAAAATAAAAACACAATAAATAAAATGCAACAAAGTAGATTATCACATCAAACTCAAGGATAAAAACAATGAGAATATAGAGTAGTGGAGTGAATAAACTCTCTTAATGGTCTTGACTATTTTCTAATGGTTGGCTCGGTTGCTGCAGTATTTACTACAGCACTAGGCAGAATCCTTATGTATCCTCACCCGTCGCATGTTGGATATCTTATATCTATATGCAACCTAACAGTGATCAGTTGTTATGCCAACATAAGATATAGCATTACACGCTTAGGTTCTATTTACCCTACAAGGTGAATCCTTATGTCTAGTCATCACTAATCTTAAATCAAGCATGGCCCTTTTGGGACTCAAGTAAAACTCAATCCGGGAAACTCAATTTAAGATCAAGTATTGTTCTGATATGTTCCACTAAGATAGGCCATTTTGCAGCTCTTCATTAGCTAGTATCATTAAATGGGTGATCAACTGAAATAACAAATAAAATAAATACTATCAAAACAAACTGCTACAGCAAACATCCAGCAACACATATTTATAGTCAATAAACCATCAAGATTGTTTATCACTCAACTACAAATAAATTTAATTCATTGTTTGTAAAAGAAAAATAAAGAACAAAGTTTCAGCCATGAAACACATCCCCATAAATAAATAGAAAACGAAAAAGCAGGAGAAGAATAAGAATGATTGAGCTCCTAATTGATTTATGCAAATTCCCCTCTTGTGCAACCCTTAATCTCTCTCTTGAATCTTGTTTTTCTTTTATTTCTTTGTGTTTTTCTCCTTGGGTGACGGCCCCTCCTTATTCCTTATGATGTGTGCTTCTTTTATAACTGAAAATTAGGGTAAACGGAAGCTTAGGGGGCGCATAAGTCAGATTAGGAAACTACAGATCGTAATTCTGCAATTATCCCGCACAGAATTTTCTCTGTCGTTGTTCCAGGATTGCTACAGCAACGGCTACAGTAATGGTTGCTACAGCAATATCTATAGCAACTGCATGTTCCAGATTTATTTCAACTCTTTTGTAGCCATGTTCTTTCCTTATTTTTGCAAGCCTATTGCATAGCATTCCTTCCATGAATTATAAGCCTCTGTAAACCTACAATTATGCACAAAATTTAAGCACAAATTACTTTAAATCGAGAAAAACTTATTAAGATTGACTAAAATGATTATTTATGCAAAATGTAATAAAAATGCAGTAAAAACACATAATTTACTCTCTAAGTAGTATTGAATTAATTCTAAAAGTGTCATGATAACTCTCATTTCATAGAGTTATCAGTGTGCTAGAATGAGATGCGATAAAAAATCATGTTATTTAGGAATGGTGTCTGATAACAGGGAAGATAAGATTCAATTCATTAGGGATGGCTTGAATAAGGAGTCATTGGATGATATCCTTTTGTCTCTTGAAATGCATCTCAGTGGATATGTACAAGGAGCGATTCTCCAGTTATGGTCATTATTCCAGAAAGAGCATGCACGATATAGTCTCGGGAATCTGACTATAAACGACCATGTTTGCCAGTTTATAAAAAAACTAGATGGGAAGCCCATCATCGACCCATAGAGGGCGTTCAAACCGTTTCTAGACGTAAAACCAGAGGAAGATGTGAGCCACAGTTGCAACTACCTGTAAATATCCTTTTACTTCACTGTTGTTTTATCATTTGCATTATTGTCTTTAATAAATTTATTTTATCATTGTTTCTTTTCCTTTTTACTGTTTGCTTTTTGACTCTCGAGCCATGTGTTTTACACGTTAATTGACACCGACATGCTACCTCATACATAGTTGTGACCCACTGTCACCAAGATTCTTAAATATGACTTTTTGTTAAGCACTCACAAATTATTTTTTAGAAGTATCCCAATGGCAGCTACTCCAAATAAACAATTCAAGAACATTTGTCTGCTTTCTGGATTTAACTATGGCAAACATAAAGAGTTCGTTGAGGCAGTCATAGATCTTGGTCGAAGCATAGCAGAGAGAAAATTACACTTGGTGTATGGAGGAGGTAACCGAGAGTTATCAAAATAGGTCTCAGAAGCTGCTTTTGTCAGAGGAAGCCAAATGTTAGGCATCATCCCAAGAGCCCTAAAATCTTTGGGCAGTTTGTCCGACTTACTGAATGGAGAAGAGTTAGTCGTCTCAGGTATGCAAGAAAAAATAACTGAAATGCTTAATCATGCTGATGCTTTTATTTTCTTACCAGGAGATCTTGCAACTCTAGAGGCACTTATCACATTAGCATCTTGGGCCCATCTGCACATTCATCAGAAACCCATCAGTTTGTTAAATGTCAATAACTTTTATGATGGTTTCATCGCATTTCTTAACCATGCAATAAAAAACTATTTCATTCCTTCCACAGCGAAAAAATTTTTATTTGTGCTCACACTGCTGATGAGCTACTTGATCTGTTACAAGCTTATAGACCGGAGCCAGACCCTTGGACCTTTGTGTTGGAGCGTCCAAATAATTATGGTAATAGTAGCCGCAGTAAGAAGTACAAATTAGATTTAACTCTCCACTTGTAAATATTTTCTTCTGTTTTACACCACCCAGGTGATGTCTTCTAAACTCTACTTCTTTCTTTTAAAATATTGAGGACAATGTTTCGTTCTGGTTGGGGGGAGGGAATAGTCGACTATTGTGGAATCTTTGTTAAGTTTTTACTAATTTTTTATTGTAGAGACTAACCGTGGCTAATTTTTTGTATTGAAGATGGCTGAAAATGGAGTGTAGTGACTCTAGAAACGCATCTTCTTCATTTGAAAAAAAAAATTCCAGACATTTTCTTTTTCTTTATTAAGTTTTGACAATCGTTTTTCTTCTTTTTAATTTCTCCTTTATAAATATACACTTTCAAATTTTTGAGTCGAAGATGGCTGAATATAGAGTGTAGTGCCTCTAGAAACGCATCTTCTTAGTTAAAAAATAAAACCATTTTCTTTTTCTATCATTTTAAGTGTAACTTTTCTAATTAGCTTTTCTACATTATTTTTCACCTTTTTGCATCCATATTTTCATTTCATGTTTAGAATAGGTTGGAGCATAGACTGTCATTTAAAAAAGGAAAATTATCTATTATCAAAAATAATACAACACTTTGAGGGTGTATCAATCATCCACCCTAAGTTGACAAAATGTATCTGCCGTCCACCAAACCGTTACTTGCCGTTTAAATAGGATAACTCCACAGGGGTAATTTGGTTTTTTCATATGATACAAGTGATAATTTAAGGGTATACAAGTGATAATAAAAGAATTTAAGGGTATACAAGTGATAATTTTCAAGGGTAAAATCGTTAATTCACTATTATTCCGTTAACTTTCAAACGGCAGCTAACGATTTGGTGGTCGGCAGATAACTTTTGTCAATTTAAGGTGGACGATTGATACACCCTCAAAGTATTGTAGTATTTTTTATAACAGAGCATCTATAAGGTATACGAATGATAATATCCCTTTTAAAAAAAATTGTGTGATTTTTTTTATATTGGATGACATGATGACTTTCAAATTTTAGTATTTGTATTATCATTGGTCTTAAGTGATATTATTTTATGTTTACTATTCTATATGTTGATGTCGGAGACAAATATGAGTTACTTGAAGGAATCCACATGTCATAATAAATACCAAGTGAATTTTTGAGCCTATCATTTTTCTTGGAGAGTAACCAATTTTTCCCATTCTTCATACAACTTAGCAGTTTATTATTTTATATATGATCTCTAGATTTCTTTTGAGTCAACCCTCTAAAAAGAAAAAAAATTAAGATAAAAAAAAAATAAAAAAAAGAAAAAAATGTGTGTTGCTACATCTTGAGGTCCATCTAACTAGTAGATATGGAAGATTATTTAGAGCCCTAAAAGACTATGGAAAGGCCATCTTTGACCCGTTTGAGCCTTTCTAGCCATCCCTTTTGTGAAAAATCCATAGTTAACCCTTTTGAGCCTTTAAAAAAAAATAAACTTTTCTTTATCAAACTTATCATCTTGACCCACTCCAATTTGGAGTATTACCCAATATCTTACAAGCTCCATCACCTATTTATGTTTGAGAAAAATATAAATAATTATTTTGTTCAGTGAAGTTGTGCCAAACAAAAGAAAAAAAAAATTGTAGTTTAAAATAATAATAATAATAATAATAGGTGAAATCCACCTTGTAATTTCCAAAAGATTTCTACTTTTTCTCAAACATATAGCTTATTTTTTCATATTTTCCTTCATTTGTTAGCCATATCCTTAGCCTACGTTACATCCTAATAAAAGTCCTTCTGGATTTTAGGAAGCTATAGTCTGAAGTAGAAGCTAATTATATGGGCTAAAAAGATATAGTGGTGCATAAAAAAATTAAAAAATAAATAAATAAGTTGGGTTGACTAGCATTTTTGTTTGACTTAAGATCGTATTATTTCTAAACTGTGGGCATATTTCTTTCATCTTGGTGAGAGTGTGTGATATCACTTCTTTATTATTTTCTCTCAAATTTAGCATTCATTGAAGTGACTATTTTTATTGGGTTTAATTTCCTTGTGAGAGTGTCACTACTTCCAATAAGATTTTGGGGTTTGACATGTCATTCTTGAAAGGAGCTGTGATAAAATCTACTGGGCTGATTCATGTGGATGGTTGATGTGGGTGTGATGTTTCTGTAGACTTGAGATAATGCTTATACTTTTATTTGATTGCTATCATTAGTCTGATTAAATAAACACGAGTGTTTAAAAAAAAAAATCATTTTGGGTTTGAATTTTGTTTTCGCTTTATTTGCTAGGGACTAGCAATACGCTGGTTGGGGGGTGTGTTGAGTGTTAGAAAATGTATATTTAAAAAGGAAAAATTTGTCATTTTACATTTCAAGTCTTACTAACACTTCTACTTTTTTGTATTTTAGTCTTTTGTAATTTAATTATGTGTATTTTATTTTAATTAAGTATTTTATGTATTTTAGGGGCATCATGGTTATTTTCTAATGAACGAGAGTTCAGACAGCAAAACGGACATCACTTTTGAACTCAGGACAGTCGAAAACCTTAGGAGGAGCATAAAATGAAAAATGGCATTGTTCACATGTACGGTACTATTCATATGTACGGTACTGTCTACGTTACTGTTCACGACACTGTTCACATAGACGGATCGATGATGTGGCATTGACTGATGAGGTGTCACGATCCTGTTGGACTAAAATTCTTGTGTACTGTTGATCGGTGACGTGGCAATATGTTAGTGGACCAAAAAAATCGCGCGTACGGTACATGCATATACACAGGATTATTTTCAACTAAACCGCGTCATTATTCAAACCGCGTGGTCAAACCGCGTGGTCAAACCGCGTGGTCAAACCGCGTACTGTTGACTGATGACGTGGCACAATCCTGAGCATTCGAAATGTTTTTGATCTGATAGCCATGATTTACTCAATGTATTATAAAAATGGGGCCTCCCCCCCTAATTTGGCATCTCTGAATTTATTTTTTAGCTTCATTTTCTGTAATTTCTTCTCCATCTTGTATTTTCTACATATTTTAATAAATTTCTATTTTACCCCTAGTTCAATTATGAGTAGCTAATTTTCTTTCAAGCTTGGGTTGAAGGTGAAGTCTCAACATATGCTATGGACTTTATTTGGTAAATTTATTTTCTCTTCCCCTCTAATTTTTGTGGGTGTTTTGACTTTTCGTCGACAAATAATAATAATCTTGTCTAGAAACCGCCCTGATTTCACCGGCTCCTTAGTACAAGGTTATTATTATTTGGCACGATAAGCCTTAGCACCATATTGATTAGAGTGTGGTTTATGAGGTGTGGATTTTCCCCTCATGATTTAATTGGCACTAATAAGAAATATTTAGCCCATGGTGCATGTTGATGCGGATCCAGATACCCAAGCATTTCAATTATTATAATTTCCACTTTAATTTAATTCTGCCATTTTAATTTAAATTTTAGCATATTCCAAATCATTTTTACCATAAATCCAACCACCCATTTAAAAAAATTAATTCTACAAACAATTAAAATCCACATCCTCGTGGGATCGACACTCGTCACCATTGATCTATTCTACAATAGATTCGTGCGCTTGCGAGTTCAATAAAATTTGCACAACACCGTTAACATCAAACGACTAATCGATAATTTGCAGAATGTCAATCCATGCTAAAGTTCAACCGTTTAGCAAGAATGGATAGCCGAAATTTATTTTGTAGGTCTCCAGAAATTAACGGCAAACTGATAGTGGCAAATGGTCAACCATTTTTTTGAAATTCAGCTCAACGGTCACTTGGACTAGTCAAAACGGTTAACCGATAACGGTTAACGGCGATCCGATTTCAGGCAGAAAGTCAACAACGACTATTGTTCAGCTCCAACTATAAATAAGTTCAATCAAATTCAAACAAGGGTTGATCACAACATTATCATTGAGCTTACAATCGAGAATACAACATTCATTAAGCTTCAAATTCATTCTTGTTGATTTATTCACATATTAAGCATTGATTTGTAATCTTATATATTGTGTGAGAGAAAAACAAATTTGTAATCTTTGTTTTGAGTGATTGTAAGTGTTGGGATACACTTGGTTAAAAGATTGGGGATAATCTCTGGATGTAAAGGTTGATTGACACCTAAGAAGTCAATTGTAAGTGTTCTTGAAGCCTTGAAGGCTTGACTAGTGGAATCCTCAAGCTCGGTGTGCTTGGAGGCGCGGACGTAGGTAAGGTTGGTCGAACCACATAAAAATCTCTGTATTTGAATCTCTCTCCCCTTATCTTTTTATATTTTGGTTGATTTATTTATCATTGCTTTGAATTCGTTTAAGATTTCCATTAAGTTTTGTTTAAGAATTGCATAATTCTTAGAAATCCAATTCAACCCCCCCCCCTCTTAGGTTGCTTGATATTATTTCATTACAAACTTGGAGCAAGCCACTTAGGTGATGCTTCACTCGTAGACGTTCATTAAGGTAGTTAAAAAGGATATGTCTCATTGAGGTACTCATGATGTATAACGATGAGAGAAAATGCAACTGTTAAACAAACACCCTTTAACAAGAAATAATTTCAATCGACAAAGAAAAGTGTAAAACAAAATGACAAAAAATTTAATCCCTAAAGAAAAGACTCAATCAAGATATGGTCGATTATTTAAATTTATTTTGGTGTCCTTTTCATGTATTTAGAATTCTAGATATAGGTTTAATCTTTGACCATTAACTTTAAAAGTGACACATTCTTTGGATCCTTAATTTTAATGGCCCCACATGAAAAAATAATGTGAACAATAAATGGACTAGAACATTGAAAGCGTGATTTACTTGGGAATAAATGCAAACGAAAATTGAATAAAAGCATTTTCTGACCTGGTGTAAAAGATTTTCTAAAAATTTACTTGTCATGAAAGACTTTTATTTGTTGCTTGTAAATCTTGGCATTTTCACATGTATCATTGCGAATTTTTTCAAGTTTTGCCAACTGTACTCTTCTTTAGGAACTAGCTAATTGCATTTTGAAGTTGAATTTCTTGATGGCCCAATATGCACGATATTTAAGTTCCACAGGCAGATGATAAGCTTTTCAACACACTAGCCTGAATGGAGACATCTCAATAGATGTCTTGAAGGTCGTTTGATACCTATAGTGCATCATTAAGCCTAAATAGGCAATCTTTTATGTCTTCTCTTGCCGTCTTTTCTAATATGTGATTTATTTTTTATTAGAGATCTCAACTTAACCACTAGTTCATGGGTGATATGTGGTAGTCACTTTGTGTGTGATGGAGTACTTCCCCAAAAGAGCTTAGATGATTTTTTTCAAAAGTCGGAACCATTGTCATTGATTATCGCCTAAGGAAATCCAAAGCACAAAACAATGTTGCGTTTCAAAAATCATATCACTACCTTATGATCATTAGTTCTGCATGAAATTGCTTCTGCCTACTTTAATATAGTCAACAGCAACTAATATATGTTGATGACTAAAAGAAAGAGAAAAGGGTTTCATGAAATCAATGCCCCACACATAAAAAATATCAACTACCAAAATAGGTTTTAATGGCATCACGTTCCTTTATGTAATGCTTCCCATATGCTAACACCTATCATATGAAGAACAAAAAGTTTAACATCTTGAAATAAAGTTGGCCAATAGAAACCATATTATAAAACTTTAGTAGCCGTTTTCTTAGCACTAAAATAGCCTTCACAAGTTTATTCATGATAGAATGAAATAATGTTTTGAAATTCACTCTTTGGGATGCATCAACAAATTATTTGATCTATACAAGATTAAATAGATAAGGATTGCCCTAAAAGAAATTTTTTATTTCCACAAAAATTTTCTTTGTCTTGTTTAGTCCAATGCTTTAAAAGTTGACTTGTAACAAGATAGTTAACTATATCAGCATACTATAGTAGTACTTCTATACTCATCAATTGTTCATTTAAAGATGATTCATTCAATGGTAATTGTTCTGAAATTGTGTACAAAATGCAGATGAAAGAGATGATCTGCCACCACCTTTTATGTGCCTTTCTTATCGTTGAAATCAAGATTGAACTCTTGCAAAAGTAACACCATCGAATTAGTCTGGCCTTCACATATTTCTTTATAAGAAGATACTTAAGATTAGTATGATCTGTGGACACTATTATTTTACATTCAAAAATTTTCTAATGCAAACATTATTACTAGTATTTCTTTTTTAGTGGTTGAGTAATTCAATTGTGCATCATTCGATGTTATATTAGCGTAGTAAATGACATAAGGAATATGATCAACTTTTTAACCTAATACTACTTCTATTGCATAATCAAATGTCATCATACATGAGCTCAAATGGTAAAATGATGAGTGTTAAGTCAATAATTGCTTTAATTTTTAAAATGACTCAAGACATGAATCATCAAAGACAAAAGGTACATCTTTATTAAGTATATTGCATGCAAGTCTAGAGATTTTGCTAAAATCATTAATGAAACGTCTATAAAAACTTGTATGCCCAAGGAAAGATCTTACTACTCTGACTATTTTAGTGGAAGAAGATTGGAAATGTGATCCATCTTGGCTTCGTCAACCTTAATATCTTTGTTCGAAATGATGCAACCGAGGATAATACCTTATTTTACCATAAAATGACACTTTTTCAAGTTTATGACCACATTCTTTTCTGTATATCTTTAAAGAACCAGTGTTAGATGATGCAAATACTGATCAAATGCCAAAAGTAGAAAAACCATCCATAAAGACTTCAACAAAATATTTAACCATATCGGAAATAATGCTTAACATGCATCGTTAAAATGTAGCAGGTGCATTACATTATCTAAATGACATTCTCCTATATACAAAAGTGCTAAAATGACAAATAAAAGCTTTTTTTTCTTGGTCCTTTGATACTATGGAGATCTAATTATATACTGAGTAGTTATCATAAAAGCAATAAAATTCATGACCAGCTAATCTATCAAGCATTTGATTGATAAATGATAAAGAGAAATGGCATTTTCGTGTGACAGAATTCAATTTCCTAAAATCAATGTATACACGCCACCTGATAGTCACTCTAGTGGGTATTAATGCATATTAATTCATTGTTGATATTGGTACTAGTGTGAGCACTGACTTTTTAGGGAAAACTTGTATAGGACTAACCTATAAACTATCATAAATAAGGTAAATAATACCCTCATCTACTAATTTAAGAACTTCAACTCTAACTACTTTTTTCATATTGAGATCTAACCGATACTACATTTCTCTAATAGGTTTAGCATTTACAGGGTTTATACATTTTATTTCGACTATGGTCCATTCTAATACCTCTTTGTACTCTCTTAAAATACTAAACAACTTACTCTTTTACTTGTCATCTAGAGAAGATAAGATAATTATCGGCAAAGTGTTTTCTTTTTCTAAGAATGCATATTCCAAAGTGCTAGGCAACAACTTGAGTTTGAGCTTCGGTGGTACTTCTGATGATAAGCTAAGTTGCTTCCCTAATGTCACTAGTTGCTTAATTCTTACCTTTCATTTGTTGGTATCCATGGATAGTAATGAATCCTGCACTAGCTGAGTGTCAATTACAATAAAATCAACAGTAAAATAAAACTTGTCCAGCTGGATAAGTAGATCTTTCACAATACTGCGAGGTATTGTTTATGAATCGATCTCCAAGCTGCAACATGGCTAGATTAAATATAATTCTCCCAGTCTAAGTTCCACAAATACTGAGTAAAGTAAAATATTTACTCTAGCTATTAAGTCCAACACAGCATTCTCAATTATATGGTTTCCACTACTACATAAGATGTTAGGAGAGCCTGTATTTTAGA
The DNA here is from genome assembly GCA_039657385.1 of Citrus x changshan-huyou. Taxonomy (NCBI): domain Eukaryota; kingdom Viridiplantae; phylum Streptophyta; class Magnoliopsida; order Sapindales; family Rutaceae; genus Citrus; species Citrus x changshan-huyou. Next base: position 15,515,265 of record CM077547.1, on the reverse strand, counting down.
ATTTTGAAGAATTTTTTTATTGGGGAATGGAACTAATGTTCTCTGTTAAAAATACCTTTTTTTTAACATGAATACTTCTTTTTTTAGTGAAAATGTCTTTAAGAAACTTAACATGAGAGGGTACTTTCGAAAAGTTCACCTTGAGCTACTATTTTCACCGACATCTCCACTTTGTTGTTGACTTCTTTGCCTTTTCGCAAGGTCATGATGACTTTTACTTCTTCATACTGCTGGGGTGAATCGGTACTTACTTTGTATACTCTCTTAGGATTAGGTATCAGCTAACTTTAGAATTTGCCTTTCTCAACAATGAACTAAAGAGGCAGATGACTCACCATCATTTCAAGGTTCAAAAACGATTAGGCTTCTAAATTTATGCCAGCTCTCATCCCATTCTGCAACTCATTAATGGTGTGATTTTGTTCTTCTAGCAAGGAGTGAGTCAAATTTTCAAAATTTTGGAATGCCTCTTCCCATAGTTTAATTTGTGAGCAGCTCTGATTCTGATTATACTGTTTGAATAGTGGCTGAGAAACTTCAGAAGCTTGATGAACTGGCTGTATTGGTGGAGCTAGAGCAACTATTCCATTCTGTTGGAATCCTTGAGACCATGAAAAGTTGGGATGGTCTCTCCATCAAGGATTATAAGTATTAGAGTAATGGTTGTAGTTTGGCCGCTTTCTCATCATATTTATGGCATTGGGTTGATCTGAATATAAATCATAGTGAAATTGATTGTAGGTTTGTAATTATTAATTTGGCAACCGTTAATGATGTTATTTGGCGAGAAATTTCTTCAAGTATTGCTTTGACTTTCTTGATATTCTTCTTGATATTCGATCTTGATTTGCCAATGTGGACTTCAATTACTCCTTTAATTTTTCTCACATTTCTAACATTCCTGAATGATTGACTTCGTTGTTGAGAATTATCAGCATGTCACTGGAAAATATCCCAAATTGTTTATGTATTTTTAGACATTAGCTCACCTTCACTTGTCACCGTTAGTCATTTTTGCACATGTGGTAATAGTCTCTCCAATAAGTATTGGCATTGGTGTCACTTCTAATACCCATAATGTGGACAATTCAAGAGTAAGCCGTTGAATTGCTCCATGCTTCAAAAAACTACTCATCTTCTTTCTGAGTAAATTATGAGATTTCTCTATGAATATCATTGGTTTTATACAATAGGAAGTATTTGTTTAAAAACTTAGTTACTATTTATTACCATGATGTGATATTATTAGCAACAATGTACTAAACAAAGAATGAGCTATATCCTTTAGAGAGAATGGAAATAATCTTAGCTTAACATCATCATCTGAAAATTTTTGTTATTTAAAAGTTTGGCAAATAGCATGAAAATCATTCGAATGATTGTATGAGACTTTATTTTCTAAGCCATAGAATGATGGGAGACAACTTAATACATTAAGCTTTAACTCGAAAGTCCTAGCAGTTATATTTATGCATCTCATGCATTATGTGATCAAATTAGTTAAGAGATTGAAATAATCCTTAAATTGCCTCTCTTGTGGTGCTTGTGGTTATTCAAAATCCATTTTTATTTTATCCTCACTTTTAACTTTTGATACAATGTGTCTATGTGTATGAAGTGTCCTTTCTAGTTCAAGTTCTATATGTTCTAAATCATATGATTGTGACCTTCAACCATGCATACAAAGAAAATTAAAAACAAGATTACTGAAAATAAGGAGAGTAGAGAAGTTATGAATCTTATCTTATCACAATATTTTACACTTACACTTACACTTAACTTATACACAAAGTTATTTACACAACATTTACAAAGAAAATTAACTCTACAAATTAAAATGACTTATCTTCCCAGCAGCGGCACAAGAATCTATTATACTCGCAAGCACACGAATCTATTGTAGTGTAGATTTATAATGATGAGTATTGATCCCACGAGACAGTGGATTTAATTATGTGTAAAGTAAATTTTCTAAGCGTGTATGTGAATTGGTTGGAGATGAGTTTTTAGCAGTGCTAAGATTTAAAATAAAAAATTACGGTAATAAATTAAGGATGAAAATAATTGAAATAAAACACTTAAGCCTCATTCTAAAAAATCTAATATCAAGTGTTTAGTGTGTCAAATGGTAATAATCTTCTACTATATGTGGTGTCAAGTACACATTGTCCCTGATGATAATAATCTTTCTGTCGACATCATGGCAAGACCGTCCACTAAATAACATAGATAATTCTCTATCAATACTAAGTCAAGATGACCCACAAATATTAGAGGGAATTTCTTTTCGATAAATATGGTGTAAAATATTCATTATCCTAGACAGTAATGATCTTTCACTAAGACGCGGTATACCGTGCAAAATTTAGACAAGATAAACTACATGTCAACAATGAGTTAAAACAACCATATAAATCAGAGATGAAAAGAAAATAAACTTACCAAATTAAGCCATTGATCATATTGAGGGTTCATCTTTAACTCAAGCTTGAAATTGAAACAGCCATTCATAATTAAGCTAAAGGTAAAATGGTAATTTTATATTAAAACACGTAGAAATACAAGATAGAATGACAATATCACAAAGTAGGACTCAAATTTCGATTTAGAGCTATCAAATTAAGGAAAAAAAAAGCCTTCTATTTATAGATGCAAAAAGTAAATCATTGCCATTAGATAAAAATAATTCGAGCGTTTAGGATTACCCTACTTGGCAAGGTCTGATTAGTTGGGGGCTATGATTATGTCCAGTAATATGCTACCACGTCATCGATTAATGCTACATCAATATTTTGCTATTCAATAAGATATTGTCACGTCATCGGTCAATGCCACATCAGTATTTGTTTGTCTAATAAAATGCTACCGTGTCATTGATCAATGTTGTATCAACTAGGCCCCATCAAAATCATAAAATTATAATTTTACCCTTTATGTCATTCTTAAGGTTTTCAACTATTTTGAGCTTAAAAATACTATTTGTTTTGCTATCTAATTTCTCATTAATCATGAAATAACTAAAATACCCCTGAAATACATAAAATGCTGAAATTATAACATAGCACACACAATCAATATTTAAAGGACTTAAATACATAAAAGTAGAAATGTTAGTGAGACTTGAAGCACAAAATAACAATTTTACCATTTATAAATATGCATTCTCTAGCACTCAATAGAATGTTCTCTTTGAACATTGATCAAGGAAACTGGTTGATTTGGCCTTGGTGCTAGAAATCCTAATGCCTTAATCATTTTACAAATGATGTTCGATAAGTTGTTCACTTTGAAAGTCCTCAAAAGAAGTTCTAACATTCAATCCTTACAAGTCGAAGCTGAATGATCATTAAAGTTAAGATGACATGAACTTACCCATCTCTATATACTCTATTTCAGTATTGAATAAAATGGCTATTGTACAAAGGGAAGTGAGTACAATGATCACAATAACATAGTAGCCAAAGGAATAACACTAAAATCTATAACAACACACATCGTCAGTCAAAGCATGACTTGAATGTCAGATTGTCATCATAGTAGCTGAAATATATCTAGGACTCCAAAAACCTTAAAAACACTTAAATCTAAAAGAAAGATTTCTTTATTTTTTTATTGTAAAAAAGAAAAAGCCAAAGTAAGAAAAACTAAGTTCGAAATCCTTCCCTTATACTTACTTCTTACATTATCCTTAATATAAACCTAAGTGGAAAAAAAAAAGAATTAAACATGGGAAAAAAAGACGAGACACACAAACAAAAACAAACTGAACTAAGGACAAAATGGATAAAGTAAATGAGAATAAGAGGCAAAAGGATCAAATATGCTATAGCATTCTCTCAATATCTATTCTCCATCCATTAGGTTGCTTTTCAGCAAGTGCTTGGTTTATTACTGATAACTCTATGAAATGAGAGTTATCATGGTACTTTTACACTTAAATTAATAATATTTAGAGAGTAAATAATGTGTTTTCATTACATTTTTATTATATTTTGCATACACATTCATCTTAGTTTATTCGTAATAAATTTTTTTTGATTTAGAATAATTTGTGTGCTAAATCATATGCATAGTTGTAGGTGTCCGGAAGCCCAAATTTCAAGGAAGGAATGCTGATGCAATAGGCTTGCAAAAGATGGAAAAGAACTTGGTTACAAAAGAATTGAAATAAATCTGAAACAGTGCAGTTGTTGTAGCTATTGTTGTAGGTAGCAACTCTTGTTGTAGCAATCCTGGAACAACGACAGAGGAAATTCTGCGCGGGATAATTGCAGAATTGCGATTTGCAGTTTCCTACTCTAACTTCTGCGCGACCTAGGCTTCTGTTTATCCTAATTTTCAATTATAAAAGAAGCACACATCATAAGAAAAAGGAGGGTCGTCACCCAAGGAGAAAAACACAAAGAAACAAAAGAAAAACAATATTCAAGAGAGAGATTAAGGGCTGCACAAGAGGAAAAATTGCAGAGATCAATTGGGAGCTCAATCTTTCTTATCATTCTCTTGTTTTTGTGTTTTCTATTTATTCATAGGGATGTGTTTCTTGGCCGAAACCTTGTTCTTTATTTTTCTTTTGCAAATCATGAACTAAATTTATTTGTAGGTGAGTGATAAACAATCTTAATGGTTTATTGACTGAAAAATATGTGTTATTGTATGTTTGCTGTAGCATTTTGTTTTGATAGCATTTATTTATATTCATTATTTCAGTTGATCACCCATTTAATGATACAAGTTAGGGGAGAGCCACAAAAGGGCCTATCTTAGTTAAACATATCAGAGTAATACTTGGTTTTAGATTGGGTTTCCTAGATTGAGTTTAACTTATCCCAAAAGGATCATACTTAATCTAAAATTAGTGATGAACTAGACATAGGGATTCACCTTGTAGGGTAAATAGAACCTAAGCGTGTAATGTTATATCTTATGTTGGCATAACAACTGATCACTGTTAGGTTGCATATAGATATAAGATATTCAACATGAGACGGCTGAGGATACATAAGGATTATGCCCAGTGATGTAGCAGATGCTGCAGCAACCGAGCCAAACATTAGAAAAATGGTCAATACCATTAAGAGGGTTTATTTACTCAACTACTTTATATTCTCATTGGTTTTATCCTTGAGTTTGACATGATAATTTATTTTGTTGCATTTTATTTATTGCGTTTTTGTTTTAATTAGTATATTAGTTTCATTAATTGTTTTATTTTAATTTAGAACAAAATCTACACTGTTAAAATTGTTGTAGCAAGTCTGATAACATCAATCCCTGTGGAGACGATCTTGACTACTCATCACTTCATTACTTGTTGTGTAAACTTGCACATTGACACTAATAGCATTTGAATTTATACCCCATCAATTACCCTCACCTTGACATGGTTCCCATGTTTCACTCATCAACATATGCGGGTTTGTAGAGTGGAACTTCCTTTACATTAAGCGTTTGAAAGTTTTCATAGTACAGCTTCCACCTACGAGCATTAACCTTAAACTCCTTATCTATCTTTAAGCTTCTAATCTCAGCTACACCATGAGAAAAAATATTAGTAATAACAAAAGGTCCAACCTATCGAGAATATAACTTACCTAGAAACAACTTAAGGCGAGAATAGAATAGAAGAACTTTTTGTCTAACTTCAAAGTTCTTTTTTAAAATCTACTTATCATGACAAGAATTTGTCTTTTCTTTATAGGTTGGTGAACACTTATAGACATCATTCCAAATTTTTTTCTAATCCTTGAGCTTTCTATGTTGGTTGGCGGCATCTAACTCCATGTTGCGATGGTTCACAGGCCACCATGCTTTATGTTCTTCAATCATAAGATAACAAGGCTTACCATGTACTATTCTGTAAGGTGACAAACTAATAGGCATCTTGTATGTGGTCTTGTAAGTCCAAAGTGCATCATCGAGCCATAGGCTCTATCTTTTCTATTCAAATTAATTGTCTTTTCATGGATTGATTTCACTTCTGTTGGCCTAAATGGCTACACGATCCCTAATTTTGATGATAACAAACCACATGTAAAATATATAAAATAGTAAATTACTTTTCACAATCTCACAAGTTCTTGAAAGGCAAAAATCATTCAAGTGAGATTAGCCTCAAGACATTTAATAGACAATGACACAATCAAGGATGAATACTAAGGTTACTAGCTTAAGTGATCTCTACTGTCATTATTCTTGTAAAGCTAGTAAGATTTAATGTATGTATGATTTAGCATTTAAAAGCTATTTTTTCATGACTTTTTCGAATTAAATCATCATTTTCTATAATATAAAAAGGTTTTAAACTTATAAGAAAAATGATTTTATGAAGTTTTTTTTCAAAAATTTATGGACTAAATTAAAGAATTTTAAGAACTTTAAAAACAACAAGTACTGTTTCGAATTCTGAAAATGGATCTATTTGTAAATGTTTAAAAAATTTTGAGCTATAGTATAATTTTAAAAAGTTTTTTTCTTTTAGTTAAAAAGGATCTCTTCTACAGGTCGACTATCTTTCTTTTTCTTTAGAATCCTTTGTTAAGAAGGGGGCTATCCAGTTAGGCTAAAAACCATAGATTAGTATATTCTGGAACAATAGTGGCTAATCGCTTAATTCGTAGTGACTAACTGTTTTAGGTCTAGAAACATAACAACTGATCGCTTAAATCGAGCGGCAATCCGCTTGGGCCAAATTTTCAAATTTGATTTGTTATGGTAACTTGCCACATCAGCATAACGACTAACTACCTTGCTTTAATGGCGATTTGGCAAGTCCGCACAAAGTCAATAACAACCAGGTTGATTTTTTAAACTATAAAAACCCAAATCTAACTCAAATCTAACAAGTTTTTCAATCTCAATGAAGATAAAACTTGTTCACACAATTGATCTTGAGCTTTCATCTTTCTTATCTACATATATTGAATCATTATTGAGCCATCATTTACTTATTTGATTTTCCTAAGCACATCCTTTATTACTTTCATGGAACAAACAAAAATAATTTCTGTAATTGCAAACAAACGCTGCATGTCCATAACATTTTCATGCACATCAATTGCACAGCTACTTGCAAGAAAAGATGATTAAAGCTTACTAATGCAATAGCACATATTAAGAAGAAATTGAACACATACCTCAGAATCAAGGCATCCACATGCAGATTCAAGACAAGACTCAAGTGCTCTAAACTCAAATGCCAAAACCTTAGGACCCGCCACCACCGATGTTTCTGGAGTATCACCTTTCCTCTCATTAGAACTTATAGAAGCCCTCCTGCGAAGAGCATGTTGTGAGGGACCAGACAAACTAGCCTCAGCTTTATCTTCCCTTTCCATTTCATCTCTCTGCCCTGCCTTTTAACCAGTTCATAATTCACAAGGTCAGAAGCTCATATCAGATAAAATTCCCTAATTTACAAGAAAGTCCCCAGTAAAATTAAACAAACCCATTTTCCTATATTCAAACCCTTTGTTGATTTTCAAAATATAACCCTTTGTTGACCTCTCCCACAACATTTTAAAAAATTTAAGGACTTTTTCGGCAACAAATTTTATGAGTTACAAGGTATGATCAAGAAGAACTCGAAACAAGGTACCAAAAATTTCGCAGAAATAAATAAAACGAATATAATGAAACACCTGTTGTGTGGACAAAGCTTGAAGAGAAGAAATGCGATGCTGCAAATCCCGAACGAACTGAACAACCAGAGGGTTGGTAGAATAGGGCATCAAAGACCTCCTTGGCCGTCACAATAGCCTTGACGTGCTCCAAATTAATCACAACGGCAAGCTCACGCCCCAGAATCGAAGATGGGTAAGACAGCAAAGGATCCAGCACCCTGAGGTCACGTGCCGGCAACCCAGTACGCCGCATGATCACGTGCTTTCCCACCTCCTCAACCCGTGACTGTCCGGATTCCGAAACCACCAGCCATGTCCTCAACCCCATTCCCTTCCTGGGCCGCGGCGTGGCCGTGGGACCACCCCCTCCTCCTCCTCCGCCGTCTTCTCTGTCCATCGTTGCTGCCTTTGAATTTGAAGACGGCACTGGTTGACTGTTATTAACCCTCTTTGTTTTTCGTTGGGTTTCTTTGTTTATGTATTGTCCCGCCAAATTCGGAGGATAGAGGCGTTGGTGTGGGTAACAGAATTTTGGAAACTTAAACCATGGGCCTGAATTGGGCCGTGATTCAATAATCGAGTCGCATCAAATTTGCCCTTGTACTGTATAGATGGCATTTTAAATGTTGATATAAAGCTTCAATCACTCATTCTATTTATTGAGACGATACAAAAAGTTGTTAAATGTTATTATTCTAAATTCTACTATATAAATATTACTTATATCATTCGGAGGTTTGTGCTTTCTTCGTCCTTTAAAATTAAGATATTCTCATTTTTAAGAAAGTGGGGCCAACAAAATTTGAGCTCAAGTGGTTTCTTTTAAAAAGGGAGTGAGCTCTATTCCAAATATATGGATGGATTATGGACTACTGAGAAATCAACTTCTACAAACACATAGGTTTGAATTCATATACATATTTTTTTTTATGTAGACACGCTTTTAAACCATGAGTTTTATAGGGTTAGTTTTTTACTTTTTTAAACCGCACAACTTTATAGTTTATTAAAAAAAAATTCTTAAACTGCACAGTTTAAGAGTATGTCTGCAATAAAAATAAATTATGGTGCCTGCACCTAAGAATAGTTAGATGTTTGTAATCAAAAGTCGATTATCATAGAGTTTGGAATATGAGCCTAAATTAGCTAGATCTACTTCTAAATATTTAAAAGAAAATTAACCTCCACCGAAGGATTAAATCCTCGACCTCTAGAATATGAGTAGAGTAGACCGCATGTGCCTACTACTCAACTAAATGTGGTTTGCCATTTTAAATAATTTTTAAATACGGTGAATCTACTCTATATAGCTAAATCTACATTATACATAAAATGATTTCAACAATTTTCCTTTTTAATGGAATAAATATATATCTCTTGATACCTATTTGGTATGCTTTATCTAATGGTCATTAGTGCTTATTTAATCTCATAAGTTCTTATTAAATTTTTTGTGATTTTTTTTTTGGAGTTTTTGAAGATTAGATAAGTTATTTTGCCTCTGCTAAAGCTCAAATTTTGAGCTTTTAAAAGTAGAAGTTAAAAACTCTTTTAAATTTTAAAGCATTTGAAATATCCTTTACTTATTTGACAATCTTATTTTTTTCTTTCTATTAAAATAATTTTATAATTTTTAATAAAAGCTCTCATTAATAACTAAATAACTAAATTTTTTTAAGTAAAAGTTCTACTAATACAAACTCTATTTAAATAAACTCTATTTGAAAAGTTATATCAAACAGAACCTTCTAATATCTCCAAACTAATGGTTTTATAATAGGAAGAATATTTAATTCTACTTCGATAATATATATCTATTAAGTAATTTCTTAAACATCACTCACATAATATAACATGAGTTTGCATTGATGTAGTTCGTTTAAAGATCTGCATAAAATATATTTTGAACAACAAAAGGTTAGAACTACTACCAAATAAAAAATATATAAACATATACTTTCATAACATTCATAAAGATTATATATATTAATCAATTGAGATCAGTTCACAATTTTTTTTTTTTGTTACATAAGACTATTGCTCAAGAGTACAACTCATATTACATGATATTACAACTGATATTTACAAATCAGACTATTACTGTGACTAGTTTACATCAATTTTTATGAAACCCGCCTAGATTTTTATCCTTTCTAATATTCGAGGGACGTCTACTCCACTCACATTTTGAAAAAAAAAATACTACTTTTACTCAAATTGAAGAACAAAATTAAATCTCCACAATGCATTATGGGGGCTCGAACCCCATGACCTTCTAACCCCTAGACTAAAGCTTAGTGGCTTGATCAGTTCACAATTAAAACTGTTGAAGAGTCGAAGTCAAATATATCATTTATTAGCCTAGCTACTACGTCTATGTACGCTTTGTAAATCACTTCCAGTAAATTTGACTCCAAAACCAACCAAGTTATACAAAATAGCAATGAATGATAAACGTACCAAAAATCTGCCCTCAGTTTCATTTCCCAAGAATTGTCAGATCGTCAATCGTCATTTACTCTTCACATAAACACACAAAATAGCCATTAAGAAACCTGTAACGACGTACTACAACTCCACGAGAAAATGCAGGAAATTGCTTCTGGATTCTGGCTTCTGGCTTCTGCTGCTGAGCTAAGCACTTTTTCCCACAACGGCAGTAGTTTTTTCAACAATTACGAAAGCTTCATAATTGATGCCCACTTCTTATTAATTTGCTTGGAAGCATATTCACAGGTATTTTGATACATTTATATATGATGGATTTCGTATCCAAGAAAAATCTATTAACCGAGAAACACGCCGGCCTTGCAAATATTTTCTCGTTAACTGTTCAAAAAAATTAATCTACTTATGGCATCTCTTTATTCTCCCTTTCTTATTTCTCAGCTCTTCAGTAAGCATTTTCATGACAAAAATAAAAGTACATGCAATAACGTAGAAAAGTCATCTTTCAGTGCAAACCCACGTCACATTTTCCCGAGAAAGTTTAAGACAAACTCTGTTAACATGCAAGTTTAGATTGTAATAATTAAGAGAAAATACAGACAAATTTTTCTTTTTAATGGATTCTTTTCGTTGGTTGTGTTTAGAGCTGGTAGCGGGGTTGGTGTTTCGTGATTTATTCATGCCCCGTTGTCAAATTTGAACCAACATGAAGATCACCCACAATTGTCAAATGATTATCCAAATCCCAAACATAATAATGAGCAATGATATTTAGATTAAAAAAATATTTGCCAAAAACATCCTATGTCGGTTTTACCGTGTTAGTTGTAAAATATCAAATTAACATAATAAATAAGTTTGGTAAATCGTTATTTTTGTCAGTGTTCTGTCATCCTTAAGCTTCTATAATATGCTTCTATAATAGTTGTATTAATTTTAACCAACTTGATGCCTTATTTTATGTCGTTATCGGATTTGTAGGTCGGCTTTTTAAAAAATTTTCTATAATACTTGTGCAATTTTATCTGACTTAATGCCTTATATTGTGCCGATATTGAATTTGTAGATTGCGTCAGACATTTTTAGGCCACCCTAGTTGTGTGGGTGATTTGAAACCCATGAGGAATGTAGACCTAGCTAGCTGGCTAGTGGCTGGCAATACATGAAACTTTCACATCTAATTAATTAATAAGTCACAGTAAAATAGTGGCATGTCCTTGTGAAATTGTGAAATGAACATTCGAGTGATAAGAAATTATTAAACCTTCTCTTTGTCAATGAACAATCATCTTTGTTATCCACTTTGACTCAATTTTGAATTACTAATCAAGAAGATCGACGTGTTGCCTGCCATCTATATGGGCTTGTTGAATGTCTTTTTTTCTTTAAAAAAATGGGAATATTAAAGAAACGATTCAAGATTTTTATCGTGCATTGATTTTCAAACAAGAAATAGAAACCTGGAGAACGCATTGTTTATATCGTGCATTGATTTTCACAAACATTTGTTTAAGTAGTTCACAGAGTAATATTCTGTCTTCCCCAGGTGAATTATTGAGCATTGAAGTGATAAGAAATGATCTCTTTAATTTCTTAGTGAAATGTAATCTGTTTTAGAGATAAGAAAAAGCACCCAAAAAACAAAGCACACAGAGAATATAGTGAAGAATTGATATTGCTGTATCAAGTGAAGAGCATCCCAACTCATGCAAGTTTTTGTTTTTATTTTTTATTTTTAAAGAAAACTTAGTCTTAATGAAATAAAGTTATAATTTATATATATAGTAACTCAACAATGAGTTTAAGTAATTTGGCTGTTAAAAGAATTTTGTATGAATAATGAATAAATCATGAATGAGTCTGCATCGATCTTAAATACAGAATTTATACATTCGCATAGAAAAATCCTAATGTATTGAGCATTATATATTGCTAAAATTGAAAAAAATAATAATTTCTTATAAAATGTAAACCAGTAATGAGTTTATCCACAATTGCGCAAAAGAAATTAATAATTCTCTATATATAGAAAACTTACCTCAAAGATTCTCATTTCTTCTGATTATTTTTGGATTGAATGGAAAGGGAGATTACCAAGCATAAGAATTTGATCAAGCATAGCCAAAAAAGAAAAAGTAAAACAAAGGTGCAGCAAAGAGGAGTTGGTTGAGTGGAATGAAGCCTGGTCCAAGAATCATTTAGGGTTCAGATATTTATTCTTCCTCCATGATCTTGAACCAGACAACATTCCTCTCAAACCTAACCCTCTCAATAACTCAATAAAACAAATTTGCTTTTTTGCAATATTGTATGAGATCAATCAAAAGCGAAACAATTAACAAAATGAAAAAGAACCATTTAATAATAGATAGGTGTTTAATTTTGAGAGGAATGAAGCCTGGTCCAAAGCTATCTTTAGAGAGAAAGATTCATACTTGTTTCTTATTTCTTAAGAAACTTTCTTTTGAAGCTGTGAACCAGCCGCCATTCCTCTCAACTCCAACACATTATTCTCATCTTCAAAACCCTAGCTTAGCTAGCTCAAATATATATAGAGAGTGAGAGAAAGAGAGAGAGAGAGAGAAATCAAAATAAAAAATATTAGTAAATATAAAACACTCGCTTATAAAAAAAGAAAAAAAAAAGCGCTTTTTAAGAGATTTTTCTAAATTAGGTTATGCAAAGTGGAAGATTTGAACTGTGAGATAAAACCTAAAAGCACTTCTACCCAGTATCCACCTCACCAAATCATGGAAATTATCTTCTTTTATACTTGGAAAACAAAAATTTTTGCTTTGGTGATCAGTCATTATCTAATGATAACACAATCTACTTTTTGCCAATCAACTCCATACACAAAAGTCAAAGTTATACAATATATTTTTTTAAAAAAAATAAAAAACTACACTTGACGTCCATGAGACAGTTTGCATTTAATATATTGTGATAATTTTTTCATCATTGCCTTATTATTTTTGGCTTTTTTCCAGCGCCCACTTTCAACTCCTCGTGTACGATTCAATACATGCATGCACAGTCAGTCTGATCAACTCAATTTATTATCTTTTTTATGACTTTTTTTTGGATTTTGTCTAATTTAATTCAGATTTTCGAATTCGTTTACCTATATTGATGATAATGGGAGATATCTTGCTATATAGTGTCAACTTAATGTGACAATGACAGAACAATATAGTGTTTCCTTGCATTAATTATTAATTTATTATGGAAGGGAACAGTTTATGATATATTTGTTTTAATATGGTTATAAATCATCTGCCTACCACGTCTCAATCATTCAAATAATAGCAATTTGTTTTATGTTATGTTAATGAAAACTTATGGAAAATAACACATGAAATACAAAAATATGTAAATCAAACATATATGAGTGATTGAGATAACCAACATTTGTTTGTTTTTTTTTTTTTTTTTTGGATAAAGGTAAAGGGGTGGGACAAACCTAAATAATTTTTATTTTTCCCTTACCTTTCCCATAACATTTGGTTGTTTGGTTCTTAACTCCTTTCTTGAATGAGAATGAGTTAAAATTCAATTCATAACGAGTACAATGAGCTTGTCTTTTGGATTAGATCACATAGAGATTTTAGTTGCATTTGTTAACACAAGTGGTATCAATATCGGACTCCAATATACTAAATGTGACAAAACCTAATTGTTGAATAAAAAATAGCTAATAGAAGGTGGTAAAGTGGTATTAACTGAAAGGATTTGGTACTTTAATTGGTAGGAGAAACGACTTCTTTTATCTAGAGAATTTTTTCAGTTGGATGTCTAGATTTTAGCTTTGTAAGGTGTGGTTATATTTATGGGTCCCGTCTATTTTTTTTTCTGTATTACTTTGGACTTGGGCCGTAGCCCAGATTTGGAGGAGGTATTGATGGACTTGTCCCTTGAGTTTAGTCCATTAAAACAAGAGAACCAACGTGAATCTCTATTTTGGTGGACTTGTCAGTTGTCACCATAGCTTGTCGTTTTGTGTAAATGGATTCACTTACTTGCACGTGCTTCGCACATGGAATTTAAGTTTCTACGAGACGACAGCTTCCGGCTGCCGGTTTGGGAGCTCTTCTTTGCGTATAACACGTCGGTCGACATCAAACCACTTGACAATCTGATCTTTCAACCACAAACGACATCATCACCGCTTCAGTTTTGAGATCATATTTAATAGATAATGAGAGAAATATATTAAAAACAAAAGTGATTCAGTGTTGAAAATATTCTACTTATTGCCAACACTTAAAAGTGAAGCTTTTATAAATTCCTAGGGATAATAAATTTCACAGCTAAACTTTTCTTTGAGCTTCTTCCACAGTGGGTTTAAAGCTATTTAAGTTTGCGGTTTTCTTTTTCTTTCTTTTTTTTTTTTGAAGAGTAGTTTTCAGTTTTCTTAAGTAAAGCATTATCTTCGTAAAAGCATTCTAATTTTCATAATTTTAAGTTCATATGGATTATAAATTATAAAATTCATTATTTAATAAATTAATAACATATATATCACTGAGACTCAAATATAAGAATGACCTAAGCAAACATTTTATTTTTCATAATCTAATTCAAAATATTAGATTACAAGTTATAAAATTTGTTGTCTAATAATTAAGTGACATACATCATGACGCAAATCCTTCAAAAACATTCTGCACACAGAAATAATGAATGTATGCTTAATTGACAATTTTAAATAAGCTAATGACAATTATGCTCGTATAGAGAAAGATTTTAAGAGGCCTAGTATATACCCGTTGCACCTATATATGTCGTTACAAATTTAAATGGCTCCGAAATTCTACAATTCATATTATCTGCATATTAACCTGGTATATAAAGCAATCTCATCAGCTCAATTCCCAACAAGAATCTACAAGTTTCCTTCAGTTGAGGAAAGAAAGGGGAAGGGGTAAAAAAAATAAAGAAAAGAGAACAAACCAACAAAGATTAAACCATAATTTGAAATCTAATTGCCTTTAGGTTGGAGGTTTCGCATCATACTGACAAATGAAGAACAATGTCTTAATTTCTAGTTCCCAAATACTACTAATGCAACTGCGTATTTTTTGGGCCTTTTTTGGCACATAAACCCCCCAGTTTTAAAATACTCATTACCCCATGGTTTCACTAAACATGCAATCGCGGTTAAAGGGGATGTGGAGTTTTTTTTTTAATAATCTAAAATTGAGATGAAGTTGCAAAAAATAATCTAACTTATACCCACAAACACCAAAAGATAAGTGATAGTCGAAAGGCCCAAAATTTGAAAGGTTCAAATAACACTCAAGCTTAAGTTTAGCAAAATCAAATAAAAGGTTTCAAGTTCACAAATTGAATTGACATTAACCACACCCACTTGTGCACCCACAGAAAATAAAAATAAAGATAAAAAGAAAATGATAAAGAAATAGAAGGATGACAAAATGCACTATTAAATGGTATGACTTTGTAGTGTTAGTTGATCATTTGTCCTTTTCCTCTTAAGCCATATAATTTTATAGTTAATTTTATCTTTTTTCTATTATTTATTTTTTTCATTTAAATAGCATCACTCAAGATAAAAACCTTAAGACACCTTGCACAATCTGAGCACCAAGCTTTTAACCAGATTTAGTAGTTTGCAAGTTATTCCATCTTTTTTTGAGGCGTTTAGGATTGCAATCCCACCACCTGCAAATGCATTAAATTTAAAAAGGGATCCATCGACCAAATAACATAAACCAAGCAAAATTCTAAAAACAAGACGGCTTACCAGGTACAACTCCTTCCATTGCAGCCCTGGCAGCCTTTAGGGCCTAAGTAGCTATTTTATAATGAGTTTTTTGACACGACTAAAAAAAAATTATTATTCCTAAATATAAAAGTATTTAGTTATAATACAATTTGGTGAGTTTGAGATCTCGAACCATAGGAAATTTAAAATTTATTAGTCAATTTATTAAACAAAGAAAATTAAATGCGAGAAAAGAAATTAATAGGAATCAATTTAAAAATATGCTAATGTTACAACATCTACTCTTAGATTTCAAATTATGATTATAACACTCTCTCAAATTTATATTTTGCATTTCTTTTGCTAGTTACTTATTATGCCATTTAACTTTTAACTAATCATTTGTGTGGATAAATATGAGATCAAGTACCTAATGTGCCACAACTATATTGGAGTATCGACATTATGTCAAAATATCATTTAAATTTGAAGAGATCTATATTTATAAATTAACATGACATAAAAGAAACCAGTAAGAAAGAAAAAATACAAATAAATAAAATAAACTTTAAGACTCACTTGAGAAAATAATTAATTCAATAATTTAAATGCTTCACCTTCCACCTCAGTCTAAAAAATTTAGTCACTCATATTGGAAAACAAAACAATCATTTTATTTAACAAACTTCTAAAATATATTACAAGAAAATTGATTATACAATAAAACAAGAAAATAAAAAGAATAAAGAATTCCTCAACTTTTCTCTCGTTCTCCTCAGCTCTTGCCTTTCGCAAAAACTTCTATTCATAGGCAGCCATCAACTTCAACTTTTCTTATTCTATTATTATTTCTTATTATTATCACATAAACAAACAAACAACAAATGGCAAAATGGCCACCTGACTATCACATCTCACTTTGCCCTTTTCTTATTTTTTATTTTTTGAAATATTTATTTTTTATTAATTATATCTCCCCAATAATGCATTCCAAATAACTCCAGCAATTCCTCTTTGTTTCCCACTTTTAGTTTCAGCTCCTCTTTATTTTTGAAATATATATACAATATAAAATTAAAATAAAATTAACAACAAATTAATTTAACATAAAAAATATTTGGGGATTGTTAAGATAATTTAGGAATAATGGGCATATTAATTGACACTGTAAGTGAAAAACTGATAATTTTATTCTTATTAAATGTACACTTTTTAGTGTCAATCACTTTTCATACCTTAAAAAAGAACAACTTCCAGTCAAGGCTACTTCGGAGTATTTGGAACCATTGACAAAATTTTCCCTCGTTTTATTTTGCAATTTCAATACTTAAAAAAACATAAAAGGGCTCAAAAGTCATTCCATCTTTAATTCTTGAATTTTAGCAATAATTAAAAAGTCCTAAGAGTTTTTAAAAATAAACTAAAAAAAACTAATAAGGAAGATATCTTTGTTACTTTCATTAGAAAGTTGAGATGATAAATTGATGATAAGATAATAGATATGAACTTTGTATTTTAGAAAACTAATTTTTTCTTTTTCAAATGAACTAATGAATATAATAATTTTCTTTATAGAGAAAAAGAGTAAGAAATTTTTTCATCCACTGATTTTTGAGATTAATTATAAGATTTTTAATAGAAATTAAAAGGTATACTAAAAGTCCAAGATTCTGACATTAAATGATTAAGTTTTTTAAGGAAACTGAGAGGTAAAAAATTTATTTATTTTTTTCTTGGAAAGACTAATAATAAATGAACTAATGGTTAGAAAATATTATTAATATTAAAAAAATTTATTAATTAGAGAATTATTAGTAAATACTCAAAAAATGAGGTTTTTCCAAAATATGAGGTCTTAGATGACCTCATTATTCGCCTATAATTAAACACACCCCTGCCTCCATCAATAAGCCTTAAAACAAACACTTGCAACTTAATGAACATTTTAGAAAAATTACCGTATATATATATACTTAGAATTTTATTCCCACCCGTTATATATTCTTTGATTATCATATTAATTATTCAATCTCATCCTTCTATCTCCATTTTTTTTCTTTTGTTTCTTTACAATAAAATCACTTTTTTTTTCCCTTGAAAATTGAATATCTTCTTGCAATTCAGGGGAATTCTTTCAATTTGACAAGATGTAAAATACTCTAATTAAAATCATATAAGGTTAGTTGATATTCTATATATTGAATTGGCTGTTTTACTGGAATAAATTATATATTACCATTTTTCAACGAGTGGTTTTATTTAAAAAATGACACTCACGCTTTGTGTCCTACATCGATCTCAAGCCCATTCTCTCTTCAATTCATAATTCTTCATCGATTCCTTCAAACGTAGGTATTAAGGTAATTTTTTTTTTTATCAGGATTCTCTTCTAATCTGATCTCCTCCTGAGCAAAAATACATGTGGTGATTGATAGTTAATAAATAAATAAAAAATAAAGAAGTTAAATCCTATCCATACACTACTATTTAAAGACATATGACACAAGATCTTTAAAAGTTCATGAGAGTTCAGATTAGGAGATGATTGTTTTCCTTTTTTTTTTTAAGTTTACTTGCTGATGAAGCCAATGGTAAGATTCATTGATTATAATAATGACGCCCACATTAACGTAAATTGTTCTATTTATTTGCACTTATGAGAAAACCCAAATACTAATTAACGTTAATTTTGCTTGTTGATTTTTGTCTTAGAAGATTAGTATTTGGGTTTTCTCATAAGTGCAAATTTGGAATTGGGTACTGTTAATTCAAAGACAAACCTAGTCAAGTAAGTTGTTTATCTTCTTGATCAAGTTTTGTGTGTGTGTGTGTAAGAAAAAAAAAAACTTAATCAAGAAGATAAAGGATAAACAATCAATTAAGTCATTAAGTTTGTTTTTTTCTGTTTAATGAAAATTTTCAGTTGTTAAGCTATTACGTTATTGAGCTAATTTTTTAGGTTTTTGTTTAATCTAAAAATTTCTGAATAACATTATTAAAAGAGACTCTCCAAAATATCCCTATATATCTAATTAATTAATATTCATCTTTACCTAAATAAGTTTAATAATTAGCATTCTTAATCATCTCTATAACTTGTGATAGTATAATGGTAGACTATCATTATTTGTCTTTATAATTTTAATGAATATTTTTCATATAAAACATCATAAATAACAATAAAATTGATCAACATATAATAATTTAGAATATTAAAAAATTGTATTCAACTAAACATGATATGTTATGATAGCATATTATTGTATTAATGTTTTTTGACATGTTTAGTATTTGTTTAACATTTATAATTTGTAAGAGTACGAATGTAAAAAAAAAAACTAGTTTTTAGATAATTTAGGTTATAAAAAACAACTTAATACTTATTTTTACCGATTCAAACAAAAAAAAGAAACTTGTAATTTAGATTCAAATAATCAGCTCTATTCAGAATTTAAACTAACTCAGGTCTATTAAAATTTCAGATAAAAAAAACAAATACTATCTAAGCCAAATCTCCTTATGTTTTAAAATAAGTTCACACACCTAATGGTGTTAACTTTATCCATCATTTTACTATTATACGCCTTGTCATGATATTAGCCTTCAACTTTATATATTTTAGAAATATTCAACCATCATTAAACGGGTAACAATGTACTCATATATAGAATTAAAACCAAAGTTCATAATATTTTATCAACAAATAATTAAATAAAAAACTATCAAAGTTCTAGGCAACCGGAACTCACCAACTCAAACTCATCATCAACGCCTTGAAATTTAAAATATTTCAATGTTTTATTTTTTATTTTTTTCAAACAGAAATATAGAAAAGTTGGCAGAATGAAATCAAATCAACTATATTTTGAAATACTAGCTAAGCAACCTAAGAGGAGTGAATTGAGTATCTAAAAATTATAGAGTATTTTAAATAAAAAATTTAACGCAAAAATAAAGTAAATCACAAATAAATAACAACAATCTATATATTTATATAAAGTTGGAACTACAAGAGGTAATGTGACACCATCATTTCTCATCTTTGTATATATTCTATTATCTAATAAATAAAGAAATTTTCTTTCATATTTGGTTTTTCATCTTCTCATAATTATTTTGACTGTTATTACACAATCAATATGTAACAGTTTATCCCACTATCTTCTCTAATTAAAACCTTCTTAATTATAAATTAAGCAATAATTTATAAACATTTTTAATCACTCTTCTCCTCTGCCTCACCTTAATTTATAAATAGCAACAAAAAATATGATATCTCACGTAAACATAAACACAACATAAAAGAACAGAAAATAGCAATGACTCTGAAACATGTGTTTTTCATTTTGTCCCTCACTTGCCTGATCATGGAAAATATTGCAAATGCAACCAGTAGGAATGATCGCCTCAACAACAATATGAAACCAAGCTACGATCTTGCAGCAAGACTTGAAGCTAGTGGAGGCCTAACGGAGTGCTGGAACGCGTTAATGGAGCTGAAATCATGCTCAAATGAGATTGTTATACTCTTCCTTAATAGCCAGGCTTATATTGGCCCTGACTGTAGCCGCGCTATTGACATAATCACCCGTAATTACTGGCCTGCAATGCTCACCTCTCTTGAATTCACTGCCAAAGAAGGTGAACATACTGAGAGGCTACTGTGATGCATCTTCTGCTTCTTCTCCAGGTGGCCTCGCGGTGATATATCAGCCTCAGGTTTCCAAGGTTTTGGCTTAGACAAGGTGCATCTATGGCACTTCTATTTCCGTGGTATTAATTTAGCTAATGCAATTTTAAATAATTAAAAAAGTCTTTTTAGTTTTAGCTTTGCTTTATGTTTTTCATTTTTTTTAAAGTCTTGCCTCTTAATCGAATAGAATAAATCGTTAAAAGTAGAATAACAAAAAAGGATAATAATAAATTCTTTTTTCAAAGCTGCGCGAAGCACGGTTATATTTTCTAGTAAAAATATAAAGAGAGAAAGGAGAGAGAATCAAACATGAGATTTTTATATGGTTCGGCAAACTCTGCCTACGTCCACACCTCTAAGTTCACCGGACTTGAGGATTTCACTAACCAAGCCTTACAGCCTAAGGCTTCAAAAACTTTACAATTGATTTATAAGGTGTCAATCAACATTTACAACAAGAGGTTATCCCAAATCTCTTAACCCAAGTGTTTCCCACACTCTCAAACACTTAATTAGATGTTGAAATGAAAATTACACAAAAATTTTCTTCACACAATGTATTTGTTTACAAATAAAAGCCCAAAGTGTGATCTAATAAGTTTTTAATCCCAAAAGATGTTGAATACACAATACAAGTTCAATGATGATTGTTGAATCCGTTATAATTTGAATTTGATTGAGCTTTCATATAGTTGGAGATGAAAACTAGTTGTTGTTGACTTTTCGGGCATAATCAGATCGCCATTAATTGATGTCGGATCACCGCTCTGACTTTGTCCAAGTAACTGTAATGCGTATGGAGTTGTCAGTTTTCCGTTTAATTCTAGAAACCTACAAGAAATTATCGGCTACCCATTTGTGCTAAATGGTTCACCGTTTTCAGTTAAATTACTCTCTGGAATTTGTCAGTTAACTGTTTTTTGATAAATGGTTCACCGTTATCTTCCACAATCAAAACTATAAATAAAGTGAGTTATTTTTTAGAATTGATCGACAACAACAAACATTGAATCCATACCCCTCTGAGTATATGGTAATCCAAAAACAAAATCCATGCTAATATTAGCCAAAGTAAAGGTGGGTAAAATCATGTTCGAATCAAGTTAATTGGGTTTCGAGTTAATCAGGTTGGAAAAAAAAATCCTAACTTAACCCAACTTCAGATCGGATCAAATTAAAAATTCGGGTTAAGTTCGGATCGGAGCTTTGTTTTAAGTTGTGGTAGAGCCTCACTGTCACTTTCTACTGAGTTCTCTAATTTTATGGGAATGCTAGTGACCCCAAACCCAACTATATGGAAGATGTTAACTCATTATGTCATCATTTAGTCAACAAACCATACACTTTTCAAGCTTAAGCCAATCACATGCATATTTCATACACTTTCATGTCGCCATTTCACTCTTTCTTGATCACATTGACCAATTTTTCTCATCAATAAATGCACAACTCAAAATCATAAAAGATAAAACTACTCAACACTATTGAATAATGCAATTTAGTAATTGCAGCCATGGCCAGAAAAACAATGTTCCTCTTTATTTTCTTCTGTTTTCTTTTGATTCTCTTCTCGCTATTAGCTTCTGCAAAATACGAGTGTGACGCTAAAATCATTAGTAGTAGTTGCAACAAAACTAAAGCCTTGAAATTCAAACTTGTTGCGATTCTATCAATCCTAATTGCAGGTACATTCGGTGTCTCAATTCTAATCTTTGGAAAAAAAAAAAAAAGTCTCAACTTTTCATCTTGAGAACAATATTTTCTTCATAATCAAAGCCTTTGCTGTCGATGTGATTCTTACACTAGCAATGCTACATATTGCCTAATATGTATGAGAATCTAACAAGTCCTTGCTTAAGCCCAAAACCATGGCATGATTTTTCTTTGACCAGGTTTGTGGCAATGGTTTCCGTAATTTTGACTCTGTGGCTGATGCATTACCATATCTTTTTATTATCAAAGGTCTATTTTAGTATGGCTTTGCCTATTTGTTAATGGTGATGACAAAAAGAT
Organism: Citrus x changshan-huyou; assembly: GCA_039657385.1. Classification (NCBI taxonomy): domain Eukaryota; kingdom Viridiplantae; phylum Streptophyta; class Magnoliopsida; order Sapindales; family Rutaceae; genus Citrus; species Citrus x changshan-huyou. Next base: position 15,492,761 of record CM077547.1, on the reverse strand, counting down.
GCATGCAGGGCATGAAGCTCATGTTCATGTACATACACATGCCACACACGGCCATGCTCATGGCTATGCTTTTTAATCGTCGGATACTTCTGATTCTGGGACTTCTAATCTTTTTCGACGCTGAATTGTATCACAAGTATCAATTGCTCTAAGTTAGTCATTTACTTCCCCTATTTTCCTATGTGTTTTACCTTGCATTTCAATTTATTCTTTTTTTTTCCAATATACAATTTTGCATTTCAAATCAGGATTTCCCTTTCACAGGTGTGTGTCTATGACAATTAGGTAATTTAGGTTTGGTTAGTTTTGTTTCAAATTTGATTTTTCTTTCAACCTAACACATTCAAATTTTCAAATTGGGTTAGATTTAATTCGAACCGATCACGATTCGATTGGGTTAGGTAAAATACTAACTAATTAGATTGGACGAGTAATCCGATCTAATCTGAATTTTAATTTGTTGGGTCAAATCAAGTCGAGACAATTTAGATTGGGTTATTTATCTACCCCTAAGCCAAAGTTTGTGCTAGAACTAGCAGTAATATATATAATCTCACATTAATCACAATGCCCTTGGAAACTTGACAAATACAACAAGTTTCGACACAATGACGGACATCAAATATTGAACCCATAACCCCTTTGTGTATGAGATAATCCCAAGACAAAGTCTATGTTAATGTCAACCCAAGGTTTTGTTGGAGTTGATAGTAGAATAAATAATCCCGCATTAGTCACAGTGCCTTTAGAAACTTGAAAAATGTGACAAGTTTCAACATAATGATAGAAATCACACTTCATAGTTGGCCAAAATATTTGTTTACTACTGGTGCCATAGTTTTTTTCACGACCCATATGCCCTTCGTTATGAAGCTCTACAATGATATTTCGTTTGAAATTGAGTCAAGAATGCATGATTGATTCCCTTTTAAAAGGAATCCATCATTTAAATAGTAGTTTGAGTGCAACAATATAGCAATATCTACTAAGAGAGAGGCAAAGAAAGGATCAATAACATAAAACTTTGAAAGTGCAAAGTTAGAGATGCCAAAATATAGGGAAGACTCTACCGAATTCTGGTAAAATTCTTATTGATAATTTTATCTAGTCACATTGGATGACACTAGATATACTCATCCTTGGAGTTCAGAGTGGGTCGTTTCAGCTACTTTTGAAATGCAACACACACTTTACTTTGAAAGCTGATGCCAAAATTTTTTTAAAAAAAAAAAATTACAGAATAAGAAGATTTCAAAAATTTACCGAACACTTTTTTTGATGAAAAATTAAGAAATAAGATGTTTTTGGCTTTTCAACTGCACATGATTCAAAGTTTAACATTGGTTTTAGCTTAGATACATTGTAGAAAATTTATTGTTACATGCAGGCTAGTCTTTTTTTCTAGTCATGTTCACATGAAAAGATAGTATGAGTTCACTCATGCATGAGTTTGATTTTAATACCATATAAAAGTTCATAATCCTAACTCACACTCAAAATCTAATTTATAAGTCAAAGGTTGCCCCAAGCTTATACATTTCATTAAAGATCAGCGGATATAAAAACTATTTCTCAAGATGTCATGTCAAACATGGAAGAGTATCATATAAATCACACATATAAAAGCATTAGTTAGCCACTGTTTATCGTTAATGTAGATATTACAGCAATTACAGTTCTTTCTTCTATTGAAAAGTATTTGAAAGCAAGCGGGAGATTAGGCTTGTTAATTTTAAGCTTATTCATTAGCAAAGTGATGAGAATACATAATGTCATATTTTTCTCCTTTAATATTTAGTCTTTTAGGCTCATTTGGTGCCTAAATATACTCATTATTCTTATATTTTGGTTTAGGAAGCAAATGGAGGCATTAAGTGCAAGATAAAGCTAAATATACTCATTATTCTTATATTTTGGTTTAGGAAGCAAATGGAGGCATTAAGTGCAAGATAAAGCTAATTGGGCAATTCTTGACAGTTTCGACATCACTTCATAATCTGGTAATTACTCTCTCATCCAAGCTCCAATTAAGATGATTCAAGATACTATCGAAAAACAAGAAAACGATCTACAACTTTCATGTTTTGAGTTTCAAGAGATACTAACTGCATCAAGGTCAAAATCAGGCCTAAATTACCATAGCTACAATATTGACATTATGGAACAGTCCTTGTCCTACATTCTAATACGTGGATTTGATGCAATTTATTTTGGAAGATTCCGGATATGATGCATGAAATATCCAGTCGAAATCACTACCTTCCTATTTATATTAAGATCTTGTTTTATTTTTATTAATTAGTCATAATTCAATATTGTTCTTTTAGGATAATATTTAGAATATTTTTATTTTGGGAGATTTTATAGGATTCTAAGAGGGGAATTAATGTGTATAAAGAGGAGAGAAATCATGAGACTCGGAAGCCTTGGAATTAATAAAATTGTGAGATCTAATTTGTTTTTATTGATTAATTTATGCTTTGAGTATTGGATGTTCTTCTGCACTTATTTTCATGATTGTCTCATTTAATTACTAGGAGGCCCGTTAATTTATTCGTTATAATCTACTGCTAGGTTAGATATCAAATCTGTAATCGTTAGATTACTCTAATTTGAGAAGCAATTAAGATTTAATGATTTGCTGCATTAGATATTATTAGATCTTAGGAAGAACACTCGACTAAATTAAATGCAACCGCTTGTGCTTGTGTTGTTTAGCTTAATTAGTTTCTATAATTCTTAAGGCTGCTACTAGATTAAACCTTTAGCCCTTATCTTACCCCTCACTGATTTGTTGTGCAGAGATGCTTTTATTTGAACTTCCATAGCCACCATCGTATTCGAGGCCCTCAAACAAGCCATGGTGGAAACATCAGTATTGCAATAACCAAACTTTGAGTTGGATTTCATATTTTCATCATCGAGATCGATGTGTCTAATGTCGGTAGTGGCACAGTGCTTATGCAAGACAACCACCCAATCTCTTACTTTAGTAAAAAGTTAAGACCAAAACTTCAAGTGGCATCAACATATATCAAGAAGCTACACGCCATTGCAGAGGCTGTCCACAACTGGCGACAATTCCTTCTTAGTCGTTTCTTTATTATTCGTACAGATCATAAAATATCAAGGAACTCCTGCAACAAGTTATCGAAACACCTGGCCAGTAGGTATATATCCGAAAATTACTTGGCTATCACATTAAGATTGAATACAAGTCCCGTCGAGCAAACCAAGCAGTTGATGCTATGTTCTATGTGTATGAATATAAGAATGTTGAGGCACCCAAGAGATATTCTGCCTGTTTACCTTTGGTTTCCAGCCCAGCCTTTGACTTGTTAGAAACTCTACGCTTAAAGAATACCACTTGTCCAAACTTGGTACTCCTCCATCAGTGCTTTGGCGTAGATGATCTCTCCCTTGATTTTTCTATTCGAGATGGATTACTTTTCTTCTGACACTGCTATTATCTCAGCTCCTAACCATCCTTGAAGTCAATCTTGCTCCACGAATTTCATGCCACACCATGGGCTGGACATGCTGGTATTAAACGGACCTTGGTTCGCTTAGCTTCAGTGTTTTAGTGGCATAAGATGCGAACCAATGTTGAAAAAATTTATAGCTGCTTACCTAACCTGCCAACAAATTAAGCGTTCGACTCAAGCTCCAGCAGAGTTGTTACAGCCCCTACCTATTCCATTAGTATGGGATGAGGTCACCATGGATTTTATTACGGGCTTGCCACAATCACGAGGGCTCACCACTATTCTTGTCGTTGTGGATCGTTTGAACAAATCAACACATTTTGGAGCTCTACCTTCTCATTTTTCAACTGTAAGGGCAGCGAACCTCTTCTCTGACATGGTCGTTAAACTCCATTGTTTTCCTATTTCCATTATGTTGGATCGCGATATAATTTTTATGAGCATTTTTTGGGAAAAGCTCTTTGAACTAAGTAGCACTTCCCTGAGGCATAGCACAGCCTATCATCCGCAGACTGATGGGTAATCCGAAGTTGTTAACCGCGGGCTTGAACAATATTTACGTGTTATCACTCAAGAAAAACCACAGACGTAGGTCTCTCTACTCTGTTGGGTAAAGTTTTATTACAACTCCAGTTATTACAGTGGTCTGAAGATGACACAATTCCTGGCGCTGTAAAGGTGCATTCCACCAACTATTCCAACTTACTCTAAGGGCTTTACTTCAATCCAAGCTCTCAATGATGCGCTGACTGAGTGAGATGCTGTCTTGCGCTCCTTGAAGGAGAACTTGCGCCAAGCTCAGTATCGAATGACACAAAAAGCCAATGCCCATCGACTTGAACTCCAATTCAATATAGGAGATCGTGTGCTCGTGCACCTTCAACTGTACCGACAGACATCTTTGGCTCAGCGAGCATCACAGAAGTTAGCAAAGAGGTATTATGGGCCATTTACAATGGTGGAACGCGTGGGGCCAGTCGCATACAAGCTGGATCTTCCGTTTGATTGCAAAATCAATCTTGTATTTCATATTTCGATTCTCAAACCATTTAGCGGCACCAGTCTCATCAACGAGTTGCCTCTGCCCCGTGAGAGCATCGACAATTGACCCCTTTCATACCCTACAACTATATGTGCCACACGGAAGTCTTACGTCATGGGAAAAAAGTTCAACAGGTTCTTGTACAGTGGTCAGATATAGTGCTTCGGAAAATGCCATCTGGGAAGATTTTTTTGAGTTTTCGCGCCTCTATCCTGATTTTCACCTTGAGGACAAGGTGATTTTTCAAGGCCCGAGGAATGATACAATAATGCTAATTTCTTTGGAGTGGCTCAATCTATATCTTGTGGAACCTATTGAAGAACGAGTTATATCACACCAGGAGGAAGATACAACTAAGCTCAACACAGAACCTGTTGCATGCCCATCATAAGTGGGGAAACCACCCAACTGGTTGAAAGATTATGTTGTTTGAGAAACAAGGTATCGTGGATTCCTTTCCAGAATTTTTTATTGGTTTTTGTTATTTTTTGGCTAGACAATTAATATTTTTGTAACCACCTTCTGTTAGAGGTTGTTGGAGGTGAAGCATATAAGAATTGTAAGGTCTACAAAATGGGCAATGAAAAATACTCAATTCTCTTTCCTCTCTATAATTTCCTTTCTTTTTTACTTTTGTTCTTCTCTTAACTTTTCATATTGGGAACTGGCACTCGCTCAATGAATGTTTTGTTGGATTAATTTGCTTATGTTGCAGGATAAATGTATCACACATACCCTTCAAACACCTAAGAGTTGAGTGTTTATTTCTGTAACGGTCTACATATTTAGTTTATTATATCTTCAAGTGAAAATACTTATTAAGTAATTATAAGCTGTTTAAGAATGTTTTTTTATGATGTGTTATGAGTTTGAAGAGTTTGGTTGTTCTTTGCTGATGGCGCGGCAACCTTGGTGTTTTTAAGAATATGAATTTGAGTTTTGCTCGAGGACGATCAAAAGTTAACTGTGGGAGAATTTGATGAGAAAACAAAATATCATATTTTTCTCCCTTATTGTTTAGTCTTTTGTAGTCATTTAGTGCCTAAATATACTCATTATTCTTATATTTTGGTTTAGGAAGCAAAAGAAGGCGTTAAGTGCAAGATAAAGCTAATTGGGCAATTTTGGATAGTTTTGACATCACTTTGTAACCCAGGCATAACTCTCACATCCAAGCTCCAATTAAGATGATTCAAGATACTATGGAAAGAAAAGAAAAAGATCTACAACTTTCATGTTTTGAACTTTAAGAGAGACGCGCTGCATCAAGGTCGAAATTGGGTTTAAATTTACTCCACCTGCACTATTGACGTTCTGGAACATTCCTTATCCTACAATTCTAAAATGTAGATTTGATGCTATTTATTTTAGGTGATTCTAGATATGATGCACGAAATATCCAGCTGAAATCACAACTTTCCTATTTATATTAAGATCTTAGTTTATTTTTATTAATTATTCAGATTTGAATATTATTATTTGAGGATACTATTTAGAATATCTTTATTTTAGAAGATTTTATAGGATTCTAAGGGGGGAATTAATGTGTATAAAGAGGAGAGAAATCATAAGACTTGGAGGCTCGGAATTAATAAAATTGTGAGATCTAATTTGTTTTTATTGATTAATTTATGCTTTGAGTATCGGATGTTCTTCTGCACTTATTTTCATGATTGTCTTGTTTAACTACTAGGAGGCCTATTAGTTTATTATTTGTTGCAATCTAATGCTAGGTTAGATATCAAATTCGTAATTGTTTGATTACTCTAATTTGAGAAGCAATTAAGTTTTAATGATTTACTGTGTTAGAAATTATTAGATCTTAGGAAGAACAAGCGACTAAATTAAATGCAACTGCTTGTGCTTGTGTTGTTTAGCTTAATCGATTTCTCTAATTCTTAAGGCTGCTACTAGATTAAACCTTTTGTACTTGTTTTGAGTTATTTAGTAGTTAGGATTGATTACATCGTATGTGGTCTAATTAACTGCGATTAAACTGTGATTAAGGAGAGATAGGAAAAATAGATCCGACTATAAATATTCAAAGTGTGAATTGATATATTTTTGCATCGATGACCAATTGTAAAATTCCGACGGCGGATGTCGACTTAGACCATGGTTTATTCATTTGATCGATTTTAATATTTTTAATTTGAATTGCTCCTTAGTTGTTTCTCTTTAAATTGTTTTGTTATATTCAAACCGCCCATCCTCGTTTTTTATGAAGCATAAAACTAGGCTAAATACTTTTTGTGGGAACAATCCTTTCTCATACAATAACATAGTTTTTAGGAGTATAGATTTTGTTATTGGTTGCTTGCGACAAAACAACCCACACAGCTTAAATTAATAATCTTCAATTCATCCCCTAAAGTTTTGAAAGCATTCATTTATCTCTATTTACTATCAAAATATAAGGGTAGTGAGGGGTGCGTTGATAAAATCTTTTTTGTCTTCTTAACTATAAATAAGAATAAATGGATGTTTTCAAACTTCGAGAGGTGAATTAAAACATTATTATTTTAGGTAGTAATAAATCAAAATTTACCATATACATATATACACATATATGCGCGCGCACACACACATTAAACTTGAAAAAGGCAAAAGATAGGTACGTCTTGACTGAAATACCCTATCTATTTCAATACTTGACAATTGGTTTCTGCTCGAACAGAAATAGTCATCATTAGCTCGAATCAAATTCAAATCCGTTCTGGCTTCTAATTAAATATTAGTTATAGATTGATTTCCGTTTCGATTTCTAATTTCAACTAGTTTAGTTTTGAACAAAATGATGCACTTTATATGAAGACACTCTACTCAAGAAACACTGATCTGTGACCCAATATTTGTGATAGATACAAATGCGCATGAGTCTATCATGCCATAATTACATTTTCGTGATACATAACATATGTCACTCATTCATGACTTATTCGTGACATATAGATAATTAACATAAATGGATGATAGATAAAATGTCATGCCTGAATATTTCTAAATTTGTAAGAATTCAAAACGACAAATTGTTTGCACAACATGACAGATATCTGTCATAACTTAAAACAATAATGTTTTATGTTGTTGTTGTTGATTTATTAATTTTTAAATACTGTATGGTAACTTAGATTACAAAAATACGATTATAAAACGATGTTGTTTTTTACATATCCAATGTCATTTAGATAAGATGACAAATATTTGTCACGAATTGCAATACAAAATTTGAGATCCCTTGCTTAGCAGGACAATCATCTGTCATGAAATAAAAGGACATGAAAAAATAAAATTTAAAATACAAGTAACCAAGGCAAAAAAAAAAAGGATCTCTCCTCCAACAATATTAAAATACCTACTTTTTCTTTCACTTTTTCTCCCTTCTCACTTTTCCACTTGCTCTTTATTTCTTCCACTCTTTCTCCCTACTCACTTTTATCTGTTTCCTTTCTCTCTCCCTCTCAAAACTCACAACATCAACAATCCACTCAAGCTTCATTCATCCCTCAACCTACTCAAACTCCATTCTCATCTTTTTCAAAAGAAAATTGAAAAAGCTTCATTATCTCGGTATGATATGGACTCGCTAGATAGCCACAAAATTACCTTCTTGAGCTCCCAATGTGCTTTGTTCATATAAATATAAAAGTATTAAGCTGATTTTGCCTTGGGATCTTTCTTTTTGTTCTTAAATTTTAGTTTTGTTATTCCTTATAAAATTAAATGTAATTTTATTTTTGATTAGTTGTGCTATGAATGGATTAATATAAGATATGTTGGGGAGATGCTTTTTATAAATTATGAATTATGAATGATAATTTATTCATGTTTATGGCATATTTGTTAGCACAACTTTAGTTGTTTTTTATCCAACTATATATATTAATATAAATAAATATTCAATGCTCATTAAAGTGTTTTTTTTTTAATAAATGAATTCCAAAATATAATTAAAAATAATTCCCACCAAAAACAAATTTAAAATTAATTTCAATTCCTGCCAAAAAAAAATTCAAAATAAGTTCGGATTCCCGCCATAATAATTGCAAAATGAATTTCAGTAATTTAAATCTATTAAATATTTAATTATATTTAAATTTTAATTACACATTTATTATATGTGTCAATCTTAGATGATAGATATCAGTCATATGTTGAAAGTGTATATGACAGATTTTAGTGGTGCATAATAATTTTTCATCAAAATATTTATGATAGAATCACGACGGAAAATACGTTATGCATTACATGACCTATAAAAATTGTCATCATTTTTTCTTGACACGAGAATCAAGGACGGTTGCTCAATTGTCATGCCACATGGCAGATGATGGGTAAAACCCATCATAAATGCATTTTTTTTTCTAGTAGTAACATGTTCAATAATGACTATCAAAGACAAAAAAACTAGGAACATATTACGACTTCTCCTTGCCATTGGATGTGCCTAGAAAATGACTATTTATTTATTTATGTTTAGGAGTAATGCTAATTATTAAACAAAGTTATCTTAAATAAGATAATAATATAACAAAATATTTTTTTATATAAAAAAGAAAAAAATTACCTACAACCTCAAAATTTACTCAAATAGTCAAATAAATTCTCTTGATTTCATAAATATGTATCATTGTGTATTTGAAATAACTCTAATGAATAAATAGCCATAAAGCAACTCAGACCCATTATTTTTTAAAGTAAAAAATTGTGTATCGGTATTCAGTGTGTGTGTGTGTTGAAAATGGCATAGATTTTAATAAACCATGTTGTCTCCCAATCAAATCAAGCCACCTTCAAAACAAAGTAATTGTTTGTTTTTCTTGAAAGGTAATTGTTAATTACTAGAAGTGTAGAATAATAATGATGAATCGCATCATCTAAAGATTCATTCTCAAAGAATGTGAGATTTTTCCCTAACATGAAACCAAAGGTTGACCTAGGACTTTTTACTAGCCCGAACTAATTTATAAATTTATTGCAAATACGTATGTGAATGCATAAAAGAGTTAAATATGAAATAAGTCTGTAACTATAATTGAAAAAGTTGAAATGGGGACATACTTGAAAACAAAATAAAAGTAAATTAATATATGAAAAATTATAAAAATTAAGGGATATTCGTGAAATTTTTCAACACAGCACAACCTAAAATTATGACCACTTATTTAAATTAACTATGTTTTTCTAGAGGTAACTAAATGTATTATATATAGTTAGAAAGATAAATGTGACTAGTTTTTTTCAAGAGTCTTATGGAATCAAATTCGAACTTCGCTTCTTAAAGATATTGCAGTAAAGATCAAAGCTATTAGGAATTCTGCACGAGACCGAAAATTCTAAATTTACTGGCATCATGCATCAAGATTTAGTTAACAAGACTGGAAATCTTTGTGAATAAGGAGTTTAATGAATTTTATAGTGTTTGTTTTGGAGTTTTCAACTTCAAGGTATGATTAAATAAGTGTTGATTACTCAGAATGTTGTTGAACCGACTTGTGTTTTGCTTTATTCTCTTTTACCTATTTACTACTAAGACCTTCAATTCAAGTTTGTCGGAGTTCTATTCTCTAAAAATAAAAGAGATCTTATCCTAAGGTTGGAGGCTGCTCCAAGTTATCTTTAAGAGTAATAGGTTGTAACTTCAGAAAATGGTGGTGATTTTGATAGTGTAATATAGAAGAGTGCTCTTGTTAGAGTTTCTTCATGCAACTTTGTACCTTTTGGGTGTATTCTTTAAAGTGGTGAGGCAAGAAGTCATATATATTTTGTAGGATATGATCGGGTGGTGAATATATGTATGTCTTTGTAATCATCTTGAGTGGTCTGCTTTGTTTATAATTAGGCCGGTGTCATGAAACATGCATGTGACGTAAGTATAAAACATGTAACATAAATATGAACTATGATATTTATACATAAAACAAATAATAAAAGATGTATAATAATAAAAGTCAATTATGTTACACTGAACTAACAGGATCTTGATATAAGCCTACAACATTTAACTCAATGTAGGTACACTAAACAATATATGTATGGAAAAAGAACGTAAAATACGAAACTAAGAAAATAACTTAACTTCACATGCATTTAGAATATGAAGCACAAAATTTGGAATACTCAACATGTGACGTAAATATTAAACATGATATTTATAGATGAAACAAAATATATAAAAAATTCACAATTAAATTAATATACGAAGAGACATCTAATAAAATTATTTTATTGCGTATTTCTTTGGACAGAATGAGAAAAATCATTTCAAACTGTTGTCGAATATTGAAAACGTTGCACAATACTTCATTATCAATAGGAAATAATTTTCTTTAGTAGGTTGGCTCATGGTTGTTGTTCTAATAATTGTTACGTATAAATAGCTCTCTCATTTCCATTTCATAACCATAAATCAAATAATCGTCATCACCTATACAGATAATAAGAATTTGAATCCAGTGCCGATTTTATTTATCTTTTTTTTTTAATACTAAGAATGGAGGATCCTGCTAGTAGTGCCACAGCTGATAATCCTCCAAACTCAGTTATGTGGTACTCGGTCCTTGCCTTTTTCCTGCCTGTCCTCCTCTTGTTCTTTCACCGACATTTTTCTCGCAATAAGCTCAATTACTTGCCACCACCCGGTCCAAAGCCATGGCCCCTCATCGGAAATCTCAACCTCCTCGGCGAGCACCTTCACCTCTCCTTCCATTCTCTCTCCCAAAAATATGGCCCCCTTATGCAGCTCAAACTCGGTTTAAACACCATGGTGGTATGCTCATCAGCTGAAGTAGCAGAACTTTTTCTAAAAACTCATGATCTTACTTTTGCTACTAGGCCAGAAATTCTTGCAGGGAAACACGCAAACTACGATTATCTAGTTATGCCCGGTGCACCATATGGTCCACATTTGCGCCAAACTCGTAAAATTTACAAGACGGAGCTTCTTAGCCCAAAACGTTTAGCACAATTTGAGTACATCAGGGTAGAGGAAAGAAAAGCATTTATGTGTAAATTGTGCAAATTATCATCATCTTCGTATTCCACTCCTGTTCATTTGAAAGAGCGTGTTTTCATGTTCAATCTTGCCATAATGAGCCGGATGCTGTTCGGAAAAAGGTATACTGAGGAAGATGAAAACAATGTTGTAACTCCAAAAGAGCTCACGGAGATCGTAGAAGAAGTGTTCTTTCTTTCTGGTGTTTTAGATATAGGGGATGCAATTCCATGGCTTGCTTTCTTAGATTTACAAGGGAATGTCAAGAGAATGAAGGCCGCTAGGAAGAAGATTGATAAATTTTATGAGCATGTTTTGGATGAGCACGAGCGCCACGGTAAGAGGAAATTTAAGGAACGTGGGACCAATGATATGGTCGATGTTTTGTTGCAGCTTGCTGATGATCCTACTCTCGAAGTTAAGCTAGAAAGAGATCATATTAAGGCATCGATGCAGGTAATTAGATTTTTTGTGCATATAATTAATTTCATATTTGTTTCAGCAAATCCAATTTGAAGTAGTTATGTTTGGGTTGGGACCCTACTCACATGCACATATAGATAGAGTAAAGGGATCTGATTTTGATTCATAAAATATTTTTTTTCTTAAGAAAAAAATAAAAATCCGAATAGTAATTTTTGGGCATACTATATTAGTGCGAATATTAATTTCATATATGTACATTCAAATGAAAAGTAATTTTGTTTATAATGATTTTAACATTTTAGTAATAGTTCATTGTCCTACCAAAGCAAGCATCATGAATACAACTATCAAGGTGTCTCTTGCATTAAAAATCTGAATCATATTATTCTTTTTATTATTTTGATTATTTTCAGGATCTTTTATTTGGCGGACTTGAAACCGCGGCGGTCGCTTTAGAATGGACAATGTCAGAGCTCTTAAAAAATCCAGAAGTTATCCAGAAGGCAACCGATGAGCTAGATAGAGTAATTGGACGGAGCAAATGGGTAGAAGAAAAAGACATTGTTAACCTTCCGTTCATACAAGCAATTGTTAAGGAAGTCATGCGTCTCCACCCTCCGCTACCATGTCTTGTTCCTCACAAAGCTAGAGAAAATTGCAAAGTAGCTGGCTATGACATTCTCAAAAACTCTCGTATAGTTGTTAATGTATGGGCAATAGGGAGAGATCCAACCCTATGGGAGAAACCTAATGAGTTTTATCCAGAGAGATTTATCGGAAAAGAGATTGATGTTATAGGCCGTAATTTTGAGCTATTGCCATTTGGATCTGGGAGGAGGATGTGCGTTGGTTATGCTCTGGGGCTAAAAATGGTTCAATCAACTTTAGCAAATCTTTTGCATGGTTTCGAATGGAAATTGCCTGGTGATATGAAGAAAGAAGATTTAGATATGGAGGAAATATCTGGTGGCTCAACGACCAGAAAAAATCCACTTCTTGTTGTTCCTAAGCCTCGACTTCCTCTTGATCTATACTCAGTGTGATTAGACTTGCTCTTCACTTAGATATTGTTTGGTTAATCTTTTGAATAGTTTTCATTTATTATCAGATAAAATTAACCACAGGAAGCTGGTTAAAGTTCTTGGTGTTTATTAAGTATCTAACTGGATAGTCCAGGCAATTGGTCTCTAAAGTGGAAGTCGATCATATCAACGAATTATGTTGGGAGTATATGTATGGTCTTTAAAATAAAACATATTTAAGTTTAATAAAATTGTTGAAGCATTAATTTCATAATATATTGGATTGTTATTTGAATAATGTCCATTTCATCATATTTTTGCTTTTGACATACTGATGCAAATTAAGAACTCTTATCCTATTCAAACTAGCTTTCTTATAGTCTAAACTTATTGTTCTTATTAGTTTAGGAAATTTTTTTTTCCTTTTTCTTCATGGTTTAGGATAATTGCTCGTAGTATAAATAGTCCTCTCTTGTAATTTTTAAAGGCAGATTTGAGTTCAATAATATTTCAGTATTTTAAAACTCTGTACGAGTTTTTGAGTTTAGTCAATTTTCGGTATTCTGTGGAATTAACAAGTCTTAACCCCCTAGATTCACAGTATTTTTTTTTAAATCAACGTGATTTTAAATTGTGCCTCAGTTTGGTATTTTGAAGAATTAACGGAATAGTAGAACATTAAACTTTTATTGTATCACATAACTATATGATCATACAAACTTTGTCTCTTGGATTCATAGTCCATGGGAGAGAATCCCTTCTATTTTTCACACACCGGAAAACAAGACAGAATGTTGACATGAGCATCCAGGATATCAATCTTGATAGGCGGATCTTATTCTAGTTTAAGAAAAAAATGTATGCAGAAAAAAAAAATTAAGAAATGATTAAGAAAACTCTATACGTGAAAATTTTCCATAAAAATATATGATATTTTCTATTTTTCAAATAATTATGAGGAGCCTAGTGATAAAGTTCGGAAAGCCCACAAGGGGGCATGTTACTGTGCATCATCACCATGTGGTTTAATTAATGGAAGTGGTGCTGCACCGTACTAACTTCGTAACGACGACGTTATGAAGGTTGTTGCGAGTATTTTCATATTTTCCTCACATACAATGCTATGTAAAGAACGAGGTTGGAAAATTTTGCTTTGGATGAATCAAAGTAATAATGATAGTTGCTGTCATTCTGTGTTAAATAATTCGTTTCAATCGTATTTATTTTCCTAGGCTAGTTAGGATAGGAGGACAATGTGCAGCATATCTTTTTGTATAATTTGATGGGAAAATGACTCAAACACCCTTAATGTTTAGATAAGGAATAAAAAATCACCTAATATTTTAAAAAAGACATTTAAACTCTCATTTATTGACCAACTAGTGATATATTTTGTCTATTAAAAAATTATGATAGATTTTATTTTGACTTTATATTTGATCGAAATTTTAAAAATTTTAAATAATAAAAATAAAACAATATTAAAACAAAGAAAAAAGTGAAACGACGTTGTTTCATACCCTTATTAATCTTTCAACATGTTAAGTCCACACTCACTACTCTAAAGCTTCTCTCTCGAACGTAGCTCACTCCTCACTGACAATGACAACCCTCACTGTTATTGGCTTGCCGGTAAACCGTTGTCGTCTCTCTTTGCTACGCCAGAATCGAATTTAGTCTTAAATTGAAACCAAACCTTACATGTCGACGACAACCCAAACCCTAGCCACCGAGAATCCTAGAAACTCACACTAATTCGCCAACAAGCTTTACCTATTTCTCGGTGATTTCTAGTGAGTGATGTTGAACTTCGCAGTTATCTCAACTATCTTCGACATGAGCTTCACGGTTCTCATGTCTTTGAAACCCTAAGTATGATTTTTTTGTGGGTTTCAAGTCTTTTTGCAATATTATTGTTTTGTTTGATTGTTTCTCTTATTCAATGTGTGATTATAAATCTAAATACAATATAAGATGTTTTTCCAACTCTTGCATAATGATTTTTTTTTTGTTTTTAGCATTTGTTAGATCTAGGCCTTGCATTCCATGTGTTTGTTAAAAGTTCTGTTACATTTCTGGGTAATCTTGTGTCTTAGTATTACAATAATTCATTGTAGAATTTTGTCATTTATCAATTTTTAGAAACATTTGTTGTGTTCTAGAACCTGCTCTATTAATCAGCTAAATTAAGCGAGATGAGGATGAGTGGAACAGTGAGGTCAGAACTTATAACTTCATATGAATGAACTTTTTAGTTTTAGCATTCAAGAAATTTACAAATCTAGTTAATAGTGCACTTTTGGGCTTTTAATAATAGGCCTAGGTTTTAGTCTACAATTCAGCTCTCTTTTGGATTGAAGAGTCTTGTACAACTTGTGACAAATGGTTAAGTTACTACTCAAGTAATGCCATGAGTTTGCATTGTGGCTGGTATTGTTTGATACTTCAGTAGGAATGAAAAGAATATTGAAAAAATGTTGCAAAATCTAATTGATATTATTTGCAAAAATTTCTTGAATAACTTGCGGAGAGAATCTGTTAATCGTCATTAGTAATTTTTTCTTGAATAATTTGTGGAGAGAATCTCTTAATCGTCATTTGTGGAGAGAATCTCCTAATCGTCATTAGTAATTTAGTTAACTGTAAACTTTGAAGGTACCAATTATTTAGTCATAGAATATAATTTTTTCACTGGTGCAACATCAGGTGGAATTCTTGATAAAGCTATTGTAGCAGAGGAAAAGATGCATAGAGATTTTCTTGAGGTTGGTGGTGTTTCTTTCTTTTTCCTTCGATGCTCTTGTTGGTATTTACATTCATGGTCCTATTAGTCTTAAAATATATTTCAAAAAGTCTGATAAATCTTCTCATGCTTTTGTTGGTATTATACATACAGGAACATATATAGGGCTACTTAGAATTGTCAGCCAAGACAAAAACTTATTTTGCTTCTACATTTTCTAAGAGGTTTGCAGAATTTTATAGGTGAAGGGGCTCGGCGGAATTAGGGGAATCCTTATTCTGTGGTACCAAAGTTGGTGATGATGTTCATGTGAATTTGGGTAATGAAACTTTTGTTTTGTTTATTTTTATTCTGAAATGTGATATCAAACTTTTCAAGTAAGGAATTGCTTGTATTAGTATTTTTTTATTCTAAGATTTTGGATTTCTTCCAGCGACAAGCGAGTAATTCCTAATAGCAGAGTCGATCATTCAGGAATATGAGAAGAATCAAGGAAGTAAATGAAATCCATTTTGGCGAGTCAAGATCAGAAATCAAATAAGTCAAAAATATAATTGAAGGACTTTCTCGCTAAATAGCATCGTTGACGACTACCAAGTCAACAGAGTCATAAGCCTACAACCAATTTGACTATGATTCATACCCAGATCAAGCCAATGTCATAAATATGATAGGAAAGCATTCAAACTACAAGCCTTACTCTAATACTTATAATCCTAGATGGAGAGACTATCCCAACTTTTCGTGGTCTCAAGGATTCCAACAGAACGGAACAACAGCTCCAGCTCCACCAATGCAACAAGTTCATCAAGCTCTTCAAGTATCTCAACTACCATTCAGACCATATAATTAGAACTAGAACCACTCACAAGTCAGACCATGGGAAGAGGCATTCCAAAGTCTAAAAAATTTTACTCACTCCACAATAGAACAACAAAATCATAAAATTGTGAGATGCAGAATGAAATAAGAGTTGGCTTCAATTCACAACACCAATCAATTAAGATATGGCTTCAATTCACAAGCTCAATCAATTTCGAACCTCGAAAAGAAGGTGGGCCAACTTACTTTTTCAATTCAAACCTTGGCGATGATGGTCGAAAAAGGAAAATTCCTAAGCCAGTCAGTGCCTAATCATAAAAGAATGCATGAAGGGAGTACAAGTTTATCCCAACCTTTTGAAGAGGTCAAAGCCGTCATGATCCTGCGAAAAGGCAAAAAAGTTGACAATAAAGTAGAAATGTCGATGACAAAAACAACTCAAGTTGTATCCTTAGACTCTGAGGACTCTCCACAAAAGGAGAAAGAAGAAAAAAGTGATATTATTGAAATAAAACAAGTATTCTCCAAAGTAAAGAAGGGAAATACCAACACAAGTGATATTATCCCCAAAACAAGTAACCCCAAAGCTCATTTTCTTCAGGGTTAGCTAAAGTAAAGAAGGGAAATACCACAAGTGATATTATTGAAATCTTTAAACATGTCAATATTAACATCCCTTTGCTTGATGCTATTAAATAAGTATTCTCTTATACCAAGTTTCTCAAAGATTTTTATACTAAAAAAAGAATTGTTCATGTTCAAAAGAATACATTTTTAACAGAAAACTTTAGTTCTATACTCCAACATAAAGTTCCTTCAAAATACAACGACCTAAATTGCCCTGACATCTCATATAGCATAAGGAATCACACATTTGACAATGTTTTGTTAGATTTAGGAGCTAGTGTAAATATTTTACCTTATTCAGTGTTTGTGAAACTTGGACTGAGAATATTATACTTAACTCCAGTTGCATTGCAACTTACAGATCAATCTATGAAAATACCTCGCGGTATTATGGAGGATGTACTTATTTAAGTAGACAAATTTTATTTTTCCGTTGATTTCATTATGATTGATACTCAACTAGTGTAAGATCTGAAGAACCACATCCCCCATTATCTTGGGTCGACTTTTCTTGGCAACTGCTGATGCACACATTTAATACAAGACTAGAAATATGCAGTTGTCATTTGGCAACATGACCATGGAGTTGAATATCTTTAACATTGTCAAACAAACCCCTCATAAAGACAAAGGAATTGTAGATGTGGATTTAATTGAAGAATTAATTTATCATACTTGTCATTTTAACCTCAATGATGACCTTGTACAAACATGTTTAACTCACTTTGGTTTGAATTTTAATAATAACATATCAATTAATCAGGTCAATGCCTTACTGCATTCATCAGCACGTATGGATATTGACAACTGGAAGTCAATGATAGAGCAATTGACACCATCAGAGGAAAATTTCATCCCATCATCGGAATCATCACCAAAATTCGTGCACAATCTATTACCCAACATTTTAGAGCATGCATTCTTGGGAGAAGAAAACAATTGGCAGAAATCATCTCATCCTACCTTGACAACAAGCAAAACAATGCAGGTATTATTTACCCCATTTGTAGTTCAAAAAAGAGATTACAGTTGGTAGAACTTGAGGGGCTTCACAATGATTAAAATGCTAAGGATTACAAAAAGCGGATGAAAGTCTTTTATGACAAGCAAATTATGAGAAAACCATTCACACTAAGTCATAAAGTAGTTTTATTCAATTCTCGCTTGCACGTCTCCCTAGGTAAAATTCACTCTCGATGGTCTAGTCTATTTATTGTCCACATTATTTTTCCATATAGCCATTAAACTTAAGAATCCAAATAATAGTGTAATTTTTAAAGTTAATAGTCAGAGATATAAAGCCATATCACGAGTACCAACCACATGGAGAAAACAACGCAATAGATTTAAGTGACCCACCAAATATGGACTAAAACTTTTTTCATTTTTTTTCGGTGATTTAACTTTTTTCATTTTTTCTTTACTAATTAATTTATTTGTTTCCTATAAAGTGTGTTATTTAACAATTATATTTTCTCTCTCATCACTTGTGATATAAATCTCTCTCATCACTTGTGTTATAAATCATGAGTAGCTCAGTGAGACAAATCCTCTTCAATCACCTCAAGTGACTTCTATGTGTAAAGCGTCACCTAATGTTGTCAATCACATCCTGTTTAGGATCTACAACCACCAACATTAGTATATCATGTTGAAGATCTAGAAAGACAACTCAGTGAAATAGAAGGTGGTATCTATGAAATCCAATTAGAACTTAAGGTAAATTCAATAAGAGGACGACGGTGAGTTAACATCCCACTTTCTACATAGTGGGTTTTTATTTTTTGTTTGCTTTCACATGTGTTTTTATCATTTGTCAACCCGATTAATTGGTGGATAAGAGTACCCCATGACTATTGAAGTTGGTTCTTTTAGTTTTCCACAATAACTGATATTCTTCAGCCAAGGTATGGATAAGAACACAACTCTTGCAAAGCTTTGCAAGCGATTTCCCTCTCTTCCTCAAAATGCACTTCTCACAATTTACAAAGCTTAGTTCGAACTTATGTGCCTACTCATGAAGAATAACATCTCTATCGACATTTGTTAGTTAATTGAAGCCAAAGTACGATTAACATGGGAATTACCTTTTAAATTTGTTGCTTATATGCCTAGTTATGGGAAAGAAAATTATGCAAGAAAACGAAGAGTTGCACTACTACCAATTTCTTGTCACAAGTGTTCTAGAATGTAATGCTAGAAAAAAATCATGCACTTATTTAGGAATGATGTCTAATAAAAAGGAAGATAATATTAAGTTCATTAGGGATGGCTTGAATAAGGAGTCATTGGATGATATCCTTTTATTTCTTGAAACGCATCTCAGTAGATATGTACAGCGTGCAATTTCCTACTTATGACCATTATTCTAAAAAGAATGTGCATGATACAGTCTTAGGTTTCTGACTGTAAACAACCATGTTGGCTAGTTTATAAGAAAACTGGATGGGAAGCATATCCTCGACCTATAGAGGGCGTTCAAATCATTTCTAAACGTAAAATCAGAGGAAGATGTGAGCTACAATCACAACTACCAGTACATATCCTTTTGATTTATTGTTTGCATTATTGCTTTTAATGGTGTGATTTCTGCCTAATCATTATTTGTTTCTTTTTACTGTTTGCTTTTGAATAAATGAGCCACGAGTTATATTTGTGATCTTACTACTAATGAGTTACTTGATCTTTTAAAAGTTTACAGATTAGAACCAGATCCAGATCCAAAGACTCTTACATTGGATTAGTCGACTAATGATGGTAGCGATAATAGTAAGAAGCACAAATTAAATTTAACTCTCCGTTTGTAAATATTTTCTATTACAATTTTCAGGTGATGTCTTCTAAATTCTATTTCTTTCTTTCAAGACATTGAAGACAATATTTCGTTCTAATTGGAGGGGAGGGAATAGTTGACAAATGTATAATAAAAAATAGTTGTGCTTCCGTATTTTTACTAATTATTTCTAAATTTTTGAGTCAAAGATGGTTGAATATGATGTTTAGTTACTCTATAAACACATCTTCCTAGTCTAGGCATTTAGTAGTAAAAAAAACTAAATTTTTGAAAATTTTCTAATATTATTGGCTAACCCTTTTTATCTACATTGGCCATCTTAAGTGATCCAACAAACCAATCTAGATACACACACACAAAAAGTGATGTTGGTGGTAAGTTGAGATTTTGTAATACCTAATCATTTCGTTTCATTCGTGAGCAACACCTAAAGGTAGTGGTCATTTTACCCAAAAAGAAAAAGAAAAAAAGACATTCTCACTTAGTAAATGGGTCTCCTGCCTTAGTAAGCAGAGAATATTCATGTCAAACAATAAGAGCTGATCAAGATTGTGTGAACTCTTACTTAGTAATCGGGCCTCATATCTTAGCAAGTAGAGAGTATTCGCATAAAACAGTTAAGAGTTAGTTAGAGATATAATATAAATAAACTTGCTACCTACGGAAGAAACTCCAATAAGACGGTAAGAATGAAAGTATTGCTTTATTTTGACCAAACCCCATAATCATTTTGTTAAACACTACTAAGCACTAAAGATGGGTAGCTGAATTTTTTATTGATTGTTGAGTATCAAATGGGAAGAATACAATTTTTCAAAAAGTTTATTTATTTGGTAAGCATATTTCAATTTGAATTTTGTTAGATTTTATCACTTAATTTGCTAGGGACTAGTAATAAGTTGATTTGGAGGTGTGTTGAGTAGTGAAGAATGCATATTTATACAGGGTAAAATTGTCATTTTATACTTCAAGTCTCACTAATATTTTCACTTTTATGTGTTTAAATCATCTAAGACTTTATTATGCGTGTTTTATTATAATTTAAGTATTTTTGAGAAATTTTGGCCATTTCATGACTAACAAGAAATCAGACAGCAAAACGAATGGCATTTTTTAACTTGGAATAGTCGAAAACCTTAGGATCACAAAAAGGTATTTGGTATTGTTCACTTATACAGTATTATTCAAGTATACGGTACTATTCACAAGTATGGCACTGTTCACATATATGGCACGATGATGTGGCATTGACCGATGACGTGACAACATTCTATTGGACCAATGATGTAGAATTAACTGATTATGTGGCATTGACTGATTATATGGCGTTGACCAATAATGTGACAAGATACTATTGGACTGGAATACTAATGTGGTGTTGATTGATGATGTGGCAGCATCTTATTGGACTGAAACGCTGATGTGGTGTTGACTGATGATGCATTCCAGCCAATCAAAACTTGCCACGTGGCACAATCTTGAGCGTATGAATTGTTTTCATCTGATGGCCATCATTTACCCATTGTATCTATAAATAGAGGACTTCCCCCTAATTTGATAGCTCTGAATCCAAATTTGAGCTCCATTTGCTATAATTCTCACTCCATCTTGTATTTTCTACATTATTTATAAGTATGTATATGAAAAACTAGTTTGCTTATTGAATTTTATACTCATTATACTTTATTGTGATTTCTAGAAATTAAGATTGAGATCAATAGATGGTTTGACATAAATTTTTAAATTCTTCCACTACAGTTTAATAATTGTGTTTTAAGGATTGAATTTTTATTGATTGTAAAGAGATATTTAAAATGATATATGAGTTGCAGTAAAGTCGCCCTGTAGAGTTCGACACATGTCATTATAAGAAGATTTATTGAGCAACTTTAAAAAATTTATTTAGCAGCACAAGAGTCTTTAATGAAGTCCATTGAATGTTATAAATTTGGGGCAAACAAAAAGTGTCGAGCTCTAAAATTTAAGGTGGGTGATCTTGTTTAGGTTGTCCTGACCAAAGACCAATTCTTAGTTTGAGAGTACAACTAGTTTTTAGCAAGGGAAATCAAACATTTGGAGGTTATAGAGAAGATAAATCCTAATAACTATAAACTGAAGCTTCCTAGTTTGATCCGCACCGCAACTGTATTCAGTTACACGCATCTTATTCCTTTCAAAGGTGATTATGATAAAGATGCTACTAATGACCATCCAAATTCGAGGATGAATTTTCTCCCTCCTGGGGAAATGATGCAGGTTAGGAATGCTTATCTTATTTAGATTAGTTTTCTTATTATCTAAAATTTATTGTTCTTTTTCTTATTAGTTTATGACTTTGTTTTTCTTTTTATTTATGGTTTATGAAAATTACTAGTAGTATAAATAGTCTTTTCTTATAGTCTTTGAAGGCAGATTTGAGTTTAATAATATTTTTCAATTTTTAAATCTCTACATTAGTTTTTACATTTAATTAATTCTCGGCATTTCACAAAATTAACGAGTCTGAACCTACTAAGTTCATGGTATTCTTTCGAATCAATGTGAATTTAAACTATTCTTTTGTTCTTAGGGTGCGTTTGGCACACTGTATTATATTATGTTGTATTGCATTATTTTTATGCTGGTGTATTGTATTATGCTGTATTGCATTAGCACTGTATTATAACAATGTTGTAAAATATTTGGTGTTGCACTGTACTGTATTAAGTTTTAGTTATACTATGTTTGGTGTTGCACTATACTGTATTAATTTTTTGTGATTAATTTATATTATATATTTATAAAATAATATTTATTAGTACTTAAAAAAACTAAATATAGAGGTCTTAAATTTTTTGCCATTAGATCCTTGAACGAGATAGATTCGAGTAATAGAAGCAGAAAAAGTTTGTTGTCAAGCAAGAAGGCATCCTCAAAGATGAGAAAATGCAATATCTAGCCATACAGATATGACCAAAAGCAGAATAAGTCAAGAATCAAAACAGTAGTAAAACAAAATACTGAGGCAAAATCATGACAGCAAAGTCAGCAATGGAAGCCATACATATGCTAAAAAAGTTACCCATGGTGACACTGCACAAGGTCATAACGTAAAAAGATAAGTTTGGTTTCTTATCAATATAATTTCAAATTCCTTTATATCAGATCATTGTTTCTTTCTAATCATTAACTTAATTTTTTTTTGGTTCTTTTCTAAATTTAATGGCTCTAGAATAGCTCTGTTCTTTAATTCTGTTTTGCCTCAATACTTCCTTTCAAGAAATAAAGTAAATTCATAAGATTTCATCTTAATGATTTTCAAGTTCCTTTTTCAATATTAATTTCTCTACCATTACATGATGTTTATTATTATTAATTTGCAAATCCAGAATCGAAAATACTAGTTGTCAAGAATAATTGCAAATTTTACAAGCCACCTGTTTCATTCCAAAAATCACCATTCACAGACAATAACGCTTCATCTTGTGCTTTGGTATTGCATTAATGAAGTACAATCCTGCGAGATTTTATTTATTTATTTTTTTGGTTTACACATGAAGGCTGAAGCTACATTTGCCAAAAATCCACCCACAAAAATACTTTAGCCAAACAATTAGGATAATTTTTTCTTAATGTAAAGTCAACTACGGATTGGAAATACTTCTACATGTGGTAATAATTTCTAGGCCACAATTAGTGAAGCAAAGCACCAAATTCTTTTTCTTTTAGACAATTCATCAAACAATTGTCGGGCATAGATCTATAAACTCATCCATTCACAACATAAAGTAACAAAATCTCAATCAAAGCCTCACAATAACATAATCAAACAAAATACCAATTTAATTTAAAGGCAACAAGAAGACTCCATTCTATTTTCTTAACTGAAGATATATTAGAAACTAAGTAAATCACAAAAACAACAAATGATCCTTTTTCTTTAAAAGAATAATAATCAAACCAAGCACAAAAAAAGCATGCATGATCTAACATACTAACACAAAGATAAGACCCTCACAGTTTCAAAAATGACGAAGGCACGACGGCATGATGAAGGCAGTGGAGCATGGTGGTGGAGTGTCGCGAAGGCATGCCGCGCAGTGGTCTCGCACGTCGCGGAGGTAGATCGGGAAGACAATGGAGCTGGTGGTGTCACGGTGGTATCGTGAGACAGTGGCCGTATAAAGGCAGATCACATGGAGCTGGTGGTGTTTGAGGCAGTGGTGGTGTGGAGTTGAGATTTGTGGAGTGGATGTGTGGAGGTGCAGGCGAGCCACTACACAGAGAAGGAGAACGAAAATGAAAGCGAATTTTTTTTTTGTCTCAAAACAATTACAAACCCGCGTAAACCCGACTCTCACACGGGTTTATTTTATGCGGGTTTGACCGCATTACAAGCTTCTTTTGACCACATTAAAATGCAGTGAGTAGTCACCAAACATGATATTCTAAGATTTTAATGCTATGAGGAGTCCTAATACTATATAATGAGGGCTGCCAAACACGTCCTTAAGATATTATTATTATTATTATTATTATTATTATTATATAAGTTAAAAAAACACAATTAACTCAATTAAGGAATTGTTGTCATTTATTAAAAAAAATAGACTCCATATAAAATTTTGTTAAATGCTAATTTAATCCTCATATTTTAGGTCAAGTGTCCATTAAGTTCTCATATTTTAAAAACTATCTTAAGACATGTCTATTGTTAAATATATTACACTTCTATCCTCACTTTTTCTCAATTTTTACGAAAATATCCTTGCAATAATATTGGGTCTAAAAAATGTTAATTAATCAAATTAACCAAAAAAGTACATAAAAATTAATGCGAAAATTTCTTGCTATTATTTTGCTCTTAAAGTTAATTTGATGATTATAAATAAAAATTATTTTAAAGATTATCAGAAGAATAATATTGCAGAAAAAAGTAAGGATAATATTATAATATTTTTAACAATATGACTATTTTAAGAGTTTTTTTAAAAGATAAAAACTAAACAGACATTTATTTCAAAGATGTAAAGACTATAAAAATATCTTACTACTCACCGTCCGGTACTTAGTGTTGTTCTCTTTGTGGTAAGAACATCAATATCTAACAAATATTTACCTTTTTCATAAATTCAAAATACCGTTGCATAAATTTTCCTCAATACTTTAGGATAGATATGCTTAAGTCCCGGCTCCTTTGACTTGCACTGTTAAACATTTACCACTGTTAAAAGTCAAAGTGCTAGTAAAAAATTACAGTCAGGCGCAGTAAATGTTTTTAGTGTAAAAAAAAAAGTTCTCAGAAGACAAGAATCGTGTCGTGCTGTTGCTGTGCTGGTGATGTTCAACAACTCCTCTTCTCTTTCCTTCTTCTTCTTCTTCTTCTTCGTTCTCACCAGCAACTCTTTCTCTCTCTCTCTAATCTTCGTCCGTCAGATCTGTCTTCTATTCGGATCCTGATATTCAATCCGATCCGTTGATTTCATTCATTAACGACGAAAGCATGTCAGCGGCGGCTAAAACGGCTCGCTCGCGAGCTGCTGCTGCTGCTGAAAACGGCGGCGCGAAGATTGAAGAAGGATTGAACTTGTTCAAGTCAGATAAGTTCGACGCCGATGTTTATGTCAAGTCCAAGTGTTCTCTCAACGAAAAGGTTTCTTATTATCACTTTTCTTTTTTAATTTTTAATTTTTAATTAATTTTCTATTTTAATTTTGAATAGGAAATTAGGCAATTATGCTCCTATCTGCTGGATTTGAAGAGAGCGTCTGCAGAGGAAATGCGTAAAAGTGTTTACGCTAATTATGCGGCCTTCATTCGGTCAGTATTAATTCAATTATTTATTCATTTATCAGCTCTTTGTATTCATTTTACTATTAATTGATGGTTTATCTATTATTCGAAGTTAGGAATTTGAGCATTTTAGTCATTTAGAGTCAGCTTTTGTGTGAATGATGATATTTTTCCTAATTATCAAGCTAATATGACATTTTCTTCGTACCGTATGCTTGACCAAGGTTGTTGGGTTTGGCATTAGTCCTTAATTTAGAATTCGGTGAATATAGAAAGGTCGAGGGTTTCTTTTTGGTATAAAAGAAACTTGGTAATTCAATGAGGTTAATTGAAGAAATATATCAAAACTCCAATGGTTTGGAGTTCTCTGAAACCTTATTTGAAATTGTGAACATTGATATAAATATGCCTTACAATTAATCAACTAAGCCTCTTTCGAAATTTCATGAGATTAGTCAACAGTCACCCATGTTATTCCTATTTTCAAACTTCAGGGAATGTCAATGGAGTTATTTCACAACTTTCATGTATATGGCATGTTTTTACGTTTTGGCAAGCTGTGCGGGGTAGTTTCATGGATATACATGGTTTGGTTGCTTTTGTTTGGGGAAGGATATGCTATTGATTAATTTTCTATTTATGATTTTAAGACATGTGTTTATGTTACAGCACATCAAAAGAGATATCGGATTTAGAGGGGGAACTCTCATCTATCAGAAACCTGTTATCTACGCAGGCTACTTTAATCCATGGTTTAGCTGAAGGAGTTCACATTGATTCCTTAAAAGGATCAGAATCTTTTGCTTCAAAAAATGATTTATTGAATTTGGAAAATAAAGAACCCTCAGACCTGGAGAAATGGTCCGTAGAATTCCCTGATCTCCTTGATGTTTTGTTAGCAGAGAGGAGAATCGATGAAGCTCTTACAGCCCTTGATGAAGGAGAGCATTTAGCTGCTGAAGCAAAACAAACAAAAACTTTGGACCCTGCAATGCTTATATCCTTAGAGAATACTATCATTGACCGCAGGCAAAAGTTAGCTGATCAGCTTGCTGAAGCTGCTTGCCAACCTTCTACACGTGGTGCGGAACTTCGTGCTGCTATATCAGCTCTTAAAAAGCTTGGGGATGGACCCCGTGCTCATAGTTTGCTACTCAATGCTCATTACCAAAGATATCAGTATAGCATGCAAAGCCTTCGCCCATCGAGCACCTCATATGGAGGAGCATATACTGCTGCTCTCTCGCAGTTGGTGTTTTCTGCTATTGCTCAAGCTGCTTGTGATTCATTGGCAATTTTTGGTAAGGAAACCGCTTATACTTCTGAGCTTGTGATGTGGGCTACAAGGCAGACAGAGGCTTTTGCTCATCTTGTAAAAAGACACGCATTAGCTTCTTCAGCAGCTGCTGGCGGTTTAAGAGCTGCTGCAGAGTGTGTTCAAATAGCTTTAGGTCATTGTTCTCTTTTAGAAGCTCGTGGCTTGGCACTTTGTCCTGTGCTCATAAAACTCTTTAGGCCGAGTGTTGAGCAAGCATTAGATGCTAATCTAAAACGAATTGAGGAGAGTACTGCTGCTATGGCTGCTGCTGATGATTGGGTTCTCACCTACCCTCCAATGGGTACTCGTCAAGCTAGTTCAATGGCACTTCAACATAGACTTACTACCAGTGCTCATAGATTCAATTTGATGGTCCAGGTGAAAACTGTTTCCCACATAAATTCTGATGAAAGATAGAATCTCTGTTTCCATGTGTCCCTCTTCTCTCTCCCTTTCTCTATTTCCGCATCCACCTAAATGTCCATAATGTGTTGTCTATCTGTAGAGAAGAATAATTTTCTTCTATCATTAATAATGTTCGGTTGTGTGGTATACTACAAGGCTCAAAGATGTGCTGGATGTTCTCTAGGTTTCAATAAATAATTTATCATGTGCTTCAGAGTGATTCAGGATTATGAAATTTTTTATACATTTATTATTATTGTTATTTCTTTTAATGGTTTAGGAGTTTTTATAGAATTTATTTCCTTATTTTTTTGGGCTCAGCTATATGTTTTGTTTGAACCTTCTGTTTTATGCATTGCTTTCTTTTAGTTGGAGGATACTAATAAGGATCATTTGGTTGATGATGATGCCATTTAAATTCTTTTGAGGGCATGTATTTCTTGAAGCATTTTTGTTATTGATTGATTTTTAATGTATTTCTTCTGAGTTGTGTACCCCCACCCCTTTTAATCAGTGGTTGTCTAACTCTTGTTTCATTTGATGATTGTTTCATATGCATTTGTAGGACTTCTTTGAGGATGTAGGACCGCTTTTAAGTATGCAGCTGGGAGGTAAAATGTTGGAAGGTCTATTTCAAGTATTTAACTCGTATGTGAGCATGCTTATTAAGGCATTGCCAGGATCAATGGAAGAAGAAGCAAATTTTGAAGGCTCTGGAAATAAAATTGTGCGTATGGCTGAGAATGAAGCTCAGCAGATTGCATTGCTTGCCAATGCATCATTGTTAGCAGATGAATTGCTACCACGTGCAGCAATGAAAGTCTCTCCTTTGAATCAGGCTAATTACAAGGATGATCCTCGTCGAAGACATTCAGATAGGCAAAATCGTAACCCTGAGCAACGAGAATGGAAGAGGCGGCTTGTGATCTCGGTTGATAGATTAAAAGATACTTTCTGTCGACAGCATGCACTAGATCTCATTTTTACAGAAGATGGTGATAGCCATCTCAATGCAGACATGTATTTGAACATGGATGGAAATGTGGATGAGTTGGAATGGTTTCCATCTCTAATATTCCAGGTAAGCATAGCTCAATATTTATTTGTGTATTATTGTGCTTTCCAGTCCACGAAAATTAATGTAATTTGAGGTGAAAACTGATCTGCTCTGTATTATATATTTGATCTTATATATATTATTTTGTAGTCCAGTTATATTTCTTGATTTTTTTTTCCAATCCTCGTTGAGCTTTTTTTTCTGAATATTATGGCAACCACTGTTTGCTGCCTTGAAAACTGAAAATATGTATGCATAAAATAGTCTCAGTCATCATCTGCTTGATATTTTTGGCAATTGCATTGTTGGAAATCTTGAGTTCATGATTATTTCAAATATTAGTAAAATTCTTAGAACTTTGACCACTGATGCGCAAACACATACATACTTATCTATGTTCATATAGTTATGACTCTTGGTATCTATTAGTTACCGATGTGCTGCTTGTGTATGTCTTTCTGGGGAGGGACAAAAATGGTTATAACGCTTTTCTTTTTTCTTCCAATACATTCATTTAAATAAGCATTTTTCCTACCTCTTCAGACTTGACTGTCGCTATGCCCCTACTTTCATTTTGAAGTGTCCAAAAGTGTGGGATTGGCCTTTTGGCAGTGTTTTAGTTTTAAATATCATCCGGTTACTTGGTCATTGGAGTAAATTTTTTTTCCCCCCGCAATTCTGTGTATAGACAGTACAGTTTGAATTGGATATTTTGAGTGAACATCCACTTGTTTAGTGGAAATGGAAACTGCGTGCTGGTTAAGTTCATTTGTTGAGATCTATTTGGTGATATTAAACTACTAATACCTTATATTCTGGATGGACCAAATTGTCATGTTTGAATATGTATATATATTTTCAATAAAGCAACTTTTAAGATTTTGTTTCAATTTTTTTTTTTGGGTGTAATCTAGTACAAACAAGAATTGTCTTCACTTGGTTTGTCTGCCTGGAGTTCTGAATTATTTTTCTGTAAAACAGGAACTTTATGCTAAACTAAACAGAATGGCTAGTATAGCGGCGGATATGTTTGTAGGGAGGCAAAGGTTTGCCACACTGCTATTAATGAGACTGACGGAAACTGTCATCTTATGGCTTTCAGAAGACCAAAGTTTTTGGGATGATATTGAGGAAGGGCCAAAGCCTTTAGGTCCTCTTGGTCTGCAGCAAGTATGCAATCTGGCATCATCCCTCTTGCAATTTCTGTTAGTTTATTGACTTGTTTGAATAACCTGTTTACCTTTTTTCTCATGTGCAGTTCTATTTGGATATGAAATTTGTCATATGCTTTGCTTCCCAAGGTCACTACTTATCACGGAATTTGCATCGAGTTGTCAATGAGATTATATCTAAAGCCATGGCAGCATTTGCTGCTACTGGCATGGATCCTAATAGGTAATCAATTATTTCCTTTTGGATAAAATCGGAGTCATTTTTCTTGTATTATCACCACCATCATCATAATCATAATATTCTATGAATACATAAATATAATGTGTAATACATGTATTAGATTTTTGAATTGGCTGGGATGATAATTTTGGAAAATAGCTACTCTGTCTCTGCATTGGAAGCTGAGATTTTTATTTTTTATTTTTATTTTTTTATTTTTTATTTTTTTTTTGGCTGCCAGTGTGCTGCCTGAAGATGACTGGTTTAATGATATTTGTCAAGAAGCAATAGATCGATTAAGTGGGAAGCCAAAAGCAATGAACGGTGATCGGGAGCTTAACAGCCCAACTGCTTCTGTCTCGGCACAATCAATTTCATCTGTTCGATCTCACAGCAGTTCCTGAGTCCTGTACATTTCACCTTTGTATATTAGACTGCCAGCATTCCATCATGGATTTGCAAGCCAGTCAATGTATTCATAATGAGACTTCCTCTTTCTTAGGTGTCCCATTTTCCCCTTGTTTTGTTTTTCAAATTACAAAGCATCAGGGATATTCAATGGGTTATGATCATTAAAGTAGGAATTATTTTTTGTTATTCGATTGAGCGATTTTCCTTTTCGTTTGTAAATCAAACTTGTATGAAAATAATTTGTATAATTCTTTGACTTGTTCTTGTTCATCGACACAAACTCTACTTTAATTATCTTGGTTCTTTGCGGAGTGAATATTCTTTTTATTCCATCAAAATTGCAAAGATCACGAGTGCAAACATACATTGGGTGTAAACACAAGATGAAAAGGTAGTAACCCGATGAATCTAGACGTATTTGCTTGTCATGGGAACACTTGCATCTACTAATTGCCTGACAACATCTCTCATATTAGGTCTGTTGCTTGGCTTATTTTCAGTGCATCTTAAAGCCACCAAAAGCACATCAATTACTTGATCCCTAATACTTGAAACCAGCATCTCCTCCATTAGACTCAAATCAACAATATCGTTGATTTCTTCTGTGTCACTCCATACAGACCTAACCCACCCCACAATATCTGTTCTCTCTTTATATGAAGGATCCAATGCCTTCTTTCTGGTTATTAGTTCGAGCAAAACAACCCCATAACTGTACACATCAGACTCCCTGCTCTTTGCCGTCGTAAAGGCATTTTCTGTCAAAGATCAACGTTAAAGATGATGTTAAAAGATTAGAGTATAGAGTAAATCCCAAGCTAGAGTAAGTGAAAAAGAATTACCTGGTGCGATATAACCAATAGTTCCAACAACTGAGATGGACATTGTTGATGCAGGAGATTTGTCTAGAAGCTTTGCGATACCAAAATCAGAGATATGAGGCTCCATCTCGGAGTCTAAGAGTATATTCTCTGGTTTGATGTCTCGGTGTACGATAGGAGGATCACAGTCATAATGGAGATACGCCAATGCATGGGCTGCTCCAAGTGCTATCTTGTATCGGACATTCCATTCCAGTGTTGGTGGGGGAGTAATCGAGTGTAAAACATCACGCAGACTCCCATTTTCCATGTACCTGTACATGATTATGCCACAGTCCTTTCTTAACCAAAAGTCCTCCAATCTTACCAGGTTCCGGTGCCTAATCTTCCCGATGGTCTGAATTTCTCTTTTCATGCTCAAGCTTCCTCCTTTATGCCCTCTAAATGCAAGCTTCTTAACAGCAAAAACAGCGTTTGGTCCCAATGAAGCCTTATAAACAATTCCATGAGCTCCTCTTCCAATAACATGCTTCGCATTGAGATTCTCAGTAGCCTCTATCACTTGTTTGAGTAGGTAAGATGGACCCTCTCGAGCAGGGATCTCAAGATCCTGCTTTGATCTTCTGCGGAACAGACAACAACTAACTAGTCCAAGCATCACCAACACTGTCAACAGCGAGGATCCAAGGGCTATTACAACAATTTTGACTTTATTAAGGCCTTGTTGATGGCTTGAATGATAATCACAAGGCCTTAGATTACTGGTTCCAAAACAACTTGAGTCAGTAGATGAAAGACACTTGACACAGAGACCGGGATTCCCAGAGAAAGATGATGGAGACGGCCCCAGCAAGTTCATAAGTGTTTCCGGTACTGGACCTGTGAAGAGATTATATGAAACATTGACCTCCACTAATGAGTGTATGTTACTGAGGGAGGACAATGTTCCTGTCAGATTGTTGCTAGAAATATCCAGCCGTTCTAGCTTGCTCAATTTCTCCAGATCTGAAGGAATTCGACCAGTCAACCCGTTATTGCTGAGATTCAAAGCATAACTCAGTTCCTGCAATGCTCCAATTGATGGGGGAATCTCACCTCCCAACTGATTACCACCAAGTTGTAGCTCTAAAAGCTTTTCAAATTCAGATATAAAAGTTGGAATGCCCCCAGTAAAATGATTTTCACTTAATTTCAAAATGGATAGGCTTTTCCAGCTCCTCAAACTCGATGGAATAGAACCATTCAATAAATTGAATGACACATCAAAAACTTCTAAATTTTTGCATTTTGACAGCTGAGATGGCAAAGAACCTTCCAAATTATTGAGTGAAATATTTAAAGTCACAAGGCTTACAAGATTTCCTAGCTCTTGAGGCACAACCCCTGAAAACTTGTTACTGGAAAAATCAATTGAAGTGAGATTAATACTGTTGCCAATGCTCGACGGAATTGCTCCTGAGATGTTGTTTCTGCTGACGTCCAGGTGTGAAAGGACTGGATTTTTGGAAAATTCTGGAAGAGCCCCTGTGAGTTGATTCTGTTTGAGGATAACTCTCCAGAGAGTTGTACAGCTCCCAAGAAGAGAAGGAATGGGACCATGAAATTGATTCTGACCCATATTCAGAACTCTCAATTGCTTTCCAAAGCAAAGATTTGGTGGGATTTCTCCAGTGAAGCTGTTATTGATAAAATCTAGCTGCATTAGGCTGCTGTTGATTCCCAGACTTTGAGGTAGGACCCCAGAAAATTGATTGTTATATAGTGAAATGTTCTTCAGTTGCTTGAGTTCAGTCATCTCCAAAGGCAGCTTCCCTGAAAGATTGTTATTGTACACAAGAAGATACTTGAGGCTTGCAATCCTCCAAATGCTAACTGGAAACTCACCAGTTAGACGGTTGTCAAAAAGTTCAAGATCTTGTAAATTACTAAGCTGCCCCAGTTCATCTGGAATTTCACCTTCGAGTTGGTTTGCATACAGGTGTAAGACTGTCAAGTACTTGCACTTCCCTAGTTCAGGTGGGATTTTCCCAGACAACTGATTTTCAGAAAGGTCAAGACTCGAAAGCAGAGCTAGAAGGCCAAAGGAAGATGGGATACTGCCTGTTAACTTGCTACCAACAATGTCTAGGTGTGTTAAGCTACTACAATTGCCTAGATTTGGTGAAATCCCTCCACTAAAACGATTATATGACAAATCCAAAAAAGTTAAATTCTTGCATTTTTCAGAACCAAAATTAATCCTACCCTCGAGATTGTTATCCCCAACATCTAAATAAACAAGGTTCTCAAGATTGCTTAGACTCTCAGGCAAAAACCCAATCAGTTTGTTTTCATTCAAATAAAGTTCTTGCAACCTATAACAATTCCCAATAGACTCCGGAATGGTACCTGATAACCTGTTACTAAACAGCCATAAAGCCTCAACCTCCTTTAAATCACCAACATTTCTAGGGATGGAACCACTAAGACTGTTATTGTTTAAAAAAACATACTGCAAGCCCAGAATTCGAAACAACGGTTCGGGTATTTTACCATCCAACAAATTACCATACAAGTTCAAGTATTGCAAATTCTGCAAATTCTCGAAGTTATCAGGTATGTCTCCAGTAAACCCATTTGTAGACAAATCCAAGTACTCTAGTGCACTACAATTGCCTAACTTTGGTGGGATATTACCAGAGAAATTATTAGAACTCAAATCAATGGTCTGCAATTTACTCAAGTGACCAATTTCAGGCCCAAGCTGACCAGAAACCCCATAGCTTGAGAGATTAAAAGAGACCACATTA
This sequence comes from Citrus x changshan-huyou, assembly GCA_039657385.1. Lineage (NCBI taxonomy): Eukaryota > Viridiplantae > Streptophyta > Magnoliopsida > Sapindales > Rutaceae > Citrus > Citrus x changshan-huyou. Next base: position 15,458,841 of record CM077547.1, on the reverse strand, counting down.
TGAGCATCATCATCACACTCAATGCCAACCCATTGGCAAGGAGTGGAATCTGAACTATTCCAGCTAGAGATTATCAATGGTGGCACAGAATTCCAGTGCCTCATCAATGACAACAAAGCCACCCCATCACCATTCAAAGCATTAACACTACGTAAAGATAAAGCTACAAACGAGCTGAATAAAAGCAAGAAATGGCAAAAGAGAAACTTCATGCTGATGGTGGGGTTTAAAAGGCAGTTAAAAGCAGTTACAAATACTTACCTCTACATGAAGCTATAGCTGGAAAAGAATATGAGCTTATGACTTATGAGCTTTGAACTTCATATGGATGATGGGGTTTAAAGGGTACTGAAAAGTGGTTACAAACACTTACCTCTACATGAAGCTATGGCTAGAAAAGAAGCTGAGCTGATCACTTATGAGCTTTGAAGTGTTTGTGAAGTTCAAAGCTAAAGAATCTGAAAGAAGTCTAGAAACAAGGGAGTATGAAGGTGAACGTTGAGTTGTAGGGAGACGGAGCCTGTCTTAATGTTTGGATTAATAATAAAAGCATGTGTGAAATGGATCAAGTGACCAAACATTTCAACGCGGCCTCAGACTTTGCCCCGAATTTTCAAGCACTTTTGGAAATGCTTTGGACTTCACTTTGAAGTCATTAATTATTAAATAATTGGAGGGCTAGTGGTTTTAATTTGCTTTTGGCCAGAACCAGAGGTGGCTTTGTCCGTATTCAGTTGCCTCTGATTGCGGGTACACAGTTCCAAGCTAATGAACTTTTTCCGCACGGTAAATGGTAATAAAATTGGAATCCTTTTTGATAATTAACATCTGAGTCCTCGAGTTTTAGAAAAATAAAAACAGAGATGCAGTTGTACTCCTCTCACCTCACCCGAATCCCTATAGCTAATTTGTGTTTACTGTTTATTTGGTTAATCATTGTTTTTATTTACTTATTTGCATACGATTAGCCAAAAGTGCTATTGCTAGGATTTCTAGTCCACAAGAGAAGATGACTCTATTTTGATTATTTTATAGAAAGTATTAACAACCACCATAGTAAGATCGAACCTAACCTCAAAGACAAGAGTAAGAATATATAACACTAAGTTAAATGTATCAGTATCAATAAATTTTAATAAAATTATTTGTATTCATAATTATAATTTATATCTCAATGGTGGTTACTAAGACTAAGACCCTAAAAAAACAAGGACATGAATGAATAATAATGACAAGTTCGTGGGCTCGTGTGAAAAGAAAAAGGTAAAATCGGAGGACACTAGCCTTTGTATTTTTAGAAGGGTTTTCTTTCTTCACTCTTTTTTTCCCCCCCATAAGACCTCATAAAATAACATTATTGGCTGGAGCCCAAATATTGTTGTTACTCTAATTCTTTATCATCACATATATAGGTGTCATTTGGCTTTAGATTGAAGAATAGAAAATTATATATTTGGAATGCAGACAAGTGTTGGGTAGTTGATTAACTAAAAGGATTATGGACTTTGATTATGTTGAGAATTATAATATTCAATTATCTCATCTTGAAAACAAAAGATTTAGCCACAATGTTAATCACTAAAATATCCCCCCCTTCAACCACCAAAGTGCATCAATACCAACTACCCTTGGACCCTTTAAACTTAAAAAGTAGGCAAATAAATTAGTAATTCGAGACGAGTAATGGGTTGGTATCTGTGGAATTTGATAGTTAGGCCTAAATTGTTGCTAGACCTACAATGCAAAGTAACGAAGAAAAATGACATTTCTTGAGAGTATGTATAGCCTTTTTTAATACAAAAGGTATTTATATGTCCCAAAAATAATGTGTGATTATTTCTAAAAACAAAAAATCTGCACTAACAATAATAATAAAGTAGCAATCATCTTGTACGATTAAGTGTTTACAAACTGAAATTTATTGTATAAAATTATCATGAGCTCACATAATTAAAAAAAAAATTAACTATTATTACTTTTCAACCTGTCTTTTCATATTATATCAATTTATACAGACTAATTTGTACAAAATTATATATGACTCTATCGTTACTTCGAGGTTATTTCACCAATATATAGTGTAGTCTATTCTTTTTCCCTAATAAAAATGACCTTGAATTTTGAGTACAACTTTAAACTTTATAGGCAAAGATTGGACCACACCATTAATGATGAAGTTATGCGACCTTTCTGTCAAAAATAAAATAAAATCCTATCTTATTCTTACGAGTCCACTTTAAGAATCGTGTTTAGGGGGAAAAGAAAAAGAAAAAAAAAAAAACCCAAGTGGTTAACGAGCTGTCATGATCATGACCAACGCAGTTTTCACGCGGCAGTCACTGCACCAGTCTGAAAGCAAATGTTAGATGACTTAAAAAGTTCCACTGCCATTATTTCGTGGAGCATTCATCGGGTAAAACGGGATACACATTTTTTTGGTACGGAGAAAGGATAATGACATCCCATAGTTTAATTAAATGGTCACAAATTTTTGTTTAATAATTATGTTTAAACAACATAAAGTTAAGTCAGCATAATCAAATGAAATTTCCTAAAAAAATTTCTACGATTATTTTTTAAAATAAAAAATTTCATAACCATTTCGTTGAATTACAAAGTGTAATTACCTTCTTTTTTTATTTTCAAATTAATCTTTTATATTGGATTTGGTGTTACAAACAAATGGCGGAGAATTCAGAACTCTCTGAATATACAAGACACATCCCACTTAAAAAATAAAAAGGTCATCACAATTTATATGCCCCAGCCAGTTACAACATGTCTTATAAATATGAAAAAGGATTCCAAGTTCTCACGTGCAGGAAATTTCTTCACAATTTATTTGGAGTCAAAATTCTGAACACCCCCTTATTGCGGTCTGTTCTAACACAAGTAAATTTAGTATTTAATTTTAAGTGACTATTTTCTAGTAGTCATGGACATTGAATTGGACAAGACAAGGTCAATTTCTCACCTAGAGAATATAGTTTCTCAAGCTTGCCTCGGAGAATGGTAATTGAACTCAACCTTTAAACGCAGCTTCAAAATTTTGCATACTTTTCACACTCATTTTGGACTTGTTTTGGACCTGAGGTCTTTATGGTTGAGAAGAATATTATTCCCACGTTATAAATTCTTCGCTCATTAAAAAACTAGAGTTGGTTTATTCAACAAGTGGTCATCTGAAAAAAACCTTAAGCCACTGGCATCTAAATCAAAATGCAACAACTCAAACCGAGCCAAGATCAAAAGAGCAGTTTCCTCCAATGCATCCGAATAAAACTCTTCCTTTTTCACCATTTGACAACAAACGTGAACACAAAAACACACTTCATCAACAGGTATTAGATCAACCAAATGTAAGAAGAACCAACTCCAGACTAATCCACCTTAAAGAGGGGGGGGGGGGGGGGGGGGGGGAATCACAAAAGTTCGTCAGTGGATCACCTTAAAGAATATAAAAGGCAGTGGAAAAGAAACATTAAAAGAGCCAAGGGTTCAGAAATCCCAAGTTAGATAGTTTAACTAGTGAAACACCAGAAGTAAAATGTTTTTGTGCTGCTATTTCCAATGTTCTATCTCTTATCACCACATAATGCTCTACAGCCACAGATATCTCCAAATCGACCCAAGTGTTGCTTCAAATCAGTGCGAAGAGCCCCACTGACTTAAGACGGCAGTTAAAAATTTGGCACAAAAAGTTTCCTCATTGGTGAGTTCAGGTCAGCTACAGTTGAGACTCAACAAGACTGCTTAACCCTCGTAAGCAGTCAAATTCACATAAACACAAGATACGCTTTCTTCCCTAGTTGAGAATACAGTTACCTGACAAAAAAAGCAGCTACAGCTCTTGATCTCCTCAAATGATCCTGCAAATAAAGATCACAGCAGATTGCATTTTCGGCCATTCCTCAGATTATCATGTTTCTAAGAGCCTGGATGTTAAAGCATCAATAGCAGTTGTTTGCTTATATGATGGATTCAACTTACTGATTAGAACTATAGTGAATGGTGATGGCAATGGCAACGGTAAGAAATTTTAATTAAACAAAATGATCAATGGTGTGATTTCCTAGTTTTCCTGTACCATAATAAACTCGTGCCATGGAATGAAACTGAGGATCACCTTCAGATGTCATGTTTGGTAATGTTATGTAATTGAACCTTTCGATCCAACCCAGATAGCTTGTGTTGTGATGTCATGTTAAGCAATGGAATGTCGTTGAACCTACTTTACAAATATAGGCAGTACAGGACGATGTTCTTAAATAAGCATCTTAATATGCGATATGATCCATGTAAGGGTAACGGACAATAAATCTAACAAAACTGCAGACCCATGCACCAGTACTACAAATCAAGTGACATCCAAGTCCCTACAAATATATCCAGGCATTAACACATGCTCCTGACAAATGCATGTCAAAGATAATACGCATAACACAACAATGGTATGTTCATTATACCACTATGTGCATTCTTTCGCATGAGAAAAGATGCTAATGCTGATGTTGACAATGAAATGGATGCATGCAACAGCAGCAAGATGCATCCTATCATGTAGTTGAATTTTCCGGAGCATAAAGAACAGAATACATTCCCTTCAAGCTCAACTACTGGTAGTTCAATGCTGGAGGAACTCCATTTGCTGCTGGAGAAGCAATAGCGTGGCTTCCATCCTTCCTTTTTCCAAATGGATTCTTCGAATATGTACTTCAAAGTCAAGATGAAACAGAATACATTGATTTTACAGATGCACCAATGTAGAAAGCTACCAACTAAAGATCATACAATAGGGTTGATTGGTCAGAGAGACAAATCTATCTTGAGTTCTAAAAACGCATATCAGAGATATCAAGAAAGTAGGGAAAGGTATGGGGCAGGTAACCCTTTATATGACAAGAAGTAAGACAGACATTCGCATATGCAAGTTTGCACATGCTCAAATTTTAAGCACCAAGCACAGATAAGCCATCAAAATAAGACTTCTACGTAGTTATATTATCTTTATATAAGTTAAGTTTCATACAAAGCTGATGCACTTGATTAGCCAGTTAACATTAAATATCTTTTACTTTCAACATAAAACACACTCCACATACAGAGTGTCATGTTCTTATACAAAGGTGACAGACACAGCAACCCTCGAAAATCTAGATGCAAGAATACAGCCATACACATATAGGTTCATGTCATGATGCGAAACATACACTATCATGGTAAGTTTGATCACATATCGAAGTTATCTACTCACACACGTGAAATTGCATAATTGAATATGTATGAATGCCAAAAATATGAAACATGCGTCTTCTAAGGAAAATAAAGTGCATTATCTTACAACTATGCATTAGTATGCCAAATTTTGGATAGTGCTGTCTTAAAGATCTTAGGCAAGGTCGTAAAGTGCTAGCATACTCGTATACTTCTAGGTGTACTTTGCATTAAATTTATAGGTACGGCTTTTCTAGTTTAGAATCCTTGCTCTAGCAGATATTACCATGTCTACTTAGAGAAGATGAGAATCTAGACTTTAGCTCCCAATGGTGAATCTCAACCTATACCCAACATTTGGAGGAGAAGGAAAAAGAAAAAAGGAAACAATCAGGAACAGCAAAAACAACAAAAAGGATATTGTATGCGCATGCCAACAGAACCAGAACTGGGGATAACAGCACCCTGCAAATTATGGTGCACACTGGATGCACTGTTCACATCCTGCAAGTTGGTGAAATAAGCTTTAAGCAAAATTGATATAATAAAACCCAGAAAAGAACTTCTGGATGATGTTCACTGAAATGAAAGCATCTTTGAAAATGAACAAAGGAAACCTACTTCAAACTCAATAAAGCAAACAGTATGTCTCTCTTGTCTCAAGACCTTCATTTGCTTAAAACCAGGTTGTCTGCACCCAAAAGTATTGATGAATGAGACACATGTCAGTCATGCACACCCTTAAAGTCACACGAGAAATAGAAAAGCTCAATTAAATCACAGCTAAGACATCCTTACGCGCTGAATAAGCCCCTCAGCTCTTCTTCATTTATACTCTCTCCAAGATTGCCAATAAATAAGGTATTGCAAGGAGGGTTATCTTTTGTATTCTGTAAGAAAGTTAGGCGGAATATTAAAATGGAACTATACAAAGCATATAAAGTAACTTATTATGAAAAGACCAAAAACAAATGAGAGAAAAAGGGGAATTAAAAAAGACAGAGATACTTTAGAAACTTAGCAATACGGGCATCGACATGTTTATCAGATGCAGCATTGTCTGGCTGTTGAGCTGTTATATGAAGCATCATAGCACTATACTAGACACAGGCTGAAAAGTGGAAATTACTTTTGTTTTTTATGACGTTCACTAAAGATTTCTAACAGATTAAGAAACTTCGCATGGTGTACACCATTAGCATCCAACTTAGAAAATGATGATTGAGCAACAAACTCAGGACTTGGCAATGGCAATTACTTCCCTTCATTATGATTTTCACAAAAAATTTCGAACAGATTAACGAACTGCACAAGGGATACATCATTGACATATATGGCAATAATAGCGTCCAACTTTAAAAAATGATGAATTGTTGCTGACTGATGAGCAACAGACTGACATTTGTTAAGATTGGAAATCACTTCCCCATGCCCCACTCTATTTATCCACATTCTTTGAAATCCCTAACAGAAGTTATAAAAACAATTATTTGATGAGTTGAATTTGAAAAATAAAAGTTAGATTAAAATACTTTGCAATGGATCAAGGAGAATCCCAAGTTTTCCCCTATGACAAGCCAAGAATTCAGACTTCCCCAAGGTTTTTAAATAATGATGATGATGATAATAGTATTTTTTTTAATAGGAAAATATAAATTGTTCTACATAAAAGAAAACACTTCCACCCTAAATATTTTTTCTAGTTGGACAAAACACAAAAGGTTCCACGACACCTGAGCTTTTCTGTACCCCTAAAACCTGAACTCAGAATTTTCTCCTTCTTATGTGTTTTATAATAGAGCTTTGATCTCCAACAATGTACATAATCCAAGATAGTTTCAATTATCTTGCTTATATATCTTGTTTTGTAGGTGAAGATGTATTCATGAAAGAAAAACCAATGGAAACAGAGGTCGATTATTATAGATAAGGGACGTGTGCATAAACATCTTAAATCCTATCATCAACATATATGATGCAATGTGAGGAATGAAGAGAATCTAAAAACATAGAATGAAATAACAAGCCCATCAGAGAGGAGAAAGAATACTCAACCACTTTGCTTTGTCTTTCAAAAGAACACACACACACACACAAAATAAATAAATAAATAAATAAAAATAATAATTTGATACATTGTAATTGGTGCCTCAATCCGCAAAGCAGAGCCATGCAATAGAAAAATGGCATTTGAGCATCACCTGAACAGGTACATAACTGCTAGGTGCAGGTACAGGAGCAGGAGCAGGCATTTGTACAGGAGGAACACCATAGCCACCATATGGGTCATAGGGAGGAGGTGGTGGAGCCATATACCTAAATGCAATATGCAAGAGATAATCAGAGGATATGCAAGCTATTAACACGTAAATACTTAAAATTTACACCCTACTAAGAAGAGCATAACTCACTGGTGTCTAAATATCCTTCCCTATTCTAAGTTGTGTGAATTATGTATCATTGGTGTTATAAATATCCTTCCCCATTCAAAGTTGTGTGAATTACGTGTCAAATGAAGCAAAATTCATGCAAGGAAAAAGTTCTCACCCATGTGGACCCCAAACAGGAGCTGGAGGAGCATGAAATGGAGATGGAGCTGAATAACCAGTATGTGTATAATCACCACCAGTTCGCAACCGTTTACTTTGATCATATGCATTAGTATCTGCAACTATTCCTGCAGACAGAAAACAAAGCATATCACAAGACCTTAACAGCCATTTAACAACTAGGTTAAACACCAGAGACCACCACGAAACATGAAACATCATTCTTCGAAAGCTTACAAAAGCAACATTCTCAAAAATACTGGAAGATCAGATTAATGGGTTCTCACTTTTATCTAATTTTTAAGCTCAAACTTTATCAAGAATTCCTTGAAAAGCCCAAAAGGATAAAGGCCAAAATACCAGTTTCTTATAAGTTGCTCAAGGTTGGTGATACTTTTGTTCCTATATTTATATTTCTTGGTCCTACCCACAAGTCAAAACATCCTCTTCATTAGCATTCCTCCTTATAACGCATGTACATATGGATAATATAATGAAATAAAAGCACGATCAGCAACCCCTACTTGGGACAAACGGCCCTCTTCCTTTTACACAAATTTTGCACCACTGGATTGTGAGTAGGGATGGCAAAATCCGGGTCCGGGTCCGGGTTTAGCCTTTCCGGATCCGGACCCGGATACTATTTTCTTTTCCCGGACCCGGATTTTAACCCGGATTTTTTCACCCGGGTCCGGGTCCGGGTTCAACCCGGAAAAATCCGGGTTTTGAACCCGAATCAATGAATCAATATCAATTTCTAAAATTCTAAAAATAAAAAATTAATACATTTCCAAGCAATAACACATCTAGATTAATCAATAAAATTAATTAAAAAATAATATTAAAATTAGATATCCGGGTCCGGGTTCCGGATGTCCGGGTTAACCTAAACCTGGACCCGGACCCGGACCCAGATATATCCGGGTTATTAAAATTTATTCCGGACCCGGATTTTTTTACATTCCGGTACGGGTTCAACCCGGCCCGGATTATCCTGGTTCGTCCGGGTCCGGGCCGGGTCCGGGTTATTTTGCCATCCCTAATTGTGAGGTTTCAATACTAGGATAACATTTGTATGCGTGACTAATGTACATTAAAAATAACATGTCACATGTACTCTCAGCAATATAAAGTACACTAATCTTATGGTCCATTAGTTTGTAAAATAATTCCTATTTTCAGATCCTAACCTACTTAAATATAATAGAAAATTTATTATATTCACAGTCAACTTTAAACATATAGTTGAAAAATATCATTACTTTAAACCTCAAAAGTTTACACACACAATTCTGAAAATAAAATCTTTTAACAAGGCCAGCCAATGAACTAGGCAAATTGACAACAGTACCTTCTAATTGTTAACCAATAACAGTAAACAAACATTAGTTATCTTCTCCTGCTACAAGACCAAGAACCTACTTCTCTGGAACAGATTAAAAATTTACCACTAACAGCTTAAAATTTACCACATATTATGTTATATTCTTTCCTGCTACAAGATCAAGAACCTAAATCTATGGAACAGATTAAAGGTTACCCCTAACAACTCAAGATGTACCACATATTACTACTTATATCCATGTCCTCTTGCTTTCTTTGCATTATAAACCATTGACTACTCAAAAAAAGCTTCTCTAAAAGTTGATCACCAACAACCATGATTTATTTTGGGGGAGATTAGAACATCAACATCTACTAAATTGACCAGAGTAACTCCTGTACAATCACAATGCCAATGCAAAAGTATCCCCAAACAGTCATCTGAGAGGCAGTTTCCGAATAAAACTTGCATAAACATAGGTTTTTATATATTATCATATACTCATTACCAATATTTCCTAAGGAATTGAGAAATTAGAAACATAAAGTCCAATTAAAAGACAAAGAAGCAAGTTAAAGCTCACCTCTCTTAACAAAAAGATTTTTCTTGGCCATTTCTGTGTGGAGCACAGACTTTGTCTCAGCATCAAATATCATTTCCTAAAACCCAAAAGAAGCTCAAATCTTCATATATTTGAAGGTAACTAAACTGGTAAATCAAAAGAAGACAGTGCTATCAAGAAGATAAACCTGAAGGGCATCTTTGGCAGCAACTGCCAGCTGGGCAGTTGAGAAGAGAGCAAAACCCATGGGTTTTTCTCCCTTATAGTTCACTTGTGAAGCCTCATAACCAGGCAGCCATCTCAGTAAGTTTTGCAGTTCTCTCTCCTTCACATCGTCAGGCAGACCAGTAATGAATATCGTGCGCACCTAAATAAAAATAACCATAAACAAGCATTTCTTATTAGCAATAATTAACAAGCATATGCGAGCACATTATCATAGAAGGGTAGCAGAGTCCAAGATAAAACAAAGTGCACAATGTTCTTAAGATAATCTCAGTTCTGTAAATATAAAAAAAGATAGAAATTATGATAAACTAAAACAGAAATCCACTGACAGCCACAGGAAAAGCCACCAACCAGAACAAAACAAAAAAATGCATTATAGAAACCCCATCTGTCATATAATTCTCCATTTTCTAGCATCTTCTCTCACAAACTCAAACTAGCCACTTCCACTCTCATTCCAAACACTTGCTCCTTTTTTCTAAGTTAAACCAAATTATCTTGAATCATGTCGCAAAGATAATTTCCATAAGTCTCAATTACCATAAGTGTCATTCCTTTCTCTAAGTGATCATCTAATCCAGCCCCCATCACAATTATCCACAATTTCTGTAGTGCATACGCACACAGCTGAAGCAAAGGTCTCCTAATTCTTGAAAAAAAGGAGCAATCATACAACCAAAAAAACAGAAAAGGGAAAATCCTTTCCATATCACCCTAACTTTTGCCAAATGTCTATTTCTGTACAAACTGTGAAAAGAAACCGTGCACTAATCATAATGTCTGCAAAACCACAATACATACGTGTCCAATTTAAGTTCAGGGAATATTCCTTGCAATATCATTCCATGTGTCAGAAAAATTTGAAACTTCAAGGAGAGACAAGTTACCACCCAGAAATTTCATATCTTGAAAAAATGGAAGATCCGACAACACCTCAATCAGTTTATTAGGTCCTTACAAACCATTGGATGAGATTGGATAAGGATGAGGTAATAGGACCTCATCAATGATTGACAATATGCCTGACAGTAGTATCAATACTGCCAGTACCCTATAACAAACCTAAAAACATGAATATTTATCCATGCCATTGCTACTCAATTAAAGCACAGCCGCTAACATAAATATGATCTCATTATTCCTCACAACATGAACATTATTCTGGATCACAATCAGCAGCCGTGGAGCAGCATGTCATCCAAAACTTCCAATTTGAATGCATCAAATGCATTAATTAACAAATTAAGGTTAAAAAACCAATTTTTTAATTCATTCTAACAATTGAAACGAAATAAAAACCATGGATATTGAACATTCCGTCAAAATCAGCTAACTAATAACAGATCCTAAATTTTCCTATAAAATTAAAGATAAATAGGCAAAGCGCCAGAGACAATTATACCTCATCGTGAGCGATCCGGTTGGTGTTATCGTAGGGAACGGGGGGAGGTGGGGGTGGTGCTGCGGCGGCGGCGGCCGGAGGAGGGGGCGGAGCTGGTGCCGGTGGCCATTGCTGGTGATAAGTGTGGATTCCAGCGCCTGCCATGTCGTAGATATTACGCACGTGCGAACCAAACCCTAGAAATTACCTAAGCTAACAGAGACGGTGAGATAACGAAGAGACACAGCGAGAAACTTTTGTGGCTCGAATTTGATTTAGCTGCCCGTACAAGTCCGGTTTATTATCTTTTTCGTTCCGCTCCACAAACGTTTCCTTGACTATTCGCACCCTTAATTGATCTTATAAAATCTCTATAACATTATAATTACATTTAACGATAAATATAAATAAAATTAATTTCATTTATATTTTTTTTTCTTAATTTCATTTTTCATACACAATATAAATTTTTATAATCATTCAAATAATCTGAATTTAAGATACAATTTATAAATTTTTTTCAATTATTAAAATAATCTAAATTTAAAAAGTAATTTTTTAAGCCAAAATAATACTCTTGTAATATATGTAACAACAAAATTAGGATACAACATTGTGAGAAAATAAATTAAATAAAATTTTATCTCACTACAAATAATTTTTTAAAGATTCTCAAACTAATTGTTGCACCTAAAATTTATATGTACGATAAAATTGTATTAGACCCATAAAATATTTAATATTTTATAAGATTTTTCTTACTTTTTCTTTTAGATATTTTTTTAGAAATTAAATAATAAATAAAGTTTGAAGAGAGGAATGCAATTATTAAGACAGAAAGAGTAAGAAAATTATTAGAAATTGTAAGATTTATGAATAAAATTAGTGTTTATATAGAAAAGGGTACTTTTGGCATTAAATGGAATATAATTGAAAAGGGGGTTTCAAAAGCATTTTGGAGGGGTGCTAATAGTCTAAGTCATTTTTAAAACTTTCCCCACCTACTTTAATATTTTTTTTATTACATGAGATTAATGCCCAGATTACAATTCATATTACATGAAATTATTACTAATATATTTACAATCAGACAATTCCTAATATTAGAGCCTAAATTTTTACCCACTCAAATATTCGAAGGATGTCTACTCCACTCTCATTTTGAGGAGGAGAAGACTGCTTTCACACAATTGTGAGGGCAGTGTCTCTACCACTGGGCCAAAGGCCGAGTGGCCATTCAATTTCGATCTTAACTCTAGTTTGGTTAATTTTTTGGGAACTCAGGAACCGAATTGAACCATTTAGTTTGGTTAATTTTTCGGAGACTCGCAAAGTCCTAAACAGTGCTCAAAGTCTCAAATAGTCAAATTGAGTCGGATCCGATTGTACCAGGCTACTACCAGCATGGTGCTCACCCCTAAATTTTTAGCATCAACATGAAAGGAAATTTTGTTTGTCTCATGCCCTCGAAAAATTATAAATAGATGAGAGTGAAACAATTATTTGTCTCATAACTTTGCTATGACAAAATAAATGTGGAGATTTCTCTATGTACATTCTTTTATTTATTATATTTTTATGACAAAAAGAATGATAACGCCACATAATTTGATAAAATAAATATGGAGATTTCTCTATTTTTAAAAATAGTTGCACGAACAACTTTGCGGGACACAAATACCTCTTTATGGGTGTTAAAAATAGTGGGTCCAGCTACCTTGTAACGGGGATAAGTAATCCCCTTATTTTGTCTTTTTAGAGAAGCAATCGTTGGATTGAAACTCATGTAATCTAACGGGTAAAATGTAATAGGTTAGATAGAAGAGGTTAAGTGCAACTGGCATTTCCGATGGCAATCGCTTTTGTTCTCCAATCCACTAATGTCGAATAAAAAAAAAAAGTATTTTGCTCAGGCGTAACCTAGAATTTTTGTCTCTGGCTCCCAATTAGCAGCAACCATCTTCTTGAAATTGCATGGATGAAAACATCGCATTATTTTAAAATTCCTTCAAATTGAGTTATGTAATAATTTTGGTTTCAAAGAAATTAGGTTTGTATTTGGGAATATAAAGTGCAAGGGAATTGTTGTCGATAATAAAAAACGAAGACGAATGTGAATCGATGCTTTTTTGCTTCACGGTAGCCAGATTATAGAAGACAAATAACGATCCTGCATCATTCAACTTAGAAGACATCTAGTAGGCGAGCCATAAAGAAGAGGATTTGAAACGATCCCAGCGTAGTTGTGGAGAATCAAATACGGATGCGTGAGCGTGAAACTTGAAACCGAGGTACATTTTTCTAAAGAATTGGAAAATTGGTGGTTCATTATCCTGATTGCGGGGAAAAAAATTTTAAGTTCACTGGGATTGAAAATAGTATTGTGTTCCTTAGTAGAAACGATGCAATCAAGTACCCACATTATATGCGTCGTGAGTAGTATATTTGATTGGCACTGATGACGATGAATTTAATATAAATGTAATTTGGTTGGATCCATTTCAGAATGCAAGCACTTGATTTTATTTATACTGTGTAAATAGGTTTTGTTGTCTTTGCCCTCGAAGGTAGACTGCTTATGTGAAAATAGCCTGTAGAATGTAGATGATATAGCAATTATTAGTAAATAGATGAAATATTAATATATAATGGTAATATGATATATTAAAAATTAAGGCTGAAGTCACTGGATTGAAGGCAGGAAAGAAGAATAGAATGTTAAAGCGATATTTATGAATGATTTTACAGTATTGGGTTGCAAGAATGGAACTGGGGAGAATTCGTAAGCGGAAGTTATGCAATCCTAATGGTCATCTCGAAACAGTGACCATTGTCAATGGTGAAGGGAATGAAGCCACGCAAAGTAGCTATGGATTTGTCAGCTTCTTGTAAGTTTGTGAAAGAGTACCGAAAAATTAATGAAGTCAATTAATTTGTTCGCATAGACAAGCTTGAATCTGATGTGTTGGTAAATCAATGCAATTTTGTAAATGTGCAGTGGGGAAGCGGTGCGTCGAATGAAGGCAAATAATGCAAGAGCATGCATTACGAGAGAGGTTAGTAAATTAAAAGCGATATTTTAATTGATTTAGTTGAGAATATATTGGAAATGATATGTAATAATTTTGTATAGGTTCGCAAAGAACTAGGAATGGAATTTAAAAACTTACCTCCGAGCGAGAAAAGCAAATGCATAACCCAATCACACAGAGCTGAGAAAGTTTCTGTTGAGGAGAGAAAGTTTCTCACTCGGTGCGCACTTGACAGGTTTGCAGCTGATGTGGTACAACTGACAGATGACCAGAGGGAAGTAGTTTCTGAAATGGGACTAGATAATCTGATTAAGCTTAATTGTGGAAGACTGAAAAGGAAACTATGTTGTTGGCTTGTTCAGAGGACGGATGTGGCTAGGTGTGTGATAGAATTTAATGGTAGGGAGTTAGAACTTAGTGCCAATAGTTTTGGCTACATAATGGGAGTATCTGATGGGGGAATGCCACTGCGGTTAGAGGGTGATAGGTTAGATGTGGCAGCATATCTAGGCAAGTACAATGCAACATCAAGTGGAATAACATTAAGACTTTGGCTGATATTCTGCAGAATTCAAGGGAAGCTAATGACGAATTCAAAGTTACATTTATGTTATTTACTTTGTGCACCATCTTGTGTCCTCCTATTGGTGTACACATAAGTTCATCTTTCTTATATTCTTTGAAGGACACTCAATTTATAAGTAAGAGAAATTGGGCAAGCTTTTGCTATGACAAATTGATTCAAGGTATCACTAGATACAAGGAGGACCATCTTGCATATGTTGGCGGCTGTGTGCTATACTTGGAGGTAAATATCGTATTATTTAATTTTAAGTAAACGTATAATTAATAATATAAGTGTTTTATAATATTCTATATAATCAAAAATATTAGTTTACAGCTCAAGGATAGGAATGCACATCAAGATACAGAGATCAAACTTTAGCATAAGATATATCAATAAAATTACTGTATGGTAGCACTTGTAAACAATTAGGCTTCTTAATCTACTTTCAAATATTTTGGAGTACTAGTTAAACTGACTTCAAATTATTTAATTTAATTGTTTGTGTAGATGTTGTTCTGTAATTCAATTGTATATGGTGGACTAAGCAGAGATAGATCGATCAACCCAATTGCACTATAGAATGGATGCGAGATCAAGAGGTTAATAAAATAGATAGAGAAGAAAGGTGGTTACGGGAGCATTAAGGTTGGTTAGTAATTTGTGTTTTATTTATAATTGTTGGTGTTGTAGGTAGGATCTACTGATAAGTAACTGTGCTTAACCAAGTAGTAATTTTTGTCGCAATGGCATAACATATGCTTCCTTGTAACTACTTAATGAATTATATTGTTAACGTCCGAAGGCATTTTCTTTTAGGTGTCAGTTCCTTTAAACGCAGGTTCAGTGAAGACATCAGCCGAAGGCAGTTGTATTCATGGTGAACAGGATTGTACTAATAATTCATCACTTAGACAATTTCTAGAGATAGTAAATTACCCACTCTCGAATTTGATAAGGCAATATAGGGTTGGACTTTTTGTTGTTGCAAGGTCACTGGAACACATAGATGTTAAGTTAATTAAATACATCATGAATGAAGACTTAGATGAAGGGTAAGCATACATCTTTGAAATATTGTGCTAGCCACCAGGGTGTTACAGTTTATCTGAATTCCTGAAATCTAATAAACTCTACCAAACGTGTAAGGAGATGATTGTCAAGACGGAGAGGCATTGTTTAAGTAGGAACTCCATGTTGTCGTTAGCACCCACGCGATTGATAAATGTAGAGGTTAGTAAAGAGTAACGGAAGTCAAGGCGGATTCAGACATTGAATTTCCTTAAATTAAATTTTTCATCTTTTGATTGCATGTTATTTGGGTTTGAAACTATATCATTGGGACATATATGAATGATAAACTTCATTAAGGTTATGCTGTCCTGGTTTGTATTATTGCAGATTATCTCTATTGTCGCTGAAATGCTATCTACATTGCAAAAATTCAGTGACAAAGGGCAGTGCTACAGCTGGTTTCTACCAGTTCTTAACGCTGTAAGCAGTCAGTTAATGACTATGCATGGATTAATTGATTTGCAAATTTGTTTTTCTTTTTTAATTTAGGTGGATATCCTGGGTGCTTGAAAGATTGGTTGCTTGTTTTAGTGTTGTATATTTTTGTCCGATAGACTAAACATTTATCTAGCTCAAATGAATGGAATTGGATGTTATCACACAATATGCCATGGTTACAATGATGTTCCTGTAATTAAATAGATTTGCTAGATCTTGGTATTAATATATGGAGGCCTCTATTGCGGGCACAGGCGGTCAGTGAAAAGGGAGTCCTGCAGAGGTGGGTTGAGGAAAATGTTGCTTTGGGGCATGAAATTATTGATCTTCATACATGCAAGAGGGTACGAATATTATATTTGCTATAATTTCTATAAAATTTCCTTATTACAGCAGGTCAGAAATCTTATTATATTGCTTGTTTAACATTAATGCATAGATTATTGTCCCTGTGAATCATGGATTTGCACATTGATCTTTGTTAGTGGTTTCAGTTCAGGAGCATTGTGCCGAGATATAGGACCCAGTATCTAGTTCATTAACATCAAACCTGTTTATGACAGAAGTGCAAGAAATTGTAAGTTATGCTTTTATCTTTTGAATATAAAAGTTGGTATTTCCATGAAATAACAAGTCATTTGCACTAGGACTTGATATCGTTATTTGTTTCCACTTAATTGCATGACAAGTTATTTTATGATCAGCTGAATTGTCTTGATATGGTTCTGAACGAGGATATCCGGAAAATATTTGGACATTCTTTTGCATTTCGCACATTCTCTATTTTTCAACCATACTCACTTGTCAAGGATTGTTAAGCACATGACTATGATGTTTACATTGCTATGTTAATGAGGCGCATCGGGCGACCAACACAACCTGTAACAGAGGTAGAAAAAATTGTTGCTGCCGTGATACTCGTAACTTTTATCATCCATTTATAGAATGATGATGTATATGCAATGTAATTGTATTACAGATTTGGTCCAGTTCAGACGAAGAACGCTTGAGGCTTATATTGCTGTTGGTTCACTTTGAGAATAATGCTGTGAAGAAGAAAGTTATGGAAAGTGCAAGCATTTATTACATAGAGACGGAAATAGATGGCGTCAAACGAGATAACGGTTTGGCAAAGAAGCTAAGGACTAACAGAATGAGGTCGAAAAAAATGGGGCATGGGCCACGAAAATAAGTGTGGGAGTTAACATTGTACAGACGATTAAAAATAACGGTTGTCGTGTTGTCGAGAATGTTTGTGGTAATCACACAAGTATTTAGGTGGTGTATTATTATCTATCTTAGTTATAAGTTACCATCCTTGTTTGAATATACATTAAGTAAGATTTGTCGTCTATTGAAGTTTTACAAGATTATGTGGTAAAGTGTTATAGAATCTGTTATCCGTCTTCTTTATTTACTGGATTGCTTTCATATATTTCAAACACGAATAATCGCTCTGTAAAAATATCATTCTACTTCATTAGAGTATCGAAGAAAGACATTCCCCAACGAAAAAGGTCATAAAGCAAGTTCATCTAGGACATAAGTATATTTTATGTTACGTAACAACTATTTTTTTTCCTGCTGGAATGTAATAAAGTTTGTCATACCCTGCTGGAATGCAAGCTGGCAAATAAAGTATGGAAAAGAGCCCGAGCAGAAGGGAACCTCCCAGAGGATCAAAGCCATGACATAATAAGGGTGATTGAAGATATGCCAAATCAGCAAAAAATCATGGACAATGAAATAGTTGCTGCTTTGCTCTGGGTTATATGGAATGCTAGAAATAAGTGGCTTTTTTAAAGGAAACAAAATACCCCAGTCAGATTGATAGCAAGAGCTGAAGCAGTAGTGAAGTCTTTCAAGAACTGTAGGTAATCAAGAGTACTAAGCCCATGCGTGAGAAAGATGGCAAGGAAGATCAGTGGCAATCCCCTCTTATTGGATGGCTTAAGATCAACGTGGATGTAGCTGTGGATGTTCAGAAGCAAGTGGTTGGGTTGGAGGTAGTAATTAGGGATGAGAAGGATAACTGTATTGCTGCTGTTGTAAACACAACCAAATATTTTGGCAATGTTGCTATGGCTGAAGCTGCAGCCATTAAATGGGGAATGGAGGTGGCTTTAAGAGCAGGATTGGCCTCTGTATTACTAGAGTCTGATTGTCTTGAGGTTGTAGAGCTTGTAAATAATAGATGTAGTAGCATGGCTGAAATCTCTTGAATGATCTCTGAAATTCTGGAAATGAATAATAGTTTCCAGAATTTCAGAGCTCAACACACTGCTAGAATTTACAATAGTCCAGCTCATGCTTTAGGGTTTAGGGTCTGTAAAAGATGACATATGTGATTTGGTTGGATGAATTTCCAACTGATGTGCTGTATATGATTTCGAGTATCTAATGGAAAGGCTTACAAAACAAAAAAAAAAAATATTACAATTGTTTTTTTCCTCAAATCTGATTACTCCAGAGAGAAAAATTAACAGTGCACTACCTCCCATGATTTTAACCATTCTAGTGAGATATGATATCCATAATCTTATTACTGTAACCTGCAACACCAGGCACAATTACATTTAGTTAAATAGTCACAATGCATTCAATACTATGGTTATTTATTAAACGCAGTACTCACAATACTAGCATTCATGTCCCTTCCATAGGTAACCGTGATTTGTTACAAATGTTGATGTACTACCAATACCCGGTTCAAAATTCGGCAAGAATCCTCCGATGCCCGTGTTATCAGTTGAGTCATTGTCAGTGCTGACAGGGAATTGTTGATACCATGACTGCGAACCACTGTCAAGGCTTAAGCTATTGCTGTTCTGTGAGTGTGTAGACTGAGCATTCACTTCGTTGTCTAGTATAAGAGTTTCTATACGTATTTTGAAGCCGAGTCCTCTTGTATTCATTACCACATTATTTTCACAGATGAATTGACTGCCTTGCGCTGCACATTTAACATTTGCTTGTACCGGTCGTTCCTTCGCACTTTCGAATTGTATGTCCAGGCTGGCCGCAGCTGCCGCATCTTCTTTCCAGCGAAGGCCCCATTTTCTTTTTCTTTCTATAACCTTTGGTCAAAACTACAGTCGGGTCTTAAACATGACTTCTTTTTCCCAACTGGCCCTTTAATTTTTCTTTCTCTTTGTCACATGTCATTGCTTCCATATGTAGTGACAAGTTGTGTATGTCTGCAATTGCAATCTCAAAGGCCTCACTACTATTGGTGGCCAGTCGCTGCAAGTTTCGACAAGCAACATGCAGTGATCCCAACCACGCTTCAATGCTCATGTATGGGGAATTTGATTTTTCATTAATGTTATGTGGACAAACCCTAATTTTTGCATTCTTAGTCCATCTTCCCAAAATAATGCACTTTGGAATAGTTCTAATATTTTCTGCCTTCATTACGGCAAAGATATGTGAGCACAGAGTGCCAACCGTCTCAATCATCAGGCAGCTACATGAAACACTATCCCACATGCCCCTAATTTCAATATTCCACGCCTTATCAGTAGCATCATATTTTCTTACCTGAAATACTTTAACAATATCGTCGTTGGATACTTGAGTAGTTGTCATGACACCTTTCTTATTAATCCGATCTCTGATAATGCGGAATGCAGCTTTTGTGTAAATGTCCCCTACATGCCCCTCGTATGCCTTTAGGTGAGTTCTTAACACAGGCCGTCCATCAAAATTATCATGGTCATCCTTACCTTCGACATCTCACTGCCTATCCATTAGCGTATCCATTTGCTTGACGAATGATATGAGTCTCAATCTGATACTAACGTAATGATTTAAAAACGCATTTATTCCTTCGGATCGCTGTGTGCTCCTCATTCCACCAAAAAAATATCCTTGTAAAAATGCTTTGGCCCACATCTGTTTGTCACTATACATCTTCTTCACCCACTCATTGTGTTCAACATTATGTCATGCCACCAACTCTGTCCACACTTGTTCGAACTGATCTTTAGTATACGGTTACAGCATACATCTTTGAAATCCATTAGTAAAGTCCTTGTTGTTGATGTTTGCTTGTGCATTTCTGGCCAGGTGCCAACAACATAGCCTATGTACTGATTGTGGGAATTTCTTCAATATCGCATTCCTCATTGCCTTATCACCATCTGTAATAACTGACTTTGGCTGCTTACCGTTTACGACTTTTAAGAAAGTTTCCAATAACCATGTGTATGTGTGTTCTGTCTCATCCGAAAGTAATGTAAATCCAAACACAATTGTTGGTCTGTGGTGATTTATGCCCAATAACATAACGAATGGTTTCCGATAAGCATTTGTTCGATATGTTGCATCGAAAGCAACAACATCGTCAAACACAACATAATCTGTGCGGCATCCACCATCACACCAAAATAAATCTCCCAACCTATTAATCCATTTTGCAAAGTCGAAGAAGCTATGAAGCAGAGGTTCAATAGCTTGAATCGAGTGGGTCGAACAGTTTGAACAGCAATGCTCTCACCCATATAATCCAAGATGTACGTGAAATGAGCATCTGAGGTATAATGGGTACCATGAGGCTAAACCATATGAAAAAATTAAACACATGGAATTTTTATTACATATATTGTAATGCAACAAACTGCACATCATAATATGTTTAAATGAAAATGAAAAAATATTTGAGGTTGCAGTCCAATAAAAACTTATTAATCATGACTCATGGAGGAGCAGTAGATTACTGAAAACAACGGGTTTATGCATCACATGCTAACAAGTTTAAAACACAAAGTGAAGGCTGACTTTACATGACCAATAATAAGTTATTCCATACTACAATATATGTGTGCAAAGTTTGAGTGCAGAAAGGTACCTTCTGTTGTTGCAAAGCTCAATGGATTTGTTGCACAGATGAATGAAAATGTGGGGCTCTTATAGTAAAAGGTCAGTGGTGGGGTAGGTAATTGATAGAGCACATGATCTATATCGATTAACCTAACATTTTACAGAATATGAAATTTCCGCCCATAATCCTCTTTTTACAGTTATTTGCAAGTATGAAGCTAAACATTAGTATTATTGAAATACACACCTGAAGTAAATTTAATTTTTTTTTATTTGTAGGAAAAGTAATTATGAATTTCATTGACTTGAGCACGTGTTTATAAGTATAGGTAAGAGAAAATGTAGAAGGGGCATACTGAAAATTTTCTATAACTATCACCACTACGTTATAATTTCTGAAAGCCAAAGGTGCTTATGCCAACCGCTTAAAGACATTACTAACCTATGCCTATGGATCCGTCCATCCCCGTAAGGCTGCAGCCATTATTTGTGGTTATGTTTTAAGTAGTTTAAGTGAGAAATGATAGGGGTTAATGATAAAGTCACCGGAGCACCAAACGATAGTGCAATACTTGCTACCACAGACAATGCTTTCATACCGCAAGTCACGTTATCAACTTTACCCCTTAACAGAACAATAATAAATCCAAATGAACACGATTGCCTTTTTTGAAAGAGACATGACTTACTTTGCTTACGCTTGTCTTAAAACCCGGCGCGCTTTTGGGGTCATGATATACAAGTATTAATTACATCAAAAGAAAGTGTTTGTCAGTCTCAAATCACGTGGCATCAGCGACTCTGATCATTACGCACATGGCATAACTTTTTTTCGAAGTAGCATTCCCCATCGAACCGTGCAAATTTGGAATCAACACAAATGTTAGGTAATTACCTGCACTAATTGTTTGTATGGCTTAAGTGGCTACCATCTAATATCATATGATACACAAGACCATATGCTATAAAATATCAGGTGAGCCGTTGTGTAGTTGGAGAGACCCCAAGAGGCCAATGTACGTGAATAGAGGGGAGGGCTTCAGTCTTGCAATGATACTGGCAATTTCGAGACACTATTGCCATATATAATTTGTCAACGTCAACTCTTTAAACTTAAAAAAGTATCTGAAATTGAGCCATGCCTATTAAATACTTCCTTTTCTACCACGGTAGATCTTGTCACATCAGGGCACCAATAATTTTGTCCTTTTGTCATTACTGTTTAATTTTTAATTAATTTAACTTATATATAGTTTGTTGGCTCGCATGGAGTGAATTTGCGATGACCATATACGTATTTGACACTGAAACCATACATGATTATACGTATAGTCTACAAGCAATAATTTATTCTATATAATGAATAGCTGCAAGTGAAAACAACATATTTAAGTAACTTCATCGATTGGGACAAACGTTTTTGGCCTTCTAATGTGAAATACTTAGGGGATTGTACTAACAAACGTTCACCATATTTCAAACACGGGGACATGCAATATAAAGATCACTTAAATGTTGTTAAGTGGCTAAGCAATAATATCTGTGAGATTAATGATTTAAAATAATGAGCTGACAACTATCTTAGGGGCTATGCGATCGATTAACAATTGAAACTGTTATAAAACGGTAACTAGCCACCATATCATTGATTTATATGTAGTTCAAATTTGTTATAAGACGAGGATTAAGTTTTTCCCACCATAGGATTCATTTATACGCAGTTATAATGCACAATTTACAAAAGTGCTTACTAAAACGAAAGTTAAATCGCTGAAAATGTGTATCAAGTATTTTAAAAATAACAGACTACATAACTAATGGATAATACGATACAAAAGCTCCAGAAAATGAACCAATAATGAATTGGAATGATAGACCTAGTACCGGGTTGTTGTGAGGTTTTGATCCAGCCCAAATGTTCACAGTTGACTTACAGTATTACCCTGGTATCAGTAACAATGGGCTTGGTCACATGTTAATTGGCGAGAGTCATCGCCTTTACGTAGTTGTAAAAGATGAATAAATGCCTCTACTTCACGCTCTTTAGGTTCGAATTTGAAGAATCGTCAATTGTAATTTGTAAATAATCGTGCTCGAGGAATGAAAAAAAAAAGATAGATATTTTCATCTTTTATTTTTCTACAAAGCATTAGTTACGAAAAAAAAACTGAAGGTTTATTTTTATATTACTCTCATCGATTTACAAATTTTTGCTTTGGCTTCGTAACAGAGTTGGGGGAATCATTTACTATCGGCGACGCGATTTCGAGAACAAGCTCCAAAACAACTGACGGGAGGCAGCAACCACTACGCTAATGAGGTACTGCCTATGAGGAAGACGTAAAATCTCTTCAATCGTGAATATTAATTATAAGTTCCTTGTGTAGTTATTATTTAATTCATTTTCTTAAGAAACTTACAAAGACAAGTTTGTTGTGTTATTAGTCATAAATTCCATATTACACTATAATGATATATATTATTTATTGCATCTGTTAACAGAAGCTATGTTATCGAATGGTTATCACGTATCTGTTGTGATTGTTTATATATATTTGTTAGGGAACCCAAGCATTTGCGGACTTCCCCAAGATTGGTTGTTAAAAATGCACGGAATATTAAGGACGTTGAATCACTTACGCTAGCATCAAAGACGAGAATGTCTAATACACATAAAAAAAAATCGCCAAGGTCCTGTTTCCATATGGAAATAGGTCAGGAGATGAGGGATGTTCGGATGATAAGGTTCATCAGTGCCGTGGACATGTGTACGGAGGATCAAGTTCTGGAGTTCAGTTACAGATGCCTTACAGTCAATGCACTATGGCTGTTGATTCCAAATATACTTCAGACCAACCAAGGGGAGTACATATTTCTGACACTGAGGTAATAAATACTCTAAAAGATGTTGATGAGACTGATAATGTTGAACACTCTGTCATCGCTATTATAGATTCTGCTATCAACCTTCTTGCCAAAGACACTATGGCGGGAGAACCACCTTGGCCATTTTTCAATCATAACTGTGATGTAAGTGAACTCTCCAATGATGGGAGTGTATTTTTGTCTAACAGCACTGAAAATGATGGCAGTGTATTAGAAAACTCATGGGAAGGGTACGAGGATTATTTATTCCAGAATTTTGTTGACAAAAAAAATGAAATATCATCCATTAATGGGTTCTTATTTCGCAAAGGGGGGACGAACGGTATTACCATGGAGCTAGGACAAAGATTTAAAGATGAATTTCATTTTAGAAGGGCTGTAGAGATTCAGGCAATGCGAGACGGTATCAAACTTTGCTTAATGGAGAATACATGTACCCTCATCAGTTGTGAATGTTCTGACCTCATGTGTGATTGGAAAGTAAGTGCATCGAAGGTGCGAAAAGGCAATGTGTTTGTGCTGAAGGAAATCACACTAAACTACACATGTAAGAGGCACAATAGCAATTTCGCATTGGGGGCCATGTGGAACGCAGCAAATTTCTTACATTTGTGGGTAGAAAACCCAAATATTGATTTAGATAGATTGAGGTACGAAATTAAAAGATGCTCTGGAATCAAATACCCATCATGGAAGGTAAAGGCTATAGATAAAATTGCTAAATTTTGGCTGCGAACCGATCACAATTATGGATACGAGCGCTTACTCCACTACAAAAATGAAATGTTGAAGGTTAACAGGGACAACATTGTCATAATACAGACAAAAACATCCGATGATCTAGTTGCTCCGGTATTTGACAGAATGTTTGTTCTATTCGCTAACTGTTCACATGCTTTCAAAACAACAAGTCGGAGACTAATAATTATAGATTAATGGGAGATTGATAGTTCATACAAGAGTGTGATGCTCGTTGCGGTGTGTTGTGATGGTAACAATGGTGTACTCCCCATCGCGTTTTGCGAGGTATAGAAAGAGAACTTGGATTCATGGTCATTTTTCCTTAAGAATCTATATGAGGGACTCCGCATGGACTATATGGATTATGGAAAAGATATTTGCATAATGTGTGATGAGGATAATGGAGTTGATGAGGCAGTGTCAGAGTTCCTTCCCTATGCTCAATATAAGCAGTGTTGTTTTAGTATTTACAACAAACTTATGGAGCAATTTCCCCATGCACTTGTGTACTCGTTGTTTTGGAGTGCTTGCAGGAGCACAAACAAGGCTACTTTCCAACAGCAAATGATGCTATTACAATATCATAACAAGAACTGTTATAAGTGGCTGATTGATAGAGAATGTCGTACATGGGCTCTTTACTGCATGCCTGAATGGGCTAAGAGTGCCGACATAACTATAAGTGCTACAGAGCAACTTCAGATTTGGTTGTTGAAGTATCTAGATATGAATGTGGCAAACAAATTTACCGCAATAACAAAAGAAACTGCAAAAAATTTTCAAAAAAGGTACTTGGTTGGGTGGGATTGGGTGCATGACAACATCACTCCAACAGCACGGCAACAAGTAACACAAAATATCATTGAAGGTGACGGCTGGAACATACATAGTGGTGCAGACCCAAAGATTTTAACTATCACGATGAATGGACTTTCTTTTGTAGCAAGGAACTTGCGATATGCTCTTGTGGCTTGTGGCAACTTTATGGAATACCATGTCCCTATGCTTGCCAATGCATAATCCATTGGGCTGCATTATATGCTGACTTTGTACATGATTTTATGATAGTTAAGGTATATAGGTAAACTTATGGACCAGGTATGAAAGAGATTCCCCAAATATATAAGTGGACGCCTCAACTTATTGACATTGTTCAACCACCATTGAAAAGGTTAATAGATCATATGAATGGAGACGATGAAACACAGGTAAACTTATGCAATTAAATATTTAATATCTTTCACTTCAACATCTTATATTGCCGTATATAGCTAAATATCTTATGCTAAAATAACCATTGCTTCTTATTTGTTCTTCATATTTCATTATATTATGTCACCAGAGCCACACACCTGTGATAAAGTACGACAACCTCAACATTCCAAACAGCAACAGCAGCGACGATTCAATTAGTAAGTGGGATCACACTTGTGGCTTCTTACCATTGTATAATAAGAAATTTATTCACTTTTGTTTAATCATCTCTGCAGGCCTTTAGAACTGGTTTCAGCGATGTGCAACTTTTTGGTTATTTGTATCGCAGGA
Source organism: Citrus x changshan-huyou (assembly GCA_039657385.1). Lineage (NCBI taxonomy): Eukaryota > Viridiplantae > Streptophyta > Magnoliopsida > Sapindales > Rutaceae > Citrus > Citrus x changshan-huyou. The sequence goes on along the minus strand of CM077547.1, from coordinate 15,432,481 downwards.
ATTCAATGTGGCTTGCGCTGTTATTTTGTATGTTTTGATATCATCAATGTGGACTGCGCTATTATTTTGTATGCTTTGATATCATTATAAAAATAGTTTTATTGCCAGAAATGTTGTATGTGATTCATTGTTTATATCGAACTTATTATTGCTCCTTGTTCAACTTGTTATCCCAAATTGCGGATGGATCATGCTGGTCCTTGGGTGAATGTACTAGTTACATCCTGTGGATATTTTCTCAGCAGTGATGTTTCAAATAAATTAGGACAATTAATGTAAAGGTTAAAAGATCAACTACTACAGAACTGAAAATTTATCATTATACCTATATATTTCTTCATAACAATTATCACACATGAGCAACAGAGATAACAAATTCCCATAGAGAAGATGGAGACACTTTGAAGATGAAATGGTGATCAAATAAAGAGAAAAAAGGGAAAAAATAATAAGATAAGTTAATATTATAGTGTCTAGAACAAACAATTGCACCGTTCCAATTACAGCTTTGCGAGCTTCGGGCCTTATTCATATTCACTACATCAAGGAAATTCCAATACCATATCCCAATTCTATTAAACGCAGTACTCCTACATCAAGATCACCAGCACAGCTACAGGCGAGTGCATGACCTACATCCTTGTACTGGTCACTAGAATGAAAAACAAGACCATTGAGTGCACTTATTTCACCTATACTCGAGAACATTTTCGATAAAATAGACACCATTCAAAGTCAACTAAATATATCCTTAGCTTCAGCAGTCAAATCCCACATACATATATGAAACAACACAATTGCAAATCTTCAATTAAAACATTTTATGATTGGTTAATAAACCTCGTAAACCCCTGAAAGATGAAGAATGCCATTGGTGCAGAACTTTTCCTCTAATAACATTTTAACAGGTGACTCAAACATAACTTTAAGCGTTGTATTTAATAAATATTATCCTTAAGCTAAGATGTTGGAATATCCTCTATGGCAAATAAACGGTATCCAACAATGGAATTGCAGCTGACATCATATTATATTGTTAAAAGAACCAGGAAACTACGTAATTATCATAAACTTTGTCTACTAACAAATCACATTGTCAAAGTAAACTCAACTACGAAATATTGCAATATCATAAAAGTTTTGGCTGTAATCAGATCAACTATTTCAGTTTTCTTCAGTTAAATCAAATGAAGTTTAATTTATACCCCCGGTGTGATCACTGGTAGTATGCAAGCTTTGCTTCATGTGCTCTCCCTTTTGTTTCTGGCATTGCATTGCTTTTACCCTTATTGTTTCACGTCCAATCATAGCCCTTTCCCTCTCTGTTTGTTGCTTTTACGCTTGGATCTGTTCTTCAGTTGCTCATCCAACTTGCCTCGCAAATGCCTTACTGATGTCTCTTCTACAAATTTTTCAAGCTCATCGTTTTTTGCTCTGTGATAATCACTTTCAGCTTGTGGTAACTTCCAGTCCATTTTCCAAACATGTCTGTAACAAATATAATTAAGCAACCCCAAAAACATAAAATGCTACATCACTGCATCTTCTTTATTGCCAATTCATCGTCCTAACAAGCAATCTTCATTTTGTTTGTTTGTTATACTGACCTGAATTTATCTACTCTTCCTAACTTACCATTTCCCTCTCCTTACCATAAAAAAAGAAAAAGTTTTGTTATCAAAATGTTTCAACAATGTTCCCCAGGGGACATAATCAGTAGTTACAGGCATAAACCAATTATCTTATGTAAAGATCAGGTAAGCAAGAATGTTAAATATATCCAACTCATCTTTGTTTCCCCTATTATTTTAACCTCCAAATTAAAAAGACTCATTTATAAAAGACTATCGAAGCCAATTTATACACCAACGAAATTGTTCCAGAAATAAAATGTGAATACAACTTTAAAAAGTCTGAAAAAATGCCATTTAATTTTTTTCTTCAAATTCACACAACCAAGACATGTTAATCCAACATCTATAATGCAGCCAAGCCAAAACAGGAAATCAAATGTTAATCCTAAACTTGCCTAACTCTAAAGTGTTAAAAAACTACAATGCAAGATCTTTAATTTATCACCCTAATCGATAAACAATCTCACTTCTACAACCAACACATGTTAAACACTACTTATATAAAAAAAAAAATTCCGATAGGCACCCAATTAAAATGAAAAATTTGCCTAAGCTTCAATAAAGAAACAAACAGGTTTTGGCATCTCCAACGTTATATTCTTCTAACACCACTGGAACAATCAAATTATTCTTTATCAACCCCAAAGACAAATAACAAAGCCAGTTTAAAAGTAAGCATCTTACATTTTCGCCTTCAACCGACATAGCCTTATATTCAACAACCTTTGCACATAGTTTTGCTTGTTATGCCTCCCCTTTCTTCTTCATATATTCAAATGCCTACAATAATATGTGTGTGTAAATCACTGAAATAAAGCAAACAAATCGACTGTAAAAGGATTTAAATTTAATAATACAAAAAAATTCAACTAAACTTTGATTACTTCTTCGCATTACAAGATGCGCTAATCTCCCTCAAAAGCTTGCCTCCTCGCTCTAAGGGCTCTAGCTCGAAGCTCACAGAGCTCGTCCTGGGATTGTCATTCCTTAGCCTTGGCGCGTGTAGGAGCATAAGCGGACTCATCTCGATCTACTGCTGCACATCACTTAAGCTATTTCGACGGTTGACATTGGCCAGATTGAGAAGAAGTACCAAAAAAGAAAGGGAGATGTTCAAAGGGCCACGGCAAAAGCGGTGTTGGATTGGCACCGAGCTGAAGGCTGCTGCTGGGGTGATGATGTTAATTGATTTTTTCGTTCTTTTTCTTTTCGCTGAGACTTGGAGTTCTTTACCTTCCAGTAACATTGTGATTTTTTGTCCAACGGACATTTTAATGGATCCAAATAGTTGCTTGCAACGAAGAATTGCATGTAAAGAATTCTTGCATTCAAGAACGTCTTTTCTGTTTGTAACCGGTTACTTGTATTTGTGTACCACACAATTGTTTATATATTTGGTCACCGGCTTCTAACTCGTCTCTATGTTTTCTATATGTATCCTTTCCAACCGTTAGATACTATCCAACGGTTGGTTCGTTAAAGACAAAATTGGGGGATAACGTATCACGGTTGCAAAGTAGCCAGCTCCAAAAAGAGTTATTAAACATCTAGAAAAGAAGATTGCATGTCTTGGTTTATGTGACTATTTCTGAATAATGGCTTTCGTGACTATTTTTAACTTTTTTTTTTAATAGTAATGATATTTGACTCGTTAAATTATCTCTATAATTTTAGAAGAAAGAAAAGAAAAGTCGAGAGTGAAGGAAAAGAAAAAGAAATAAGAAAGTTATCGGAACTAAAATTGGATAGTTAGAATTATATCCATTAGATTAATGGGTAATAAATTTATGAAATTTAAGCAATTATAATTTAGTTTACGCCATCTAATAAGTTTTTATATTAGTTCTAACAATTAATTTTTTAATCCAGTATTTTAGGATAGTTAATTTTTTAATCCAATATTTTAGGATAAATCCAAGAATCTAGAAACCCACAGGAATCCTAACGAACTTCAGAGTGAAATAAGATCTGTGAGTTGATTGTTATTATTACTATTATGTATTATGTAAACCATTTAATTTTTTTAACCCAGTATTTTAGGGGAAATCTAAAAATTCAAAAACTCGCAGAAACCCTAACAAACCCTAAATTTAAATTTAGTATGATGTTATGATTATATATGCACACATTATATGATTAATTGAGTAATGAGATGTGATTACGAGTCATCATATATGTACCATTCCCCATAGGCTCTACACATACGTATTAAGAGTTAGATTACTTTGCTCGTGCGATGTAGTCAAATTTCGCTAGGTATTGAGAGGCTTTTCCTCTGCTCTGCTCGCCGATGATTATGCTGGCAAGTATGATAGTTATTCCACTGGGTACTCTTTGGTGCAGTTTGTCATGTATGTATGTGTGATTCTTCTTATGTGTTATGTTCAGTGTGGTGTAATATCATATGATTATATATAAGCACTAATATACTACTTGATATATATATATATATATATATATATTTTCCTGCTTACCCTATTTCTGCCAATTTTTTGCAGGATTTTGTGCAGTTTAATTTCTAATCAATTGAGATTGACCCACAAGACGCATTGCTGCATGACTTATATTTGGAGCATGTCTATATTTATATGTATATGTTTGAAGTGTATGTTATGTATAGTGAGATGTAAACTGTCGAAGCTTTGAATATATTTTCAAATGAGACACAAATGTTCTTATATAATATTGGTTGAGGCCTGAGGCTATTTTTATATATTCATGAATTAAGTTTATATCATGAGTTTTAAATATTAGATTGCATGATTCGTTTCGAATCCGATAGATGGGTCTGGGCAAGTCATGTCATGACCCCTCCAATTATCTCATCAGCCTTCATTTCTCAATTAACTCCATCAAAATTTTTAAAATGAACTTCTCTCTCAATTTATTCTTATAATCATTTTTTGTACACCCATTCTTTTCCCTTAAACTGCCCACTAAAGACATGTCGTTTGGCATGTCTAATGGGTCCTACAGTAGGAACCATCAATTAAATAATATAATTTTATACATTTTTTAAATAAAAATTTTCTAGGTCCTACTCATGGAACCAATTGGTAGTGGTATCAGTTGTTGTATTAGTGTCGTGTTCTTATCGTGTCAAATTTAATCAAATAAGGATACGACCCATTTATTAATCATGTTAAAACATCAAAACAATGATGCATTTATTAATTGTGTTTGACCCATTTAATATATTTAATACAAAAAATTAAAAATTAGTTTTAAAAAAAAATTTATTTAAGTCTAATAGACATAAGACACAAGTCCATCACCAACAAGGCCATCGCCAACAATTAGTTTTTTAATCGATTAACAAAAATCCATATAAGTCTAGTACACAAATTAATTAAGTTTCTAAGACAAACACACTAAGTAGTAATAAATCCATAATGCATGCAAGAGTGGACTAGAAAGTTATGGTCTAGATTGCTAAACCAATGGGAAACTTGAAGCATTAGGATGACTAGATATATAAGAGCTCATGAGAGTCTCAAATTGGCTACGGCTACTAGACAAATTATCCATGATAATCTTAGTCCACTAAAGCTCATTCTTAATAGCTTGAAGTTTTGTCTTTGTGGACTTTAACTCATTGTGCAATGCTGAATCATTTTATTAGATGTCGAAGCTTGTAAATGAGGTAGTAGCTTATGTCCTCCAATCTCAGAAATATAAATAGATTTCTTATCACACACTGGCATTACTTGAGATAATTGTTCACCACAAAGTGCTCAAATTATTCATTAGATTTTGTTCATATCTTCTTTATTTTTGTAGCAAGCTATTAATGAGGGATTTAAGCCACTTAGTGATAAATAACTATAAGTTGGATCATTTTCTCTTTAAATAACGATTTTAAAGAAAACATGATTACTTTAAAATAATTAAAAAAATGTAAAGATTTTGAGTTTAAAAATTACATAAAGATCTTATATAGTTCACATGATTTACTTTCCTTTTTCTTTATCCCTTCTCTTCGAAGTAGACACTCAAGTATCGGACCTGTTCGCTAACATATAGATTCACTTTGACTGTATTTTCTTTGTCACATGTCCTCTTATCTTACATAAACACTGGGACTTTTTTCTTACCTGCTATAATCTCTATTTTTAATAGCATTCACTTTAGTTCTCTTGTCCTATTTCTTCATACATAGACCATCCTTGTTGTATCTTATTTTTCATCTAACCTAACATGTTAGTAAGAGGAACCAAATATGACAATAATTACAATATCTAACTCTAAAGAGAAATTATCATATCCATGTCTATGTGTCACCTCATCAGGTATTCCAAATATGACATAAACTTTATAAATTATCTCAATAAAAGGGCTCTTGCCCACAGAGTAGGGTATTTTGGCTCTCAAGCAAAAAGTAAAGTAAAGCTCTTTCTCTCCTTTTCTTCTTTTTCCTTTAGTTGTTATTGACAAGGCTTTCGATTTCTAGTTCAGACCAATATCGATACTGGCACCCTTGCAGTTTTCTTGTTTTATAGACTAAAGCACCCGAGTTCTGAGTCATATAGCTTTTTCTAAAGGCAGTTTTACGGCTCAATCCCTTTAAAACCTGATCACTTTGTTGAGCCAAATGTTGGAATATAACATATATCTTTTTCACCTTTTAGATTTTCAAGAACATGAATTTCCATTGCTTATATTGTATCAAGCATACTTCACTTTACTTTTCAATTATCTAAATATTCATATGTTTAAATGCTTCAAATTAACAAGATTGACACATCAAAACTTAACTATCCTCATTATCTTATAAAATTAAGAGCACTAAATATTAAATTAATAAATCGATAAACCCATAAAGACTTGACAAGAAAAAGTAGAGATGGTCGTTCAGTTCAGATCAACCTTAACCGAATTGAACCTAAATTTTTATTCGATTTTCGGTTTAGTTTGGGTTAACCTTAAAAATCGAATGGATTATACTTTTAAAACTGATTGATTTTGCAATTCAGTTCAGGTTAACCCGACCCGAATTATAAAATCGATTGATTTCAAACTTACAATTGAAAAAAAAAGAACCAAAACGAACCCAACCCAATCTCAAATCTCAAATCCCAATTTCCCAACAGAAGTCGTAAACACAAAACAAATTAAATAACCCTAACAACAGGTGCCAGCTCCTGCTCTAAAATTAAACAAACTAAACTTCCTTACTGCAAATTTCATCTATTCATTCTAAGAAATATGATAATAGTTATGATCATTTTTACTTGTACATAACTCAATAACTTATTTCTCTTCACCCCCGGCTCCTCCTCTTTCAAATCTAAAGTCGTCGGCTGCTGCCATGTTGCTCATGTCAGCATGATAGCATAGCTTACCACGACGGAACTATTGACAACCTCACGAGTTACAACGACAACACAACCGCATCTCTTATTTCTCAAATCGGCCCACGCTTCAGCTTGTTATCGTAGCTTGCCATCAGCTCTTCACAGTAAATTCAGTGATAAAAAGCCATGCATCCATAGTTTCATAAACTAAACATATGAATTTGTTTATTATGATTATACACACATATAATAAATAATAATAAAGTCTAGACATGTAATGTTTTGATATAAAACTTATATTAACTACTGCGGTATATGAAATGAATATGATCATATAGTGTAATCATATTCTTAATTAAGTAGTGAAAACATAAATTTTGCATCTGAATTAATTTGTAGCAATAGTTTGGGTGCAGATAATACCTTTGTCCTTCAGAAAGAAATTAACAATAGAATCATACAAATCACAATTGGCCATTATTTATTATTTATTTACTAAAGATAATACAATAATAATTGGAATGTTGTTGTTTCATTTGTTTATTTTTGTCCATTAGTGGCCTAATTCAAATTAGTGACTTAACCCGAATTATTAACCCAAACCGTATTGCAACTTGAAATCAACAACCTAAAACTTAACCAAGTTACAAACCCAAACCGAATCGAAATAATTTTTTAACCCATTTCGGTTGAATTTTTAAACCTGAATGGGTTGCGAACCTTTCTAAAGACCAAAAAAATTGAATTGAATTGAATTGAAAACCCAAAAGCCCAAGCCTAAAAAAAGGTCAAAAAAGCAAAAAAAATCAGCAAACAAAACTTCTTTTCTTTTAAAAGGATACATGAAAGTTTTGGTAATATTAAATAATAACCCACCGGTGCCAAAAGGAAAAAAAAATATTAAATGCATAAACTAATAGATCCAATGTGTGAAGAACCAAAAACAATTCAAGATTGGGTTTCCTAATTCCATTAGATTTACGTGTGTTTACTTCCCAAATTAGGGAATCGAAATCATTGAGCGAGAATCGGAATAATGGGCCCACGCTAATTTGGGAATCATTCCCATTGATTTCATTCCCAAAGGGAGGTTCGGAATCAAACTTCGATTTCCAAAACTACCCATTATACTACATCTAATTTTCATAGTCCCCAAATTGCCCTCAATCAAGTTTTGTCATTTTTGCATTTTGGTCCCTATAAAAATTTATGAAAATATCCAAAAATTTTATACTATTTGCAAATAGGTCCTTATTAAATAATAACCCGCCGGTGCCAAAAGGAAAAAAAATATTAAATGTATAAACTAATAGATCCAGTGTGTGAAGAACCAAAAACAATTCAAGATTGGGTTTCCTAATTCCACTAGATTTACGTGTATTTACTTCCCAAATTAGGGAATCGAAATCATTGAACGAGAATCGGAATCATGGGCCCACGCTAATTTGGGAATTATTCCCAAAGGGAGGTTCGGAATCAAACTTCGATTTTCAAAACTACCCATTATACCACATCGAATTTTCATAATCCCAAAGTTGCCCTCAATCAAGTTCTGTCATTTTTTCATTTTGGTCCCTATAAAAATTTATGAAAATATCCAAAAATTTTATACTATTTGCAAATAGGTCCTTTATTATTTATTATTAATAATAACAACTACAACAATAATAACATCATCATTAATGTCATCATTATTATTAATATTAATTATTATTATTGTTGTTGTTGTTATAATATATTTATTAGTATAATATATATAAATAATACTAGGGACAATAATTAATAAATGATATTTTAGTAACCTACAACAGTCCACTATAATTTCAAGATAAAGTAAACACGAGAATGCAGTTCATTCTGATTCCAATTCCTACAGCTCAAGTAAACAACTTATTCTAATTCCAATTCATCATTCAGATGCTAACTCATACCAATTCCAACTCATTCCAATTTCAACCCATTTCAATTCTTGTTTAGTGAACACATCTTTAGTTAATTTGTATAAAGACCCACTTCTTCTTCACTGCTAAACTATCTTAATTACTAAATAAAGATTAGATACAAAAACACATAAAAACTCATTGATGCTTTTATTACATATGCACCTAATAAAAAGCTATTTATATTTTTATTAACAAAATTATCATTTTTTTTTATAATATAAAGTTATTTACATAATGTTATATTAATAAAAGTACATCTGCCTCATTAGTAACAAGTACTCTTCAAAGTAAAGTTATAATAATTATTCTCTTTATATAAATTTTCTTATTTACTATGTTTATATTTACACAATTAGTAATTTTTAAGAATGACTACTTGTTTTAATTCATGTGCGAAATTTTGAATATGTTTGTGGGTATTGATATTTTGCTAATGTTTTTTTTATACAATTAAAATTATTTTTTGGGTTCAGTTGGCAAGGGACATATACTTGTATATAATTAATTGTTACTTGCAGATGAATTCTCTTTCTCAATTGTATCTTTTCTTTTTTAATATATATATAGAGTGTAGACATTTAAAATTAATAATTCATGACCTTTTTTATATTTATTGTTAACATAACATATAAGAACATTTATAAGTCCAAATGTTGTTGATATGTGTATAAAATTAAGTGTATTATTATATGTATATGTGTATAGACCAATCCTATAATATTCAATTTCTTAAACTATGCTACCGGTAATTAGCCTAATTATATTATGTAACACAATCTAAGATTACCAAACACATACAATTGCTTTTAAACTCATAAAACTTTTAAAAATAAATTTTACCAAACATTTAGCTCATTCTCTTCATAGCTAATCATTTCTACAGTACAGCTAACAACAATTATTTTAAAAATTATAGCATTACTAAACTGGTCTTGTATAAGTAACACAATCTAAGGTAATAGTTTATAAGAAATATATTATGAATATGCTATAAATAAGTTATAAAAATATATAAGTTTATTTATCTAAAAAACTTTAAACGACATTTATTCTATCAAAAAATAGTATTTACCTACAAACTATTTGAGACAAATAGGTTACTTTAATATTTATAATTTCTCTCACAATATTTAGCTATGACATAGTATTTTTCATGGCTAAATGTCATTATAGGCCACAAAATTTGCTTCGAGGCTAAAAAATAGTGGCAAAAGTATCATCTACTTGTAGCAATTCTTTTAATAATATTACTATATATTAGCTTATATTCGTGTTATAAATATCTAATTGTGGTGTAGTAGTCCAACACATATACGACACTAATGTGATGTTGAGAATATATGCTCTTTAAAAGCATATGTGTTTCTTTAATTGTAATAAATAATTTTTCTGATTAATAAAATAAATGAGGTATTTTATTCAAGTATCTTAGTTGCATTAATATTTTGAGTAAAGTTCATTTAATCATATTATATGTATTTATATGATCACCATGTGGATTTACAAAAGACATAAAGACAAGTTATCTTGTGATTAAATAAATTCAGTTCGCAATTGATAAATAAAGTTGGGTGCTTTATTTAGGTATAGACTGTAATAAATTCATTAAATAATTTGTTTTAATCATGTATGAATTTATTGATGTAGTACGACTACATTGAATATGATTACATATGAGATTTAATTAACTTTGTAATAATTGTCAAACTTATTAAATATCGTAGGCATTGATTTTACTGTAATCTTAATCTTGCGTTAGTTATAATTTCATTATTGTAATTGTTATTCAATTTGAGTTACCAATGGGCACAACACACACGTATAGTCAAGATTACCCGGTATCTTAGTGAGAGCAATTATAAGTATTGAAGTTATAGATTAATAATATAGAATTTTTACAACACATCTCTTGATGGGTTTTCGGCACTTGATCATAGAATTCTCTGGCCAGAGCGTATCAACATATTTAGTATGTTGAAAATGATCATTAGAGAAAACCAGTAAGTATCAAGAAATAAGATGTAATTAAATTGATTGGATAATTGAGATATCGATTTAATTAACGTTGTGGTACAAAGAATTATGTAGTAAAGAGATCAATGTGGCTTAGGATGAATTATTATTCGAGCATACAATTATGAAGGTCAGTTCCAATCTTATAGTGGAGTAAAGTTGGAATTAAATGATTAGGCTTGTTCATTTATAAGTTTAATTGTTGTAACCACTATTGTATGTTCCCAAATGATCCCCGGGTTAGCTCATTTAATTAACTGCACCACTACTGGACCTAAAAACAAAAAAATGGGCATATTAGGTGATAAACCTAATTATAATATTTGTTAAGACCTTATGTGTTATATTCATGTGCAAATGGGGTCTTATGTTATTTTACAAGGTGGGCCTCAAAGTAGTTACACATGATCTTCATTTTCACATAAGTGGAGAGATAATATTAAATTCAAAATATTTATTATTTTGAATTATAATAAAGGATAATACATATCTATGGTTTTTACAATAGATATTATATAAGTGTATTTTTCTTAAGAAGAAAAGATACGGGATTCTAAAATACATGTTTTGAGAAAAAAAACACTGCAAAAAAAGTCGATTGTTTCGGAAGTAGTGAAACGAACGCCCACACGTCCAGTGCTGATCAAACTTGAGTTATAACCTGAAAGATTATTTGGTGGTGGATTGTGATCTAATAAGAGTGGTGACAGATCGTGATCTAACAGGAGTGGTGGTGACTGATCTTAATCTGGGAGCCTAGATTACTTCAGCGAAAAAGCAAAGTCGGATTATCAAGGTATAATTTTCTAGATTACGGATTCTTATATATTGTATGAGATCGGTCCTAAAAGTTTTTGTGAGAAAAACTAATTTTTTACTAACATGTGTTGTGCTGTGTCAATCTTTTATTAGTCGTGTCAATATTTTTCAATGCAAATACAAAAAAATTATGTCATATCCACATCATGTAATCATGTCATTACCCATTTAACCACATCTATCCATTGATCCTTAGTGTGCAGATACACCATCGTAGCAAGTTGAGGTGGTGTACCTACCTACAAAAAGTTTATCTCTCATAATAAACCAGCGAGCCTGCAACAAGTCCAAGATCAACGTATATATTCAATTCAAATCCTGGTACGGAGCTCCAAGGGAAAGGCCAATTAAACCAAAGACATTGGTCTTTTATTCCTTAATAGAATAGTTGCAATCCTAACTCTAGCTAACGTGATCTTTCAAGCTAGTGCACTTGGATCACATTTCAAGGGTGAAATCAAAGGGAAATAGACAAGGTAACATGTAATTGGATCACATTTCTTAATGGTTATAGTTTTCTCTCATTATTACTTTTGGAAAGGTAGGATCCGTGGGTTTAGGTGAAGGTAATATGGAATATTCTTTACCGATAGGGAGAGGAGCATATGCCATTGATAAATACGGATAGGGCCACCCTCAACATCACTGATAAATAAGGATAAGGCTATGCTAAACCTGGAAGAATGCCATAAATCTCCAAATTGATTTTAAAATCATCAACAATCGAACAATACATTGTACTAGTCTTAAAGTTTACAAGATATGATACTTTGAAGTGAGGAATTGTTTGCTTGAGGAAGATTAGAGTTCGAATGTAATTCAGTGTAAAAATTTGCTATGAACTCATAGTCCTTGACGTAGTTCAAGATTATGGATGATTTAAGATTCTAAACTTTTCTAAATAATCAATGTCTTTTCTTTGAACAAGAAATAAGAACTTTTTTAATAATCGATAAAGATAACATTGGAATTATGGCAAAAGTTATTATTGGGGGTTAAAGAAATAATCTAAAAGGGTCAAAAAGTTGTGATGTTTGCCCCTCAATTTGTTTCAACAAAATCCATCTTTTGTTCATAAAATTTAATAAAACCCAATACTAAAACTCGTCATATGTTGACGGAGGTGATGGAATAATGGTGAAGAAGATAGATAGTAGTGATGATGATGAACTTGTTGTTAATGAAGATAGATGATGGAGCAGAGTGCAAAGAGAAAAAAATAATATAACAAATAATTATTTTTTTTATTTTTAATAAAATTAATTTCGAAAAGTAATAAGATAAATTAAAAAGTAATGGTTATTGAGTGAAAAATCATTACTTTGGGTCAAAATATCACCACCCCTTAGATATACAAAATGATGGGCCTGGTCAGCCCAGGCTCAATTGTCAAGGGCTTCCTTTTAAATGGGTTTTCGCTTAGCCGCAATACAATTGTAAAGGGTTTTGCAGTAAACATCTCTGTGCACTTGATTTTGCCTCAACGTTTCTGAAGGGCAAGCGTTTGTCGAAGCGAAGGAGCAGCACCAAGTAAGCAAGAAGCAACCATGGCCAGCACCAAAGTCCAGAGGATTATGACACAACCCATTGTAAATTACTTTACTTTAAACAATATTAATAATATTGTTACTAATGATTATTATTTGATCATAATATTACCCATATACATTTTTTTTCCTTCTTAATTCTTGTTTTGTGGCTGCAGAATCTGATTTTCAGGTTTCTTCAAAGTGTAAGTATTATTTTCAAATTTTATTTATTTATTTATTTTTCTAATAAAGTTGTCTTCTTTGTTTGCAATCTTTGGTTTCTTATGATGGGTTTCAAAATTTGTTGGCAGAAAGCTCGCATTCAAATTTGGTTGTTTGAGCAGAAAGATTTGAGAATTGAAGGCCGTATTATCGTATGTTCATTTCATTTCTTTAATTATTGCTCTTATTTTTTTATCTCTAGAGCCCCCTGTCGAAACACTTAATGAGCTAAAATGATAAGCTGATTTGATTTTTAAATGCATGCAATGCGCTTGCTATATACAATGATATGTGCAAAAGAAATGGTGAATATATTTTCATGCATATAAACTTAGCTTGTTGGTTTTCAATGGGTTATCATCGTGGGAATGATACTAACTACCCGTTTGCTGCGAGTAGAAAAAAAACTAATGAATTCTTGGTTTGCTGGGGGAGAGAGTCAATGGATGCAGTATCTTGTTCAACTGTAATTTAGCAGAACATCATAGATCTTATGGCTCATAAGATGTTTCTATGGTAAAATCTTGGAACTTATAGGCATGGTTTTTTCTTTGACTGCACTGTACCTCTATAACATTTTGCTGTTGTTTGAGTGTAATTTTGTTAGGTAATCTTAAGATGCACCATAATCATCTCTTGATCACTTTGGATTAGGATACCATCAAATTTAGATAGGTCTTAGTTTTTGGCTTATATATTTTGCCAATAGATCAATAATACCAATCCTCAAACCAGAGCCCAATAAAATATATGGAAATTTTTGGAGGGACTTTGGCCTTCCAAATTCTATTGAATACATTGTAATAACAAATAGATTGAACTGGGTCCTCTAGTTTTTATGTATAGCTATATTCTATATATAAGCCAAATGTTTCTTTTATTTTGTTCTAGTTTTTCTGTTTGGCATGTATCAACAGATGTGTTCTAGGTTTAAATATAAACATTTTTTTCTTTAATTTTTTTTATTACCTATTGCGGTATTACAGGATAGCAGATTTAAGAGACATCCCTACCTGCACCAACTAAATTAGTTTTTAGTGAAATAATAAAAATCAGTAAAATAAAAAATAAGAGTATCCTCCAAATCATGAAATCTTGTTACAAAGTTGTATTTATCTTGTTTTATTCTTTTGCTCTGTTGTTGAAGATGTAAAATGATTATACATACTGAATATGTTGATAACATGGGTGGAGTAGTAAAAGCCTGTTACAATGACGAATAAAGCAAAATGGAAAAAACCAAAGGAAGTTCGAGCACTCTTTTTCTCCACTTTGAATCCACTGCCCTGATCATTTCTGAATTCAAATGGTTGCATAAACAATAATAGAACATTGTGCGCTTCTTATCCCTACTTGCCACAGGTTACTGTATGTGTTGAACTTTTGCAATATTCTCATGCATTATATTTATAGCATCAGCCCAATATTTGTCTTTTCTGCAACAGTTCTTATTCTTTTACTCTGGATCAATGTAAAAAATTCAGTACTACATATGTTTCAGGGGTTTGATGAGTACATGAACTTGGTTTTGGATGAGGCTGAAGAAGTTTCTGTAAAGAAGAAGAGCAGAAAACCACTAGGTGAGTTGCAAATATTACTTTTTTTTTTAAATCTCATTTTACGATGTTAACTTAATTGTGATTATGTGCAGGTAGGATTTTATTGAAAGGAGACAATATAACTCTGATGATGAATACGTACGTCAATTCTTTCTCTTTCTCTCTCTCCCCCCCTCTAATCACACGAACAAATGGGTGCTCACCAACAGAATTTTCTTTTCGCAGTTCATATCTGTTGCATAAACTTAATTTTCTCCTCCAAATTCATTCAGTACTCTCATGCACAAACATAAATACTTTGATTTCAGGGGAAAATGAGGTGGTGCTGGCTTGTGTTTGGGTTACCGTACTGCTTGCTTGTGATTTGGGTTACCGTGCTGCTTATGTCAATGCATGTTGCTGGGTCCTTCCATTTCGATGCCTATTGTTATTTTGAATTGTCCTGGGGACTAATGTTACTAAATGGCCATTTGTATTACAGTTTGTACAAATCTATTGTCAAATGTTTGTGGTAAATGATTAACTTTACACTAGACAGTTTTGTTATCCAGAACTAATATGAATGTTTGTTATGTACCTGTATTTCAGATTCTTATATAGTTTGACAGCGGCTTTTGAGACGAATTTTCGGGTGTAAGAAGAACACTCAATTTTAAGAATTTAAAACCCATTATGTCACATTACTTGCAGCTCTGAATGAGTAATAATGTATCGAGAGCTACATTGTCGTTGGTTTAGTGGATTTCATCTTCCTCCTTTTTCCCCCATCGGTTTATTGTTGGAATTCTCTCACAAATACTGGGAGATTTGAACCTTTTGCACGAGGGAATAGAAGGTGAGAAATTTACTATAGCACGCCTGAGGCATGCTTCCATTAAATAACTGAAATTACTCAATTGAAGCTTTCCCTCTACTCCATTGAAGCAAGCTAAGCCTAAAACTAGAATTATGAAAGACTTGCAAACACCATTTAGAAGTACTACGGGTGCTAGTAGCTTAACTAAACAGCAGCTACTAAAACAACAGAAACATTAACAATAGCAAATGTTAGGTTTTCCATTGTTTGCATAAATTCCTATTTAAGGGTACCACATTGTAAGAATTAATGTCTAATTTGGGTAGCTTTACGATTTCCTCCAAGATTTGTTCCATCATGAACCTTTTTTGATGGATCCCTATTAAATATGGATAGAACAAAGTCTGAAAATTGATTAAGACAAAATGAGACATCGAGAGTTTAGGAATTAGGGTCTTAAGAGTTAAATATTTAATTCACGTACGCATGTTATTCATGCATTAAGTGGATATGGTATAATTATGGGCAGATTCAATTAAGGCTTAGGAGGAGCTTTAACCTCTTCTGGACCATTATTTTTCCTTTTAAATATATTCTAAACTGTTATTGAAAGAGACAATTAAAAAATTTGACCGTTTTCGAATTCAACGGAAATATTTATAGTTTAGTAGTAAGAGTTCCACTTTATGATTTTAGAGACCTTGGTATAAATCTCTATAATCACATAATTTATTTTTTAAAAGATGTTTACGCATAGTTCCTTTGATTTATTATTATACTTTTTAAAATTAAAAAGAAAAGAATAAAATATGAATACTTATGTAGATTTCCTTTAATTTATCACTATTACTTTTTTAATAAAAAATAAATAAATCTGAGTTAAATGAATAATTAAAAAAAAAGTTCCCCCAAATTAAATTAAATTTTTTTAACTAAATGCTGCCTAATCGAAAGGGTTGGATCTGCCACCAAGTACAATAAGGGCACTCCAAATTCTCTCCTTAACTCTAACATCAAGTTGGTTAACAATTTGTCTCGAAAACTTAAATATTGCAATGCCAACATTAATATTAAAGTCAAATTCAAGAAACTTTAAGTTGTGATACATAACCGAGCAACAAGGCCACTATCAAGCGTCCTTACCACAGCATCTTCACGAATAACTACACCTCTAGCAACACTCGTGCCGGCACCTTTTGCTCTTTTTGCAATTTCAGACCCAACTTTACCAAATCCCGTCACTGCTTGTGTCTTTCCCAGTGATTATATCCACATACATCCTTCTCAGCTATTATCCTGCCACATTTGAGGCAAATGTATTACTTAATGTTGGCCAATGCATTCTTAGCATAGGTTTATAACAAATTACTAGAAATTTGAGGCGAGAATGAATGTTTTGAGATCGTTTATTAAAACTTTTATAGCTTTATTTAGTTCCAAGTAGTATTCAAAAAGAGTAATACAATGATTATCAAGTTTATATTAAATTTTGTCCATCTCAAATGATGCGACATCAATTGAAAGTGCATATAGAGTCGGAATTAGATTGTGTCAAATCAGAGTTTTTTTTCCTTGAACTTGTGACACACCTATGCTAAGAATGCCCTGATCTTAGCTTTTGTTTTTCAAATTTTGTCTTGCAAAGCATCTTGTTATCGCCAGGCAAAATCCCTGCTCTTGGTCTTGGGCTTTCTACAAATACCAACATTGCTTAGCTTAGTTTTCAACATTTCAACTTCAACGCCAAGAAACGTACCAGCTAGAGTTTATATATACAATGAAGCTCATTCATCATTTTTGCCTTATGGGCTTCAAACTTGGCCGCCTGTCTAGCAACCCTAGCCTTCATCCTCATCACTCTCCGACTCCGCCGCTGCTGTTGCCGCTAAAAAACCAACTTCCCGCTGGGCCCAAAAGCCTGGCCAATCATCGGCAACCTCAATCTGGTCATTGGTCCACTTCCCAACCGGTTCATCTATGCTACCCACAAATTTGGGTCATTCGACGTGGCTTTTTCGTTGAGATGGCCAAGGCCTTTCTCAAAACCCATGATACTGTGTTTGCTTATCGACCCAAAATGGCAGCTCGCAAGCATACACGCTACAATTTCTCAAATATGACATGGCTATCCTATGGTCCATAATTTAGTCAGGCGCATAAAATATGCTCGATGGAATTGTTTAGCGCCAAATGCCCGAAATCATATATAGTAGAAGAATTGAATTTGCTTCTTAAACACTATATGAATCATCTGAAATTGGCAAGCCTATTAGGTTAAAGATCATGTTGCAGATGTGAGTCTTCACGTTATAAGCCGTACGGTTTTAGGGAAAAATTACAAGAATGAGCATTAATATGGGATAGTTATTGAGACAGGACCGGAGTTTAAGGAAATGGTCGATGAATTTGTTGCTCTTAATGGTTTTTTGATATCGGAGATTCGATTCCATGGCTAGGGTTCTAGGATTCGCAGGGTAATATAAGGAGAATAAAGGATGTGGCCAACAAGTTTGACAGGTTCTGGGAGCATGTGGTTGATGAACACAACGCTAGACGAAAAGGGGTCCAAAGATGGTTGGTGTGCTTTTGCTGCTTGCTGATGATCCTACTCTTAAAGTTAAGCTTGTAATGGCATCAAAGGCTTTACATTGGTACTTAATTATTCTTAACACATTATTCTCATCACTATTAGTTAAAATAACATATCTACTGATATTTTATTTGCGACCGTTTAGGCGATACAATTGGTTCAACATCTTCAAAACTATGCTCTTCCCGCTTGAGTTGGGTCTTCATTGCTGACAAAAGTACAAAACAGAAACATAAAAGGCTGAAGATAGTTGAAGCAAAAGCTTTGGATAATAGAGTTTATTGAATTATTCTGAATTGACAGAATTAGGGTTTTGGTCCCTTAGATAATAACCCTAAATATGTGAATTTACCAAAATAAGTAAATTCAAAATATTATTTTATAATAAAATTCTCCTAATTTAAATAAGAAAAGGAAAATAAATGGTGTTCAGATCCAAATTCTTAAAAAAAAAAGATAAAAATCCTATAAGAGACATGAAAAATAGGAAAATAGCATTATAAGTTTGATTCATCTCGTTGCAAACTTCAAAATGGTATATTATACACAAAAAAATGAACACATGTAGCCTAAATTATGGTCTCTCTAAAGTGGTATGCTTGTAATACACAACTATCCTACACCAGCTGCGCATCTAACTAGCAGCACATAACTTGCTAAACATCAATAATGATAATATGATCAGATCCAGAGATTATGAAAATGCAATTCATATGTGTATTTTTGGATCAAAATAAATAAATATGTTAAAGAATGCAATCGATCGATTTTAAAGTCAAGTTCTGCAAGTGAGAGCGAAAGTTAGAATACAAATTAAATTCATAAAAGACATATGATTCGAGCACAAGATTTCTAAATCTTTTCTCTCTTTCTTGCAAATTTGATATAGGACCTAATAGTTGGTGGAACTAAGGCCTGTGCGATTATATTGGAGTGACCCTTCACTGAGTTATTGAAAAATCCTGAAATTTACAACAATGTAATAGAAGAACTAGACAAAGTAATTGGAAAAGAAAGGTGGATCGAAGAAAAAGACATTGTTAATTTCACATTTGTTGGTGTCATAGGGTGCGTTTGGGATTGAGGTTGGGCAGCTGTAGTTTAAAAGCTACAGTACTAAAGTGTTTGGTAAACATTAGTTACTATAACTTTTAAGCTATGTTAATATGATTTTTTACTTGTATAATGAAAAATATATTGTCTTTAATAATTTGTCAAAATTATTATTTAAAATTTATACTTACTACATATTATTAACTTTTATTTAATAATTACAATTTTTTTTCCACATCAGCTGTAACTTAAAAAATACAACACCTCAAATCTCAAACCGGACCATAGTCAAAGAAACGATGCGTTTGTAGGCGGCTCCAATGCTTTTGCCCAGAATGGCTAGAGAAGATTGCAAAGTTGTGGGCTATGACATCCTAAAAGGCACTTGAGTCCTAGCTAACATATGGACGATAGCGAGAGACCCTGCTTCTTAGGAAAGCCCTAATAAATTTTACCCCGAGAGGTTCCTTGGAAAGTCAATTGATGTCAAAGCGAATGATTTCGAGTTGCTACCATTTCGAGGTTAGAGTCATTGGATAAAGGTGATTCAATCAAGTCTAGCTAATCTATTGCATGGATTTACATTGAAGTTGCCTAGGAATATAAGTAATGAGGAGCTTAATATGAAGGAAGATTTTAAGCTTGCTAATCAGGAAAAATCTCCACTAGAGTTTTTTATTAGCTCAACCAGGACTTTCACCACATCTTTACAATTTGTGATTATGGATGCCGAAGTAATTAAATTATATGGCTTGCTCTTATTTGCTTATATTTAACTTTTGAGTAATGATACAGCCACAAACTCTTGTACAAACTTATTTTGTACAAACTTATTTTGTACAAACAGACGTGGCATTAATTCATTGGTTGAATGAAAATATAAAATAATAAAAACAAATCATGTGGGTCAAATGATATTTAATTCAACCAATCTTATCATGCCACATCAGTTTGTACAAAATAAATTTATACAAGAGTTTGTGGTTATATCATTACTCTTAACTTTTATATCTTTTTATTAAACGACCTAGTGCATGTTTATAATAACTTATCTAATGAAAATAAATGCTTATTTAATTGCATAAGTTTTTTTCAAAATTTTGTTGTTTTTTAGTTGTTTTTTAGTAGAGTTTTTGAACATCAAATAAGATATTTTGTCTATGCTAGTAAAAGTTTAAATTTGTATTTTTAGAAATAAAGATTTGAATTTAAAAAAAATGTCTAAAATTCTTATTTTCTTAATTGACAATCTTATTTCATTTTTTTTCATAACACAATTTTAAAAAAAAAATTACCTATTAAAATAAGTTTACAATTTTAAATAAAATCTCTCATTCACAACCAAACAATTAAAATCTTTTTGATGAAAGCTTTACTTGCAAAGTCTATTACAAAATTTCTATTCAAATAAGCTCTATTTGAGGAACTATACGAAATAGAGTCTTACCCACCTGCACTAACAGCTTATTTAGTTTTTAAGGGTAAATGCTCTTTATCCCAAAAACAAAAGAAAAGAAAGATAAATGCTTATTCAGCCCATATATTTTAGTTTAAGTGTCCATTTTATTCTTATATTTTGAAAAATACTTTAAAAGACCTTTGTGTTAAATATAGTACATGTCGTTGCTTTTAATTTGCTTGTAAAGTAATATACTTACAATAATATTCTCTCTCTCTCTCCCCCTCCCTCCCTCTATATATATAAGGGATATTATTTAATTTATCAATAAAAAAATTTAACTAACAAATTAGCCTTAAAAATAAGTAAAAATAAATGTAATTTTTATTATTTTACTTTTAGGATTAATTTAGTAAATTAATTTTTTTATAAATAATTATTAGCAAGGTTATAAGTGCAAAGATATTAAATACTGCTTAAAGTTAGCTACTATTAATTTATTTTAAATAATTAGAAGATTATTGTTAATAAATAATTATATTTTAATTTGTTAATTAACTTTTCCATAGATTAAAAATTAATTTCTCCAAAATTAAAGGTATTATTATAAAAGAAAAGAAAAATAAGGCCAAGAGATTCACATATTTAATGGTAAAAATGTTTTGAAACATTTTTTAAAATATAAGAATTACATGAATATTTAACCTAAAATATAATGAGCATTCGAGTACTTACCCTTGTTTTTACCCTAGTTTTTAGTGGAAGAGTAGAAAATAAGTGAAGATAAAAATAAAGAGTATTCTCCCAATCATGCAATATTGTTACAAAATTGTACTTATTTATCTTGTTATATTCTTTTGCTATGTCGTTAAAGACGTAAAATGATTTGCGCAAACTATACATACATACAGAATATGATCTGTAGCCCAATTAGTACAATTTTTTCGTCAAAATGTGATCTTTATTTCCTCTTTCGTTTACATTTCAATTCATTTTTGTACGAAATTCATATTATTTATACTTTAATTAATTGATCTGAGGAGGAAAGTCTCGGTGGGTCTAGTAGGTTTTATGTACATATAAGTGTAGATACTAGACAATACGT
Source organism: Citrus x changshan-huyou (assembly GCA_039657385.1). Taxonomy (NCBI): domain Eukaryota; kingdom Viridiplantae; phylum Streptophyta; class Magnoliopsida; order Sapindales; family Rutaceae; genus Citrus; species Citrus x changshan-huyou. The sequence goes on along the minus strand of CM077547.1, from coordinate 15,410,525 downwards.
GAAATACTAGTTATGCAACCCAAGTAAGAGGGTGAATTGGATTTCTAAAAATTGTGTAGTATTTGAATAAAATTAATGCAAATATAAAACAAATTCAAAACAATAATAAGTAAAACAATCAAAATATAAAGACAAAAGGAAAGAGAGAATTGAACGAGATTTTTACATGGTTCGACCAAGCCCTGCTTACATCCACGCCTCCAAGATTGCCGGGCTTGAGGATTCCACTAACCAATACTCCAAGACTTTCAAGAACTCTTACAATTGACTTCACAAGTATTAATTAATCTTTATAACAAGAGATTATCCCAAATCTCTTAACTCAAGTGTTTCTCACACTTACAATTATCAAAAATAAATATTACAAATAAGCTTTTCCTCATACAATGTATATGCTTACAAATGAAAGTTCAAAGTGTGATTTAATGAAACAATCACAAGTTTAATGCTAAAGAAAGATTGTATACTCAATAAAAAAAACTCAATGATAATTGTAGAATCCTATTAGAATTAGAATTTGATTGAGTCTTTTTATAGTTGGAGTTGAAAATTAGTTGTTATTGACTTGCACACAATCAGATCACTGTTAGCCATTGTCGGATCGCCGTTTTTAACTTGAGCAAGTGACTGTTATGCTTATAATTTCAAATTGTCAAATCACCGTTTTCTTGATGTCGGATTGTTGTTAGTGCTCAGAGACCTGCAAAAAGTTGTCAACTTACCATTTTCTAATAAACGATTTGCTGTTAGCATCTAGAAGTTAGACTTCAATTCTGTACGATGTCGGTTAGCCATTTTACCACTAACGGTTAGCCGATTGCATCCATAATTAATGAAATCTCACTTCAAGGTAATCTGTTAGTTGTTTTCTGAGTTAACATGAATTAGTTTATTTCCAGAAAATTATTCTTTGCTCAATTATTATACGGCTTAAGTATTTTGATCCGATTAAAGATTTTTTTTCAAATTTAATCAATTTTAAACGTGTTTGTTATCATCAAAATCATCATTATAGAAACATACATGTTAACAGTATGTTTAAATGATCAAATCGTTTATGACAATATCTATAAAAATAGTCAAAATTTACGTGACTAATAATATAAATATATATAGTCAATAATTTACATGCTACTCAAATAATTAATATTTTACATGCATTTACACGAAATTCATATTTTTTTAAAATATATATATATACACACCATGCATATTTCAGTTAATTGATTTGACGAATAAAGTCTCAATGGGTGTAGCGGATTTTATGTAAATAGTATGTTTAAAATGTGCAAATCGTTTATAACAATATCCATAAAAATAGTCAACATTTACGTGAATAATAATATAAATATATATAGTCAATATCTGCATGCTACTCATATAATTAATTTAATGATCATTAATATTTAGAATGCAGTAATATAAAAATAGTGAATATTATGTATCAATAATAAAATATTTACATCCCAAAAAAATACAAATTGTCAATATTTATGTGCAAATATGAATATATGTAATCATCTATAAGGCATATATAACACATGAATTCTATGTACTTTACTTTTAATTCACTTTCTCAAGGGGTAAAAGCTCTTTATATTATGAGATTAGTGCCTGTTTAATCTTTATGTTTTCAAAAATACCTTAAAATATTCCTGTCATTAAACTATTGACACTCTTACCGTTATTTTTTTTTTCCTTTTAGTTTTCTTTTATAATATTACTCTCTTACGATAATTTTTAAGACATTAATAAAAAGAAAAAAAGTTAAATTACCAATTTAACCATAAAAAAAATAAAATAATATATATTAATGTTTGTGGAAGCACACGTATGTCCAAAAAAATTAATATTGTAAAAAAATAAATTACCAAATTTTTTGGACATTATAAAAATTAATGTATTAACTTCTTAGTAGATATATGTTCTTTTTTTTTTAGGCTTAATTGGTAATTTAAATTTTCTTTATTAGTGTTAAAAAAAATTATTGTAAGAGGGTAATATTGTAAAAGTAAGTCAGAAGGAACAAAAAACAATGGTAAGGGTGTCAGTAACTTAACAACAATGACATTTTGAAATATTTTTACGAGTATAGAAATTAAACGAGCTCTAACCTCAAAATATGAGGATCATACGAACTTTTACTCATTTTTCAAGTATACAACACAAGTTTGTTCGATCTTGAATCTCTAACAATAAATCATAATACATCAAGCATTAAATATAATCCTCAAAAGACTTTTTAGTGTCATACTACTATCATTAGGAAAATGATACTTATCCTACCAATGGAACCCACTTAAACTTCATCTAAGCAATTTTTTTTTTTTCCCTCAAATTTGTTGACTTAAATGGTCATTGATAGGACACGTGTTACTCAAATAACAAATAAAGATCCTGTTAAGTTACATAATCTATAATACATCTCACTCAAAATGATTTTTTTTATATGACTAAATTATTAGCAAACAACGAAGGGAATATGGGAGATTAAGGATGTGTTTGTATTGATTTCCAATTGATGTTTCTTATATTTGTTTTAGAGAATGAAAATTGTGTTTTTGACATGATGATTTAAAAATAAATATGCATTTGGCAACTTAATTTAATAATCAGTATATGAAAATGAAAGCAGTGAAAATATGTTCGGTTGTTTGTCCAAAAAAGTTGAAAGAGTGAAAGAGAGTAAAGAAATACTCATTATTAAATGATTTTTTTATAATTGCATTAAAATTTTTCTCGCATTTGTAGTATAGCCTTGAGGATTTAGAATAGACTCTGAGATTATCACTGATACTCAGTCACCACAATCAGTGTAGAATTTGTTTATGAATTTGATAACTTTTGCCATTGATCTGCAGCTCTCCATCTTCATCTACGTAACCACTCTAGCTACCTTCGGTTGTTATTCTTGTTTTTTTGCTTTGCTTTGTTGATATTATGATGGCGTTAATGATTTCGTGGCCACTGAAGTGTGTTGGGAGCTGAATTTAAGGCACAAACCTGCAAAATACATTTTTGAATTTTGAATTTTTACATAAAACAGATACCAAAAATTCATGATATAGCCAAAATATTGTCAAACCTAACAAATTTTGCTGGATCCTTTAGTTTGAAATTAATTTATTTGGTTACATTAAAATATAATAAGTTATTTGGTGGGCGACTCACCAACTTCTCTGAGAAAATTATTGATTGCATGATTTGTCTATGGTCCCATTTGGTAATGAATTATTATGGTCTAAATTAAAAGCTACAGTTATTTTGAAAGAAAAAAAAAGTATTTATGAAATAAAAATTATCATTATTATATTACAAATATAACTTTTAAATAAAAATTCTGACAAAAGTAATAAAAATATTATAATTTAGATCAAATTAACCTCATTTTCAAACCACCGTAATATGTGTTTAACATTGGCAATGTAAATTTGTTTACCAAATAGGGCTACTGGCAAGTGAGAATGATGGAAAAATTTATATATCAAATTAGATAACCCCCCCTCCCCATTTATATATCAAGTAAGATATATATTCTGGACGTTAACACGAGGTAATTGATAAGTATTCAATTAAATAATATAATACTATAGAAAATATGGGAGCTGTGGATGCATAAGTTAAAGAGAGAAAATTTTTTGAATTCATTTTGCCCATGTATACAGTGATATGTGAGCAATGAAAATTGGCCACATATGAGGGTATTAAGACACCATACAGGTTTTGACGATTCCCAGCTGATTTGTCCAAGCTTAACAAACAGCTTTAATCTTCCAATTAAACTCAGCTGATTAGCCAATATTAGCTAGTGGGTTGATGAAGCAAGTAAGAGATCGGCATTGTGCAGGGAGGCCGTTTGCAGGCACGTGGTGGAAAAATCATGCATAACAAACGTGTTTTTACTAAATTTCCCTCTAGTAAACTGCGGTGATCTTAATTTATTTATTTTTAATTTTATCTTGTAATCTTACTGCGGCCAATCTCCTTACGTACTCTCGGTCTTGGGCTTTCTATAAACACCAACATACCATCAAGTTTTCAGCACTTCAACTCCAACATGCTAGCTAAGGTTACAAGAATAAATAGTGGAGCTTATTCATCATTCTTGGGCTTCCAACCTGGCCGCAGGTCTAGCAACCCCAGCCTTCATCCTCATCACTCTCCATCTCCACCGCCGCCGTCACCAAAAACTCAACTTACCGCCGGGCCCAAAATCTTGGCCAATCATCGGAAAACTCAACCGAACCGTCGGTCCACTTCCCCGCCGATCCTTCCATGCTCTGTACAAAAAATATGGGCACATTATGCAGATCAAATTTGCAAGTTAATAATTATAGATTAATTTGTTAATCAACTTTTTCCATAGATTAACTATTTAATGTCTCTGAAATTATATTAAAGGTATTACTGTAGAAGATAAGAAAAAATAAAGGCAAGAGTGTCATATATTCAATAATAAAGGTGTTTTGAGATATTTTTTAAAATATAGGAACAAAACCGATACTTAACTTAAAATATAGTGATTATTCAAGAAGTTCTTAGGGACCGTTTAGGATTGCTTTTGGGAGGCTTAAAAGTGATTTTGAAAATCTAAAAGCTAATTTTAATGTTTAGTAGAAAAAATAAAAATCATTTTTATAAAAATCAGTTCTTCCTATAACTGATTTTGAAAAGGAGGGAAACAGTAACTTTTAAATTATGATTTTAAGAATCAATTTTATCCTTTAATACAATTTCATAAATATCCTTAAAATTATTACCTAAACCCAATATTATCCTTATTCAAATTGGAAACAAAATTAATATTTTAATAAATTTTTATTATAATTCATCAATATAAATTTATTAATATCAATTTATTGGTCGAATTATTATTAAATTTGTTTCACTATATTATAAATTTATTACCAATTTTTTTAAGATAAAAAAATAAAATCTATATATTGTAAATTTTACTTTTAATAAAAATTATTATAATACACAATTAAAAATATTATATGTATATGTTTTTATATGTATAAGTAAATTTTTTCCTCTATTATGTACATTTTAGTCATTTATTTTCTCTCAGCAATTTAATAGTAAAACTTACCAAACGTCCATAACTGCTTTCAAAACTCACAGTACTTCTAAAAATAAAATTTATCAAATACTTAACATATTTTCTTCATAACTGATGATTTCTACTGCACAGTTAACAACAATTATTTTAAAAGTTACAACATTCCCAAACTAGCAGAAAGAATAGAAAAATAAGTAAAAACAAAAATAAAGAGTATTCTCCAAATCCTGCAATCTTGCTACAAAATGGTATATAATTATCTTGTTATATTCGTCTGCTATGATCTGCAATACAATTTGTACAATTTTATTTCGAAATATGATCTTTTTTTCCCTTTTCGTACACATTTCAAAACATCTTTGTACGAAATTCATATTACTTGTTAAAGGATCCCGCTACGTTACGTTAAGTGTAACGTATATCTACACACAGCAACAGTTCCCATGGTAAGACCCACTACTATTGCTGTGTGTGGCGTACATTAGGCTTAACGTAACGTAGCACCAGCCCTTGTTAAAATTAGCAATATATATGTACCGTGCATACTTCAATTAATTGGCTTGAGGAAGAAAGTCTCTGTGGTCCAGCCGGTTTTTGTACATGTAAGTGTAGAAACTAAATACTATATATGTTTTAAATGATCAAATCATTTGTAACAACATCTATAAAAATAGTCAACATTTAGATGACTAATAATATAACTATATAGAGTCAATATTTACATACTATTCATATAATTAATTTAATAATCGTTAATATTTACAAGGCAATAATACAAAAATGGTCAATATTATGTATCAACAATGTGAATATAATTAACGTTTACATGCAATAAAATATATGCATTCGTCAGTAAGGCATATATAACACATGAATTCTGTGTAACTGACTCTACAACACTAGTTCGTTGGATTTTGAATCTCTAACAAGAATTCATAATATATCAAGCATTAAATATAATACTACTTTTGGTGTCATACTACTAGTATTTGAAAAATGACACTTATCCCACCAATAGATCCCACTTGAACCTCAAGCTCATCTAAGCAAATTTTTTTTTTCTTTCAAATTTTTTTACTTGAATAGGGTTGATTGATGGGATGCGTGTTACTCCTACTATAAATACAGGTCCCGTTAAGCTCCATAATCTATAACACATCAACCCAAAATCTTTTTTTTTTTTTAAATGACTAACAAACAATTAAAGAATTACGTGAGACTAATTTTGTGTCATCTGTAGCTGTCAATAAGTACCTCCCAAAAAAGTGCTTCAACATACAGAGTTGGATAGTTACAACGACAATGGAGCTCACTCATCATTCTTGGGTTTCCTGCTGGGGCGCATGGCTGGCTACCCTGGCCGTCATCCTCATCCCTCTGCATCTCCTCCGCCGCCGGAAACTCAACTTACCACCAGGCCCAAAATCCTGGCCGATCATTGGAAACCTCAATCTCTTCACGGGCCCAGCTCCCCACCGGTCCGTGGATGCCCTGTGCAAAAAATATGGGCCCATTGTGCAGCTCAAATTTGGGTCATTCCCTGTTGTCGTGTGCTCCTCTGTCGAGATGGCTAAGGCTATTCTCAAAAGTCATGACGCTATTTTTGCTTATCGGCCCAAAATGGCTGCCGGCAAGTACACAGGCTACAATTTCTCAAATATCACATGGTCACATTATGGTCCATACTTTAATCAGGCACGTAAAATATGCACGATGGAATTGTTTACTGCCAAACGCCTAAAGTCATATGAGCATATAAGAGTAGAAGAATTAAATGTGCTTCTTAAACACTTGTATGAATCATCTGGAAAGCCTATTGCGTTGAAAGATCATCTTGCAGACGTGAGTCTTAATGTTATAAGTCGTGTGGTCTTAGGGAAAAAATATTCAAATGAGCGTCAAAATGGGATTGAGATCACACGACATGAGTTGAAGGAAATGATCGATGAATTGATTCTGCTTAATGGTGTATTTGATATCGGGGATTCGATTCCATGGCTAGGGTTCTTGGATTTGCAGGGTAACATAAAGAGAATGAAGGCTGTGGCCAAGAAGTTTGATAGGTTTTTAGAGCAGGTGGTTGATGAACATAATGCTAGACGAAAAGGGATCGATAATTATGTGGCTAAAGATATGGTGGATGTGCTTTTGCTGCTTGCTGATGATCCTACTGTTGGGAAAATATGCTCTTTAAAAGCATATGTGTTTATTTAATTGTAATAAACAATTTTTCTGATTAATAAAATAAATGAGGTATTTTATTCAAATATCTTAATTACATTAATATTTGTATTAAAGTCCATTTAATCATATTATATGTATTTATGTGATCACCATGTGGATTCACAGAAGACATAAATACAAGTTATCTTATGATTAAATAAATTTAGTTCGCAGTTGATAAATAAAGTTGGGCACTTTATTTAGGTATAGACTGTAATAAATTCATTGAATGATTTGTCTTAATCATGTATGAATTTATTGATGTAGTACGACTACATTGAACAGGATCACATATGAGATTTAATTAACTTTGTAATAACTGTCAGACTTATTAAATCTCATAGGCGTTGATTTTACTGTAATCTTAATCTTGAGTTAATTATGATTTCATGATTGTGATTGTTATTTCATTTGAGTTACCAATGGGCACGACACATCCTTGTGGTCAAGATTACCCGGTATCTTGGTGGGAGCAATTATGAGTATTGGAGTTATGGATTAACAATATAGAATTTGTACAACACATCTCTTGATAGGTTTTCGGTACTTGATCATAGAATTCTCTGGCCAGAGTGTGTCAACATATTTAGTATGTTGAAAATGATCATTAGAGAAAACCAGTAAGGATCAAGGAATAAGATGTTATTAAATTGATTGGACAGTTGAGATATCAATTTAATTAACGATGTGGTACAAAGGATTGTGCAGTAAAGAAATCAATGTGGCTTGGGACGAATTATTATTCGAGCATACAATTATGGAAGTCAGTTCCAATCTTTTAGTGGAGTAGATTTGGAATTAAATAATTGGGCTAGTTTAATTACAGGCCTAATTATTGTAGCCACTATTGTATGTTCCCAAATGATCCCCGGGTTAGCTCATTTAATTGATTGCACCACTGCTGGACTAATAAGCAAGATAACTAGCTATTTGGGTCAAAAGCCTAAATATATCATTTAGTGGGAGGCTCCATTTAATAAGCTTATGTGTAAGGGGCCTTATGTTATTTTACATGGTGGGTCCCCTATTAAATGAAAAGTAACGTGAGTTTTATTTTGGGGGAATCCTTGGAGCCTAGGGTTTTCACTAAAGGGAGATATATAAGGCTTATTTTCCCAAAAAGGAAAAAGGGAAGCCACTTTATACAAATCAGAGAATAAGATTTTTCTCTCAATTGTTGAGAGAAAAATTTTCTTGTGCTAGTTGCTTTGGTAGTGATAAAGGCGCCCACACGTCAAGTGCAGATCGAACCTGAGTTATAACCTGGAAGATCATTGGAGACAGTTCGTGATCTAACAAGCGTGGTGGTGACGGATCGTGATCTAACAGGAGTAGTGGTGGCGGATCGTGATCTAGGAGCCTAAATCACTTCAGCGGAAAAAGCAAACTCAGATTTACAAGGTACGATTTCTAGAATACGAATTCTTATATATTATATGAGAGCGATCTTCAAAAGGTTTTATAAAAATTTAAAAACCTGATTTTTCCCCAACAATTGGTATCAGAGCCATCTCATATTAATATATAAGAATTTCGTATGAAATCATTCTTGAAATTTATGTATTAGAGTGGCACAATTTATTCAGATATATATTATTTGTTTAATATATGAATAAAGCATGTTATGGTTTGTCTTAATTCATGGTTAGATTTTCTACTGTATTTTTCGTTTGGATCTGTAACAAGAGGGGTGGTTTTTACTCACCATGTTTCCCTCTTGATTTAATTTACTGTTATAGAATTTTGTAAGCCAAAATTGGCCTAAGAAATTTGTAAATTAATTACTGGAAAATTGCGGAAACTTGCTGGAAACTGCGGCAACAAACCAGAGTAGCAGCACACGGCCAGCAGCACTCGCTGCCAGCAGCGCGCGCTGCGAGCGCAGCCCAGCAGCACACGCTGCCAGGCGCTGCACACACAGCAGCTGCAGCGCGCGAGCAGCAGCTGCAGCGCCCAAGCAGCAGCGCGAACGTGGGCTGGAGGCGCGCGAGTGAAGGCAGCTGGCGGAGCGTTCTGGTTGGCGTCTTTCCGGCGTCGATGACGGCTGTCCGGTGTGGAAACAGTAAACAACGGCTGGGTTTTTGTGCTGGTGGCGGCTGGGGAAGAAGAGGAAAAGAAAAATGTGATTTTAGGGTTCCATGGTTTTTATCGTGGAGGTCCCTATAGCTTCATATTTTTCAGTTGGGCAGAAACGTTTTTAATTTTTTGCATTTAAGTCCAAAAACCGTTTTGGGCTTAAAGAATCCTAGTTTTAGGCCCAATTTCAATTGGGCTTAATGGATTAAAAAAATGCATAGACAAAATTAAATACATTAAATTTATTTTTGGTCCAAAAGTTTTATTTTAATAAAATAAAAAAATTAATTATTTATTTATTTCTTTTCAAAATTAAAATTGGACCAATTATAAATTTAAAAGCCCAATTTCCCCTAGTCCATTAACAAAGACAAGCTTATGGAAGATGGACATTGACAAGAAGCCCAATGAAGATTAGGCTTAGGGTTAATGTATTTTTCATTATTAGGAAAGCCATGAATTAAGATTATTTAATTGTTTTTCTATATGTTATGTTTTGGATGATCACATGCCATGATAACATGTCATATAGAATAGGTAGTGCCACTCTATGCATAATGATACATGTCATTCATTAATAATGAATTTCATTATATTGTTTGAAATTTGCGTATGCTTAATAATATTTGATATCATCTAGATAATATTATAGGAAGCATGCAATTAACAATATGTATGTTTTAAAAAGGAAAAACCAATTTTAAAATATTGAGTGGGAGAGGGAAAATTCAAGATAATTTTCCCACGGGCTCCATTGTTAGTTCAATAATAAAATTATATATATACCTCGACTTCATGATACGGTGATGCTCCCTTCGGAGGGTATATATATTAGATATTTTATTTGATGAACTTCTTCAAAGATAAAATTGAAATATTTTTCAATCGATTGTTCACCCCAACGGTGACTATTGATATGAAAAATACGTAGATTGAAACAATGGTTATACACTCAACTAAAGTTTGTTATTAACCTTCCCAACGAAGCTCTGTTAACAAATTTAGGTCCAAAGGGATAACGATAATTATTTATCATGTCTCTACATGAAAGTAAATAATCCAATGGATAATTGAGTCTAGTAAGTGTAGACATGACTTCCCCAACGGATAGCTTGTCGAAGCGGTACTAGATTATCGTTACAATAAATTAAAATGCATTTATGGTTTTTTGCATTTTTGTCATTTATTGTGAATATTGTTTCAAAGTATTTATGCATGTGTATTTTATTTTTTTTCAGAAAATGTCTTCCATCAACCCATTATTATTTATCCTTGTTAAAAATGAACTCACTGGCGAAAATTATTTAGATTGGAAACGCAATCTATTTAATATTCTCACTGCTAAGGGAAGCAAATATGTGTTGACCCAGCCTTGCCCTCCTGAACCATCGTTATACGATTATAGAAATCAGAGGGAGCCTTATGAGAAATGGTGCGAAGCTAACAAAATGGCTAAGCGCTATATATTGGCTTCGATTTCTGTGGAACTGCATAAGAAACATCGGAGCATGGAAACAGCCACTGAAATAATGGCTAGTCTTCATCAGATGTTTGGGCAAAATACCCATTTTGCCAGAGAAGCAGCATTAAAACGTATTACGGATACTCAGATGGAAGAGGGCACAAAAGTTCGTGATCATGTCCTCAAAATGATGGACTATTTGAATGAGGTAGAGATTCATGGTGTTCAAATCAATGATAAATCAAAGATTAACATGGTGATTGAATCTTTACCTGATACATTCAAAGAGTTTAAGGTCAGCTATATCTTAAACAATAAAGATATGACCTTAATTGAATTAATGCACGAACTACATGCTATAGAAGAATTTTATCATAGCAGAAAACTTCCTGAAAAAGGATTCTCTTCAAGGCTTAAGTCAAAAGACAAGAATGAGCAAGCAAGAGTTGGGATCGGCAAAGTGTCCATTAAAAGAAGTGGCAAGCCAAAAGGCAAGTGTTACAAATGTGGACAGAAGGGTCACTGGAAGAAAGATTGTCCTAAGATTATTAAAATCAGGTATAGGAAATCTTTAAGCTTCCTAATTAGTTCAGATTTCTATTGATTCATACAATAATGAATTCTGAGATAACTAATCTTATTTGTAATTCATTTATTTGGTTTTCAGGAAACCAAGAGATTAAGTGAAGAAAGCTTCAAATAGCAGTTGAGGATGTGCTAGTTTATATCAATTGAAAGACTAGATCAATTTTACAAGACTTTAGTTTTGATATTTGTCTTTATTTTTCCAAATATTAGAGGAATTTAATTTCAGTGGCTTGTTTTAATAAACAGGAGTACACTGTTATTTTTGGATCATCTGTTTATTACTTATTTTGGTTATTTATAAAGACAATTTATATCATAAAAGTACATTGATCTATTCAAAGTAAGATATAATGATTAAAAGTATATGCATTTATCTAAGAAAAGAAATGTTTCTTCTAACCAAAAATCACCTCTGATAGTTATGCTTAAGTCATATAAACTATAATAAGATTTTAAGAAAATGATTAATGATAGACTTGTTGGCCTATTAAGATTGATCATTGTAACTCTATAAATCTTATTTAGAAAAGTAATATGACAAGGATACTCTTTATGAGCTAAAAGCATAACATTGTATTTGATGATTTAGCGCATACAAATGTATACGGACTAATCAGTTTACATGTTATAAGAGGTTATGAGTATTCTATCAATCTAGTTGATGAATATTCATTTTATGTTTGTCTAAATGAGTCATGATTCCATTGCTTTTGAAATTCAAAAGAGTACGTGAATAAGACAGAAGCAATTAGACAGGAACATAAAAGAATTTCGATATGATCGAAACAAAGAATATCTCTATGGAGAATTCAAGCACTATTTGGTTGTCAATGAACACTATGATACAATAGTGTAATTAAATGGAGAAACAAGATTCTTTTGGATAAGACAAGATATATACTAAGTGGTTTATCATTTACCTTTTTGATTCCAGATACTAGTATTTGAAACTACAAAGTTTATTTAACTTAGTTTCATCTATCTCGGTGTCCACTACTCCAAGAAATTATGAAAAAGTCACAAACATGGTTTGAGACACATTCGTATTTGGAGTTTACTAGTATTTCTACTAGAATCAGAGATAGAGAAGATGGATTCGTGTTCAGAAGCTTGCATGTTTTAGGTATCTTAAAGGAATAAGGGAAAGTCTGAATTATAGTCCTCAAGATAGGAATGTATTTATAGAAATATTTTTTACTTTCTTTGAGGAAGACTATATAATGACTTATAACCTAAGAGTAAGGTAAAACTAGAGAAATAAAAGAGATCAGGTTGATGCTCAGCTTTCAACACCTGTTATAGAACAGGAAGAACAGCAACAACCAGCTGATCAGCACAGGATTATCCTTGAACAATCATCACTTTTAGAACCTCGTCGTAGTGGGAGGGTAACTAGGTTACCTGCAAGATACATGTTTTTGGGAGAAACCTATAAGGCTATCTCAGATGAACATGTACAAGATCCCACTAGTTACAACGAAGCTCTAATAGATAGAGATGATGAATTTTGAAAAAGGCCATGAATCAAGAAATGGAATCTATGTATTCCAATAAAGTCTGGGAACTTGTAGAGGCACCAAATGGGGTAAAACCTATAGGGTGCAAGTGGATCTACAAGAGAAAAAGAGGAGTAGACGGAAGGGTGGAAACATTTAAAGCAAGATTAGTAGCCGAAGGGTTTACTCAGAAAGAAGGAATCAATTATGAGGAAACCTTTTCTCCGGTTGCTATGCTTAAATCCATCAGGATTCTGCTCTCCATTGCTGCAGTGCTAGATTATGAAATTTGGCAAATGGATGTCAAGACTGCCTTTCTTAACAGGCATCTTGAAGAAAACATCTACATACAGCAACCAGATGGATTTATACAAAAAAGGCCAAGAACACATGGTATGTAAGTTGCAGAGATCTATTTATGGATTGAAGCAAGCATCCCAGTCATGGAACATCAGATTTGATCAAGCGATTAAATCACTTGGATTCATTCAGAACATTGATGAACCATGTGTGTACAAGAAAATTCAGGGAAAATTTGTAGCCTTCCTAGTTCTTTGTGTAGACAATATTCTCCTGATTGGAAACGATATAGGAGTATTGACTACAATAAAGATTTGGTTAGCAAAACAATTTGATATGAAAGACCTGGGAGAGACAAGTTATATTCTTGGTATCAAGTTACTATGAGACCGGAAGAATAAAACTTTAGCCTTGTCTCAAGCGGTCTATATCGATAAGATATTGGCTAGATTTAGTATGGAAAATTCCAAGACTGGTTTATTACCATTCAGACATGGAATTACATTCTCTAAGGATCAATCACCTAAAACATCTGAAGAGATAGAGAGAATGAGACGAGTTCCCTATGCAGAAGCTGTGGGAAGTCTCATGAATGCCATGCTTTGCACTAGGCCAGACATCTGTTTTGCGGTAGGGATGGTTAGTAGATATCAATCTAATCCTGGACCTGAACACTGGACTGCGGTCAAGCATATAATGAAGTATCTGAAAAGAACTTAAAATTATATGCTTGTGTATTCTGGTGATGAACTTATTCTAGTGGTTTATACTAATTCTGATTTTTTGTCAGATAAGGATTTTAGAAAATCAACTTCCGGCTATGTGTTTACATTGGGAAGTGGAGCTACTAGTTGGATGAGAGTGAAACAATCTTGTATCACAGACTCAACAACTAAAGCTGAATATGTGGCTACATCTGAAGCTGCAAAAGAAGCTATATGGCTCTGCAAGTTCCTACGAAATCTTGAGGTGGTACCTGTTGTAACTGCACCCCTTAAACTATTTTGTGATAATGGTGGTGCGGTAGCTCAATCTAAGGAACCAAGGAACCACAAGAAACAAAACATATTGAAAGGAAGTATCATCTTATAAGGGAATAGTGTAGAAAGGTTATATGACAGTACCCCAAATGGCATTAGATGCTAAATGGCAGATCTTATTACAATGGCCATTAGTGGGAAACCTTTATAACCTGCACTTAGAGCCCTAGAGCATGTGCAATATGCCAGATATGCTTTGAGAGCTAGTGGGAGATTGTTGGGAAAATATGCTCTTTAAAAGCATATGTGTTTATTTAATTGTAATAAACAATTTTTCTGATTAATAAAATAAATGAGGTATTTTATTCAAATATCTTAATTGCATTAATATTTGTATTAAAGTCCATTTAATCATATTATATGTATTTATGTGATCACCATGTGGATTCACAGAAGACATAAATACAAGTTATCTTATGATTAAATAAATTTAGTTCGCAGTTGATAAATAAAGTTGGGCACTTTATTTAGGTATAGACTGTAATAAATTCATTGAATGATTTGTCTTAATCATGTATGAATTTATTGATGTAGTACGACTACATTGAACAGGATCACATATGAGATTTAATTAACTTTGTAATAACTGTCAGACTTATTAAATCTCATAGGCGTTGATTTTACTGTAATCTTAATCTTGAGTTAATTATGATTTCATGATTGTGATTGTTATTTCATTTGAGTTACCAATGGGCACGACACATCCTTGTGGTCAAGATTACCCGGTATCTTGGTGGGAGCAATTATGAGTATTGGAGTTATGGATTAACAATATAGAATTTGTACAACACATCTCTTGATAGATTTTCGGTACTTGATCATAGAATTCTCTGGCCAGAGTGTGTCAACATATTTAGTATGTTGAAAATGATCATTAGAGAAAACCAGTAAGGATCAAGGAATAAGATGTTATTAAATTGATTGGACAGTTGAGATATCAATTTAATTAACGATGTGGTACAAAGGATTGTGCAGTAAAGAAATCAATGTGGCTTGGGACGAATTATTATTCGAGCATACAATTATGGAAGTCAGTTCCAATCTTTTAGTGGAGTAGATTTGGAATTAAATAATTGGGCTAGTTTAATTACAGGCCTAATTATTGTAGCCACTATTGTATGTTCCCAAATGATCCCCGGGTTAGCTCATTTAATTGATTGCACCACTGCTGGACTAATAAGCAAGATAACTAGCTATTTGGGTCAAAAGCCTAAATATATCATTTAGTGGGAGGCTCCATTTAATAAGCTTATGTGTAAGGGGCCTTATGTTATTTTACATGGTGGGTCCCCTATTAAATGAAAAGTAACGTGAGTTTTATTTTGGGGGAATCCTTGGAGCCTAGGGTTTTCACTAAAGGGAGATATATAAGGCTTATTTTCCCAAAAAGGAAAAAGGGAAGCCACTTTATACAAATCAGAGAATAAGATTTTTCTCTCAATTGTTGAGAGAAAAATTTTCTCGTGCTAGTTGCTTTGGTAGTGATAAAGGCGCCCACACGTCAAGTGCAGATCGAACCTGAGTTATAACCTGGAAGATCATTGGAGACAGTTCGTGATCTAACAAGCGTGGTGGTGACGGATCGTGATCTAACAGGAGTGGTGGTGGCGGATCGTGATCTAGGAGCCTAAATCACTTCAGCGGAAAAAGCAAACTCAGATTTACAAGGTACGATTTCTAGAATACGAATTCTTATATATTATATGAGAGCGATCTTCAAAAGGTTTTATAAAAATTTAAAAACCTGATTTTTCCCCAACACCTACTCTGGAAGTTAAGCTGGACAGACACAGCGTCAAAGGTTTTACATTGGTATGTATTCAAATGACCCTTTTAAATACAAATTATATGACTCGAAAACATGATTTCTAATCATTAAACTCTTTTCTCTCTTTCTTGTAAATTATTACAGGACCTAATAGCTGGAGCGACTGAGACCTCAACATTGATGTTGGAATGGGCCTTCGCTGAATTAGTGAAAAATCCGGAAATTTTAGATAAAGCAAGAGAAGAACTAGACAGAGTAATTGGAAAAGAAAGGTGGTTTGAAGAGAAAGACATTGTTAATCTCCCATTTATTGAGGCCATAATTAAAGAAACAATGCGTTTGCACGGTGCTCCAATGCTTATGCCCAGGATGGCTAGAGAAGATTGCAAAGTTGCGGGCTACGACATCTGGAAAGGCACTCAAGTACTAGTTAATACGTGGACAATAGAGAGAGACCCCGCTCTGTGGGAAAACCCCAATGAGTTTTTCCCTGAGAGGTTTCTTGGAAAATCAATTGATGTCAAAGGAAATGATTTTGAGTTACTGCCATTTGGAGCGGGGAGAAGAATGTGTCCAGGTTACAGTCATGGGCTGAAGGTGATTCAATCAAGCCTGGCTAATCTTTTGCATGGATTTACATGGAAATTGCCTGGGAATATGAGCAATAAGGAGCTTAATATGGAGGAAGTTTTTAAGCTTGCTAATCAGAAAAAAAATCCACTTGAAGTTGTAGCTCAGCCAAGACTTGCTCCCCATCTTTACAATGTGTGATTGTGGATGCCAAAATAATAAATTTACATGGCTTCCAAAATAATAAACTTATCGTAAGTAATAATTTCATAATCCATTTTGGTGAAAATTTGAGCTTTGTGTTCGTCAAATGATATCTCGTTTGTGTTCAAAATATTTGCAAAATCCTCGCATTCAATTTTAATTGGTAGTTTGAGCAGAAGGATTTGAGAATCGAAGCTGTTGATAATATTGTCGCTATACTGTTTGTAACTATGTGATCGTAGTTCGTACTTATAGTTGACAAATATAAGTTCTATTATTCCACAATAATTTGTATAGTTTATAATTCAATTTTTTTTAAATTGAAATTGTATGTGCAAAAAGACTTACCGAAAGTATAATTAATTTATACACTACAGCTTGCATGTAGATTTTAATAGCTTCATATGAACTAGTGGATTCACTGTGAGGAAAACTGTTGAATTCTTTTCGGTTTGCAGAAGGATTTTTTCTTAGTTTTTTTTTATTTTTTATTCTTTTTTTTCTTAGTCTTTCCCAGTGAAATATAAGTGGCTAAGAGAGATTTTTTTTTTTTTTTATTGACAGTCAAGTTGGCTTTCTTTTTTTACTATATTCACAATTAAACTTTTTTTTTTTTTAACTACATTCAGAAGACTAGGAAAGAAATACACTAGAAGAGTATCTTAATTAGGGATGACAATTTTTCCCGATGGGATGGGATCCTGCGGGATCCCATCCCATTTGGGACGGGATTGGGACATATTTTTGTCCCATAAAAAAATTAGGGACGGGAGTGGGACATTTTTTTATCCCAATTACATATGCGGGACGGGAGTGTGATTGACAAATTCCGTCCCATCCCGTCTCATTACCGATTAAGAATGGAAAATTTTTCAATTGGGATGGGATCCCGCAGGATCCCATCTCTTTTGGGACGGGATTGTGATATATTTTTATCCCAAAAAATATAAGGATGGGACTGGGACATTTTTTCATCCCATTTGCATATACGGGATGGGACTGGGATTGGTGAATCTCATCCCATCCCGTCCCATTGCCAACCCTAATCTTAGTATGAGTTTTTTTTTTGTGCTTTTAGTGTCTTTCCCATTGATTAATTATATAACTCCACATATTCCTTTCTAGAGATTGTTAGTTTTCTCCGTACCGAAATTAATAGTTATCATTTATTCTTATTGTTTTCATAATAATCAATAACCTCCATAACTCAAAATTTTAAAAGGAAACAAGGGAGTAAATGTGTCATTCGTTTGATATTTGATCTTGGAAATATAAAATATATCTTGAATATGAAAAAAGTACTTAAATATAACAAAAACTACAAGAAAATATACTTTTATTCATATTGATTAGAAATAAAATAAAATTTTAAATACTATAAAACAGAAATATAGGTTTTGATATGAATAAAAAATGTAAAATTATCATATTAGAAGTTATTAGTTATTATCAATAAGAGAATAAGTGATATACAATGACAATATGTTTCTTAGCCATTTTGATGCCGCATTTTGTACATTTTGTATTAATTAATGTTGGCCAATGCATTGTTAGCATAGGTTTATAACAAATTAATGGAAATTTGAGGCAAAATTAAACGTTTTAAGATCGTTAATTAAAACTTTTATTCACGCAAGTTATTTGGAAAGAGTAATAAAAAGGTTATGAGTTTGTATCAGAATTTGTACATCAAAAATGATACGGCGCAAATTTAGAGTGTGTATAGTATTGGATTTAGTGTAAATTTAAATTAATCCTGCAGATAAATGATAATATAATATTCAATTTATTCTTTAAAAATTAGAAAACCTGAATTTACTCCGCTTTTCTTTCAAAAGAGAAGGCGGATGGGAGTGTCTTGATGATTTTTTTTCTTCTTAACAGTAAATGGAGATAAATTAATGTTTTTACAATTTTGAGTGTATAATCTAATTAGGATTAAATTGAAGTTTACACTTTGATTTATCAATTTATACTGCATCAAATCCAACAAAATATAGCTCTCAAACTGC
This sequence comes from Citrus x changshan-huyou, assembly GCA_039657385.1. Classification (NCBI taxonomy): domain Eukaryota; kingdom Viridiplantae; phylum Streptophyta; class Magnoliopsida; order Sapindales; family Rutaceae; genus Citrus; species Citrus x changshan-huyou. The sequence continues at coordinate 15,391,724 of CM077547.1, read as the reverse complement.
TTGAAGCGTGCATTGAATTCAATGACTGCTGTAATTAAGTCTAAGCATGCATTGAAATCGAGTTTCTTTTGGATTTACTAAATTATCGACATAAAACGGATACCAGAAATTCATGTTGTAGCCAAAATATTGCTCAAACCTATCAACTTTTGCCGGATCCTTAGTTTGAAATTAATTTATTTGGTTAAATAAAATTATAACAAGTTATTTGGTCCAATCACCAACTTCTCTGAGAAAATTATCAATCGCATGATTTGTCTATGGTCCTATTTGGTAATGAATTATTATGGTCTAAAAGCTACAACTATTTTGAAGGAAAAAAAATGTAACTATAAAATAAAAATTATCATTGTTATATAAATAAAAATTCTAATAAAAATAATAAAAATATTATGGGTAAAAGCCTATTTAGTCCCTGTATTTTAAGATTAGTATCCATTTAGTCCCTATATTTTTAAAAATACCTCGAAACATCCCTGCCGTTAAAGTATTGATACCCCTACCATTACTTTTTATTTCTTTTGGCTTACTTTTACAATATTACCCTTTTATAATAATTTTTTTGTTTGGACATTAATAAAAATAAAATAATTAAATTATCAATTTAACCCTAAAAAAAAAAATTATATTAATTTTTTTGCAAGCACCATTTGCACACTTGATAGTTTGCATACAATTTTTGACAATTTAATTTTTCACAATTAAAAATTAATATAATTTTTTAGGGTTAAATTGGTAATTTAATTATTTTATTTTTATTAATATCCAAACAAAAAAATTATTATAAAAGGGTAATATTGTAAAAGTAAGCTAAAAAAAAGTAACGGTAGGGGTATCAATACTTTAACAGCAGGGATGTTTCGAGATATTTTTAAAAATATGGGGACTAAATAGACACTAATATTAAAATGTAGGAAATAAATGAGCTTTTACTCAAATATTATAATTTTTTCATCATATAACTATTAATCTAATTTTCAAACCACCTAGTATGTGTTTACCATTGGTGCTGTAAATTTGTTTACCAAATAGGACCATTGGCAAGTGAGAAATATGGTAAATTTCATATATCAAATCAGATCCCCCAGCCGCCGCCCCCCCCCCCCCCCCCCCCCCAAAACCCACCAAAAAAAAAAAACATGTGAACCCCTCAAGTAAACTGTCGTAATTTTAATTTTTTGTAATATATATATATTTCTGGACGTTAGCACGAGGTAATTGATAAGTATTCAAGTAAATAATATAATATTATAGAAAATATGGGAGCTGTGGATGTATAAATTAAAGAGAATTTTTTAAAAAAAAATTGATTTTGCCCATATACCTATAACCTATAGTGATTTGTGAGCGATGAAAACAGGCCACATATGAGGGTATTAGAACACCACACGGGTTTTGACTATTCCTAGGTGATTTTTCCGAGCTCTAACGAAACAGCTTTGGTCTTTTCAAATAAGCTCAGCTAATTAGTCAATATTAGCTTGTGGGTTGATGAAGCAAGTAAGAGTTCGGCATCATGCATGCGAACCGTCTGCATGCACGTGGTGGAAATCATGCACAACAAACGTGTTTTTTACTAAACTCCCCTCTGGTAAACTGCGGTGAACTTAATTTTATTTATTTTTAATCTTATCTTGTAATCTTATAGCGGCCAAATGTCCTACGTACTCTTTTTCTTGGGCTTTCTATATATGCCAACATACCATCAAGTTTTCAGCACTTTCAACTTCCAACACCAACTAATTACCTTGTTGGAAATCCTCAACCTAGTCGTCGGCCCACATCCCCCACGCTCCTTCCATGCCCTTCCGAAAAAATGGGGCCCATAATGCAGATCAAGTTTGGTTGATTCCCCGTTTTCGTGGGCTCATCTATTGAGATGGCTAAGTCTGTCCTCCAAACCTATTATAATATGTCTTCTTACCGGCCGAACATGGCCGTGGACAAGTACACAGCCTACAATTTCTCAAATATTACATGGTCATCCTATGGTCCATACTTCAGTCAGGCACCTAAAATGTGTTGGGGAAAAATCAGGTTTTTAAATTTTATTTTTATTAAACCTTTTAAGGACCGCTCTCATATAATATATAGGAATACGTAATCCAGAAATCGTACCTTGAAAATTCGAGTTGGCTTTTTCCGCTGAAGTGATTTAGGCTTCTAGATCACGATCCGCCACCACCACTCCTGTTAGATCACGATCCGTCACCACCACGCTTGTTAGATCACGAACTGTCACCAATGATCTTCCAGGTTATGACTCAGGTTCGATCTGCACTTGACGTGTGGGCGCCTTTATCACTACCAAAGCAACTAGCACGAGAAAATTTTTCTCTCAACAATGGAGAGAAAAATCTTATTCTCTGATTTGTATAAAGTGGCTTCACCTTTTCCTTTTTGGGAAAATAAGCCTTATATATCTCCCTTTAGTGAAAACCCTAGGCTCCAAAGATTCCCCAAAATAAAGCTCACGTTACTTTTCATTTAATAGGGGACCCACCATGTAAAATAACATAAGGCCCCTTACACATAAGCTTATTAAATGGAGCCTCCCACTAAATGATATATTTAGGCTTTTGACCCAAATAGCTAGTTATCTTGCTTATTAGTCCAGCAGTGGTGCAATCAATTAAATGAGCTAACCCGGGGATCATTTGGGAACATACAATAGTAGCTACAATAATTAGGCCTGTAATTAAACTAGCCCAATTATTTAATTCCAAATCTACTCCACTAAAAGATTGGAACTGACTTCCATAATTGTATGCTCGAATAATAATTCGTCCCAAGCCACATTGATTTCTTTACTGCACAATCCTTTGTACCACATCGTTAATTAAATTGATATCTCAACTGTCCAATCAATTTAATAACATCTTATTCCTTGATCCTTACTGGTTTTCTCTAATGATCATTTTCAACATACTAAATATGTTGACACACTCTGGCCAGAGAATTCTATGATCAAGTACCGAAAAACCCATCAAGAGATGTGTTGTACAAATTCTATATTGTTAATCCATAACTCCAATACTCATAATTGTTCCCACCAAGATACCGGGTAATCTAGACTACAAGTATGTGTCATGCCCATTGGTAACTCAAATGGAATAACAATTACAATCATGAAATCATAATTAACTCAAGATTAAGATTACAGTAAAATCAACGCCTATGAGATTTAATAAGTCTGACAGTTATTACAAAGTTAATTAAATCTCATATGTGATCCTGTTCAATGTAGTCGTACTACATCAATAAATTCATACATGATTAAGACAAATCATTCAATGAATTTATTACAGTCTATACCTAAATAAAGTGCCCAACTTTATTTATCAACTGCGAACTAAATTTATTTAATCATAAGATAACTTGTATTTATGTCTTCTGTGAATCCACATGGTGATCACATAAATACATATAATATGATTAAATGGACTTTAATACAAGTATTAATGCAATTAAGATATTTGAATAAAATACCTCATTTATTTTATTAATCAGAAAAACTGTTTATTACAATTAAATAAACACATATGCTTTTAAAGAGCATATTTTCCCAACAATCTCCCACTAGCTCTCAAAGCATATTTGGCATCTCACGCATGCCCATGGATTCTAAGTGCAAGTTAAAAGGTTTCCCAGGTATGGTCTTAGTAAAAGGATCTGCCAAGTTTTGCTGTGACGCAATCTGAGTAACCTCCACATCACCTCTCTGCACTATATCCCTTATAAGATGATACTTCCTCTCAATATGTTTTTGTTTCTTGTGGTTCCTTGGTTCCTTAGATTGAGCTACCGCACCACTATTATCGCAAAATAGTTTAAGGGGTGCAGTTACAGCAGGTACCACCTCAAGATCTTGTAGGAACTTGCGGAGCCATACAGCTTCTTTTGCAGCTTCGGATGCAGCCACATATTCAGCTTCAGTTGTGGAGTCTGCGATACAAGATTGTTTCACACTCCTCCAACTAATAGCTCCACTTCCCAATGTAAACACATAGCCGGAAGTTGATTTTCTGGAATCCTTATCTGACATAAAGTCAGAATCAGTATAACCCACTGGAATGAGTTCATCACCAGAATACACAAGCATATAATTTTTAGTTCTTTTCAGATACTTCATTATATGCTTGACCGCAGTCCAGTGTTTAGGTCCAGGATTAGATTGATATCTACTAACCATCCCTACCGCAAAACAGATGTCTGGCCTAGTGCAAAGCATGGCATACATGAGACTTCCCACAGCTTCTGCATAGGGAACTCGTCTCATTCTCTCTATCTCTTCAGATGTTTTAGGTGATTGATCCTTAGAGAATGTAATTCCATGTCTGAATGGTAATAAACCAGTCTTGGAATTTTCCATGCTAAATCTAGCCAATATCTTATCGATATAGACCGCTTGAGACAAGGCTAAAGTTTTATTCTTCCGGTCTCGAAGTAACTTGATACCAAGAATATAACTTGCCTCTCTCAGGTCTTTCATATCAAATTGTTTTGCTAACCAACTCTTTATTGTAGTCAATACTCCTATATTGTTTCCAATTAGGAGAATATCGTCTACATAAAGAATTAGGAAGGCTACAGATTTTTCTTGAATTTTCTTGTACACACATGGTTCATCAATGTTCTGAATGAATCCAAACGATTTTATCGCTTGATCAAATCTGATGTTCCATGACCGGGATGCTTGCTTCAATCCATAAATGGATCTCTGCAACTTACATACCATGTGTTCTTGGCCTTTTTGTATAAATCCATCTGGTTGCTGCATGTAGATGTTTTCTTCAAGATGCCCGTTGAGAAAGGCAGTCTTGACATCCATTTGCCAAATTTCATAATCTAGCACTGCAGCAATGGAGAGCAGGATCCTGATAGATTTAAGCATAGCAACCGGAGAAAAAGTTTCCTCATAATCGATTCCCTCTTTCTGAGTAAACCCTTTGGCTACTAATCTTGCTTTAAATGTTTCCACCCTTCCGTCTACTCCTCTTTTTCTCTTGTAGATCCACTTGCATCCTATAGGTTTTACCCCATTTGGTGCCTCTACAAGTTCCCAGACTTTATTGGAATACATAGATTCCATTTCTTGATTCATGGCCTTTTTCCAAAATTCAACATCTCTATCTATTAGAGCTTCGTTGTAACTAGTGGGATCTTGTACATGTTCATCTGAGATAGCCGTATAGGTTTCTCCCAAAAGCATGTATCTCGCAGGTAACCTAGTTACCCTCCCACTACGACGAGGTTCTAAAAGTGATGGTTGTTCAGGGTTAATCCTGTGTTGATCATCTGGTTGTTGCTGTTCTTCCTGTTCTGTAACAGGCATTGAAAGCTGAGCATCAACCTGATCACCTGACAGTTCTTCAAGTATTACCTTACTCTTAGGTTTGAAGTTATTCATATAGTCTTCCTCGAGGGAAGTGAAATGTGTGCTCACTATCACTTTCCTATCTTGAGGACTATAAAATAAACCTCCCCTTGTTCCTTTGGGATACCCCACAAACATACAAACCTCAGAACGTGAATCCATTTTGTCTGCCTTTGGTTTCAGCACATGTGCTGGTGATCCCCAAATACGGACATGTCGTAAACTTGGTTTACGACCTGACCATAATTCTATTGGGGTTTTAGGCACTGACTTAGATGGAACTAAGTTCAAAAGGTAAACTGCAGTTTCCAGTGCTAATCCCCAAAAAGAGATTGGTAATGACGAATAACTAAGCATAGATCTCACCATATCCAAAAGAGTTCTATTTCTTCTTTCAGCTACCCCATTTTGTTGTGGTGTTCCCGGGGCAGTCAATTGAGATATAATCCCATTTTCAACCATATACTCTTTGAAATCTCCTGAGAGAAATTCACCACCTCGATCAGATCGAAGTTTCTTTATGTTCTTATCTAATTGCTTTTCTGTCTCAGCCCTATACTCTTTGAATTTCTCAAGAGCTTTAGACTTATGACGCATCAGATAAACATAACCGTATCTTGAGTAATCATCAGTAAAAGTGATGAAATACTCATAACCTCCTCGAGCTTGTACATTGATTGGTCCACATACATCTGTATGTACCAATTCAAGTGGTACTGTTGCACGTACTCCTTTTGCCGAGAATGGCCTTTTGGTCATTTTCCCTTCTAAACAGGATTCACAGAGTGGCAATGATTCATTTTCTAATGGACCCAAGAGCCCATCTTTGATCATTCTCTGTATCCTATTTTGGTTTATATGACCCAAGCGTAAATGCCAGAGGTAACATTGGTTGGAAGAAATATTTCTTTTCTTAGATAAATGTGTATGCTCATCATTATTTATCACTGTGTCATGCATAGAATGGATCAGTGGACTTAAATGATATAAATTATCTTCCAATGTACCAGAACAAATAAGTCTCTTATTTTGAAAAATAGAAACAGAGGATCCAAAATTTACAGTGTACCCTTGCTTTGACAAACAAGCTACTGAAATTAAATTCCTCTTAATGTCTGGAACATAAAGACAATTATTCAAAACTAAAGTCTCATTATTAAAAGATAATAAAACAGATCCAGTCTTCACTGCTGACACGAACTGTCCTGTCCCTAACTGCAGCTTGACGCTTCCTTCACTTATTTTCCTGGTTTCCTGAAACCAATAAAGTGAATTACAAATATGATTAGTTGCTCCTGAATCCAACACCCAAGTGTCAATAGGATTCTGAACTAAACAGGCCTCAATTACAAAAAGATTTCCCTCACCTGATTTCACAATCTTAGTGCAATCCTTTTTCCAGTGACCTTTCTGTCCACACTTGAAGCATTTGCCTTTCGGCTTGCCATCTTGCTTGGTAGACGGTCTCTTTTCCCAGCTTTCTTCTTACCTTTGCCTTTCGGCTTAGGCCCAGAAGATGAACTTTTTTCAGTAATATTTATGCTTCCCAGAGATTTCTCAGCACGATAGATCTCTTCAGCAGAATGAAGTTCGTTCATCAATTCAGTTAAGGTCATGTTTCTTTTGTTCATGTTATAATTGACCTTAAACTCCTTGAATGTTTCTGGCAGAGATTCTAGCACCATGTCAATCTTTGAGTTATCATCGATTTGTGCTCCCTGAATCTCAGCCTCATTCAAATAGTCCATCATTTTGAGGACATGATCACGAACTCTTGTGCCCTTCCCCATTTTACTGTTCATAATTCCTTTCAGCGCTGCTTGTCTCGCAGAGCGAGTACTCTGCCCGAACATCTGTTGGAGACTATCCATTATTTCAGTGGCAGTCTCCAAGTTCTGATGTTTGGTCTGCAGAATATTAGAAATCGAGGCTAAAATGTAGCACTTTGCCATTTCATTGGCCTTTTGCCATTTCTCATAAAGCCTCCTCTGATTTCTATGAGCATCATCTGCTGGAACTGGAGGGCATGGCTGGGTTAAGACATATTTATAATTTTCAGCAGTCAGGACAATGAATAGATTTCTTTTCCAATCTATATAGTTCTCTCCAGTGAGTTTGTTTTGACTCAGAATAATAGTAAGTGGGCTCAGGGAAGACATTTTCTGAAAAATAAAACATCCATGCATAAATAATTTGAAATAATATTCACAATAAATGACAAAAATGCAAAAAACCATAAATGCATTTTAATTTATTGTAACGATAATCTAGTACCGCTTTGACAAGCTATCCGTTGGGGAAGTCATGTCTACACTTACTAGACCCAATTATCCATTGGATTATTTACTTTCATGTAGAGACATGATAAATAATTATCGTTATCCTTTTGGGCCTAAATTTGTTAACAGAGCTTCGTTGGGAAGGTTAATAACAAATTTTAGTTGAGTGTATAACCATTATTTCAATCTACATATTTTTCATATCAATAGTCACCGTTGGGGTGAACAATCGATTGAAAAATATTTCAATTTTATCTTTGAAGAAGTTCATCAAATAAAATATCTAATATATATACCCTCCGTAGGGAGCATCACCGTATCATGAAGTCGAGGTATATATATAATTTTATTATTGAACTAACAATGGAGCCCGTGGGAAAAATTATCTTGAATTTTCCCTCTCCCACTCAATATTTTAAAATTGGTTTTTCCTTTTTAAAACATACATATTGTTAATTGCATGCTTCCTATAATATTATCTAGATGATATCAAATATTATTAAGCATATGCAAATTTCAAACAATATAATGAAATTCATTATTAATGAATGACATGTATCATTATGCATAGAGTGGCACTACCTATTCTATATGACATGTTATCATGGCATGTTATCATCCAAAACATAACATATAGAAAAACAATTAAATAATCTTAATTCATGGCTTTCCTAATAATGAAAAATACATTAACCCTAAGCCTAATCTTCATTGGGCTTCTTGTCAATGTCCATCTTCCATAAGCTTGTTTTTGTTAATGGACTAGGGGAAATTGAGCTTTTAAATTTATAATTGGTCCAATTTTAATTTTGAAAGGAAATAAATAAATAAATTATTTTATTTTTTTTATTTTTTTTATTAAAATAAAACTTTTGGACCAAAAATAAATTTAATGTATTTAATTTTGTCTATGCATTTTTAATCCATTAAGCCCAAATATCAATTGGGCCTAAAACTAGGATTCTTTAAGCCCAAAACTGTTTTTAGACTTAAATGCAAAAAATTAAAACTTGACTGCCCAAGTGAAAAATTATGGAACCATAGGGACCTCCATGATAAAAGCCATGAAACCCTAAATCCATATTTTTCTTTCTTTCTTCTTCCCCAGCCGCCATCTCCAAAATCCTCCTTCACTGTTCAGACGCCAGCCGACCTCCGACGCCGACGCCGACGCCAAACCAACTGCTGCCGCCTGGCCGGAAAACGTGCCAAAACCCGCGCGCAACTTTCTGCTGGCCTCGGCAGCGTTGCTTCCAGCTGCAGCACATGCAGCGCGCGCTGCTGGCCACGCTGGCCGCGCGCGCTGCTTGCTGCGCACAGCGCAGCGCGCGCCGCTGGCCAATGTTGGCCGCGCGCGCTGCTTTGCTGCGCACAACGCAGCGCGCGATGCTGGCCATTGCTGGCCGCGCACGCTGCTGCAGCATGCCCTGGTTTGCTGCCGCTGTCATAATTTCCGGCCTCCGTCGCTCCGATCTTGAAAATCTGAGATTAATTTACAAATTTCCTAGACCAATTTTGGCTTACAAAAATTCTATAACTGTAAAATAAATCAAGAGGGAAACATGGTGATAAAAAACCACCCCTCTTGTTACAGATCCAAAGAACAATACAAAAGAAAATCTAACCATGAATTAAGACAAACCATAAGCATGCTTTATTCATATATTAAATAAATAATATACATCTGAATAAATTGTGCCACTCTAATACATAAATTTCAAGATTAATTTCATACGAAATTCTTATATATTAATATGAGATGGCTCTGATACCAATTGTTGGGGAAAAATCAGGTTTTTAAATTTTATTTTTATTAAACCTTTTAAGGACCGCTCTCATATAATATATAGGAATACGTAATCCAGAAATCGTACCTTGAAAATTCGAGTTGGCTTTTTCCGCTGAAGTGATTTAGGCTTCTAGATCACGATCCGCCACCACCACTCCTGTTAGATCACGATCCGTCACCACCACGCTTGTTAGATCACGAACTGTCACCAATGATCTTCCAGGTTATGACTCAGGTTCGATCTGCACTTGACGTGTGGGCGCCTTTATCACTACCAAAGCAACTAGCACGAGAAAATTTTTCTCTCAACAATGGAGAGAAAAATCTTATTCTCTGATTTGTATAAAGTGGCTTCACCTTTTCCTTTTTGGGAAAATAAGCCTTATATATCTCCCTTTAGTGAAAACCCTAGGCTCCAAAGATTCCCCAAAATAAAGCTCACGTTACTTTTCATTTAATAGGGGACCCACCATGTAAAATAACATAAGGCCCCTTACACATAAGCTTATTAAATGGAGCCTCCCACTAAATGATATATTTAGGCTTTTAACCCAAATAGCTAGTTATCTTGCTTATTAGTCCAGCAGTGGTGCAATCAATTAAATGAGCTAACCCGGGGATCATTTGGGAACATACAATAGTGGCTACAATAATTAGGCCTGTAATTAAACTAGCCCAATTATTTAATTCCAAATCTACTCCACTAAAAGATTGGAACTGACTTCCATAATTGTATGCTCGAATAATAATTCGTCCCAAGCCACATTGATTTCTTTACTGCACAATCCTTTGTACCACATCGTTAATTAAATTGATATCTCAACTGTCCAATCAATTTAATAACATCTTATTCCTTGATCCTTACTGGTTTTCTCTAATGATCATTTTCAACATACTAAATATGTTGACACACTCTGGCCAGAGAATTCTATGATCAAGTACCGAAAAACCCATCAAGAGATGTGTTGTACAAATTCTATATTGTTAATCCATAACTCCAATACTCATAATTGTTCCCACCAAGATACCGGGTAATCTAGACTACAAGTATGTGTCATGCCCATTGGTAACTCAAATGGAATAACAATTACAATCATGAAATCATAATTAACTCAAGATTAAGATTACAGTAAAATCAACGCCTATGAGATTTAATAAGTCTGACAGTTATTACAAAGTTAATTAAATCTCATATGTGATCCTGTTCAATGTAGTCGTACTACATCAATAAATTCATACATGATTAAGACAAATCATTCAATGAATTTATTACAGTCTATACCTAAATAAAGTGCCCAACTTTATTTATCAACTGCGAACTAAATTTATTTAATCATAAGATAACTTGTATTTATGTCTTCTGTGAATCCACATGGTGATCACATAAATACATATAATATGATTAAATGGACTTTAATACAAGTATTAATGCAATTAAGATATTTGAATAAAATACCTCATTTATTTTATTAATCAGAAAAACTGTTTATTACAATTAAATAAACACATATGCTTTTAAAGAGCATATTTTCCCAACAAAATGTGCTCGATGGAATTGTTTAGCGCTAAACGCCTGAAATCGTACGAGTATACAAGAGTAGAGGAATTGAAGCTGCTTCTTAAATACTTGTATGAATCATCTGGAAAGCCTATTGTGTTGAAGGATCATCTTGCAGATGTGAGTCTCAACATTATAAGCCGTGTGGTGTTAACGAAAAAAATACATAAACGAGCAAGAAAATGGATAAATGGAATAAATGTGGGACACGACAGGAGTTTAAAGAAATGGCCAACGAATTTGTTGCTCTTAATGGGGTTATCCGAGATTCGATTCCTTGGATAAGGTTCTCGGATTTGGTGGGTAATATGAGGAGAATGAAGACCGTGGCCAAGAAGTTTGACATGTTTTTGGAGCATGCGATCGATGAACATAACGTTAGACGAAAAGGGGAAAATTATGTGACTAGCGACATGGTTGATGTGCTTTTGGAGCTTGCGGATGCTCCTAATCTTGAAGTTAAGCTTGAAAGAGAAGGCGTCAAAGGCTTTATAGTGGTACTTATTCAACTCTTTATTATTATTTTTCAAAAATATCTATTGATAATTTATTTGCTACAATTTTGAGGATACTGTTGGTTCAATATTTTTATGGGATGTCACTCTTTAATAGAACCTTGATAATCATCAATTTTATTCATCAAATCCTATATTTAGCAGGAGCATTGAATTTTACCTCATTTCCATGTAATCAGACTTGTACCAGACCTTAGTTCTAGTGAGGCTATGCTTTTACCGCTTGAGCTAAGTTTTTACCTCTAACTAAATTAATTCCTAAAAGATATATATGATTCTAGCACAAGATTTCTGATCATCAAATTCTTTCCTCTCTTTCTTGTAAATTATTACAGGACCTAGTAGAGGGAGCGACTGAGACGTTGGAATAGGCCTTCGCTGAACTAGTGAAAAATCCTGAAATTTTAAGCAAAGCTACAGAAGAGCTAGAAAGAGTAATTGGGAAAGACGCTCAAGTACTAGTTAATACATGGTCAATAGAGAGAGACCCTGCTCTGTGGGAAAACCCCAATGAATTTTGCCCTAAGATATTTCTTGGAAAATCAATTAATGTCGAAGGAAATGATTTTGAGTTCCTGCCATTTGGAGCAGGGAGAAGAATGTGTCCAGGTTACAGTGATGGGCTGAAGTTGATCGTTACAGTCATGGGCTGAAGGTGATTCAATCAAGTTTCGCTAATCTTTTGCATCGATTTACATGGAAATTGCCTGGGAATATGAGCAATAATCTAAGTATGGAGGAAGTTTTTAAGCTTGCTAATCTGAAAAAATTTCCACTTGAAGTTGTGGCTCAGCTAGAGGTGGCAAAAAATCCGTCCGGTCCGGATCCAGACCGGACCCGGCTCATACGGTCCGGGTTTTACCCGGCCCGTATTAATAAAGAAACCGGTTTCGGATTTTGAAAATTAATACCTGGATAATTTTGGGCACGGATCTGAGCATAACCCCAAAAACCCGGAACCCGGATCAGTACCCGGTTAAAATTTTTTAATTTTAAAAAATAAAATAAAAATATATATATCACATTACATTTACAAACCCTAAAGCTCTCATAAACTTGCACTCACAAAGTCGCCGCTCCCTCTCCTTCAACACTCCAAGTCAACTCCCTCATCTTCAACTCTCCAAGCCAAGTAGCCAACGCCCAGCAACAACAACCCTCACCCCTCCTCTTCAAACACACAAAGAAACCTTAAATCTCAATCCAAGAATAAATTAATAGAAATATTTTCTTATTCTTATTCTTCCTTCTTCTTTTTTCTCTCTCTCTTTTCCCACTTCTTAGATATGGTATGTGACCCACCGTGCACAGTACCTCCACATCACAGCCATGTTTGTGCAGCAACCGTCTTGTCAGTTTGTTCTTTGTTGTTTGATATTTTGAAATTTTCATATATTATATTGATAGTTGGTATTTTATTTGTCAATTGTAATTATTATGCTACTTAATTTAAGTTTTTGATGGAGAATGAAATGAATGAATTAAGGAAGAGATTGAATGAAATGAATGAATTTTATTTACTTCAAATTTACAAAGTAGATTGAAATAATTAAGATGTTGTAATAATTTATTACATTATTTTTCCCTTTTAATTCAATTTATGAGGGCAGAGGAAATCTGGATAAAAAAACCTGTGCCCGGATAGTGCCGGGCTTAGCCCGGCCCGCATATGAAAATTTCATACACGGTCCGGGTCCGAACAGCTATGTGTATCATGCGGGTCGGTCCCGAGCAACCCCAAACCCGGACCCGACCCGGACTTTTGCCAACCCTAGGCTCAGCCAAGACTTTCACCCCATCTTTACAATGTGCAATTATTGATGCCAAAATAATAAAATTACATAGCTTACAAAATAATAAACTTATGTGGCCTTGGTTTGCTCCTATTTTCCACACACTCAATCCTATCGTACTGTACTGTTATTAATAGTTTCTTTCCAAATTAATAAAATTTGTGCTTTTTGTGCACCTTTTTCTTATGAAATTCATGGGTGAAGCAGGCGCAGCTAAAATAAAATTAAAAGAAAATGAAGAATTAGCATACACAGAGGACACCAGAAATTTACGTGGTTCCGCTTTTAGTCTATGTTAACAGGTAAAAACAGAAGAAAAATATTTACTAGTGAAATAAGAATTACAAGTATTATAATATTTTTACCTCACTACCCAAAATCCTAATACACCCAATCTCTGAAATCACTAATCACTCAAGAGCTTTATGATTTTAAGCTCTCTAAACTCTCTCTCACAACTCTTGGCTTACTCTTTCAAAAGAGATTAAGGATTGAAGAAAAATGAGGAATACACAAATGCATGGGGAGCTCCCCCTTCTATAGCCAAAATTGGTTATTAAAATATATTTTTCCTTCTCAAATTAAGCGGCACCGCGTTATCAATTTGGCCAAATTAGTTGTTATATTAATTTATTTATTTTTCTTCTTGTGGCTTCTTCCTTGTCAAAGCCATGTGCCGCCATTTTTTTTTCTTCAATTGTTACGATGCCGACCACCATATGTTAAATTCAACATTTGTAGCTCTAATTATCTTTGACAGCCACCATATTTGACATTCTCCCACTTGCAGATTTAATTTAAAACCAATCATATCTCAACACCATCCTTTCTGCTTTGCCATTATCATATTGCTTATGTCTCTGTAAGGCCATAAAAGGATCTACTCCATACAAACTTTTCAGTATTGATTGATTTGGTCATAACGTCTATTAGGTTCTCTTTGGTATGAATTTTCCACAAATCCACACTTCCATCTTCCACTAATTCTCGAACAAAGTGGTATTGGAACCCTATATGTTTTGCCCTTGAATGAAATGATAGATTCCTTGAAATGTGTAAGGCACTCTGACTGTCACAAACCACATGAATTTTCTTTTGTTTGAGCCCGACTCCTCCATTAACCTTTGTATCCAAATAGCTTCCTTCCAAGCTTATATAGCTGTCATGTGTTCTGCTTCTGTTGTAGATAAAGCCACAACGGTTTGCAGTTTCGAAACCTAGCTTACAGCTCTTCCTGCAAGTGTAAACACATAACCAATAGTAGATGTTTTTTTATCAATGTCTCCTACAAAATCTAAATTTATATAGCCTCTGATAGTAAATTCTGATCCTCTGCAACATCTGAGGTTCCTTTGATATACTTCAAAATACTTTTTACAATTTTCCAATGCTCTCCTCCAGGATACCGCTCACACTGCTTGTGCAATGTATTGTCTTGTACATATCATAGCAAACATCAGACTCCCCATTGTTGATGCATACGGTAATCAAGACATCTTTTTCCTCTCTACTTCATTGTTAAGACACATAATTAAGGATTACTTGAAATTAATAGGAATTGGAGTAGAAATTGGCTTACAAACTCATATATTGAAGTGCTGCAAGATTTTCTTCAAGTAATTCTTCTAAGAAAATCAAATCTTTATGTTATTTCTGTCTCGAAGAATTTGCATTCTTAAAATCTTGTTTGCTGGTCCCAAGTCCTTCATTTCAAACTCCCTAACCAACTGTACCTTCAATTATTAGATTAGATCTTTGTTGGGGCCTGCTACTAACATATCATCCACGTACAATAGCAAAATAATGAAATTATTATCTTCAAACCCTCTTAATATGCACAATAGTCTGAACTAAGTCTGCTGTATATAAGGCTAAATATAAAGGAATCAAATCTCTCATACTAATATTTCGGCGCCTATTTGAGACCGTATAGAGATTTGTTCAACCTACAAACTAAGTTCTCCTTTCTCTTTTCAGTAAAACCTTCTAGTTAGAGAAAAAATGCAGTTTTCACACCTAACTGCTCTAGATGTGGGTTGTATGTAACACATATCGCCAAGACTACTCTGATTATTGTAAGTCAAACTACCGGAGAAAATATTTTGTTGAAGTCAATACATTTTTTTTTATCATATCCTTTCACCACCAATAGTGCACAATATAGCTCCACTTGGTCTTTGCTGTCACACTTGATCTTGTAGACCCATTTATTTCAAATAGCTTTTATTCTATGTGGTAGTTGTACAAGTTCACAAGTCTTATTCTTGTATAGAGCTTCAATTTCTTCTTACATTGCTGCCATCCACAAAAGCAACATCTGAGCTATTTAAAGTTTCGTGGAAAGTTGATGGCTTTATATCCTCTGTCAGAAGACAATATGCAATATTAATCTTTGTAACATACTCTGAGTGTCACGCTGGCATTCGTCTCTCATGACTTAACCGTCGAACGTTTAGGGCCTTGGACTCGACTTGTTCTTGTTCCTCATGCTCTGGTGCTGGCATTCATTTCTCATGAGTTGACCATTTAACTTCTAGGGCCTCGGACTCAACTTGTTCTTGTTCCTCGTGCTCTGGTACTATTTCAGAAGAATATGAATCTTCTGGATTATTTTCCACATGTATCGATACAATCTCTGACTTTTCCTTCACAGTGCTATCATTTTCATCTTTCATCTGTAGTTGATCTTCTACAAATATAACATCTCTGCTGACGACTATCTTGTGAGCAGTGGGGATCCCACAAATGATACTCATTTACTCCATTAACATACCCTAAGAAGATACACCTCCTGGATGTTGGATCTAGTTTTGTTCTTTCTCGGGCATTGTACATCACATACACAAGACATCCAAATGCATGTAGATGAGAGTAATCAGCTGGCTTTCCATTCCCTTCATCGGTGTCTTCAACTCGATTGTTGTTGATAGAGATCGATAAACAACATAACAAACAGTTTTGGCTGCTTTTGCCCAAAATGAGTTAGGTAGACCAATAATCCATAATATAGCTCTTATTCGTTCTGCAAGAGTTATGTTCATCCGCTTCGCCACTTCATTCTGCTGGGGATTGTATGCCATCGTGAATTATTTCTGAATACCTTCTTGCTTACAGAAAGTAAGAAACTCATCGTCTGTATATTATCTATTGTTATTTGTCCTCAAGCACTTGATCTTTTCCTGAATTCAAGTTCAACTTGCGCTTTAAATTCTTTGAACACTGGAAACACATATGACTTTTTCTTGATTGGATACACCCAATATCTCCTAAAATAATCATCAATAAAAGTTATCAAGTACTTTGCACCTCTCATAGATATGTCTGGTGATTCCCAAACATCAGAATGAACTAAGTCTAGAATATAGTTACTTCTGGCGGTGAATCTATTGAACCTCAATCTATGCTACTTACTTGTAACACAGTGCTCACAAAATGGTAAGTTAACCGATTTGAGCCTAGGAAGCAACTTTTGCTTAGAGAGAATTTTTAAACCTTGTTTTGACATGTGGCCAAGTTTGAGATGTCACATCATCGTCGACTCTTCTCCATTTGACGCGACACGAGTATAAGCTTTTTGTAATATTCCTCTTTTAAACATGAATAGATTAGCACCGATCTTTTCCGCCTTCATCAATACAAGCGCGCCTCTAATTATCTTCATCATTCTGCTTTCCACATGAGTATTGAAGCCAAGACTATCTATTTATCCTAAAGACAATAAATTCTTTTTCAGCCTTTTGACATGTCGTACATCCTCAATTGTGCGAACCATAACATCAAATATTTTTATTTTGGTAGTACCAATACCAGCGATTTTCATGGCATTATCATTATCCATGTATGCAGATCCTTCTGAGATAGCTTCATATTTGTGGAACCATTCTCTCCGAGAGGTCATATGTCAGATAGTTCCCAAGTCTATAAACCATACGTCAGATAGTCGTTTTCTACTTTCTACAATAGTTGTTGCCTTGCTGTAGAGAATTTCGCCATTATCTGAGGTATTTTCTATATACCTTTTATTATTTGATGACTCAATCTCTTCACCCTTCATTCTTTTCTAATTATTCGAACACTCTTTCTTAATGTGTCATTTCCTGCCACAATTGTAACATTTGACATTTTTTTACTTTTGGATTTTGATCTACTATAATTGTGACTCCTACTAGGGCTGCATTATGTTGATCTCCCTCTCGTCACCGATAATGCCTCCGATTGCTGCGAACTCACCTGTCTATCTTCCTTGTTCTTCCGCCTACTCTTCTTATTTAATACAGAGGCTGTAACATCGTCGAAGACTAGACTATCCGCTTGGTTGTTGTTTGTCAGATTGATGGTGAGTTGATCATACGAATCGGGTAGACTCTTAAGTAAAAACTCTGCACGTTAATTTTTCTTTATCTTATGACCCAACATTATGAGTTGTGAAAATCGATGCA
Organism: Citrus x changshan-huyou; assembly: GCA_039657385.1. Taxonomy (NCBI): domain Eukaryota; kingdom Viridiplantae; phylum Streptophyta; class Magnoliopsida; order Sapindales; family Rutaceae; genus Citrus; species Citrus x changshan-huyou. The sequence continues at coordinate 15,373,974 of CM077547.1, read as the reverse complement.
GATTCTATCATTCGAAGAGTGTAAAGTTTTCTCTTCAAGAAGATTTTGTTGTGTAGTGATTTAGTCTCATATAGTTTCATGAAAGTATCTCATATTTCCTTTACTGTCTTTTTTTCGCCACACTAGATAACACTTTATCTGCAAGTGCTAAGTGTAGATCAGTAATTGTATTACTTTCCATCTCATTCCATTTGTCATCAGTTATCTCCGTGGGCCTTTCGCTAATTGCTTGGCAGCAATTAGCTACAACCATTTCACCTAAACAATAACTGTATACGTGAACAGTCCCATATTTTGCAGCCATCGCTTTTCACTACAAACTGCTTTTGCTAGAATCAGCTCCCACCGTTTCACGTAAACAATAACTGTATATGTGAACAGTGCCATATTTTGCTGCCATTGCTTTTCACCACAAACTGCTTTTGCTAAAATCTGCTCTCACCAATTCACGTAAACAGTATCTATATACGTGAACAGTGTCATATACATAAATAGTACCATATGTGTGAACAATAATGTATATGTGAACAGTACCCCTCTTGCTCTAGAAAATACAACCAGTAGCTCTAATACCACTATTATAAAATTAATAGGTGAAGTAGGGCCGCAGCTAAAATAAAATTGAAAGAAAATGAAAAATAAGCACACACAGAGGACGCTAGAAATTTATGTGGTTCAGCTTTTATCCTACATCCACGGGTAAAGATAGAAAGAAAATATTTTACTAGTGAAATGAGAATTACAAATATTTTAATATTTTTGGCTCTTTACCCAGAACCCTAATACACGCAATCCCTCAAATCATTGATCACTCAAGAGCTTTATGATTTTAAGCATTCTAAACTCTCTCTCACAACTCTTGGCTCACTCTTTCAAAAGAGATTGAAGATTGAAGAAAAATGGGGAATACACAAATGCATGGGAAGCTCCCCTTTTTATAGCCAAAATTGGCTATTAAAATATATTTTCCCTCTTCAAATTAAGTGGCACCACCTTATGTTAAATTCAACATTTGTAACTCCAATTATCTTTGACAGCCACTATACTTGACACTTTTATTTCATTCAACTGCAGAACCTCAATATTCAGGTTTCTCCAAAGGGTATGTAATATTTTCATAATCGATTTTAGTTTAAAAATATTGTGTTTTGTGTTTGTCAAATCATCTCTCTTTTGTGTTCAAAATATTTGAAAAAACCTTGCATTCAATTTTAATTAGTAGTTTGGGTAGAGAGATTTGAAAATCGTAGGTTTTGATAATATTATAGCCATATATTGCTTGTAATGATGTGTTCGTAGCTCGTACTCATAATTGAAAAATATAAATTATCACTACTACAAAAAAAGTTATAGATGATGTTTAAATCAACCTTATGATAATGAAATAAAATTAGTCATCTTTGTAGCAGTAATCTAAAATTGGGTACAAAAAATGACGCATAAAAAGAGTCATCTAATTAGTATCTAGATGACTCATTTCTCAAAAAAAGAGTCTCTAATGTTGTAAAAGAACTGTCCTTCCTTCGACTATAAATGACTCATTTTAAGTAGTGCAAGTCAACAATAGATGTATCCTAATATGAGTAGATTACTAAAAATCTCAAATGGTTGTTGTTGTTGTTGTTATTATTTATGCTAACCTGTAGTGCAATAAATATTTTTGAAAGGCTATCATATAAAAATAAATATTCATCAAGCAATTGTATTAATCATGTATAGATTGGTACATTACAAACAATACTAAAAAATATTGTGTTTACAATTCCCAAATTAAAGTAACTAGATATCCATAAATCTTTTTTTTTAAAAGAAAAATATTACATTCCTCACAAGATCAACAAAATGTGGCAATCCTGCTGGCTACTCCAATAATCATGCCGAAGCCACAAAGAGTTGTAGAGTGCAACCTTTTTTACAAGCCCTCCTTGATTACAATAAGAAAATAATTTTATAAATCCTTTTAGTATCTTATTCAAAACAAAGACAACAAGAAAGATATAGATAAAAGATAATCCTGTTTATTACTAACCTCGCAAAGTCATTGTGTTACAAAATTTAGCAAAGAATATTATGCCATATGTGCTCTACCTATTTTCTTACTTCATCAATATCCTTTTGAGTGTAACTGTCTTGTCCAAAAAACTTAAATCATATACAAAATAGTCAATATTCATACATGCATCAATGTTATCAAATCTATTAATTTTAAAAGGATAAGCAAATGACTACCGCATTTTTCTCCATGCAAAATCCAATTACTATAACTTTCATCTATACTTTTCAAATACAAATGATCCATTATCTCATCAACAATCTAATGTTTTGCATTTCCAATTTCATACATGGACATAGTATGTGATTAGAATTCTTTGCATAAATCACTGCAAAATTTAGAAGTCTTCCAACACCAACCTCATGATCTTTTGACCTTTGATTCGTAGACATCCAAGATTCCGAATTTAAAATATAAATATATCATACTAAAATATTTCACATAATCTCTTCATGATTGTCTATGTCCTAATTTGAGAAAAAGTAAAATATAGGACCTCAATATTATTATCCTAGTTGAATCATATTAATAAAACATCAATTTACTAAAGCACATAACAAATAGATCGAAACTAGACGGACACGAAGTGTCAGAGACTAAAGCACAAAAAATCGATAGCTACCGTGTTAAGCATTTGCATTAAATGTTAAGCATATGAAAAAATATTTTGGTATTTGTATCTTCTTTAAAATATGTGCATATAAACGTTACGAACTCCTTCATAAAATATAATAACTTTAGTGTTCAGCCATATTTTCAATATCTATTATTTAAACATGAATAAATTAAATATAGAAAAAAAAAGCACATGTAGACCACCCACAAACTGACAATCTATCACCTTCTTTCACAAGCATGATTTTTTTTTTCTTGAAACACAAACATAGATTTTATTAACCAACATAATAAGAGTACAAAAAATACAACAAGAGATCATTTTATTGATTTAGATCTCAATTTATAGAAACCCTTACAATACATAATTGATGAAGCCTTTGCTTGCACACTGGAGAACAAGATGAATTAAGTTTACAAGAGATATCTATACAGGGCATCTCCATAATAATGTGCACAATAACCTAGAGCTATATGAGATATGCCTTCTCAGCTCTTTTTAATTTCTCTCTATCACCAGATTTTAACTCTTCCGATCAGTACAAAAGTGGATCCTTCGCAAAGATCAAAATTTTTTAGCTTAAGACTTTTTGGATCCGAACTATGAAAGATTGAAATTTAGAATCAAACCACAACATAACAACTAAAATAAACTAAAGCCACTACAAATCGACTATATAAACCACTACAAAATGAGATTTGGGTAGAGAGAAACAATCATAAATCTTAGATCTAGATGGATATAATACCTCTCATTAAAAGGGAAGACAAAAAACTCTAGAAAATAAAAGTAAAAAGAAAAAAATCACCGAAGAAAGATGGTCTCCCTTCGACATAGAGAAAGAAGCAATGTTCACAAACATGATTAAACAAAAGAAAAGAAAATACCTTTATGTAGAGACCAAATGTTTCAAAATCCAAGTTGAAGGTGGCCCAATGCTTCAATATTGTTAGTGTTGTGGTCTCAAGTTTTATAATCTTCTCCTCAAAATGTGTGGTCCAGAGCTTTAAGATATCTTCTTTCACCTCACTTCAACCATGTGTGAACAGTTAGGGTTTACTATTTTGAGGTTGTATAAATAATGGGTGAAATTAGGGTTTATAACTTGGAAGTTGAAGACAAGAAGATGTTTTATGTGGGGGAAAGAGAATTTTACGGGCAAAGATCGTGAAATTTCAGAATAATTGAGGGAGATGTTGATTGTTAAGAGAATTTTACGGGCAAAGATCGTGAAATTTCAGAATAATTGAGGGAGATGTTGATTGTTTTAACTCAATTGCTATTAATGTCATGTACAAATGTACACAACAAGTAATAAAGTGATGAATATTCAAGATCGTCTCCACAAGGACTGATGTTACTAGAAATGCCACAGCAATCACGATGGTGCAAACTTCCTTTATCTAAAGAGAAATCTAATTAAAGTTGATTACTATCGAAATTAACAATATTAATAAAATAAATGTAATAATAAAGTAAATTAGATGAATTGCGTAAAAAGAATTTAATGGGAATGAGGTAGCTGAATGATCAAAATCTCTTCATGGGCTGACTGTTTTGTTCAAATTAACACCAGTTGCTACAACAATTCCTATCCTACAGCACTGGGCATAATTATTTTGCATACTCAGCTGTCGCTTGTTGGACTTCTCATACCCTTAAGCACCCTAACAATGACCAATTATTATTTCACCTAAGGTATGGCATTATAAACATACACTCTCACTGCCCTACAAGGTGAATTCCTAAATCTAGTTCTTCACAAATCTTAACTCAAGTGTGGCCCTTTTGGGACTCAAGTTAAACTCAATTCAGGAAACTTAAATTAAGATCAAGTATTACTATAATAATTTCCACTAAGACATGCCCTTTTGCGGCTCTCTCTTAACTTGAACCATTAAATGGGAGGTCCACCGAAATAATGATTGTAATATAAGCTACTAGAGCAAAATGCTACAGCAATGTTGCAACAACTCATAAGAACTGTCAAGAACCCATTGAGATTTGTTTGTCACTCAACTACAATTAAATTTAGTTCATACTTTAAAAAAGAAAAACAAACAGTAAAGTATCAGCCATGAAGTATATCGTTTCAATCAAAGAGTAAAAAATGGAATAAGTAAAGAATGATGAAAATTGAATCCAAATAGTTCTGCCGATTTCTTCACTGGTGCAGACTTGTTTTCCCTTGAATTCTGATTTTTCCTTCTTTTCCTCTTGATTTCTTCGATGTTCATTCACCGCCCCCTTTTCTATATGATGTGTGTTCCTTTTATAACTGAAAACTATGGTAAAAAGAAGCATATGGCATGCATAAGTCAGATTAGGAAACTGCAGACCGCGATTCTGCAAGTATCCCGCACTAAATTTTCTCTGTCGTTGTTCTCGGATTGCTACAGCAATGGTTGCTACAGCAACGACTACAACACTACATTGTTCCATATTTGTTTCAATTCTTTTTGTAGTCATGTTCTTCTTCATTTTTGCCTATTGCATCAGCATTCCTTCCATGAAATATGAGCTTCTGGACACCTACAATTATGCACACAATTTAAGCACGAATTATTCTAAATCAAGCAAAAATTATTAAGACTAAACTAAAATGAATGTTTATGCAAAATGTAACAAAAATGCAATAGAAACACATTATTTACTCTCTAAGTAATATTGATTTAAGTCTAGAATTGTCATAATAACTCTCATGTCATAGAGTTATCAGGAGACAAGAGGGTGCTCGTATTTCGTTGAAAACAGAGAAAAATGAAAAGGGAAGGTTGAGTTTTTATACTTGAAAATAAATGACAAATTTTAAAAATAAGGTCACCTTTTATTTAATTAAAGATGACTCGTTATTTAGGGATGAGTCATTTTTATATTGTAAGTAAAAATAATTTTATAATAGATGACATTAAAAAATAAATAAAAGTCATCTAAACTAATAGATGACAATTAATAGCACGTGCATCGTGTATTACATGTCATCTTTGTCATGTTTTGAAGTAGTGTATATGTTGATTCCAAAAATTTGACCGTACAAGAAGAGTTGAGGAATAATTGTTTCACTTAAGTAATAGGCTATCCGAGGGCGTTATTGGTGTAAACTTAATGATAAAAAATAAATAATAGGAGAGAAAAAAGAGATTAACAAAAAAAAAAAAGCTCGGAAGATTTAATGCCCTTCTTCCAATATAAAATTTTCTCCTTCTCTACGAGACCTCTTTATATAAAAGAAATAATCAAAAGTATAACTAAGTTAGGAAAATTAAGCTTCTATCTTATAGAATTTGAGTTTGGCAAAGATTAGGACTTATTTTGTTTTGTTTAAATTAGGAAATATTATTAGATGCGGGTCTCAGACTCGAGGCTCATTCGTTTATGTCATCGGGTAGAATTTAGTAAAAGTATAAGTTTAATAAATTCGACTCTATAGTAGCTTTGGTATATTATTTCAAATAGAACTTATTTAATTAGAGCTTTTATAAGTAGAGATTTTACTATAAAAAAAATAGTAATTGTTTGGTTGTAAATAAGAGCTTTTATTAAAAATTATAAAATTATTTTAATAGGTAAATTATAAAAAATTTTAAAGTTCTGTCATGAAAATAATGAAATAAAATTATCGAATAAGTAAATGACATTTTAGATATTTTAATATTTTATAAAAGCTTTTCAATTTTTACTCTCAAAAACCCAAAATTTAAAATTTTACCAATAGAAGCAAAATAGCTTATTTAATTTTCTAAAGTTTTGTTCAAAAAACAGTCAAACAACAAAATAAAAATGTTAAAAAAAACTTATAAATTAAATAAATACTTACAATTATTAGATAAATTATACCAAACATGCACTTAACTACTTTTATCAATAATCCTAATATATAGCTTATTGTTCTTTTGATATTTTGAAGCCTGTCTTGGACCTATAAGTTCGTTAAAAGCTTCTTCTTCTTCTTTTTTTTTGTATTTGGTAAGACTCGAAATAGACTGTGATTAATTTGATTGTATGTGTAAAAAGATTTACTGAAGGTATATTAATTTATGCACTACACTTGCTTGTAGATTTTAATAGCTTCGTACGAACTTAAGGTTTCATTGTTAGCAAAAATTGTTGAATCATATTTAATAGGTATTTTCTAGTATGACTTCGTCTGATTTTAGGATGTATTCGGTGCGAAGCACTATAGAGTATTTTTGTAATTTAAGTGTTGTAGAAAAAAAAAAAAATTAGGGTGTTTGTTATTAATTATTAACTATGAGATAAAAGTTGATGAAATTTGTAAGCATAATTATTTAAAATTAATAAACTCTTGTTAAAAAAGTATAAAGTATTTTTAAATGACTATTAAAAACAATAAAATCAACTGAATTTTTAAAATTTACAACACGATTTATCGTAAACGAGACTTAAATAGAGATGGCAAAAATTCCCATGGGGATGGGTACCCTTGGGGATTTTTTCCATTCGGGGAGGGTACATGGATAATTTTCTACCAGATTTTTTATTCGAGAAAGGGACGAGGAAATTTTTTTACACGGTTTCTTATTCGGGAAAAAGACGGGGATGAGGTGCAATCCCCATCCCCTCCCATCCCCATTTCCCCCGTTTTTATTTTTATTTTATTTTTTAAAAATTACTAGTAAATAAATAATAAAATTTAAATTATATTATAAAATTTTAAATATTGGTAACAATAACAAATATCAAAATACTTATATTAAACTTTTAGGCCTAATTAACTAATTAAAGTTTTAAATTTTTATTTAGAACATTAAAAAGGCCGGGTAGATTATATTAGTCCAAAAATTTTGCTTTAGTTTTAATTTCGTTTTATTAAAAATATTAATTAAGTATCTACATTTATTTTATTATCGATATAAAAGTAAATTCTTTTTTCTTTTTATTGTAGGATTATGAAGATTAACAAAGATTATTTTTTTTGATAATTTGTAATTTGCATGTGACTTTTGTAATGAATCAATGTTAATGTAAGATATATTTCGAACTTTATTTTTATTTAAATTTTCTATTTTAATATAATTAACTCAAAATCGAAAATAAAAAAAAATGTATTCGCTATTCGGGGATCGGGGACCTTCGGAGATCCTCTGTTATTATTCGGGGAAGGGATGTGGATTCTTTCAAGCAATTCTAATGAGGACGGGGAGGGGACGGAGACATACGCAAAATATTAGGAATGAGTACGGGGAAATTGGTCTCCTCCCCTCCCCTACCCATTGCCATCCCTACACTTAAACCATATCATATTATGCACACTTTATTAAGATGTAAGGTATTAGGTTGTAACTTTTATTTCTTCCAAACGCAGAACCTGAGCTTCAATCTTCAAGTTTCTCCAATGCGTAACTAAGATTTTCATAATTTATTTTTGTAAAAATTTGTGCTATTTTAAGTGTCCAAAATATAGTCAATCTTTTGCTCGTGTCTTTGAAATGACTCCAATATTTACCCATGCCATGTCGAGACCCGTATGTCTTGGGTCTATAAGTTCGTTGAGAATAGTTTTTGTGCTTTACAAGCAAAATAAGGCTTCAGAAAGACTATGATTTTAATATTGAAATAATATGTGCAAAAGACCCGTAGATTTCCAACTTCAATATCAACTTGATCAGGTTTTTGTATACTTCAGATTCTTTAATTATATGGTTTCACAGTTGTGCTTCATAATAAGGGGGAAAAAAAATAGCACAATGAATAATTATTTACTTAGCAATTTTGAGATAAGCTTCCATTGAATAACTGAAATTACAAATTGAAAGCTTTCCCTCTGCTCTATGGAAGCAAGCTTATACAAATACTGGCTAGAATTACGATTTATGAAAGGCTCATACAAACACCAATAGAAGCACTTAATCAGGTGCTACCAGCTTAAATAAAGTTTAAGCAATTTCCACACCATCAATTAACGACGGTAACTAACACTTGACAATAAAAAAGACTATCACTATAGTTGAGTTCCAATCTAATGCGCGACTGCACACGTGGCGAGTGTTCATTAGCAGGATTGTGGTCCCCACGATGTGGCTCCACCAATTATAAATCGCCATGCACGTAGTCGCACGCTATAAGATACGTGCAACAAAGTGTACCTAATCGAAATCCATCACCGGTTACTCGATTCAGAAACCATATTATTTCAAACTCTTTCATGAATCATAGTTTGAGGAATACAAACTCTTCAATTGCAGGCACCTTTCCTATTTCCTTGAGGGAATCCTGATTTGGTTCTTCATCAACGCCGATTGCCATGATCCCATGATTCCTCCTGAAAGTTCTTCCTACACTCATGAAGTTCACATTGACATTATGCTCACCAAGTATGTTCCCAACCTTGCCAATCATGCCAGGCTGATCAACCTGCCGGCACAGGATGAGGTTCCCTTCCAGGCTCGCATCAACACCAAATGATCCCACGCGTGTCAGGTGAGGTATCCCAAATTTCACTTTCCCTTCAATGCTTATCTCTCCATTTTCTGAAACAGCAGCTGCAAATTTGGAATCCACGTTGGATAACTGAACCTGGATTGAATCGATAGGGAACTCAGGGGACGAGTCAGCTACCACACGCTCTTCGCTAATCCGGAGGCCTTTCTGTTTAGCTGTGAAATCTGCATTGACAAGGTTGATGAACGAGGCTGATATCGGTTCAATGATGCCTTTTGTGATCATAGCTCGGAGAATTCTTGTGTCCAAGTCATCAGGGTCACGAGCTGATCGGTAGATAAGCTTCACAGACTTAATGCCACTCCCTCCGGATACCAACTGCACAGCCAGCCTGCCAAGCTTCTTAGCTAGCACAACATAAGGAGCCAACTCTGACAAGACCTCTGATGGAACCATGGGAGCATTTATTGCAGTAGCAGAAAGCTCTCCCCTCAATGCTCCGACCACAGCCTCTGCTATTTCAATAGCTACACCTTCCTGATACATTTTATTTCTCAAAAAATTTCATTAATGCATTGAAAAATAACGAAACAATGCAATATGAAATATTAATAAAAGAATAGATAAAAATCATACTTGTGCCTCTTTGGTGCTAGCTCCAAGATGAGGAGTGACAGTAACATTCTCATGTTGAACTAGTTTGCTGTCTTTGGCTGGGGGTTCTTCCGTAAAAACATCAAGTGCTGCCTGCATTTTGATCATGTCAATGCAAGAAATGATCATTGATCTTTTGGTGCATAGCATTACAAAGCTCAAAATTTAAAGCTAATAATCTTTTGAAGAAGGGTCATAAATTGGGTAATTAAGATAGCTTGCTCTGCCTTCCCATTTTGGCGTTCGCATGTAAAGGTGTATGTTGGTCTTATGACTTGGAACTCCAGCAAATGTTAGGCTATTCATTGTTTGTATAAATTCCCATTTTAGGTAACACATTGTAACAGAGTGTAATTCGGGTAAATCTTAAATTTCTACAAAATCATTATAAACATTTATATTTGTCAAAAAATCTACGAAAACTTAATAAAGTTCGTCAAAATAATTCCTATTAAATGTGGATCAAAGACTAAAAAATTGATTGAGAAAGAAATGAAACGTAAATGAGAAGTCAGTAATCGAACAGAAGATCTTGACTCTAATAAATTGTTAGTTAAAACTCAATTCAAAAACTTAAACTAATATGAAATCAACATTTGTATTCAAATCAAAATTAACATCCGTTAAATTGTGAAACATACCTGAGCAACAACGCCACTATCAAGTGCCCTGACCAAAGCTTCTTCATCAATAACACCACCTCTAGCAACATTAACAATTCTAACTCCTTTCTTCATCTTAGCAAAAGTTTCATCATTGAAAATCTTTGAAGTGGTCGGGTTGAGAGGCATGTGAAGCGAGATAAAATCAGCAGTGGCAAGGGCCTGATCAAAAGAAACCAACTCCACACCAACAGCTCTGGCTTTGTCGGCTGGGGCATATGGATCATGTGCAATTACATTCATGCCCAAACCTTTTGCTCTTCTTGCAACTTCAGACCCAACTTTACCAAATCCCATTACTGCTAGTGTCTTTCCCACTAATGATACTCCCACATACTTGCTTCTAAGCCATTTTCCTGCCATCAATTTAATGTTAGCCAATGCGTTCTTAGCATAGGTTTATAACAAATGAAGCAAATTTGAATGCTTGAAGATCATCAACGAAAATTTTTTCTAACTCCAAGTTATTCAGAAAAAGTAATATGATGATTATCAATTTTGTATCACAATCTGTGCATCTCAAATTATGTGAAACTGATATAGAGCACATATATATGTCGTTTGTCACATTATTATGCTGTCTAACGAATAAGAAATGAGATTGTTCTAGTAGTGCATTTATCTAGTGGTAATATAAATGGGGTAGAATCGGAATGGATTAGAATGAAAATTAGAAATGAGGAATGGAAATCAAAATAAATTATTTACTTTGGGCTGCTAGAATTATAATCGAAATAGACTGTATTTTTATTGATTGTTTACTTTGTTTTGGAATTAGAATAGATTGTTATAAATTATTACAATGCCCTTAGTTAATTGTTGTCATTATTATCATTATTATTTATTATAATTATGATTATTATTTTTATTTTTATTGTTAATACTAATTATTGTTACTAATAATAGTATTAATAATATTACTAATATTCATGATGATGACGACGACGATGACATTTTTAACTAATGCATGAGCATAGTCAGTTGGACAATCTACGAGCCGCAACGACAATTGATGGGTATTGTGTACAATGGGTGACGATCAATGGCATGAGGCTTACGATCTGTAGCAGTTCGTGGCATGCATTTGACAAGATCTGCGTGCAACGATGATGTGCAACAACTAGCTCTACTGTACCGACATGTGACAATGCTGCTGGTTCTGATCATGGCTACTGTTTTGGTTTAGTTTTTTCTTTTTTAATTGAGGATAAAATTGGGTTTATGAATTTATTTGGAGAGTAAAAATGTCAATTCTGCGGAGTCTGATTCCCAATCCTTTTAGAAATTAAACTCCCATTTTCTAATTTCACTTTATTATAAACCCCACTTAAATAATTCCCTTTCCCATCCTAATTTTATGGAATAAACAAAAACAATGATTCCAATTCTAAGTTCCGCTCAATTCAAAAAGTAAATGTAATAAATCAAAGTTTCATTTGGATTAATAATTTATCAACATATATAAAACACATGCTAGACATTTTAGTGGACCCTAAACTTGAAATTACTTTATTTGGTGGGTAGTATCCAGTCACCTTCCTCTACCAATAATTGAGAAAATTTTCTATCGCATGAATGGACAACACCTCCAAGAGTGGACAACACCTGTTACTTCTACTGACAACTTAGATAGAAAATGATGGAAATTTTCATAAAACAAAAATTTATTTCGTCTTTTTCATGTGAAATAAAATGATGACCCACTAGCGAACCCACCACCGGCTGGGTACAAAAGCACCTTGGGTGATATACTATTTTATTTATTTGTTTTTTTCTCCAAGAACAACAGATCGAATAAAATTCAAAGCATTACCAACTACCAAAAACAAAGAGAAAATAATTTAGTATGTATGAAAGTGGCAAATCGCCCCCCGCCAGATCTAATAACTATACAAAAAGACAATTTTTGGCATTCAATTGATTTATAAAAACGTGTAAAATAAATTACTATCAAAATTACAAAAGAACCAAAAAAAGATTTTAAATAGTTAGGTATTAACAAAAATATTTCTAGCCAAAACTATGCTCTCTGGAGCATTAAAAAAAAAAAAAGCATATTAATTTCTTGTGGAAGTCATTTAATTGAGATAATAAAAAATTTTGTGTTGAAAACAAAGATTTGAGGTTTGAATTTTGTTTACATGTGTGCCGGGACAAGACTGGATTGCCGTTAGATTAAATCCAAAAAAAGAAAGGAGCATATTAACTTCTTTTCATTGAACATTTCCTTCTGCAAACGAAATTAGATTGAAAATAAAATAGGAAAAAAGAAAAATCTTAATTCAAGTAACAAATTTAAGCAACTAAAAACTTGCAAGCAGTCAAAAAATTGTCTGAATTTTATATGACAAGGTTAAAATTTTTCTTAACATGTTTAACAAGCGACAAAACAAAGAAACTAAAACTTAAAAAGGCCAGAATAAAAATTACATAACTAAAGGGAACTAGATTCTAATCTTCTTTCTAATGGCTATTGTGGGGTAAGGGTCCCTTGACGGTGGTGGAACTAGATTCCTCTATATGGGGCCTGTGAGGGTCAGTTTGCTGTAAATAATAATTATATGTATTGTATAATATAATAAAAGATACTTTTAAAGGTAAGTATTTTGTTATAATGGATGCCGTTATTACCAGCTTTAATGGAAGCATCAGCCTGAGAAACATTTCTGGCCATGGAAGCAAGCAAAGCGATCCCATGTTCGGCGGCCGCCACCGTGTTCGCTATCGGAGCATTAACAACAAGACAACCGAACTCAGTAGCAGCTTGAAGATCAACATTGTCAATGCCAACGCCAGCTCTCCCAACAACTTTTAACTTCCCATTAGCGGCCTCAAAGACACTTCTCGTCACTTTAGTGCCACTCCTGACGATCAACGCGTCGCACTGCGAGATCTTCTCGCAGAGCGCTTCCGGGGAAAGATCGTACAAGCACTCAACGTTGCCGAAGCTGCGCAGGATTGCAAGCCCGGCTTCTCCGAGCTTCTCGGAAACTAGAATTGTCGGCTTTGGTGTTACGGCCTGGAGGTTTAGATCGTCCTGGAATTTGGAAACCGGAAGCTCTGATGTTTCCAGGGCTGTTTGTAACGAGTTTCTGATGGTGAATGAAGGAGGAGTGGTATAATTGGAATTATGAGAAGAGAATTTTAAGGAAATGGGTTTAGGGTTTGTGTTGTGGAGGAAAGAGAGGAGGGATGATTTTGATGAGTTTGATGATTTTGATCGGGTTGTGAAGATGGATTTGATTGAAGAAGAAGAAGAAGAAGAAGCCGCCATGGCTGTGGAGTTTTAAGGTTTTGTTTTGGGGCTTGGCTGTGCTGGCTTTTGTGAGCTGGGCGGTGAAGAAGGTTGTGTGTGTGAGATTTTTATAGTAGAAAGTTATTGACCTTAGAACTGGATTAATTGACTAAGAATAGATAATTAACATTGGTGGAGGTTAATTGCTTTTTACTTGCTAGGAGGCAACTAAGAATCAACATTGTTATACCTATATTTTTATCTAATTGGACCCACATAAATGAATGGATCCTCGGGGTAGAGGACTTCTATTTAACAATATGTCCTAAATTAAACAGATTAAAATAATACAAGTCGTAATCTAAATGTCATAAAATAATATAAGTCTTAATTTTTGTCAAACTCAAATCCTACAAATTAGGAGTTGAGTTTTCGTAACTAAATTATATTTCTAATTATTTCTCTTATTTAAAAATATTGTCACTCAAAGTTTTGTATAGAGAAAACGGTATGTCGTAGGAGGGAATATAATATGCTCCAAGCATTTTCTTATCTTCTCTCTTATATTGTTTATTTGTTATCGTGCCACTTTCGATTTTTGACATATGCTGGTAACACTCCTAGTGACCTCTAATGGATAATTGTTTTGAAAGATTTCAACAGCCAAACTTTTCACTCCGAACAATGGCGGTTTTAAAAACATCAAACTATCTTACAACATGTTCCCTAAATAAAACAACTCTTTTCCAACTCTTCAAAAAATTATTACAGTAATGAAAAATATTTAAAGTTCAACTTCCCAGTACATATGAGAAGTGAAAGAATCTAATCACATATCATGTTATAGCTTAAAAAAAAATCGATTGAAAATGTAACATTGAAGAGATGGTTGTTTGATCACATACCGTCATTTTTTTTAAAAAAATTACTTATATCTAGAAGCTGTTATTGTTAACAAAAGGTAAAAGAGAATAATTTTTGTTACTGTTTCGGGTATGTTTCATTTGGATTTCAGTAACAACTATAGAGACTGTAAGAAAAATATGATCTTAGATCGAATACTTAATGGCATGTATTTTTCTTAATTCTCTGTATACGGAATAGGTTTGTGATGATTTTTCAAATTAATCATATATTTATAAATTTGAAGTAGATTATTTTTATTAAAGTTGCGAGTTAGAATCACAGACCTTTAGATCTTTTAAAAGAAATTATTGGTTAAATTAATCTATACCCAGGTTATTAATTTGTTTCATTTTATCCAGAAAATTTTCTAAGCTTTTAGTTTTACACTTAGGTCTAGTGGACCATGAGTTCTTATCCAAAGTAAAACTTCAATGGATAATATATTCACAAACTAATTAATTACCAAGTAAATTAAATTAAATCATGTACTAATTCTCCTATTATTTATGCCACGCAATGAGGTCATTACTCCATTTAATGCAAGTGGTTGGGCAATGACCCATGTCCAGTATGTAATCATATCACACTCTATAAAAAAGGAAGGTGCAATCCATTTTCACTTATTCCTTTCTCCTAGCTAATAAAAACAAGTAAAATGGTTTTTCAAGAATAAGAAATTTTTATAAAGTAATTTTTTTTTTCTTAAGTTGTGCTAAAGATAAAATTCCACTAGAAACTAGCTTAATGGTTAGAGTCTAAATCAATCAAATTCATTATTACAAATTTCATTTAATTAGGTGAAGACTTGAACAGAAATCCATTAATTTCTTTGGTTCTCTTGAATGTAAATTGGAGAAAACTAAACTTTAAGTAATAAAGAAGCAAATTGAGAAGATAACGCCATCAATTTCTTCATTCAAGATCCAATCATAATGGAATGTACCACAATGTCCTAAATTTTGGGCTTAAATAAGAACAAGCTGTAAAAAAAAAAAAAAATATATACCTACTTTTGGTCTAGTATTTTATTCAATGAAGCCACCAACTTCAGATTTTTGTAAATAAAATTAAATATCCAAAACTATTGGAATACCTAATAATTTTTGGGATCAAACTACTTTGCAACAGTTTTAAGGTACCATAATTTTTTTTTTCGGTGATTTTAGTCCTTCACCGTTTGATTTAATAAAAACATAGTTTCAACGGTATATATTTATTTATTTGATTATTAACATTACACTTCTTATTATTTATTGAAAACTCAAAAAAAAAAACTGAGTTAAAATTTTTAACAGATAAGTCCAGATTGTTCAAACTTTATATTGTTTAATCAATAATGAGTCTTAAAAATAAATATTATTTTTTAATATTATTTATTTTATTTTATTCAGTCATAGACCTATTATTATATTTATTCTTTCAAAAAACTAAATAAAATAAAATAAATAATTTTTAATATAAAAAATAAAAGAAAATGTAATTTTAGAACATCGCCAGCCGTGCACATAAACTTATAAATATCTTGTAAAAAAATAAGGGGTCAAATGAAATTTAACGTCACAGAAGACAAAAATTGATGGTAGTTTACAACAGTTGTAGGGTAGCTGGATTTTTTTTTTTTTAGGTAAAATTCCAGCTTTTTCCACGTGCACTTGGGATCTTTGATTTTCCTACTCCACTTGCCCTGTGTCTTTTTCATGGGTCCCTCAATTGCTCTTGGTCCCAATTCACTGGGTCTTGATGCCATTAAATTATTTTTGTTCTTTATATGGAACAATGTTTTTTTTTTTTTTTTTTTTGGATAAGATATGGAACAATGTTAAGAGGTCGAGAATGGGCCACTTGCATTCAATGTTATGAAGTAAACAATAATTGTTTAATAATTTATTTTTTAAAATCACAGTTGCAATATCATTAATATTTTATAACAAAAAATTTATTACGACCCACAGTATTATTTTTATTGTAGGGCACCCAAAATTATTAATCCTACAATGAAACAAAAATTACTCTCATTTTTTAAAAAGGAAATTTCTTCTGGGGAGAAACTTAATTATAAGGGAGTGAGTGGGCACCACTAAGCTTCACCAAATGGGATTAAATATTTTTTTTATGAAATTTTTTTTCCTCATTAAAAGTTTATTTGATGAGAATATTCCTCTCCAAATTCCGTTGACATTGACATTGTTGTTATTTTATTAAAAATAATGTTCTTTCAAAAAAAAAAAAGATTGTCACAGTACAAATGTTTCCATAGTAGTAAATTTCACTAAGCTCTTTGGAGGTTTAAACTAATTTATTGTAAATCCATCTTATTTAAATTACATTTTATTATTTATTTATTTTTGTAGTAATTTCATTTTCAATATGGAAATTTGATTGAACTTAACCTTATTTAGAAACATAGTTGAATTAATTCTAATAATAGTGCACAATTAAGTTTGTTTATACTTATATTTTTATTAAATTAGACCCAATGACATAAATTAATAGGCTTTCGGATGTAAAGATCTACATTCAATAACATATTTTAATCTAAACAAAATAAAACAATATAAGTTTTAATTCTTGTCAAACTCAAATCTGAATCTTACAAGATAAGAGATGAAAGCCCAATCCCTTTTTGAACCCAATCACATCATTGAGCATAATTTTGGTATCAACAAAATTAATTAAACAAACTCATTTATAAAAATTAACATCACAAAATGCAATTCAATAAATAAGAATGGATAATATGAGGAAAAATGGTAATCTTTTTTTTTTTAATTTACTCATTCATTTATATTATGAGACAAAATTTTGAACGAACTCATGCTCGTTATAAATTTTAAATTCAAAAAATAAAATGGAAAAACAGTAACATTTTGAATTTTTGATGTTTCTTGGCCAATACAGGCTTTTACATTATTTAATTAATAGATCTGTGGTCAAGCAAACGGACCCCACAGGCCGGGAATATAAATGATAACGTGAACATGGCCCAAATTCTCGGACGATACAGACAGCCATGAATCCAATCTGAAACAGTTTAAAAATTAAATTTTTATTTATTCAATTGGATACATAAAATCTGAAAAAATAAATGACTGAAATATATATAATGTAAGATGAAATTTACTTATACATATAAAATTGTGTACATATAATATTTTTAATTGTGTATTATAATAATTTTTACTAAAAATAAAATTTATAATATAATGATTTTCTTTTTTTTATTTTTTATCTTAAAATTGATAATTAAATATAGTGAAAGAAATTTAACAATAATCCAACCCACAAATTGATATTAATAAATATATATTTATGAATTATAATAAAATTTATTAAAATATTGACCTTGTTTTCAATTTGAATAAGGATAATTTTAGGTTTAGGTAATAATTTTAAGGATATTTATGGAATTTATTAAATGATAAAATTAATTCTCAAAATCAGAATTTAAAAGCTACTCATTTCCTGCTTTTCAAAATCAACTGTAAGAGGGACTGATTTTGACAAAAGTGATTTTTTTTTTTTACCAAACACTAAACTTAGCTTTTAAATTTTTAAAATCACTTTTGAACCTCCTAAAAGCAATCCTAAACAAGCCCTTAATATGTCTAATATTCTCAAAATATCTTAACTAACTAGAAATTTTATTATATTCTTTCTAAGATGGTTCTATTTCATCTAATATTTACCGTAAAAGTTATATTTTTCTCCTACTCTATTCAAATTAATAAAAGAGGCCGCCCACAGAAATATCTCCTACAATTATTTAAACGATTAGATTTGATTATATTCCATCAATAATGTTAAATTACTGTTTCTTGTGCAAATATTTAATAAAAGTGCATTTAGGATGAATGTTATCATATTTGACACAAATAAATAAATAAAGAGTATGTTGTGATGTGAAGCAAATCTGTTGGTGAAAACGTCAGCTGATGCTGCGTTTTGGAAAGTCAAACTCGTATCTCCTGGAACGACATGTATGAAGGTCGTTTTGGTTAAGTGATGCACGAGAGTTTCACGTGCACGGATAAGTTGCGTTCTTGGTTCGTTAGAATCAGTTAACTCACATGACTGTCACGTGGTTTTCTGGGTTGGTTGCTGATTCGTTAACAAGCTGTTATATACAGCTGATTCTGGCAACAGAGAGAGGGACGAGAGAGCTATTGTGAGTTGAGAAGATTGAAAACCAAAAGGCTTCTTGAGAGACTCTGTAACAAGCTTGATAAACTCTCTGTAACTTCTTTGAACAATCAATAGAATTGGGTTCCGTTTCTCCCGTGGATGTAAGCTAAACTGAAGCTAGCTGAACCACGTTAATTCTTGTTCTTTTCTTTATTTCTTTCAGTTCTAATAATCTGTGTGTATTCTGCTGGATTGATTCTTGGTGCATCTTGTTTGTTTGGTTGTGATCTTGGGAAGTGTTTTGAGTTGATTGGGATAGTTAGTCACTCTTAAACACTACAGAGTAGTTATGCTAAGTGGGAATCTTGATTTAGTCAATTATTTAGTCCATCTTTGCCCTTTTCTAGAATCAATTTGATTGTTCATATATCTTGTTTAGCATGTTGATGATTGATGCCATGTTTGCCTGCCAAGAAAATTTCAATTTTAGATTGGTCGTGGTAGGCTTCACAAACTTTGTATAGACTGACAGTTAAAAAAATACATATATATTATCTGGGTTATAAGTTATTTTTAACTAACCTATGTAATTTTATCAGATCAAATTGCAAAAAATTCATGAATTCTATCATTATTGTTTTAGACTATAGTTTTTAATTATTATATCCACACAAGAGTAATTCTCAATAATCCAAGTGTAGTTTAATAGTCAAACATTCTTGAGGTATGATATAAGTTACACCATTATGTAATTTAGCCACAATCTAATTATCATTAACTACAGGAACATATATGAAACTATTTACGTTCAGTCAAGCAGACAATTTGAGCTTTTGTTTTGCATACATGGCTGTGTGAATACTCTTTGCAAAATCACTCATTATCATGCTTTGTCAAATGGTTAAGTCTATGGGAACTGCAGTTAATGTTTGTTTCTTTGTTTCCACATTTCCTTCACAAACAATAGATATATTTTTGCCCAAATTAAACATCATGGGAACTTGAAGGACCAAATTGCAACAACATATTCAATTACATTCTTTGCTTTCCCTGAATAATGCAGCTTCTGCTATTTATCTTATTAACGACAACAAAAACAGAAACAGGACCACTCAGAACCGTTAACATAGCACAGCTCTGTTGCAGCAACTAGAAAAAGAGATTAATAAAAGGTGGCTAATTGATTGGCTTATTCGTTTAACAGGTCAAAATCTCAATTGCAGATCAACAAAAGGACCAATCAACCACAGAAAACTATTAACAGCTTGAAGAACATTGATTCCCTTCTAGGAATCATTTTACAGAGCTGCTTTTTCCATTCTTATTAAGAGCAGCAGAGCACATTGTACATTTTATTCTTTCGAAAGAATGAATCAACAGGGTTTTGATTTACCTCGAGGCAGAGCCAGCTACAGTTCTCAAGAGAAAACACAGAAGTACGTAATTACAAAGAGAATCCTACAAGGTTTTCAACACCAAGTGGCAAAATACAAGATTCGCCAGCAGACAAGCTGGATGCATGACTGTAGCAATGGCAGAAAATGATCATCCATTTATCGAACGATATCTGATTAACTTCACACCAACGTATCTGCAAAATAAACCAGCAAAATGGTGAATTAGTTGTACAACAAGCATATTCTTCATACACAGGAGACTATTTTGGGCTTAATATAGAACAATCGGTTACCTTCCAAGCATCATCAAGGTGGCCTGGGGGTTGGTTCCTGGTGATATACTAAACGTTGATCCATCAACAATCCTGAGAGCATCGATGCCAATAACCCGAAGATCACGATCAACCACTTTGCCCACAACGCAGCCTCCATGATAATGCCATATGGTGCTCACAGTTCTTCGGCAAAATTCAGCCATCTGGGCATGGTCAGATTGATCCACAGGTAGTGCAGGCCCTACAAATCTGAAGTTCCGAGCCCCAAACCATTCATGTAACCTGAAATCGTCCATTGAACGACTTCTAAGCACATCCCCTATCTTGCGTGTACCGTTTATGCACCTTTCTACATCCACAGGATTGCTGAAGTAATTGAAGCGAACAATTGGATTCACCCTCACATCTGTTGAAGCCAGCCTTAGTGAACCACTGGAAAGTGGCCCAATGATCTTCTCCATCAGTGTAGCAACAGTGAGATACAGTGGTGAGGATGGTGTCCTAATGAAAACAGAACGTGGAAGGGATGCAAAAGGAATGACAGTCGACGCTGCTTCAACATAAGCCCCAATTTCGGTAATCCCGACAACTTGAATCAAGGAATGCTCAAGTGGAATTGGAGGCACAATAGAGATCCCATTCCTCGGATTATCATACATATACTGCCCTACATAAGGATGATGGTAAGCTACTGGAATACCCAAAGATGATAGATAAGGCCTGGCACCTATGCCACTCAAGAACAGCAACTGAGGACTCCCAATAGCACCAGCACATAGAATCACCTCACCCTTTTCCCTAACCATGGCATGATGATACCGCCCTGTTCGATCACGATAAACAACACCAATAGCTGCCTGCCCAGATCCGGGATAAGGTGAACTAGCTGCCAACAGGACCCTCTCTACACTTGCATATATGGCAACCTTAATGTTCCTAGCATTTGCATAGCTTAGAAGATCAGCAGCACTATGCCTTCTCCCTGAACTATCAAAAGTCGTACCACCAATCTTAGTCCCCACAACATGATCTACCCTAAACCCATTATAAGGATCAACACCAGCCTCCAGCAATCCATCTCTAACAGCAGATTGCCAATTTCTCAACTGAGGCCTAAACACAACCGCCTCCTCAACCCACTCATACGATTCATTCACAACTTTAAGATCCCAATTCATCCCTGGCCTCCGATAAAAATCTTGATCAGCACGACTGTAAAAGCCAGCATTAATGGCACTACTGCCTCCAAGAACACGCCCCCGGGCATTAGGGACTCCATCCTCGGAAGTAAAGCCCTGAGCAGGGGAATCAAATGTGTCTGTCTCCATAAGGGCTGTCAAGAAACCCTCTTGAGTCATCAAATTGGGCTTGCCATAGGCAGTGCCGCCACGTTCAAGCAAAAGTACTTTAAAGGATTGTGAGAGTGTTGCGGCTAATGGGCACCCAGCAGTGCCGCCACCTACTACAACGTAATCATAGTAATCCTCTGAGGGAAAATCAGTGGCGTTGTGCACAAATTTTAAGTAACTTGGCTCTGCTACAGAGAAAATGAAAAGAAAATGTCACTAGGGTTTTGTAATTTAGAGAGTGCTTGGTTACCAAGAAAGTGAGTGAAAAGTGAAAACTATAAGCAAAAAAATGAAAAATGTAATCTTTTTAACGAATTTGTTAAAGTGACGTATCTAATCGAAAACCGATCTCAGTTAAGTAAATTAGAACTACTCTAATAACAGAAACTTCCGTTTGGTTTCCAAGTAGATGCCATTTCCTCTTGGTTTCTTGCGTTTTCTCGGAATCCAAACAGGGAAAAGAAAGCAAAAAGAAAGAAAAAAAAAGAAAGGGGTTTTCATCAGATGAATTAGCAAAAATGACTAAACTAACCTTGGGTTTGTCGTTGGGAGTGGGGTATTGCCCAAGAAACAACGGAGCAAACGAGCACCAAGAAAGCGATGTATTGAAGAGAAAAGCAAATGGGGTGTTTTGGCGCCATTTTTTTGTGAATTTTCTCGGAGACTATGAGGAGCAGCAGAGAAAGCCGAGAGAGGGAGGATTAATTTTCTCGGCGCTTCTTGGATATGAAGAAGAATTTTCTGAGCGTTTCTTGGAGATCAAACAGAGGGAGAGAGCAGAGAATGGCAGAGAGAGGGAGAGGCGCGAGAAGAGCAAAGGGCGGTGTCTTTTTCATTAAGGATTCAGTTAGAAGACCGTTATTTATTAGCTTCAACGTCTTATCGTCTGCAGCCCGATGCAGGATATTAGCTGACATGGAAGCTTTTGATTGGGTTCAAGAGAAGACGTTGCAGCTAAGGTTCGCTACACAAATTGCAAAAACGCTATTCGACAAAACCCCACAGATAATTATAGAAAATCAACAAAATAACTTTACAAAATTATTATATAAAAATTATTTTACAATGACTAACTATGTTATTTTGCTATGATAAATTAGAGGATTTAAAAAACGTGACATTATTTTATTTAATGAGCATAATGGTGTCTTACCCAAATTTTTTTATTTTTTTTTATGTTAGATAAAAAGCAGTGATTACAGTAATTCAAGAGTATTTTACTTCATTGTTTAGGCATTGTTTGATGCTAAGAATATTAATAAAAATGAATAAAATCTGCTTATTTGATAGGACTTAAATTATGGCATGCAGTACTTAAGGGTTTACTAAGATAAAAGCTTTATGCACATAGAATTTAATATATTTCATGTTTAGGCTTAAAATTGTTAACATTGAACTATCAATTTGGTATAGGATTATGATTCTCTCCTGATTTGATCATATAATGAGTAAATAATTCAATTGCTAATTAGTTGTTAATAAATAAAAAAATAAAAAAAGTTAAATCTTACCCATACACTACTACTAAAAGACACATGATAAAAAAATTTTAAAAATTCAGTAAAACTTAGATCATGAGAAATCATATTCGTTTGGTACAAGGCTATGGAATCCAAGTTGAATTCTTACGTGTTAAATATGGGATCTTTTATTTGCCACATTTTATTTGGAAAATTTTACTTATTAATGTTAATATATACAAGGCCATGAATTATTAATGGGAATTGTTACAACTATTAACTGCATCTGATGTGGTTCATTAATACAAAGCTTTTGTAATTTGTAATTAAAATGACTGTAAAAAGTGGGATTTGAACCTGTTGCTTTCAAGCGCTTAATAATTTCTTGTTTGTAAAAGTGCTTCTTGATATGCGGGGTGGTGATTTGGAAGGCACAGCATACCACACTTGTTTTGGAAACAAGCAAGTATGACTTATTCGTGTCCATTTTTCAGTTGATTTCATTTTATTTTTGTCCAAATTATAATAGATACTGATTGACATTTTAAAATTTAAATTCTAATTTAAATATTAATTAATGTGTTATTTATTTATTAAACAATAATTAAATATTTTATAAATTATAAAATCTACTATTCATCTAATGAATGACACACGAGACACTCGAACTAAGATTTAATTATCAAGATCCTAACATTATTAAATTTTAATAATTACTTATACTACTTGTTTGATCTTACTATTCAGACTTGCTTAATTGGAATCTTTCACCACGTCAAACAATTTTATTCGGGAGAAAACTTACATGAGATTGGAGTACCACATTACGGTTCATCTATATAATAAAATTGTAACATAAATTTATATATATTTTTAGAGTTGCCAAAATATAATATTCTTTTGGATCCCTAATCAAATTGAAAATTGGATTGATTATTGATATTGATTTTCTAGCAAGTTCATAACGAACTTAAGATTATTGTGTATATCAAATTGAAGTAACTAGTATTATTATTACTGATCAGTAAAATTCATCTTAAAAAAGGAAGGAAAATGAGTTTCGGTAGAAAAAACATCATAATATAGGAAAATAAGAATATTTGAAACACACATTATATAAATTTAGTACGTATTTAATGCATACTATGATAGACTCCACATGCCAAGCGTATCTTTAATGAATTCAAGAAAAGAGTCTATTAAATTAACTTAAATATTTTACTTGAAGTTTTGACACACATTCCCATATGTTGAATTTGGATAATCCAATGGGTAGATGATATAAAAACATTTACAGGTGAATTACATAAGATAAAATGATAAATTAATGAGAATTTATTTCAAAATTTTAAGTAAAAAATGTAAGTTGAAATATCTTGACCTACAGAAAAATAATGTATTTTCTTTTTGTTTGATGAATTTCTTTATGCATGTATAGAAAAAAAGAAAAACAAAAATACTGGTGACAAGACTTTGATTATAATATTTTCCAAATTCCAATTTTTTTAAAACCAAAATTAAAAATTAAAAAAACAAAAAAAATTCGGTGCTTTTTATTTTTTAAGTTAATTTTCAATTGCTCATTGGCTGTCGCGTACTCGCGTTTTATTATCCTCGCCTTTTACTTCTCTAACACACGCTCAAGAGCGGTGACATATCTCCAGGTAATTCAAATTTGAAATTCCACTTGTTAATTTTTTTTTTTTGGGGTATCCAATTATATAAATTTGACATATCGCCTTATGCTTCTCGAGCCGCCCGATCTTATGTGTTTTGTTTTGTTAATTTTCTGTTTGGATGGCGAGAAAACTATACGGAAAATTTGATAAATAAATTTAACTTTTGTACTGAAGCCAACATTTTGTATATCATCGCATGAAGCTTTATAGTTGACCCTGAGAGATAATTAGTTTTTGCACAAATTAGAGAAGCTTGAGCTGCTCTAAAGAAATCTTCTAGAACTGTTAATTTTGAATTATTTGTTCAAAAATAAATAATTAAATTAAATCTCCAATGTTCTGATTGAGCTTGAAATTGGGTTATTGATGGGGGGAAAAAAAAAACTTTAAATCTTATAAGGCTTTAGTATACTGAGTTGTTTGATGTTCATTGGATGTTCGATGGTGCCTTATCTTGCTGTTGTAGTTTTACTCTTGTGTACAGTGACCTTTTAATGTAGAAATTGACTATCTGATAAAGAGGGGAAGAAGTATGGTAGTTTACTTTGAGGGACATTTTGCTTTGGTACTATATCCATGTTATATTATCAGGAATGTGGTAGCTATTGGAGATGGTTCTAGGAGGTATGCATGTATTGCAGGGAAGTAGTCGGGCAAACCGGAACGGGGAAACCTTTTTGGGAATATTAGTGAGACCTTTTTTTTTTTTATTTTGGGATTCTGCGGTAGTTCTTAAGGTTTTGGTTTCTTTCGTGGATATGCACATTGGAACATTTTCATGATTCCGCTTATCACCTGTTTGCTGCATAAGCAGACTGGTCTTTGTGGAAGTATTTCTGTTACATATATTTATGGCTTTTTGTTATCTGTGTAATTATGTGGTTTGTGATTTCATCTCTCTTCTTACTCTTGTTTGTTGCAGTTAGAAATCTCCAATCTGGTAGATTTTCCCATCTTGATATTCTACTGTATGTATGCGCTTTCATGCATCTACGTCCTTTTCATAGTACTCAAATTGATGTAATAGTATTACTTTTTCATATTATCAAAGACATTTGCATATTGCTTATGTTGTGATATTACTGTCAACATAGAATAAATGCTGTTTGTACAATGTTTAGCTCCCAACATTTATTTTCCCCTTTTCTTTAATAACAGTAATGTACTCATATTTTGTCAGGGAGTTCAGAGCTAGTTGTTTACAGTCGCCCTTTACTCCTCTTGTGACTTGTGAGCTTTCTATTCCAGATGGATCTTAATGATCTTAACAAGGTTTGGGAGGTTAAGGCTCTCAAGAAGATTGGAGAAGATGATGCAAGACAAATTCTTGAAAAAGTGGCAAAACAAGTACAGCCAATCATGCGTAAACATAAATGGAAAGTCAGAATTCTTTCTGAGTTCTGGTACTGCATCCTAGGCATCCGTTTATTTTGGAATGAATATCATATATTTGTAGTTCTCATCTAGAATTTCAAATTGTAGTCCTGCAAATCCATCTCTTCTGGGGATAAACATAGGAGGAGGTGCAGAGGTCAAACTGAGGCTCCGGAGGCCAAACAGAGAGTGGGATTTCTTTCCTTATGAACAGATTCTCGACACTATGCTGCATGAGCTCTGCCACAATGAATATGGCCCTCATAATGCTGACTTTTATAAACTTTGGGATGAAATCAGAAAGGTATGCCTTTTACTCCAAATATCAATCAACTTAGTTGCCCCAATAACGCTGTCATTCTGCTAGTTCCTTTTTACAACAATGAGAATCATGCAGCTCCTTCAGTTCAATAGTTGTTTTCAAATTGAAACCCACTACTGTTGCGTGTATGATCTTTTCTGATGCTTGGCATGACTTTAAAAATCGTCCAGCGGGCAAAAATTGAAATCAAGATTATTTCCCTACTGCTTCTTGAGATTGTTGAATGCCTTATGATTCTCAGATATAAATACACTCATTTAATGTCCATGGCTATGTTCCATCTAAATTCCATATAAGTTGCTTATGTCAGACATCATTTGTATCCTTATATCTGCACAGTTTTACCGTTTTGTAATGCAATGCAACTAACTAAAGCAAATAGAGGAATCATCATGTTATTAGGAATAGTTTTAATTATACTCATACTTCCCAAGGACCTTTGGGACTCAGGAATGTATCGCTAAAGCATAACTTCGTATTGGCCTTCACATTCCCTTTATGGTTTACTCTGGAGCGATATTAATGAAATTAACCAATAACTGGGAAAAGAAGCAATATTAATGATATCATACTAAAAGAAATGTTTTCTTCTTTAAGATATTTTTAGATTAGACGCTGTCATCAAACTTCCAATTGCCGTTGGTTCATATTTCTGTTTTCTTACTGTATATTTTCTTATATATATTTGATTTTGTTTCCATTTCTGTACCACCTGCTTTCTTCCCCATGTTCTCTGCAGGAATGTGATGAACTGATGGCTAAAGGAATTACTGGCACTGGGAAAGGATTTGATCTTCCTGGGAGACGATTGGGTGGGTTCTCCCGCCAACCCCCATTGTCACAATTGCGCCAGTCTGCCCTTGCTGCTGCAGAGAACAGAGCCCGCCATGGAGCTCTTTTGCCATCAGGACCTAACCGTATAGGTGGTGATAGCAGCATCAAAGCTGCACTCAGCCCAATACAAGCAGCTGCTATGGCTGCTGAAAGGAGACTGCATGATGATATGTGGTGTGGGTCCAAATCTTTGAACAGTGACATTGACGTGAGGGAAGATGTTGGATCTTCTACTGATGCTTCAGAAAGTTCGAAGACTTCTTTAGTTTCTAATAACAGATCTGGCCAAACTTCATCTCTTCAACCTTCTTCTGGTCAGAAAGCAGTGGACGTTGGGCAGATGTGGCAGTGCAACATGTGTACTTTATTAAACCAGGTAAAATCTATGTTTGTGTCTTCAGTTTTGCTGGCTAATATGCTTCAAGTTTGTGAGATACACTTATCAGATCACTTGCTATAATTTTCTATTTGAGAAGTCCTTTTCTGAACAATGCCATAGTTTATACATCTTTAAAAAAAAAAATAATCAAGTGCAATATGTTCTTATGACTACTACTCAGTTCAAATTTCTTTGCAGTTCTAAACGCACTAGAAACTATAATGACCAAGAAAATTTGTTACATTTTGTGTAATCATATGCCATAAGTTGATATTACAGAAACTAGAAGTAATATGATGATAGCCTAGAACTCAAGTTTGCCGATGTATCAAAATATGCCCATCCGTGATGATTCTTCAAATGCAGTTTGGTTTGCCTATAGATGCTATGTAGCAACAATGAATTTATTCAATTTTTATGCGGTTATATTTTGCACCCCTATGTTATGCATCCATGGAGCTTCTTCAACACCACTTCTCTCTCTCAGTAACTGTCTCTGTCTCTGTACATACATGTGGGCATATTTTCTTTCGTGTACATGTTTCTGTTCTAATGCTTGCATCTTTATACTAGAAACTATAATGACCAATAAAACTTGTTACATTGTGTATAATCATATGCCATAAGCTGATATTACAGAAACTAGAAGCTATATGACGATAGCATAGAACTCAAGTTTGCAGATGTATCAAAATGTGCCCATTGGTGATGACACTTCATATACTTTCTTTATGAATGCATTTTGGTTTGCCTATAATAGATGCCATACAGCAACAATGAATTTATTCAACTTTTGTGCGGTTGTAATCTGCACCCCTATGTTATGCATCCATGGAGCTCCTTCAACACCACTTCTCTCCCTCTCCCTCTCCCTACCTCTCTCTCTCTGTCCCTGTACATGCACGTGGGCATATTTTCATTCATGTGCATGTTTCTGTTCTAATGCTTGCATCTTCATACTGCAGCCGCTGGCACTAACATGCGAAGCCTGTGGAACTCAGAGAAACAAAAGTGTTGGCAATTTGAAGGGATGGTCTTGCAAGTTTTGTACACTAGATAACAGCAGCTTGTCCGAGAGATGCTTAGCTTGTGGAGAATGGAGATATTCAAATGGCCCTCCCATATCCACTCCTGGACCCTATCCTGGCACCTGAGATTAACAAGGAAAACAAACATTATTTTGTCAAGGTACATATCCGTTTGTCTGTAATATGCAAACTGTTCCAAAATTGAAAATCTTGTCTACATTTTGATGTCTTTACTCTCATTTTGTACAAATCAAAATGCTTATGATATAACTCCAGAGGGTAATACGTAGTGATCTGTTAATCTTAATTACTTTATGAACTTACACATGAAGGACGAGGATTTTGATTTTCTGATAAGATTTTTAAGTTCGGGAAAGCGGGTGAAGTATTAAAGAGTCTTCTTTTTCTTATATTATTTTCTTGAATTACTCACTTTATTAACATCAACAGATGTTGTTCGAACTTTAAGTTCGGGAAGCAGGGAAGGTCTTTGATGAACTTTGAGTATATTCATGTAAACGTATAATAAACCTTCTAAAGCCCACATCTAAAATGATATGGGCCTTGTAATTCGATGGTGCCATTTGACGGGGGCGGATCTAAAAAGTTAATTTGTTGGCGTAAAATTGTAATAAAAATTAATAATTTATAAAATTGGCCTAATGTCAAAAATTTCTTTTCTAATTTACCCCAATTCCAAGAAAATTTTCTAAAAAATTAGTGTGAAAATAAATAAATAAATATATTTTTTGGGTTGAGCAGGGTCAATTGCTCACACTAATGTCCATGTATGTAAAGCTGTCCCCGCTGTAGGCTACTAGGCGTCTAGTCCCTTGCCTCTTCATGAAAGAAACTTGAATGGGAAAATAATGTAAATATGGGATTTCAAGTTACACATTATACACATTAATGTGGTTAAGATTATACTTATTAAATCTTCCACCACGAGCATATTTATAGTTAATAACATATTATTTTACTGAGTGGGCTTCCAATCATAATTTGTGGCCATATTAAATTTAGGGACAAGTTAAGATATAATAAAATTTACTACATTACACTCTGTGTGTGTTCTTTTTTTAACTTATTCTTGATTTTAATATGGTTAAGGATTTCTAATTAAAAAATTATTTTTATTTCTTGTTTAATAATTGTCAATTACAATAGTTAAAAAAAAAAAAAAAAAAAGCACAAAGCTCAATTCAACACTAAAGCTCAATTCAACACTAAATCTAAATTCGTTGAAATAACATTATTAATCGTTTAGAGCTTGCGTCTCCAACTCCAAATTTTCTTATAAAGATGAAATTTGTACAATTGATGACAATATCCATATCACTCTCATACAATAATAACACAATAAAACTAACCCATAACATGTGTGACTGGAAAAATACACTTAACACAACTATCCTAGCATGTCCACCTCTTTTGGACCATTTTGATATGTAAATGTACTATTCCACAAATAAAATTTTTACAAGTGTGTGTGCCATTAAATAGGGATGGTAATGGGGCAAGTTCGATGAGAGGATCACGATCCCCGCTCTTATTCTCAAATTTGTAGCATCGCTCACACCCCAAACCTGTTATTTGGGGTTAAATCGGGGATATCCCTGATAATTTCCAAATGTTGTGGCGTATGAATTACAAAGAAATTGGCTTTGGATACATGCAATTTATTCAAGTTTCATGCAGGTGTGATCTGCATCACTAATGTCATTTATATACATGCATGGAGGTCCTTTGATGCTACTTCTCTTTATTAATATGTGTTACAGATATTGATTGAAGTATAGGGAATGTGTTTGATGAATTTTAGAATATTCATTGCAACTTACGATAAGCCTTCTAAGCCCACATCTTAAATAATAGTGCAAATTGAACGCACGAGCTTTGCAATTTGATGGTGCCTTAAGCCCCCAGCCACTAGCCTCTTCACAAAAGAAATTTGACCCAAAAAATATGTAGACATGGGACTCGAAATTATACATTATTCACATTAATATAGTTTTTTTTTCCCCTTATCACAAAAGTATCGAGATGGAAGTATTGAAATAAAATATGGATTCAATGTTGAGGTGGGCGGTGTTGATACTTTTAAAATCTTTGGTCGCGCTTGTATTTTATAATTAAATTACATATTATTTTTCGTTCAATAATTATTAGAGTGCGTTTGGGACAACCGCGCTGCTTATATTTTAAAGAATATTCTTCTAAAATAAAAGGTGGGGAGCAGCTGCACTGTAGCAGCGCAGCTGCTTCAAACGCATGCTTAATCACAACGTTTTAAAAAAATCTTAGTGAAAATATCAATTTAACTTAGATGATAATATTCATACGCTCCCATACATAATAAGACAACAAAAACTAACCGTAGCATATATGATCGATAGAGCACAAACACAACTGCCCCAATATGTCCAGTTTAAGCAATGCAAACATAAATGATAAAAGTAAAACGCATTAACGCGGAACCTCTTTTGGACCGTTTTGATTTGTCAATGTTTTAATCCGTAAACAAAATTTTTCCTATAAAAGAGTATGGCCATAAATAGGATATATAAACTACAAAGAGATTGACTTTTTGAATACGTGCAATTTTTCTTCTATCAACATACGCATCTTCTTATATCTTGACTACTTAATATCGCTCCACATGTTGCATTTTTTATGGTCCCATGTCCCCCATTGACTTTCCACTAAAAATAAAAGAAGAGAGATTTTTTCTTATTACCAGTTGTTTATTGTTGTGATCTGGTGGAGTCTAACGTCCTATTATTTGATGGTGATTTGTCACAATTCAAATATTTGAAATCAGAACGAGTTAGATTTGTTTGTATATACTTGACAAGAAAAATTATTTCTCACTCAAGCATTTGGAGTACTTCCCACTTCGAGAAGAGAAGTAATTTAACATCTGCCTATTGAATCGTTCCTAACTAATATCATTGAATCTTAAAATTTTATCTAAATGTTGACAATTTCCATATTGTCATTTCCACGTACTTTCATTTGCATAATTCCCATCTTTTATGCTCATGTTTTATCATTTCCACGTTCTTTCTGAAGTTCACGAGTCTTCACGGCTCATTGGTTCCCTAGCTTCTGCAGCTTCCTCATCATTTCTAAAGTTCATACCTCTGCATGGCTCTAGCTTCTGAAGCTTCCCAGAAGAAAAATCAAAGGCCGTACTATAGTTTATGGAGAAAATTCCTAATATGATGAATTGCCTTTGACCAAAAGATGATAGAATAACAGTAAGATTTCTTCTAGGTGCTCCTTCCCCCATTAATCTTTGTTTTGCAAAATTACAATAGACAATGTTTTTTTTTTGTCATAAAAAAAAAACAATTATTCTTTCCACCATTACCAAAGATCAAATTCTTTGTTATTGAGTTGCTTTATTGGTTGGTTTTCATTTCTTTTCTTTTCCTTTTTATTTCTTTTGAATGAAAAGATACAAAAGCTGAAGCAAAAGCTTCACCAGTTTCTCTTTCACAATGATTATGTGGACAAAATTTCTAACATACAAGCACAAAAGTGAACTGGCAAAAGTGGCCCTCCCAGCCCCAGGCAATGCCTGTACGAAAAAGTTAACAATTATAGGTCAATAAATAACTTGCTCATTATGCACACATTGGGGATTCTGAGTGGTTAAATCTTTGACAATCTTGATTGGGCAATTATATCGATCTCCACAAGATAAAAAAGAATGCAATATAACATAACCAACTCATCATAGCAGTTTATAAGCTTGTAACGGCAGCAGCTTATAAAAGGCAAGTAAACTCACAAGAGCAATGTTAAGAACATGGAAGCTTAGATAATTTGGAGCCAAAAATAACTTTCGAAAACATGTTGCCAGGAAATAGCATTCATAATGACAACTCAGCTCCTGACAGCAAAAATGCCATTCGAGCACCCTTGAAAACTCAGAAATTTAAGTGCAATATTAATGACCTGATATCCAACAACATAAACCCAGCTCATTGTGTGTCCTACGCTGAATGATTTCAGTCACCATTAAAATCTCATACGCATGAATTGGGTCCCAAGAAGAGCGAAGGTAAAATTGCTCAAGATTAATCGGTGTGACATATTTTTCCGACAAAGCAAGTTGATGTTCGATGTTATGGATCCATAATAACATTATATGGTCAGTTTATAGCATGTTATGAGTACATCCTTCCAAATATACACAACTTAAAAAAGAACAATCCAGCGTATCTTACCCATTTTAGTAACAAACCATAATTGGTTCAATAGTTGAAATAAAAACCCCATTTATCATGCTATAATGAGATTAAGCTTAGCGCATTAATTAAATATCTCAGTACAATCAAAACAGAGCTTAAGTTCCGAGTTACTGCTGCCACGATCCAAGCATTAATATCACAAAACAAAAATCAAACCGAAAATGGAAAGTTTTCTGAACTGCAACAAGCCAATAATGCATCACTCCGAAACCAATCTTCAATCTTTACTCAGCTCATGGTAACATAAGCATATACAAGATTACTAAAACAGGAAAATAAATATAAAAACTTAAGGCCAGAGACATAGTCATAATAAACAGAAAATTTCCTTTTCGAGTAAACATCATCGAAGGACAAGATTGATTCATTTCATTGATTGAAAGTTGATCATCATCCATCATAATTCCCCCATTATAAATCCATAACCCGGATTAACTAACTTTTAACCTTCCTCCCCTAAGAATCAAATCCATAATTAATCCCATCATATCAAACAAGAATATTCAGCAAAAATACCAAAATCCCAATTTTTTCTCCAAAAAAAGAAGCATAAAAAACTAAGAACTAAGAGGGCGAGGAGGCGGCAAAATTTGCCGGAGATTCTGATTCACCTGACTCTGCCCTGCTCTCAATATAAACGGATGCTGCAACAACTGCGCAGCCGGCCACCTGCTATGCGGGTCTTTCTGCAAACAACGCGAAATAAAATCCCTAAACTCCCTCGATGCCATTTCAGGCGCCTCCGGTGGCTGGGCGAAACATATTGCAAACATCAAACTCGCCCAATCCCCTTGCCTCCCCACGGCAAACGGAAACCTCCCTAGATAAAACTCCAATATACTCACCCCTAAGCTCCATATATCCCCTGCATATCCATCGTATTTCCCATGATTCAAATCGGTGTTAATCCTCTCAGGACTCATATAAGCTATGGTCCCTACGGCTGAATTGCAGGGATCCATCGTCTGTGCTAAGATCCTACTAACCCCAAAATCCGCAATTTTCACATTTTTGCTAGAATTTATTAGCAAATTTGAGGGCTTAATATCACGGTGTACGATTTTTCGTTTGTGTAAATACGCTAATCCACTTAATACTTGTCTAGCTAAATCAGATAATATGTGCTCCTGTCTTATGTGGGCCCCTTCTAGGGATCCACCGTCCATGTACTCTAACAGGACCTCTATCTCGCCGTTACGGTCGTACATGTCGTGACACTTAACGACGTTAGGGTGATTAACGTCGCGGAGGATCTCGATTTCACGGCAGATCTGAGATCTGACGGAGTCCTCGTGGTTACCGTATATTACCTTGAGCGCGAACACGCGCGACGTCGGCGGGTGGACGACTCTCCAGACCGTGCCGCCGCTGCCGCTGCCGATTCGGTTTCCTTTCTGGAGCTCAGCCGGGTTGATGAGCTGGTGCCGGTTCTGGTGGTTGTTCTGAGTTTGGTTTTGCTGCTGCTGGTGGGGGTGGTGGTTCTGGTGGCTCGTCGACTGACCGGAGGAAGAGGACGAGTTTGACGTCGGCGGTAACGGAAGGGGGACGGCCAAGGATGGGTCCCGCTGCGGGATTGGCAGCGTGAGGTCCGGTCTCCGGCGTTGACCTCTGCGATTGGCCAATGATGACGACGAAGAGGAGGACGAGGAAGAGGACGAGGGGGATAAGCCGCTCGGCGGCGGCGGTAGAACAGGTCTCATCGATGATTACGCCGGCGAGTCTCGGTGTAAAACGGAGTTGAAGGTGAATTTGTTTTAATTTTTTTTTTTAATGAAAGAAAGGTTGAATTTTTTTCACGCAAGAAATGATCATTGGATTGGAAGATGTAATGAGATTTTCGGTGGTTTGATTTTGTTGTTAAGAATCCATACCATGAGCTTTTGTTTGTTTCGAAGGAAAAATGGAGAGAGAAAGTTCTCGAAAGAGAGGAAAAGGGCCAAGAAAGGGGCCGAGAAAATAGAGTTTTTGCCTGGGGAAATAACTTCTGGTTCCCTTTATTTTTGGTACAATAACATATATTAAGTCACATTGTGCATTATTTGTATTTGCATCCATACTAAGGGTGCCAACCGGCAAGGCAATCTATATATATATATATATATATATTATATTTAAACGAATCTGAATGAGATTCGATTGGTTTATTTATTCTATTGAATAGATTAAACTAATTAAAATCAATATTTATTTATTGAACTAATTATATTTGAATATGTTAAATTTTACTTTATTTCCTTTATGATTATTAGAGATTTGATTTGTAAATTCGTTTTGTCACTCTTAAATTAAATTTTGTTAAGACATTCTTTATTTTTAATTGGTGAATCCATTAATAAAGTGATTAAGTGCTTGTTTAGTATACCTTATCTAATAGCCATAAGTGTTTATTTAATCTCATAAGTTTTTATTATAATTTTTGTTGATGTTAAAAAGTTTTTTAAAATATTAAAATATTTACAATAAGTAATGATATAGCAACAAACTCTTGTACAAATTTATTTTGTACAAACTAATGTGGCATTAATTTATTAGTTGAATTAAATATCTCTTGCCCCACATTATTTATTTATATTATTTTATATTGTCATTCAACCAATGAATTAATACCATCTCAGTTTGTACAAGATAAGTTTATAAAAGAGTTTGTGACGGTATCATCACTCATTTACAATATCCTCTACTTATTTAACAATCTCATTTTATTCTTTTCATAATATAACTTTAAAAACTTGTCTATTAAAATAATTTCATAAATTTTTAATAAAAACTCTTATTGACAACTAAACAATTAAAGTTTTTTAGGTAAAATTTTATCTGTAAAAATTCTACTGTCAAAAACTCTAATTAAATAAATTTTACTTGAGAAACTATACCAAACGGAGCCTAAAATTCTTTTAAGAACTTATCCATAAAATCCTACATTTGATGTTAACAAAAGTCCATAATTTGAGTCTTACAATTTCCTAAACAACGTAGAGAATAACGTTAAATACTTAGGGATTACATCAAAACAATGAAAAGTTATTTGGCTTCATGTGATTTTCTTAAAAACTAGGTACCGATTTTTTTGCATGATTTGATATTTTTTTTTTTTAAAGGAAGGAATTATTATTATTTTTTAAAAATGTTTTGGTAATAATGTAACGTTAGATTGATTGAGATTTGAGAAGTTGCAAAAGAGAGAGGGAATCAAGATTTTAAAGAGAAAATATTTTCACGCGCTCTACGTTTGCTGTGACGCACGTGCCAATGAAGATAGGGGCAGGGGCGCGTATGATTGTAATTATTGCTGAGTGCGTGCTGGGATTGTGTCCCGTTTGAGCATATCTGGTGGAAATTTAAGACAGTGCTTGGGGCATTGTACCTTTTTTTAATATTTTTTTAAGGGGTTTGCTTTAAAATTCAATTTATTTTTTATTATTATTTTAATTGACTTCACTGAAATCAAAACGCAGAAAAATTACTAAAATTTACCTACTAAATGAATTTCCATTTAATAATATATTATGACTTTCGTTTTTTAAAAAAAAAAGAAAAAGAAAATTCAATTATCTTTTTTTTTTGCCCTTTAAAATTCTCAACAAAAACATAAATTAGTTATCATTAATTAGCTAAAAAATCCCATGTTTTGTAAAATGCTGACATTTGTAATTAGATTTTTTTATTTATCTAAACATTATAATATGTTCAAATTTTGTTATAAATTTTAATCCTGATGATTAACATCATTTAAATTAATTACTAGAATAAATAAATAGATATATGTAAATATCCGATAATTTGGGATATTAAAGAGGATGCAACAAACACTTTGCAAACCAGCAAAAGTGGGAATTGGATTTTATATAAATTTAGAAAATTTTATTATTTTTAAAGTGATCCAATAAGAAATAAAAAAAGTCAATAAAAATAATTAAAAAATAGTTATGTGATCAGTGCATCAACTATAAAATATTATAATTATGTTACATCAATTTATTCGAATCGTATCATTTATCATGTACATTTGGCATAAGTTATATGTAATGTAACCATCTCATAATTTTTTTTTTCAATTTTTTTCGTTAATTGTATTATGATGAAAAATTTTATTGTGATAAGACGCATCACTCATCCAAAAAATTTGGGATGTGAAGAAGGTTGTGATTAGAATATCCTATTAGAATTTATTAACTTTTTGTTTATTTACACTGAAGATGTCTAGATTATGGATTTACAGATTTTGTATAGAATTATTAAATTCTTTTTTATGTAAAATCATGTGAGATGTACATATAATAGAGTAAAGCTATTGACACTTAAAAAAAAAAATTATAAAAAGTAATGTGATGTAAAAATATTAATCATATCGTTTAATTAAAATAATAGACATATAAGCGTACATTGTCGTGGGTTCGGCTATGGTGCAACGGTGATACGGTATCACGGTTGCATCCAACCGTTGGATCCACTTGGATGAATGGATCCAGTGAGATCCAACGGCTGGGTGCAACGGTGATACCGTATCACCGTTGCACCATCGTTTTCTCCCATTGTCATAAGTAATAAAAGTGATACATGTTACTCATAGTCTTTATACATGCAACATACAAAGAAATGACAAAAATTGCTAAGATTGTCAACGATTTTTTAACAACTTTTCAAATTATTCAGTTGCATATAATAACTTGGAATACAACATGATCGTAGATATTTTAATTTTGTAAGAAAAAGAAATTTTATTATTATATTTTTAAATATATTTTTGTCATTCAAGGCTTCAACTTATAGTACTGCTGCAGGAATCTATACTCAAATTGCACAGCAACCCCAGAGCTGGAGGAACCCAGGTCTCACAAGATGAGGGGATTATTGGAGATATACTACATTGTGAATTTACCAAAAAGCCCCCCACGTCATTCTCATTCTAAATCAAAGACTCTCAACTTGCCTCGGATGATTCAGAAATTAGTAAGAACGTGGGGAAAATAGAAAAGGTGTATAAGTGTAAGAATTTCCAGCTTCGTGAATTTTGATGCTGATGTTGTATACGCATTACTCCTTCGCGCAAATTTCAGAATTTGTGAGTAGTTTCCGCAGCACTGCCGGCCATGACCATTCTGCATATTCGCAACTGCTGAGATTCTGCTTTGTGGAAGGGTATCGACAGATAATAGCAGGCAGTGGATCCTGATCAATCATCTGTATCAAATGTCACACAAGTAGACAACCAATTAACAAGTTGAATCTCGTATTTTATTTTAATTGGCAAATTATATTGCATCTTTGATTCAGTGTGTAATGTTCTTTATTTTTTTATATTTATTTTTTTCAACAACTCACCATTTGAAAGATCGACATGGACGTAAAAGCTTGCTGCAACGATGAGATAGCCTAGAATAAGCATTAATCCTTTGAAATAGTTTGACGTCCCTTCCTGCAACGAGTAAGGCAGTGACAGAGAAGTCATTCGTAATTAAAAAAATTTGTGCGATGTAGCAATTAAACAATAATAAAATTGCAAGTAACAAGAAGATTATTGATTGGAGTTGGGGATTAAAACTAGACAGAGCGAGAAACCTGCAACATAAATGCCACCACTAGCACAGCGATAAAGAGAGAAGCAGTCTCAAAGAGTTGAAAATTCAAGTCCATCGGCTGTCCCATGAGCCATCCAACGACTACACAGAAGGGAATCTACAATTATAAAGCACTTAAATCATTAGACTATACAATTAAAGGAAAAGCAATCACCTGCAGCGATTTTAAGTACTTGTCTATAAACAGGTTCCACAAAGTTTAGGTTAATCACAACTTAAGGTCATTTCTCTATCAGGAAATTGCTATTGAAGGTTGATAATGCCGCTATGATCTCGCTGAAACTCAATAACTGTCGTAAGATCTTACCACAAACATTGATATCTGTGTAGATGATCCAATTGCAACTCCAATTGTGATGTCCTAGAGGAAAATTGAGTCCAATCAATCATTCATAAACAATTAGCAAATTAAGCCATGTAAAATGCACTCACAAGCTTATCCTTCATGGCAAACATGATTGCACTTCCATGCTCAGTAGCATTTCCCACAATTGGAAGAAGAATGACACTGATAAAGGAGACCGGCATGTTCCAAGAGTCGGATGCTCCCTGAAAAGAAACCAAGACCACAATTATACATGTGACTTTTAAGACCTCTTAGAGACGTACCCATAAAACATCTGAAGAAAAGCAAAGAGGGACTAAGAAGAAGAAAAGGAACAAGGCATATGTCTCACTTAAATGATTTAGATAAAATCTAAAGAGCACCCCTGAAGGGACAAAGAACTAGTCTATCAACGTTTCCCTGGAATTGACTTAAATGGCTAGCTTGTACAGAATTTGAATGAAAATGCTGCTTGTCCGGCATTAGTCTTCTAGAATTCAATTGAACTACTCTCTTCAGCTCACAAACAGGGTGCAAATAAAGATTGCACTTTTACTTTCTTTCCTAAAGTCCGTATCCACCTCAAGAAATTATATCTATTCCTATATCTCAATCCTACACTTGTAGATATGAAACCCTGAAAATAATTAGGGAAAATGGTTGATTGGATTGATTGTTCAAAAGAAACTTCAACCAGCAATGCAAAAACCTCCTAAGTGAACCAGTTGTAAAGGAATGCCAGGATGAAAACACAGCAGGAACTTTTGGAACAAAAAAAACTCAGATCCGCACAGAAATCCCAAACAGAATTAATTACAAAAGGTTTTTCGCCATGAAACCATTGCAACCTCCTAATTATAGTGAATCCACCAGAAAGATAGTTCTCATTCTTTGTAAATTTCTTGCTGAAGGAAGGAATTCTTCGGACTAACAAATTAAGATGCCACACCAAATTTGCTGTCGAGGAAGTGAAGTTTTTTTGAGAAGTGTGATTTATGAAGCCATGAAATTGAAGAAGATTTCAGGATAAAAGAGGGGATCAAATAGGAAGAGTGAAGCCACAGGAGAAGAATAACATAACACATGAAATAAAAACCCTCAGTCCTAACCTAATGCCCAAATACAGTAAGGTTCAGAATGTAACATGGATGAACTTTCACCTGAATTTTCTGTACTAAAGGAAACATTAATTGAGGTAAAAAGTTGCATAACGTATACTGCAAACAGATATTACAGTAGACATTACCTGGATAGCATCTACAAGATATCCAGACAATAGAGAGACCCAAATAGTCAAAATAGCAAGCCAGGCAATTGCTTCCCATTGTGTAAGTTCAGGAGCCTCTTCTTCATCAGAATCTCCACCATCACCTCTCTCCTGCAACCATTGCAAAGGATTGCTAATTTAAGATATATCTTAGGCCTAAAATGTTTTAATAAAGTGACAAGACATCAAAAACAGATCCAAGTGTAAAAAATCAATAGCAATAACAGGACAGTTAATATAAATGATGAATTACAACAAAATGCGATGATAAAATCCAAGGACACTACTCTTGTCATAGGCAATGGGAGATAAATTCATAATAGCTGATTAACCATTCGATTCAAAAGTTTAAGCTTTTACGTAAGGGCCCAAGAATCGATATTCATGCTCTTACATGCTCCTAACGAAGAAAGACATGTGGATCAAACACAGCTAAACAAACAAACACAACAGCAACTTACTATAATTCAATTGATATAGTCATCGATTTGAATGCAAGATCTCTTCATCAAATTGGCTTTAATGTCACATGACGTTAAAACTTGAGCCAAAAGCTTGAGCTCACAAGTAAGGGCTAAACAGTAGTACTTAGAGCTAACAAAGATTATGAACTATTGCTGGTTTCTTAACAGCACAGCAGCCATGACAGTATATGATACCCTCC
The DNA here is from genome assembly GCA_039657385.1 of Citrus x changshan-huyou. NCBI lineage: Eukaryota > Viridiplantae > Streptophyta > Magnoliopsida > Sapindales > Rutaceae > Citrus > Citrus x changshan-huyou. Next base: position 15,333,133 of record CM077547.1, on the reverse strand, counting down.
ATAAATTCTGATGAGAAACAACACTGCATAGTACAATAAAGAGATTTTATTTCAAGGAGGAGATCAAACAACATATTAAATAGTTTGTACTCCTCTTTTCAGCAACATGACATCACTCCTTCTTGGTGAAATCAGAATCTTGAAGAAAAGCATTTAAACTTAAAAACTAGCTTACAATCATGATGCAAGGGGACAAATGGGAAATGAAAAAGCCAAAAGGCTATCAAATGGATGCTCAATTCAACAATCATGCTTGATCCACGAAATGCTCAAGGAGGAAAAGAACTAACCTCGTCAAAAGGATTATATAGATTAACTTGACTTTTTAGTTGAAAGAAAAGGTAGCTAGCATATGCAATTAGCATCACGCAGCTGCTAAATCTTGAAAGTGCAAGCTCTGACTTGCCAAAATGGACTTCAGTACGCGTGAAATGAAGCACAGCTGGAAACATTATCCCCATTACAGCCATCAAAAGCAATCCAGAGTTCACCACAGCAGATGCCTATTGAGAAGGTAGTTCCATTACAATGAAAATTATACTACATCAGGTTGAAAGAAATGAAGATGAGGTCACTTCTTACCTTATTGAAGACCTGAACCTTCTTATGGTGAATGATTCCCCCAATGAAGAAGGAGCATCCAAGCACTAACAGCATATTCGACAAGATGGATCCCAACAGTGATTGCTGAACGACCCTTATCATCCCGTTATTCAACGCATATATCGATATTATCATTTCTGTTGCATTGCCAAATGTGGCATTCAGAAGTCCCCCAACTGCAGATGCCAAAAAAAATGTTGTCCAGAAAATCAAGATAAAAGCAACTAGGTAATATGAGGAGGTTCAAAATCGTCCTACTATGGAATATGCTCAAGCACCTAGCATATGCAATTCCTTCTGCCTTCATACACCACTTAACCAAAATAGTAAAGATTATAATTATTACCTGTTGGCCCAGTGTAAAAGGCAAGCTGTCTGCACCACAATTGTAAGAAAATCAGTATTAGGATTATTCAGAGCCAAAGAGTAGAGAAAAAAAATATAATGATGACAGATTTGATAGACAAGCCAATGCTTACTCAGTCGCAAAACCCAAACGCTCTGCCAAAGGTGTAATGCCCAATAAGCTGAAGAAAAAGACCCATTCCTAAAATATAGTAACTATCAAACAATTATAAAAATGAAATCATAGTTAACTAGTGAGGCATGGGATTTGAAGATATTTGATGTTCAAATGTCCATAGAATTTTTAAAAGCTCATCTAATAACCATCAATAATATCAGAAAATCAACAAAACTCTTCAGAAAAGATAAATAAAAATATGTTATTATTTATTATTTCTTCTACTTATTTCTGCATCTCACTCATGAAATTTTCAATTTAAGAAAATCCATTAACAGATATAATCAAAAGTTGTGCTGTGCTTACATGCTTTTCAGTAACATAATGCAGCAATATCACTAATGGACCGAAAGGTAACAACAAATTGATCTTTGATTTAAATATAACAGTTTGGATACTACTTAGAGGTCCCATTCGTATTTGCTTAAAAACCCTTGAGTTGGCCATATCTGCATGTGGATAGGCATGAGTTGTCTCAGAATCAAAAGCATGCACTTTCCTCATAACTGGTGTTGAGCTGAAAGGGATTTCCTCATCAGAGTCAAGGTCAATCTTCTGCTCTATAGGCCCCATCTGCATGCATAAATGTTTCACCAGTCAAAGTATAGCTCCAATGGCAAGAGAAATCAATATGGAAGATATTGACATACTGACATACAGTTATTTGCATTTCACCAAGCATCCTACATTCACAAGATTATAATGCCAGCACCAGTTTATACAAATGCTGAAATTGGCTGAACATGCACGAGCAGTCGAGCATGATCAACACAAGCAAATGTATACTCCGCTATATATAAAATCAGAACAGCCCCCATGCATATCATTACATTAAAGCAATTCCAGTTCATCATATCAACAAAAATAAGCATTACGAAGCATATATGAAAGGCAGTAGACATTAAGTAGCCACTCGGTTTCCTTTATTCCCTCCAACTTTTTTAGTCAAAAAATATTTCTACCATCAAGAAATAACTGAAAGTTAAACTGCTAGAGAGTTTATAAAGCAAAATCCAACAACCGATCCAAATCTAATATTTATGGTGCGTTTACTTTCCGGATTGGGGAATCGGAATCATTGACGGCGTTTACTAAGCAAAATGGAGGTAGAAATTGGAATCGGAATTGTGGAGTCCACCCGAATTTGAAAATGGGGAATGGGAGGTTGATTTTTAGGATCAATCTCCCATTTCCAAGATTGACCATTTTACCTCCCCACAAAATAAAAAATACCCATTTTTTCCTCAGTTAAAAAATATTATAATTAATTAATATATTATTATAATTAATCAATTAGTATATTATATTAATTAATATATTATTATAATTAATCAATATAATTATTTTAATTATTAATACATTTTGAATTTTTTTATTATTATTATTAATGATAAAAAATTTTACGATTAATTAATATATTATCAACAATAATTATTAATAATAATAATTTTTGAATAATAATCACAATAATTAAAATAAAAAATAATAATTATGATAATAGTTCATTAAGTACTTTTTATTCATTTGTTACAATCTAATTCATTCCAATTCCAATTTCAAGACAAAGTAAACATATTAATGGCAATCTAACTCATTCCAATTCGATTTCAATTCCTACAGTTTAAGTAAACAATTTATTCTAATTTTCATCTCGAATCTCATTTCAGCCCATTTCCATTCCGGTCCATTTCGAACCTGCAGTGCTTTTTTTTTTTGGTTTTAACTTTCCCATATTTAAAAAAGAAAATGAACACAGGGGCAATGCCATAAAAAAAAAAAAAAAGACACAGAACTTTCAAGAATTACCAAAGCAAAAATATATGGCCAAACAATGAACTAAAATAACATCTCATATCAGTTTTCCTTCAGCAAAATCAGCTATAACCACCAAAGCAAAAATATATCACAAAAATGAGCTGAAGAATACAAACCCAGATGGGCAAATGATGAATAGAACACGTGGGCACTGCCATTAAAATTAGAAAAAAAAATAAAATTCAAGAATTATCAAAGCAAAAATATATTGCCGAAAAAAAAAAAGCTAAAATAACATCTCATTATCACTTTTCCTTAAACAAAATCAGCTATAACCACCAAAGCAAATATATATTACAAAAAATGAGCTGAAGAATACTAACCCAGATGGGCAACTGACGAATCGAACACAAGGGCAATGCCATAAAAGGGGGGGAAAAAAAGGAAAAAAGAACTTTCAAGAATTATCAAAGCAAAAATATATTGCCAAAAAATGAGCTAAAATAACATCTCATATCAGTTTTCCTTCAGCAAAATCAGCTATAAGCACCAAAGCAAAACTATATCACAAAGAATGAGCTAAAGAATACAAACCCAGTTAGGCAAATGATGAATATAATTCAATCCACAAAAGCAACAAGTGAGGATTCAAGCCACCGACAACAGAGGGAGACGAAGGATGAGTTACCGGTGACGGGATGATATATGATCTGAAGATTAGTAGTAAAATGCAGTATCACTATCAGCTGATCTCTGGGGGGCCCACCAACTCCAGTTTCAGCATGCATATGACGCGGAGTGAACGAGCGACGTGGGTCCCACTAAATTTGATTTGCTTCATACAAGAAGTTTCTGCGAATGTTCCTGAGCGATTTAGAAGAAGATTCTTTCAAGTAGCAGGGCCTTCTCCATCAAACTCAATTTCCTTTTTTCTTTTCCCTCCCTAAATCTCTTAACTAATAAGTGCTTCTTGCACTCGCGCATTTTTCTTCCAGGAATTAATAAAATAAAATAATATGTAATTTGCTTTTCTGTAAAGATTAGATGATACATTAGATCAAATGTTTAAAGTTTAATATCATCCTGTGATTTTGATTAACGTGAGTTGATTTGTTTATATTTTTTTATTGGAGAAAATCCGTGGTGAGAGATCTTAAATATGGGAATTTATATAATAAATAGGGAAAATGATATTCAACCCCCAACGTTTAGGAAAATGGATAAAAAATCCCTCAACGTTTTAAAAAGGACTTATAACCTTATTTCTGTTAACAAACACCGTTTGTTTTAACAGTAAATTTATTTTTAATTTTTAATTACCATTATACCCTTATAATAAATATAAATTAATATATTGATTTGAGACATGTCACAATTAATAATTTTTTTAAAACTAAAAATTGAGATACAATTACATTTTTGTCCAAATTATTTGCTATAAATTATACATTTCTAATGATCAAACCTTTCATATGTGATTATTACTAATAAAACGAAATTTGATTAAACCCTTTTTCTTTGAGGAATCAAAACCATTACACTAAATTGACTTAACGGCGACACTTATAGTGAGAGATAAAGTTCAACCTATTCTTTGGAATAAGTTTTGGTTAGTATCCATGTTCATCGTATTGCAATTGCTAATTTTCTTTTTTTATATTTTTGTAATTTTTTATTATAAAAATAAATATAAATGATTTCATTATCATGAAAAGAATCTATGTTCAAACATTGAACCAGAATTATACGGTTTTTTTTTGGGCTTCTTGGTATAAGTTTTGGATTTTTGGGGTTTTGGGTATGTAGGTGGCTGGGTTGTTTCTTGTTTGTCTTGATACTTTGTTTTGGTGCTGAAAATTAATGATTTTTTTATTAGTTTATTTTGGTTTGAGATGAGTGCTAGTGAATTAGTTAATATTTATTGTACATCTGATTAAGGAATCGAGAGTTTTTTTTTAAAACCATACTTTATTGATTTGGTCAAAACTTAAAAGAACGATTCCAACCCACGCTAGTTAGATGACAGTTGTTCATTGTGATATATCTCAAATTAATATATTAATGTATTTATTATAAGGGTATAATAGTAATTAAAAATTAAAAATAAATTTACTGTTAAAACAAACTGTGTTTGTTAACGGAAATGGGGTTATAAGTCCTTTTTGAAATATTGAGAAATTTTTTGTCCATTTTCTTAAACGTTGGGGGTTGAATGTCTTTTTCCCTAATAAATAATGTCTCTGAGTGCAAGTGCTGTGCGTGGCCACAGAATTTTGAAAAAGTTGTTAGCCAGTACCCACAAACCTAGTTTGTTCGTTAATTTGGATGGTTAATTACAACTCATAAGGCATATTATCATTTTTACTACCTCATATTTCTTGATATATCATTTTATTACAAAAATATTTTGACAATTACTTTTTTTGTCCATGTAGTGTTTTAATTTTTATTATTTCATCATCAAACAGCTAAAGTTAACAAAAATTATAATAAAATTATATTTTACCTCCAAGCTGTCTAAGCATAATTTAACCCTCTAAATTGAAAAAAATAAAAAAAAAATTAATTATATACAAAGAAATAATACTTTATCAATTTATTATTTGATGTATCTAAAATAATTAATTGATAAAATTATAAATATTATAACTTGTGAAATTCTTAAAATATTGAATATATTGAAATTCCTAAAATAATCCTATGACATAAGCAATTTATTGATGAAGTTAACAATTTGGTGGTAAAATGATAAAAACTGAAATATTAAGTAAGAAAAAATTATTGTTAGAAATCTTTGTTGATAAAATGATATGTCAGAAAATATTAAGTGGTAAAATAATAACATTCCTAATTATAATTGACTATTGAATGTAAATATCTCATCTAATGTCATTGAAAAATACAAATAACTTGGGAACTATTTTCATGAGATTCGAGCATTTATGTTTTTTTTTTGTTAACAAGAGAAGATTTTGTTAATCGTGAGATGATTACTTATGATTTTCATCATATAATTTTGATTAATCGTGAGATGATTTGTTTTAGCTATTGAAAATGAAATAAGTTAATGAAAACCCACAGTTCACTCCTACAATATTTCAGTCCACAATCACTCGTCAATGAACAAAACGGCATGAGTAGAGGCATTAGAAGACCTACATATGCACACTTTTCTGTAGAAAACAAAACAATTCAGTCCTTAGAGACTTAAGAGTACTTAGGCCGCAGGTGCCGCCAGACCTCCAGTTTGCTCGACCCTCTCTCTTATAATTGCCCGGAGAGCGTATACCTCGAAAATTAATTCAAGGGTAGCAAAGTCACGGCGTTGATAGCGATAGAAAAAAGAGTTCACTTCATCCAACATGTGGACCGGCACAAACATCCTGTGCTGTTCTGTGAGTATAAAGGTGTGCTCTGTGAGATCATTTTTCCTAACTCGCCATATCCCTCCCGCCATGAAGTATTTGAAGTCCCGAAGGTTCCACGAGCGGAAGCTAACAATTCTGACCCACCGATCAGCGGCTGCGGTTGTGACCGCCTCTTCTCCTCTTTCTTCTAGTTGAATTGAAATGTGACAAGCACAGGCGCCACACTGAAATAACAAAGAAAATGAGTAAATAAAACGGTTTTTATGTCACGTTTAGTGTTATGACAATAGCAAAAGAAACCATTCTCACGTTTGAATTGAAATCCCTGTTTCTTGACCAGTTCATAGGTTGGTGTATCCCATATCCACACCGTAAACAACTTGATTACATGCAAAATAAATTAACAAAAACATTGAAATCACATCAAAAAAGGGTAGAATACAACTTACCTCTAAAGGATAGTAAAATAAACTGTTCATGTGTGGATCATCTGGAAAAAGAGAAGCACATTGACGTAGAACAGCCTTTATGCTGATGTCAAATAGTCTTCCCTCATCTGCCTGATCGTTCAAGAACATCCTCGGATGCTCCAACCTATATTCTTTTTGAGGAGGCTGAAACCTCTCCCAAATCCTGTAGTTAGGAGATCTGTCTCTTTTCTTTCCTGTGATTCCATTAGAACCAGGATTCAGACCACTCCCAGTACCTCCATTTGAAGACACACCACTTGTATACCATATAACTCCAATAGATGGAATAAAGTAGTTTACAGCTCCACAGATATTGGCAATTAGAGTGAAAAACATTGGGGGAGCTGACAAAGTAAAATCTGAACCATCTAAGTCAGCTGATGACGATGGAAATTCAATATAGGAAGCTGAGCCAGAGGGTGTTTTTATTGTTGATGAAATGTTTCTGCATTTTGATGTCTGTAGATTTTGGCGACAGTTAAAGAATTTGCAGTGGAGTACTGCAATGCCACTTCCACCTGAAACAACAAATAAAGGAGAAAAACATTATATTACTCACAGTAGACATTTCAACAGCAAGGAGGCTGGCAATAACCACAATCACATGGCAAAACTAGTTATTATCATAAAACTGATCCATAACAAGGTTGGAAATCTAAGAAATCCCTGAACAAATTTACATGAATATTTATGAAATCCAATACTCGGATCAGGGTATCACAAGCAGAAACTGATAGGTAGAGTGATGTGAACCTCACAAAGATAAAATCGCCAATCAATAATCAACTGATACATTTTAAGCAGAAAAGTCATAATACTGGAAGTAAGATCAAGAGGCAAAATTTTGATCCTTCAACGAGAGGAACTCCTCTCTATTTGGCACCAAAACTTTTGTTCAATTTATGCAAGAGGCCCCTTCTGTTATCTGGGGCTCTAGGCTGAGTGGTTCTCAAAATGCTTACTGGAAGGCAAGCTTGGGTTGTGACTCAAATGAGAAGGAAAATAAGACATCTCTACTAGGCTGAAGTATTATAGTACTAGGCTCAGTTTTGCAGAAATCTTATCAAATTATGAGCCAAAGAGGTCAGAACTAAACTATCATTCAATCATTTCGAATGCAGAAATTGCCAAAAACATGCAGCAGTAAATGCAATACAAACCCAAATCAGAAATTTATTTTTTCATGAAAGACATATATAAAAGAGAGTAATAAATTATGAAATATATACCTAACAGAGTCACAAATTCTCTTGAATCAGACCCACATGATGCAGAAGTTGCAGGCGCTTCAGGGAGATCAGCATTGGGTGACAGAAGCTCAAATTTTGTTATATCTGCAACTGCAAAAGCAAGTCTACTGTCCCTTCTTCCAGTATCCAGTGGATAGAATTGACCTCCAGCCTAAATTCAAGGAATAATGATTATCTATACGTATTATATAAAGATAATAGACAAAGCCTGATTTGAAAAAATTCAGTGGTCGTAGTTACATGAGACAGGAATTTACCAGAACAACACCTTCTCTGGCGGCCAAAGCAATAACCTTTGCACAGGAAACCAAACCAGGGGATATTTCTTTGCGCTCCTCCTTGATTGTGTACATCGATAGCCCTTGAGAGATTCATTGGGAGAGGAGTTTCAGATTGAAATAAAAAGAACCCGAATAACAAAATAATTGCTAAAATCAGATCAAATTGTGACAAAATAAAATAACCTTAGCACAGAAAGACAGCAGAATAAACAAGCTCGTTTGGAGATGCATAACAGTGGATGGGATTAAGTAATTAATAAAAACAGAATCCAATTAGCAAAGAGATAATTAATTATGTTAAAAAGAACTACAAAATTCAACAAAACAAAGAACAAATATCCAAGGTTTAACATATTCACATCAAAATCAAAATCCGATCACATAAATATTTAACAAGAAACTAAACATTTAACACATAAACCAATAAAAAACAAAATAAGATTTGACTAAAGAGTTAGAAAAGATGATTGGACCTCAATGAAGTAATCATGGGAAACGGGGCGCAGCGAAGCACGAGCGACATAGGAGCGGGGTTTGTGGAGATACCCAGCCATGGCCCGAATATGACCCTCAGCTTGCGGGCACGAATCGCAGTAAACAGTGTACACCAGAAAAAGATAAGGCTCGCCGCTTTCTTGAAGTTTCCCGCCATCGGACAAGAACCGGTCCGAAGTGGAGAAGGATCCGACGTCGGATCATGAGAAGAAACAGAATACGAGGTGGTACTCATTGTGATGAAGTTTAAACCTTTCTTGGAATCGGCGTTTTGGTTATTGAAAGAGATCACGATGCATAGAAGGAACACGAGGAAGCTAACTCTTCGCGTCATCGATAGTTCGAAGATTGCCACGAGCATTTTCTTTTGTTCTTGGCGGTGGTTTTGGATTCTGTTGGTGGAGCTGGGGGTGTGAAGAGTAGCAGAGACAGTATTTGTAGAAGAAGGCTCGACGAATAGTGTGGAAGATCAAAATGGCGGGAAAACGATGTTGTTAATTGACCGGAATGCCCTTAATAACTAAAAGTTTGTTACGGCTGTTTTGAGGGGCGTGTGAGTGAGAGTGGTGGTTTTACGAGAAAGCGCTAGAGCGCTGGAGTTTGTTTTTTACCAAATGCGTCGCTGTTTTTAGTCATGATTCTTATGAAAGATCAACGGTCGATATCCCATCAACGGAAAATATGATCAAAGATCGCGTGCGTTTGATGGCATCAACGGTTGTTCCATCAAGGGCAAATATGATCAATAACCGTGTGCCATTCGTCTTGATCATAATTGTTCTATGAGAAATTTCCAATTTCGTAACCCCATTTTTGTGTTGGACTAGAAAATATAACCATATTTTACCGGAAACGGTAAATACAAAGATAGTCTTGCTTTCAAGCATTTTTCTTTTTTAAGTAACATAACAATTTCAAATCCAATTGCGCCGTCATGTTGAGTTACCATCTGTTTGTTCCATTTGTAACGCATATGGTGAATTTGTTGTCCATTATCTTGTGAATTGTTCATTTGCTAAATTCTGCTGGCTTTTGTCTCCAATTTGGTTATGTGGGGGGCTGTGTGTATTTTGTGGATTGGTTGGAGAGTATCTTTGCTCGCTGTAGTAGTGACGATTGTGACCTTGCTGCCATGACTTGTTGGAATCTTTGGTTGAATAGAAATGCTAAGGTTTGGATGAACATAAATGGGAGGCTGTCTAGTGTTCTTAATTTAGTTGGCCAAGTTCTTTTTTAATGGCAATCCGTGAGGAAGCTTCAGTTGTTTGATAACAATTTTGTTTCATCTTCTCATGGTGCGGTGTGTTGGCAAAGGCCTTGTGTGGGGTGGTTTAAATGCAATGTTGATGCGGCAACTTTTTCTTCTAGTGGCACGATTAGTTATGGGGTTGTAATTCAAAATTCTGAGGGTGAATTCATAGTTGCAAGGAGTGATTGTCTTATTGGCAATTTTGGTGCTCGGGAGGCTGAAGCTATTGGCGTGCGAGAGATTCACAGTTGGCTCAAGGGGTTACCCTTCATTCCTGTTATTGTTGAAATGGACAGCTTACAAGTTTTCATTACTTTGACTATTGATAGTTTTATTATTGATGATTGTAGAGTATTAGCTCAATCCTTAGGAGATGTTACTTTCTCTTTTGTTAGGAGATCTGCGAACTCCGTTGCCCATTCTATTGCAAGGATTGGCGGTTCTTTGTCAGGTCCGGGAGAGTGGAGGCATGTTCCACCTCCTTAGTTGATTTCTCAATTATCTGTTTAATGAAGTTTCTTGTTTCCCTCAAATTAAAAAAAAAAAAAAATTTCAAATCCAATTGAACTGACATACACAAACTAAACTAATTTTTTAAAATTCCCAGACCAAACCGAACCGAAAATTCACAAAGCAAACCAAAACCAAATCAATGCACACCTCTAATATTTTTCGTTCTTTTTCTTTCCTATTCTTATTGAAAATCAGCTTCCCAATCTTCCCCTAAGAATTCTTTTCTTATTTCATTTTCAAATATGTTCAAGATTTGTTCTTGTGTTTTATTTTCATTAGCATTTTCTCCATATAATATCTTATTTTCTATATTCTGATTTAATCTTATATACCATTGTGCTACTATTCCTATAAATGAAGTTTTAAGGAACTCTATACTATTATTCCTCTCTAGATTATAGAATGCAAGAGCAATTTTTATAGATTTTACCCAAGCAGTTATTATTTTATCTTTATCCTTAGCACAAACTAGATCCAACCATACATTGCCATCATAGCTGATCGATCTTTTTATATTCTCCTGGACTTTTATATCCTTGTTTAGGTTTGTTAGACTGAAGATATTAACTTTATGACATTTCATGCGATGGTATTTCTTCTCTAGTATAGGAGGCTTGGTTGCTAGTTTCACCTTATTCATAAATTCTTGACTTTGACTCATTCATCTTTAGATGTTCTAACCTTTTCTCTATCTCTTCTAGATTAATGAAGACTTCATCATCTTCTTCATCTATTTCGTAATCTTCATTCCTATCAGATAACTCTTTAAATTCATTGTTTGTGTCATCACTTAATATTTTTAGGGTTATTAATTTTTTGTTTCCATCTATTTTGTTAAATATTAGTCTTGATATAGATTTAATTTCATTATTTTTCTTTTCATTAAAGTAAATTATTTTATCTTGTAGGATTTTATTCTATTCTTGAATTACAATAAGTAATTCTTCCATGTTATTATTTATCTTTTGTACTTCAATTTTCTTGAAGTTTTCCTATATGTATTTATGGCAAATTTATTACCAAGTTGCTCAACTATTTTTTCAATTTTATTTAACTGAATTTCAATTTTATTTAATCTTATATCTATTGAATTTTTAGTCATTGTATTTATGATTTCTTGTTTTAATAAATCTTGATCTTCAATCTTGAAGTCTTGTATCAATTGTTTAACTTGATAAAATTCTTTACTCATTTAATCTCCTAGCCTTTTGATTTGTTTTATGTTTTCATCATTGAAATTTTTAATTTCTAATATTTCATTTGCACTTTCTATATCATTTATAGATAAATTAGGTTTCCTAATTTATTCAATAAATATACTAAAATACAATTTAATTGATTATTCCCCCACATATCTAGATCATTAATCAGACCGAAAGGTTGAAATTTCCATAAGTAAATCATCTTTTCCTGTAATCTAAAAGATGGTAACCTATTGGTTTCTATATTTTGTGAAATTACTAATGGCTCAGGTAATTTAATGATTTTACCATTATATTCTTCCCTTTACTTGATAGATAAAAATCTATTGTAATCTATTATAAGTTCATCAATAGAATTAATATTTCGTTCTTTCCATGGAAAATTATTTCTGAAACTTCTTTTCTAATTTTACTTAGTAGAATAGGATCTATATTTAAATTTCTATTTTTTATTATTATGAGCTCTCCACCTCTAGATTCATTGGCCTATGATAAATATTGTTGCAATAACTATTTGATATCTAAATTAGATCTTTCTAATGAATCATACTATATATATGCAGTTATATTATTCATTATAGCATCGTAATCTAACATTAGATCATATCCTTCATTGTGCACCAACATATGTCTTGTTTTATCCATCTTTATTTCTGAATTTAAAATAATCTAGTACATAGCTTGTTATACCGACAGTACAAACTAATATAGTTCCCATTCATATTAACTATTAGAATATATATCGCCGGCTTCCCACCATATACCATTTGTTATTTCAAATTTTGAACCAAAACCAGTCTCTGATGCCAATTTTGCGCAACTTTCACCAAAGATAAACAAAGGGGTGAAAATTATCAATCTTATATATTTTGATTATTTATGCAATTTTGCTTTGTCAAAATGCACTGTTTTGTGCAAAATTTTATACTTACTTTTGTGAGAATTTCTTTTTCCTTTTTGAAATAAGTAAAAGTACTTGTAGATCATGCTTTTCAATGGACTCCTACCACATGGGTAACCTACACTCTCAAAATGTTAATAGGACTGTATTTTCCCTCATTTTAATATACATATCATTGTTAATATATATATGAAAAATACTTTAATGGTTAAAAATTAATAATAGTAATGCCAAACTTCGAAGTCAATTTAAGTTGTTTCAATTCCAGCACAGTCAAAGTATCCTCAAGACAAAAAATTTCAAATGACAATATGTTAGTGAATTTTAAATTCCGCCCAAGATCTTTTAAACAAAAATATCAAATAAAAAATAAATAAAATAGATAGAGAATAAAACAAATCACACAACACAATAGTTTATGTGAAAAATCATATATCAGAGAAAAATCACGACCACTAAGGACGACAGAGAAAAATTCAATATGTGAAAAATTATTACGATCATTCTAATATCTTCCTCACATCCAAAACCTAGAGAATCGATTGTTGTGTTATGCAAATAAGTGAACTCAACTTCCGTATGTATAGTGATTATTTCTTGTATAAAAAGTATTCTTTTTTTTATAATAATTGTATTCGAATAAATTGAATCCTAAAGAGGAAATTATTTATTTATTAAATAAGAATACTACTAGAGAAGAATGAATATCTAATAGAAAATCCTTATTGCGGAGGAAAAAAAAAAGACATATTTCCTAACACAATTATTAATTGTGAGAAAGAGAAAGAAACAACGTCCAAAACACATGACAATAAATATGGCCAACAACATAAACCAACACAAAGTTTTGTCCAGTTGTTCCTTGTATAATCCTATCAAAGGCAGAGATGGGTAAACAAAAACAATAAAATTAACAACATCGAAATCAATATATCTCTTCAAGGTGTGAGACTCCAGATTCTGCAAGGCTATCGATCTTCTCCGAAATATTTTCCCCCTCATAAAAAACAAACCTTTCAACTTCGCTGATACGATGAATTTCATGAGTATTCATATTCATCTTGAAGTATGCACTGTTAACATCAATCTGAACTTCCTTTATGCAATGCTCCCAACATGAGATCGGAAGGGATTTGCAGCACTCCGCAATCTTTCCTTCATAAACAGGCTGCTGGTTATATGTGAACTGAAATAAATACCAGAAATTGACAAAAGTAAATCAAATCGTAAATCTCAGGAACAATAATAAGAGCAGATGTCATGGCCACTATTTTATTTTTATATCTAGAATCTTAAATGTTCAATGCTGAACCAATATAACTGGTTTTCTTTTTTTTTTTTAATCACAATGCTAATTCCACCTAGCCAAACAAACAATAGTCAAGCATGTGATATTCAATGGACTCAGGAGAATTTATGCTGACTTTACTTTCATGGACAATCAATCACTGATCAACTAATTCTTCAGGAAAGCACAATAGATTTCCTTTTGAGGAAAAAAATAAAATAAAAATAAAAAGAATAGATTGATGAGAAGAAATATTTCAATGTAGGATTCTGAATTTGTTAAAGTGTAGGAAAGTTATTAAGACATATGGTTTAATAAAATTTAAGATCTTAAACGAGATCAATACTCATAGATTGATTTCTCAAAAGAACCCTTATCTTTATTTATCACACTAATCATGTAGTTTGAACTATTCACTGTTTAAATATTTACCATATATTGAATAAAGTTCGAATTTTCTTAACAAGGAAATCGTTAAAATTGTTTCAAATTAATAAAACAAGCAAGCAAATGTACCTGAAAATAAAACTTCTTTTTGTCTTCATAATCTACGCATACTGTTTCTGCATGAGGCGAAATCCAGAGCAAGAAATCCATAACTTTTGCAATTGCAAAATTGAAGGGGTATGATAAACTCACTGTAAAGTTCAAATGCTTGGCACCAGACAGTGGGTGAGGTAGAATTAGCCTCAATTCTCCAGGAACATCCACACTCTTCAAAAAAAAATAATAATAATAAATCAAAAGTTGGAACTTAAGAATGTAAGAATACCATAACGTGAGAACAAGAACCAAGGTGATAGAACAAATGTACCTCACAGTCCCTGCTTCGCAAATTCAAAACTTTGGAAAACTTATGGAACCTTGCAAGTAGTTCAATGTAATGTACATACCATTGAGAGTCAACATCATGAGAAGAGAAACAAAGTTCAGTTTCTGACAGAGTTAGAGCACCTGAGGACAAGGATACTACATCGCCATCATACTTAAAAATTCTTAAATTAGGAGTGTAAATCTCGACTTCAACCAACCTTTCACACATACAAATGCCCAACGTCTTAAGAGGGGTACTTGAAATCTTAATTCTTTCTATATTTTGACAACAACGTATGAATAAGTGCTCAAGGAGCGGAAGCCTTGAAATTTGGTTGCACAGCCACTCATCGGTAAAGGAGCAATTCCATAAAACTAAGCGTTTCAGATTCTTGCAAGAGGTGATACTGACCTCACATTTTAACAGAGTAGCGATGGCTATTGAACTGGCATTCGGTGCTTTAATGTCCAGACTTTTAAAACCCTGACAACAATCAAATTCCAGATCCTCGATCAAAGGGCACTGAGCAACAAGATTGTTCATCACTTGATCATCTGCGTACACGTTGGACAGGCTCAATTTCCTTAAAGACAAATTCAGGTCATTCCCAAGCGGCAGCGACTCCAGCTTGTAGCCCTGTAACTTCAACACATTTAACGATTTTGAACACAAAACCATTTGAGGCAGACCGTACCACCTATCCAACGGGTGCATATGTTCGAGTTCCAGCTCTTTGACGTTGTTTGCAATTGCGTAGCGAATGCATTGGTTTGCCAAATTTAAGGCGTCATGGCTGCGGAACGTCAACTTCCTTATAGCCACCTTTTTTCTGTGGCGCAATTGCACAAGTTTTTCCCAATAAGTGCGGGAATTCCCAATTGTTTCCCACTTGTTTGGTCTTGATTTGATCTCATCGATTTCCAAAACTGGGAATGTACGCCATGCCTGTAGCCAAGCTTTAGACAATACACTAATCTGTACAAGTCGGTTGAAGGGAAGGAATGACATAATGAGTTGCAAAATCGGTTCTGGTAATGCAGATATCCTGTCCACATCGTCAATTCTTCTTCTTTCCTTCTTGCGATCACACATTCCATTCTCCATTATATTATATATATCACAGCTTCATCTGGAAAGACATTAATAAGGGGCTGAGTAATTAAGCTAATTAACCACAATCGGTATACATAAAAACAGAATCAAAAAGGGGGAAAAAAAAGTCTCACTACAAACTTCATCCTGACAAACAAAATTTATCTGAAGAATTTGTGATTAGCAAATATACCCATCAAGGAAGAACCAGAAATCTCTTATCAAAGTTTGAGAAATCCATGAATAAACGTCTAAAGCTGCGTGGCAGTGGATCCAAATATTGAATAACAACAACACAAAGTCTTTTTATTTGAGGAAGCGGAGGTTAGATCAGACATCAGAGAGTAACTGCGTCAGGAGCCGGGAGCCCTATCCAAACTAACAAAATAATTTGAATACCCTCGAAACACAATTTTACAAAGTGACATGTATACCCCTCTACTAGAAGAATCGAACGAAGTTACCAAACAAATAAATGAAAATGAAAAGAGTGGCACCTTTTGTTTTAGGGTTTAGCTTTTGACGTTAGGATTGGCAATGGGCGGGTCGAGTTGAGAAATGTCGATCTTAAAATTTTGTTTGGAATAGTAAATCAGGGCAAAAAAATTTCTTGATCCCTTCTTGATTGGAATCTTAAATTGTTTCGGATGACATGAGTTTTACGTCGTATACTGCAAATTCTCTTATCATACACTTATATAGAATATATTATATGATTATAACGGACATGTCATATATGTATTGTTAATTAAAATGATTTGCCATACACATTGACAGACATGTCATATTTATTTAATTCATTAAACTGACTTATTATAAATTTGTAAAAAGTTAAATTTTAGAATATTCAGGTCATGAACAAAATCTTTAAACGTCGCAAATTCCATCATGAATGGTAAATTTAGATAAAATTTTATCCCGAATTTATTCTGAATGGGCCAAGATCCTAAATGCGCATAAGAATTCAGGGGATTTTTCCAACCTTAATTGACACCCTCAATCTTTTTTTATAAAATCCCTGTTTCTAAAAGCACTCCATTAAATTTTAAAAAAAAAATTATAATAATTCTAATAAGACCCCAATAATTTCAAAAATGCCCCTCATATCCTCTACTTTTTCTTTTCTTTATCTTTTTAATAAATCCTGTAAACCATAAATAACAATCTTCAATTATGTAACCTTCATTATCTCTTACTATTTATAAAAATTAATTCTCCTTTTTCTGATTTTAAACTTCACATGACCAAATTGATTGTCTTTCTGAAGAAAATACACAGAACATAAGTTTTTTTTTATAATCTAAGATAACGCTAAAGGAAAAAAAATGAAAAATAGACTTAGGTGGCGTTTGTTTTTTTTGTCTGAAATCTGAATAGACCTGAATTAGTCTGAATTCTGAATAGATCTGAATGTCTGAATCTGAATAACATGTTTGTTTTTTCGTCTGAATATCGGAAAATAAGTATTAAGTTGTTTGTTTTTTTCAACTGAAAAAGCTGAAAATATATACTTTTACTTTTGTATCCTTATTAAATTTGAAAGTTAAATAAATAATATATTAAATACCACAATATTTTAACATTTATAAGTAAAACTATATTCAAGTGAATACATAATTATTTTGGAATTTATATAGATAAAATACCATAAATTTTAAATTTTATCGTATATAATATAAGAAAGAAAAAACAAGGATATTTTTATGTGGGATAAATGTCTATGGGTGAGTTTTGAGATAGACATGAAAAATAAATTATAAAACATGGATATTTTTGACATTAGTAAGTAATTGACTTAATTCAAATTTCTCCATTAAGTAAAAAGCTAAAAAAATTGGCTTATATTATTAACTCAAAATTATCTAAAAATTCTCATTAAGTTATAAAAACAAACACCTCTAATTAACTTAATCAATTAAGTTAAGTCACTTTAAGTCATTAAGTTAAAAAACAAACGCCACATTAGTTATAAAGAAGAATATACAATACCTCTAATAAATGAAGTTATAAAGAAGAATATACAATACCTCTAATAAATGAAATCCGACCCAAGTGCAGAAAATAAAACCCAATTAATTAACAAACACAAAAAAAAAAAAAAACATATTTTTTTAAGCAAGTGTTTTGTAAACTTTTTCTCTTATTAAAACACAAAAATTAAAAATTAAAAAAGAATAGAAAAGCCAAGTGCAGTAAAAGAGACGAAATCTATAGAGGCATGAACATTATTTTAGGTTAAGAATAGTGATATACGTCTCAAATTTTTTATCCTAAATGATGTAGCATTTATCAATTGATTGGTAAAAAAATACAATTAATTTACTTAAATTTTATAAAAATTTGCCAACTCATTAATGAATGTCACATCACTTGCTATAGTTATTTAGGATAAAAATTTGAGATATCTGTTATTTCCCTTATAATTAAAACTAAAAATGTAAAAAAACAGCCCTTATAATTAAAGCTAAAAATGTAAAAACAGTGAAGGAGGTTTTTATGAGCTGGAAGAGGGGTTTTGTAAGAAAGGTTATGGGGGGTTAAAAGCTCAACTCTTTGTTTTACGTCTCTTTTATGGTACACCGTTAGTGAAAAACAAGCTTGGGTCCTTCAAAGACCATTCAAGAATTTATCCAATAAACTTTTGGGTTTGTTTGGCTCCACTAACTTTGTAAAAGTTGGGCTTTTAACAAAGACCAAATGAGTCGGTATTAGGATTGGGTCCTAATAAAATGCTGAATGGGGCTCTTAAAACTCCTCTAAAATCTTTAGAATACCACTATTGAATTTGAATTTATAAAATACAAACCAATATATTAAAATTAATCATGTTTTCATAAAATTTCACCCTAGAAAAAGTATTTATCCTAATTTTTATTTATAAAATAAATGTATGTAAATATTAATATCTTAAATTATTTTCTTCATATTATATTTTTCTATCTCCATAACTCTATACTCTCATAATTTTCTCAAAAAAATTATCTTTTCAATTCAAACTTACAGTTTAAATATAAGTTATGAAGTGGTGTGTGTGTTAAAAGTATGTTGAAGAATAAATTATTCAAGTGTTGTTTTAATTTACCGTTTAAAATAAGAAATAAGTTAATTTATCTTTGATTATTTAGGTAATTTCATTTAAAAAGGGGTTTTATGAAGAATTTTGACGGTGCCAGCTCCAAAATGCTTGTTCTTATTTTCTAGGTAAGACAATATTGACTACTGCTAATAGTACCCCTAAGAAATTCTCATAAAACCCCATCATTTTGTTTATTTGCTTTTTGTCTGATCAAACTTACATAAAATGACAAAACCCACAAATGAGTTATTTTGTTAATACATCCAAACACCCTCACGTCACAATCTTCAAAGGTGATTTAAAAAAAAAATTAGATATGTATTTCTCCTTATAAATAAACATAGTACAAAAATGGAAAAAAACTTCGAACATAAAATTGAAAATTCTCTAGTTATAAGACTAAAAATAAGAGAGTGGGTTTTAGAAGGATATTGGGGTGGCCAATAATGGAATCAAGATTTTAATTTGGGGTTGCCAAAATATATCACAAGTTAGGAGTTTCCTTAAAAACTTAATTTGGGATTGTCAAAGTATATTACACGTTTGAGGTTTCCTTGAAAGTTTTAATTTTACCTTACATTTCATAAAATTTCAAAAAGTTTGTATACGGTTTCACCTTTATGGATGGTGTTAAAAGTACCATTTGAAAATATTAGAAATCCATCTTATCCCAATATTAATGATACGACTCAAAAATAGTTGATTACTTCAAAGTGTAAGAATATTAGTTATAATATAATCTCATGAGTCTGAGGTCGAATCTCAAGGAATTCTGAGAACTAAACAATCAACATTATTTTTCATAAATTTTATTTTGATTTTATACAAAATCTAAAAAAAATTAATTGATTATCTTGGCAGTGGGTTCTCTGTATGAATATTAATCTTCAATTAAACTAAAAATATATATATTTGCAATAACAATATCTTGTTAAATTTATTGCTGAAAATTATTGGATTTCAATTTTTTTTTAAAGTTATTTTATATAGGTAAAAAAAATAAGTACTTAAATTATTATAGTACAATAACACACATTTTGTAATTAATTTGATCCTCTTGTATTATAATGGTGAAATAGTCAAATTTCATTTGCGTTAGAGTAGTCTCGAAGTCAAAGATGGATTTTAATTGATTGATTATGCAAGCTACATTGTTATACTAAATAATACAAATAAAGTGATGACTTTTGTACGTGTGTGTGTAATAGAGTGGCCGTCCCCAAGGCTTGCGGATGGGTTAGGCTTATGCCCAGTGCCCACCAACAACTCGACCCGACCCATAAGCCTTACCACGGCCCTTATGACTAATCCACAAAGTTCGGGTAATCACACTTGCCATGCAGGACTAAAGGGACTTCAAATCAAGCAAATTTTGAAAGCACAACAATAAAAACGTTTATTTTACACTCACTGAGTCACTGTTATTTGACCCAACTAATTCTAATAATTTTTTTTATACTTTTATTTATTGATCAGTTATTTCATTCCACAATACGGACGTAAACCCGTAAAACTGTGCGGTGATTTGACCCGATCCAACCCATTTGACAATGATTTGGTAGTAGGTAATGGTCTGATAATTACATCTGAGGGTGTGGTAGGTGAAAAGCTAAGAGAACTTGAATATGAACGCCAGGCCACAGGCCACAGGCCCCGGGTCAACTTTGCCAAATCTACACCACCAAACCGTGGACCCCACTCACCACCCAAACCTATTCTAACCCACCAACCCAACTCCACATGACCTTCCGTCACCATGCCATCACCAAACCCATTTGCACACATATTTTATCACACTCGTATTCTCTCACGTTTGCCCTCGAAACTCTTTCACAATTCCCATAATGCCCCCTCACCAACTTTCTTCACCAACTTCAACACCCAATGCTGCCTCTATATCAATATCAAACACTTGCCGTTTCCCCTCAGAAGCTAAAAAAATATACATATGTTTATCAAAAAAGCTTCTGTTCGTAATCATTTTCATCATACCAACTTTTTAGTTTCTTCAATGGAGACTCAAGCTCAAACACAAACACAAACCAAGCAACAAGAAGAGATCATTTTCCGATCAAAGCTCCCCGATATTTACATCCCTAAACACCTCCCTTTACACTCTTACTGCTTTGAAAACATCTCAAAGGTAGCTTCACGCCCTTGTTTGATCAATGGCTCCACCGGTGACGTCTACACTTATGGGGAAGTCGAGCAGACTGCGCGTAAAATCGCTTCTGGGTTAAACAAGCTAGGCATCGGACAACGCGATGTGATCATGCTCTTGCTCCCAAACGTGCCCGAGTTTGTGCTCTCCTTCCTCGGAGCATCTTACCTCGGCGCCATTGCCACTGCGGCCAATCCTTTCTTCACGCCGGCAGAGACATGCAAACAGGCTAAGGCCTCAGGCGCCAAGCTCATAATCACAAAAGCTTGTTACGTCGATAAAGTCAAGGACTTAGAAGAAGTGAAAATCATGTGCATTGACTCACCCCCGGATGGCTGCTTGCATTTTTCGGAACTTACACAGGCCGACGAGAAAGATCTGCCCCACGTCGAAATCTTACCCGACGACGTCGTGGCGCTCCCGTACTCGTCGGGGACAACAGGCTTACCAAAGGGTGTCATGTTAACGCACAAAGGGCTCGTCACAAGCGTGGCACAACAAGTCGATGGCGAGAATCCAAACTTGTACTTCACCAAAGAAGACGCGATCCTATGTGTGCTGCCTTTGTTTCACATATATGCTCTCAATTCCATCATGCTTTGTGGGCTAAGAGCTGGGGCAGCAATCTTGATCATGCAGAAGTTTGAGATCAACTCTTTGTTACAACTTATTGAGAGGTACAAAGTTACGGTGGCTCCCGTTGTGCCACCGATAGTTTTGGCCATTGCAAAGTCGCCGGAGACCGAGAAGTACGACTTGTCGTCTATTAGGATATTGAAATCTGGGGCGGCACCGTTGGGGAAGGAGCTTGAAGATGCTGTGAGAATCAAGCTTCCTAATGCCATTCTTGGGCAGGTATGAATTAATTGTTTTAATTTATATATAAAATTATTTATTTATTTATCTCTTGGGAAATAAATTTTGTTACTAAATTTTTTGGGTGGTTAATTTCTATTGGGTCACCTATTAATATTTGAAATGTTGTTATAATATGATTTGATTTTTTTAAGTACGGTGGGAGGATTAATTTGTTGTATGCAAAGTAAAGAATTATTGTTAGTGGATGTAAAGAAATGATAAAAGTATAAAATAGTGATAAAACGGTTACAAAAATCAAGTTCAAAATAACATCATCACAAAATTTAATTAAAATGGATGTGGAATGATTTTGCTATTAGTATTTATTTATTGTTCCCTTATTTTAATGACAATCGGTAACTTAATATCTATTGATCACTGTGCATTTCAAGACATTTAGGGTCATAGTTGAGGTTGAAAATTTTGAGAATCTTATTCATATCCATTGTCCACTATTTGCTATCGGATGAAAGGTGGAATGATTCAACAAGTAGAAAATTTGTAATTTTAAAACGTTAAAGCGTGGAAAGAACATGATATTACTATATGGACAATTACTATTATATTGCTTTTTGCAATTTGGTTTTCTAGTCCATGTGGACCACGTCCTTTTTGACCTTTATTTGGAAGTAGAGAATTTTGGACTATGAACGTGAAGTCGTGAAGCTTTCTAATAAAATAAATAGAATGTAAGGCCATTGAAAAAGAAATTTTAGAGTATTTTTATTATATT
This sequence comes from Citrus x changshan-huyou, assembly GCA_039657385.1. Classification (NCBI taxonomy): domain Eukaryota; kingdom Viridiplantae; phylum Streptophyta; class Magnoliopsida; order Sapindales; family Rutaceae; genus Citrus; species Citrus x changshan-huyou. The sequence continues at coordinate 15,310,501 of CM077547.1, read as the reverse complement.
ATACTTATTATATATATGACATGTGTTTATCTATTTTAATTTTTTTATAGAATTAATAATTATATTTAATTTGTATATACATATTATATATATACATGCATTAAATAGGTATAATATAAAATTAGTCTTAAAGTGTTTACTATTGAAGAGTCGTCTCTTATTTATTTCAATGGCATGTATGGGCTTATTAGGTCGGTTTTCTAATAGGAATGAACCGTCTAATCATTTCGACAAATGACAGCAGATTTTTTATTTTAATTTGGTGGGATCCCATCATTATAAAGTGGGAGGCTCCGCCGCTGGTGCCACGATGGGATCCTCCACTACCTTAAAAATTTAAGTGGAAAATTTATAATTAAATGGGCAACTTTTTTTTTTTTCCCCCCACAGGGATATGGAATGACAGAAGCAGGGCCAGTTTTAGCAATGTGTTTGTCATTTGCTAAGGAGCCATTTGAGATTAAAGCAGGGGCTTGTGGAACAGTTGTTAGAAATGCTGAGATGAAAATTGTTGATCCTGAAACTGGTGCCTCTTTGCCAACAAACAAGCCTGGTGAAATTTGCATAAGAGGAGATCAAATCATGACAGGTATATTTAACAAATAAATAATTTTTTTATTATTTGTTTTAATTCGAGATTTTAAAATTTGTTAAAATCTTAAAATGTTATTAAGTCAGAAAGTTTAATAATATAATATGTTACTATATTATTAAACCATTTATCTTAATAACTTTTTTGAAGTTTAATAAAATTTAGGATCCTGAATTATATATGGCTACAATAAAAATGTTTCTTAAACACATGGAGTGTTATTTTTTTAGGGTATCTGAATGATCCAGAGGCGACAAAGAGCACAATAGACAAAGAAGGGTGGCTGCACACCGGCGACATTGGTTACATTGACGACAACGACGAGCTCTTCATTGTTGATCGATTGAAGGAACTGATCAAATACAAAGGATTTCAAGTTGCTCCAGCCGAACTTGAAGCCTTGCTTCTCTCGCACTCCAGTATCACTGATGCTGCTGTTGTCCCGTAAGTGTTAAGAAACTAATTACTTGATGATGAAGTAATATTATTTATTTTTTTTAAATATGTATTTCTGTTATTAATTGTTAATTTTAAATTTCAGAATGAAAGATGATGCAGCTGGTGAGGTTCCTGTTGCATTCGTTGTGAAATCAAATGATTCTCAGATCACTGAGGATGAGATCAAGCAATTTATTTCTAAGCAGGTACATATTTTTACAAGCATTGACTCAAATTAATCTATTCAATCAATAATGATTTATTAATCTAATATTACTCAACTATTTTAGTATACATGTTCAAGTTGATTACTAAACAATAATTGGATATATTTATATCCAGATCCAATGGATTGTGAAATATTCCAATGCATTACTTTCGGACATGTGAAATCTGAGAATAAAAAATGATAATATAAATTATGATTCAAATAGGCTATTCACATGAGTCATGAATTTTTTTTAAAAAAAAATTGTTGTCATAACTTGACACAATACAATAGGCTTACTTAGATATTCATTTAATTGAATCGGAAAAATGTTAATTCGAAATACACAAAACGTATTTAATTGATTAATTGTAATTCACAGTGTTGTATAAATTGTATAGTTTTGTTCCATGGTTTCTTTAGCTTTCACATTTCTTTTTAAATTTTTAATTTATTGTTATCTTTTTCGATGATGCAGGTGGTATTTTACAAGAGAATAAATCGTGTGTTTTTCATTGATGCAATTCCGAAAGCACCATCTGGCAAGATATTAAGAAAGGAATTAAGAGCTAAATTAGCAGCTGATTATCAAAATTGATGAATATTTAATTAGTGGGCTGTCTAAATAGTTAGCCTGCAATTGCACAAGTAAAATCAAAAACAAATTTCTGATTATGGATATGTTCATTCCTGGACTCAAGTGATGCAAAAATGAGACTTAAAGCTAAGGCCTGTAAATTAATGAATTGAAGAATTTCATCTCTCCCATGATATATGCTTCATATTGTTATATTGATCTCATCTCATCCTTGATGTGTTGACAATTTTTCATAAGCAACATTCTCGTGGGAGAAACTTATGCGGGACAAACACACCAACTCAACATATTGAGATGATGCACCAGTCCAATAATAACTTATCATATGTTAGGTTTAATGGTTCTTTTGGTGGGATTCATAATTTTTTATTTTAAATTTTAAAAAACTCTAATGATAGGTCATTATTGAATAGGCGCAACACCTCAGCATAATGTATCAGCCGTCGCACATAATTTTTTTTTTCCCCCATTCTCTCTAGCTAGTTTGTTAGGTTCTGGTTATGATCTTTTAACCAAAAGTGTCACATTTTGCCACTCGCCCTAATATATTCATCGGAAAATCTGAAGTGTTCGTGGTATATACTTCCTCATTTGATGGATAATTGTCACTCATTTATTTACTAATCAATTGAGAGGTACTCACGGATTGAATCTAACAAGAGAATATAACCAACCAAGAGGCAAGAACACTCAAGATTATCTCATGCTTTATAAGTAAAACAGTGTGATTAGAACAATTCTAATTACGCTCGAGAAGTAGATTTTATTTTCACTTTTTTAAATGAAAAACTAACTATAAGTCCTCCCCCCCCCCCCCTTTCAAATGAGGTCAATGGATTAACTATTTTTAAAAAATATTCTTCCGAGTTTCCTCTATTTATTTTTTAGTTCCTGATTTTTTACTTGTAGTCAACAAATGACTTAAGCATCAAAGCTTTTTTTTTTTTCTCCTCTTTCTTACATTAACCAGTAAGATACATGCCCAAATTCGTTACATAATGCAATTATTACACATCTTATTTTAATAATCTAAGCTAAATTGATAAGCTATCCGATATGGAGCATCATCCTATTTAGATCATTTTATTTATTTAAGTCAAAAGTTAAATTGCTATAAACTATTCATAAATACAATTAATTATTTTTAACTTATATGACTCAGAAAAATGCATTTGCAAAGTGAGATACAAAATTTATATCATAATTGATTTGACGCTAATAAAAATTACCTCTTGGATGAGATATGTTAATAATAATTAATTGATTATCATGTGAACTTATAAGATAATGTTACATCATCTACGAAATTAGCTGGGATTCAAACTTTGTATTCCAACTTTCATATTATTTATAACATTTTAAAGAGTGTTTTTCATTTTCTAAATTAATATTCTACGTAACACATGTTTGGTAGGCGTGTTTTTAAAAGTATATTTCAAAAGAATTATGATTCTTTCTTGACTTGAGATATCCTAACCTTTTAAATATTTTATGTCTATATCTACTAAGGGCATATATGGTTATGTTTTAACGACTCATATATTTTTATTTATTAACCATTAGTCGTCCATGTGCATTTTGAGTGGAATAGATAAAAAAATGCTGAGTACTATTATTCATTATTTTAATTAGGCTAGCAAAATTTGACATGACCCCTATGTGCGAATAAATGAGTTTGGATTATCAAATTTGACACAATTATTAAATAGTTCAGGTCTAAGTCAATACAATTTTTCTTTGTCATGTTAGGGTTTAAGTTTGTGACTCATTTACCCAGTTAATGATATGATTTTTCAGACACAACCCACTAAAATATGATCTTTCTAAGATCTTAAAAAAAAATTATATGAATACATTTGTAATTAAGCTAGCAAAATAAAAAAACTAAACTTAATCTAATTATTGCTAATGAATAAAACCTAAATTGCCATTAGTAAAACTCAAATATTAGATATGATTCTCTCTGTTTTTGTGAAGGATGAATATATATATGGTGCTTTATTTTGTAAAACTCTAGATATATCTTTTCTTTTTTAATATCTAATGAAATAGAACATGAAACCGTAAGCTCCAAAGCAGTGGGAGGAGCCCGGGGCTCTGATCATGTGCCTGTTGAAGAATGAGCCGACGACTCATAGGCAGTGGCTTGGCTAAGGGAACCCACCGAAGCCGTAGCGAAAGCGAGTCTTCATAGGGCAATTGTCACTGCTTATGGACTCCAATGGTGTAAATGTGTAATATCTTGGTAGACATGTATTAGGTTGGTAACCGAGATGCCTCAGTTGGGATTGGCCAATTCTGATCTCGTCTTGATCATGAATCGAAAGGAAAAATGTTCCTGAGTCCTATCCCTAACAATAAATTGGGAAAAAAAAATACTTGATTCTTGTCTTGATTGAAATCTTAAATACCGATTGGGATCCCAAATGTCCTGAATGACGTGACTTTGCTATCATACGCTACAGGTTTTGTCGTTAACTATAAGTCATATGCATATAACCGACAAGTCAAATCTCTTTCCTTTATCAAATTGACTTATCATACTCATATAACTAGCATGTCAGATCTCTGTGCTTTATCAAACCGATGTGTCATACACTTTTGGAAACTCATATTTAAGCTTTACTTTACAACACAGTCAGGACATTCAGGATTTTGATCGAGATTTTTAAGCATTTCGAATCCTATCCAAATAGTAAATTGGGTGCCAAATCCTAACTCAAATATAATTAGAACAATAAATGTATATAGAATATGCTATCGTTTCGAACGAGATCCTGAATTCTAATAAGAATTTTTGTCAAAGGGATATGCAACTTTTTGATATAAGTGTTGTCAAATACATAAATATTAAACGAGTTATCATGTTGTATTTTGTCGGGTGGCACGATTACCTAATTATTAAATAAACTGTATTGGGCCACTCGTTTATTTTTTTATTGGATTAGAGTATTAATATTTTGAAAAGATTATTTAAAAGTTTGTATTTCAGATATGCACGAAATTGACGACACAGGAACACCACCATATCACTCATTTTACCAACTCTAGTTTAGTTAGAGGGAATTCAGCAAAAATGGTGATCGGTAGGTATTTCATAAGTATAGTTAACTTATACTCCCCTTAGGTTTTGAAAAATCTCAAAGAGTTAAATGTAAAACTTCACAGCCACCTGCCTTGACTAAAAACATCGCCAATTTTTGTTGGCTAAACATGTCAATAAATGTTTTTATTTGGCAATTGGCAATTGGCATTTGAATATTTGATAATTATGAAAGTAGCTACACTTTAAACAACAATATTTGATGCAATATAATAGAATTTTACGAGGAATATATTCCCATTACTACATTGTATAATTTTTTATCAAACATTAACTTTAGATACATTTTTTTTGGTGTAATGGAGGGCATATTATTTTCATATATTTGGAATTCAAGTCTTAATGAAATTTTGAAAACAACTTTCATATGTTTCACCTTGATTACCAAATACATGGAGGGTTTTTTTTTTAGTATGTAATTATAAATCATCAGGTAGTCCTGCTCCTTTCCCCCCCCCCCCCCCCCCCCCCCCCCCTAACCTTACATAAAGCTAAGTGTTACAATCTTTAAAAGATAATTAGGATGACATATCATATTATTTTAATTTTAATTTTTATTCCGGATATTAATATTGAAATTCGTAGGTTTTCTAAGAAAAATGAAAAAATAACTACCGAATTTATTTGTTTATTTATTTTGAAAATAATCTTATTTAACATGACAATTTTTTTGAATATCAAACACATAAAAAAGTACAATACACAAACGTACTAATAAGTACAATGACAGAGGTATTAAGGGACAAGCAGAGACAGTTGTCCCATTTAGTCCAAAAAGTCGCAGAAGATTTTTTCTTTTTAGTTTTGTTAAGTTATAAATTCTCCTTGTTGGACTAATTAAATACATTAAATTTAGGCTCAAAATGTATTAAAAAATTTAAGTTTAAAATTTTATTTTAAAAATCACACAAATATTTGCACACACTCTTGATTTTAAAACAAGAGATTTTATCATCTTAATATATATAATTTTGATATTTTGTACATTTTCTTCCTTATTTGTATTTAATGTCGATCAAAATTTTTGCCCCCACTGACTTTATTTTTTGGCTATGCCACTGAATACAACACAATATACATGTCTAATGGGATTGAAACCCGACCCATTGCTTGCTGAAACTTGCCTCGAATTATTAAAGTTAGAAGCTTAGGTGAGAATCTGTAACTAAGAAAATAATAAATAAATAGACTCTCACACCCATGAAATTTCTCTTTGAAGAATAATGCAATTATATGTTTGACCAACTCAATCAAAATGATGTTGACATTTTACATAACAATTAGTTAATAAAATTTATTAAAAAACTCAACTCTTCCCTTATATTTCAATTTTCAAAAAATGTTACCCATTACATTATTCAAATATAAAAAATAAAGTAAAAAAAAAGTTTAACACACATTTTCAACTGTACTATTTGAAAACCATAATAGAACTATGTGTTTCACTTTTTGATAAAATCAATATTTATGGAAAAACTGCAATTCATTATTTGTAAAATTGGGTCAAAATTTTAAATATCATAAAAAAAATATTAACATATCACAGATATTCTTAATATCATTAAAAATTTTTCTCAAACTTTCCCATTTCTCAACTAATGTACAACAACTCAGTTTCAAAAAAAAAAAGAAGGTGAAAACAATTCTCTATTGATCTTTATTTTAGATCGTTTGTTGAGAAAATTTATAGATAACTTTTTATTAGTAAAAAAGAAAATCCTTAAATGATTGATAAAATTAAGAAACGTTAATGCCCTCAAAAAAACTACTTAGAGGCCATTTGTGTATTTTCCAAAATTAAAAAAATTACCCTCAGAACTTTTTAGAGGGTATTTTTGTATTTTCGTTTTTACATTTATCATAAATTTGGAAATTTTATTTTAATAAAAAATAAAATAGAAGAAATGTGTTTTTTTTTTCAAAAAAAAGGAATAAATTAGAAGTAATAGTATTTGCTTCAAGTCCATTCCAATTTGATCTAATCCCGTGATAAGATTGGTGGAACCGTCGCGTCTGAAACCAGCTAGCCAAGCAAGAACCTGCGGTAGTCAGATGTAGAATAGTATAGTAAAGTCTAGGTCCCTTATCTTCTTCAAGATCATTAGCTGTGATCTATAATTTGTCACTTTTATTATTGACCCTTTTCAGATTCCTGTCGTTTATGTAGACTCAAGTTGCTTGAAAGCTAAGTTTTATCATAAAGATCATATCTTAAATCGAATTCTCTCTCTTAAGAAAACAAGAGATATTATATCAAAATAAAATTTATATTTTAGCATCCATGATCTATGTTCTTATTCTTACATGATCCATTACATGAGCCTATAAAAAGTATCAAAAAAACCTTTTAGTAACTTTAAAAACTTAAATCTTTGTGTAACAAGTCATTATACTAGAGTTGTTTAAGTATTACACAGATTTACTGCACAAAATATTCATTCTATATAAATTGTGTCTTTACCCTCTGAAAACACTCATATCTCTAAAAAATGAAACTTAGACATTCAAAAACTATAAGGGCTATACTATTTTGTTGAACAATCAATCATCACCCAACAAAAGAACTGTAATACCCATTATCTTCTTCTATCTCTAAAAATTTATTTTAGAATGTTTTGTCCTAAAATATTATTTACTTTTTAATAATTTTATTAATAAACATGTAACCAGTAAACATACTTAAGTCCTAGTTAGTTACATATGCTTTAGTCTAAATGCTTCATAAACCCAATGAATCTTACAATTAGAAATCAATTTTAGAGGATCAATTAAGTTATGTAAGATAACGTCCAATTTATACCCCAAACAGTGAGAAATTAAACCAATATCAGCTCTTAAAACCCAATTCTGAGTTAAATACACAAATTAATTGATTCCCCTACAAGAAACTCCGTTATAATTTTGAACTTATTCCCTCAAATTACTGATTTATTGATAGATTCTTAATGTTCTCGACAAAACTCAGTAGTCGGTACTTGTATGAAAGGAAATATAAACTATGCTCTACTTTCGATAATTTACTAAAACTCAAGGCGGATCAATATCCCCAACCAAACGCGTCGCTGTTCTACTCCCACGTCTCCGCCCACCAAAAGAGAGTAATTTAAATTTCCCAATAAAAAGTAAAATAATAATAATAATAATCAGTAAGATGGTGATGATGAGATGACGAATGGACGTTGGAGATAAATGCAGAAACGATTGGATTCGAACGAGTGAAAGCGAGAGAGACAAAAACTGTGTATACAAAAGTTTGCTCTTTTTATCCATCTTAATGGCGGATATTACAAGAACTCTTAAACCCATCTCTACTTTCTTCTTTCTCTTCAGTTTTCACTCCGCCCATTTCTTGAGACACTCTTTACTCTCTGATTTGGGTTCTTTTCACTTTGCTTATTCTCTTTAGTAGTCACTATCTTTGTCTGTCTCTTTTCTTATTAGAGTTTTTTTTTTTTCAAAAAAAAAAAAAAAAATGGCTGTGGCTATGGGTTCTGCTTCTGTGCATTTAGCTGTTCAGATCTGTTGTAATAATGAATTTAAAGCTAATGCTGCATTTGTTAAAGGCTCTCCCCGTTTTGGTAACAAACCACTTTGCTGTCCTGCCAGGAGAACGTATGTATACATAAATATTTCCTCTTAATTTTGAATTCAGCAACTCTTGTTTTGTTAATGTGATCTGTTAATTATTTGATATATGCTGTCGAATTAGTGTGGTCAAAGTTTTGACTTTACCCATTTAAGAGGATGCTTAGTTATTATACACATGTTAGCCAGGTGTGCTTAATTGAAATATTTCTTTTGAATTCAGTGTCGTTGTTGCAGCTATGTAATTGATCCATTAGCAATTTAGTAGGCATAGTATGTAAGTTTTAATTTTCTGCTGGGATATGCTTGTTAGAATGTACTTAATCTGGATATGCTGTTTCAAATTGGCTTCAAAGTAGTAACTAATATTTGATTCCTGTGTTTGATAGTGCAGCATATCTTTGACAAGTACTTAACTGTGATAAAGGCTGTAATCTTTGCTTATTTTCCTGTTTTCGTGCTAAAAATGTTTGTATAGACTAACCATGTTTCTCTCGTAGTCACATAATTATGTCAATATTTGTTTGATTTTTGGATGTATATTTCCTCGTGTACTTTTTTCAGATTCTCATCTTCAGCAACTAGAATAATTCCTCGAGCCTCCTCAGCTACAGCTGTGGAGGTATGAATTGATTTTTCTCTATTGATTAGTGTTTGTACAATTTAAGCAGTTAATGTTTCCGTTCTCTTTTTGGTTGTTGGACGTGGTTATGGAATTGTAAACAGGATGGAAGTAATGGTGACACTGATACAATTCCGACTCCCAAAGTCATAATAGACCTAGATTCTGACCCGGATGCAACCATAGTGGAGATAACCTTTGGCGATCGCCTTGGAGCTCTTCTTGATACTGTATGAGGCCATTTACTTGCTGATTTCATTTTTGTCTATCCTCTGCATTTGCGCTATATATAGTGAATCTTTGATCTTCCAGATTAAGTTCTGGTTCTGCATTGTCAATATTTATTGTTTTGCAAAGATGTGTACATCTTTGAGAGTTAGTAAATGAACTGCAGATGAACGCACTTAAGAACCTTGGGCTGAATGTTGTCAAGGCAAATGTTTTTTTGGATTCTTCTGGGAAGCACAACAAGTTTGCCATTACCAAAGCGTATGTTTTGTGATGCATATGCATTTTGCTTTTCATGCCCTTGCATTACTGAGCTGATTTATATTATCTGCTTGCAGTTTCATTCACTAATATCCTTTAATTGTTGTCAACATCTTCTGGTCTATATTTGATGAGCATAGTAAATACCTACTTTAGATTCTCCATATACAAGTATGATCAGTCTGTTGCTAATAGACGTTTATAACTAATGTTGAAATCGTTAAAATTTTAGACATACTAGAACCTAGAATCAATGATCCAAAGAGCCATTGGTGTTTTTTGGAGCAGTTCTTGCAATAGATTCCCACTGTGGCTTTGATTAATTTGGTCATGATGCTTGTGTGCAGTGATACTGGTAGGAAAGTTGATGATCCTGAGGTGCTTGAGGCAATTCGTTTGACAGTTATAAACAATCTACTTCAGTATCACCCGGTAATCATTTTTTTGTCTCTCTTGAGATATCACTTGGTGGAGCACCTGTAGGAATTGTCTTATTGAAAAGCTTATTCCATTTGTGTTGGTGTTGGAATCAGGAATCAAGTTCCCAGTTAGCAATGGGTGTTGCCTTTGGCGTTGATCCTCCAAAACAACAGGTCTTTGCTTTCTGGTCCTATCTTGATTTTTTTCAGATTATTGATACTTTTGGCTCTTCTCACTAGTGGATCATTTGAATGGGAAACTAAGGTGTTTTTAGGGCTCTCTTAGGCCAAATGTCACTTCACTTTTATCCTCATTTTTTTAAGACATTATATTCAATTTGCCTGCCATTGAAATTAATACCATGCTGTCATGAATGTTAAAAACTATGTATATGAATTATTGTGGGAAGGATAACGTCCCGCGTCAGTCCTGTCTCAAATCTTGTTGTGCTGTAATTTGTCAGGTTGATGTGGACATAGCAACCCACATAAGTGTCTTTGATGATGGGCCCGACCGAAGGTAATGCATAATTCGTCCTCTTATCTAGATGATGGGGCTTTTGCCATCCACTAAACTTTGGTCCTACACAATAAGTGCTTATAATCCAGCCCAAATAGCAATTTCCTGCCCATAACTGAAGCAGTCGGATAATTTGGCTCTTACTATTTTTGTTTACTTTACCTTTTGTTTTATTGAAGTTTGCTTTTGGTGGAGACGGCTGATCGACCTGGATTATTGGTGGATCTTGTAAAGATTATCACTGACATCAATGTCAATGTTGAATCGGGAGAGTTTGATACTGAGGTAATCTTTTATAATGAACTATCCACATCTTTAATTATATATATATAGACAAAGGAGTGGCCTTCCCTTATTAATATATTTTGTTCTAATTTCTGTTTTCGCACCCAGGGGTTGTTGGCTAAGGCAAAGTTTCATGTCAGCTACAAGGGTAAAGCCATTATCAAGCCTCTCCAACAGGTAAAAACAACAGGCCTACATTTAGGACATTGGAAATTGCTTTATAGATTGTTTGCTCTGAAGAATAAAGAGGCTTACCATTTCTACTCAAAATCGGTATTCTAGTTGCAAAACTGTTCTTGTATAAAAGATTTGAATTTAAACTTTGAAGTGGGCGGTAAGAACATTAACGCGCTAATGATCACACGGTGCCCCTGAAGGCTTGCACGATCGTTGATGTACTGATTAGACTTTGCTTGGTCAAATTTGCAGGTTCTTGCTAACAGTTTGCGATATTTCTTGAGGCGACCAACAACCGAGGAGGCAAGTTTTTGAGCTGTTGTTGAAGACTCCACCAACCAAATTCAGGATCACACACACTTGATGAATTTTTTTTATTTCTCTCCCCAGTAAACATTCACAAGGGGAATTACAATATGTTGTCTCCCTAATCTCCTTACATAAAATAAATAAAACATGAGATATATATAAACGGACAACATTTTAATGATATATCATATGGCAAACACTTATAAAGTAGAAACCTTGCTAATTTTATCATCCTCATCAATACATGGTCCTTTTTAAATAATTTTCAAGTTTAGGGATATGATATAGCTGTGTTGTATTACTCATATTAATCTTAAGCCAAAAGTTTGCAATGGGTTGATGAGCATACAACCTTTTTCTCTTCAAAATCTGCACAATTAATTATAAAGAATATACGATGTTTGCGCTTGCAATTATTAACGACTCATCTCATATCAACTTAGGGGCAAAATTATTTCCATAGATTCAACTACTTATCTAGGGAAAGTTTTTAAAAGCTGAGTCCACAAGCCATGTCCCATAACTTAGATGACTAAAAAACAAAAACAAGACAAAAGGGAACAAAAGAAGGCCATGCTCTGCAATGAGTGCTCCCCAATGATAAAGAAAGAGTATTATAATTTAACATTTATCCAAACAGAAAATGACGTACACGGGAACAATAAATGATCTCCCTAGAGATGAGAGAAATGGATAACAATATTCTCTTATTTAACTTCACTATATAAAGAGTTCTCTATCAAAATCATAATTCAATTCGATCCACCCACATTGTTTGGAAAGAGAGAAAGTGAGAGAAAAAAGAAGAAAAAGATGACAGGATCATTTGCTAGAGGAGCTCCCACCTTTAACTCCATGTTTTTCAAGTAATGTTTTCATTATCTATCTACTTTGCTATTTCATCATTTCATTTTGACAATCGCACTTCATTATTGCATGGTATGTTTGTAAATAAATCTTTTCACTTTATCTAAATTAATTTTGTTATGAAACAGTTCGTTCGAAATAGGCCTAATAGTTTCGAATTATGTAATTACTAATTATGAGTGGTTGGTTAAGTACATAGAATTAAATGTTTTATTAACTGAATCAATATGTCTCCACAGGGGCCTCAGGTTAAAAAAAATTATCAAGAAATATGAAAGTTTTCAATTAAATTTGTCTCTGTGTCTGATAATTTTATTTTGTAGCCCCCATATGTTTATATTTTTGTGTTATAACCTACTTAAATTTGTTGTTTCTCTATTATTGATGACATCTGTCGGACCAAAATCCTGATTGCGCCACTGTCCACACAATAATAAAAAGAGATTACTTTCATTCATTTGAGTGTTTGAAAATTCTAGTCTTTGTTTTTGCATTATTAATTTGTTAAGTCTTTTTGAGACATATAGGCCAATGATGAGGAAATCCTTTCAAAAGAAAGCAAGTTCTAATGATATGATGAGAGAAACAACATTGAAATCCAATGCAGAAGAAGGAAATGTGATGAGGAGCCAGCAGATGAATAATAATGTGGGAGAAAATGAAGGGAATTGTAGCTGGGTTCCTCATGAAAGAACTGGGATTTATTACCCAAAAGGCCATGAAAAAGTTATTGAAGATGTTCCTCCTAGCGCTGGAAGAGATTTTGAAGTTAATTGGTTTTCAGAAACTCATGGATAATTTTTTTTTTTTCAATTTACTATACATGCTTAAAGCCAAAAGGCTTTCTATTGTCTCAAAGAAAAATCCGATTGTGAAAAAAAATTAAAATAAAATAACAATAATAGAAAATGAAATCGTTTAGATTCAGCTCAATGCTAAGCATTCTAAAATTTAAGTTTCAATTTAAATTTCAATAGATATGGCAATCATTTATTAGATGGTGGTTAAATAATTTTACAAGTTATAAAATTTATCATCTAATAAATGAATGACGTGTGACATTAAGACATAAGAAGTTAAGACTAAAAAATTGGTATCTTAACCTTATTCTTACTATCATATCATCTTATTCTTACTTTCAATTTAAAAAATTGTTTATTATCGTCTTATTCTTCAGGCTAAATGTAAAAATGGATTAGGTGGGCCTCGCATGGGCTTAATTTTGTCATGGCTCATGAGTGGTCCTATTGGTACCTCCAAAAAATCCTTATCAAACCCTGCCTTTATAATCATGCACTTGTCCCTATTTAAATTTACAATGATAAACAGAAGAAATTAAATTTTATTCGAATAACTAGTCTCCATAATTACAATTATGTTAAACCAAAACTCGACTTAAAAATTTATTATTTATTTTGACGATATTTAGTTGACATTCCTTGTTTATCAAAGCACAATGTATTTCCTTAAATTTTGATAAAAATTTAATTATTTTGTTATTATTATTTAAGATGAAACCTTAAAATATCAATAACCAATGTTGGATGTTGTTATAAGAAATTCTAATGAAAATATTATGGAAATTGCTTTTAAAATTATAAGTTCTAGTGGAGATAATGATTATTCGAAAGTTGAAGCCATCAGATTTGGGTTTCAAGTTCCTCAAGACGAAGAAAATGTGAAAATGCGGTTGGTGTGCAAGCGAAGGGTGTTTTTGGAATCAATCTATGTGGGTTTAGAAATAGGGTGAGGTTATATACACTCTAAAAATTACATTAAATACTCATAATTTTATAAAAAAATTTATTACAATAATATCCATGGTTTAAATTACTATTAAGGACATGGCAGCTATTAATTTTTTTTGTATGATTATAATTACTTCCTTTTTAGTTATATTATGATGATATTAAACAAGTTTACATTGGTTGCTTGATTTTTTCTTTTGGCCAAAAAATACATGTCATTCCACAATACCAGAGTAACATGGACAATTATTCAGACTCTTATAAACTAGTCTGCAACTGAGGCATTACAACCCAGCAAACATTTTTGCGACATAAAAATGTTCAACCAAATCCAGATTAAAAAAAAAAAAAGGCTTAATTTACCATCCTCTTTTGACAAACTTTGAATTTTCTGACATTCAATTGGAGGTGGAAGTGGCATCATAGTTGTACTGAAGAAGATCGTCGTAAGGGTCACAGGCACCTACTCTGAATCATTCTTTCTTGTCCCTCTCTTTCAAGTCCTCCATCAACCTCAAAATAATATTCTCAGCAATTAAAAATTTCATCTTCACTTCTCTTCTTGATTCTAAGCTCAGAACTATGAAGCGTAAGCTGCGTCTTTGATTTAGCTAAATGATATATTGGTTAGTTGATTTATTTGTTCGGATTATAATGTTTATTTCTCACGATCTTTTCATTGGTGAAATATTTTGATGGATTTTTTTAGTTGCTCGTTTATCATTCTTCATTTATTGGAGAAATATATTATACAACCAAATAATTAAATTTTAATGATAAAAGAGTGTTTAGAGAAATATTTTGAATATGTAAGGCGTTTTCATGAGTGTGTTAGAGTAAATTAATTTAAAAAGGATTAAATGAGTACATTTTTGGTACTTTAAGGAGTGTACAAAATATAGTTCATTTTTTTAAATTAATAAATATGTGTATATAGTAATAAAACGTTGAGAATAATTTTTAGACTGTAAATAGCTCTGCCCTTAGAAATAATATTATTTTTTGAATGATTTAGCGGGCATATTGAATAAAGATTTTTATGAGGGCTTTCAAAGATGCGATAGTTCTACTCATGACTCATTTTTCTGCTATTAGGATTTACTCTTTGTTTCATACTTTCATTTGAGTGGAGCTATCTCTCTCTCTCTCTTTGGAAATGGAAAGCTTCAATTAATCACTTTAAGGAAAAAGACTTACATGAGTTGAAATTTCCTCCAGCCAAATTTCACAGCCCGAATTGTTAACATCATATTTATCTAATTTATGAGCAGTCTCACTACTACTTCTCAATAAAAGATTGATTTTGAAGTGGTCTTTCACAACCATACAATTTTGAATCTCGAAAATTAACCATGATATTTCTTTCATACTTCTTTCAAAACCTTTCGCCAAGTTTAAAATAGTCTTCGAGTCTGATTCAACAATTAATGGCATTAAACCAAAGTCTATTGTCATTTTTGTTCTAAAATTCATAGCTTCAGCTTCAGCATATTCAACGTCCCCATGAAAATCTATATTCTGAATTCCTACACTCCAAAATCCTTATAAAACTTGTTTTAATTTTTATTTATCAAAGTACCTTGGTTTAATTTATAAAATACTAATCCATAAATTAAAATTAATAATCTTCTCATTAAATTTCACCTTAAAAAGATTATAAATTATTAAAAGTTTCTAAAAATTATATATATATATATATGAAATGAGGTGGGTGGAAAAATGTTAAAAGAATAATTTTATTTAAGTATTAATTAAATTTTCAATCAAACTAAAAATGGAATTAATTTATCTTTAATTATTTAAATAATTTTAATTAAAGAGTTATAAGAAATTTAAAGGAGGGTCTTAGAGGGGGTGTCAAAAGGCTGCGATCTGCTGCTTCCGTTCATCACGATCTGCTGCTGCGATTAGTCGCGATCTGCACTCTGCAGCCGTGGTCGCGCTCGTCCTGCCGCCGTTTGTCGTCGCGATCTGCTACCTCCGGTGAAGAGGAGCACAATGTTTGTTTTGGGAATTATAATTTTATATTTTAAATTATTAATTTCTTATATTGTTTGGCCACTGATTGTACATTAAAATTATATAGATTGGTGTTTGTATTATTTCATTGTTTGCTTATTTGTTATTAATGTTATTATTGTTTATTATTAGTACTATTATTATTATTATTATTGTAGTATTAGTAGTTGTTATTTAATTTCATTGTTATCATTAATTATTACTATTATTTATTTATTTATAATGTTATTATTAAATTTATTATTATTATCATTAATACCAAAGGACAACTATTATTATTATTATTAACAACTAAGGGCGTTTTAGTAACTTAAAACAACTTAACTTATTCCGATTCTGATTCTTAGATAAAGTAAACACATCAATGAGGTTCTAACACATTCCGATTCCGATTCCTACAGTTCAAGTAAACAACTTATTTTGATTCCCAATCCTCATTCTCATTCCAGTTCATTCCGATTCTAACCCATTCCGATTCCAACCCATTCCGATTACTAACAAGTAAACGCATTATAAAGGAAAAGAAAAAAATTTAATTATTATTTTTTTACCAAATATAATTATAACAAATTAACTAAATATTTACTAAGAGTTCAGCATTTGAGTTCCCAATCCATAAATATGCCAGCATTTGAGTATAAAGGTCGCATTATAAGCCAAAGGCGAGCAGTTAAGAGAAGATAAAATTTTACCGTATTAAACTTGTAATTGTGGATGCCTGGCCTGGTGTTAAAAAGGATTTAGAGCCACAAAAAGTTTTTGACCAAACCAAAAAGGAGTTAGATCTAATTAATCTCGGAAGTAGTTACTGAACTTCATGTGAAAAAAAAAACAAAAAAAGGATAATAGCAAAGCAATAAATCTATAAGTCATCACAATCATGCAACTCTATAGCAAGAAAAAAAAAAGAAAAAGGAAATACATATTTAAACATATTAATAATAAGGATCCTCCCAAAGTACGGCACAGGAAAAGAAAGCATTTTGGGTGGCTTGACCCTCCCATTGTAGCTCTTCCCACCATTTTTTCGTTCCCTCGATGACAACTCGACGTCCCTTCGCGCTGCTGGAATTGAGTGGGAGCTTCTTCAGCTGTCGGCAATGAAATACTTGAATTTTCTTCAGCTTTGGAAAGGGCAGGGGATTCGGGTAAACGCTCTTTAAATTTGTTCCTCGCCACATGGTTAGATATTCGAGTCGTGCGAAAAAGTTATGCTCTGACCCGATTATCTCTGAAATATCACTCAATTTATCAACACTGATTATTTCTTCCATAGTAAAACCCTGCATATTTAGCTGCTTGAGGTTTTGAACAAAAACAAGCCACGTTAAGTCCTTCCCTCTGCAAGACCTTAGGACAACTGTGTTAAGACTGCGGAAACCATTTCGAAAAAGTTTCTTTACCTCTTCTGTGCAGTCAATCTTCATCTCTTCCAAATTACAGGATTCAAGATCTAACTCCTGAAGATTCTCCATGTATGCTAGATGTAAGACATTGAACGGTGGACTTTCACATGCGTAAACCAATACAGATTGAGTGATGCTCACCAGCTTTGGATATTTCAAAAACTTTTGGACAGCAAGTGAACTTCGGAAGGACCAGCTTAAAACATTTAAATGCTTCAAACCCAGCAATTCCTTCATCAAAGGTTCAGCATCATCACATAGAACGTTACCTTCTTCTTCTTCTGTTACACCCCCACGACCGCACGCAAACAACCTGAGCACCTCCAACTTTGAAAAGCCAGATATCAACTGATGTGGAATTATAGACAAATACTCTGTATAGTCCAAGTTCAAATATCTCAACTTCTCCAACGCCTTCAGCTCTTGCGGCAACCCAGTTATGTCAGTCGATGAAAGATCAAGATGATGTAA
The DNA here is from genome assembly GCA_039657385.1 of Citrus x changshan-huyou. Lineage (NCBI taxonomy): Eukaryota > Viridiplantae > Streptophyta > Magnoliopsida > Sapindales > Rutaceae > Citrus > Citrus x changshan-huyou. Next base: position 15,292,645 of record CM077547.1, on the reverse strand, counting down.
TGAAACTAAACTTGAAATCCCTGAAGGTAGTGTACTTAGGTAAAAATTTTCACTTAGACTTAATACTCTAAGAGAAGACATCGATTGAAAGAAGCCGTCAGTGATCTGCCCAATCAAATTTCCATCCAGGAGTAAAGTTACGAGACGCGGACACGTGGGAATTTCCGATAGGCTTTCAATTTCATTTAACATCAGAGATACCCGTTTGGCACCTTCCCATTCTTCAACCTTTGGTGCTTCGGTCAATTCAACTCCAGCGCGAACTAGTAAGTTCTGCTCCTCCTTGTCTACCGTGCACGCTATCCATAACGACATCTCACGAATCATATCGTGCATTTTGACATGATCATCGCCTTCTTCCTCCAATAAGCATGCTTGAAGAAGGTCATCAATAAAATCGCATCCATCATCAAAATCATACACAAATCCTTCACTAATCCAGTAATCAATCAATTCCCTTTTAGGAATTTCGTAGTCTTCAGGGTATAAACAACAATACAGGAGACAGGAACGAAGTTCATCCGTAGACAAACTATCATAGCTGAACTTTAAACGCGAAAACACCTCTTCTTTCATACCTGAGAATTTAGAAGCTGATGTTGTCATTTTGTGAATTGCACGTTTCCAATATCCAACTTTCCTTTGGCTTTTCATGGCTCGATCCACTGTTTTAAGCGCTAGCGGCAACCCACCACACTCTCTTGCCAGGGTTTCGGCTAGCTCTGGAATACTGGTATGACTGTCAAGAGTGGATCTTTCGATCATCTCCTGAAATAATTTCCAGGCTTCATCATCTGCCAAACTAGACACTTCCAACTTTTTAGCGTCCATTTGATCGCAAACACCAGCTGAACGAGTTGTCAAGACTATTTTGGACCCATCATTTAGATTTTGAAGAGGGACACCCAATTGTGTTAAATCAATGCGCTCCCATATATCATCTAATAACAACACAAACTTCTTTCCGCTTAAAATGCTAGCGATGTCCACAGCCTTGTCTTGAAGACTTTTTTCCTTCCAGTTTCTGTCTTCTGAAAAGCCAATCCTTTTTCCAATGTCATCTTGAAGTTCGATTAAATAAGTCTGCTGGTAAGAAGGTTGAGATTAAGTTACCCATTGTCGTTGACGAAAAGAGGAAGAGAAACAATGGGTACAATGAAAAGAATTATGCTGCTTTGGAGAGGGTTATATTTAGAGAAGCACAATACCGAAATAAAAATATGATACATTTGTTGCTTTATAATTCATATGTCAAATATCGAGAACATAATGATACGTTTACACGTCATATAAAATTTGTAATTCATTTCAGTAATGACAGAATTAATATTAAATCGTATCATTTATTATTTAAGTGATAAATTTATATTGAGAATATTTATTTAGAATAAAAATTTTGTGCCTTTACTTTGGATGAAGATCCAAAATATTAAGTCAATGATAGCTAGATAAAAAAATAAAATAAAATGATTTTAACATTAATTTTTTATTTAATAAAAAATAAATTCAATACAGAATTCTAATCCCTTAGATTTACAAGTGCAATCAATGATGATGTAAAGAATTATTATTATTTCTTTTGGTTCAAATACTAAGATATGGAGAGACAAAATCATCTTTTTGACCCAAATGTTACGGTCCGCCCAAGATGCTAGCCCAATTGTCCACAATTTCGGGCTAGAGAGCCAACACAAAGCCTAAAGTGCTAGCTTGGCCCAATTCCGGAACGTTTTAGGCAACTCTAGCACATTGAGCTTGTAAATACTCTAGAATTCTCTATACATTTCCAGCACATGTAAATTCTAGAAAGTTGGTAGATTTCTCTAGAATCTCTAGAGCTTGACAAGCCTCCCCTATAAATATGGGATGGCATTAGACATTTGTACACAACACAACAACAAGCATTGTAAGCAATTCAAGCATTGTAATCTCTCTTTTGTGCAATACAAGTTTTCTTATTCGACTCCATTGCTCTCTTCTCTAGTTCGAGAAGCTCAAGGCTTACTTAGCAACATTCGACAAAGTTGTCTAAGTGCCGCACGGGTTAGTTGCGCAAAATACTCATCCCGTGACAAGTGGTATCAGAGCTAGGGTTTGCACGCACGCAAGTTAGCTCACGAGCAATGCCCAACCCTTCGAATGTGGCACAAGAGGGTGTTGTTGGTGTGGATGTTCCACCGGAACCAAGCCGCGGCTGTGAGGGAGAGCGCGCCCAAGGCAAGACTCGCGGCAAGTCCAAGGCCTCATCCGTGGATGCGTTGGAGCCTCGTGTGACTACTCTCGAAATTGCGTTATCCGCCGTTCAAGACAGCCTCGAGGGATTAGAGGAACGAGTGGATGGTCTCGAGGGAGAATACGCTGAGTTCACGGTAGCAACAAAGGCCCTCATCCAAGAGCAAGCGAATATTCTTCGAGGTGAGTTTCGTTCTTTTCATAATGAGTTGCTCAAACTTCATAATTTTGTTCAGGACGAACTACGTGCTATCCGTGCGGAAGTGGATGAAATCCGCTCGGATTGGGCATGGCACAAGTGCACACTCTCCGCTAGTCCAGCTTCCGCAAGCACGAGTGATGCGCGCCGCATTGACATGCCAAAGCCCGACACATACGATGGCACACGCAATGCCACCATCGTGGACAACTTCCTATTTGGACTTGATCAAAACTTCGATGCCATGGGTGTACGAGATGAGGCATCGAAAGTGGGCACTGCACCCACCTATCTTAGAGGCGCTGCACAACTAGGGTGGCGTCGCAACCATGGCTAGACGGGCAAGGGCATTTGCACCATCGACACTTGGGCCAACTTCAAGCAAGAACTCCGAAAGTAGTTCGCCCCAAGCAACACATAGAAGGAAGCGCGAGCGCGCCTACGTCACCTCAAACAATCGGGTAGCATTCGGGACTACATCAACGAGTTCACTATCCTCATGTTGGAGATAAGTGACATGTTTGATAAAGATTCGCTCTTCTACTTCCAAGATGGCCTCAAGGATTGGGCCAAGACCGAGCTTGATAGGCGTGGCATACAAACACTTGATGACGCCATTGCCGTTGCGGAGTCGCTCACCGAATACTCCGCCCAGCTCAAGGACAAGAGGTATAGCTACGACCAAGGTGGGGGAGAGAGCCATGAGGACAACGACCACAATTGCAAGGAGTGGAGCAAGAAAAAGCCTCCAAGCGGCAAGGGCGGGCAAAGTAAGTCCGAGAAGCCACGCAAGCCTAGAAGCCCATGCTTCATTTGCAATGGCCCTCATTGGGTGCGCGACTGCCCGGAGAAAAAGTCACTTAATGCCCTCGTGGCACAACTCAAGGGCCAACACACACTGACTGCGGAGGAACCCCAACACAACTTGGGTTCACTCCAACGCCTTAGCACACTCGTGAGCCAACCACCAGCACCTACAAGGAAAGGGCTCATGTTCGTAAGTGTGCTCATCAATGGCCAAACCGTTCGTGCGCTCCTTGACACTGGAGCAACGCACAACTTCATCTCCGAAGAAGAGGCTAAGTGTCTAGGCCTCAAGATAACGCAGCACGGAGGCACCATCAAGGCTGAAAACTCACCCGCCAAGCCATTTGCGGGAACCACACGAGGCATACACGTTACGCTTGGGACATGGAATGGGAAGTTGGACTTCTCGATTGTGCCGATGGATGACTTTGCAATGATCCTTGGCATGGAATTCTTCGACAAGGTACATGCCTTCCCCCTTCCCGCAACGAACTCCCTTAGCATCTTCGATGGGAGTAAGGCATGCATGGTACCGGTCGAGCGCGCACAACCCTCAGAAAAGGCGCTCTCGGTCATGCAATGCAGACGAGGATTCAAAAAGAATCCGGACCACTTGGTCTCCATCCGGCAACACCACAAGGGAGAGGATTCCGAAAGCCTTCCAAGCCAAGTCCCACAACAAGTACGAGCCGTCCATGACAAAGGTAAGGACGCTATACCTCTGAAGCTTCCACCGAGACGAGTGGTGGAGCAACGCACAAAGCCATCCGAGCATGAAGAGTTGCGGAAACACAAGAGGGGACGCCGCAACACCAACCGAAAGAAGGAAACGACCACATGCGGAGCAAGTGGCGGAACCTCCCCAAGAGTGAAGCATAAGAAGACTAACGGCAAATCGCGGAACAAGTCCCTAAAGGAGTAAGGACGAGATCGCGATGAGGACGCCGCGAGCTTAGGTGGGGGAGGATGTTACGGTCCGCCCAAGATGCTAGCCCAATTGCCCACAATTTCGGGCTAGAGAGCCAACACAAGGCCAAGAGTGCTAGCTTGGCCCAATTCCGGAACGTTCTAGGCAACTCTAGCACATTGAGCTTGTAAATACTCTAGAATTCTCTATACATTTCCAGCACATGTAAATTCTAGATAGTTGGTAGATTTCTCTAGAATCTCTAGAGCTTGGCAAGCCTCCCCTATAAATATGGGATGGCATTAGACATTTGTACACAACACAACAACAAGCATTGTAAGCAACTCAAGCATTGTAATCTCTCTTTTGTGCAACACAAGTTTTCTTATTCGGCTCCATTGCTCTCTTCTCTAGTTTGAGAAGCTCAAGGCTTACTTAGCAACATTCGGCAAAGTTGTCTAAGTGCCACACGGGTTAGCTGCGCAAAATACTCATCTCGTGACACAAAGCTGACCTACCAAATAACAAAATAAAATTAAAATATTATTTATTATTTATTGTTACTATCATCATAACAATCTATTCTTGGCCTCGATTTATGGGTGGGTTTTGATGGCCATATTGCAAATGACGACAGAGAAATTAGTCTTATAACTTGTTTGTGATTGAGGTGCTTTAATTTTTAAGCTACAGTTACTGTTGTGTAAAAAATTTTATAACTATAAAATAAAAATTAATAATATATAGTAAATATATATTTTAAATAATAATTTTAATAAAATTATTATTTATATAATAAATTTTCTACGATACAAGTAAAAAATTATATCAACATAATTTCTAAGTTATAGCAGCTAGTGTTTATCAAACACTTTAGTGTTATAACTTTTAAGATACAGCTGTCCAACCTCAATCTCAATCGCACTCTTAATCAAGATTGTAGAATTAGTGCACATTGAGCAACATGTACTGCATGGAGTTTTTTTGTACTGCCATTTTTTTGTCTTTTTAAAAAGTTGACTACATGTTGTATAACGAAACATCACAAGAGACTTGACAATTTCAACAAGACAATCTTCTATTCTAATATACCCGCTTTAGAAAAGAGAAATCCAATTTGGTTAAAATGTGAGCCTAGGGATGGCAAAATCCGGGTCCGGGTCCGGGTTTAGCCTTTTCGGATCCGGACCCGGATATCATTTTCTTTTCCCGGACCCGGATTTTAACCCGGATTTTTTCACCCGGGTCCGGGTCCGGGTTGAACCCGGAAAAATCCGGGTTTCCGGATTCCGGGTTTTGAACCCGGATCAATAAATCAATATTAATTTTTAAAATTCTAAAAATAAAAAATTAATACATTTCCAAGCAATAATATATCTAAATTAATCAATAAAATTAATTAAAAAGTAATATTAAAATTAGATATCCGGGTCCGGGTTCCGGATATCCGGGTTAACCTAAACCCGGACCTGGACCCGGATATATCCGGGTTATTAAAATTTATTCCGGATCCGGATTTTTTTATATTCCGGTACGGGTTCAACCCGGCCTGAATTATCCGGGTTCGTCCGGGTCCGGGCCGGGTCCGGATTATTTTGCCAGCCCTATGTGAGCCACCCCATTATAAGATCTAGGTGCATGTTTAACTATAATGGCAGCTCTATTAATCATAAGATCGTTGATCTCCCATACTAGCCAACCAATTTAATTATAATGGCAGCTCTATTAATTATAAGACCCTTGGTCTCCCATACTAGCCAACCAATCTCTTTTTCTCTAGACAAACTTTCATTAATCAAAGTAACAACATTTACTGAATCAAGTTTTAACAATCAAGGGAGTTAAACCAAGTCAATTGCCCTTCATTTATGTTAAACCCAAGTCAACTTCCATTATTTATGTTTTTTTTTTTGGTTCTATAAATTAGTTTGGGTTTGGTTTATATATTTCTTAAGTGATCCGTTTTGGTTGGTTTGGTCTGTGGCAGGACCAATCTGAACCGAATCAGTTAGGACGAACCCTTTTACTTGGGCACAGGTGTAGTATTTGGTGATTTTGGCAGTGAGCAAAGTTACGAGTGGTGCTATGGGCTATGGCCCAATTGGGTTACATAGCTAAATAAAAGGCAGTGAGAGTGAGGCCGAGTGGCGGGTAAATCCAATCTAAAAGGGAAAGTATTTAACCACTTGGGCTAAGCCCAAGTGACTAGAGCCCCTCCCTCACAAATGTGAGGGAATGAGTTCGAGCCTCCGCAGTCGTATTGTAGGGGTTTATTTTAACTATTATTCTTTGGAGTTCTTGAGCTCGAGTGAAGACAGTCTTTTTCTTAGGATGAGAGTTTAACATCCTCGAATATTTGAAAGGGTTAAAAATCTGAGCGGTGTCATATCAACATGGCTCAGTATAAATATATGATTGTACATATTAATTATATTCTCATGTAATATGAGTTATAATTTGAACTGTAATTTGAGCAATAGTCTCGTGTAATAAAAAAAAAAAAAAAAAGGAAAGTATTTTGCCTCCCTAATTAATCTGTCTCCATCCACGGCAAAAGAAAGCAGCAACTCAACTCTCTTTAAAGGCTATGGAGGTTCTCTTGCGACCTCTCTTCAGCATACCCTCCAGAACAGTAACCCCACCACCGCCATCACCACCCCACCAATCATCTCACTCTCAAAACTCTCCATTTTTGCCTCCACTAATTCCCACTCTCTCCAAAACCCTTCTTTCTTCCTCTTCTCGTTTCCTCTCGCCTGCCCCTGGTACGCCAATTTCCATTCTCTCGCTTTTTTTTCTTGGCAATTTTGGCTTGAGTTTTTTTGGGTTTTTGGTAATTTATCTTTAATTTTTGTGGGTATCCTTCGTTTTTTTAGTTATAATAAATGAGTTGAGTAGTCGTAGATGATTTTTTATTGTTTTAAACTGAACGGATTATTCATTGTTTGTGAAGTAACTTTTAAAGCTGTTGATTTGAGCTTGAAAACTTAATGTGCTTAAATTTATCTACTTGGATTTGAATCAGTTAGACAAGCAGCACAGGAGAGCCAATTGAGCGCGGAGGTGAATGCCGATACAAGAGAGTGGGTTATGCAAGGTACATTAATAGTGATTGATCTGATGCCAATTTTATTTCTATATTAATTTATTAGATCATGTAATGTTATAAATTCTTTGTTCAAAATGTAGAGCTTGGAAATTTAGTCGATACATTATGGTAATGAATGTAGCTTGTGCATCTGTTCAAATTTATGTCTAGCTTTGCTGTTTTGGTAATGGTTTGTTTAGTATAAATTTTGTGTTGGTTATGATGTTGTTTAGTGGTTTGGATCACTCGTGCTCTTTTGGCCCCCACTAAAATTAATTTTTGGAAAATGCTACTTTCCCGGGTCAAACCCCAAATTATTTCAAAACGACGTCATTTTGGTTTTTTTTTTTTTTTTTTTTACTTGCATGAAAAGTAGTCGTTTGAGCTAGTAAAAACAAAACAAGCTAAAGCAGAAAAAACTCAAGTGCTTCTCTGCCCCTTTCATTTTACTCACGCACTCTCTTAGTCTCTTACTTTCCTTTTGACAAACCACGGAATCACACCCACAAACAACAATCACCCACGGTCACGCGAACAGCCGGCACAGACGAAGGACGAGCCCACAGATGACGGACCACCGCCATCACGTGATCGAGGTCTCCGTTGCCATCACCGACAGTCACACGACAGCCGGCACTCACAAAGCTAACACGAGCGACAGCCAGCACTCCCCTCCTCATCCACTCACAAAGCGCCACACTTCGGCTCCCCTTGGCCAGGTTGTTGCTGCTGAAATTTTTTTTGCTGGAAATGTATTGGTGCTGGAGTTGTTGCTGCTGGAATTTTTTTTGCTGGAAGTGTTAATGTTACTGGAATTGTTTTTGTTGGAAGTGTTACTGCTGTTGGAATTGGTGCTGGAATTGTTGCTGGAATTTTTTTTTTTTTTTTTTGTGTGTGAACTCCTGATTGTTTTTGTTTGTTTCTGTTTCTATTCCTGTCTCAACTACAAGCTTCTGTAATCAGTGTTTGGCCTGGGCACAAAATTTTTTATGTTCTGATTTATTTTCAAAATGAATTGAAGCAGAGCAGAGCTCACAACGTGCTGCCTAGCTGAAATGAATTGAAGCAAAGCAGAGCGACGTCGTTTGATGAAAAGGGAATGCTCACACCCGTGCTGCCCGGTTGAAATTAAGAAGAAAAAGGACTAAAAAAAACGACGTTGTTTTCACAATATTCGGGGCTTGACTCGGGGCATATAGCAGAACTCTTAATCTTTATGAGTTAAGATTCCTTGTAGCGAGTATATCCTTTGGTGCATAAGAGTTTAAGTGATTATCGTCATTGTTGAGTTAAACAATGGGATTAATTTTTATGTTATGTAAGGTGATCATCGCTAAAGTTAGAGCCATTGGGTGATAAATTGATACTTCATTGTGTTGTCCACGTAGTGTATATATATATATATATAGAGAAAAAAAAGTATGTTATGTTACATTAAGTGAACTTGGGGGTTGTTTGGTACCCCTCTTTACATGGGATTGCACTGCATTAGCATGTGTACATGTTTATTTTCTGTGTTAGTTGTGCAGAGTATATACTGAACACACTGGACAAAAGGGTAATTTGTAATCAATTCAGTTTTATAAACATTAATAAATAAATAAAATGGTGTCAATATATTTGTGGATGCCTGGCCTGGTGTTTTTTTTTTTTTGAATACTGATTAATCATCAGATTACTGTATTACACAGATATTTACAACAACTGCTTATTGTAGCAGAGATATTACACTGATATTTACAATCAGATATATATGATTGGGACTTACATTATTACAATAAATTCTATGAAGTACATGCCCAGACAAATAACCCCTCACATGAGAGGGATGTCCATACTCCACTTGCATTTCGCAAGGGAGAAGGATTTTTTTGGAAATATAAAGAACATTTAGCCCCCACAATGCTTTTGTGGGGGCTAAATGTTAAAAACAATAAATCGTTCTGAACGAGTTAGATCTAATTAACCTCGGAAGTAGTTACATCTAATTAACCTCGGAAGTAGTTACTGAACTTCATGTGGAAAAGAAAAAAAAAAAGATAGTCGCTGAGCAATAAATCTACAAGTCATCAAAATCGTGCAATTCTATGGCAAGAATTCTTTCCAGTGGGAGGATTCTAAAACCAAGAATCCACTGCTGAAATTTTATTAACTGAAAATAGATAACGATTGACACATCAGAAAACAAGAACAAGATGTAATTAAATCTAATGAAAATTAAAAAAAAAAAGAAACACATATTCAAACGTATTAATAATAAGGATCCTCCCAAAGTACGACACCGGAAGAGAAAGCATTTTGGGTGGCTTGATCCTCCCATTGTAGCTCTTCCCACCATTCTTTCGCTCCCTCGATGACAACTCGACGTTCCTTCGCGCTGCTGGAATTTAGTGGGAGCTTCTTCAGCTGTCGGCATCCACGTACTTGAATTTTCTTCAGCTTTGGAAAGGGCAGGGGATTCGAGTAAACGCTCTTTAAATTTATTCCCCACCTTATGTATAGATATTCGAGTTGTGCGAAAAAGTTATGCTCTGACCCGATTATATCTGAAATATCTCTCAATTTATCAACACTGATTATTTCTTCCATTTCTGTACAAAACTTTATATATAGCTGCTTGAGGTTTTGAACAAAAACAAGCCACGTTAAGTCCTTCCCTCTGCAAGACCTTAGGACAACTGTGTTAAGACTGCGGAAACCATTTCGAAAAAGTTTCTTTACCTCTTCTGTGCAGTCAATCTTCATCTCTTCCAAATTACAGGATTCAAGATCTAACTCCTGAAGATTCTCCATGTATGCTAGATGTAAGACATTGAACGGTGGACTTTCACATGCGTAAACCAATACAGATTGAGTGATGCTCACCAGCTTTGGATATTTCAAAAACTTTTGGACAGCAAGTGAACTTCGGAAGGACCAGCTTAAAACATTTAAATGCTTCAAACCCAGCAATTCCTTCATCAAAGGTTCAGCATCATCACATAGAACGTTACCTTCTTCTTCTTCTGTTACACCCCCACGACCGCACGCAAACAACCTGAGCACCTCCAACTTTGAAAAGCCAGATATCAACTGATGTGGAATTATAGACAAATACTCTGTATAGTCCAAGTTCAAATATCTCAACTTCTCCAACGCCTTCAGCTCTTGCGGCAACCCAGTTATGTCAGTCGATGAAAGATCAAGATGATGTAATGAAACTAAACTTGAAATCCCTGAAGGTAGTGTACTTAGGTAAAAATTTTCACTTAGACTTAATACTCTAAGAGAAGACATCGATTGAAAGAAGCCGTCAGTGATCTGCCCAATCAAATTTCCATCCAGGAGTAAAGTTACGAGACGCGGACACGTGGGAATTTCCGATAGGCTTTCAATTTCATTTAACATCAGAGATACCCGTTTGGCACCTTCCCATTCTTCAACCTTTGGTGCTTCGGTCAATTCAACTCCAGCGCGAACTAGTAAGTTCTGCTCCTCCTTGTCTACCGTGCACGCTATCCATAACGACATCTCACGAATCATATCGTGCATTTTGACATGATCATCGCCTTCTTCCTCCAATAAGCATGCTTGAAGAAGGTCATCAATAAAATCGCATCCATCATCAAAATCATACACAAATCCTTCACTAATCCAGTAATCAATCAATTCCCTTTTAGGAATTTCGTAGTCTTCAGGGTATAAACAACAATACAGGAGACAGGAACGAAGTTCATCCGTAGACAAACTATCATAGCTGAACTTTAAACGCGAAAACACCTCTTCTTTCATACCTGAGAATTTAGAAGCTGATGTTGTCATTTTGTGAATTGCACGTTTCCAATATCCAACTTTCCTTTGGCTTTTCATGGCTCGATCCACTGTTTTAAGCGCTAGCGGCAACCCACCACACTCTCTTGCCAGGGTTTCGGCTAGCTCTGGAATACTGGTATGACTGTCAAGAGTGGATCTTTCGATCATCTCCTGAAATAATTTCCAGGCTTCATCATCTGCCAAACTAGACACTTCCAACTTTTTAGCGTCCATTTGATCGCAAACACCAGCTGAACGAGTTGTCAAGACTATTTTGGACCCATCATTTAGATTTTGAAGAGGGACACCCAATTGTGTTAAATCAATGCGCTCCCATATATCATCTAATAACAACACAAACTTCTTTCCGCTTAAAATGCTAGCGATGTCCACAGCCTTGTCTTGAAGACTTTTTTCCTTCCAGTTTCTGTCTTCTGAAAAGCCAATCCTTTTTCCAATGTCATCTTGAAGTGTTGACGCAGCCGTCCAGATAACAACATCAAAAATATGCTGTTGATGGCGGAAGTTGTTGTTGACTTGTTTTAAAAGGGTAGTTTTGCCGACTCCCCCCATACCATACAAGCCGATAATTCCCCTGTTATTTTCCTGATCAGTGATACATCTCCAAACTTGATCAAGTAATAGTTCTTGACCAACAACCGTGTGATCAACAGGTAATTCAATTGCTGCACCATCCGGCGCCTTCTCAACAACGACTTCAATTTTTTCTCCGTCTTTCTTTAAATTGATCACTCGATCCGTCAACTCGACCACCTGAGTCCCGTAATTGTAGCTTGAAACGAAGTTTTTGGAACAGAGGCCTCCAAGGCACAATCTATCCATTTCTTGAGCTCTAACTCGTTCCAGCTCGGTAAATTCAGTTTCCAGATTTTGCACATCTTCAAGCCACCCTGCGACCTGGTTCGTTCGTCTGGTTCGAGGTCGTTGTTCTTCGACCTCAACCTTGGTCTTCAGATCGTCCCTTGCTCGAGTCAATTTGTGCAATTCAGTCTCCAAGACCCGAAGATTTTTTTCGAGACCCCATACATATTTTGCTTGTTCACCAACGCAGTTTGAAGTTCGATCGAATAAGTCTGCTGGTAAGAAGGTTGAGATTAAGTTACCCATTGTCGTTGACGAAAAGAGGAAGAGAAGCAATGGGTACAATGAAAAGAATTAAGCTAATTCGGTGAGGGTCATTTTACTTAAATTCTTAAGAATTGCTTTCAAATGCAAACAGAGTATGAGAATCAGGCCTTTATTGATTATGATGACTTGAATGAAAATGAAATACAGAGCTTTGCTAGTTTGCATACAGAGACAAAAAACTTGATCCGTGAATATAGCAATTGTGAACCAATCACATTAAGCTTCTAGAAGATGCAACTATTCAATGCGCATGCGCTGCTATTCTTCTTGTCATCATCAACATTGTCTTCCATTCACAGCATCATCATAAATAATTTCATTTGCCAGCTCAACAAATCCAACTCACCTACCACACCAGCTGGTTGCACATGGGAGTAGCTCAGGAGGCATGGCAGCTTGGCTTCAAGGTCAATCGTTGATTTTTCACAATTTTTAGAGAAGCTTGACAATTCTTCACAATTCTATCAACATTGTCTTTCAACAATTTTTAGAGAAGCACGACACTGAAATAAAAATATGCTACATATGTTGCTTGATTCATGTTTCAAATATCAAGAACATAATGATACGTTTACAAGTCATATAAAATTTGTAATCCATTTCAGTAATGATAGAATTAATATTAAATCTTATCATTATTATTTAAGTGATAAATTTATATTGAGAATATTTATTTAGAACAAAAATTTTGTGCCTTAATTTTGGATGAAGATCCAAAATATAAAGTCAATGATAGCTAGATAAAAAAAAATAAAAAAAATTAACATTAATTTTTTATTTAATAAAATATAAATTCAATAAAGAATTCTAATCCCTTAGATTTACAAGTGCAATCATTGATGATGTAAAGAATTATTATTATTTTTTGGTTAAAATACTTAGACATGGAGAGACAAAATCATCTTTTTGGGCTACGTCTACGGTGCCCCTGGGCACTGTACCCCCTCTTTTTGTCTGCAGCGAAGTTGCCGTTTGATGAAAAGGAGCAAGATCGTGCAGCCCAAGAGGCAAACAGGGGATGCAGATCATGCCATCGGAATTGTTTGAGTTGCAAGAAAAGGTTTCTCTATTATAACAATAAATATTAGTCGAAACAATTATTTTAGCAGCAATTAATTTGTAAGGAACAATAAAATGCACATTACATACAAGTTTATGTTGCAAAAAATCTGTCTAAGCCTGAAAGAATACAAACTAGATCCGTTCGAATTTATGATAGCTGAAAAATCTTTCATGATTTGTTCCACGCCTTTGATCACTGAAGTGGGTTGAACTAATTCATATATTTGAAATTAGGTGGTTGAATAACGCTGGAACGGCCATATGGATTCAATTTCTTGATCGACCAATAACCTTGTTTCGACTGAAATCAATACGTGCAAGCAGTCAATTTGACAGTTGAAATAAATTGTGCTTTTGAATTGCAAGTGAACATAAATGAACAAGCTTTCATCTGGCTTTACAGAGTGTGAAGTAAATGGTGCAGCAAGTATAAATGAAAGAAGAAGCGGGGGCGGTAGAAGAACTTAAATAGCAGGTTTTAATCTGTCGAGACACTACAAGCACGTATGTAATATTCAAAAGATGCTGCAACTGCAGTTCTTAGTAGTTGGAGTCAGAAAACCAAGCTTCGATGTCATGACATAACAAAAGATACAATAAAAATTACACGGACATAATAGTTGTCAGGCTTCCATAACAACGTTACCAAGTCGGAATAACAAAACACATAAAAGTAGTTTCATATTAGAGAATATATGAATTTGTAGAGCATAGATTAAGTCTAAATTTCCTGGTTGGTGGAGTTTCTTTGATGATCTTGTTCGAAAGCTAATACCATTCAACTCTAAAATGTACCTCAAAGTATCAATCATCTCAATTAACTAGCCACAAAATTTCCTTTTTAGCTTGCCACGGTTCAGTTGTAGCAAACTACCAAGGCCCATTTGACAAGCAGCCACTCTTTGTTCATCTGTCAGCTGTGAAACTGCCACCGCTAATCTATCTGGAGTCCATCTGGTTAAGAACTTTGCCTTTGCGACTGCTGACTTCACTATTCGTTCGCATTGACTTTGTATTGACATTTTTTCCCCGGCGGTAAATTCTTAAACATGGATTCAATTTCCGTCCAGTACACAATCATGGCAAATAAACTAATTACACCTTCACTACTTGAAAATACAAATTCATTTTATTTTTAGGAAAATGATGTTTGCCCCGGGTCAAACCCCGAAACAACTCAAAACGGCGTCATTTCGTTCTAATTTTTTTTCTTTTATACCCTTTGAAACGACGCCGTTTAGATAATAATGAAAACGCAAAACAAAGTCACTTTCCCTGCACCCATTGCCCTTTGAAACAGCACCCACTGCCCTTCGAAACAGCACCCATTGCCCTTCATCTTCATCTCCTCGTTTCACCGGACAGCCCCCTTTGACCAGACAATCACAACCGAACTGCAGATCCTTCAGAAGGCAGTTGTTCCGTCGTTCGCCTTGTTCCCCCTTTCCTTCATCGACAGAGTTGCAACCATTCGCAATCCACCACAACCGCGATCTACTCCCTTGTGTTTTGTCTTAAAATCAGTGAAGTCCATTTTGAGAGAACACTGAATTTGCCGTTGCTAGGAATTGGCAGATTCAGTGTGGATAATTTATTTTACATTTAATCCCTACTAGTTGCACGTTTAGATGAGTTTCAGCCTCTAACTTCGATTCTCCTTCCAATGGATACTTTGCTTCTTGGACATGGAAAATGATGACCATGAATGGCTGCTCTAGGCTTTAAAGTTTTGTATGGATACTTTGCTTCTTGGACATGGAAAATGATGATCATGAATGGCTACTGTAGGCTTTAAAGTTTTGTACTTTTGAATTTAAAATTTGGCATATCACTTCTGTTAAAGAAAGAGGAAGGAGAAAGGGTTCAACTGGGTTAAAGAAAGAGGAAGAAGAATGCTGCAAACCAAAACCGAGAACAAAGAAGAAAAGTTCAAACCGAAGACGTTGTCGTTCGTTGAATTCACAACAAAGAACTTCCATTCAAGCCGAGACGTCATTGTTCATTGAAATCAGAACGAACGCAAAATTTAAGCCGAAACGTCGTCGTTCAACACAGATTGAAAAAAAAAAAAAAAAAGCCCAAAACAACGCCGTTTTGAGTCGTTTCGGGGTTTGACCCGGCGCATGTTGGGAAAATATGCTCTTTAAAAGCATATGTGTTTATTTAATTGTAATAAATAATTTTTCTGATTAATAAAATAAATGAGATATTTTATTCAAATATCTTAATTGCATTAATATTTGTATTAAAGTCCATTTAATCATATTCTATGTATTTATGTGATCACCATGTGGATTCACAGAAGACATAAATACAAGTTATCTTATGATTAAATAAATTTAGTTCGCAGTTGATAAATAAAGTTGGGCACTTTATTTAGGTATAGACTGTAATAAATTCATTGAATGATTTGTCTTAATCATGTATGAATTTATTGATGTAGTACGACTACATTGAACAGGATCACATATGAGATTTAATTAACTTTGTAATAACTGTCAGACTTATTAAATCTCATAGGCGTTGATTTTACTGTAATCTTAATCTTGAGTTAATTATGATATCATGATTGTAATTGTTATTCCATTTGAGTTACCAATGGGCACGACACATCCTTGTGGTCAAGATTACCCGGTATCTTGGTGGGAGCAATTATGAGTATTGGAGTTATGGATTAACAATATAGAATTTGTACAACACATCTCTTGACGGGTTTTCGGCACTTGATCATAGAATTCTCTGGCCAGAGTGTGTCAACATATTTAGTACGTTGAAAATGATCATTAGAGAAAACCAGTAAGGATCAAGGAATAAGATGTTATTAAATTGATTGGACAGTTGAGATATCAATTTAATTAACGATGTGGTACAAAGGATTGTGCAGTAAAGAAATCAATGTGGCTTGGGACGAATAATTATTCGAGCATTCAATTATGGAAGTCAGTTCCAATCTTTTAGTGGAGTAGATTTGGAATTAAATAATTGGGATAGTTTAATTACAGGCCTAATATTGTAGCCACTATTGTATGTTCCCAAATGATCCCCGGGTTAGCTCATTTAATTGACTGCACCAATACTGGACTAATAAGTAAGATAACTAGCTATTTGGGTCAAAAGCCTAAATATATCATTTAGTGGGAGGCTCCATTTAATTAGCTTTTGTGTAAGGGGCCTTATGTTATTTTACAAGGTCGGTCCCCTATAGAAAAAGCAAATAACGTGAGTTTTGTTTTTGGATTATTTGGAGCATAGGGTTTTCACTAAAGGGTGATATAAAATGCTTATTTTCTCTAAAAAAAAAAGTGAAGCCACTTTATACAGATCAGAGAATAAGATTTTTCTCTCTATTGTTGAGAGAAAAATTTTCTCGTGCTAGTTGCTTTGGTAGTGATAAAGACGCCCACACGTCAAGTGCAGATCGAACCTGAGTCATAACCTGGAAGATCATTGGTGACAGTTCGTGATCTAACAAGCGTGGTGGTGACGGATCGTGATCTAAAAGGAGTGGTGGTGGCGGATCGTGATCTAGGAGCCTAAATCACTTCAAGGGAAAAAGTCAACTCGGATTTTCAAGATATGATTTCTAGAATACAAATTCTTATATATTATATGAGAGCGATCTTCAAAATGTTTTATAAAAAATTTAAAAACCTAATTTTTCCCCAACAGGGCAAACATCAGTGCTGTTATTTTTATAGTGCAACTTCACATACCTCTTTTGTAACGCAAGTCATTCCATCGCTTGTCTTAACCTCACGCACGGCTTCACCGCTGCAATATCATCATATGACTGCGAAATTATATATCTCTATAATTTTGTGATGCATATGCATTTTGCTTTTCATGCCCTTGCATTACTGAGCTGATTTATATTCTCTGCTTGCAGTTTCATTCACTAATATCCTTTAATTGTTGTCAACGTCTTCTGGTCTATATTTGATGAGCATAGTAAATACCTACTTTTGATGCTCCATATACAAGTATGATCAGTCTGTTGCAAATAGATGTTTATCACTAATGTTGAAATCGTTAAAATTTTAGACATACTAGAACCTAAAATCAATGATCCAAAGAGCCATCGGTGTTTTTTGGAGCAGTTCTTGCAATAGATTCCCACTGTGGTTTTGATTAATTTGGTCATGATGCTTGTGTGCAGTGATACTGGTAGGAAAGTTGATGATCCTGAGGTGCTTGAGGCAATTCGTTTGACAATTATAAACAATCTACTTCAGTATCACCCGGTAATCATTTTTTTGTCTCTCTTAGATATAACTTGGTGGAGCACCTGTAGGAATTGTCTTATTGAAAAGCTTATACCATTTGTGTTGGTGATGGAATCAGGAATCAAGTTCCCAGTTGGCAATGGGTGTTGCCTTTGGCGTTGATCCTCCAAAACAACAGGTTTTTGCTTTCTGGTCTTATTTTGATTTTTCAGATTATTGATATTTTTGGCTCTTCTCACTAGTGGATCATTTGAATAGGAAACTAAGTTGTTTTTAGAGTTCTCTTAGGCCAAATATTACTTCACTTTTATCCTCATTTTCTTTAAAGACATTATATTCAATTTGCCTGCCATTGAAATTAATATCATGTTGTCGTGAATGTTAAAAACTACGTATATGAGTTATTATGGGAAGGATAACGTCCCACTTCAATCTTGTCTCAAATCTTGTTGTGCTGGAATTTGTCAGGTTGATGTGGACATAGCAACCCACATAAGCATCTATGATGATGGCCCCAACCGAAGGCAATGCATAATTCATTCTCTTATCTAGATGATGGGGCTTTTGCTATCCACCAAACTTTGGTCCCACATTATTACTACTCATACTCCAGCCCAAGTGGCAATTCCTGCCCATAACTGAAGTAGTCAGATAATTTGGTCCTTACTATTTTTGTTTATTTTACCTTTTGTTTTATTGAAGTTTGCTTTTGGTGGAGACGGCTGATCGACCTGGATTATTGGTGGATCTTGTAAAGATTTTCACTGTCATCAATGTCAATGTTGAATCGGGAGAGTTTGATACTGAGGTAATCTTTTATAACAAACTCTATATATATATATATATATATTGACAAAAGAGTGGCCTTCCCTTATTAATATATTTTGTTCTAATTTTTGTTTTCGCACCCAGGTGCATTGGTCATCAAAATCTGGTGCATTGGTCATGAAAATCTGCACAATTAATTATAAAGAATATACGATGTTTGCACGTGCAATTATTAACGACTCATCTTATATCTTTACAATCTTTTTGTATATCTGTTAAAGTGTGGTTTTTGTAATCCTCAAAATTAAAATTTTATGGATTTAAGAGTTTATGAAACTATTTTTATAAATTTAACTTGGCTATTTTAATATATTCAACAAAATTAATTAACAATTCAAATTTTTTTTTCGTAATTATTCTCTCTGGCCACTAATCATGAGGTGAATCAATGTCACTTATAAAACTAAAATGTACCTCCCCTAGATTCAACTACTTATCTAGGGAAAGTTTTTAAAAGCTGAGTCCACAAGCCATGTCCCATAACTTAGATGACTAAAAAACAAAAACAAAACAAAAGGCAACAAAAGAAGGCCATGCTTTGCAATGAGTGCTCCCCAATGATCAAGAAAGAGTGTTATAATTTAATATTTATCCAAACAGAAAATGACGTATAATAAACGATCTCCCTAGAGAAGAGAGAAATAGATAACAATATTCTCTTATTTAACTTCACTATATAAAGAGCTCTCTATCAAAATCATAATTCAATCCGATCCACCCACATTGTTTGGAAAGAGCGAAAGTGAGAGAAAAAAGAAGAAAAAGATGACAGGATCATTTGCTAGAGGAGCTCCCACCTTTAACTCCATGTTTGTCAAGTAATGTTTTCATTATCTATCTACTTTGCTATTTCATCATTTCATTTTGACAATCGCACTTCATTATTGCATGGTATGTTTGTAAATAAATCTTTTCACTTTATCTAAATTAATTTTGTTATGAAACAGTTCGTTCGAAATAGGCCTAATAGTTTCAAATTATGTAATTACTAATTATGAGTGGTTGGTTAAGTACATAGAATTAAATGTTTTATTAACTGAATCAATATGTCTCCACAGGGGCCTCAGGTTAAAAAACATTATCAAGAAATATGAAAGTCTTCAATTAAATTTATCCTTATGTCTGATAATTTTATTTTGTAGCCCCCATATGTTTATATTCTTGTGTTATAACCTACTTAAAATTTGTTGTTTCTCTATTATTGATGACATCCAAAATCCTGATTTCGCCACTGTCCACGCAATAATAAAAAGAGATTACTTTCATTCATTTGAGTGTTTGAATATTTTAGTCTTTGTTTTTGCATTATTAATTTGTTAAGTCTTTTTGAAACATATAGGCCAATAATGAGGAAATCCTTTCAAAAGAAAGCAAGTTCTAATGATATGATGAGAGAAACAGCATTGAAATCCAATGCGGAAGAAGGAAATGTGATGAGGAGCCAGCAGATGAATAATAATGTGGGAGAAAATGAAGGGAATTGTAGCTGGGTTCCTCATGAAAGAACTGGGATTTATTACCCAAAAGGTCATGAAAAAGTTATTGAAGATGTTCCTCCTAGCGCTGGAAGAGATTTTGAAGTTAATTGGTTTTCAGAAACTCATGGATAATTTTTTTTTTCAATTTACTATACATGCTTAAAGCCAAAAGGCTTTCTATTGTCTCAAAGAAAAATCCGATTGTGAAAAAAAATTAAAATAAAATAACAATAATAGAAAATAAAATCGTTTAGATTCAGCTCAATGCTAAGTATTCTAAAATTTAAATTTAAATTTCAATAGATATGACAATCATTTATTGGATGGTGGTTAAATAATTTTACAAGTTATGAAATTTATCGTCTAATAAATGAATGACATGTTACATTAAGACTTAAGACTTAAGAAGTTAAGACTAAAAAATTGGTATCTTAACCTTATTCTTACTTTCATATCATCTTATTATTTAGGCCTACTGTTTATTATCGTCTTATTCTTCAGGCTAATTGGCTAAATGTAAAAATGGATTAGGTGGGCCTCGCATGGGCTTAATTTTGTCATGGCTCATGAGTGGTCCTATTGGTACCTCCAAAAAATCCTTATCAAACCCTGCCTTTATAATCATGCAATTGTCCCTATTTAAAGTTACAATGATAAACAGAAGAAATTAAATTTTATTCGAATAACTAGTCTCCATAATTA
This sequence comes from Citrus x changshan-huyou, assembly GCA_039657385.1. Classification (NCBI taxonomy): domain Eukaryota; kingdom Viridiplantae; phylum Streptophyta; class Magnoliopsida; order Sapindales; family Rutaceae; genus Citrus; species Citrus x changshan-huyou. The sequence continues at coordinate 15,272,178 of CM077547.1, read as the reverse complement.
CAATTATGTGAAACCAAAACTCGACTTAAAAATTTATTATTTATTTTGACGATATTTAGTTGACATTCCTTGTTTATCAAAGTACAATGTATTTCCTTAAATTTTGATAAAATTTTAATTGTTTTGTTATTATTATTTAAGATGAAACCTTAAAATATCAATAACCAATGTTGGATGTTGTTATAAGAAATTCTAATGAAAATATTATGGAAATAGCTTTTAAAATTATAAGTTCTAATGGAGATAATGATTATTCGAAAGCTGAAGCCATCAGATTTGGGTTTCAAGCTCCCCAAGACGAAGAAAATGTGAAAATGGGGTTGGTGTGTAAGCCAAGGGTGTTTTTGGAATCAACTTATGTGGGTTTAGAAATAGAATGAGGCTATATACACTCTAAAAATTACACTAAACACTCATAATTTTATAAAAAAAAAAATTATTTCAATAATATTTATGATATAAATTATTATTGAGGACATGACAATTATTAATTTTTTTTGTATGACTATAATTACTTCTTTTTCAGTTATATTATGATGATATTAAACAAGTTTACATTGGTTGCTTGATTTTTTCTTTTGGCCAAAAAATACATGGCATTCCACAATACCAGAGTAACATGGACAATTATTCAGACTCTTACAAACTAGTCTGCAACACTTAGGCATTACAACCCAGCAAACATTTTTGCGACATAAAAATGTTCAACCAAATCCAGATTAAAAAAAAAAGGGGGCTTAATTTACCATCCTCTTTTGACAAACTTTGAATTTTCTGACATTCAATTGGAGGTGGAAGTGGCATCATAGTTGTACTGAAGAAGATCGTCATAAGGGTCCCAGGCACCTACTCTGAATCATTCTTTCTTGTCCCTCTCTTTCAAGTCCTCCATCAACCTCAAAATCATATTCTCAGCAATTAAAAATTTCATCTTCACTTCTCTTCTTGATTCTAAGCTCAGAACTATGAAGCGCAAGCTGCGTCTTTGATTTAGCTAAATGATATATTGGTTAATTGATTTATTTGTTCTGATTATAATGTTTATTTCTCGCGATCTTTTCATTGGTGAAATATTTTGATGGATTTTTTTAGTTGCTCCTTTATCATTGTTCATTTATTGGAGAAATATATTATACAACCAAATAATTAAATTTTAATGATAAAAGAGTGTTTAGAGAAATATTTTGAATATGTAAGGCCTTTTCATGAGTGTGTTAGAGTAAATTAATTTAAAAAGGATTAAATGAGTACATTTTTGGTACTTTAAGGAGTGTACAAAATATAGTTCATTTTTTTAAATTAATAAATAAGTGTATATAGTAATAAAACGTTGAGAATAATTTTTAGAGTGCAAATAGCTCTGCCCTTAGAAATAATATTATTTTTTAAATGATTTAGCGGGACATATTGAAGAAAGACTTTTATGAGGGCTTTCAAAGGTGCGAATAGTTCTACTCATGGCTCATTTTTCTACTATCAGGATTTACTCTTTGTTTCGTACTTTCATTTGAGTTGAGCTCTCTCTCTCTCTCTATCTCTCTTTGGAAATGGAAAACTTCAATTAATCGCTTAAAGTAAAAAGACTTACATGAGTTGAAATTTCCTCCAACCAAATTACACAGCCCGAATTGTTAACATCATATTTATCTAATTTATGAGTGGTCTCACTACTACTTCTCTATGTAAGATTGATTTCGAAGTGGTCTTTCACAACCATACAATTTCGAATCTCGAAAATTAACCATGATATTTCTTTCATACTTCTTTCAAAACCTTTCGCCAAGTTTAAAATAGTATTCGAGTCTGATTCAACAATTAATGGCATTAAACCAAAGTCTATTGCCATTTTTATTCTAAAATTCATAGCTTCAGCTTCAGCATATTCAACGTCCCCATGAAAATCTATATTCTGAATTCGTACACTCCAAAATCCTTATAAAACTTGTTTTAATTTTTATTTATCAAAGTACCTTGGTTTAATTTATAAAATGCTAATCCATAAATTAAAATTAATAATCTTCTCATTAAATTTCACCTTAAAAAGATTATAAATTATTAAAAGTTTCTAAAAATTATATATATATATATATATGAAATGAGGTGGGTGGAAAAATGTTAAAAGAATAATTTTATTTAAGTATTAATTAAATTTTCCATCAAAATAAAATGGAATTAATTTATCTTTAATTATTTAAATAATTTTAATTAAAGAGTTATAAGGAATTTAAAGGAGGGTCTTCGAGGGGGTGTCAAAAGGCTGCGATCTGCTGCTTTCGTTCGTCACGATTTGCCGCCGTGGTCGCGATCGATCTGTTGCCACCGTGGTCGCGCTCGTCCTGCCGCCGTTTTTCGTCGCGATCTGCTACATCCGGTGAAGAGGAGCACAATGTTTGTTTTGGGAATTATAATTTTATATTTTAAATTATTAATTTCTTATATTGTTTGGCCACTGATTGTACATTAAAATTATGTAGATTGGTGTTTGTATTATTTCATTGTTTGCTTATTTGTTATTAATGTTGTTGTTGTTGTTATTATTATTATTATTATTATTATTATTATTGTAGTATAGTAGTTGTTATTTAATTTATTATTATCATTAATTATTACTATTATTTATTTATTTATAATGTTATTATTAAATTTATTATTATTATCATTAATACCAAAGGACAACTATTATTATTATTATTAACAACTAAGGGCGTTTTAGTAACTTAAAACAACTTAACTTATTCCGATTTCGATTCTTAGATAAAGTAAACACATTAATGGGGTTCTAACTCATTCCGATTTCGATTCCTACAGTTCAAATAAACAACTTATTTTGACTCTCATTCCCCATTCTCATTGTTCATTCCGATTCTAACCCATTCCGATTTCAGCCCATTCCGAGTTCAGCATCTGAGTTCCCACTCCATAAATATGCCAACATTTTAAAACAAACACCTTCTTTTTTTTAACTATTTGTGACTTTGTGTGACCTCATTTAAATCCGTCCATAAACATTACAGTGCCGAATGTGAAATGGTTTTACATATGCCTTGGACAATAAGGCCTCCATAAATTAACATAAACGATTAGTATGTTACATGTTTATTTTTGTGTTAGTTGTGCAGAGTATATTCTGAACACACTGGACAAAAAGGGTAATTTGTAATCAATTCAGTTATATAAACATCAATAAATAAAATGGTGTCAATATATTTGTGGATGCCTGGCCTGGTGTTAAAAAGGATTTAGAGCCACAAAAAGTTTTTGACTAAACCAAAAACGAGTTGGATCTTATTAATCTCAGAAGTAGTTACTGAACTTCATGTGAAAAAAAAAAAGGATAATAATAATAAGGATCATCACAATCATGCAACTCTATAGCAAGAAAAACAAGAAAAAGGAAATACATATTCAAACATATTAATAATAAGGATCCTCCCAAAGTACGGCACAGGAAAAGAAAGCATTTTGGGTGGCTTGATGTTGAGAATCATATAAAACGGCATTGAATGAAACTTTCAAAGACAGAATATGCACTTGTCAAAGGGGTAATCTGCACTTGTCAAAGACAAGATCCGCGCCGAACGGATTGACACATTTCCTTCCGTATTCACACAAGTAATCTTTGAAAAAATGTAGCCGCTGCATCTATAAATAACTCTCAATGTATAATGCTTTATTCAAGAAATGAAAACACGTTTCTTCATGGTATCAGAGCCATGAATACGCTCAAGTTTCTTCAAGTTCCGCTGCTCTGTTTGTAACAAAAACAGAGGAAACCAAATTTCTCCCACAACCATTTTTCCCACCATTTTCTTTCTTAAACCCATTCCTACCATTACAGATATCCATGCCGATCAAGAAACAAGCCACCCATACGTAAAAAACTTGAGTTTACAAATTTATCAACAATCCCATCAATTTTCCGAGAGTGTGTTCCTCAAAAACCAAGAACACCACCAAATTTCTCAGTTTTCAGTGAGGAAACTGTAAAAATTTCGCATTTAAACACATTCCCACGCGCTCCCACGCGCCACCCGAAGCCACGGCCAGTCAACCACGCGCCTCTGTCATCATTCACGCACTCTCACGCGCTCCAGAGGTTGAAGACGACGTCAGCCGACATGTCGTTTTTATCTCAGAAGTGCAGCAGTAAAAACACGACGTGTCGTTTTTTTTATATTAAAACCGACATGTCGTTTTTAAATTAGAGATAAAACGACGTGACGCTTAGTCTCCAGAAGCGCAGCAGGATTAAAACGACATGTCGTTTATATTCCACCATAACCGACATGTCGGTTTGGTAAGCAGTGGCCAAACGACCTGTCGTTTTGTTACCTAAAAAGGTTATTTTTTTTCTTCTTTCAATCTAGACGAAAAAAAAAAAAACAAAAAAAAAGAAAACAAAAAAAAAGGAAAACAAACAAAAAAAAAAGAAAAAAAAGAGAAAAAAGAAAAAAAAGAGAAAAAAAGAAAAAAAAGAAAAAAAAAATGGAGAAAACTCCAACTGAATCTAGTCCTGTTGTTATTCAATCTGTTCAATCTGATGGAGTATTTAATGCTGGAATTATCCTCACTGAGACAAACTACGATGTTTGGTCTCAAATAATGGAGATGCATCTTGCAGAAAGAGAAAAACTCTCATATATTCGTAGCAACACAAAGCCATTTGAGGAATCTTCAAAGGAATATGAGAAATGGTATAGTGAGAACCAAAAAGTAAAAAGATGGTTACTCATATCCATGTCTCCGGAGATCATGAAGCGATATTTACGAATTCCTACAGCCTACGAAATCTGGGATGCATTATCAAAAGCCTTCTATGATGGAAGCGATGAATTACAAGTTTTCACTCTAAACCAGAAGGCATTCTCTACCAAGCAAAATGGACAACCACTCTCTAAATTCTATGGAGAATTGGTCGAAATATTTCGAGAACTTGATCACCGAGATAAAGTGGTCATGAAGGATCCAGAAGATGTTGTAATATACAGAAGGTCTGTTGAAAGATTGAGAGTGCACATTTTTCTTGCTGGGCTAGATGAAGAATTTGACCAAGTTCGTGGAGAAATTCTACGAAAAGACATTATCCCAGACTTAGAAGAATGTTATTCTCTGATCCGAAGAGAAGATATACGGCAAAGCAAACTAAACAAGAAGGTCGACTCAGAAACGTCTGCTATGATAGCACGACAGCAACCTCAAAGGAAGTTTGTTGACAAGTCATCACTCCATTGCACTCATTGTAGAAAGAAGGGTCATACGAAAGAACAATGTTTTGAAATCATTGGATATCCTGACTGGTGGGATACTCGAAAGAAGAACACCAAGCATGGATCAAAAACTGCAGTATCCACATCCACTACAGATCTTAGAAAAGAATCTTCAGTGCAAATCGCAACCTCTGTCAGTCCAGGTAAGGCCCTTAAAACTCTTACACATGTTATTAATAGTTCATGGATAATTGATTCTGGGGCAACTGATCATATGACTTTTGATTCTCGACAAGTTTCTCAATTGAAACCATCTTCACAAAAACATATTTCCACTGCAAATGGAACCACAACCTCAGTTATTGGGGAAGGATCTTTACGACTCACAAATGAATTAAATTTAGACGCTGTGTTAATTGTTCCATCTTTAGATTATAATCTTTTATCTGTGTCTCAATTAACCACTTACTTATCATGTGTTGTAATTTTTTAGCCTGATCATTGTGTGTTTAAGGACATCCAAACGAAGCAAACGATTGGTTATGGTATTAGACGAGGCAACTTGTACTACTTGGAGATGTCATCAACAAACACTGGAAAGCTAAGCCCCGCACTAGTCGCAGATAGTTCCATAAAAAAAGGGAAATCAGAAATTTGGTTATGGCATAGACGTTTAGGGCATGTGTCATTTGGTTACTTAAAAAAATTATTTCCTAGTTTGTTTCTGAAATTTGATGTTTGTAACTTTAAATGTGATGTTTGTGAACTTTCAAAAAGCCATCGAACTACTTTTCCATTGTCCTTAAATTAAAATCCAGTTCCTTTTATGGTAGTACATTCTGATGTATGGGGGCCATCTAAAGTTTCTACAATTGGAGGTGCTCGTTGGTTTGTTACATTTATTGATGATTGTAGCATAATGACATGGATTTTTCTGATGAAATCGAAAGACGAAGTAAACTCTTTATTTCAAAGATTTCATAAGATGGTGACAACTCAATTTCAGACACAAATTCGAGTTCTATATACTGATAATGGAGGCGAGTATATGAGCACAGCAATTCAACAGTTTCTGAAATCACAAGGATCTGTCCATCAAACCACTTGTGTGGGGACACCCCAACAAAATGGCGTTGCTGAACGAAAAAACAGACATTTACTAGAAGTTGTTCAAGCATCACTAATCCAAGCCCACATGCCATTATCTTATTGGGGAGAAGCACTGGCATCCGCAGCATACTTGATCAATCGAACACCTTCAAGCTCCCTTGGATTCCAGACTCCTTTCCAAGTTCTGAATGATGCAATTATGTCACCAAATGTGCCGAATCTGCCCCCACATGTGTTTGGCTGTGTTGCCTTCGTTCATTTGCCGCAACAAGACAAATTATCTCCTCGAGCACTACGTTGTGTGTTTGTAGGGTATGCCTTACATCAAAAGGGATACCGATGCTATCATCCACCATCAAGAAAAATATACATCACCATGGATGTCGTTTTTCATGAAGATATCATGTACTACTTGTCAGAGTCTGAATTTCAGGGGGAGTATAATGAAGAGGAAATTCATACTCTTACATATCTTCCACCTGAAGAAAGTCAATCTTCCATTGAGATAGTAAACCTTCAAGATACAGGAAAAGCAAATGGTGATTTGCAGGCTGAGATATGTGAAGATACATTTGGGGAGCACAATAACTCAGACACAACTGCAATCGAGAATGAGTCACATGAAGAAATACCTAACCAATCGTCTGCAGAGGATGTTCCTACCACAAGTCCGATCAGAAGAATTCTTCCCCAGCGTCAAAATAGAGGTATCCCTAAACCCACATATGAGCCTGACTTCTCTAGTAGAGTCAAATACCCTATGAGTCATTTTGTGTCTAACCATCGCTTGTCAGAATCAAATCAGTCATTTGTGAATCAATTATCTGCTGTATCTATTCCTAACAGTGTGCAGGAAGCTTTAAAAGATCCAAAGTGGAAAGAGGCTATGAATGATGAAATGAGATCTCTTCAGAAAAATCAAACATGGGAACTAGTTGATCTTCCACCAGGAAAGAAACCAGTGGGTTGTCGATGGATCTACACTATAAAATACAAAGCAGATGGCTCTATTGAACGATACAAAGCAAGACTTGTAGCTAAGGGTTACACCCAAACCTACGGGATTGATTATACTGATACATTTGCACCAGTAGCAAAAATTAATACTATTCGTATCTTATTATCATTAGCAGTCAATTTGGATTGGCCAGTGCAACAGTTCGATGTAAAGAATGCTTTCCTCCATGGAGACCTGTCTGAAGAAATTTATATGGATTTGCCACCAGGATGCAGTGGACCAGAACGACTCAATCAGAAAGTATGCAAATTGAAGAAATCATTGTATGGGTTGAAGCAATCCCCAAGAGCATGGTTCGGGAAATTCACAAAGGCTATGGTTCGTTTTGGGTATAACCAAAGCAATTCAGATCATACCTTATTCATTAAAAAACGACATGGTAAAATCACTGCCCTTATTGTCTATGTGGATGATATGGTAGTTACAGGCAACGACGAGGAAGAAACAAAGGCTCTTCAGAAGTACTTGTCAAGAGAGTTTGAGATGAAGGATTTAGGTGCCTTAAAATACTTTCTTGGAATTGAGGTTTCTCGATCTAAGGGAGGAATCTTTCTGTCTCAAAGGAAATATGCCTTAGATCTATTGCACGAAACGGGAATGACAGCTTGTCAGCCTATTGACACCCCAATAGAAGAAGGACTGAAGTTTTGTATTACTTCAGACCAAGTTCCAGTAGACAAAGGAAGATATCAAAGGCTGATTGGAAGATTGATGTACTTGTCCCACACAAGGCCAGATCTTGCTTATGCATTGAGTGTTGTAAGCCAGTTTATGCATAATCCCGGAGAACAACACATGAAAGCAGTAATGCGGATCCTGAGGTACCTGAAGACAAATCCAGGAAAAGGAATCTTATTTTCCAAAAATGAAGATTACAGCAACATAGAAGTTTATACTGATGCAGATTGGGCCGGGTCAGTTAGTGATAGACGCTCTACTTCAGGATACTTTACCTTTGTGGGAGGAAACCTTGTCACATGGAGAAGCAAGAAACAACATGTCGTTGCCCGTTCGAGCACTGAAGCAGAATATCGAGGCATGGCCCTTGGGATATGTGAAGGGCTATGGATAAGTTTTATCTTAAACGATTTGGGCTATCCATCACAACAACCAATACAACTATACTGTGACAACAAAGCTGCACGAGATATTGCTCATAACCCAGTTCACCACGATCGAACAAAACATGTGGAGGTAGATAGATTTTTCATCAAGGAGAAATTAGATGAAAAAATCTTAGAACTGCCGAAAATTCGATCAGAAGATCAACTTGAAGATATTTTAACGAAGGCCATTTCAAGCAGGGCATTTACAAAATTCCTAGACAAGTTGGGCATGCAAGACATCTATGCACCAGCTTGAGGGGGAGTGTTGAGAATCATATAAAACGGCATTGAATGAAACTTTCAAAGACAGAATCTGCACTTGTCAAAGGGGTAATCTGCACTTGTCAAAGACAAGATCCGCGCCGAACGGATTGACACATTTCCTTCCGTATTCACACAAGTAATCTTTGAAAAAATGTAGCCGCTGCATCTATAAATAACTCTCAATGTATAATGCTTTATTCAAGAAATGAAAACACGTTTCTTCACTTGATCCTCCCATTGTAGCTCTTCCCACCATTTTTTCGTTCCCTCGATGACAATTTGTTGGTTTTAAACAAAGAAAAGAGAACACAAAGAAATTGGGGCTGTTAATTGCAGTATTTTATTCTTTGCTGCAGTATTTGAATTTATACATGAAAAGAAACAAACAAAGTCAAAAAATTTGCCTACATATCTTTAACATATATCTGTTATCATAAAATTCAAAAATAAATTTTTTTCCTACAATCTTGCAGGATTTTATTGACAGCATAATCAAATCTTGCTATTTTTATTTTTACTCAAGTCCTGCAGCAAATATAGCATTGTCATCACTCCTCCTTGCTATTTTTGCTGCAGACACCAATTCTTTTCTTCAACAACTCAAATCTTGACTTTGACAGTCCCTTTGTCAAAATGTCAACTAGCTGATCTTCAGTCTTGCAATACACGAGCCTTACTTCATCATTCTTCTGGACTTCTCTAACAAAATAATACTTTAATTTTGAAATGCTTTGTCTTCCCATGGAACACTGGATTGTTAGAAATTGCTATGGCAGCTTGATTATCAACAAAGATTTCAGTTGCATAATCCTGAATCATTTTCAAATCTGTCATAAGCTTCCTTAGCCATAAGGCTTGATTGACTGCAGCAGCAGTTGCAACATACTCAGCCTCAGCAGTAGACTGAGCTACGATTTCCTGCTTCTTTGAACTCCAACAGAAACAACTTGAACCAAGACTAAACAAGTAGCCTGACGTGCTCCTCATATCATCACAGGATCCTGCCCAATCACTATCAGCAAAACCATGCAAAATCAGCTTGTCTTCCTTCTCAAATTTTATTCCATGATCCAAAGTTCCCTTGATATACCTGAGCACCCTTTTAGCAGCTTTGTAGTGCAATTCACTTGCACAATGCATATATCTGGACAGCAAACTCACAATAAACATTATATCAGGTCTTGTTGCTGTCAAATACATCAAGCAACCTATAAGACTCCTATATAATGCTTCGTCAATCTTTTCAGCACCATCATCTTTACTAAATTTCTCATTTTGAGCTAAAGGAGTACATACTGACTTGCAATCCTCCATGTTGAATTTCTTTAGCACTTCTTTAGCATATTTTTGCTGTCCAATGAAGATCCCTTGCTGTGACTTTTGAATTTCCAGACCTAAAAAGAAAGTCATCTCTCCTAGATCAGTCATTTCAAATGCTTGCATCATTTGAACCTTAAATTGCTTCACTAATTCTTCATTGCTTCCTGTGACAAGCAAATCATCAACATAAAGTGAAACAACAATCAATTCATGATTAATTACTTGAATATACAAAGTTGATTCACTCATGCTCTTGTTGAAGCCTATGTTCAGCAAATGATCATCAATCCTGCTGTACCAAGCTCTTGGAGCCTGCTTCAAGCCATATAATGCCTTTTTTTAACAAATATACTTTCTTCGGATCTGCAACAAAACCCTCAGGCTGCTCAACAAAGATTTCTTCATCCAAATAGCCATTTAAAAAAGCTGATTTAACATCAAGCTAGTAGATTTTCCACTGCTTTTGTGCTGCAAGTGCTAGAAGCAATCTGATGGTGTCCAGCCATGCTACAGGTGCAAACGTTTCAGAAAAGTCAACACCAAATAGTTGAGCATACCCTTTTACAACCAGCCTTGTTTTGAATTTGTTTACAGAACCATCAGCATTGAGTTTGGTTCTATAAACCCATTTCACACCAATAGTTTTCTTGTGTAGTGGTCTGTCCACCAACTCCCAAGTTTGATTCTTGTGAATCATCTTGATCTCATCTTCCATTGGTTCAAGCCACTTTGGATCTTTAGCAGCCTCATCATAACCTGCAGGTTCAAGCACAACCATATTGCACTTTTGATAAATTTCTATAAGTGGTCTGGTACCTCTTATTGGTTCATCATCAATTATATCATCATCTTGCAATTCTGATGTTTTTTCTTCTGCATAAACTTGCTTTGGTTCAGCTGTTGCCCAATTCCATCCTCCAGTTTCATCAAATTTAACATCTCTACTCACTATGATTCTTCCCGTCAAAGGTTGATAAACTCTATAACCTTTGGTGAGAGTGTTGTATCCTACAAAAACTCCATATTCTGCCTTTTGATCCAACTTCTCTCTTTTTGCATCTGGAACATGAGTAAAACACATGCAACCAAAAATTCTCAAGTTATAAATAGAGGGTTTAAAACCAAACCAAGCTTCAAAAGGTGTTTTTCCCTTTAAAGCCTTTGTTGGTAACTTGTTTTGCAGAAATATAGCAGTATTAACATCCTCAGCCCAAAACATTTTTGGCATTTCCTTCTCAAACAACAAACATCTAGCCATCTCCATGACTGTCATGTTTTTCCTCTCACTGACTCCATTTTGTTGAGGTGTATAGGTTGCTGTAAGCTGATGTTCAATCCCTGCAGCTTCACAAAACTTAGCAAATTTATCAGCTGTATATTCAGTCCCATTATCAGATCTAATCACCTTGATTTTACAACCACTTTGATTTTCAATCCATGTTTTAAACTTCCAAAATACACTAGCAACTTCATATTTTTGTTTGAGAAAGTAAACCCAACACATTCTATTAAAATCATCAATAAGAACCATGAAGTACCTATTACCATTTAAGGATGCAGTCCTCATAGGTCCACAAACATTTGTGTGGATTAACTAAAGATTCTCAACTGCTCTCCATGCCTTATTAACAGGGAATAGCAATCTAGCTTGTTTTCCCAACTGACAGACTCTACACACTGATGCTCCTCCTCCATTGAAAGTCATTCCTTGCACAAGATCATTTTTCTGCATGTAATCTAATGTAGAATAATGAAAATGCCCCATCCGCTTGTGCCATAACTCAACCTGGTTCAAAGTACATTGATATGCACTACATTCATCCTTGTTCCAACTTAAGCTGAAGCTTTTGCTGTTCATTTTCACAGAGAACAACACTACACCATTTGGGTCAGTGATGACACACATGTTATTCTTAAATTCAACAGAATAACCTTTCTCAAGCAATTGTCCCACACTCAGCAGATTTCGATCAATTTTAGGAACAAGTAATACATCAGAAATTAACTTGATACCTGCTGAGCTTTTTATTGCAACTATCCTTTTACCTTTCACTTCAATATACTGCCCATTACCAACTTTAACTCTTGATACTTCTGACTTGTTTACTTCTTTGAAAAGAGATTCATCAAAAGACATGTGATTTGTGCATCCGCTGTCTATGAGCCAATCATCACTCGAACTGTTACTCGAAAAACAAGATACAACAAAAAGTTGTTCATCCTGTTGTTGTTCTGCTGCTTGAGCTTGGTGTCCTTCTTGCTGTTTGTTTTTACACACCCTCTCCATATGCCCAATTTGCTTGCATGCCCTGCATTGAATGTCAGGCCTAAACCAACATTTCTTTTGCGGATGAGAGGTTTTCTTATAGTGAGGACACGGGGAGTGCTTGCCCTTGTTGCCTTCATTGATGCTACTTTCCCCCTTCTTGTAAATCTTCTTACTCCACTGTTTCTTTTCTTTGCTGCCTCCCTGAGCTTGATCAGCCTCTTTCACTTGAAATGCTCCTTCAACTATCTCATCCTTTCTGTAAGCTCTCCTTTGTTCTTGAGCTTGCAGTGCATTAACAAGCTCTGCCAATGTTATTGTTGACATATCTCTGGACTCTTCAAGTGAAGAGATTTTAGATTCAAATCTCTCAGGCAAGGTCACCAAAATCTTCTCTACAATCCTTCTATCAGAAAACTCTTCCCCAAGCATTCTAATTTTATTGGCAATCATCATCAACTTGTCTTTATAGTCATTAACTGTTTATGTCTCCTTCATTTTCTACATTTCAAATTCCCTTCTCAGGTTCAGGACCTGTATTTGTTTTGTCTTGACGTTCCCCTGATATTCTTGTTTCAAAAGATCCCATGCCTGTTTCGTTGTTTCACAAGTCATGATCTTTGTAAAAATTGTCTCCAAAACTGCAGAGTGAATGCATGTCTTGGCCTTATATCTCCATTTTCTTTCATCCCTGTTATTCCTCATATGAGCTAATGGTGGATCCTCTGGATCTGCTTCCACCAAGTCCCATAGGTCACATGCATCCAAGTAAGATTCCATTTTCACAGCCCATATTTGATCATTTTCACCTGTGAAAACTGGAGGAGCAGATAAGAAACCATTTCCTGCCATATTGAAGTGTAGGAAGCCTCTCTAATCACGTTACAGGTCCCTTAAGAATAAGGGCTCTGATACCACCTTGTTGGTTTTAAACAAAGAAAAGAGAACACAGAGAAATTGGGTCTGTTAATTGCAGTATTTTATTCATTGTTGCAGTATTTGAATTTATACATGAAAAGAAACAAACAAAGCCAAAAAATCTGCCTACATATCTTTAACATATATCTGATATCATAAAATTCAAAAACAAATTTTTTTCCTACAATCTTGCAGGATTTTATTGACAGCATAATCAAATCTTGCTGTTTTTATTTTTACTCAAGTCCTGCAGCAAATATAGCATTCTCATCACAACTCGACGTCCCTTCGCGCTGCTGGAATTGAGTGGGAGCTTCTTCAGCTGTCGGCAATGAAATACTTGAATTTTCTTCAGCTTTGGAAAAGGCTGGGGATTCGGGTAAACGCTCTTTAAATTTGTTCGCCGCCACATGGTTAGATATTCGAGTCGTGGGAAAAAGTTATGCTCTGACCCGATTACCTCCGAAATATCACTCAATTTATCAACACTGATTATCTCTTCCATAGTAAAACCCTGCATATTTAGCTGCTTGAGGTTTTGAACAAAAACAAGCCACGTTAAGTCCTTCCCTCTGCAAGACCTTAGGACAACAGTGTTAAGATTGCGGAAACCATTTCGAAAAAGTTTCTTTACCTCTTCTGTGCTGTCAATATTCATCTCTTCCAAATTACAGGATTCAAGTTCTAACTCCTGAAGATTCTCCATGTATGCCAGATGTAAGACATTGAACGGTGGCCTTGTATACGTGCCACATTCAACCCATACAGATTGAGTGATGCTCACCAGCTTTGGATATTTCAAAAACTTTTGGACAGCAAGTGAACTTCGGAAGGACCAGCTTAAAACATTTAAATGCTTCAAACCCAGCAATTCCTTCATCAAAGGTTCAGCATCATCACATAGAACGTTACCTTCTTCTTCTTCTGTTACACCCCCACGACCGCACGCAAACAACCTGAGCACCTCCAACTTTGAAAAGCCAGATATCAACTGATGTGGAATTATAGACAAATACTCTGTATACTCCAAGTTCAAATATCTCAACTTCTCCAACGCCTTCAGCTCTTGCGGCAACCCAGTTATGTCAGTCGATGAAAGATCAAGATGATGTAATGAAACTAAACTTGAAATCCCTGAAGGTAGTGTACTTAGGTAAAAATTTCCTCTTAGACTTAATACTCCAAGAGAAGACATCGATTGAAAGAAGCCGTCAGTGATCTGCCCAATCAAATTTCCATCCAGGAGTAAAGTTACGAGACGCGGACACGTGGGAATTTCCGATAGGCTTTCAATTTCATTTAACATCAGAGATACCCGTTTGGCACCGTCCCATTCTTCAACCTTTGGTGCTTTGGTTAATTCAACTCCAGCGCGAACTAGTAAGTTCTGCTCCTCCTTGTCTACCGTGCACGCTATCCATAACGACATCTCACGAATCATATCGTGCATTTTGACATGATCATCGCCTTCTTCCTCCAATAAGCATGCTTGAAGAAGGTCATCAATAAAATCGCATCCATCATCAAAATCATACACAAATCCTTCACTAATCCAGTAATCAATCAATTCCCTTTTAGGAATTTCGTAGTCTTCAGGGTATAAACAACAATACAGGAGACAGGAACGAAGTTCATCCGTAGACAAACTATCATAGCTGAACTTTAAACGCGAAAACACCTCTTCTTTCATACCTGAGAATTTAGAAGCTGATGTTGTCATTTTGTGAATTGCACGTTTCCAATATCCAACTTTCCTTTGGCTTTTCATGGCTCGACCCACTGTTTTAAGCGCTAGCGGCAACCCACCACACTCTCTTGCCAGGGTTTCGGCTAGCTCTGGAATACTGGTATGACTGTCAAGAGTGGATCTTTCGATCATCTCCTGAAATAATTTCCAGGCTTCATCATCTGCCAAACTAGACACTTCCAACTTTTTAGCGTCCATTTGATCGCAAACACCAGCTGAACGAGTTGTCAAGACTATTTTGGACCCATCATTTAGATTTTGAAGAGGGACACCCAATTGTGTTAAATCAATGCGCTCCCATATATCATCTAATAACAACACAAACTTCTTTCCGCTTAAAATGCTAGCGATGTCCACAGCCTTGTCTTGAAGACTTTTTTCCTTCCAGTTTCTGTCTTCTGAAAAGCCAATCCTTTTTCCAATGTCATCTTGAAGTGTTGACACAGCCGCCCAGATAACAACATCAAACATATGCTGTTGATGGCGGAAGTTGTTGTTGACTTTTTTTAAAAGGGTAGTTTTGCCGACTCCCCCTATACCATACAAGCCGATAATTCCCCTGTTATTTTCCTGATCAGTGATACATCTCCAAACTTGATCAAGTAATAGTTCTTGACCAACAACCGTGTGATCAACAGGTAATTCAATTGCTGCACCATCCGGCGCCTTCTCAACAACGACTTCAATTTTTTCTCCGTCTTTCTTTAAATTGATCACTCGATCCGTCAACTCGACCACCTGAGTCCCGTAATTGTAGCTTGAAACGAAGTTTTTGGAACAGAGGCCTCCAAGGCACAATCTATCCATTTCTTGAGCTCTAACTCGTTCCAGCTCGGTAAATTCAGTTTCCAGATTTTGCACATCTTCAAGCCACCCTGCGACCTGGTTCGTTCGTCTGGTTCGAGGTCGTTGTTCTTCGACCTCAACCTTGGTCTTCAGATCGGCCCTTGCTCGAGTCAATTTGTGCAATTCAGTCTCCAAGACCCGAAGATTTTTTTCGAGACCCCATACATATTTTGCTTGTTCACCAACGCAGTTTGAAGTTCGATCGAATAAGTCTGCTGGTAAGAAGGTTGAGATTAAGTTACCCATTGTCGTTGACGAAAAGAGGAAGAGAAACAATGGGTACAATGAAAAGAATTATGCTGCTTTGGAGAGGGTTATATTTAGAGAAGCACAATACCGAAATAAAAATATGATACATTTGTTGCTTTATAATTCATATGTCAAATATCGAGAACATAATGATACGTTTACACGTCATATAAAATTTATAATTCATTTCAGTAATGACAGAATTAATATTAAATCTTATCATTTATTATTTAAGTGATAAATTTATATTGAGAATATTTATTTAGAATAAAAATTTTGTGCCTTTACTTTGGATGAAGATCCAAAATATTAAGTCAATGATAACTAGATAAAAAAATAAAATAAAATGATTTTAACATTAATTTTTTATTTAATAAAAAGTAAATTCCATACAGAATCTAATCCCTTAATCTCTCTCCATCCACGGCAAAAGAAAGCAGCAACTCAACTCTCTTTAAAGGCTATGGAGGTTCTCTTGCGACCTCTCTTCAGCATACCCTCCAGAACATTAACCCCACCACCGCCATCACCACCCCACGAATCATCTCACTCTCAAAACTCTCCATTTTTGCCTCCACTAATTCCCACTCTCTCTAAAACCCCTCTTTCTTCCTCTTCTCGTTTCCTCTCGCCCGCCCCTGGTACGCCAATTTCCATTCTCTCGTTTTTTTTTTTTTTGGCAATTTTGGCTTGAGTTTTTTGGGTTTTTGGTAATTTATCTTTAATTTTTGTGGGTATCCTTCGTTTTTTTAGTTATAATACATGAGTTGAGTAGTCGTAGACGATTTTTTATTGTTTTAAACTGAACGGATTCTTTGTATTTCGAAAATGAAATTCATTGTTTGTGAAGTAACTTTTAAAGCTGTTTGATTTGAGTTTGAAAACTTAATGTGCTTAAATTTATCTATGTGGATTTGAATCAGTTAGACAAGCAGCACAGGAGAGCCAATCGAGCGCGGAGGTGATGCCAATTTTATTTCTATATTAATTTATTAGATTATGTAATGTTATAAATTCTTTGTTCAAAATGTAGAGCTTGGAAATTTAGTCGATACATTATGGTAATGAATGTAGCTTGTGTATCTGTTCAAATTTATGTCTAGCTTTGCTGTTTTGGTAATGGTTTGTTTAGTATAAATTTTGTGTTGGTTATGATGTTGTTTAGTGGTTTGGATCACTCGTGCTCTTTTGGCCCTCACTAAAATTAATTTTTCATCAAATGATATGAATAGTTGCTCGATGGAAACTTAATGGAAGATGTGGGAGCATCTTTATGAGTTAAGATTCCCTATAGCGAGTATATCCTTTGGTGCATAAGAGTTTAAGTGATTATCGTCATTGTTGAGTTAAACAATGGGATTAATTTTCATGTTCATGTAAGGTGATCATCGCTAAAGTTAGAGCCATTAGGTGATAAATTGATAATTCATTGTGTTGTTATGTTTGTTATACTGGGTAAAAATCCCAGTGATAGAATTCATGTTAGGCGGTTTTGGGTCTCATTCAATCCCAAGTCCCAACCCAAAAGATGGATAAGGGGTGAGGCTTTCCCTCACACTTGTAAAATCACCACCATCCTAGTTCACAACCGATATAAGACAACCCAATAATCTCTCCCTCACATATTGGGCCTTGGTTCAAAAGTATGGACACTCGTTTTCACTAGTAGACTGTTGGACTGAGATGTTCATGAATCTTTTAGTTGATATTTTTTTTTTTATAAAAAGGGAAAGATTATGAAGAGATAAATACAATAAAGAAAAAAAGAGATCAATATTGCAATAAAACATTTATGTAGTGATATTTTTATATAAGAATAATTTCATATAGCTATAAAAGTAATGGTCCTAATTTATATTAGGCCAATTATAAATAAGAATAAATTTCATACTGTAATAATTTATAATTTTGCTAAATCTCACCTTAAGGAGCTTACTTACACGTAGTGTATATATATATAGAAAAAAAAAAGTATGTTATGTTACATTAAGTGAACTTGGGGGTTGTTTGGTACCCCTCTTTACCTGGGATTGCATTGCATTAGCAATGCAGCACCATGTTTGAGGTACCAAATGGCTGTATTAGCTAAACCCGACATATGTTATAGTCGGGTTTAGCTAATGTGTCCAGTTACCGCATTAGCTTTAGCTTCCTCTTTTTTTTTATACTTTGTAATAATAATAAATGAATATAATTTTTAATTTAATATTATATTATATAATATTATTTTTACATTATAATTTTAATATAAATTAATAAATTTATTGTTTAATAATATTATATTATATTTTAATTTTTATTATAGTAAATGTACAACTAAAAATTGTATTATTTAATTATATTATATTAATTAATATGTAAAATTATATTAATTAATATATATAATTGATTAATTTTTAATAAGTTAATATAACTAATAATAAATACTTAAATAATATAATATATTATAATATTATTTAATTATATTAAAATAATTAAACTAGTTATTTTTAAATAATTTAATATAACTAATAATAAATATTTAAATATGAATACATTTGAATAATATTAATTAAAAATTAATAAAATATATAATTATTAGATTGTTTAGCACACTTCATTAGTATTTTCTAAATATATAATTTAAATTAGTCACAAAAAATTAATACAATATAGTGCAATATCAAATATAATATAATTAAAAATTAATACAGTACAGTATAGTACCAAACATTATTATACAACATTATTATAATACATTACTAATACAATACAGCATAATGTAATATACCTGCATTAAAATAATGTAATACAACATAATATAATACAGCGTGCCAAACGCACCCTTGTATCCATATAGTACAATAACAACATAAGAGAAAAATATTAAAGAGAACACAAAAGTTCCGAGACTTTTAAGATAATTTTTTATATTTGTAACAAGCATGTACTAACTTTTTTGAAACCATGTATATTTATTTTATGGATCCCCCTAATAATTTATTACTACATCTCTATTAAAATAATTGAGGTCCTGCACTTTCATTGGAAGATAGGAGAAAAAAACAATTGATAAGAGAAGAAAACAATTTAAAATATTTATTGTTACTTTAAAAAAATTAATTTTCTTTTCCTAAAGTTATTCCACAGACGGTAGTACAAAATTATGTGATCACGCACGCACACAGTGATATGGTAATTATTGAAACAGAAATAAATTTTATCTGTTTCCCATCTGAAATCTATTACTAATATAAAGGAACAGAAAAAACTTTAATTATTATTATTTTTTTCATGTAGGGCAAGGCAAACATCACTATCTTGTTAAATTAATATTTAAAATTATCCCACCAAATATAATTATAACAAATTAAATAAATATTTACTATGAGTTCAGCATCTGGGTTCCCACTCCATAAATATGCCAGCATTTTAAAACAAACAAGACTTAAGCGACAAATACAATTTTGTCCACGAGTGTAAAGGTCGCATTATAAGCCAAAGGAGAGCAGTTAAAAGGAAGATAAAATATTACCGTATTGAACTTGGTATTTCTCTCTCTTCTATTATTAATTTGTTGTTAATTATAACCTTTAGCGGGATTTAAAAAAAGAAAAAGGCCCTTTCGTTTTCATCAAACACCT
This sequence comes from Citrus x changshan-huyou, assembly GCA_039657385.1. Lineage (NCBI taxonomy): Eukaryota > Viridiplantae > Streptophyta > Magnoliopsida > Sapindales > Rutaceae > Citrus > Citrus x changshan-huyou. Next base: position 15,252,504 of record CM077547.1, on the reverse strand, counting down.
TCTTCGTTTAACTATTTGTGTGACATCATTTATATGAGTCCATAAACATTACAATGCCAAATGTGAAATGGATTGAGAACCACACGTCCTTTATACGGCCACTCCACAAATGTTTATAAAATTTTCCCCTCATTCTCCTTAGAAGCCAGAAGCAGAGTCAGTCCTGTACCCCTTTGCGTATGCCTTGGACATTAAGGCCTCCATAAATTAACATAAACGATTAGTACAAGATGATTTAACCACACAATATGTCAAATTTACATATTGATACTTGGTGCTACAGTCAAATTTATATTTATTCAAGATAGCGGGTTCAATAATTAAATTCACATAAAAAGAAAGATGCATTCACCCTTAATGGCCCAGGAGCCAACCAAATTCCGCGTCCGTGAAGTCCGTTTCTCTTGCGCTTGCACCGCTGGCTCTGGCTCCAAAACTCGACACATAGTAATTTAATTTGTTGTCGTTGCGGATGATGTGTATAAGCTTTATCGACAGAATAAATGAGATGAAACGTGCAAAGAAGACTCAAGAACTCGACCATTTTTGCTGAAAACTAGAGAAATTAACTGATGGTGCTGGACAAATCGATCACAGTAGCTAAGAAGAACTTGATTTGATTATGTAATCAATTTAGTTTTTCGTTGCTTTTGTGGTTCTTTTGGGTAAGAGGGCTGGGGCAGTAACCAAAGTGCGCATTGTATAGTCATAGATTTATAGTCAGTGTTTTGTTAGCGTGGGGTAATGTAGATTGTGTACTGATTGATAGATAAAATAATGGATTAATTCACTTGGTAAATTTTGCAAAAAAGAAAAAAAAAAAACAGCTTAATTTACCATCCTCTTTTGACAAACTTTGAATTTTCTGACATTCAATTGAAGGTGGAAGCGGCATCATAGCTGTACTGAAGAAGATCGTCATAAGGTCCCTTTTGCCAGCCACCTGCTCTGTATCATTCTTTCTTGTCCCTCTCTTTCAAGTCGTCCATCAACCTCAAATTCATATTCTCAGCAATTAAAAATTTCATATTCAGTTCTCTACTTGATTCTAAGCTCAGAACTACGAAGTGCAAGCAGCGTCTTTAATTCGGCTAAATGATATATTGGCTAATTGATTTATTTGTTCGGATTATAATGTTTATTTCTCACGAATCTTTTCATTGGTGAAATATTTTGATGGGTTTTTTTAGTTGCTCCTTTATCATTCTTCGTTTATTGGAGAAATATATTATACAACCAAATAATTAAATTTTAATAATAAAAGAGTGTTAAGTTCACATTCAAACCAAAGGAGAGCAGTTAAGGAAAGATAAAATGTTTATTTTCCCCTCTTTCTCCTTAGAAGCCAGAAGCAGAGTCAGTCCTGTACCCACTTACATATATTTATTTCTGTGTTTATTTCTGTGTTAGTTGTGCAGAGTACATATGCAGAGTATATCTGCTGAACAATTCAGTTATATAAACATTAATAAACCAAGAATCCACTGCTGAAATTTTATTAACTGAAAATAGGGAACGATTGACACACCAGACAACAAGAACAAGATGCAATTAAATCTAATGAAAATTAAAAAAAAAGAAAAAAAGAAATACATATTAAAACATATTAATAAAAAGGAACCTCAGTAAGAACGGCACCGGAAGAGAAAGCATTTTGGGTGGCTTGATCCTCCCATTGTAGCTCTTCCCACCACTTTTTCGATCCCCGGATGACAACTCGACGTTCCTTCGCGCTGCTGGAATTGAGTGGGAGCTTCTTCAGCTGTCGGCATTCACGTACTTCAATTTTCTTCAGCTTTGGAAAGGGCAGGGGATTCGGGTAAACGCTCTTTAAATTTCTTCCCCTCCATACGGATAGAGATTCGAGTTGTGCGAAAAAGTTACGCTCTGACCCAATTATCCCTGAAATATCTCTCAATTTATCAACACTGACTATTTCTTCCATGTCTCCACAAAATCCTATATATAGCACCTTGAGGTTTTGAACAAAAACAAGCCACGTTAAGTCCTTCGCTTTTTGGCAATAATGTACGCTAACCGTGTTCAGACTGCGGAAACCACTTTGAAAAAGCTTCTTTACCTCTTCTGTGCTGTCAATCTTTATCTCTTCCAAATTACAGGATTCAAGTTCTAACTCCTGAAGATTCTCCATGTATGCCAGATGTAAGACATTGAACGGTGGCCTTGTATACAGGCCACATTCAACCCATACAGATTGAGTGATGCTCACCAGCTTTGGATATTTCAAAAACATTTGGACACCAAGTGAACTTCGGAAGGTCCAGCTTAAAACATTTAAATGCTTCAAACCCAGCAATTCCTTCATCAAAGGTTCAGCATCATCACATAGAACGTTACCTTCTTCTTCTTCTTCTGTTACACCCCTACCACCGGACCCAAACAACCTGAGTACCTCCAACTTTGAAAAGCCAGATATCAATTGATGTGGAATTACAGACAACTCAAATACATACTCCAAGTTCAAATATCTCAACTTCTCCAACACCTTCAGCTCTTGCGGCAACCCAGTTATCTCAGTCCATGATAGATCAAGATGATGCAATGAAACCAAACTTGAAATCCCCGAAGGTAGTTTACTTAGGGAAGTATTTCTTCGTAGACTTAATACTCTAAGAGTCGACATAGATTGAAAGAAGCCATCAGTAATCGGCTCAATCCGATTTTCATCCAGAAGTAAAGTTATCAGACGTCGACACGTGGGAATTTCCGATAGGCATTCAATTCCATTTGCCATCAGAGATACCCGTTTGGCACCTTCCCATTCTTCAACCTTTGGTGCTTCGGTCAATTTAACTCCAGCGCGAACCAAAAAGCTCTGCTCCTCCTTGTCTACCGTGCACGCTATCCATAATGACATCTCACGAATCATATCGTGCATCTTTACATGATCATCGCCTTCTTCCTCCAATAAGCATGCTTGAAGAAGGTCATCAATAAAATCGCATCCATCATCAAAATCACACACAAATCCTTCACTAATCCAATAATCGATCAATTGCCTTTTAGGAATTTCGTAGTCTTTACGATATAAACAACAATACAGGAGACAGGAACGAAGTTCATCCGTAGACAAACTATCATAGCTGAACTTTAAACGCGAAAACACCTCTTCTTTCATACCTGAGAATTTAGAAGCTGATGTTGTCATTTTCTTAATTGCACGTTTCCAATCTCCAACTTTCCTTTGGCTTTTCATGGCTCGACCCACTGTTTTAAGCGCTAGAGGCAACCCACCACACTCTCTTGCCAAGGTTTTGGCTAGCCCTGGAATACTGGTATGACTGTCAAGAGTGGATCTGTCGAGCATCTCCTGAAATAATTCCCAGGCTTCATCATCTTCCAAACTAGACACTTCCAACTTTTTAGCGTCCATTTGATCGCAAACACCAGCTGAACGAGTTGTCAAGACTATTTTGGACCCATCATTTAGATTTTGAAGAGGGACACCCAATTGTGTTAAATCAATGGGTTTCCATATATCATCCAATAACAACACAAACTTCCTTCTGCTTAAAATGCTAGCGATGTCCACAGCCTTGTCTTGAGGACTTTTTTTCTCCCAGCTTTGGTCTTCTGAAAAGCCAATCCTTTTTCCAATGTCATCTTGAAGTGTTGACACAGCCGCCCAGATAACAACATCAAAATTATGCTGTTGATGGCAGAAGTTGTTGTTGACTTGTTTTAAAAGGGTAGTTTTGCCGACTCCCCCTATACCATACAAGCCGATAATTCCCCTGTTCTTTTCCTGATCAGTGATACATCTCCAAACTTGACCAAGTAATAGTTCCTGACCAACAACTGTGTGATCAAGAGGTAATTCAATTGCTGCACCATCCGGCGCCTTCTCAACAACGACTTCAATTTTTTCTCCGTCTTTCTTTAAATTGATGACTCGATCCGTCAACTCGACCACCTTAGTCCCGTAATTGTAGCTTGAAACGAAGTTTTTGGAACAGAGGCCTCCAAGGCACAATCTATCCATTTCTTGAGCTCTGAGTCGTTCCAGCTCGGCAAATTCAGTTTCCAGATTTTGCACATCTTCAAGCCACCCTGCGACTTGGTTCGTTCGTCTGGTTCGAGGTCGTTGTTGTTCGACCTCAACCCTGGTCTTCAGATCGGCCCTTGCTCGAGTCAATTTGTGCAATTCAGTCTCCAAGATCCGAAGATTTTTTTCGAGACCCCATACATATTTTGCTTGTTCACCAACGCAGTTTGAAATTCGATCAAATAAGTTTGCTGGTAAGAAGGGTGAGATTAGGTTACCCATTGTCGTTGACGAAAAGAGGAAGAGAAGCAATGAGTACAACGAAAAGAATTAAGCTAATTTGGTGAGGGTTACATTTAGAGAAGCACAATACCGAAATAAAAATATGATACATTTGTTGCTTTATAATTCATATGTCAAATATCAAGAACATAATGATACGTTTACACGTCATATAAAATTTACAATTCATTTCAGTAACGACAGAATTAATGTTAAATCTTATTATTTATTATTTAAGTGATAAATTTATATTGAGAATATTTATTTAGAATAAAAGTTTTGTGCCTTAACTTTGGATGAAGATTCAAAATATTAAGTCAATGATAGCTAGATAAAAAAATAAATAAATAAATAAATTTTAACATTAATTTTTTATTTAATAAAAATACTATTGTCTGGCTTACAAGTGCAATCATTGATGATGTAAAGAATTATTATTATTATTTTTGGTTAAAATACTAAGACATGGAAAGACAAAATCATCTTTTTGGGCTGCGTTTATGGTGCCCCTGGGCAGTGTACCCCCTCTTTTTGTCTATAGCGAAGTTGCCGTTTGATGAAAAGGAGCAAGATGGTGCAGCTGTTAAGCAGGTTCGTAGCTCAAGAGGCAAACGGGGGATGCAGAAAACTAAGCTTCGATATCATGACATAACAAAAGATACAATAAAAATTGCACGGACATAATAGTTGTCATGCTTCCATAACAACGTTACCAAGTCGGTAAAAGTTAGGAATAACAAAACACATAAAAGTAGTTTCATATTAGAGAATATCCGAATTTGCAGAGCATAGATTAAGTTTAAATTTCCTAGTTGGTAGAGTTTCTTTGATGATCTTGTTCGAAAGCTAATACCATTCAACTCTAAAATGTACCTCACAGTATCAATCATCTCAATTAACTAGCCACAAAGTTTCATTTTTAGCTTGCCACGGTTCAATTGTAGCAAACTACCAAAGCCCATTTGACAAGCAGCCACTCTTTGTTCATCTGTCAGCTGTGAAACTGCTACCGCAAATAAACTAACTACACCTTCACTACTTGAAAATACAAATTTATTTTATTTTTATAGTGCAACTTCACATACCTCTTTTGTAACGCAAGTCATTCCATCACTTGCCTTAACCTCATGCACGGCTTCGTCGACTGCGAAATTATATATCTCTATAATTTTTAATGAACCTTTAACTAAGCTTACAAATATCTTATGTTGCAACCAATCATCGGATTCCAATATTAAATTTGATACGCTCTATTAATAGTTTGTTACTACGCCTCTATTAAATTATAACCTCCTCATAATTGTAAATTAGTTTGGTTCCAATATTATTGGTACATTAAATCATCTAGTATCCAAAGACCACATTAGGTCCCCGACTAATCCAAATTCGACCCGGATAGAACTACTAGAGCGGCAAATCTCTCCCAATAAATATTTAATGTAGTTGCATTTCTAAGTTTCGAACCGAGGACCTTGACGTTAGAACATTTCCATTCTAGTTGATTTATGCGCTTGTTGGTGTTTGGTTCCAATATTATAATTATATAGAAGTTTTACTAGCCTTAAATAGTGGAAATATTTTAGGCATAAAATATATAATATCTTTTGATTTGCAATAGTATTGACCTAAATACTTGCAACTTATAGTGTAAATTATAGAATTTTGTTTATACATTAAATTTTATACTCTCTATTAATAGTTTGTTACTATGCCTCTATTAAATTATAACCTCTTCATAATTGTAAATTAGTTTGGTTCCAATATTATCGGTATATTAAATCATCTAGTATCCAAAGACCACATTAGATCCCCGACTAATCTAGATTCGAGCCGGATAGGACCACTAAAGCGGCAAATCTCTCCCAATAAGTATTTAATGTAGTTGCATTTCTAAGTTTCAAACCGAGGACCTTGGTTAAGTTAGAACATTCTTATTCCACCTGATTTACTCGCTTATTGGTGTTTGATTCTAATATTATAATAATATAGAAGTTTTACTCGTCTTAAATAGTGAAAATGCTTTAGGTATAAAATAGATAATACCTTCTGATTTGCAATAGTATTTTTCTAAATACTTGTAACTTATAGTGTAAATTATAGAAATTGGGTCTCATAGTATAAAACTTTAGCCCATATCAATAGTGCAATATATGGAGAAAGTGATTTATATATATTAGACACTAAGATAACACTAATAATTTATTTATATATTTTATAAAGAACTATCAATCACTTACATTACATACCATATTCTGAAAATAAAATTTGAGATATCTATTATTAGTTAAAAAGGAGGAGTAATTTTGTTATGCTAAGGTTATTTCACAAACGTAATAAAGAAATTTGTGATGATGAACACAGTGAGAGGGCAATTATTGAAGCAGCAATGACTTTTCGTCTGTTGCGCGTGGGAAATCTATTAGTAATATAAAGGAAAATAAAAAGTACCCTATGTCTTTTCAACTATTATTATTTTTCCACGGCGAACTAGCCAAATATGTATGATAAATGTCCCTAATATTTTGTCTGTAAATACAAAGACAAAATTAAATTCAACTAGAACAAAAGTCTTTCACTGGAACCCAATAGATAAAAGACCAAAATGATATCTAGACATACCTCATTGTATAGCAATGGAAGCTTACAAGTTAAAATAATATTTATAATCTTTTGAAACTTTCAAATTCTGCATTGGATTCTGCAACTCATCAAGATTAGCTTTTTAGATCTCATATATATTTTAGCATCTCCACGAAGGAAAAATAAAATAAAATAAAACTAAACTGCAAGAATTGAGTCTGGTGATAAGAAGCACGCATGAGAATGATGTTACCCATTTTTGTTAACAAAAATTTCAAGGAAGAAAATAAAGTGAGAAAGAAAGAATTATGTTTGTGAAAATGGAAGAGAAGGTAGGAATTGTATTATAAGACTGCAATGTTAAGTGGCTTGGTTGTGTAGGTGAGACATTTCATCGAACTTCTTTACATTTCCATCAAACACCTTGTTCTTTAACCGTCTGTGACGTCCTTTATACCCGTCCATAGACATTAAATTGGCTGATGTCAAATGAATTTGAGACTACAAATGTGCAGCTCTTGCCCTAATCTCCTTAGATTCCCGAAGAGTGAAAACTTATGCCTTACAGACTTAAGGTACGTTTGGAATTGAAGTGTTATAACTTTTAAGGTACAGTTGCTGTAAAAAAAAAATTGTAACTATAAAACAAAAATTAATAATATTTAATAAATATAAATTTTAAATAATAATTTTAACGAAATTATTAATAATAAAATAATAGATTCTCTATTATACAAGTGAAAAATCATATCAACATATCTTTCAAGACACAACAATTAGTATTTACCAAACACTTTGCTACTGTAGCTTTTAAGCGACAAGTGTCCGACTTCAATTCCAAACGCACTCTCATATTTATACCCTTTATATAAGGCTGATAGAGTAATGTAAACTATATTGCCCTTTTTTTCTTGTGTTAATTGAAATAATTAAAAGTCAAAATTTGTAAGTGAGGCCACTTGATTGCAGCAAAGGAGAGCAGTGAAGGGAAGATAAAATTTTACCAACATTGAACTTGTTATTTCTCTCTCTACTATATATATTAGCTTCTTGTTAATTATAGTCTTTGCAACCAAATAATGTAGAATATATATACGGGTGCGAAAATTTCCATAGGGAATTCAGTGTTTGATTTAAACTGCACTTTTATAGTTTGTTCTTTGTGACAATCACAATTTTGTCAACCAAAATAAAGGTCACATTCAAGCAAATTAAATGTGACCTTCGGACATTAGCATCAACCTCTAAAGTGATAGCAGTAACAAATAGTTGAGGCCCTGCACTTTCATTAGAGGACAGGAGAAGAGAACACTTGATTTGATAGCAAGACGCCAAGACCAGGACAAAGACCAAGACGAAAACCGATGAAAAGCCCTAAACAAACCAAAAAAAAAATAAAAATAAAAATGCAGATATGATTATCGTCGAATACTTCAAACATACGACAAGTCCAAGTTTAGCTAAGGCCTAGTGTATAAATTTTCTACAAGCTGTTGAATGAGAAATTTTGTCTAATTCTTAAGTCTTACCCGCCAATCACATCATTTTAAATTTAGTCTCTTGAGTAGAATTTTACTTTTATAATTTTTATCTCAAAAATCTATTTTAAATTATATAATATTTATTAATTAAATAATAAAATAGCATAATTAATTTATTTAAATCTTATATTAAATTATCAATCACTAAATAAATGACACATTACATACTATATTATTTAAAATAAAATTAAAAATAAAAATTTAGAATATTTACCGTTACTTAAAAAAATTAATTTCCTTTTCCTAAAGTTATTTCACAGACGAAAGTACAAAATTCTGTGATCACGCACAAAGTGATAGGGCAATTATTGAAACATAAATAATGTCTATTTCCCATCCGAAATCTGTTCTAATATAAAGGAAAAGAAAAAGTTTTAATTATTATTATTATTTTTCACGTAGGGCAAGGCAAACATCACTATCTTGTTAAATTAACATTTAAAATTGTCCCACCAAATATAATTATAACAAATTAAATAAATATTTACTATGAGTTCAGCATCTGGGTTCCCACCCCATAAATATGCCAGCATTTTAAAACAAACAAGACTTAAGCGACAAATACAATTTTGTCAACGAGTATAAAGGTCGCATTATAAGCCAAAGGAGAGCAGTTAAAAGGAAGATAAAATATTACCGTATTGAACTTGGTATTTCTCTCTCTTCTATTATTAGTTTGTTGTTAATTATAACCCTTTTCGGGATTTAAAAAAGAAAAGAAAAAGGCCTTTGCGTTTTCTATTAGCATGTTACATGTTTATTTTCTGTGTTAGTTCTGCAGAGTATATACTGAACACACTGGACAAAAAGGGTAATTTGTAATCAATTCAGTTTTATAAACATCTATCTATATATATAAAGCTGAGATTTGAAAAAGTGATGTGAAATAACCATTTCTCATCTTTATATATTCTCTATTATCTAATAAATAGATAATTTTTTTTTATTTGGCTTTTCATCTTCTCATAATTAATTTGATTGTTATTACACAATAACAACTATGTAAAGATTTTAATGAGGCATATTATTTGTAATGAACATCCAAGGGGGAGTCTTATAAATTTATTAAAATAAATATAGATGTTCATAACATTTATCTCTAAATCCCCCCACTATCTCCCATTAACAACCTTTAGCTTCCTTATAACTCCCATTATCTCACAAGAAATTATGATCCATAATTTTTCATTAATTTCATAGAGTGATTATGTAACTATAAAGGAGAGCTCATCTTTTTGTTTTGTACACACACAATTGGAATGAATAAAATTACTCTATAATATATTCTCTCATTTTATTCTTTATTTTGCGTTGCTTCTTTATTTGTATTGCTGGTTAATAGTTTTTTTTGTTTTTTATAAGGTTGCCTCATTTTAAAAAAAAAAATCAATTCATATTTTTTATCAGTTTCATCAAGTGTAAAGTAAGAAAAAAGAATAATATTAAATTTTTTTTTCCAAGCCGCGTGAAGCGCGGTTCTATTTTCTAGTCACCTTCTAAGGTAAAATGATGGCAATATATTTGTGGATGCTTGGCCTGGTGTTAAAAATGATTTAGAGCTACAAAAAGTTTTTGACTAAACCAAAAACGATAGGCTTTATTCTATGGCAAGAATTCTTTCCAGTGCGAGGATTCTAAAACCAAGAATCCACTGCCGAAATTTTATTAACTGAAAATAGGGAACGATTGACACACCAGACAACAAGAACAAGATGCAATTAAATCTAATGAAAATTAAAAAAAAAAGAAAAGAAATACATATTCAAACATATTAATGAAAATCATCCCCAAGTACGACACCGGAAGAGAAAGCATTTTGGGTGGCTTGATCCTCCCATTGTAGCTCTTCCCACCATTCTTTCGATCCCTCGATGACAACTCGACGTTCCTTCGCGCTGCTGGAATTGAGTGGGAGCTTCTTCAGCTGTGGGCATCCACGTACTTCAATTTGCTTCAGCGTTGGAAAGGGCAGGGGATTCGGGTAAAACGCTCCTTAAATTTCTTCCCCACTTTATGGTTAGAGATTCGAGTTGTGCAAAAAAGTTATGCTCTGACCCGATTATCTCCGAAATATCTCTCAATTTATCAACACTAATTATTTCTTCCATTTCTGTACAAAAGACTATACGCAGCTGCTTGAGAATTTGAACAAAAACTAGCCACGTTAAGTCTTTCATTTTTTTGCAACTGCTTATGACAACTCTGTCGAGACTGCGGAAACCACTTTGAAAAAGCTTCTTCACCTCTTCTGTGCTGTCAATCTTCATCTCTTCCAAGTTAATGTCTTCAAGATCTAACTCCTGAAGATTCTCCATGTATGCCAGATGTAAGACATTAAACGGTGCACTTTTACATTGGTAAACCAATACAGATTGAGTGATGCTCACCAGCTTTGGATATTTCAAAAACTTTTGGACAGCAAGTGAACTTCGGAAGGACCAGCTTAAAACATTTAAATGCTTCAAACCCAGCAATTCCTTCATCAAAGGTTCAGCACCATCACATAGAACGTTACCTTCTTTCCCTTTTGTTACACCAAAGCGACCGCACCCACGCAACCTGAGTACCTCCAACTTTGAAAAGCCAGATATCAATTGGTGTGGAATTATAGACAAATTAAATGCATAGTCCAAGTTCAAATATCTCAGCTCTTCCAATGCCTTCAGCTCTTGCGGCAACCCAGTTATACTAGTCCGTGAGATCAAGATGATGCAATGAAACCAAATTTGAAATCCCTGAAGGTAGTTTACTTAGGGAAATATTTATTCGTAGACTTAATACTCTAAGAGAAGACATCGATTGAAAGAAGCCATCAGTAATCTCCTCAATCCAATTTCCATCCAGAAGTAAAGTGACGAGACGTGGACACGTGGGAATTTCCGATAGGCATTGAATTCTAGTTTTCATCAGAGATATCCGTTTGGCGCCTTCCCATTCTTCAACCTTTGGAGCTTCGGTCAATTTAACTCCAGCGCGAACCAGAAAGTTCTGCTCCTCCTTGTCTACCGTGCACGCTATCCATAATGACATCTCACGAATCATATCGTGCATCTTTACATGATCATCGCCTTCTTCCTCCAATAAGCATGCTTGAAGAAGGTCATCAATAAAATCGCATCCATCATCAAAATCACACACAAATCCTTCACTAATCCAGTAATCAATCAATTGCCTTTTAGGAATTTCGTAGTCTTCAGGATATAAACAACAATACAGGAGACAGGAACGAAGTTCGTCCGTAGACAAACTATCATAGCTGAACTTTAAACGCGAAAACACCTCTTCTTTCATACCTGAGCATTTAGAAGCTGATGTTCTCATTTTGTGAATTGCACGTTTCCAATCTCCAACTTTCCTTTGGCTTTTCATGGCTCGACCCACTGTTTTAAGCGCTAGCGGCAACCCATCACACTCTCTTGCCAAGGTTTCGGCTAGCTCTCGAATACTGGTATGACTGTCAAGAGTGGATCTGTCGACCATCTCCTGAAATAATTCCCAGGCTTTATCATGCGCCAAACTATACACTTCCACCTTTTCAGCGTCCATTTGATCGCAAACACCAGCTGAACGAGTTGTCAAGACTACTTTGGACCCATCATTTAGTTTTTGAAGAGGGACACCCAATTCTGTTAAATGAATGGGTTTCCATATATCATCCAATAACAACACGAACTTCTTTCCGCTTAAAATTCTAGCGATGTCCACAGCCTTGTCTTGAGGACTTTTTTTCTCCCAGTTTTTGTCTTCTGAAAAGCCAATCCTTTTTCCAATGTCATCTTGAAGTGTTGACGCAGCCGCCCAGATAACAACATCAAAATTATGCTGTTGATGGCAGAAGTTGTTGTTGACTTGTTTTAAAAGGGTAGTTTTGCCGACTCCCCCGATACCATACAAGCCGATAATTCCCCTGTTATTTTCCTGATCAGTGATACATCTCCAAACTTGATCAAGTAATAGTTCTTGACCAACAACTGTGTGATCAAGAGGTAATTCAATTGCTGCACCATCTGGCGCCTTCTCAACAACGACTTCAATTTTTTCTCCGTCTTTCTTTAAATTGATGACTCGACCCGTCAACTCGACCACCTGAGTCCCGTAATTGTAGCTTGAAACGAAGTTTTTGGAACAGAGGCCTCCAAGGCACAATCTATCCATTTCTTGAGCTCTAACTCGTTCCAGCTCGGTAAATTCAGTTTCCAGTTTTTGCACATCTTCAAGCCACCCTGCGACCTGGTTCGTTCGTCTGGTTCGAGGTCGTTGTTCTTCGACCTCAACCTTGGTCTTCAGATCGTCCCTTGCTCGAGTCAATTTGTGCAATTCAGTCTCCAAGACCCGAAGGTTTTTTTCGAGACCCCATACATATTTTGCTTGTTCACCAACGCAGTTTGAAGTTCGATCAAATAAGTCTGCTGGTAAGAAGGTTGAGATTAAGTTACCCATTGTCGTTGACGAAAAGAGGAAGTGAAGCAATGGGTACAATGAAAAGAATTATGCTGCTTTGGAGAGGGTTATATTTAGAGAAGCACAATACCGAAATAAAAATATGATACATTTGTTGCTTTATAATTCATATGTCAAATATCGAGAACATAATGATACGTTTACACGTCATATAAAATTTGTAATTCATTTCAGTAATGACAGAATTAATATTAAATCTTATCATTTATTATTTAAGTGATAAATTTATATTGAGAATATTTATTTAGAATAAAAATTTTGTGCCTTGACTTTGGATGAAGATCCAAAATATTAAGTCAATGATAGCTAGATAAAAAAATAAAATAAAATAAATTTTAACATTAATTTTTTAGTTAATAAAAAATAAATTCAATACAGAATTCTAATCCCTTAGATTTACAAGTGCAATGAATGATGATGTGAAGAATTATTATTATTTTTTTGGTTAAAGTGCTAAGATTTGGAGAGACTAAATCATCTTTTTGGGCTGCGCCTACGGTGCCCCGGGCACTGTACCCCTCTTTTTGTCTGTAGCGAAGTTGCCGTTCTTAGTAACAAAAGATACAATAAAAATTGCACGGACATAATAGTTGTCAGGCTTCCATAACAACGTTACCAAGTCGGTAAAAGCTAGGAATAACAAAACACATACAAGTAGTTTCATATTAGAGAATATTTGAATTTGCGGAGCATAGATTAAGTTTAAATTTCTTAGTTGGTAGAGTTTCTTTGATGATCTCGTTCGAAAGCTAATACCATTCAACTCTAAAATGTACCTCACAGTATCAATCATCTCAATTAACTAGCCACAAAGTTTCCTTTTTAGCTTGCCACAGTTCAGTTGTAGCAAACTACCAAAGCCCATTTGACAAACAGCCACTCTTTGTTTATCTGTCAGCTGTGAAACTGCCACCGCTAATCTATCTGGAGTACATCTTGTTAAGAACTTTGCCTTTGCGACTGCTGACTTCACTATCCATTTGCCTTTGCGACGGCTTACTTTTAATTTTGAACTAGATTGTTTTTTTTAAAGAAACCAATCGATTTTACCGTTTTCATCCGAACAGATTTTTTTTACAATCCGATCCGATCCAAACCCGAAATATTTTGGGTTGGGTCGAGTAATTTACCCACCCTAGCTACGGTACCCAAGGGGCACCATAACTGGACCCATCTTTTTGACCCAAAAGCTAACCTACTAAATAACAAAAAATTTAAAAAAAAAATTTATTATTTATTGTTCTCATCATCATGGGTCCAGTTGTTATGACAATCTATTACTGGCCTCGATTTATAAGTGGGTTTTGATGGCCATATTGCAAATGGTGACAGATAAATTACCCTTAATCAAGATTGTAGAATTAGTGCGCATTAAGCAACATGTACTATGTGGACTTTATTTGTACTGCCATTTTTTTACTTGTTGAAAAGCTGACTACATGTTGAATAACGAAACATCACAAGAGACTGACAATTTCAACAAGACAATCTTCTATTCTAATATGCCAACTTTGGAAAAGAAAATTCCAATTTGTTTAAAATGTGAGCCACCTCATTATAACATCTAGGTGCATGTTTAACTATAATGGCAGCTCTATTAATCATAGGACCCTTGATCTCCTATAATAGCCAACCAATTTAACTCTAATGGCAGCTCTATTAATTATAAGACCTTTGATCTCCCATACTAGCCAGCCAATCTCTTTTTTTTGCTAGACAAACTTCCATTAATCAAAGTAACAACATTTACTGAATCAAGTTTAACAATGAAGGGAGTTAAACCTAAGTCAATTGCTAGCTTAATCCCCTGAACAACCGCATAAGCTTTTGCAAATTCCACATCCCAACAAAAAAAAGGACTTTATATTGACTGATGCTACCATAACTTCTCCTCTTGAGTTTTTAATAATAGTCCCAAGGCTAGAAATACTTTCTAAAGATTTAATAGCTGCATCGGTATTAAGTTTCTACCAATTATTTGGTGGAGCAACCTATCTTTCTTCCTTATAATTCTAATTCATAGAAGTCACGGTCGCTAGAGATTGTTGCACTAACTTATAGTTCTCAATAATAGATTCAGCTCTGATTATCAAACTCAAAGTGTCATTTCCCACATCATTGTGAAGAATCAAGTTTTTGTCCCTCCAAATTTAGCAAGGCAAGACCACAAAAGACTCGAAATTCTCCTTGGACATTTAATCAGCCATTGATTGAGCAAAGCATGAGAAATTGGTGCTTTCAAAACTAATCACAAAATTTGCCAAGATTGATAATCGCCATACCTTCTTAACAACTCTACATGCCACTAAAGCATGGAAGCTATCCTCTCACACTCTATTGGATCTTTGACAAATATGAGATTGCATTACCTTCCTTTTAAATAAATTATAAGATGTTGGAAGGATATCTAGTAAAGCTCTTCACAAGAAAATATTAGAACGATAATAATCCTGTGATTAAAATGATTACCTATAGTCTAGGAACATTAATGTTATATCAACAAGAATCAATAATATGATATGTAGAAGCATATCTGGATCCATAATGCTTAATTGCTTTTTAGAATAATGTGGTTAGCCTTCCAGATCAACATATTCTCTTAGAAAATCCTTTAATTTTCTCTGCTCTCTCTCTGATGATCGGTTGTCATAAAAAAATAAAACGATACGTGAGACCTTGGGACCGTAACTACTTATATAGACACTTTTCTTGTCATATTTAGGTATTTCTATTTTAACCCATCATACAAATAGAAATTGCCCTTATTAAAGGCTCACACCCAATTTGATACATTAAAGCTCAAATCACTGAAAAAAATTTTAGATTACTTTTCACTAGATTTAATCCTATATGACAATCCGCAACTCATACTTATTCACATATGAGCCCAATGTTAGATTAAGGATCCAATAATACCGGATTCAAGATCCAACAATCTGCTACTTGGGTTAATTGTGTAACCTTATAATTATTCTTTGCAAAAATAATTGTATAAGTTGAACTTTACTATCATTACTTAAATGCATCCATAACTAATCCGGTTCATTAATCATATCAACATAAGATCAAAGCGGCCTTTATAACAACTTTCATAACTCGACTCATCAATGGTCACTGTGCCAATGACATGGATCATGATATGGATGTATAGCATGGAAATTTCATACATTGTGATCTTAATATGCCTATTTCCAACTGGTTCACTTTAAACCTTAGTAAGATCAAACCATACTAAAATTAGAGTGTGGATAATCAAAACCTTTATTTTTGTAGAAAATAACTTTAAATATCCATAAACTGAAATAACTGAAAAATGTCTATATCATAAAAGCATCTAAATTCACAATCTCCCATTAAAACTAAATTTCTTGCAATCTTGTAAGCCATATCTCTTGAGAATATTTTCGATATAGTTCTTTCATCTCATTAGCTAGAAATTTCTTGGTATTGTGTAATGAGCATATATCATTGCTAACAAGATGGATTTATATTTCATCGACGTACGAAACCAAAAAAATATATTTGCCCCAACAGAGCCTATGGTATATGCAATCATCCACCAAATTCATCTCAAAATCGAATGAGATGATCACTTGGTGAAACTTAAAATACCATTGTCGAGATGCTTGCTTGAGTCCAAAGATAGATTGATTAAGTTTGCAAACCATATTATTTGGGTCTCCTGATACAAAGTTTTCAGACTGCACCATATAGATAGTCTCGTCAATGTCACCATTGACAAACGTTGTCTTCATATCCATCTGATGTAAATCAAGGATAGCTTCCCCCCATAATTTCAAAGGGACCCTAGAACTTACAAGCATCGTATTTGTCATTTCTTTTGGGGTTCTATTTTTCCTCTTAGCAACCCCATCCGATTCAGGTGAATAAGGAAGTGCCATTTCATGAATAATGCCATGATCCTCACAAAGGGCAAAAACATATTAGACGCATACTCCCCTTCTCTATCAGTTCTTAATTTTTTTAATTCTTTTCCCAAGTTGATTTTCAACTTCATTTTCATAAATTGAGAAATTTTCACCCACCTCATCTTTATTTCTTAGTAAATACAACTTAGTATATATTGAAAAATCATTAATCAAGGTTACATAAAATCTTTTACCTCCTATAGTCATGGTTGTTTTAAATCTCCAAGGTGACTGTAAATTAAACTGAATATTTTAGTTTCTCTCATAAGAATTTGTTTACATGTCCTTTTTACGGACTTAGGCTCCACACGTACACAACATTTTTCAATCTTTGATACATTAATACCAGACAGTAAGCCAATATCTTTCATTTTCTTCAAGAAAAATTCACATGGCCTAATCTAGCGTGCCGTAAATCAACAGAGTAAGAAAATATAAGGAGAAGTAGAGACTCGATTATTAATAATTGTGTCAAGTACATTAATCTTGAACAAATTTCCATAGCAATATCCTTTCCCAACAAAGAGCCCATTTTTAGTCATTACAATTTTATCTCATTCAAAGGAGACTTTTACACCAACCCTTCCCAAGTAGAAATATAGAAATTAAATTATATCTAATATTAGGAATATTAAGTACATTTTTCACTGAGAAGATTTTTCCGGAAGTCAATTTGAGAAGAATTTTACATTTTCCTATGATTGGAATAGAGTGGAAGTCACCAAAATGCACTTTTTCTTCCAAATCGCTGTCTTGAACATACTTAAAGAAAGAATTTCTATCACTACTAATGTGTTTGGTAGCAGTAGAATTTGTCGCCATTTTTTTTCCCTCGGTAGCAGCCATGTTCGCTTGAGAGACCACCACAACAGCAATAATTTCTTCTTCATTGACCAAATTGGCCTTAAGAGGCTTGTGATCTCTTTTTCTATACTTGCATTTGATAGCAAAATATCCAGGTTTGCCACAAACAATTGCCTTTTTTTTTTTAATGTGATCTTTTTATTTTTGAAAAGCTTGTTGTTGTTAGGGTTTTGATTCTTGCTTGGATGAGCCTCATTCTCAATAAAATTAGCCTTAGAAGTAATTTCCTTGGCTTTCTCCAATTGATCCATTTGTCTATGTTTTTCTTCAATTCGGATTTGAACAATAGCATCCTCCAAATTCTTATGCTTTCATTTTGTGCTTATTATTTTCTTTGTTATTTTCTAATAATCCTTCCATGAGTCAGGCAATTTTTCAATGTGGTAACCAACCACAAAAAACTCAGGAAGATTTATATTTTCATTTTTCGAATCATTAATAAGCATGTGGAAGCCATGAATTTGAGATGCCACTTCCTTATCTTCTATCATCTTAAAATCTAAAAAAGTAGTAATTAAATATTTTTGGGCTCCAGCATCTTCTATGATATATTTTTATGCAATTAAGTCCAAATTTCATACGCAAACTTGTGTTGTGAATAAACATCATATAACTCATTTGAAATAGTGTTTAGAATGGTACTTCAGCATATCTTATTTACTTTAGTCTAATTTTGATATGATACCTCATAATTTTTAGATTCAGAATATGGTGGAGGCTCTATGAGAAATTAAGCATTACATCCAATGTGCCATAGATATGATCATGCCATTGCCTTAGAAAAGTCCTATCAAACGTTCAGTTTTTATGTGTCTAGTAGAGCTTTAGCGACAGCCATCATTGCAGCATTAGTTACAACATCCATAAGAACTAGTCTTAAGATAGTTGTAAAATTTAAGATAATAAATAAGATATTGCAAAAAATAGGATATGGTTATGAATAAAATAAGTAAGAGTCAAGATGTGCTATACACTGTTTTTGAGACTATTTCTGCCTCTCAAAATAATATATTGGTACAAATAGATTGTTCATAGATAGTTCCTAGGATACAACTGTAATTTTTGTATTAGTGAACACTCAATACAACAATTTGGAATAACAAATAATTAAATATAAAATATGATGATTTATGTGTTAGTATTTGGAATATGGAAGAAGTAGAGTTGAAGAAGTGGTAGAGAAAAAATCAATATATCGAATAATAATATGCAGGCTACTATTTATAAATTAACTGTGTCTATTCCAAATACATCTTTGAATAGCCTCTATTTAATTTACCTCTCTTTAATCCACTTCAACTTCTTTTAATTTTATTTTCTTAACTACCAATCTACCATAACTTCCTCTAACCAAATTTTAACATTATTAAAATGAGTCAATTAACTTTAGTTAATTAAATTTAAACTCCTTCAATTTAATTCAAATTCAATTGTCTTGGATTCAATATTTTGAAATACCCATCACACACTCACAACAATTTCCGCTGAGGCTGAAACACAGATACATTTCATCGAACATCTGCGCATTTCAATCAAATACCTTCTTCGTTTAACTATTCGTGACATCCTGTATACCATCCATAAACATTACAATGCCGAATGTGAAATGGATCCAGAACCACAAATTTTTTATATCACTCCACAAATGTTCAGCTTTTGCCTCGTTCTCCTTTGAAGCCGGAAGACTTAAGTTTTACAGACACAGACCTAGATCTTTACATAGCCCGCTTATAGATGAATATAAACTGTTGCATTTTTTTTTTTAATTCAAATCCTCAAGAATTGAATGTAAATCCACTTGATTGAGCAAAGTGGAGCAGTAAAGGGAAGATGAAAATTGACCCATTTGACCATGCTGAACTTGTTATTTCTTTCCCTTCTATATTAGGCTGTTTTTCTTTATAATGTTTTTCCGAATAAAATTGTAAAAGTAGAAAACCGGAAAGCTGACTCTTCAATGCTATCGAGGCTTTCACTTCATCTTGCTAGAATGCTAGGTAGCTAGTGGAAGCATTTCAACTTCTGCTTCCATGTCAAGCACTTTTGGTGTATATTTTCTTCCATGTCAGGTTTGGTTAATTAATTATTACGAGCATAATTATAACCTTTTAAAATGAGCAAACTCTTCTATGAACTTTCATGGTTCATTTGGAACAATAAGATATTTACTTACTTAGCAACCAAACATGTGCAGAGCATAAACAGGGGAAGAAATTTCAGAGGGAATCTAATGTCCCATTTAAACTGCATGCTAATGGAGTTCTTTAATTTCAATTTTCTTCTTTTAGCTCTCATCTAAAACATGGCTAACGTATCATATCAAGGGAGTTAAATTCGAACACTTCTACAATATTTTTTGGGTTCTTGTAAATGCGGTGAAACAGTAATTGTTGAAATCAAGTGCTTATAAAAGATATCAACTCTAGCGTGCCCAAGCAAGAGTTGTTAGCCCAATCCACATGAGAACAGGCCCAATCCTCATATTAACAAAACCACATAATTTTATCAATATCTGATGTGACGTCATTTGATTCTCATGAATAATGAAAATAAGAGTAAATATCCATTTCTAAATTTTAATTTAAGAGCCCTGAACCTTTTATCAAACGAGCAGTTTCTCTCTCTTCTTCTCTCTGAACACCCAAAAACATTTCAACTTCTTCTTTTGTAGGAAAACCAGGTCTATAAGTTGGTTTTCCAATGAAACCTTCTAATTTTCATTTCTTTTTATTTTCTTTACTTATTTTATCCACTCAGATCCTCAGATCTGTGGTGGTTTTGTTCTTCCACTCAGATTTTTAAATATGTGGTGATATGTTCTTCCACTCAGATCTAGAGATCTTTAATGATTTGTTATTGTTTCTCTACCCAGATTTACAAATCTGGGGTTGTTCATTTTATTTTGCTTGCTTTTGTGTTTTATGATGCGGATTTTTGATAAGAAAATTTTCTACTTTGTGGAAAGTGTTGCAAAGGCAGAACTGATGGATGCCTTTAAGAGACTTAAGAAATCTGGACAAAATTTTACAGAGAAGAAACTATCTAAGATGCATCAAAAGTGGAGTCCCCTCCCTACTCATGTTGTCAAGGCTCAGGTAGATGCAACCTTTAGATGTAATGAGAATATAGCAGAGTTGGGAGTTGTAGTTAGGGACTCGGATAACAAAATCATAGTTGTAGCAATTCAACAAACTCAAGTTGGTGGAGATGTTAAATATTCGGCAGTTGAAGCTGTAAAACGGGATTTTCAGGCGGCCAGAAATACAGAGTTTCAATCTAAAATAGTAGAAATTGATTGTCAAAATGTTGCAAACTTAGTAAACAACAAGCAGGGTAGCAAATCAGAAATTTTATGGATAATTTTAGAAATTCAAAGTAACAACAATGATTTTTAACATGTTAAATGTTAGTGCATCTTTAAATTCTGTATTGCTTATGCCCACTTCTTAGCTAAATTAGCTTTAGGATACAATAGTCTTGTTGTATGGCTGGACTCTCTACCAACAAAGATCAAATGTTTTCAGTTTTCACTGATGTAAATTAATAAAAGGCTTACTTTCTTTATAAAAAAAAATTTAATTTAATAGTCTGTTTAATCCCTTTATTTTAAAATGATTTCAAGACACCCTCATTGTTAAATATATTAGTTTCTTACCCCTAATTTTTTTTTTTTACAACAATACACTTATAATAATATCTTTAGAGATATAAACGAAAATAAAAAAGGGTTAATCCTTAGAGATATAAACAAAAATAAAAAAGGTTAATTCATCAAATTAGCTTAAAAAAAATTAACGTAAATTTTTATGTTATTATTTTACTTTTAGGATTAATTTGGTAAATTAATTTTTATATACAATTATAAGTAAGATTGTTGAAAGGATATTAAACATTACCTTAAGCTGACTGATATTGATTCATTATAAATAATTATTAGTAAGATTGTTGCAAAGTTACAGAAATACTAGATCTTTCATACTTATATTTTGATGATGCAAAAACATAAAAGATTGGAAGATTAAAAAAATAAGTTTTTGAATAATGAAAATTTTATTGGAAAAGCATGAATGAACAAAACTAAGTTTTTGGCCCCTTTTATACTAATCATAAATATCGCAAATTTACCCAAATATGCAAATCTGAAGTGTTACATTATAATCAAAGTCTTGTAATCTAAATAAGGAAAACAAGACAAACGACACCTTACCCAATATTTAGAAAAATATAAAAATCCTAAAAGTAATAAAAAATTAAAAAATTACTTAAAAATGCAAAATGACAAGGAAAGAAATGAATTTTCTGACTTGACCTTAGGTCGTTATGAGTTTGAATCATCTCGCCAATTTTGAAACAACATATTATACGTCCGAAATAGGTACTTGTAGTCCAAGTTATGACCTCCGAAAGGTACATGCTCATCCTACACAACCATCTTACATTATATATTTTTTTAGTTAATTTGCTAATAAATAATTATTAGTTAGTAGCTGGGTTCCTCATGAAAGAACTAGGATTTATTACCCAAAAGGCCATGGAAAAGTTATTGATGATATTCCTCCTAGTGCTACAAGAGATTTTGAAGTTAGTTGGTTTTCATAAACTCATAGTTAATTTTTTTTTCTCAATTACTATGCATGCTTAAAGCCAAAGGGCTATGTACTGTCTCGAAACAAAATCCGATTGTGAAAAAAATAATAATAATAACAATAATAGAAAATGAAATTGTTTAGATTTAGTTCAATGCTAAGTATTCCAAAATCTAAGTTTTAATTTAAATTTCAATAGATATGACAATAATTTATTGGATGGTGATTAAATAATGTTACAAGTTATGAAATCTATCATCTAATAGATGAGTGGCATGTGACATTAATACTTAAGTTAAGACTTAAAAATTGAAATCTTAACATTATTCTTAGTTTTATTATCGTTTTATTCTTTAAGCTACTTGTAAAAATGGATTAGGTGGGCCTCGCATGGGTTTAATTTTTTGTTATTGCTCATGAGTGGTACTATTGGTAATCCTAAATAATCCTTATCAAACCCTTCTTTTTATAATCATGCGTTTGTCTCTATTTAAATTTACATTAATAAACAAAAGAAAATTAAATTTTATTCGAATAACTAGTCTCCATGATTACAATTATGTGAAACCAAAACTCAACTTAACAATTTACTATTTATTTTGACGATATTTAGTTGACATTCCTTGCTTATCATAGCACAATGTATTTCCTTAAATTTTGATAAAAATTTAATTATTTTGTTATTATTATTTAAGATGAAACCTTAAAATATCAATAACCAATGTTGGATGCTGTTATAAGATATTCTAATGAAAATATTATGGGAATAACTTTTAAAATTAAAAGTTCTAGTGGTGATAATGATTAAAGTTGAAGCCATCAGATTTGGGGTTCAAGTTTCGCAAGACGAAGAAAACATGAAAATGGGATTGGGGTGTAAGCGAAGGGTGTTTTTGGAATCAACCCAACTGGGTTAAGAAATAAAGTATGGCTATATGTACTTTAAAAATTACACTGAATAATTATAATTTTATAAAAAAATTTATTACAAAAATATCTATGGTATAAATTACTATTAAGGACACATGACAATTATTAATTATTTTTTGTATAACTATAATTACTTCTTTTTCAGTTATATTATGATGATGTTAAACAAGTTTACATTGGTTACTTGATTTTTTCTTTTGACCAAAAAATACATGTTATTCCACAATACCAAAGCAACATAGACAATTATTCAGACTCTTATAAACCAGTCTGCAACACTAAGGCATTACAACCCAGCAACTTTTGTGACATAAAAATGTTCAACCAAATCTAGATTAAAAAAAAAACAGCTTAATTCACCATCCTCTTTTGACAAACTCTGAATCATTCTTCCTTTGCTTTTGAATTTTTTGGCATTCAATTGGAAGTGAAAGTGGCATCATAGTTGTACTTAAGAAGATCATCATAAGGGTCCCTTTTGCCAGGCATCTGCTCTGAATCATTCTTTCTTGTCCCTCTCTTTCAATTCCTCCACCAACCTCAAATTCATATTCTCAGCAAACTCCATTAAAAATTTCATCTTCACTTCTCTTCTTGATTCTAAGCTCAGAACTACGAAGCGCAAGCAGCGTCTTTGATTTGGCCAAATGATATATTGGTTAATTGATTTATTTGTTTGGATTATAATGTTTATTTCTCACGATCTTTTCATTGGTGAACTATTTTGATAAGTTTTTTTAGTTGCTCCTTTATCATTCTTCGTTTATTGGAGAAATATATTATACAACCAAATAATTTAATTTTAATAATAAAAGAGTGTTTAGAGAAAATTTTTGAGTATGTATAGCATTTTCATGAGTGTGTTAGAGTAAATTAATTTAAAAAGGATTAAATGAGTACATTTTTTATATTTTAAAGAGTGTACAAAGTATAATTCATTTTAAAAAAAATTAATAGATGAGTGTATATAGTAATAGAGCGTTGAAAATAATTTTTAGAGTGTAAACAGCTCTGCCCTTAGAAATGATATTATTTTTTGAATGATTTAGTGAGGCATATTGAATAAAGGACTTTTATGAGGGGTTTCAAAGGTGCGAATAGTTCTACTTATGGCTCATTTTTCTGCTATCAAGATTTACTCTTTGTTTCATACTTTCATTTGAGTGGAGCTCTCTCTCTCACTACTACTTCTCAATATAAGATTGATTTTGAAGCAGTCTTTTACAACTATACAATTTCGAATCTCGAAAATTGACCATGATATTTCCTTCATACTTCTTTCAAAACCTTTCACCAAGTTTAAAATAGTCTTCGAGTTTGATTCAACAATTAACGGCATTAAACCAAAGTCTATTGCCATTTTTATTCTAAAATTCATAGTTTCAGCGTCAGCATATTCAACATCCCAATGAAAATCTATATTATGAATTCCTACACTCCAAAATCCGTATAAAACTTGTTTTAAATTTTATTTATGAAAGCACCTTGGTTTAATTTATAAAATACTAATCCATAAATTAAAATTAATAATCTTCTCAATAAATTTCACCTTAAAAAAATTATAAATATTAAAAGTTTCTAAAAAATATTTTTAATTACAACTTAATATATATATATATAATGAAATGAGGTGGGTGGAAAAAATGTTAAAAGAATAATTTATTTAAGTATTAATTAAATTTTAATTCAAAATAAAAATGGAATTAATTTATCCTTAATTATTTAAGTAATTTTAATTAAAGAGTTATAAGGAATTTAAAGAGGGGGTTTTAGAGGGGTGTCAAAAGGCCTACTCCTTTCATTTTCTTGTTACTTCCTGCTGGGCTTAGGTAATTAAGATATAAGTTGTGGCATTTGATATATATTTTTTTAAATAATTATGACATTAGTGGCTGTGAAGGTTCTAGAAAGATTTTAAGTTGATAAAGTACATACCTGTGTATGGATAATGATACTATGATTTGGTGCTGATTTGATTTTTTAGTTGATTTTCTTTTTTATAAAAGGAAAAGATTATGAAGAGATAAATATAATAAAGAAAAAAAGATCAATATTGTAATAAAATATTTATGTAGTGATATTTTATATAGGAATAATTTTTATATAGTTATAAAAATAATGATCCTAATTTATATTAGGCCAGTTATAAATAAAAATAAATTTCATACTGTAATAATTTATAATTTTTCTAAATCTCACCTTAAGAAGCTCACCTCCACATAGTAATTATATATATATATATATGTAAGTATGTTATGTTACATTAAGTGAACTTGTATCCATATAGTACAATAATAAAATAAGAGAAAAATATTAAAGAGAACACAAAAGTTCAGAGACTTTTAAGATAAGTTTGTATGTTTGTAACAGTATATAGAAGCATGTAATAGCTTTTTTGAAACTATGTATATTTCTTTTATTATTATCTATACATTGGATTTACATGTTTCATTAATAATTTATTACTACACCTCTATTAAAATATAACTTTCTCATAATAATAAATTAATTTGGTTTTAATATTATAATTATAAAAAGGTTTTACGGGCCTTAAATAGTGGAAATATTTTAGGCATAGAATAAATAATATCTTATGATTTGCAATTGTAATAGTATTGACCTAAATATTTACAACTTATGGGGTAAATTATAGAAATCGGGCCTTATAGTAGACAACTTTGGCCCATATCAATAGTGCAACATATGGAGAAAGTGATTTGTATGTACTCATTCAAGTCCAACGTCAAGTCAAAAGTTGAAACCCTCAAATAGGGATGGCAAAATCCCGGGCCGGGTCCGAGTATTGCAATGACCGGACCCTGCCCGGATGCAACCGGTCTGGGTTCGGGCCGGGTTTTAATCCGGTTACTCGAATTTTATATTTTTTAATATTATATGTGTATATATTTTTTATTTTTTGGTAATTTTATAAGTTTTAAATTTATTTCAATAAAATTTGACATGAAAATATAAACTTTAAGTGTTTAAAACTTTATATATGTATAATAAATGAGTCAAATAAATATAAATATTTAAAATAATATATATTTTATAATATTTTTTTAATAAAATTCAGGTTTCGAGTTTATAAAGTGATGCCCAAGATCGACCCAACTTCATACCCGGACCGGGTAATACCCAGCCCTTAACACCTGGGTACGGTCTGGGTCCGGACCAGGCGGGTATTTTTGCCACCTCTACCCTCAAATGGAAGGAGTCCCAATGAGATCAAGCACCTTCTAAGGTAAGTTGCTTCTCCAGTTGTGCAACTCCCCATTATGTATTAAAAAAGAAAAAGGATCAGTAGTACAATAGAATATTTATGAAGTAATATTTTATATAGGAATAACTTTCATATACTTATAAAATATTTTGATCCAAATTTAGGTTAGTTATAAATAAAAGCAAATTCTATATTGTAATAAGTTATAATTGTTTTAGATCTTGCCTTATGTGTGTGTGTGTATTAAGTGAACTTGTATCCACATAGTATAACAACAAAATGAGAGAAAAATATTAAAGAGAATACAAAAATTTAGAGACTTTTAAAATAACTTTACATATTTGTAATACTTCATAGAAATATGTACTAATTTTTTTGAAACTATGTATATCTCTTTTATTATTGTTTATAAATTAAATTTGATACACTCTATTAATAGTTTGTTACTTTGCCTCTATTAAATTATAACATCCTCATAATTGTAAATTAGTTTGGCTCCAATATTATCGGTATATTAATTCATCTGGTATCAAAGACTACATTGGATCCCCAACTAATCCAGATTCGAGCCGGATAGAACCATTAGGGCGGCAAATCTCTCCCAACAAATATTTAATATAGCTACATTTCCAAGTCTCGAACTAAATATCTTAGTTAAGTTAGAACAATCACATATCAGTTGATTTACGCGCTTATTGATACTTTATTCCAATATTATAACTACATAGAAGTTTTACTAGCCTTAAATAGTGGAAATACTGTAGGCATAAAATAGATAATATCTTCTGATTTGCAATAGTATTTACCTAAATACTTATAATTCATAGTGTAAATTATAGAAATTGGGCCTCATGGTCGAAAACTTTAGCCCATATCAATAGTGCAATATATGGAGAAAGTGATTTGTATATACTCTTTCAAGTCCAAAGTCAAGTTAAAAGTTGAATCCTTCTAATGAAAGGAGTCCCAATGAGATCAAGCTCCTTCTAAAGTAAGTTGCTTCTCCAGTTGTGCAACTTCCCAATATATATTAAAAAAGAAAAAGTTGTATATTAAGAAAGAAAAAGGATCAGTAGTGCAATAAAATATTTATATAGTGATATTATATATGAATAATTTTTACATAATTATAAAATATTTTGACCCTAATTTAGGCTAGTTATAAATCAAAATAAATTTTATATTGTAATAAGTTAATAATTTTTTAAAATCCCGTCTTAAGGAGCTTACCTCCTATATATATGTAGAGGTGGCCAATGGGCCGGACGGCACGAGGCACGGCACGTGCACGGGCACGTGTCCGTACAGCACGGCACGGCACGAGCACGTCTCGGTTGAGCACGCGGCACGACACGACACGCATGTGGGCCGCGCCGGGCTTAGATTTTAGGCACGCAGGCCTTAAAAGCACGGCACGATTAGAGATGGGCCAAAGCACGGCACGCAAAAAAGCACGCAATAAGCACGTTCAATTTTTAATGAAAGTAAACTTAAAATTTTATAATTTTATAAATAACTTGAAATTAAATCTTTTAATATATTTTATTGGCTCAAGTTTTTTAAATTTATTTAATTCTTAGTTTCAAAAAAATTATAATTGATTTATGTTTATAATTTATTAAATAAATACTTGATATCATGATTTTAATAAATAAAATTATAAATATCATGATTTTATAGATATATATTAATATTATTATAAACTATGATATATGACTCTACGTAATTCTAAGTTAACAATTAAGTTAACCCTTAAAAAAATTATTGTTGTTGTTATTGTTAAGTACTAAAAAAGAATTCTAATACCATAGAGTCAAATTTAGCAACTAATATTATATTATCTTATTATTATTAATTTATTATTATTGAATATGGACTTGAGTTTTGAATTTTTATTCTATTAAATTTAAATAAAGGCACATGGATCCAAAAAAAATACATAAGCTTGAAAAAAAATAAGACAATAACTTGGCATGCGCTCTTAAAAAAAGAAAAAAAAAAAGAAAAAAGCTTAGTGGGCTATTTTTCCCAGGCACGGCACGGCACGAAATGAATAGTGGGCACGGCACGGCACGGCACTAGTACAAGCACGCGTGGGCTTCCTTTGATGGGCTTGGGCCGGCACGGCACGGCCCGTTGGCCATCTCTATATATATGTATAGATAAAGTTATTTTAAAAGTCTATAAATTTTTGTATTATCTTTAATATTTTTGTCTCATTTTGTTGTTATACTATGTGGATACAATTCACTTAATGTAACATAACATACATCTTTTGCATATATATATATTAGTAGTTTTCCAATCAGGGATCCCTCACTTTAATAAAGTTAAAGATAAACTAAAAAACAAAATAAACGCATTCTCTAATGCATTGTATTTTGTCTTGTAATATATTGAAATCTAAATTTTTTTATATATTTTAGCTCAGGGATCCCTAATTGAATTTGATATGCTCTATTAATAGTTTGTTCCAATATTATCGGTATATTAAATCATCTGGTATCCAAAGACCACATTAAGCCTCGACTAATATAGATCTAAGCTGGGTAGGATCATTAGGGTAGTAAAGCTCTCCTAATAAGTGTTTAATGCAGTTGCATTTTCTAAGTCTTGATTTGAAAACCTTGGTTAAGTTGAATAGTCTCATGATAGTTGATTTACGCACTTGTTGGTGTTTGGTTCCAATATTATAACTATAAAAAAAATTTTACTGGCCTTAAATAGTGGAGATATTTTAGGCATAAAATAGATAACATCTTATGATTTTCAATTATAATAGTAATTACCTAAAATACTTGTAGTAAGTTCTAGAAATTAGGCCTCATAGTGGCAATACTTTAGCCCATGTCACTAGTGCAATGTACAGGGCAAGTGGTTTATATTTTATATGTGCTTTATTGTCCAAAGTTAAGTCAAAGTTGAAATCCTCCCATTAAAAAGATCCTAAGTAAATAACTCAACTATTGATTGGTTGTTAATAAATAAAAAAATAAAAAAAAAAACTAAATGTTACCCACTACTACTAAAAGACACATGACAAAAAATCATTAAAAGCTCAGTAATGGTCAGATCATGAGAGGATCTTGTTCCCCCACTTAGACCAAATAATTTCTAAGATCGTTTGGTTACTTCTCAAATTTTGCAACTTCCCATTGTTATAATCGGTGATGCCAAGAGTCTTGGGAGAAAAATAAAATAAGTTCTTTTCGGAAAAAAAAATATTTATAAAGATTGTTTTGGCTATGGCACAAGAAGAATCTTCAGCAGCATTCGCTGCTCTTGCTGAAGAGTTGGAGATTCAGGAAGCTCTTATGGCTTCACAATCACTTCCCAGATGGCAAAAAGTGCTTCTCCATCATCACCACCATCTCGGAGCTCCTGTGAGATTTGTCGTGAGAGGAGAGAAAATGATCAAATGTTCAAAATTGAGAGTTGCATTCACTCATTTTGTTCTGATTGCATAAACAAGCATGTGGCCACAAAGATTCAAGGTGGCATCATCACTCCTGTTACATGCCCAGGTCCGGACTGCAAATCCGCCCTGAAATTTGATGCTTGCAAGTCTGTGCTTTCAAAAAACGTGCTTGAGCTTTGGGAGAAAGCACTTTCTCAGGAGTTGATTGATGCTTCACAGGGGATTTACTGCCCATTCAAGGATTGTTCAGGCAAGTTGGTGTATGAAAATGATGGGGAAGATGTCTTAAGTGAATCTGAATGCCCTTATTGCCACAGGCTGTTTTGTGCTCACTGTTATGTGCCATGGCATCCTGGTGTCAATTGTGAGGAGTATCAGAGTCTGAATGATGACGAAAGAGGCAGAGAAGATTTAATGATGAGAGAGCTTGTTAAGAAGAAGCAATTGAGAAAGTGCCCTAATTGCAAATACCATATTGAAAGAACTGGAGGTTGCCTTCATATGACTTGCTTGTAAGTATCTGATTTTTCTTTGATATTATTATAATATAGATTTATGAAATAAGCACTTGTGTAAAAGTAGGATCCCCAAAGTTAGAAATCAACAATATATAGCTTGGTTGTTCGGCGCAGACTCTTATAATTGATTTAAGAGTCGAGTGGTGATTCGAGATATGGATGAAAATATGTCATCATTCTGTTGACCCTCACAAGGATGCTAGGTCCTAAGGAGGAGGATGTAATATTCCATATCATTAGTTACTAGTGAGTGAGTTTCAACTAGTTTATAAGCCATGTGTTACTATAACTTAGTACACGCATTTTGAGTTTCAAATTCCAAGAACAAAACTATAATTGATTGTGTGTTTGAAGCCGATAATATTTTATTCATTTTTTGGGTCTAGACTGTTGTTTTAAAAAAAATCATAGAATGCATTTGGTAGGAGATGATATACCAGGTTTGCTTTTGAAAACAGAAAACGAGTTTCTTCTAGGTCAGGCATATTTCAAAATTTTGTGATTGCAGGTGTGGATGTGAGTTTTGTTATCGATGTGGAGCAAAATGGACTAACAACCACGGTGGCTGCTCAAGAAAAAGAACATATTAATAGGACTGCAAATTTATCTACTGATATTTACCTTAAGCTGAACCTTTTTAAAGAGTATTTCGTAAGATTATTATAAGACCAGAAGCAGATTGTGTATGTTATTATGTGACCCCTAGAGGGATTAAAAGGTTTATTGTGTGTATTTATATGCTTGCTTTATGTATGTCACTCTTTTTTAATATATCCCTATTTCTCTTCACTCAATTGCATGTGTGCTTAAATATTCGCACACACGTGGACGCAAAAAGTATATACCACATGGATGCGACTCAATTTTTTTTTTTTTTTAAAAAGAAACGATTTTCGTTGTCACTTTCTGCCGTTACACTATAGTTTATTTAATAGCATTCTGTTTTCATGCTTTGAAAATAAGCATCATGGCATTGATTCACAAATTTCTGAAAACGAAAAACATAAAAGAGATTTTTATAATGTTGTTTTGGTGCATTTGTCATCAAAATCTAAACAATTAGTTATAAAGAATATACGATATTTGCACATGCAACTATTAATGACTCATCTTACATCAACTTAAGGACAAAATTATTTTAAAATCTTTGTATATATGTTACAATGTCATTATTTTTTTGTCAATGCACATAGTTTATTTAATTGGTTACCATTTTTAAGTTTCTTGCGATAGTTAACGAAAATATTATGTGATATTTATGTAAGGTAAATCGAGAAACTTAAATTCTTTTATATTTATGCTATTAGTGGTGGATTTTAAAAAATAATTTATCAAGGACTAAATTACATAACGACAAGATGTGAAAATTAAAATTTTATGGGTTAATAAGTTTATATAGATTGTTTTAATAGATTTAATGCAGACTTAATTAAATAATAGTAAAACCCCATATGGCTTACTATGACTTTTTTTTAATTAAAGTGTGATTTTTGTAATTCTCAAAATTAAAATTAAAATTTTATAGATTTATGAATTTGTGAGCCTATTTTTATAATTTTAACTTGACTAATTTAATAGATTCGATGGGAATAATTAGTAACTCAAATAATTTTTTTAATTTTTTAAAATTATTTTCTCTTACGGAGGAGATCCCACTAATGATGAGGTGAATCCGCCTCTTAATGTCATTTTATATCGTGTAATCTTTGTTATGAGTAAAAAAATACCTCCCTTAGATTCGACTACTTATCTAGGGAAGTTTTTAAAAGGGAACAAAAGAAGGCCACGCTTTGGAATGAGTGCTCCCCAATGATCAAGAAAGAGTATTATAATTTTATATTTATTCAAACAGAAAATGACGCTCACAGGAACCACCAATGATCTCCCTAGAGATGAGAGAAATGGATATCAACATCCTCTTCTTTAACTTCACTGTATAAAGAGCTCTCCATCAAAATCATAATTCAAATCAATCCATCCACATTGTTTGGAAAGAGAGAAAGTGATAGAAAAAAGAAGAAAAAGATGACAGGATCATTTGCTAGAGGAGCTCCCACCTTTAACTCCATGTTTTTCAAGTAATGTTTTCATTATCTATCTACTTTGCAATTTCATCACTTCATTTTGATAATCTCACTTCATTATTGCATGGTATGTTTGTGAAGAAATCTTTCCACTTTATCTAAATTAATTTTGTTATGGCACAGTTTGAAATAGGCCTAATAATTTAAAATTACCTGGTTACTAATTATGAGTCATTGGTTGAATAGAGAGAGTTAAAGATTACATTAACTGAATCAATAGGTCTCCACACACAGTTACACCGGGGGAGGGGACCCAGTTGAAAAAAAATTCAAGAAACATGAAAGCCTTTGATGAAATTTAAAGGTAATCTCATGTCTTACAATTTTATTTTCTAACCCCCTTAGGTTTATAGTTTTTGTGTAATAACCTAACTAATTTTGTTGTTTCTCTAATATCGATAACCAAAATCAATTTCGCCACTGTCCACACAATAATAAAAAGAGATTAGTTTCATTCATTTGAGTGTTTGAATATTCTAGTCTTTACTTTGCATTATTAAAATTTGTTAAAGTATTTTTTAAACATATAGGCCAATGATGAGGAAATCCTTTCAAAAGAAAGCAAGTTCTCATGACATGATGAAAGAAACAACATTGAAATCCAATGCAGAAGAAGGAAGTGTGATGAGGAGCCAGCAGATGAATTGGAAAAATCATCTGCATTACTGGTTGTAAAGTTCATGGCACTTGACTTGTTTTAAATAATTATAACATTAAGATTTTGCTTTGGTAATTAAGATATAATTCATGGCATTTGACTTGTTTTAAATAATTATAACATTACTGGTTGTGAAGTTCTAGAAATATCTAAGTTGATATATGTATATATCTATGAATGAATAAGGTTTTCATGATTTAGTGCTTATTCGACTTTTGTGTTCATTTTTATAAAAGGAAAAAAACTATAACAAGATAAATACAAAAAAGAAAAAAAAAAGTAATACAATTAAACATTTATGTACTTATATTTTAAGTAGAATAACCTCCATATAGTTATAGAAAGTTATGGTCTTAATTTAGGCCAATTATAAATAAGAATAAAATATGTGCTATAATAAGTTATAATTTTTCTAAATCCCTTCTTAAGGAACTTACCTCCACATAATAATAATAATTATTTATAAATTGTAAAAAAATGCATGTTTTGTTACAAAATGAGAAAAAAATTAAAACAAATACAAAAGTTTAGAGACTTTTATAATAACTTTATAGAAACATTTATTAATTTTTTTAAAACTTTGTATATCTCTTTTATCACTGTCTATATAATAGATTTGTCATGCTCCATTAATAATTTGTTGCTACGCTTCTATTAAATTATAACTTCTAAGTAATAACAGGACTTGCTATGTTATATTAGCTCTAACATACAACAATCCAAAAATAATTTCTTTGTACCTCTAAGTTATTACTATTCAAATAATTTAAGAGTTATGGAAAATTAATTTTAGGTCAACTATACTCAGCAGCTGCGCATAATAATAAATTAGTTTGGTTCTATCATTGTAATTATATAGAAGTTTAACTGACCCTAAATGGTAAAAATATTTTAGGCATCGAATAAATAATACCTTATGATTTGCAATTATAATAGTATTTACCTTAAATACTTATTGTGTAAATTATAGAAATTGGGCCTCATAGTAGTGATACTTTAGCCCATATTACAACTGCAATATATGGAGAAAGTGATTAATGTACTCTGTCCTAAGTCAAGTCAAAAGTTGAAATCCTGTCCCAATGAGAGCAAACAACTTCTAAGGTAAGTTAGTCCTCCAATTATGCAACTTCCCATTATATATTATTGGATGCCAAGAGTCCTGAAAGTAAAACAAAAATAAGTTCTTAATAGCAGAGTGAAAGCCACTTGAAATCAGAGTGTTGGGAAAAAATATTTGCAAAGACTGTTTGGGCTATGGCACAAGAAGAATCTTCAGCAGCATTCTCTGATCTTGCTGTTGATGATCTTTACTTCTCAGCTCTATTTGATAAAGAAAATCAAGAAGATGATCTTGCTGTTGATGATCTTTACTTCTCAGCTCTATTTGATAAAGAAAATCAAGAAGATGATCTTGCTGTTGATGATCTTTACTTCTCAGCTCTATTTGATAAAGAAAATCAAGAAGAAGATCTTGCTGTTGATGATCTTTACTTCTCAGCTCTATTTGATAAAGAAAATCACGAAGATATCATCCCAGTATCAGATGAAATGTATGCTGAAGAGTTGCAGTTTCAGGAAGCAGGTATGGCTTCCACAATCAGTTCCCAGATGGCAAAAAGTGCTTCTCCATCATCATCACTATCATCACCACCATCGCTGACAACCCAAGCATGTTTGGGGCCACAGTCAGAGCCAATAGAGCTCACAGTGAAAGCCGGTGAGTCCTCTTTGAGCTTCTGTGAGATTTGTTGTGAGAGGAAAGAAAAAGATCAAATGTTCAAAATTGAGAGTTGCATTCACTCATTTTGTTCTGATTGCATAAGCAAGCATGTGGCCACAAAGATTCAAGTCGGCGTCATTACTAGGGTTACATGTCCTGTTCTGGACTGCAAGTCAGTCCTGGAATATGATTCTTGTAAGCCTGTGCTTCCAAAAGAAGTGCTTGAGCTTTGGGAGGAAGCACTTTGTCAGGAGCTGATTGATGCTTCAGAGAGGTTTTACTGCCCATTCAAGGATTGTTCAGCCATGTTGGTCTACGAAAATGATGGAGAAACTGTTATAAGTGAATCTGAGTGCCCTTTTTGCCATAGATTGTTTTGTGCTCAGTGTTGTGTGCCATGGCATCCTGGTGTTAATTGTGAGGAGTATCAAAGACTGAATGTTGATGAAAGAAGCAAAGAAGATTTAATGGTGAGAGAGCTTGCTAAGGAGAAGAAATGGAGTAGGTGCCCTCATTGCAAATACTATGTTGAAAGAACTGAAGGTTGCCCTCATATGACTTGCAGGTAAGTATTTGATCTTTCATTGTTATTATTATAATTTAGACTTATGAAATAGGCACATGTGTAAAAAGAGTATCCCCAAAGTTAGGGATCAACAATATATAGCTTTGTTATGTGTAGTTCGGATATCTAAGCCTAAAATGAGTCAAAATGATGTTTTTAGAAACTGTTTTAAACAACAAAGTTGAAATCAACAATATATGGCTCGGATGTTGGGCGCAGTAACTGGTATAAGAGTCGTCTTGTGATCGGATATGTGGATGAAAATGTGCTATAATTCTATTGACCTTCACTAGGACGCTAGGTCCTTAGGGGAAGAATGTAATATTCCACATCACTAGCTACTATGAGTGAGTTCTTGAGTTAATCTATAAGCCATGCGTTATTGTAACTTAGTAGACGCATTTGAGGCTGTGTGTCCAAAACAGAAAATATTTATTTGTTTTGTCAGGTATGGACTGTTACAAATGCTGTTTTGAAAAATCATAGAATGCATTTGGTAGGAGGTGATACATTAGGTTTGTTTCTGAAAACAGAAAACGGGTTTCTTCTAGTTTAGGCGTATTGAAATTTTGATGATTTTGCGATTGCAGGTGCCAATTTCAGTTCTGTTATGGATGTGAAGCACAATGGACTCAAAACCATGGCGGTTGCTCAAGAAAATAACATATTAATAGGACTGCGAATTTAGAATATTAAGAATATGAATTATCTACTGATATTTAACCTTAAACAGCATCCTTTTAAAGACTGTTTTGTGAGATTATTATAAGACCAGAAGCAGATTGTGAAGAAGTGTGAAATCATTTGTGTTATATTTTATTTTCTAAGCCCCTTAAGTTTATATTTTTTGTGTAATAATCTCTAATATCGATAACCAAAATTCATTTCGCCACTGTCCACACAATAATAAAAAGAGATTATTTCATTCATTTGAGTGTTTGAATATTCTAGTCTTTAATTTTGCATTATTAAAATTTGTTAAGTCTTTTTGAAACGCGCTGGCCAACGATGAGGAAATCGTTTCAAAAGAAAGCAAGTTCTAATGATATGATGAGAGAAACAGCATTGATATCCAATGCAGAAGAAGGAAGTGTGATGAGTAGCCAGCAGATGAATAATAATGTGGGAGAAAATGAAGGGAATTGTGGCTGGGTTCCTCATGAAAGAACTGGGATTTATTACCCAAAAGGCGATGAAAAAGTTATTGACGATGTTCCTCCTATTGATTTTGAAGTTAATTGGTTTTTTCAGAAGCTTATGGGTAATATAAGAGCTTTGTATTGTCTCGAAGCAAAATCTTATTGTAAAAAAAGAAAAAAAATTGAAGTATCAATAATGAAAAATGAGATCATTTAGTTTCAGAGCAATACTCAACATCTTAATATTTATGTCTCAATTTAAATTTTAACTAATGTGTCATTTATCTATTCGATGGTGGTTAAGTATTTTTTTAAGTTAAGAAATTTATTATCTAATAAATGAGTGACGGCTCAGATATTAGTAACTAACATTATTATTAGTTCTATCCAAAAAAGAAAAAATAAATTTTGGGGGTCCGCCTATGTTGCAACAGTTGCAACATACCACTTCTTTTGTCATTTTGTAATTTAACCATTGGATCCAAGATAAGAATGGTAAAAGCAAATCCAACGGCAGAGTGTATTTATTTAAGTTATTTTCATTGCAATCCCCCTTGTTTTTGGAAATGTCAGGAAAAAATATAATAATAATTATTTTATTTATTGGCTTAGTTGTTAAATGATATGAATAAGAACTAGGAAATTTAAGAGGACTTTTATTATTGATATTATGCAATTACAATGCATGATTCAATACTAGTTTATAAGAGCCACAACTCGTTAAATATAAAATAAAGCTTATGTTTGCGTCCTAACTTCATAAAGATAAATATGTTTATTTATTCCATAAATATTTCATATTTTTTAATTATTAATATCATTTCTAAATCTACTCTCATTATGTAAATTTATTAAAAATTATATTTAATTATTATTTTTATATTAATTATTAATATATAAATATAATATGATATAATAAAATAATATTATAATATAATTTATTTTTAATATTATAATTATTATAGTAAAAATAAAAATATAATTTAAATATATTTAACGTTTCTATTAAGACAAAATTTAGCACATTGTAGTGAATTATATAATTGACCACAATCTAACTTTTAAAACTTCCAAACATAGGTAAGTAATAAATTAATGTGAATAATATTATAACAATATACAATACTATGTTCTAAGCACATTCTAATGGTGCGTTTATTAAATAAAAATCGAAATGAGCTAGAATCGTAATAAGGAATCGGAATATGAATGAACAATATTCTCATTGATGTGTTTACTTTATTTTATAATTGGAATAAACTATTATAAGTTATTAAAATGCCCTTTGTTAATTGTGTCCCTAATATTATTTGTATATATTATAATTAAAATAATAATAATAATAAAACAAAAAATAATAATTATGACAATAATGTTAATTAAAACAAAAAATTAATAAAATTTAACAATAATAATAATAACAACAACAACAACAAAATTAACTGAAATAATAATATTAATAATGATAATAATTAAAATAATAAAAATTATTAATAAGTTTTAATAATATTATTATTAATAAAAATAATAACAACAATAATTAAAGTAATTAAAATAAAAAAGTTAATATATTTTATTAATAACATTAATTTTAATCATAACAAGATAAATATTAATAATAATGAATTAATTACGGTATAATAACAATTAAAATAATAAAAGTAATAAATTTTAATAATAATAATGACAGTAATAATCATAAATAATAATAATTAAAATAATAAAATTTAATAGCAATAATCTTATATAATAATAATGATATTAATAATAACAATAATAAATTAAAATTCTTTTCAAATGTCATTTTATTTTAAAAATGGACTTATATGTAAAAGTTTGTAACTTTTAGTTCCTATTGAATTTTATAAAAAATATAAGGTGATATAATGTAATCAAATACAAAAGGACAAGAGTTATTGTATGTTGCAACTGTTACAACATAGGCGGACCCCTTTGCTAGTTATATTATCATCTTATTCTTTAGGCCGCTTGTTTATTATCATCTCGTTCTTTAGCCTATCTGTGAAATTGGATGAGGTGGGCCTACCATGGCCTTACCTTTTTGTTGTGGCTCAACTTTCAGATATTAGGCTGCATTCTTTGTTCCGTCTAAGCAGAGCTTTTAATACTCCTAAAAAATCCTCATAACACTTCTTTAAAATTCTATTTCTTAAAATGTCATAACTTAATTTATAAAATATTAATCCATAAATTAAGATTAATAATCCTGTCATTAAATTATCCCATAAAAAGATTTTAAATTCTTAAAATTTTCTAAAAGCATTTTTAATTAAACTTTAAAATTTATATATAAATTTTGAAATGAGGTTGGTGTAAAAAAAGTTAAAAAATAATTTATTCAAGTATTTAATTAAATTTTCATTAAAAATAAAAATAATTTATTTATTTTTTATTATTTAGGTAATTTTAATTAAAGAGTTATAAGAAATTTAGAAGGGTGTCAAAAGACCAACTCCTTCATTTGTCTTGGTTACTTTCGGCCGGCCGCTGGGCATTGGTAATTAAGATATAATTCATGGCATTTGACTTGTTTTAAATAATTATAACATTAGTGGTTGTGAAGTTCTAGAAATATCTAAGTTGATATGTATGTACCTATAAATGGATAATGGTTTTTATGATATTAGTGCTCTTTCGATTTTTGTGTTGATTTTCATATTTATAAAAGGAAAACATTATTACAAGATAAATACAAAAAAGAAAAAAAGATTAGTAATACTAATACAATTAAATGTTTATGTACTGATACTTTATATAGAATAATCTCCATATAATTATAGAAAGTTTTGGTCTTAATTTAGGTCAATTATAAATAAGAATAAAATATGTGCTATAATAAGTTATAATTTTTCTAAATCTCTTCTTAAGGAGCTTACCTCCACATAATAATAATAATTATTATTTATATATTATAAAACATACATGTTATGTTACATTAAGTGAATTTATATCGACATAGTATAATGAGAAAATGAGAAAAAAAAAATTTTTAAAAATGTGAAAGTTTAGAGACTTTTATAATAATTTTATAGAAGCATTTATTAATTTTTTTGAAACTTTGTTTATCTCTGTTATCACTGTATATATAATAGATTTGTCATGCTCCATTAATAATTTGTTGCTATGCTTCTATTAAATTATAACCTTGTAATAATAACGGGTCTTTGCTATGTTATATTAGCTCTAACATACAATAATCCAAAAATAATTTCTTTGTACCTCTAAGTTGTTGCTATTCAAATAATTTAAGGGTTGTGGAAAATTAATTTTAGGTCAGTTATACTCAGCAGCTGCGCATAATAATAAATTAATTTGGGTCTAACATTGTAATTACATAGAAGTTTTACTGACCTTAAATAGTGGAAATATTTTAGGCATAGAATAAATAATGCCTTATGATTTGCTATAATAATAGTATTTACCTTAAATACTTATTGTGTAAATTATAGAAATTGGGCCTCTTAGTAGTAATTCTTCAGCCCATGTCACTACTGCAATATATAGAGAAAGTGACTTATGTACTATCTTAGTATCTTTTATGTCCAAAGCCAAGTCAAAAGTTGAAATCCTCTAATGAAAGGAGTCCCAATGAGAGCAAACAACTTCTAAGGTAAGTTACTCCTCCAATTATGCAACTCCCCATTATATATTATTGGATGCCAAGAGTCCTGAAAGTAAAAGAAAAATAAGTTCTTGATAGCAGAGTGAAAGCCACTTGAAATCAGAGTGTTGGAAAAAAATATTTGCAAAGACTGTTTTGGCTATGGCACAAGAAGAATCTTCAGCAGCATTCTCTGATCTTGCTGTTGATGATCTTTACTTCTCAGCTCTAATTGATAAAGAAAATCAAGAAGATATCATCCCGGTATCAGATGAAATGTATGCTGAAGAGTTGCAGTTTCAGGAAGCAGTTATGGCTTCCACAATCAGTTCCCAGATGGTAAAAAGTGCTTCTCCATCATCATCACTATCATCACCAACATCGCTGGCAATCCAAGCATGTTTGGGGCCACAGTCACAGCCAATAGAGGTCACAGTGCAAGCCGGTGATTCCTCTTTGAGCTTCTGTGAGATTTGTTGTGAGAGGAAAGAAAAAGATCAAATGTTCAAAATTGAGAGTTGCATTCACTCAATTTGTTCTGATTGCATAAGCAAGCATGTGGCCACAAAGATTCAAGTCGGCGTCATCAGTAGGGTTACATGCCCTGGTCTGGACTGCAAGTCCGTCCTGGAATATGAAGCTTGTAAGCCTGTGCTTCCAAAAGAAGTGCTTGAGCTTTGGGGGGAAGCTCTTTGTCAGGAGCTGATTGATGCTGCACAGAGGTTTTACTGCCCATTCAAGGATTGTTCAGCCATGTTGGTCTACGAAAATGATGGAGAAACTGTTATAAGTGAATCTGAGTGCCCTTTTTGCCATAGATTGTTTTGTGCTCAGTGTTATGTGCCATGGCATCCTGGTGTTAATTGTGAGGAGTATCAAAGACTGAATGTTGATGAAAGAGGCAGGGAAGATTTAATGGTGAGAGAGCTTGCTAAGGAGAAGAAATGGAGTAGGTGCCCTCATTGCAAATACTATGTTGAAAGAACTGAAGGTTGCCCTCATATGACTTGCAGGTAAGTATTTGATCTTTCATTGTTTTTATTATAATTTAGACTTATGAAATAGGCACTTGTGTAAAAAGAGTATCCCCAAAGTTAGGGATCAATAGTATATAGCCTTGTTATGTGTAGTTCGGATATCTAAGCCTAAAATGAGTCAAAATGATGTTTTTAGAAACTGTTTTCAACAACAAAGTTGAAATCAACAATATATAGCTCGGATGTTGGGTGCAGTAACTGGTATAAGAGTCATCTTGTGATCGGATATGTGGATGAAAATGTGCTATAATTCTATTGACCTTCACTAGGACACTAGACCCTTAGGGGAAGAATGTAATAGTCCACATCACTAGCTACTATGAGTGAGTTCTTGAGCTAATTTATAAGCCATCCGTTATTGTAACTTAGTAGACGCATTTGAGGCTGTGTCCAAAACAGAAATATTTATTTGTTTTGTCAGGTATGGACTGTTACAAATGCTGTTTTGAAAAATCATAGAATGCATTTGGTAGGAGATGATACATTAGGTTTGTTTTTGAAAACAGAAAACGGGTTTCTTCTAGTTTAGGCATATTGAAATTTTGATGATTTTGTGATTGCAGGTGCCAATTCCAGTTCTGTTATGGATGTGAAGCAGAATGGACTCAAAACCACAGTGGTTGCTCAAGAAACTAACATATTAATAGGACTGCGAATTCAGAATATTAAGAATATGAATTATCTACTGATATTTAATCTTAAACTGCATCTTTTTAAAGACTCTTTTGTGAGATTATTATAAGACTCAAAGCAGATTGTGAAGAAGTGTGAATCATTTGTGTTATACTTCATGTTGAATCTTTGGGAAAGCACTTTTGTTTTCCTTTTATGTAAGAAACATGTGTTATCTATGATTACTTTTGTTTTCATATTATGTTTCCATTGCAAGAGTTTCTCTCTGTTCATAAACAATAAAAGGTTTATTATGTGTATTTATATGCTTGATTTATGTATATATCACTCTCTTATATATCCCCTCATTCTGCATTGATCTATATCTATTGTTTCTCCTATATATTGATAGGGTCTATACAAAGTGGAAAGTTGCTAAATTGATCTCAAAATAAAGAATCAAGTTCTTATCTTCGTTTCAAAATCAAAAGAATTGGTTAGTTTTTCTCCTTAGAGTATTTCTGTTGTTAAAAAATGAATTTCTATAAGGGAGAATATATGCGCGTGTGCGCATACAAGAACTCCCAAGTTTCTCAGGTGCAGAAATCTGCACGATGTAAACTTTGAATTTGATGCTAACTCAGATAGAGTATGTGACATTACATAGACCCATACAAGTTGTGAAAGATTACAGAGTAAGCTTCTTGTGAAGACAGGAAAGAAGAATAAGAGAAGAGGAAGGAGTCATGTGTTCACATTCTCTATATACAAGTAAAGCAA
Source organism: Citrus x changshan-huyou (assembly GCA_039657385.1). Taxonomy (NCBI): domain Eukaryota; kingdom Viridiplantae; phylum Streptophyta; class Magnoliopsida; order Sapindales; family Rutaceae; genus Citrus; species Citrus x changshan-huyou. The sequence goes on along the minus strand of CM077547.1, from coordinate 15,209,946 downwards.
AAACTGTAAAGAAGAGGGATAAGTTTTTTACATGATTCTGCTTTAATAGTTCTTTTTTTCTTTAGGACTTTTTGGTGCAATGATTTTTTTTTTCTTCTTCTTCTTTAGATTGCCTTTGTTATTTGTTAGTATCGTGCGTGGAGTGTTAGCTTTTTATTGTATGCCTTTCTTTTCTTGAATTTTCAAGATGCCATGTAAAGGAAAGGGCAAAGGTATTTACATGATTCTGCCTTAATTTCTTAATTAAGGTAGTGTTTACATTTTAGATTAAAGTGGGAATTGTGAGTGAGAATCCTAGGATTGAAAGTGTGGAGTAAGAGTGGAAGTAAGTTGTTTACTTATATTGAAATGAGATTATAGAATCATAATCATAATCTAATTTTTGTATTTATTTTGTCTTGAATTGTGAGTAAATAGTTTTAAATTATAATTTTACCCTTGTTTAAAAAATTTTAATTTTTAATCATAAAATTAATGAAAAAATATATTTGAAAAACAAAATATTTATTTTATTATACTTGTAAATTAATAATAATTATTAATATTCTTAATTATATAAATCATAATTTTTTATGAATTTAATTTTAATTATGTAAATTAAAAATTATTGATAAGAGCAATACAAATTAAACATTATTATTAATAATATAGTACAAATTTAATATTTTCTTAGAGTAAATTATTTATTATTATTAATATTATATAAATATAAAACTATTATTTTTAAATAAATATAATAACATTATATTTTAAAATAAAAATAGTATATAAAAATATTATTAATTCTTTATGAATATAATAATATTATTTTTAAGTGATCTTAACTTTAGAATCAATTTAAATTATTATTTTTAACTGAATATAATAACATCATATTTAAATAAGTTAAATATTATTATTTTTAATAAATGTAATTTATAAAATATTCTAATAAATATTATTTAAATAAATATGATATTTTCTTATTTTATTAAACATATTTATATTAAATTTAATAAAATAAGGGTAAAAAAGAGAGTGAAATTTTCACTTCCCACTCTAAAAATGGGTAGGACCTACATAATGAGACTCATACTCCTCCCCTAAAATATATAAGTAAACACTAGAGTAGGAAGAATTCACACTTCTCACTTCTACTCCAGTAAATAAACATAACATAAAATCCTATTTCTGTTACTTAAAAATAGGGGTGTGCGAATCTGGTTGGATGGTGGAAAAACCTAATCTGGTTGGATGTTTTGGACAAGTTGGGGCTTCACTTAAAAAGCCTAAGCCTGATCCAAAAGCTTGAAAAATTCTTAAATAATAATAATAATAATAGTAATGATGATAATAATAATAATCATCATCATACAGTGAGGACATCCTCATTTTAATAAAGTGAGGATGCCACTAACAGACAAAAAAATATAAATTTTAATAGAATAATAAACAAAAAAATACAATCTCTAATTTATTGAAATCTATACTTTTTTTATATTTTATTAACATCCTCACTATATATGTATATATATACAGACACGCGCACATATAAAGTTTTAAATCATTTAAGCATAAATTTTAAAGCCTAATCTAATAAAATAAATAAATTTTATAAATTATAAATTTGTAAAATATAGAATGTTTAATTCAGGCTTTTGGTTCGGCCTAAAAAAGCCCCACCCAAGCCGGGCCAAACCTAGTCAAGCCTAGCCCAAGGTTGACATTTTGCCTTTTTTTTTTAACATTATCATAATTGAAAATTTTTTTAAAATACAAATAATAACAATTCATCAAACTTCTTCAAAAGGGACTTCATTACATGGGTGCAATGCAAACCCATCTTTGGGGCACCGAGTTGGTGAATTAAGGTGCATTATAATGCAACCTAATGCAGAAACTTGCCAAACTATCTAAATTTGACTTTTTAGTCAGGTTTGCCGCATTAGTTTGTCCTTTTTTTTTTTAAATTTGTAATAATAAATAAATATAATTTTTGAATTTAATATAATATTATATAATTTTTTTTATTTTTACATTATAATATGAATATAAATTAATAATATAAATTCAATAATATTATATTATATTTTAATTTTTATCATATTAAAAATATAACTGAATAATGTATTATTTAATTATATTATAATAATTAATATATAAAAATTGATTATCATTCAACAATTTAATAAAACTAATAATCAATACTCAAATAATATAATATTACATTATCTAATTCTATTACAATAATTAAACTACTTATTTTTAAATAATTTAACATAACTAATAATAAATATTAAAACATGAAATGAATTTGAATAACATAAATAAATAATGGATAATTTAGTATAATTCATTTTGTTAGTGAATATGTTATAACAATTGTATCATTTTATTATTTTGTAATTATCTTATAGTATATATAAACTTTTATTCTATCGTCGTAAGATGATTTTTGAACTAATTTTGTAGATTTTAACTATTTATTTATGTTGTTATATTATTTAGAGATGATTTCATTAAATTATTTGATTCGATCTTTATTTCAGAGGTTGTATATTTAGAAAATATTGAAAAATAAATGTTATATTTCAGACAATTTAAGACTTTAAGATTCGATTTTTATGAAAAATTATGATATTTTTTAATAATTTTATTAAAAATGTTAAATTTCTAAAATTTAAGACTTTTATATTTAGTAATTTTCTAAGTACTAATAAATATTATTTTCTAAATATATAATTTAAATTAATCATAAAAAATAATATTGTATAGTGTAACACTAAACATTGCATAGCATTCTTATAATACAATATTAATGTAATACAATATAATACAATATAGTGTGTCAAATGCCCCTAAAATTCAGAGCTCGTAAACAAATTCTTATTATTAAACATTACATTGTGTGTGTAGACAAAAAGTAATAGTGTGGGGGTTTGCAGGTTTGATTGAAATTTTTTAATCCAAATCATATTTGCAATACATTGTATTGTATTATAGTATATTGCATTATTTTAATATAGGTGTATTGTATTACTCTATATTGCATTAGCACCATATTATAATAATGTTGTATAACATTTGGTGCTACATTGTACTATATTAATTTTTTATGGTTTATTTAAATTATATATTTAGAAAATAATATTTATTATTAGTTATATTAAATTATTATTTAAGTATTTACTATTAGTTATATTAAATTGTTAAATAATAATTAATTTTTATATACTAATTACTATAACATAATTAAATAATGTAATATTATGTGATATTTTTATTTTTATATATTATTTTAGAATTTATTATTATTTATGTTAACTTATTCAATATTAATCAATTTTATATATTAATTATTATAATATAACTAAATAATACATTATTTAGTTATATTTTTAGTAAAATACAAATATAAATTATAAATTTACTAATTTATATTAATAATTATAATGTAAAAATAAAAGAAAAAAAATTAATATTATATTATATTAAAAAGTTATATTTATTTATTAATATTTAAAGAAAACAAAACACTAATTAGATAGTTGCGGCATTAGTACAACCCGTTAATCCATTAACATGTCCTTCCAAACATAGCATAGTATTAATTTAATGAGGAACAATGTTTTAAAGCAGTGTAATGTTGTCTTCCAAACACACCCTACCATATCGTAAAAATCCAACCCACAACAAATCACACAAGTTATGCAAGCCATATTCTTCTCCAATCTGAGTTTTGCTCACGTCTCGAATGAATTCAAGGACATATTCGAAGAAATTTTGAGTGGCAGTCGGAACGGTTTGTGGATTCCGAACGGCTATAAAGGCTGAACCTAATAAGATAGCAATTACAACCCAAGAAGTAATAAGTACTTGGGCATGGACCTGGAACCCACCTATTTGCCAATAGAAATGTTGGCCTACTTCCACACCGGATATATCGTATAACCCCCTTAGTGTATTCATGGAACATGATAGAACATTCATATTGTGATATGATCAAAAATTTAAAAAGAGTTATTCTTTTAGAGAGATGTCATGCAGGTTATGCAGATTAGAGGATTTAAAAAACCACTCCTACTTTTTAAGTGTAGAAATTTTTTTAATTTTTAAATTTAATAAAATTGAATATATATTTCTCCCACAATTATCCACAATTATTGAGCATGAGCTCATCAACACAACCGTCTCCTTTCACATTCCGTGGCGGCAATTAACTGCCCCCAACAAACAAACCAACGAACAAATCAGAATCCGAAACCAAAACAAAATCAAAATCAAAACCAAAAATGGCAATTCTTTTAAACAACATCACTCGCTTCTCTTTCCCTTCACTCTCACCCATCAAAGCCTCACCATTAACTCCTCCACTCTCCATTTCTTGCTCTATCTCCTCAAACAACAATAATATCAATCTCCACAATAATGAATCAAGCCCAAATCCAAAAAAGAAACTCTCAGAGCAATCTTCATGGGAAGCTAAGGATTCAGAGGGCAATGACTATCTTTACAAACTCGGCAAAGAAGCTGACAACATGAATATTGCTGTTGGTGCTCGGGCTGGCGTCATTGATCCCCTTTTCGCTGGCAATTTTCTCGGGAAGGACTGTAAGATAACTTGCTTCCTTTCTTTTGACACACACACACACACACAAACTCATAGCTTTGCTAGTTCAAATTTGAAATTTTGTTGTTTTTCTTTGATGGGTATTTATACTACATATGTTTACGGAGCACTCATCAGATTATATTTAATGGCTAGTAATTTGCTTTCTTTTTTGATATATCGATTCCTTTTTAGTTCAAATTTGAAATTTCATTGCTTTTTGTTTTCTTTTTAGGGATAACGGTTCCTCCCTCTGCTTACACATATAGCTAGTGATCTTATCATATAGTTGCGGTAGATTAAAACTATTGGCATTTCAATTCCATATATGACTTTATTGTTTTTTGTTTTGTTGCAGCGGATATTGTGTTTGATTACCGGCAGAAAGTAACGAGGTCATTTGAGTATCTTCAAGGAGATTATTACATTGCTCCGGTTTTCATGGCAAGTTTATGCAACTTTAACTGTTTTTAGCTTGTGTGTTTTTTCTAGATTAGCAGAATGTGATTGGATTGTGAGTGTTTTTTGGAAAAGCACTTGAGAATGTTTATCTGGAAGAGTATTTCTTTGGAACCAGAAAGTTCTCTGTAGAAAATACTTGTTGAGTGCTGTGCTTCTCTTGGAGTGCTTTTTTGAATCCAAAAATGTTATTTGGTTTTGAAATTGATGGCACTCTCATGTGCACTGTTATATTGAAGTTGTGGTTGTGTTCGGAGGGAGTTTTATTGTGGTTGTGTTAGGATGGATTTTTATTTTTGGTATAAGTTCAAATTTTATATGATCTGTCTCCACTTTTATTTACAATTATAAAATTAAAATTGGAATCTGAATTTTTATCAAGTGGTGTCCCAGTTGAACTTGTTAATTGTCTTGGGATTCCTTGGCAAGTTTGCTTTGAAATCAATTATAACTGAAATCTGAATAGTTTTTCTCAAATTACCCTTGAATTATTTTCAGTAGAGATCCTGATGCTATTGCATATGTGTATTAGTGTTCTGTTGTCCAAATTTCAGCAGTTTATGTTTCTCCTTCACTTGGCAAGAGCTATTGTTGTATGGATTATCATTTGGGATTAACTTTTCTTTTCTTTTTCCTTTTTGTTTATTCTTATACATCCTCTTCCATTTCTCGACATTTATTATCTTTTGTGTTTCCCTTTGTTTTGTTGACAACAGGATAAAGTTGGTAAGTTCTATGAAACTGGGAAGAGGTGAAGAACTGTAATGAATTTTATTAGACAGTAAGAAAAGTTGGTAGAAAAGACTTCACTGTATTCACCTTCCTACCTATCTTTGTTATATTTGTTACGTGTTATATCAGTTTTAATACAAGAGTAAACGATTTCTCTCAAATTATGCATGCCCAATAAACAGAATATTTGTGCATTAAACTATATGAGAGGTAATGCCACATTATGTGGTTAAGTACAAGTTGGATATATTTGATTTAGTGCTCTCTGCTTAAGAAAAATGGTAGAACTACGGAGACTTTTGTATGTTTGTCATTTGGTAATAGTAGGATTTGATTGTGGAGGTAAGAAAATATTATTGTGAGGCTGATTTGAGGGGTTTATTGAAAAGCGGGAGGTTGTAGGTTGGTAGAAATTCTATACCATGCAAATTCTTTTTCAACGTTGGAGGGTAGTTTATATTCTTGACTCCAAAATTGATCCATTTTTATCATATTGATTTTCATGGAGGTTATATAAGTTAGTTACTTTCTGGGTATTAATAAAACTGCTTCCTGTTGAGTTATGATTTTATATTCACAAATGCAGAATCAACAATCGTCATTGAAAGTCAAACCACCAGAATTAGGAAGTACTCATAAACTAGGAAGTACTCATTAACTGAGGCAAAGATAAGACATGCATTATGCTTAGGAGTTGCAGGCAATGATTTTGATGAAAATATATGCTAACTGCATACCTGTCAAGTCATTGTCTGGTTTTTACCATTGGACGAAAGTACTTTGTCATCAAATACCGTGTGTGTGCATGTGTGTATTATAGGGTAAACTTAAATTTACCCCTACGTAGAATGACAATCTTTCTTCTTCCCCTCGAAAGTTTGGAAACATCAATTTACACTCACTTACTGATAAGAAGGTAAAAAACATCATCAACACGTCCCCATTTGCCCGCATCTTCTGAATGAAAATGGGGGCTAAATTTAAGTTTTCATACTTTTGGGGAATAAGTTGAAGGTTATCATTCTGTCTTGGGGATGATTACTCACATTATAAAACAGTTCTTTAACATTTTTGCGGCTCATGCAGTGTGCCACATTGTGAAGAACTACATTGCTCATCTTCTCAATGTCAAAGTTCCTTTGATATTAGGTATATGTTCAGAACCATTATTCATCTGGCTGTTAAAACCTTTTTGTTAATGATAGAACATTTTTTTCAATTTTGTATTCGTTGTTAGTTTATATTTTCAACCATTCTTTTTTCACAATCTTTACTTAAAATCTAAGCATATGTTATTTTACCTTTAAAATAGCATGCATGTACTGCAAGAGCAATTTTCATCAAATCATTCTTCAAACTAAGAAAGTTATGCTTGTTCTGACTTCATTATCGAGTAGTTCCAACTCTACAACATTTGTGGATAGTAAATTCACCCTCTCAGTTATTTTTGATATTTTCTGAAATATTGGCTTATGTTTAAAGGTATATGGGGAGGAAAAGGGCAAGGAAAATCATTTCAGACTGAATTAATTTTCCAGGCCATGGGCATAGAACCTGTGATTATGTCTGCTGGGGAACTTGAATCTGAAAGAGCTGGTAAGATGGGCTATTAGCATTTCTTTTCTCTCTCTTGGTTTCTTTGAGATAAATGTTGAAAGTAATTTACGAGCAAGCTTTTAAAACTTGTGGCTTTTAACATTCAGTTATTATTTTATGTAGCTGTGGTCATTATCCTTTTTTCTTTATTATTTTCCTTTACAGTGTACAATATGTCATGTGATGTAAGCTCTTTTTCTTGCATTTTGTTCATTTTCTGCATATTAACAGAAGGTTAGGTTTGTTTTATTTGCATGTGCTGGAAACTCATATTGTCTAAATCTTTGTTTACCTCAACAGGAGAACCAGGGAAGCTAATACGGGAACGCTATAGAACAGCTTCTCAAGTGGTCCAGAACCAAGTTAGAAGCTTTTCCATTCTCACTGTTGATATATGTATGTCTAGGGCTATGAATTTTAACATTGTCAATGTGGTTTATTTTGCATTGTTTTTATTTTTGGTCTTTATCATTGTATTCTTTCATCATCTATCCATCGGTCTACATATAAAGTTGATTATTGTTTAAGGAGTCTGTTAAGCAACTTCAGAATTCTGTTGTTGATTTTACAAGTTATAAAACCGTAGATGCTTAATGTAAAGACTGAAGAAACATGAGAGAATAGAAGAGGAAATAACCAAAGGAGAGAGATTGTGAGAGAGCTTGCAATCACTTATTTTCAGCTTGCCTCTGTATCAAGAATTATCATCCAGTTCTTGCATATTTTATTATCCGTAAATGGTTTCTCTCTGATATAATTAGGGCTGCACATTGCAATCTGTACAGAAAAGGTGAAAGAGCCATGGTATAAACACTTGTAACCTTTTACTTTAGTCATGGTAGTTCCTGTAGAAAGCCAGTGACACATTTATGGCTTAGAAGTCAATCAACCCAAAAGGGTGAACTCATATTTTACATCCTCATGGTTTCAGAGAACCCTTTTAATGATAAGATTTTGTAAGTGTTTGACAAAGATAGGAGAATGCTGAGCTCCCTTCCAAGTGAATAATGACTTACGCAATGGCACTCTTGTTCATGCCCAAAAATAATATGTTGCTAAAAGTTTTAGTGATGATGATTCAGACAGTACTTATGTTTTATGCAAAAACCTTCTTTGAATGGACTAGTCTTACAATTATTTTGATTCATTGATTGATTTTCTTTATTATTGACTTTGTTTAATGCAGGGCAAGATGAGCTGTCTGATGATCAATGATATAGATGCTGGCCTTGGCAGATTTGGTGAGCTACAAGTTAATATAAAGAATGCTGTATTTATTGTATTGTTGAGGCAGCATCTCTTTTAACATTTCGGTTCTGTTTGCTTTCTATCTTTACATACTGGTTCTCATCTTGCTACATGGGCAAGTTTCTTTATTCACTGATTTCATTTTAATATTGTGCATAATATTCTGTTGTTATTTAGGAAACACTCAAATGACAGTCAACAATCAAATTGTTGTTGGGACTCTGATGAATTTGTCTGATAATCCTACTAGAGTTAGTATTGGACAAGACTGGCGAGAATCGGATATTACGAACAGAATTCCCATCATTTTTACTGGAAATGATTTTTCCACAATTTATGCTCCTTTGATTCGAGATGGAAGAATGGAGAAGTTTTACTGGTAGATGTCTTTTAATCCAATGACTGGCTCCTCCTTTCTTTTCATTTTTCAAGTTTGCGACTTCTAGGAAACTTATAGCTGGTCACATGTCAGACACCTGTTGGAACAACACCAATGTCTGTCAAATTGTAGCCTAATTTTGACAGTTTTTGAAGAATGTTTTTCACTTTCTCTCCTTTCTTTGCTTCAGCATATAAAATTACAACATGATATTATAATTTCCCAGGTATGAAGCCAGTTAGGAGTCAGTTTCCATTGTGATTTTCTTGAGGTTTACTGCATTTATCAATTGGTCTTAGAAATTTAGGCAGTACCTAGATATGCATGATGGATATTGTCCCAAAACATTTTCTGAGTTCATCTATGGATTGATTGTCCTGAATTGCTGTTAAGGATAGCTGAACGTACATCTAGAAGGTGAAATTGACTTCCAAGATAATGATGAAATTGTTCAAGGTGGGACCTAGTTACTGTACTGCTTCTGCTAAAGGCAAGACATGTTGAAGAATCAGATACACAATTAATTTATCTATAACTCTGTTGTTATGCTTTTCATCAATTATTGCTTGGCATCATCTCCATAACATTATCTGCAACGACTGTTTAATTCTTTTATTCTTCATTCAGTGACCATTGACTTTTCCTCCTTCCTTTACATTTTCTTTTACCTATTTTTTAAAATTAATTAGGGAACCATCTAAGATTAAGAATTTTTAAAGCAGCACCTTGTTTATATTAACAACAATCTCTAATGTATACTAGTACTCTCTGTATATGAGATCTGATTTGCCTCCTTACATATTACAAATAGTCACACACCAGAAACTTAACTTATGGGGAGATCTTAGTGAAATTGGAATTACTTACCCCACAAGTTCATTATATAATTTCTTATTTGTTCCCATTTGCTCTCTAGATTTGGTCAAATTATTACACTTATTAGTCAGTGATGTCAAATGTTTTTATATCCATGAACTTAATGCCGCTAATGATTATCTCGAAAGCTTTTTCAAATGCTGATGGTGAACATGGAACAAGTAACATGACTTCAAAAGGTTCTTAAATTAGTACTGTGATGTGGGTTAAGCGCTATTTTGTAAAATTTCAGAATAGTTGCTTTTGTTGCTTCATCATTGAACAGTTATATTTTGAAGTATTGCATTGTTAATTGGTGTTTGTTTATGATGCTAATATGTTAATTGGCTTATACTTTTCCCCAGTAATGGTATTTTTTTTTGTGTTTCTCTTGTGGCTCAATTAAAGTAATGGGGCCATACTTTTCTGAAAACTTTGTTTGTAAAACAGGCAGCCTAATCTTGAAGACATTGTGAATATTGTCCATAGAATGTATGAGAAAGATGGCATAACTAAAGATGAGGTTGGAAGCATTGTGAAGACATTTCCCAATCAAGGTATCTGCTCTGCATGTCCTTGATGACTTCTGTATGACATAATTGAGCATCAGAGAAAATTAATGCCACATTTGAGAAAATTAACAATCTGCCTTTTTATGCTATTGTGGGTTCTTGTGCATGGTATGGTATGTTTAGTGTTAGCTTCCAAAAAAGTTGGTGACTGTAAGACATCTAGATCACAGTGATTTCAAATCTGTTTTAAACAAGAACAATTTTGGCAATAACAAACCAAACTAAGAGCACATTATGACATATGATCATTGCGCTTCAACCAAGTTATTCTACTCCACCTCTTAGAAAGCAAAGAACTTAGTGATTACTAAAAATTCTTATAAAACTACATTGGCCTTAGTGAGTAAATCCTTTCAGTATTTCTTGGGAAGTATCAGATTCCAAACTCTTTTGAGGTGCAGAATTTTCATTTTGGACTGTCACTTCTGTGTCTGAAAATCACATACATGATTTTGAAAATTGATTGACTCCTATTTGGAAAGTTTGTGTTTAAGATTGTTTGTATCTCTTTTGCTTGACATTGATATTAATGTGATTATATCATATGATATTTTGTATCTCTTTTGCTGCTCTGGTTTGCAAATTCTTTTTTACATTGTTTTTTAATTTGAATTCTTCTTCAATTATATTTATGGACGCTTATCTTTATCTGTATTTACTTGACTGGGGTGGAGGCATTATAACTTTCTAATTTTTCTTGATTTGGTAGCTTTGGATTTTTATGGAGCTCTAAGGTCCCGAACATATGACAGGTCAATTTCTAAGGTAAGCAACTCTTCTGTTTGAAGTGTGTCGATGTCTTGACAACCAGTTAGTACTTTGTCCTTATGCATAAAGGTTCAGGAAGTATTATAGTTATGTACCTGTTGGTACAATTAAAACTTATGCACACACAGGACTATGGGGATACACAAGTTGCTGCAAGTAACAATGGCTTTGTTGAAATTATAAATCACAACTATAGGGCATAAGTTGTGCATGGTTCATCTTTTCAAATAGACTTAAACATTCTTTCTGGTGAGGTTTTAAATGGTGCTTGGTCATTTTCATCTTACGGCTTCTTCGTTACAGTGGATAGATGATATTGGAGGTGTTGAAAATCTTGGCAACAAACTTCTGAAACGAAGAAAGGACAAAGAACTTCCTGTTTTCACTCCTCCTGAGGTAAATTGTTCTCTATGTTATTTCAAAATTCATTTGGTGATTAAAAATATTAAAGTTGACGTAAATTTTTTCACTTGATTGAACAGAAAACTGTGGAAGCTTTGCTTGAGTCGGGATATTCCCTCCTCCGAGAGCAGCAGCTGATAATGGAGACCAAACTTTCAAAAGAATACATGAAGAACATTGATGACTAGAAAATTAGGATGCTATTTGATATCTTTTAACTCATTTTCAAGTGTCATGCTTCAGTGTCTTGGTAATTTTTGAGATGTTTACATGTAAGGGAGCAATAATGGTTTTATTTTCAAGGTGCTTGCTATGCCCATTTTTTTTTTTTTTTTTTAAATATAGAGGGATGGACAAAGACTAAATCAATTTTTCAATCTGCTATTTTCCCAGGATTCAAACTTAAGTATAAAGCTGTTTAAAAATCAGAGTCAAAAACCTAGGGCAAGGTGCTGTGCATAATGCAACTTACTCATCTTTGCAACATCAAGACAGCATTTTCAAATTTTGGACTTCTTGAACCACTTTTCACAAACAAGCCTGCCCATCGAACAAGAATCCAAATATAATTATGAAAAAATGGATGCATTTGAATGGAAAATTTTGGCCTCCAATATTATTCTTACTTATCCATTCTTCGTCAAGTTGTCTCAGAGTAACACGTGCTATATCCAAATCTATCACAAGATAATAGTACTAACAGTAGATGAAAATTTAAGTGACCTGCATGGGAGTTTCAAAGATGATTGATAAATGGCAAAGAAAAAGTGATTGACAAAGGGATTCAAAGAAAAAGTGGCAAATTTTGTTCTAATAATTCTAGAATATGGAGATACATAATATTTTAATAAGACACCATTGATATATAATATCTTGTATGCATGTCCTGTCTCTTTCCTTCTTTATTCTTTAAATTTATTCCATGTTATCTTTTTACCTTATCATTTTTACCACCCAATTTTGAATGGTTGAAATTCTCTTTGATGAGATGCTTTTAATATTACATTTAATTACCCTATAAGGTATCTTAGTTTGAAAATCTGTTGTAATGAAAAGAGACTTATCCTCAATAAAGATAAAACACACTTCATAATACACATAGACTTGAACATTATTTTTATTCTAGACTAAGATAAGTTTCATGTTATCATGATTCAGAAAAGTAAGTTTAATCTTACTTTTGGATGTGTTATCAAGCATGCATAATGTAACCATCCTCGTCTGTGATAGGCCAACTTGAAAATTTACTCTAATAAAGAGAGACTCACCCACAAATAAAGGAAAAAAAAAAATATAATTCATAAAACACATAGATGGACTCGAATATTCTAGGCATAGGACAACTTTCATGTTATCATAACTGAGAAAGTAAATTTAATCTTATTTTTTGGATGTGTTATCAAACATGCATAATGATGTGAACTTTTCTAACCATCCTTGTTTGTGATATGGACAAATCTTGAAAATGAAGTGATTGATGATATTCATAATACTCTCTTACATTATCTCAAGTTCAACAATTAATTCAAATAGTCCATATTTAATGGAATCCAATGCTAGCGCTTTACTTGAAATCATTTTTTGAAGTTTTCTACTTTCATCCATGTCAATGTCACTTTAAAAAACGACACAAAAATGATCTATCAACGCAAGCTTTTACGAAATGTAATCCATTGTGTGAAGTGGAATCAAAGAATGTAGCTAAGTTGAAAATGCTTAATCCATAAGGATAAGCACTGATGTTCCTATTGGTCTTTGAATAAAAGCATTTACTAGTGATGAAAAAGAATTATGCTCAATGATATTGTAAAGGAGAACACAAGTGATTCTTGTAAATTAATAGTGGGATTTTGCATAAGCCTAGCGTCAAGTTTTGGTCCCATATGATGTGGTTCAGGTTGCTGTTCTGTTTGTTAATTAATTCTTTAATTAATTTACCTTCAAAATTAAGAAAATGGTTGATTGTGAATTGTGATATAAAGGCATATATCTCTTTTAGTTGGCATACAAATCTTTGATGGCTTGATGCTATCTTCTTACTTTCATAAAAAGCAAAGGATTCTCTTTCTCTCATTTTTTTTTTAATGACATTAATAATTATATCCAAGGAGAACACCTAATTAGAAAAAGATCATAATGATGTTAGCATTGACTCCATTTGCAGTCAAATATTCAAAAACATTTGATAATGATTCTTTAATTACCATCTTCCATTCGTTTGTTTGGGTTGCAAAATGATTCGTTGCTTAAAATTTTGTAATTGATTGCTGTTAATCCTCTATTATATGATCCCTTCACTATCTTTTATTCGGTTAGCTAAATGACTGCAACATTCTGATGTATAATATAATTAAGTATCCATCGAAAGACATTATCTAATTAATTACAATAGTTGTAATTAGATAATGAAGATTATTCCCCTATCATATTGAGAAATTGACCGAAATCTCCCTTATTTTTTTAAAATAGGTTTAATGCTGTTAATATTATATAGTATTTTACCATTCTATCCTTAGTCTTGAAGTTAGCCATAAGATTAAAATATTTTGAAAATGTAAATTATGCAGAATGACATATACACTTACTGATACGAAGTAAATAGCCAATGCAACAAGGACTTTAATACCCACTACAACAAGGTAAGCCGTAATTTTTTGGAATTATTTAATTATCTTTTTGTAAAGTTCAAACATGAATATTGTAATGGACACATATGGCTAAATTTTATTGCGATTTTATATATGAGCATATTATATTTGGTTTTCATTTTATATAGAACTATAATTTATGATGGAGCTCTAGTGGTCACGTATGGTCAATTGTTATTGTAATTTAAATGAATATTTTATACAACTATTAGGGGTACTTACGATATTTTTTTTAAGAAACTTGTAATTTTTCTAAATAATTTATTTTAATTAATTTAATCATTTAGGGTAAATTTTTTGTTATTGACCACGAATTTTTTTTATTACAATTTTAAGTTTTTATTCGTTTACTCAACTATTGTATGTATTAAATAATAGATTGAATTAAACTTAAGCGCATGTTATGTGCCTGTGTGTACAATTAGTACTTATTTATATGCAGAATGAATCCAATTCAATGACTTTTGCTCATTATATTCAATAAAGAAAAGATCACCAACATTTTTCTAAACATACAAGCCAATCACATGCTATATATTTTGTGAATATTGGTCAAGTTGAGTGGCATTGTGCTTCAATTTGGCAAGACGTCAAAAACGAATAAACAAAAAATAGAATTAAATGGTTTGAATTCGATGATCACTTTACCAAAGAAATTATGGTTAATACTAGTGGTGGTGCACCTTTGATGGTGTTTATTTGATAAGAGTTGATATCCAATAAATATGATGTCAATGAGTGTATTGTCATAACCCATATCATCTCGTGATCTCAAAGTGTTTGGTAAATGTTTATCCCTTTTTTTTCCCCATTTTTTAAGAAAAAGAAAAAGGTTGAGTAACGATTCAAATCCAAGATCTTAATTGTTATGTAATATTAAATAATTAACTATTTGACCAAATGATTGTGGCTCAGTTGGCAGCGCATGCTGAGTTTGTGGGAAGAACTCTCGGGTTCGATCCTCACTAAACACACTATTTGGGAGGGGTAAAGAGCTTTAACTGTGACTACACCCTGAATCTGGATTAGTTGAGACCAAATGCGGTCGCGGGACACTGGATGGTTTACAACCAAAAAATAATAATAATTAACTATTTGACTTAAAAATTTAAGCTATTGGGTAAAAATTTAGTATTTAGTTTTAAAATTGAATTTAATAATTAAAGTGTTCTAAGTCACATAAGAAGTGTGGTAGTTATCATTATTTATTTCAAAGTGCATATTGATATACGTATTGGTCCGTACAATAATTGCACGAATTTAGTTTAGTGTTATCATAATATGATATTATGTGACAATATCGTTTATCACACCACAAACAACATCACCTTATAAAAATTCTCAAATTTCATTATGAATCCATAGATTTGAAATTAATTTGTCACGATTGAATTCGACAAAGCCAGAAGCATACGTACCAAAACAAAAATTTAATGTGTCGACTTCGAGATCAAATAATATTGGAGCACGTATGAAAACCAATACAGAAAAATAAATGATAACAATAACTCCCCCAACCGCCATATGTGATGGATGAATTGGTGGTGAGAAAGCTTCGAGACTCGAAAAAGTTTTGTAAAAGCGACCAAAATCATCTAAAACCGATTACCCACCACCCCGAACTTTTTTAATGCTGATGTTGACCAATCATATCCTAACACTTGCCCACCCTACTCATCCTCCATTGTCAACCCTCAAACTATCTGCAAAACCAAACTTGTTTGTCTTTTAATAAATTTGAATGCATTTAAAATTTTTTCCATAATGAATCTTTGTATTTTTTTTTTTCTAAATAAAACCTTATCTTTCTTTGTTAATATTATTTATAAAGATTATATTTCATTGAGGTGCGAAAGAATATGTGTGTGTGTATATTCAGATTTTTATATTTGGTTTTATTAAAATTTCAATCAAAATTAAATACATTTAGGGTTTGTTTGTTCAACATTAAAGTCTGAAAGTTTATTAATTTTAGACTTTTTTAAAATTTACTTATTTATTTTTTGTAATCTATATTTAATTTATAGATATTCACATCTGAATAGCAAAAGTAATTTTTTATAACTTCTATCTGAATGGAAAAATATATGAATGAGAAGTAAAATTTATTTCCCAAAAATATCCCTATTAAATGTATATATATATAATTTTTGATATTAATCACGAGGTATCTTGGGGAGGGCCCCAACTGTGGGAGGCACCTTTAAGCCCGTACCACAACCCAGACTAGAAGTCCCCGCTCGAAGCAGGAGGCACGGGTTCTCCCAACAAAGGCGACTTCCCTGCGACTCGAACTGGGGAGCAAACTCAATCAAGCCACTTAAGGGGACTCCATTGCCAGTGGAGCCAACACTTTATTGGTATTAAATGTATATATTTCATAAACTATAAAACCTAGCTTTTTTTTTTTGTTTTGACTTATAAGAAAATAAGTTTCAAATAAGTATGTTTAAGTTTTTTTAATCTATAAAAACAAAAAAAAAGAAATTACTTATATTTAAATATTTAAAAAAAAAGTCATTTATATATTTGTATTATGACCGATTCACATTTTAGCCAAATTCAAACTTATGAGATTTCGTATGAAAAAAAAGAAAAGTAAACATCTTAAACTTTATGTAAAATAATTTTAACCTCTAGAATTTACACCCACGTATTTAAATAAAAACTTAATACTATCGAACATAAAAGGCTTGAATCTCTGAATGTTTGTTATATCGACTACAACTATCATCGAGGCTAGGGATGGCAAAACCCCGGGCCGGGTCCGGGTATTGCAATGACCGGACCCTGCCCGGATGCAACCGGTTTGGTTTTTAATTCGGGTACCCAAATTTTATATTTTTTAATATTATATATGTATATATTTTTTATTTTTTGCTAATTTTATAAGTTTTAAATTTATTTCAATAAAATTTGACATGAAAATATAAACTTTAAGTGTTTAAAATTTTATATATGTATAATAAATGAGTCAAATAAATATAAATATTTAAAATAATATATATTTTATAATATTTTTTTAATAAAATCCGGATTCCGAGTTTATCAAGTGATGTCCAAGACCGACCCAATTTCATACCCAATCCACAACACCCGGATACGATCCGGGTTTGGATCGGACATGTATTTTTGCCACCTCTAATCGAGACAGGTTCTAATCGACCAAATTTTTACTAGGTTTGAAGTTCCAACGGATGCAATAAATATTTCTGAATTTGTATATTACTATATATAATGTAATATTAAAAAAAAAAGTGTCTTATCAATCAAATCGACAATTTCTATTCCATCCTTATTCCATCCTAATTGAATTTGATGGTTTTGACATATTGGATTGGATCCAAAGATTGATATTAGATTGAATTATTCGATTCACAATAAGTTTAACCAAATCCATTAGTTGTGAACTCATATATCTAAGCAATAATTTTTAACTTTCTAAGTATTTTGTGGGAGATTCAATATCAATAATTTTTTTTTTAAAAAAAATGACTATTATTTATGATGGAAATGTAAACTATTTCAAAAATATTAGGTCACATCCACAGTCAATTAATGGTAAAGATTCAAATGGATAAAAAAAAAACTTTTCTTTTTTCAATTGCCTAATCATCAAATATTCTTTTTAATTTTAATCACTCTTCATCATATAATGAGGATCCTTCGCTATCATGCAAGTTGAATTATTATGACTCACTATATATGCGAAACTAAACTATCAACCTCAAAGTCTTTCCTTTCACATTTCAAAAACCTATCATTTTATCCACTCATGAGGAATTGGTACAATCATTCAATTTTTCTTTCTAGCATATGAAAGAAACCTTTCGGAAAAGATAGCCTCAAATTTCTAAAGATATGTTATGATGATTGTGATGCAACACAAGGTTGCAAATCAAAATGAAAGTCCCCGTAATTTTTCTTGTTTTCATACTTTTTTTTTAACAAATAATTTGACCAAAATAGGTTAAATTGAAACAAAATAATCATTAATGAGCACTTCAATTTACTAGAGACATTAATATATTCACATTCTACCTTTTCAATTTAGCTCGAGCAGGATTATTAAAAACTTTTTTTCCTAAAGATTCTCTAAAGAACGAATGTATTAATTAAAATCAAACTTTGAAATGTAAAAATGTTATAAGCATCTTCCTATTGTGAATATATTTCGCACTTTAGGTGCGGATCCTTTATTTTAACTCAAATTTGAAATTCCACACCCATTTATGTGTGCCGAAATTACGAAAATAAAATTTTGTTGGAACCGAGTCCAACGGTCTAAGTGTGAGATCTTTCATTAAGAGATTTACAAACATCTAACTTATCGAAATCTCGTAAGTAAATTAAGAAGAAACCCTTCTCAAAAAAAAAAAAAAAAATTAAGAAGAAACCTAAAAAAGAAACCGACATAAACAAGTAACAATTTAAAAACTTTTTTATGGAAAGAATGAATAATAATTAAGGTACGGAATGAAAGTGGGAAAATTTTAAACAAGAGACACAAATTTGTTTGTGTGGATCCACTTGGTCCAAGCAGTTCGAAGATATTTTTCTTTCAGTTTGAGTAGGTTAGGTAGAAGCACTGGCTTGTCAGATACACGTGCCACAAGGTCATTGCGCGGACCATGGCCAATGATCTATATTTTGACCCCACTAGATATTCTCCAGTACACGTGTTTAATGGCACGTAATTATTAATAACGTATTGCTTGTTAAAATTACTTTATGTTTAAGAAAGAAACTTTACTTGTTTTACAAGATGCTCATCGATTCGTCTACACCATGAATGCAAAATTTCTCCTTTAATGTAATGTAAAGTAAATATATCAATCTTTTATATATATATATATATATATATATATATATATATATATAAGCTGGGATATTCAAACTGTATTATAGTTAAATTAGTTTAAATTAATTATCCATTAGTATCTTACTAAAATGTGTTTGTTTCATTACATCAATATCACTCAATAGCTGACTTCAATCCCCTTTAATTCAAAAATGAGATTACATTAAAAACTGATTGGGTTGCCCAAGGAGTGCTAATTATATATAAAGTACAAAATCAGTAAAATATCTTCATATCTCCTCATTTTTTAGGGAAAACCTTAGGTGCAACTGTGGTACCGTACCACAGTTGCATCTAACTGTTAGATGTACTTGGATTGGTGGGATATTTAGCATCTAACGGCTGAATGCAACTGTGGCACGGTACCACAATTGCACCGTAGCCTGATCCCGTTTTTTAACAAAGAATTGATGATGCATTATTGTATTTGTTTATGATTTTCGAAATTAAAAAGAGAAATGATCAAAAGACCAAAGCACCACAATGAAAAGCAAACATGGCGTTTAGTGATTGGTCAAAATGCCTATCTAAAAGATCAGCAGAAGCATCCAACTTTTCTGTTCACACTATATTCGCTTGTTAATTAAATTTAAATTAACCACGAGGATCACGACCTATGCCGACACTATATTGTTTTATGGCCAATAGAAAAATTATGCATAGAGAAAAAAAATAAAAAAATAAAAAAATAAAAGATAAAAAGAAATATCTTTTGAAGATAATTGCTCAATGAAACTTTATGAGTTTAAAATACAACTATGTTTGGTTATTTTGTAGAAATATATTAGATGAATTCGTTGCATAATAATTCATTACACCCGTAATATTTAGGGTAATATTGTATTGATGGATAATTTTATGTGGTTTTCTTTTGTAATATCACCAACCAATAGTATTGTAACACTTTGTATTAATTGATATAATAATTAATTTGTGACTGTCAAATCATGTTAAGTATTAATATTTAATTGATTTAATAGTTACAAATGAATTATCATATCAATTGAGAATCAACGTATGAGAAAGAACGTATAATAACTGATAGCATAACAATAAAAAAAAAATTTACATTTATTTGAGCATTATAAAAACTCAAGAGCCCTAAACGTTATTATCTCACTTAACAATACAAACTCAAGGTGTCATAATTTGAATGAAGATGCCGCATAATACAAATGAAATAAATAAAGTGAAAAAAGAAAAAAAGAGATTCGTAATATTTTTAATAAAAATATATTTATTTTCGTTATATATTAAAATATCTAAACTACGATATGATCTGTGAGTTGTGATAAATTTTTTATTTTTAAATATTTCTAAATTACAAGGTAATTAGGAAGAAAAAAGTCGGCACATAACTAACTTTGGTAAAAAAAATAAAAATAAAAATGCATTTATAGTGTGATTAATGTCCATAAATTCCCTCAAACTAAAAAAAAAAGGTGAATTTTAAATTAGGTTTTTTTATAATAACTAACCTAAGTATTCAAAATATTTCAAACAGTCAAACCGGCCCGGCGGCCACCACAAAAAAGCATCTACTTGTACTTTTTAGAAATCAAAATCCGACATATTGATGCCCCTCAAAAGTCAAATTGCTCATAACCATTAAAAAAATAAATAAATTATTAAATTAATCACCATAATTCAAAAAAGCAAATCTTTACTCTGAAACAACAAAAGCAAAACCCACTCACATTACACCACGTATGCCCTTTCTCTAATTTAATATTCATTTCTCTTTATGCGTGCGTATGCTTTCCATTTCTTCATTCATATAAATAATAAAAATACGAAAAAAGAAAAACTCAAATTATCGCTGCTACATCTATTTTTCTTTTATCTTTTTGTGGGGGCTAAATTTCTATTTTTATGTTATTCAAAGTTCAATAATAAATCTTGTTAACCTTTCTCATTCACCAACAATAAAAAATAAAAATATAAGAAGAAGCTTCTATGAATGTATGATAATATCCTCTAATTAAAAAAAAAAAGGAAATTATTGTATTCCCATATTCTAATTAATTAATTATCAAATGCGATAAAAATCAACTTAAAAAAAGTAAAAAAAAAAAAAAAAAAAGCAGTAAGCAAGCACGTGTCGGTGGCGGGCTTTTGATAACGAGTTATAACAGACACACGAAGACAGGAACAACACAAGCGAAGGCAACAACAATATAGCAACAAGCTTCTTCAGAGCAACAAACTCAAAAACAAAATTTTTCCAATAAAATAAATAAAAAAATTAAATTAATATCAATCGAAAGATCAAAATAATTTCTCCGTTTGATCTTTCTTTGAAACCCTTTTGAGCAAACAGGGCAGCGGTGGCTGTGGCGGCGGCGGCGGCACTGGCGGGTGTTAGAATTATAGGCAGTGCAAACAAGTACAATAGTAATAGTAACAGTAACAGTAACAGTAACAGTAGCAATAATAATAAGAAGAAGAAGAAAGTGGAGAGGAAAGCTAAAGTGAAAGAGAGATTCATGGAGCTGTGGAACAAGATGATCTTTCCTGTTAGAAGAGTCTGGGTTGCTGTTTCTTCTCGTGTTAAAGCTCGCAAAAACGGTGAGTTTTGATCTTCATCATCACTTTGCTTTCTTGTTTCTTTTAATGGTTTTTTTTTCCCTCTTAATGATTTTTCTGTGTTTATGTGAGGCAGAATAGAAGAAGTATATTGCACGCTCTTTTCTTGATTTTGCTTCATGCATGTATATATGTATATTTTTTTCATTTTTCTTATGAAAATGGTTATTTTTTTAAGCCTCATGTAACCACATAATGATGATTTAATTAAGTTTTTTTTTTTATTTACTTGTATTATCAAACTGTTCCTGACCCTTCTGCAGGGAAAAAGAAAAGAAAAAAAGGAAAAAGAATTCCATTGTTGTTTGGATTGTTTCTAGCACTTCAATATTTTTCGCTCAACAAAATGGGTTCAAATCCAAAAATTGAAAGTCTATCAAATTTCAATAATAATTTGGTCTGGTCGATGATTTCAATATTTTTTTAATATAAAATTTTTTTTGGTCCTTGTAAATAATTTTTATCATTTGAAGAACAAGACTTTTTGATTTTCCATCATGTTTCGGCTCTATCTCTCAACTGATTTTTTATTTTATTATATTTTAACTAGTACTATTATACAATCCAAAACATATTCTCAAAAAGGAAAAAAAAATTGTTTAATGATCATTTCAATGAGTAAGCAATTATTGCACTAGCATTATTGCAAGCAATACTTCCTTAATTCTTTCTATACTAACAAAAGCTACATAGCAAGAAAAGATTCCACTTGCTGGGCTACATCCGCTAAGCTAAATCCACACGATGACAACAAAAGAATACCAAAATAATAAAACTCTAAATAAAATAATTAGTGTATGATGTTTTAGCAACACTTAATTGGAGAATTTTCATTACTTGAAGTCCTTAATAATAGTATTTAATCCACCGACAAGAATACTTTTTCTTGTTTATAGTACTAACAGGAAATTGTTTTTGGAAAAAAAAAGAAGAACGAAAAATCCAATTTGGATTCAGATGGATAGCTTCGCCGAAAGGTCAAGCTAGAGTGATAGGATCAACATCTTTTGTAGTGCATCTTTATACTCGAGTTAATTTAGAAGTAGTATGATAGTAACATCCACTTATACATCAAATTACAACTTTATGTAGATAAATATATAAACCGAAAGAGCTACTTGTCCTGTGGGGACCACTTGGGGCATCAGATACTTGTGCTGAACTCAACAACCTAATGGGATCTTATATCTCAACTACTTTATGATTAATGGTACTTAAGTTTCTTGATTTTCAGTAATTATAGATGATTGCAGTGATGTTTCAAGATTTGCGAATATATGTGAATGGAAAGAATTGCTTACTTGGTGCTCTCCTGATGGTGTTGTTTCTGGGCAGGTGCTGGGATTTTGAAGCTTCGTGATGACGTACAGACTTGTGAATATCAAGATGTTCAGGTGATGTGGGAAATGCTGAGTAGATCAGAATCGGAGATGATAAATCACAATCCTAAGCGGCGGCAAAGACCCTTTTGGAGAGTTTTGGTCTGGTCTAACCACGGTTCGTCAGCATCCTTCTCAGCAAAGCATACCTGAAGAGAGAATGCAATTCGATGCTATAAGAACAATAATAATAAGGATGTGTTGCTGCTTTCCTGCAACCTGACATGGCTTCATGTTGTTACAACCATTTGAGCTCACATTGCAGTGGCGTGTGTAGAGCTGTTGCAACTGTGTCCAAATCAGTGTACAATTAAATATGTATCAAATTTTCATTTTTGCGTTTTGAATCGCAAAAAGTGATCTGTCAATTGACAGTATCATTTTGTACATAAATGATACTTGGGTACAACCTGCAATCAAGTCATGAATAGCCTTTCTTTCTTTGCTCATGCACATAACTCGCGTGATGGATAAGCAATTGCTGTGTCACCACTGATGTGCTACTTCAAATTTATTAGCCAACTAACCACAATGATTAAACTGCATAGATTTCCAGAGTATTTATCAGGGTTGACAACATTCCAAAGGTAGACATCAATCAAATCCAGCAAAGGCATTTCTTAAACACCGGGGATGCAGGTTATAAGGTTACGACGGTACATATTACAAGCATACTTTCAGTAAACGTGCTAACTGCAAAATCTTGGTACTAATATCAATATTCGGATCCATTATCAAGTCAAAATACTCGATCCATAATGAAGTCAACAAAAAATATTTTGTTCTGAGAAATGCAGTAAGAATAAAGCTATGTAAAGTGAAAAGGATCAAAGCAATTAACACCCAATCCATCGACTAGATCTCTCAAAAGTAAAAGCAGGATTGGAATACAGTTTTAGATTTCTTTTCAAAATGCTCTGTAGATCTTTTTTCTAAAGTGCTATCCTAGATTTGATGGTAGATAACAAGATCTTATATATCTGAACAATGTCAGTTCTGAGACTGTTTATAGTAGCAAGGAGATACCACACAGAAAGCATCTTTCATTTAATAAAAGCAGAAACATCTCGCAATTTAGATGTAAGATAATTGCAATACAGATTCAAAAACGCAATTAAATACTTAAGCCATGAATATTTGCATGTTTCTCAAATTAGAAAGTGTAAAGCTGTGAAGAGCCATGAATTTCGTCATTAATTTGCACACAATAATAGATAACTGTTTGCAATGATAACATAAATATCAAGTAGAAAAAAATGAGAAGCTAGAAAGTATGAAAAGAACAACTCTTCTTCATTTTTTCTTTTCACATTGGACAAATCATCTTGCATCAGCCACTACAAACAATTTTTCTTTTTGCAAACTCAGAAAATTCTAATCCAAATAAGGATAGTATATGTTTGCTTCCATTAGCATCAAGCATTGAATTTTGCACTACTCTGCTAATGAGAAGACAATCAATAATCTGTTCATAACTCACAAAATTGCCCCTTTCCCTAAAGTTCTCACAAGCACGTGTCAACTGCCAGTGGACATTATTACACAAGTGTGAAGAGACCAAATTTTTTGTGACTCATTAATAGGTTTTCAACAGGATAACTCTGCAAGTATACATAATATACAATTCCAACTTTCCTGATCTTAATACTACTCGGCCCCAAACAATGAAGCAATGAGAAATTATTACTTATCTGAAGTGAGACAATCTTCCACAAAAAGATACAAGCCTTGATTATAAATTCCGGCACTCTGACTAGGAGGAAACAGAAAGAGAACTTTTGCAAAATTAAAAACATGGGAAGTGAATCAACATTACCTTACGATTATCTTCGATATCTTTGACATAATTAATTCTTTCTCTCTCCTTGACTACTGCATCAAGAAATCCTGATATCTAAAACTTCAAACAGAAGCAACGAGATGATCACTGAATTTTAACAGGATCGCTGAATTTTAACAGTTAAGGTGATGATCCAATTATAAAATATGAGAAGAGTCTGTCATCACAGATTGAACACTGATAACTGATTAGAAAAGGAAGATAAATCTTAACACTGATAAAGCAGTGAATGAAGCATTTAATTAACTCTGATACTCTCATATATCTCTTATATTTCATGTACTGCATACTTTGCACACAACTTTTTACCATCAAAGAAATGTTCAAGTACCAGTGCAATTTGGAACTATGGGCATGTATAGAATCTCACATAAGCATCAATTGTTCATATTTCCTACAAATAGATTCAAAAGTTAATATTCATCTTTCCTTTTCCGATGAGTAAAAACATTCAGCAAAAGGCATCTAGGACATGCCACCCAAATATTCAAATAAAGCTCTGCACCTGATAATTCAATCCCTTCAAAGAACCTCATATTCCAGCCCAACCACACAAGAAAAGCTCACCATAAGGGTTAGTCCCTGTATATAAAAGGAAAGAACTGAAAAGAGTCTTCACGGATTATATTTACATTTCCAACAGTCTAATTCATGATACTATTGAAAAAAAATTATAAAGATCAGCAAATCATTGTGTTAAATACTCAGAAAGAATAAACTTCATAAGTTCTAAAGTACCTTCTCAAAAACCCAAACCAGTGCAGGCAAGACCTTTATGAAGAACAATTTCAAATGTCTAGGTTACAGCCCACAAGCTTTATTGCCTACTTTGATGAGACCTGACAACATGAGAATTGCTCTAATAGAAGTGTCTTCTCTAAATGACATTCTCTCCTGCATTTATTTTCTCTTACTTTTATGTTCCCAGTACAACACAGCAACTTGAATCCCTTCAGATATATGTATTAGCACATGTTGCAATGAGTTTACATCAAGTATAATTTATAAAAGGACAAAAATCAATTGTCAATAAAATTGCTTCTCATCGCAGTCACAGAAACATATAGAACTGATAATCTGGAAAACTACTGCCTCAGAAATTCATGTATCTATATTTGAAGGAGTTTCCTGAAGCAAGCATAACAGGAAAACAGTAAAAAATGCAAACATCTGCACTAAATAAGGGTGAAAGTTGGCTCAACTAGTGAAACCAATTTTAGGGGTGCAAGCGGGCTGGGGGTTCAATCCCGCCCCCGTTAGGGTAGGGGAAGGGATTTGGTTTTAATTCATAGAACAAGAAAGGATATCAAAACTTGAAAATGATTTTTAAAAGAACATCATTTGCACTAATTTACAGAGCTGTAGTTCATTATGAGTAAAAAAAATGAAAGGAATATGAGTATGAATCTGTTCACCTCTGGATTCTATGCAAGCAAAC
Organism: Citrus x changshan-huyou; assembly: GCA_039657385.1. NCBI lineage: Eukaryota > Viridiplantae > Streptophyta > Magnoliopsida > Sapindales > Rutaceae > Citrus > Citrus x changshan-huyou. Next base: position 15,183,595 of record CM077547.1, on the reverse strand, counting down.
AACATATTGGGATATCCCTCACTGATACAACAACAAATGTTAAACTGGCACAATCTAGATTCATGATGCTGCCATTTCAACAAACTTCTCAGCATTCAAAAATCCACATGGTTGCTAGAATAAGTTCAAGTTTGCAATTACAGTCAATAAGAAATTTTTAACTTGAATGTAGCCCACTAGTTAAAAATGGAGATGGCACAATATCCCCATTAGAAGATGATAAGAATATCACCCTTCTTGCTTATGAAGTAGAACTTAGTTGATGGCCTCCTATGGCCAAACAATTAATTTTCCAAAAGTTTAAAATGTAAGAAGTAGATAATCCACAACAATATCATCCAAAAAATTTAAATGATGTTTCGTCATTCTTAATATGATGCCGAACACGGTGCGGCTTCAAGGAAGTATTATAGCAAGAGCTTACATCAGTAATCCATGTAGAAATAAATAAATATTAAAATTCACAAATAAACACCCAAACAAATGATACTAATTCTAAAATAGCACACCTTGAATTGACTGTAAAGTTGAAAAGAAAATCAGCAATAATTGTCAATTGGACATAACTTTTTGATATTGAGATCCAAACAAATTCTAAGTTGAAAACAGATACACACAATAAATTTTACATAATGCAATTTCACATTTCACCTTCCTACTCTGCTAAATAAATTATTCCTGCAAAACTTTTCTAAAACTAATTGTTTCTATAAGTTACAGAAAATGCTAAACATATGCAGTAAGTGAAAGAAAAATGACAAACTATTCTACGATACAACAAAGCAACCAAACACGGGTCTTCTTTTCTTCTTGTCCCTTTCATTGGTTGCTGTCAAGAGAGGTATTCTAGTATTCAGGAAGACTATGAGCTCTAATGGACATTATCATACTCTGATTTCTGTTCTCCTGGTAAGGAGAGATTTTATCTGGATGGCAGCTGATTGGATTAACAAGGACATGGACGAGCACCCACTGATTCATTGGCACCCAAGTAACACTGCCACTTTTGAGGACCCTTTCAAATGGTAAGGTCAAATTAATATCATATAGAAGACATCGAAATTCTCTCCAAACACATTATTCCTCCTGCGAATGTGTACAAATTTTCTCCAGTAGCAATGGCCAGGCTTCTCCAAGCTGCTGTGGTTTCAGCCACATTGCAACCTTGAAATCTAGCAAAGATAATGGGAAGTTGCATCTCTGTTCAGCCACGTCTTTTGAAAGCCTATTGCCATTTTCCACATGAAAGTGATAATCTGGCAAGACGCCGTTAACAAGCTTACCAGGAGAATGGTGCTTGTGGATTTTGTTCTCCACCAAGTCATGTCCGCGCCTTGTTCCTACCAATTCAATGGAAGACTTGATTAACCGCTTTAAGTATGCATTTAACCCACTGTTCAACAGATTAACACAGTCCATTGACACGCCTTCAATGCCATGAGCTGTGGCAATCTGCTGCATCTGTTCTTTCAGTGTATCGTTGTCAAGAAGTTCACCACTATCATATGAGCTTAAACATCGACCACTGCTTGCTAAATGCAGTGTTTGGCGGGCCCCACCTACACTAGATGGGCAAAGTGGTATTCCAAGAGGTGCTTTGAGTGAACTTCTAGCAGACAACTTTTTTCCATCTCCAACAACCAATACTTCCCTTTGTTCATTTGTATCTACTGAAATTATACTTTCTGCAGATCTTTTTATGTTAGTAGGGTAACAAGACATCACTTCGTCATCCTTATTTGCATTGTTTGAGATTAGTTGACAATGCTGCACCAGCTTATTTATTCGATGAGAATCCAAATCTCCATTATCAGAAACTACATTATTACCCGTAATTATTGATTGCTGAGAAGAAAATTCCGGCTTCCCATCAGACCCAACAGAGATTCCCGATCTTGTCCCGCAAGGGGATGATAGCAAGCCATTGTCATTCTTCCGATACCCATCACTCATAAACTCAAAACTACCCTCATGTCGAGTTGATCCTGATGGCGGGACTTTCGCACGACAGGCATTTTTCAAAATTGAACGAATTAATTGATTATGAAGTGTAACATTCTCTTTCCCAATAATCCTCAAACAGAACTTATTGAACTCAACCTTGTTTATCTTCAAACTCAATAACTTATTCAAATAATAAAAATACAGCTTCGACTTATCCGGCCCTAGTCTCTTGACCAACTGAGCTTTCAGCTCCACGAGATTGATCCGTGAATGTGGCTGATTTGGCCGTTGCATTTCTCACCAGCAAAAACCCAAATACGACAATTCAGTACACTACAAAATCCCTCCAACTAAATCATCAATTTTCAACTTTCTCCATTTAGTTTCGAAAAACCAAATTTGCTTTGCATTAGAATTATGCAAACTTGTAACTCTCACAAAACCCATAAAAGGCCAAAACCAAAAACTCTCCAAAATTCAGTCATTTAACAAAACTTGAATTCTCAGTTCAACAGAGCCAAACCCCTCCAGCCATATTTACAACCCCTTTATTTTATTCAAATTATCGAAGCTACAGCAGAAATTTTTACATAAATCACCAAAGCTCAGGGGCAAACTAGCTAATGGGAAATTGCATCAAGGATGGATTTTGATTAACAGAGATTCTAGAGAGAGAAAATGGATGTTCTGACCTGTTTGGAGCTCGAGAAAGTGCAAGAAAATTTTTCTGGGCTCTGATCCTTGCAGCATCTTGTTCTTGCATTGAGCTCGCTCTTTTGCTCTTATTTGCTCTCTCTAGAATTTCTTTTGCGTTTTTTAGTTCATTTTCAAGCCTCTTTGTTCTCAAATTTTCGATATAAAATCTTTGATTGAATGAAAAGATTTTATAGAAACAAACCCTCGTTCTTCATCTTCTTCTTGCGATACTATTTCTCCCTCTCTTGGTCTCTCTTCGTTTTTTGCTTTCTTTATTTATATTGCTCATTTTTGCAGCACAATTAATTCCCTTTTTCGAATAATTGATTTTGATTAAGTGTTTTTTTTATATTATTGTACATTTCTCTAAGATTAAAATTTGTGATTACTTATCATTTTGGGTTTCTTTTTTTGTTACAAAATATTACAATTTAGTACTTTTCGGTTATTTAAGCTTACTTGACTTATAAAATATTAATTTTATTCTTACTTTAAAGAAAAAAATACATAAATTCTAATTAAACCTAATAATTTTCACCATTGTATCTCAAAAATTTAAATAAAAATTTATATTTGCACATACAAAAAGAAAAAAAGAACTGTAACCTAAGGCTTCTCTACTGTATTTATTAAAACAATTTCTTATTCAATCAAATATCAATTTAACTCTAGTTATTAATTACCAATTAAAGTAAACAAACAAATATACATACATACATAGCCACTCGGCCAAGGTCGAGTGGTCAGGGTTGTTGGAGGGCAGCAGTTTGAACCCTCACAAATATATTGTGGGGGTATTTCTTTCCTCAATTAAATTTGAGTGAACGCAGTTTTCTTCCTTACCCAACCTCTACTTTTTGAGGGCATTGTGCAACAGTTGCTTGGTGAAGTTCGCACATTTTCCAAGCAGCAGCAACTTTAGTCTCCGTTCACTGCCTTCTATCTTCATAAGGAACATGTCATTGATCAACATCAACAACTTCTGGATGGCAAGCAAGGCATCTTCACTGCTCCTGGCGTTTTTCCCACATCTTCTTCATCACATCATCTGCAATAGTCCATTATTAGTTTCTGTATTTAGATTTCACACAGACATCTTTTATGCATCATTATGTTTATTTTGTTATGACATCTTGCTTTTATTATATATTTTGAGATGTGTGTGTGTGTGTGTGTGTGTGTGTGTGGTTGGCTATTTTTGATTTAGTGACTCATGCTTTGATGGTTGATATTTGGTTATATGGTTGATATGTGTGATGGTTTGGTGATGATTTTGATTTGTTGTTCTCTATGATTTGATTATTTAAGTGTAATGTTGTTAACGTGTTTCCTGAGATAATGCTTATTGCTAGAGCGAGGTTCTGTCGAAATTTCAATTCGGACAACATGGGTAAAATTTTTTCTCTTTTCACTGCATCTCTTTCCCTTCAACACTGAATTTTCTTTTTGATGATGAAGAGGGAGAATAATGTATTTGAACTTTGAACTTGTTATTTATTTATTTTTTTAAGAGTTGCAATTGAACTTGTTATTTTGGTTCTTTTAAAACTTATAAAATACTTAGGGGGAGCTTATATCTAGGGGGAGCTAATATTTTTTTTTTAATTATTTGCAATATGAATACGTGTAAGGTTTGTCATCATAAAAAAAAGAGGAGATTGTTCACATAAATATATCTATAATATTGATTTTGATAATAGCAAACAAGATTAAAAATAATGAAGTCTTTAAATTGGTTAGATTTCTTAGGTTGTATAATGTTTTGGACAAGATTAAAGTTTTGAAAACAAACAAATAACCGTTAAGTTTAAAACGGCAAATCGATAACATATGGTTAAGTTATTAACAACTTTTGAAAATTAACAGTCAACTGTTTATGAGAAGACGACTAACTGATAAATTCCAAAAAGGAATTTATCTTAAAACAACAAATTGATATTCGTAAAACGGCAAGCCGACTTCGAACAGTGAGCTTCTGGAATTAAAAAGCTAATTGTTATGCAAAACCAACAAGCCGACTTCGGTCAGTGAACTCTCTGGAATTAAAAAGAAAACCAACAACTTCAAACAGTGATACGACAATTCAAATTTTAGTATAACAGTTACTTGGCACAAGTTAGAATGGCAAACCGACTGGGGTTAACGAAGATCCGATAATGTCCTGAAAGTTGTCTATATAAGTGGTTATGGTCCCCAAGTCAAACGTATCATTCTATTCTCTTCTGACATCCAATCATCAGAGAGAGAAGTAGAGAGAATTAAAGGACTCTCTAGTAGAAGAAACGTGTTGGTCTAAAAGGCCAACCACACAACTCCAAAGGGCAATTAAGCATTATGGATTCATGTATGCTTCCGCATAATTTTGTTATTAATTCTTGGTGATATAACATGAATGTTCCTAGGTTATAGGTGATGGGTTATATAACATGAATGTTCTTAGGTATTCATATTTCAGCCCATCATAAAAATAGAAATTACCCTTAAATATCTACACATTAAAGACTCACACCCTATTAGATACAATGAAGCTTATATTATCGTAAACCTTAATAGATCACTTTTAATTGAGTTTAACCTTATATGACCATCCGCAACACATAATTATTCATATATAAGCCCAGTTTTGGATTAGGGATCCAATAATGTTGGATTAAAGATCCAACAAAATACCCAAAGGGGAAGTGCCTTCTTTACAATTTGAACATGAAAAATTGTTGCTGAAAAGGTTATCAAGCAGCTACTATTTGATTCAGTTAATCCTAGAAGTCGAGGTATTCTTATCAGTAACAAGTAGGGGTGGGCATCAGTTCGGTTCGATTTCGGGATAAATTTTCGGTTTCGGTTCGGTTTGAGTCCTACATTCAAAAAATCCATTCGATTTTAAAAAAAAATAAAAATTGAACAGGAACCGATAGTTCGGTTTCGATTTTTCAGTTCGGTTTTAGTTTTTCGATAACGATTCACTTAACGGATCGAATTAACAAATTGGTTTTTCAGTTTATCTTAACTTGCACACAAGGCCTACTATAATCAATCTATAATCAACAACAAAAATGTTTTTACAAATTTGTATAAGAAAAAAAATTGTAAAATTTGGACTAAACTGAATAATTTTCAGGATCCTTGTCACTATTTTTAATATCAAAACCTTTGGCTCAAAACGTAAATAAAATAAAATAAGTTTCTGCGTCATAATATAACTTATCAAAAATATAAGGATCAGAATGTTATCTTGCCTTGTTGATTTTTGGTCAAGGACCCTTTTGAAAAGTTTGCAAAACATGTTAGGCCATAACAGAATTTCTATATGCAAATATTATCTAAATATTGGGTCATACTAAAATTTTATAAAAGAGAGGGACTCGAATGATATTATCAGTTCAGTTTGGGTTTTTTAAAGTTTGATCCGAAAACTGAATCGAACCGAACTGAATGGTTCAGTTCGATATTTCTATATTCGGTTTTTTAAATAAAAAAAAAAACCAAACTGAACCGAATTGTTTTGGGGTCCGGTTCGGTTTTGCCCACCCATAGTAACAAGTTCGTAACTTAGGTATACAAGACGTTCTCTGTATCTCATTCATTTCATCTATCAAGTCTATATTATTTTATATATACATTTAAATATATTATATTTATAATATTTAAAAAAAGAAGTTCTTCAATGAAAAATAAAAAATGAAGAAATTATATAGTAATGAAGGTTCTTAATATATAAGGTCGGTTGTCAAAGAAAATCTTATTTAGATTGCAAACGGCTAGAAGGTGGATAATGAGAATAGGTAAGAGGGAATTAGAAAATGAGAGAGAAAAGGTGCAAGAAAATGAGTAGATGAGTAAGAAGAATATATAGAGAGTAGATGCAAAAGAGAGAGACACGGGGCAACAACATGAAAATTGAATGCAAGTCTATTTATCTTTGTTGCATTGAATTTGAAATATATTTCTTCAAAAGTGTTGAATCCAATTTTTGCAATTCTTTTCCTTTAAAAACAAAAATATATGATAAGATTTAACATCTTATGTAAGAATATTGATAAATCAAAAATTTTTGTATACACCAATTGATGTGGCACAACTAAATTAGTTAAAATAATTTATGTGGATTTCTAAATATTTTGATTCAATCAATTGATAACTAATTGATGTGGAACAACTACATTAGTTAAAATAATTTATGTAGATTTCTGAATATTTTGATTCAACCAATATCTAGTTATGCTATAATGGTTTGTACAAAAATTTATAACTCTATTATTACTCATAAAGGTATAATAACCTCAAGATGTAGTTAAAGAGTTTTAAGTCTTGAGCTTTTTCAATATTCTATAACTCGGTTACGTATCTTCATTTTCTAGCTCTATATTGATGATTATATATGAATTTTTTATAGTGTTATATTTATAAAAGGACGTATATAAACATGATTTTTTTGAAAACAAGATCTAGTTTTCGTAATGAGCTCAGTTCATTAATTTGAAATTCTAACGAAAAAGGCCATTTTAACATATGAAAAAACTTATGGGCATTATAAATTTATAATGGTAGGTTACAGGCATTGGCCAATTGTTAGAAATAATAATGTAATTTTAAAAATATAATGCTGCCAAATCGCTATTAATTTTCTGTTTTTAAAGTTCTTAACAAAGATTTTCACTTTATCTTCTTAATTAATTAGAAGCTGTTGGAAAAAAAAAAAAAGCCAATGTCCATGCAATTTGGTGGAAATAAGGGAAATTCCTCGCAACAAATCAAGTCTCTCCCATCAAATTTATGAAGGAGACTTGATTTGCTGCGAGAAATGCCCCCCTACTTGTACTTGATCAATTCCGCCATACAATTTCATAATCAAATAACTACTTAAATTTTCATATTTAAGATACTTATATTAGTGCATATGTCTAGTATTATTTTAGAATGCAATAAATGATTTTGGGAGTGTTTTGTTATTTGTGTCCATTCATAAGTTCTCAAAACAACAATAATAGTGCACAAAAAAAATGCTAATATTGCGAATCTCACATTGCTAACTAATAAGTGTTCAATTCTTAGCTGCAGTACTACGCTTACAAAATTAAGAAGCAAAATTTTTTTTATTTATAATTGATGTGTGTCATTACAACATCGTTTTGTATAATAAGTATTAATTTTTATATTATTTATAATGACATCTCTCATTGTATCAAATGAATATGCAAATTTTTATATCTTAATTCTATATATGTATAATTTTTTTATTCTCAAAAATAAAAATGTAATTAATAAGACACATTATTCATGTACATACTATTACATAACCCCCCAAAAAAAAGTGATGATAGAGTTGCAAATTCTTGTATAAGTTTATTTTGTACAAATTGATGTGGGTCATGTGGTCTAAATTTATTGGTTGTATGAAAATAGAAAATATTAAAAATAAATTATGTGGACCAATAACTATTTAATCCAACCAATTGAATTATATATACCACATCATAAAGAGTTTATAACTCTATCTATACTAAAAAGAAAGAAAATCTATACTTTAATTGCCTAGTTATTTTCATCCATATATAGAATTGTCCTTGCAAAGAAAGAAATCTAATATTATTATCATCTTTATCCTTGTTTAGTTCTCTTATAAAACAGTTTAATTGTAGTAGTAGTGTTCTTATCCCATCTACCCTTTTGTATACTTGTCCTTATACTTCTTTGGTGGTTTTTTTTTAGAGTCCAATATTAGTTGGCCACTAATAATTATAGGCAAAAAAAGTAAATAAAAAACTTGCCAATTATTGTCGGGGCTAAAAAAAAATTAGATATATGGATTTTTTTAAAAAAAAATTAGATATATGGATTTTTTTTCCTCTTTTAGTAAGCATAACAATATGTGTATATGAATCAAACCAAGGTGTATGCCTAATGATTATAGCTACAATATGGCATGCTGATGACAGGGCTCCTCTAAAAGGATAGTTGTTGGAGTTTTTCGAAAGGGTGATAAAATTTTAGTACCAGATATTATGTGTGTTCTGGAATCATTTTCCTTTTTTGAAATTGGGATTACTCGAACGGTCAGCTATTGCATTGATATTTGATATAGTTTGTCAAGGATGAAAATCTTATGTAGTGTATTCTGGCTGTTTCTTCCACATGCTCGCAAGAGTTAGTATGAGAACTTAAGTGAAGAAGCCGATTGCTTTCGTAGACATATTTGTTGACAAGTTTTGGTTACTCCATATTATTGTCAGCGATTGGCCTTCCTTGCTGTAATTGGCACTAAAATGACTCATAAATCATTAGCTACTGCTAATTACATCTTGTTCCTGAAAATTCAGCAACACCGGCAACTTTTACTTGTTTATGTGAGATTTATGGTTTGCTTGTAGCTTTTGCCGCTTCGGCTACATAAATTCTAATTTGTACAACTTGCACCATTCTTTCCAGGAACTCAATTGATGTTAAGGTTAATTACTTGATTAATGCTCTCTAGATTTTTTTTTGCAGTGACTCAAAGTTTGTTGCAATGATAATGATATTATAGTGACTACAAAAATATGTTCATTTTGAGTTTTAATATTTCTGGAATTCATGGACAAAAGAAAGAAAAACACCCTACAAATGATAGTCAGGCAAGTTTAATTTGCTCCGAAATAACTGAGCAAAATTGGAAAGAAAAATATACATTTGGACCAAAAATGGATTTTCATTATCATGCTTCTTTTATGGGGCTTCATCCGAAGTAAATTTCAATATTTCATCATTTTCGGGAAACTATACTGACAAGGGATTTCCTAAAATGAATGAAGATATTTTTCAATTTCAATAATTCCAAAAAGCCAAAAAGGAATATAAAACCTAAGAGCTTAATCCTTCTGTTCTTCTCATTCTCCTTCTTCCTAAGGGCAAGAAATTTACCAAAAAAATACTAATGGCCTCTTTTTAACCACCTGTTTTTTCACTTTCCCTCAAATTCTGCCCTTCAGAAAAATCTGGGCAAGAATCCAGCGACAACACCAGATGCACGAAGCCAATCGAGTACCTACAAGAAGATTGAGAGAAATTTGCAAAGATCAATTTTCAAGATTATCCGAAAATCAAGAGATGTAAAAGATGTCCAATCCAAGAATTCAAGAATCATCATTTCACTAGTGGAACGTATAAATTGCTTGTTATTTTCAGTTCCTGATACAATCACCGACACGAGTGTACCTAATTTTTCATAACATTTGCTCCCTTTCATACAACAATAAATGCAACCAATAAAATGCTTAATCGTTATATTATAGATTTTAAGTACTAGTATGCTATAGGTTTTAAGTACCTGTAGGTATGATGCACCGCTAAGACCTCATCTTTTAATCACTTTGGAATACTTTTTTGGGGTCAAGTTGTCCACTACAATAACTGGAAGGAACAGCAGATATCTCCTGTCTTCCTCTCCACTCCTCGCCAGGTTTCAATATAATGGGCTTTTCCACACAAGCAGCCTCTACACACAGCATATGTTTGTATTCATCATCGCCAAAATCAGCCATTGCCTTTGCTTTCTTATCCCAAGGATTCCAGACCACTGCAGCGGCAGATAATTATGATTATGAACAATACATGCAATTGTGTTTTGCAATGCCATGCCAATATATTGAAACATGTAAATCTATATTCACTTGGTACAAAAATTTTACAACTAGAATCGTTATCATCAGAATTAGATATGGCTTCAAACATCAAGCATAATCTCTTTTTTTTTTTTTTTTTTTTTTTTAAATTGTGTTACAAATGATGACCCTGTCCCACCCATGAATGGATTACTGTTTGCAGAAACACTAACCAGAGGCCAACATAAGAAGAATATATGATACCAATGTGCATTGCAATGTACCCCCCGTTCTAAATATAAAATGTTCTATCTCCTCACAATGATGATATTTGTATGCATTAACATAGAAATAGAAAACTAAAAGGCAAATGAACAACATAGTCATGGCTAACTCACCCGCATCTGGAAGTCCATCCTTCCGCAATACGAAAGTCCGTTTCCTCTCATGATCTAGAATAGCTATTTTTGTAGGTGTACTCAGATATACTTTGTCTACCTTTACCATGAAAGCAATTATTATAGTTAAAGATAGAAGAAACATATATTACACAAGTGCAATTCTACTGTCATCCAGATTAGAGCAGACACTAACTTCTGATTCAAATGTTATTGCATCTCCTTGTTCGGTGAATCGCTCTTTATCCTTCAAGTTGTCCAGATAATCAAGCGTCTCCAATCCTTCTACTCGCACTTCACTAAAACAAGAAACCCCCCAAAAAAAGGAGACAATGAAATATAAAACAGGAAAATTAGGTAAGTGAAGAATACATCATTAGTCAAACAAAACTTTATCCACAAACTTTGGGTCACATCTACTACAATTTACAAATGCCCTCGCATGATTTTCAAAGATAAATTTTGAAATTTTAATTTCATCAAAGCCCTTAAAAAGCAAACTATGATTCAAGGAATTATTTTCTGAGAAAACGATATTATGGAAAATTAATAATTAGAGAAATTTACAACTTTTTTGGCAGCTCTCCCTGGCCACTATCTCCATCCGCATCACTTATGGTTACCTGTAAGACACGTTTCTCTCCCATTTCCCACAAAATCATTTTTCTTCCTAAAATTTCATATTTATATTGCACATATGTTTTAGTAGAGTCTTCCCCAACAATCATACCATCGTATATAATAATATGTCTAAAGATGCCCAAATAATGTTACTTTCAATCCATTTTTCCATTTAAGGCTTAAAATAAGTAATAATTAAGCTCCTCGTGTCTTGATGCTTTCCCAAACCCATCATTCTGAAATTGATTATTAATTTGAGTTTTCTCTATATTTAGCATTTCTTTGGGTCAAAAAGTATAAATACCATCACTTCGTAGGTTTGATGACTTCTTCCCTGACTTTTTGATCTCCCACAAATCTTATCAGATATATCGAGATATCAAAGAGAAATAATAATTAACCATTAAGAAGGGTAAATAATTCATCACAGTAAATAAAGTTCATAACAATCAAATACAGGCACATCCCCTTTCCCACCAGCATTCTATTAGGATGAGTGAGCAACCAACATTTGTACATGTACTACTGCCAACAAAATAAAATATCAGTTTTCTGGCAGAAACTCCAATTTTACTTGCTATAAAAAATAAATTAGACCAAAATTGCAGGGCTCATTTTCATCATGATAAGATAAAGTCTCTGATAAATAACAAAAATATAAAACTTCTTTACAAAGCCTGTTATATATATGATACAGAACACAATTCCAGCAGGTGTACTAGTATCTGACAATTGTTTTAACACTTATTGATGTGCCAACAGTCATTTTTTGCAAACAAAGTATATGATAGAATGTAAATAACAGTTTCAATCAGAATGAAAATCATTAACAAATACTTGAAAAATTCAACAGTTAGACAAGAGTTCAGAAGATTAGCTAAAGAAAGATCTCACTAGAGAACCTGATATCAGAAACAGCAAAATAGGTGTGATAGGCAAATGTGAACGCAAATGATTTTCCATCAGTGTTTGTGTTTCTGATACGGGATGTCAACATCAAATCCCCGCCAGGTCCAAGAGTTATCCTTAGACGAAACTCATATCTGCAAATAGTTATCATTTAATACACATCGGTGGACTCAAAGGAAAGATACAGAAAGCGAAAATATACAGATATGCATTTCACTTCAGACGTACATAGCAAGCTGTTAACATGTTATAACAAACTCTTAGCTCAATCTAATAAGATCTATTCCCTAAACTTAAAATCCTTAGCCACAAATAAGAAAAAGATGAAACTTACTCTTTTTATTTATCACTGTTATATTATTTTTTTAATAAGAGACAGAAAAATAAAGTATATTAATGTGCAAAGTGAAAAATGAGAAGCAAAAACCCAAAGGTGTATGAATACAAAAACTACAAAATAAAATAAAAAATAAAAAAAATCTTGCATTGAAATAAAAAACAAACCCTAACCCCTCCTGTAAAACTGTTCTATTGTTCACTTACAACCGTCTCAAAACCCCTTCGAAGCCAAAAGTAAGAAAGAACAACTATCTTGAAAATCTTTTGCAACAGAACCCCAAAGACGAACTTTATTCTCTATGCTGCTGACTTACTTCCGAATTAAAAGGACTAAAGGAATTGACCAGTCAAACATTCAAACTGAATTGACCAGCAACTGCCAAATTAGAGTCATGCACCTGTGAGGCCAGATCTTAACTTCTTCTTCAGAGTGTTTAAGGATTAAATCAACACAGGCCTGGCTGGAGCTATTTGCGGAAAATGGTGGGGGATCAGGATCAATGCTCCATACCCTGCTTCTTGCAAATCCATGTTTTTCAAGGGAACCGTGATTTGCAAACTGCATACATCAAAAAAATGTATTTCAGAAAGAAACAAATAAAAATGGAATCAGAATAATAGCTTAGCAAAGTGAAGCACATACTTGAGGGAAACATATTGGTATACCTCCACGAATTGGCTTTGGATGCGTAAAAGTGGCCTGCAAAAAGCAGAAATTAATTTTACAAATCAGAAAAATAAAGGTGGAAACCCTGCTAATGAGGAAAGCTCAGAATACAAGTTTGATCTGAAAGCATCATTACTGCCTACAAAAGTGATCTGAATACTAAGAAGCAGACTGCAATATTAGCAGCAGATGTCAAATAAATTTTAGTAGTCATACACATGCTTAAGCATGATATAGATACATAGAGTTTAGGGTTGTGTAATATAAAGCTGTGTCCACATACATTAGTAAGGAAAATTTTTCAAACCCCCCTTCAAGGATGCATAAAAATTATAAATAGGGCTTCCTGGACACTTTGAGAAAGATTGCAAGTGCACACATTAACATAAAGTATTAAATTCCTCTGCATGTAAGTAGAGAAGAAAACAAAAATAACGAGAAAAAAAAAAAGCAGATAACGGGAAGCAGAATCTTTGACACACAAATTTTACAAGTGAAATTTTGTAGTTGGCAGCTGGTACCCTCCGTTGGTTTTGCTTTTTTTTCCAATACTTTAATACATGAATCTTTCAGTGCCATATAGCTCTCAAATATGTGTTCCTTTTACGTAGTCTCTCAAGTCCCTCCTAGCTAGCAAAAAAGAATTCATTTTACTCAATCTGGCCTTTTATTTAGGTTTGAAAATTTCAGGAAACTCGCCACCAGCTCTCATACATTACAAATGATTACTACTTCAAATCCTGTAGTGTCTCTAAATTCGTCAATTTTCATGTTTTTACATGCCTACAGTTTTACACATGATAATATGCACACATGCACTGTGTGTATGCAGGTGCGTCCTTCTCTCATCAATTGTTTTTCGTTTATACATGTCAGAACCCAGTGTACATGTTAGAAGCTCAGCACTCATGCCAATTTACATAACACAGGCAATCACTAGCACAACTACTAGGTCAAGATAGAGTTTTAGTTTCGCTTTTGGCTCTTAAAATTGCATATTCTTACAACAAAAGGAGAGTAAAACAAACAAATAAATCAATTAATGTGGTCCTTTATTGAAAAGGTTCTTACAATAGAAAAACAAGTTAATTAATGCCGTACCTTGCTACTAAGAAAAAGCAATTCTTCCCCATACTCGTTCTTCCAAGATGTTACTTGTCCCCCATAGAGATATATCTGTAGTCAAATCAAAATGTTTAAAATGAATAAAACTAAAAAGAATCAAGCATAACAATCAGAGGCGGTCAACCGGATCAATAAAACAAATTATTGGCTACCTCAGACTTAGAGACTTTCTTCAATCCAATCAACGTTCAATCTAATTATGTACATGACTGCAGTGTAATTGGTAACTGTTACATTTGGCATTATACTCATCTTCTTCACAAATTTTTTTATATTCAATAGGATAAAAGTTATTTTTTAAATTTATGTATATTTTACGTTTAACATATAAAATAATTTCTATTTTCTACATGCAATATTAAAAATGATATTAACTATCAACACACGCAAACAAACAAACAAACAGTTAATTCAGATCTAGTGGAAACGAAAATGAAATTTTAATAAATTGGATTAAAATTTAAGAATATATGAATAAATACGAGAGAGATTGGTAAGCGGCAAGCGAGACCTCAGCGGAACAGCCGCGAACTTCGCGCAAAACGACTTTTTCGAGGCCGTTAACGCCTTTACAATGCTCGACGAAGAGCTTCTCCCGGCAAGGAGAATTCATGTTAGTTTCGGCGGCCGAGGCGGTGGACGTGGCGGTGGAGGTGGTACTGGATCGAACCGAAATTGATGAATCGAATCGCGCGCCGGGTTTTATACCCGAACCGGATGGGGATAGCGAGAGAGAGAAGCCTTTGTTTATTATTTTTTTCATTAGATTTTGCGCTTTTTTTTTTCTTTTTGCCTTTTGGATAATCCTTTCTTTTTCGCTTTTCCTCTTTTCTACACTTTTTTTATAACTCACTCTTTTTTCTTTGAAATTTTTTATTAATCATTAAATTATTAATATCTTTAAATAAGTTTTTCAATTTTTTTGAATTTTATAATTAGAGATAACTCCACTTGGAGGAAACTCTGTCAAACTGGTAATCTAATAAAAATTAATTAACAAATAAAAATATTACGCCATAAAAAAAAAAAAAAAAAAAAATATATATATATATATATATTATACTTTTAGCATTATATGAGTAGAAAATGGGGAGGCTAATAGAGGGGTGAATAAAAATTATATAAAAATAAGGGGACATACGTAAAATGCGAGTTTGACCTATTTATTATAAATTATTAAATAACATATACATACTTTCTAAAACAGTTAAAAATGATACTTAATTAAATAATCAATCACATCAAATCAATGTATGTTAGAGTTTAGTCACATTTTTTATTAAAATTTCAAATATATTCTTATCTTTTCCCAAATTTCAAAAGAGTCTTCAACTTTATACAAGTAGTGAATTAACTCGATATAATTGCTCATTAGATAATTATGTCATAAACAAATTGACAGATCATATAATTAAAACCCGACCACAAACATAATCAATAACCAATAAGCTAGTGTCATAAAATACTACCCGTTTGCACTTGTATTAAATTTAGCCAACTCAAAACTTAAATTTTTTATGTTAAATTTATTAGTCGTAACAAAATTCATAGACCCAAATATTATCCAAATATAAATTTATCCTATAACATATGTGACTTATGATAGTTACAAATAACGAATGTGTAACAACAATGTGGTCCAAATAGCATGAAAAAGAAGTTTAAAATGTAAAAAAATAGTTGATTAATTGATCTAATTTGGTAAGCCTTTTGAAATGTGCCTTCAGGTGGAAGTGAGCTCTCATTTTAGGCGGGAAGAGGCGGATATTTTACCAAACCCCTTCTCCATTATTATGCTTTGCTGCCAAATCTCTCTTTCACACACACACACAGAGACAAATGGAGGGCATCATTCCTTTTGTTTACAGGATCATTATTCAACACAGATCTGCTGCCGCTGGGCAATCAACAATGGCAGATTCTTGGTTTAGTGAATCACCTACATTGCCATACATGAGACTGCCCGGTGATTCAGGATACATGGGACTCCTGCCAGAACCTACAAATAGTCCTTTGTCGACCTCTCGTCACATGGCCTCTACAGGGTGCTTATCTGCTCTTTGTTTTCCTACTTCTCGCCGTGCTTTTTCCTGACAGGAAATGAGTTGAGCACAAAATTGATTGTAATTATAATTGGTTGCTTTGTAAGGAGCAGTTTCTGATCTTTTGTGTTTTGGTCTGGATGAATAAAAATAAAAGCATAAGCTCAAAACACAGGGCATTGCACAAACAATTTTCTTGTGTACTTAAACATGCTTTGAGATATCCGAAATTTGTTGAAAGTTATAAAGAACAATGAACAAAGAACTAAAATGATCTTAGAAAAAGTCTAGGCTGCTGATTCATAAACTTTCCAAATGAGGGCAGAAAATGAGCATCAGTTTTCCAAGTTCATCTGATTGACATGCATTAATGCAATTTCAGAAATGTAGGTGTCATTTGGCACCAAATGCCACTAAAAATGCACAAAATTTGCATTGGCATCTAAAAATGAGTACGCGGAATTTCGGGTTTTATGCAAAGACAGAATCTCAAATTTCAGCAAAACGGTCTTCTCCTTCCACCTTAATCAGCAACTAAGATCCTCCACCCAAATGCAAACATGGGTGAGTTGTGGAGTCCAAGCGAACTTAACTACCATCAAATTTTCCTCCACCTCCACTTAACCTACTCCATCTCTCTCTCTCTCTCTCTCTCTCGCTCTCTCTTGCAGCAGATCACAGCGGTATAACTTTACAAAATATACCAAAGATCACCCATAACATCCAAAGACAGAAGGATAACAAAATATGAGAGCAAAATGATCAAAGAAAAGGAAACAAATGTGAACAGAACAAATTTTGTATAGAAATTTATCTTGAAATGAATTAGTAATAAGGAAAAACTTAACAGATCATGCATATAAGCTTCTTAGGGAAGTATAATTTCCTTATAAATTAAAGAACAAAAAATATGAGAGACTACAAAGCAAACAGTAATTCCCATGGCAAAAAATGTCATAGAGAAAACCTCACTAAAGCATTGTAGGATCATTAATTACACCCAAGAAATCATCCTTTATGGTGCCAATACAGAATGCAAAAGGAACAAAGATAAAATAAGCAGCAAGGTAAATGATTAAACTATCAAATTTATGGACTATTTATACTTATATATACTCGTGAACTCCACTACCAGAAAGATGAATTATGTTCAGTCATACATAGGTGTGTTAATATTTTGGGATTTTGTATCTTGAGCTCCGTATACAACCCCAACTAAAAGAAGTCAAATCTTATTTTGGGCATGAACCACAATAAATAAGTATCAAGATTGAGGAAATTTTAAACTGCACCTACGCAAATGCATCCAAAGAACTAGCAGAAATGAACATGGAAATATGTAATATCTTGGGTTATATGAAAGTGAACATAACCCAAATGAAGAAATCAGGCTGAAGCAATCGTTTGTATTTGAAAATTATGAGAAGAGAATTTGAATGAGTAAGGTTCATTGGATTAAGTGCTTACAATTTCAGTAACATCCACTTGAGTCCCAATTATCTTCAACCATAACTCACAGTCCTTTTGAATCTTAACCTGCATGAAGCAATTCTAGCTTACATTTGTGCGACTAGAAAATTAATGGGAACTAATTTTTTCTTTCCAGATATTAGTTAGAAACTGATACATACTGATCCATCAGAGGTGGTATAACTTGGCAAATCTCCAGTCTGGAGTTCCATGTCATCAGGTATCAACTAAAACACATAAAAGTTATATTAATACAGATGTCAGAAATCATAATAAATTATAATTTTTTATTCGATCCTGATGCCTCTTGCAGGCAAAATGATCACTCTACCATATGAGCACTTAAAAGGAAAGACTTAGTAGAGGTTTCTTCATTGAAGAAAGTCTTTTAGCCAGGGCAAATGGATGCTTTTTTTTTCTACAACAATGAAATGTAAAATTAAAAAATTTCTAATCTAAGTGATTGTTTGATATAATTTGTCAAATAGTCATAAGTGCTTATTTAATCGTACAAACTCTTTTTAAATTTTTTGTTATTGTTTGGTTATTTTCTGAATAGAGTTTTTGTAGATTAAATGAGTTATTTTGCCTCTACTAATAAAAGCTCAAATTTTGAATTTTTGGGAGTAGAGATTGAAAAGTATTTATAAAATGTTAAAATATCTAAAATTTATTTTACTTATTTAACAATATTTTTTCATTCTTTGATAACACTACTTTAAAAAAATTTATAATTGTAATAAAAACTATCATTGCCAACTAAACAACTAAAATTTTCATGATAAAGGCTCCAATCGTAGAAGCACTGCAAATGGAGCTAATTCCTAAAGTTCTTTGTCACTAGAGTGCAGACACACAGAAAGAAGATGCGGGATATGCAGCCGTCACCACAAAGATCTGTATGTAAAACATTAAACCCAAAAGGAATCAATAGTTGTATGTCAATCACTGAAGTTTGAACCAAAACTAAAAACATCTTACATGGTTTGACACAAAAAATTTGAACAGCCCCAGCTTCAGCTAAAAATCCCATCTGCCGAAATTCCAAACAGTCACACAACAGAAACATTCTCAACAGAATTGCATCTTAAACTTCATAGCACGCATAGAAAAATGCTACCTTGTTCACCATAGTAACACCAGCTCCCAAGATTTCCCCTTTAAAGGGTCGGAAGACAATACACTGGCATCTCACCAGAAAAGTCACAAGCACAGTCCCATTTCGAATCAGCCCTTTCCCAATGCTCTCTGCACCCGTAATTGCCACCGCAAATCCATGCCGACCACTGCAAAAAAAATCCCCATTGCATCAGCAAAACCAGTTTGCATTTCTTTCTTTGGGTTAGATTTGGCTAGAATTTGCGATTAACATCGCCTACAGGTGCCCTCAACATCTTTCATGAGTTTGGATACTAAGTGATCGCGAAAGGTTGTGACCAAAGTGACGTGGGTGTCGTTTTCTGTCCAAGAGAATGTGGAACGACATCTTTTAATTCTGAGTTTACAACAATAAGAGATAACTCCCGCAGAAACTTTAGGCTGCAAATGAATCAAACTCTGTTCTTGAATGTGTAAGAAAAATTTCATCTTTCAACTCCGTTTAGGTCTTAACATGAACCCCTATTATATTCAGCATTATGCTTGTACATCAAGTGAAAGTTCAATACGATTAATGGAAAGGAATGATAAATAAAATTAATACTGAAAAAGTATAGAAAATTAGAAAATGAATAGGAAAAAAAAAATTAACACTCACCAAGCGCTGAGGATGGGAAACTATAAGAGCAGAGACTGCTTAGGGCTTGAGGTCTAAGAGATGAAGAGGAAACAGAAATGAAAAAAGTTGAGCTTTTTTTGTTTTTCAAAAGAGTGCTGCAAAACGTCGGGAAGGCTGAGAGAATCCTGAGAGAAACGGCAGTTTGTGCTGCCGTTTCGTTCTCTCGTCCCCTACGTGATCTACATTTTTCATTAAGAGAAATGAGTAATGCCCATGGCCCCATATGAAAAAGCAAAATGAGTAATGCTATCAGTCTCAGTTCTGTCAGTCGTCAAGCTAGGCAGAAAAGTCTTTCATCGTAGAACAAGGCTATGCATAGCTAGGCCGCGTCCTCCTTACTTTATCAAGAAAGTCTTGGCATCACTCCTCTTTTGTGCTCCCGCCTTCCTAGCCTTATGGTTACTTTTCCTTCTTTGCTTGCTTGCATGGGCAGACTGTCTTGCCCAGAATGACTGGAATGAGAACAAGGGACTGAGACTGGGCTTGCCCTACCGCGGCTCCAACCAAATTATGGTGAATGAGCTAGTCTTGTCTTTTCTGGGTTCACTAGCCCCCACGTGAAAAAAACAAGCGTATTAAATATCAGTTTTTCCTTCTTCTCTTTCACAACTCCTTTCTCTTTTCACCTACAAATTCAAAGAGTTGTTTACCGATATACCTTGTTCCTTAATTGTTAATGGCTATCCTGAGGGAAAAATTAGGATCTGCTAGTACATTTTCCCTCGTCATGTATATCCAAACTAACTCTAGAGGGATAGTTTATGTGCTTAATGCATTAAGTAATTGGTAATCATGTGGTTTCTTTCTTTTTTTCTTTTTTCTTTTTTTATCTTGAAAGGGATATTTACCTAGTTTCTTACTATGTTTACCGATATACTTTGGCAGCTTGACATCAAAGTTGCTCCTGGATCCCATGCTGATGAAGAATCAGGTAAAATTGCTCAACTCATATAATGCCTTTTCCTTTGTACTTGTTTTGCATCTTTGTGAATCCGATTGAATCTTCTCGAAGAATTCAAGGAGTTGGAGTTCACGTGGGGGCCAAAGTGAAAAGAGAAAGGAGTTGTGGAAGAAAAGAAGAAAAAACTGATATTTAATACGCTTACTTTTTCACGTGGGGGCCAGAGGCATTACTTATTTCTCTTAATGAAAAGTGTGGGTCACGTAAGAGGCGAGAGAACGAAACGATAGCACAAACTGCCGTTTCTCTCAGGGTTCTCTCAGCCTTCTCGATATTTAGCATTTTTCTTTTCAAAAATACCCTAGAGATAGATATTGGGAAAACGGTCACTTCATTTTATTTTTATTTTTATTTTTTACAAAAGCTCGTTTCTGATTTATCCTCAAAAAAAATAGAAAACATCTATAAATCCTCTCTTGATTGATTTATTTTTAAAATATCAATTTGGAAAAATTATATTAAATCGTAATGATTCTCTAGCATTAGCATATCATTGAACCAAAATAAATACAAATAAATTTGAATTCAGCTTCAAATTTAATAGAGCCAGATGTAATTGGCCTGTCCTATTAAAATAAATGGTACAAGCATAGTAGCATACAACAAATACATAACCATTACAAGATACATGTATATTATTGTTTAAACAATGTGAGTACTGTACATCCTCAAAATTCTGTGTTATCTCTTTGTTATTTCAAAAGAAAGGAAAAACAATCAGGATTGAGTATTGCAAGCGGCATTTTGATTTTTGAACTACCAATAATCCCCACATGAGCAAACACCATTACGGAAATGGTGAAACCGGTTAACATCGCGAACCAGAATCTCTTTATTGGCAAACTTGGAAATGAATTTTGTAAAAGAATGGCAATCCTCACATAACCTCAAGTTCTTTGTGATCCGAATTGTCTCCCCTTTGCTAGTGTTTATGAGTCCAAAAGCAACTGCTAGTTTTTCGCTATGGCCTAATACAATACGTTCCTTTTCTTCTGCATCAAGGTCGTAAAGCACAACTTTGGTTTGTGGCACATAGCCCTTCTCCTTCATCTCGGCTGACAGATTGATTAACAGTGCATGCAGCTGTTCAAACTGCGGGTGGAACTCATCAACGGACACAAATGAGTACATTTTCCTCTTAACTTCAATCCTACTTCGACCTGGGACTTTCTGCAGACCCCTTGCTTCAAGAAGCCTTTTCACTCTTTTTACCTCATCCCACATATCAGCTGCTGCATATACATCAGCTAGAAGTACATAATTCCCTGCATTTGTAGGCTCAAGCTCAAAAAGCCTTTTGCTTGCTCTCTCAGCAAGCTCAACATTACAATGAATCCGACACGATCCAAGCAATGAACCCCAAACCTTAGGTCCCGGTTCAATTCTCAAATCTTCTATAATCTTGGCTGCTTCTTCTAACTTATTAGCACGACCAAGAAGATCTACCATACAAGCATAATGCTCCACGCTAGGACGTATCATATGCTCTTTACGCATAGATTCAAATAACATCTTCCCCTCCTCAACAAGCCCTGCATGACTGCAAGCTCCCAAAACACTAACAAAAGATATAGGACTCGGTGAAACTCCATGATAAATCATCTCTTTAAAAATTTGAATTGCTTTCCCTCCATATCCATGAACCCCATAGCTTGAAATTAAAGAATTCCAAGAAACGACATCCCTCTTATCCATATGATCAAAAACACATTGACCTAATTCAAGCTTTCCACATCTCGCATACATTGTCACCAATGCACTTACAACAGGCAAAATAGAATCAAGACCCCTCCTTAATATGTACCCATGTATCATCTTCCCTTGTTCTAAAGCAGCAAGAGCCGCGCAAGCTTGAAGCACACTAACCATAGTCACTGAATTCGGACATAAATCGTGAGACTCCATTATCATTTCTCGAAAAAGCTCCAACGCCTCAAAAGCCATCCCATTTCTAGCATAACAAGCAATCATAGCACTCCAAGAGACCACATTTTTCACAGCCATCTGACTGAAAACGAAACCAGCATACATCACACACCCAAACCTCGCATACATATCAATCAAGGTAGTCATAATATGCACAATCCCATTATACCCATGTCGCAATACACTCGCATGAATCTCCTTCCCATGTTTCAATAACGAAAAGCCGCAACTCGACGCGACACATGCCTTAAGCACATAAGTATAAGTAAACCTATCAGACCGAATCCCAGTCCCAGTCCCATTCATTCTCCGATACAACTCCAACACCTCCTCCCCACGCCCCGCCAACGTGAGCGCACGAAACAGCGCATTCCAGACATAAATAGTTCTTCTCCGCGTTTTATCAAACACATGGCGTGCATCATCGACGGAGTCAAAATGGCTGTAAACATTAATAAGTTTGGTCACCAAGAACGGGTCCTGATCAAACCCATTATCAGTAAGGTGGCTGTGAACGTTTAGGGCGTCGGATAAGGAGTTGTGGTGGGTGCAAGAGAGGAGGAGGAGCTCGTAAGTGTGCTGGGTCGGGTTCGGCTCGATGGAGAGGACATCGAGGGCTTGCCTGAGGTTGCCCTGTTTGCATAGAGATTGAATTAGTTCGTTTTTGTTTCTGCTTGATAATGAAGTGGGAGTGGTTGAGGAGTTTAAGGACACGCAGCAACAAACTGAGGATGGTTTTGGAGGGAGATGAGCGATAGAGTTGGTGTGGTAGGGAGAGCGGAGTAATTGAGGAGTTTGGGGAGATTGAAGAGCCCACATGAGTTTGCTTTTGATGTTTTGTTGCGTAAACAGCGAGTTTATATATATAACAGTGTTGCTGCTATTTTAGTCGGCCTAGCCGCTCTCAAGTCTCAATCTTACAAAGGCTCTGTGGGTTGTTCTCTCAATGAGAGAATGCACTTTGCTTTGCCATGCTCACCATTCTATTTGCTCTACAAAAAGGGGTATACTTTATCTGCCCAAATAATGATATGGATGGATATATCTCTTTAAGCTTTAACAATAGGCTAGTCTAGCCTACCCTCATGATTAAAATGAAAGATGTTAGTTTAAAAAAAGTCTAATCCTTCAAATTAAGGGTTGGGCCTAACCCGACCCTTATTGGATCATGCTCTGACTCAAGCTGTATTTGAATCTGATTATAATTCCTGTATTTTATTTTTTAATGTTTATATCAAATTTTTCATTCTTTATTAATAATATTGTATTATTATTGTTTTATTCTTATGTCAAATTTGGTTGTAAAGTATTTAGTAAATTATTTTTATTTAGTTTTAATTATAATAAAATATATAACAACCTAACCAAATTAACAAGCAAATAAATCAAATACGAAATACTAAACTACTATGAAATAGAGAAAAATGTTAGTGCAGTAAGTTGTAACCACGTGTGTGATGTGTGTGTTTTAACTTTTAAGTATTATTTTTTTAATTTTAAAAATTAATTTAGAAGTCAAAGATCGAGTTGGACCTTTTTATCATCCCTAGTTAGCACACATTTCTTAGTAGTAGTAGTAGTTTGGAGAAGAAATGAAATATTAACAATAGAATGCCACATGTCAATATCACTTAATGATGGAAAAAGTCATTGAGAGAAAGCTAACTCAAACTGAGTATACTAGGGATCAAAATATTTTGTTGATTTCATCATACAGGGATAGAAAAGTAGGGGAAAATGTCCAAAATATCAGGCACGTGAAGTATCATATCACTAAAAGAATATTGATTCCTTAGTTGAAATGAGGAATCAATGAGTAGATATTTTGCTGAAAATAAAAGGAAATAACAAGCTGTTATGCCTACAAAAAGCCAAAAACAGCCCACCAAAATAGTCAGGACCATTTGGCATTATCTAATTCGTCAGCCACTAGAGGACAATCTCTACAGGAGTATGTTGGACCAGGCAGTAGAGTCCAACACATGTAGGTGTGGACAAATTGTGTAAATGATGCGCTAACTTATTCTCCAAGCATGCTCCAAAGGGTCCAAACGATCATATGTGCAAAAAGATAGAAATATCCTTATTGAGGTAGCAAAGAACACCAATAGAATTATGCCAGGTGGCATGGTGATAAGAATATCATTGGGGCACTCTATATAAAAACACTTTGGTTTTCTCTATCTAACTAAGTCATTCTAAGCATAACGTATACACCATACAGCAAAGGCTCCTCTTTAACTTATACCTTAAAATACTAGCTAAGTAACCCAAGAGAGTGGTGAATTGGGTTTTCTAAAAATTATAAAGTAATTAAATCAAAATTCAATGCAAATATCTAATAAAATGAAGCAAATAACAAACAAATAAATATAAACAATCAAAATGTAAAGAGGGAAGGAAAAGGGATTCAAACACAAGATTTTTATGTGATTCGGCAAACTCCGCCTACATTCACGCCTTTAAGCTCATTGGGTTTGAGGATTTCATTAATCAAGCCTTACACCCTATGACTTCAAAATCTTTACAATTGACTTTTAAGATGTCAATCAACCTTTACAACAAGAAGTTATTCCAAATCTTTTAACTGAAGTGTTTCTCACACTCTCAAACACTTAATTTGATGTTGAAGTGAAGAATATACAAACTTTTCTTTCACACAATGTATGAGTTTTCAAATGAAATCCCAAAGTGTGATCTAACAAGTTTTAAGCACAAGAGATGTTGAATACACAATAACAAGCCCAATGATGATTGTAGAATCCGTTATAATTTGAATTTGATTGAGCCTTAATATAGTTGGAGGAGAAAACTAGTTGTTGTTGACTTTCT
Organism: Citrus x changshan-huyou; assembly: GCA_039657385.1. Classification (NCBI taxonomy): domain Eukaryota; kingdom Viridiplantae; phylum Streptophyta; class Magnoliopsida; order Sapindales; family Rutaceae; genus Citrus; species Citrus x changshan-huyou. The sequence goes on along the minus strand of CM077547.1, from coordinate 15,158,311 downwards.
GACATTGTTTAACTGCTGTCGACTCACCATTTTGACCTTGTCCAAGTTACCGTTATGCTGAAATTTGAATAATCGGTTCATCGTTTGGAGTTTTTGGTTTACCATTAAAATTTCATAAGCTAATATGCTTAAAGTCAGCTTATTGTTTACTAGTAATCGATTTGTCGATTAATTCCAGTAACCCTGCAAAGAGATATCAGGTAACCGTTTTCAGTAATCGGTTTACCATTTTAAGTTAAGTTGCTCTTTCAAATTTCTCGGTTAACCATTTTCAGTAAATAGTTCACGGGTTCCAAAAAATTTGCTCTCTGGAATTTATCAAATTATCATTTTCTAATAAACAATTCATCAATACCTTTCAAAATCAAAATTATAAAACTTTCTTAAGAAAAACAATTTGCTGACTAGGGATTAACGGTTATCCATTTATTTCCATAATCTTATCCTTGTCTAAAAACTTCACACGGCCTAAATTTAATCAGTTTTAAAGACTCCAACATTGTTAATCCAATTTGTTATCATCAAAATCAATATTATGGGAATATGTATGTTAACATAGCTGCCACCATTGTAAAGAGTTAGCAAGCTCTTAACATTGAAATAGCCCCAAAACTTATTTAAGCATTAGAGTTTGGTCACCAGCCACCGTTGGATCCATCTCTAACTTGTTTTCTCTATTTTTGCAAGATAAAATAAGCTCTCAGTATTACTTTTTTCTAGATCGTAGCTTGACCCAAACTTTATCATTTCCACTATTTCTCAAGCTCCAAGGAAAGTGCAAACAGACAATTCACCTTGGCTACTTTAAGTATCACTACTCCTTTAATTTATAAATTTATTATGTTTAGCTACTCTTTGCCTAAAATCTAGTTAAAATAATTAGCGTCGTTTAGGTAGGAGCATATAAAAGCCTCCTCAGTAGGGGTGGGTAAAATCAGGTTCGGGTCGAGTTCGGGTCAACCCGATCGGGTTTCGGGTTGTTCGGGTTAGATAAGGAACAATCCGAACATAACCCGAATTAATGATCCGACCCGAACCGACCCGAACTATCTTCAGGTCGGTTCGGGTCGGGTCATTAATTCGGGGTATGTTCGGGTTGGATCGGGTTGGATTTAAAATGGGTAGGATTGAGTTTGGGTCAATTCGGGTCAGTTCGGGTCAATTCGGGTCAATTAGGGTCAGTTCGGGTCGATTGAAATCGGGTCAGTTCGGGTCAGTTCGGGTCGGTTGAAATCAATTAATATTATTTCAATTATTAACAATTATCAATTAATATTATTTCAATTATTAACTATTATTAACAATTATTAACAATTAACAATTAATATTATTTCAATTATTAATAATTAACAAAATTTTTATTATTCGCTGACTAACACCATTTTCATATATTCTTTGTGCTTGATTGTTAATTTGTTATAGTCTAATTCGCTAAGGAGAGCCAACGATAAAAAATTAATAATCAATGAAATAAAAACAAAACCCACCAAATCATCAATCATCAATATTCAATTCCTTTTTATATATGACAAAAAAATAATTTCTGATGAGCTCAATAATTAACAAAATTTCCTTGATTTTATTACTAATATTTATAAATACATAATTAGTTAATTACAACAATTAAATAATAACCATTCACAAATTACTCAATTACATAATAAAGTAATAAATTATTTAGCATATATATAATTAATTAATTATATAGTGTATATATAGTTATATCTTATATAATATATACCATGAGGTGTGAAGTCGTGAACTGAAGGAAAATTAAAAGTCTGAAACGACTTGGGAACTTCAATAAAGTTGAAGCCTTGAAGGCTTGAAGCTTGAAGCTTGAAACTTCAAAATGGAAGGTGGAAACCGGAAAGCTTCAAAATCGGGTTCGGGTGGAGAGGATTCGGCCTTCAAGCAGCAGATCGGTGGCCACGGCTCACGGCTGGATGGACGGGATTTCACTTGGCAGCAGATCGCGGCTTCACTTGGGAGTTGGCAGCAGCAGATCGCGGAGATGCGGATGGCTCACGGCTCACGGCTGGTTGCGACTTCACTTGGCAGCAACAGATCGTGATTTCTTCAGCAGTTGGCAGCAACAGATCCGTCTTGTGGTGGCTGGTTGGTGGTTGCAGACTTGTGGGTTGCGGCTGCCTTGTTCTGTTGTTAAGTTGTTTGTGTTTGTTTAGTTGTTTGAACTTGTGAGTTGTGGCTGACAGCGTGTGTATGTGTGTGTGTGTGTGTTAGGTTTGCGAGTGAATTGTTGAGACTTGAGTGACTGTGCAGCGTGTGTGTGTGTTGTGCAGCTCGTGTGTGTTTTGTTCTGTTTTGTTCTGTTCTGTCATTCTGTGTGTGTGCTGTGCAAGTGTGCAGCTTCAGCTTGTGACTTGTGACTTGTGTAGTTGTGTTGTGTGTGTGCAGCAGCCAGCGTATGTGTGTGTGCTGTGCAGCTTGTGACAAGTTGTGTGTGTGTGTGTGTTGTGCAGCAGCCGAGCGAGCAGCGTATGTGCGTGACTTGTGTAGTTGCTGACTTGCTGTTGAGTGTTGACTCATTGACCGTGCCTTAAACTGTTAAAGTGTTAAACATCTTCTTCTTAAATTTGTTTACTGCAAGTTTGCTGCTACTGTTAGTGTTAACTTAACTTGAAACTTAAAAGTTTGAAACCATTGCTCTGTGTGTGTGTACAGGCAGTGTTAGACACTTAGACTGTGAGCTTACGTTTTTTTTTTTTTAGAACCCGATCGGGTATTCGGATCGGGTCGGGTTTGACCCGAACCGATCACAACCCGATCGGGTTTGTAAATTTCAAACCGATCGGGTTTCGATCCCGATCCGATCCGACCCGAACCTGAAATTTATCGGGTCGGGTCGGGTCGGGTCGGATCGGGTAAAATGCCCACCCCTACTCCTCAGTGTTTGCCAAACTAGTCGTTGAGTATGTTTGCACAAAATTTGGCATACTCTCCAATGATATGATGCAAGATGCGAAAAAGATAGTGGAATGAAGCAGCAACTATCTCAAAGATTCAAAAATGAGAACAATTAGGCTTAACAAGGGCAAGTTAGTTAAACTATGTAATATTATCCACCAAGGTGAAGAGCCTATTTCTCAATGACATTTTAAAGATCTCGTCTATACGATCCTTCGAATTGTGGGTTCTTAGGTACTAGAACTAAAAGTCCTCCCAATGTTTCAAGATACTTTACCAACGCGAGCTAAAAAAATAAATCATCCTACACTTAGAGATACTCGAATGAAGCAAGCTAAGGAACAAATCATTGGGTACCCAATCCAAGTTTTAATCTGCGTAATAGCCAGGGTACCAATAAGCATACAAAACGAACTGGCAATGATCTCTGACACAAGGTTGATGCCAAAAGGTCTTTCCAAATGATTGCGACATCCTCAGGTGCACTTGGGACATATTACAAGTTCTTGCAAAAAAGGAATATTTGAAAATTCAAGTAAAGTTCCTCCCCGAAAAGAATAATGCTAGTGCTCCAACGCCAATAGTGTATAACTTGTTATTCACCTTGGATATTCAAACAACAGCTCTCTCAGAGACATTGAACATCCCTCAAATACCCTAGTATTTGGGTACCACTAATCTATTTGAGCACGTTGAGTTTATATTGAGATTATATGCTTATTAAAGATGTTGAGGAGAACACTATATGTAAAATGCTCTCACACACCCTCACATAACCTGGCAAGTCACGCTTTAGATCTTTGAAGCCAGGCAGCGTATTCTCGTTAAACCAGTTGTTAATGGAATTTATTCATGAATTTTATTATGTTTCCTCTAAATATAAGGCATTTTCCAAACTTGTTTTTATCAAACAAGCAGAGTAAGAATCTCTACCCAATTATGTAAGCCATTTCCAATAAGAATTGTTGCAAACCGACGCACATGGTCACTAGCAGACATCGCTTTTTATCATATAGAGAAGCTACTCTAGAGCTTTGTAACAAATTGAGCGGACAAAAAAATGCCACTTAAGAGGTTGGAAGACAAGGTGAAGGTCATGAAAAATAAAGAGAAGCCTAAGGAAATGGAGGTGTCTCAACCAAAGGTACCTCGGGTAGGGATGGCAACCAAACCCGGACCCGAATTGAACCCGAAAATTTGGTCCGAGTTCAACCCGCACCAAAACAATTTTTATGTGGAATCTAGATTAGTTTTTTAAAACCCGCATATTTTCGATCCGAATCCAGGTTCAGGTGAACCCGCAAATCCGAAACCCGGATCCCAATATTATTTATTTTAATATTAATTTTTTTAGAAATTATTAAATATAAATAGAAAAATTAAAAAAAAAAAGAAACCCTAGCCCTCTCAATCTCTCATTCGTTCCTCTGTCAATCTCTCTCAGACTCTCACTCATTCCTCTCTCGATCTCTCACTCTCTTCAACTCTACTGCAATTTCTCTTCGCTCATTCTCTCATCTGTTCTTCTCTCAATCTCTCTCACTCGTTCCTCTCTCAATCTCTCTCACTCTCTCTTCAACTCTTCTGTAATTTCTCTTCTTCATACCAGATCCTTCGTGGCATGGCTGTTATCACTTTCACGGTGCGGTTGTGTTCGTTTCATCACTCATCAGCATCAGCATCAGCATCACTCATCTCATCTCTCACTCTGTCGCAACCAGCAAAAAGGGGTGGATTTCGCGGCTGTGTTCTGTGTTCATCAGCATATACTTAAGCTGCCGCTGTGAATATTTGTGAGTCTCGTCTTTTCTCTTTACAATTGATGCTCTATTACGCTTTGATTATTCCCTCTTTGCAATTTAATTATATTGTCTTTACAATTTACGTGTTGTTATGCTCTGATTATACTCTCTTTGGAATTTAATTATATTGTCTTTGTAATTTATGTGTTGTTATGCTCTGATTATATTGTCTTCGCAATTTAATTAGATTGTGTTTGCAATTTATGTTCTGTTTTGCTATGTTTGTAGTTTTAATATCTATACTTTGTAACTTTAATAGCTAAACTCTGTGATTTTTAATATCTATACTCTGATTTTATTATTTATAGTTTATTTATTTTTGAATTAATTTTTATTGTTGCTGTTAATAGAATAGAAATGGTATCTCTAAAATATTTATAGCTTTTACGGTTAAACATAGCATATAAATTGGAAGAAGTTGCTGGAATTAATTATGTCTTGACATAATTTTTGTAGAGTGAAAAATTGATATGGAAAATGAACAAATAATCGACTTGGATGCATGTGAAAAAAGTGATGAAAGTGTTTGTGTGAGAGTTAGGACAGAATCAGAAAATAATAATAATACAACTATTAAATTAGAACCAAATTCAACAGCAGCAGTTCAGGGGAGTAGTCGTGGTCGTAGGGATGATACTAATCATGTCACTTCACAAAAAATGAGGTGGTGGTGGTAGAGTAGTTTCTGATGCTTGGAATCATTTCAAAAAAGTTAAGTTGGGTGAGGAAGTTCAGGCGATTTGCAATTATTGTGGGTTAGTTATGCAAGGACATTATTTGAGGGGTACTAATCACTTAATAAACCATGCTAAACGTTGTCCTAGAAGGTCATTCAAGAATGTACAGCCAATGCACCTATCTTTTTCTTCTAAAGTTGATGAAACCACTTCACTTAGTAATTGTAGTTCTGAATCAAAATGAGATATAGTTACAGTAAAGCTTTTTGTGGCTAAAATGATTGTATTATATGAGCTCCCCTTGGCATTTGTTGAGTACGTTGGGTTTTATGACTTTTTGAAGCTACTCCAACCTTCTATTGAGACTATTAATAGAAACATCATCAAAGCTGAAATTTTAAAGCTTTATGATGTTGAAAAGAAAAAGACAATGGGTATTTTGGAAGCTTGTGAGAGTAGAATCGCAATTACTACAGATATGTGGACTACTAGTAACAAAAAAAAAAAAGATACATGATTATTACGGCACATTACATTGATAGCTCATGGGTGTTGCGAAGTCGTATTATGAGGTAATATTCTTGAAACTTATTTGTTTTTGTTTAAGCATAAATTAATGTCATGTCTAATATTTTAATTATTTTTTCACTTTGTTAGGTTTATATATGTGCCAGCTCCACATAGTGCTGAGGTAATGTGTAATGAGTTATATGATTGTTTGATGGATTTAAATATAGATAGAAAGTTGTCCACTGTAACTGCCGATAATTGTGCTGCAAATGATTCTACGATTGCCTTGTTGTTGGGAAAATTTTCTACTAGTTCAATGATTATGGGTGGCAAATTCTTTCATATGCGTTGTTGTGCTCATATATTGAACATGACCTAGAGATGGTTTATCTGTGATACAAAAAGGAGTTGAGAAAATTAGAGATAGTGTTCATTATTGGACAACAACACCAGCTAGAGTTGAAAAATTTGAGAATGCAAAAAAAACAATTAGGTATTAAGGAAACCAAAAACTTGGTACTTGATTGTAAAACTAGATGGAACTCCACTTACTTGATGCTTAGTACTGCATTATTGTATAAAGATGTATTTGATCATTTAAAGGAATGTGAGAGAAATTATACATATTTACCTAGTGAGTCAGAGTAGAATTTGTCAAAGCTTATGTGTGAGTATCTAAAAAGCTTTTATAAGTTGACAGAACTTTTTTCGGGGACACGATATCCGACATCTAATTTATCTTTTGCCAAGATTTGTGAAATTAGATTGTCAATGAATGCATGGTTGCAATCACCAATTGAGGGGATAAAAAATATGGCCACTAGGATGATTGCGAAGTATGAAAAGTATTGAGATGTTATTCAAAAAGTTCTTGCAGTGGGGACTATGTTAAATCTTAGGCGTAAAATGTTACTGATTAACTTTTTATTTTCTAATATATATGGGGGAAAAGTTGAATCCGAAATTGAAAGAGTGCGTAAGTTATTTGTTGATTTAGTGCATGAGTATAAAGTAAAGCATCTATCAAATTCAAGTGGGGGGGTTAATGGTGCTAATTCTCAAGCTGCTACAGGAGGGGATTCTATTATGTTGGACTTAGATTTGGATGAAATGGCTGATGAGTGGGCATTATTTAGAAATGAAAACACACAGAATACTCATTCCAAATCAGAATTAGAGATTTATCTTGCGGAGAGTACTTTGCCTTCAACTAGTCAATTTGACATTTTGTCATGGTGGAAGAATAATCAAGACAAATATCCTATACTTGAAAAGATCGCAAGGGACTTTTTGGCCATTCCTATATCAACAGTTGCTTCGGAGTCCGCTTTTAGCACTGGAGGTAGACATTTGAGCCCTCATCGCAGTAGTCTTCACCCATCCACAGTGGAGGCATTTGTGTGTACTCAAAATTGGTTTTGACTTGAACAAAACCTAAAATGTATGAAAATTTTATATATTAGAATCAAATTATTTGTGGTATTGTTCTTATTATCAATTTATCACTAATTGGTTGTCTTGTTCATTATGTTTATGATTTACACATTTTTTGTAGATGGAATTCCAGAGGAAGCAATACTTTCTGCTCAGCATTTGATTGATGAAAGTTGGATGAGTGAGCAACAGTCAAATGAAGTGGACGATTGAGAGTTTAGTCTTTAACACTAATGGTTTGAAATTTGAATTTTAAATTTTAAATTGTAGAATTATGTTATGGATTTGTATTTGTAGATGTTTATTACTTTGTGTTGTATTTGTTTTAGAACTTGGATAAGTTGTATGTTTTGCATTTGAAATTTTGTTGAACTAAACTAAAGCAATCTGGTTATGGTGTTTGTGTTCTTTTTGTTTTCCATTTTCCAGCAAGTCAGCAACTTAAGTAAAGCAATCTGGGTTCAAAACCCGAAATCCTGAAACCTGAATTTTTCCAGGTTGAACCCGAACCAAACCCAGATTGAAAAAAATCGGGTTCGATACGAGTCTGGTAATGAGAAATTTGTGTTCGGGTTCGGATCCGGAATGGTCAAACCTGGACCCGAAAATTGCCATCCCTAACCCGGGTACGTAGCCTACCTTACCCTACCACCTACAGTCGAGGCTATAACGCCCCTAAGTTATCTCATGCGCCATCATATGTCAAGTCACCCAGCCATAGTAAAAAGTTAGACCTTAAACCCTAATATATGCAGAAAGGCACATTACACATTACATATTATTTTCTGCTTTCTTTTTACTGCCCTGGACAACATGTAAGTAGTGGCGTCGTCTCTAAGCTAAGAATGTAGAAATATTATGGAAATGGGTGATCTCATGGGTTAGTTTTTCAGTGTCTTATTACTATAATGACTATTTCAATTATTTATCTAAGGGTTATGATTTTACTTGAGTAGATGAGATTCTGATTTCTTATCAATAGTCACTTCATTAGGTTTTGTAGCCTTTTATATGGTTACTGCTACTATGTTGGAGTAGGTTTTCAAACTATGGAAGAAAAACATCTTAAGAAAGTAGAAATATTGACAATGAGGAGTGTTATTTATCTTTTTGGAGGCAAGGCACTACAAACTAGTTTGTTGGCACATACATGTAGCTTTATTTGTCTAATGAAGGATAGTATTAATATGAATAAGAGGGGTATGGACTTGGTTGAAATGGTCTCTTTGTAGTCCATTAATTCAGCCATTTTAACGGGGTTTAGAGTTCTTGGTAAAATAGCTGCTAGTGAGGACAAGTTAGAATCAATTGTTATATATATATATATATATATAGATATATATATAGAGAGAGAGAGAGAGAAATGTTCCAGTTCGGAATTTTAAAGTGCGGGACAGTGCGGGAAACCTTTAAAACCGAATGATTTTAAATTCTTAAAACTGTAAGCCTTTAAAGTCGTGCGGTTTTAAAGTTTTTCCAGACTTTCCCGCACTTTAAAATTCATGACCAGAAAACTAATATATATATATATATATATATATATATATGTCTAGGAAAGTAGAAAAGAGAGAGAACACCCAAACAACTTAGAGGAAAAAATTTAGAATATAGTAGATAAACCAATATCGAGAATGAGACATGGTGCTCTTTGTGTCCCACTGAAAGAAGTAAAAGAAACCTTAATTAATTTCGTGGAAGGTGAAGTTATTGTTTGCATGCAAGCTATATATGACTAAAAATATATAGCTTGCATGCAATTTGTGGTGAAGTATTGTAACCATCAAGTTTCTTCTTCATGCATTGAATCATTTACAGGTACTTCACATGCATGCTGGTAAATTTAATAGAGCTTCGTGCGAAGGTGGATAAAAAAATTCTGAGAGATCTTTAGAATTGTCTTTATTCAAACCACTAATTTAAATCCTGGAATTTTGATAATATTATTAAGGAAAAAAAATAAGTTGAGTATCTTTTTTTTTTTATTCTTCCAATTATCTTAAAGCTCTATGTATATATATATGACAGACAATTGATGGTAATTAAATGTAGTACTCCCCATGAATGCAAGATAATCCCACCAAAAATCAAATCGGTGCGAAGATCACAAATTTTTTATTCTTCCAATTATCTTAAAGCTCTATGTATATATATATATGACAGACAATGGGGAGTACTACAACCAATAAAATAATATTTCCAATTTCCAATTCATAATTCCTTTTCAAAATCATCCCTTCATCGGTGGCCCGAAGATCATGCCGGCCCACCAATCCCAGCAGTTCAAATATTCCAATTAATTATCAGATAATTATTCATTAATGCTAAAAAAAATAAAATCAACGTGTGTGGTTAATTACAACCGGAAAATTTTGCAAATGCACAAGTTAGATTTACTGGCAAATAAAATCCATGTATTTTTTTTTATATATAATAGTTTCTTAAGTAAGGACATAGTTTCTCCTTCTGAATTGAGTAGGTTCCAAATCCCTAGTGGTTTATATGTATATATATATATATATATATATCCATGTATGTATGTATGTATGTATGTATGTATGTATGTATGTATGTATGTATGTATGTTTATATATATATATATATATATATATATATATATATATATATAAAAACATACATACATACATACATACATACATACATATATACATGTATATATACATATATATACACACACTCTCTGAAAATCTAATATCCAATGGTGGAGTTACATGCTTATCCATTGTGACGGTGAACTCAAAACTAAATATTATAAGGATAATTTGGTCATTTTCATAGGGTTATCAATTACTAGACCTACTTGATATAAATGGACAAAATATGTCCTTATTTCAAAATATATATTTTTAGAGGTCCAAACGCTAGAATTATCTCTCACACACATGCATATACACTAGAAATGTTCCAATTCAAGATTTTGAATTTTGTTATAATCCGAAAAGGTTATTAAGATATATAATTCAATAGTATAATGGCATAAAATTCGCATATTTCTTAACTATTCTTGATGGATCTTTAGACGGTGATATAAATAAATGAATTCAACTCTTAATAGACCACAAATTTTATTATATATGTAGATTGTAACAACTTCAGAGAAAAAATAATAATAATAATAGATACATACATTGTATTAAGAATGGTATATCTCAAGCAATTTATAGCCATGTGTACGGCTGCGGTGGAGCCTATCGTGGGAAATTTCAAGCAAGTGAATTGAGTATCAGTTGCTCTTGTATTTGCACCCTTTTGGCGTTATGGGTAATAACTATTTGTTATTAATAATGCAGTTTATAAATATTCTACTTGTCTATCACAAAAAAAATCGTTACATATAACGCTGATGTAGTGACTGCAAAATTAAAATTGTTACCAACAACGAAAAATTTATTACAGTTAATCGGTGCAACTGATAGCACCGTAATAAACTATGGCCATGATGATCCCTCTTTTTATGAGCCTTTGCTATTGTATAGCATGAAATCATCCAAAAAAGCCTTAAACTGATAGAAAATGAGCTCAACGTGTATTATGTATAAACGTGTGAATTGATTATGCATAAAGAGGAGTTGTAAAAATATGAACCACATATGAGACGATACTCTTTTTTTAACTATTCTTTCCATGGAATCACATTCACATCAAAATTGACTAAGATCAAAATCCAAAGACCGTAAAACTAATCACATTTAAAATAAATAAAAAAGCAATATAATAATTATTTTGTGCGATGCATTCAAATTAAATATTTAAACATGTTTAAATTATATAAATAAAAAAATAAAAAGGATATTATTATTTTCTCACCAAAGTTATTCTTACACATCATGTCAGTACTACAGTTTGGTAAAAACATCATTTTACCACCAAACGTTTAAATTGTTAGCATTTTCTCACCATTTCGTTAACTAAATAAAAATTATGCTGACATCATAAGGGCATTTTGAACATCACACGCGAAATCAAAACGTTGTGTTTTGCAATTGTAAAAAAACAAGCAATTTGGACATGGAAGCCCTAGAAATCAAAATCAACCCCCTCTCTCGTTTCTTGTTCCATCTTCGCCCTCTCTCGCTCACTGTCATTGACCCATATCTCTCTCTCTTGCAGCAATGTCATCTTTTGGGAGTAATTTTGTAATTAAATCGTTTTTTGTTGTTCTTCCTTTTTAAAGGGTAAAATCATCTTTTACGCTCTAGGAATAAAATTGACTTTTTATGTATTTTCCGTTAAATATTAACTAAGTTTTAACAGAATGGTAGAAAAATGCTAACAGTTTAAACGTTTGGTGGTAAAATAATATCTTTTACCAAACCGTAGTACTGACATAATGTGTCGAATAACTTTGGTGGGAAAATGATAGCATCCCAAAATAAAAATTATATTGCATCACAGGCAATCAAAAAATATGCCTTCTTTAAGTTATAAGTACATTTACAAATTCCTGAGCTAGACAATACAATATAAAATTCATGTACACTAATAATATCGTGAAGGAATATGCGCGCACATCGCGGGCATCACTAATTTAATTAATTTCCTTACTCCTACTACAAATTGATACAAACCCATTATACAAATAACAATCCGCTACTGATGTCTCTTGAAACCTTTTTTTTTTTACTTTACTTCCGTCATTATCATAAAACTTAATAATTTGATCTACGATGATTGAGGTAGCGGTTTGAAACAGTATCATACCTGAAAATGATATGTTAGAATCTACATTTCGAAGCCAGAATGAGTAAAAGGGCAAGTGTGTCAAAACGTAACCTGAGGATTTTCTGTTTTATACTTTTGGAGCTCGTCTTGGGCACATATGAGCCTAAATATGGCAAGCCAATATTCTGCGGGTTAGCACTTTGAAAGTACCCTTTGTGTCTGTGCTTGTGTGTGCTTGATAAAGCATCTATGTTTGTGTATGTACATTACATCAAATTTTACCTCCATTGCAAATCAGTTATTTCGTGAAGCAAATCCTTCTCCCTGTCATGAGCTGCTTCTAGCTGCAATAATATGAAATAAATTGTTTACTAACTTGAAATTACATACCAATAAAAAGTAACTGAGTTTATTCACGTAAGTTCTACGTTTACAAGATCTCAGTAGAGAATTAGAAAGGGGGAACTGAATCTAAATGCGGTTTGAATTATTGTATATCCATAATCGATATAAAGTAGAAGCAAAAGGGCACTATCATCAGTGAGTGTAACCTTCTATAATGAGCTTTCTGAACTTTGTTTATGTCCCAAAAGTATCCTAACCGCCCAGTCTCTCAGGCACAAAGATGCTCTATTCCATGTGCCAAACAAACCCAGATGATATTACACAGGTCTGAACTTTGGGGCAGTGTCCAAGTATGAATAAACAAAATCATTGCACATAACACTCATTCCTATCTGCTGACTTTGATAATTACATTGCATTGTTATTTCTGCCTGCAATTTTAAGAACAATCGAGAGTATCCCTTTATTAAGTTCCATAATATCCGTATGTTTTAGCCAGAAGAACCACAGACATTCATTGGTTCAGTATTTACCTTGGCATAAACCTGTAACTCTTGACTTTTCCAATAAGCTACAGATTCTTCCTAATTTAATTTTATAGCTGATAGCAGCACATGTACCCCAAATCAATTTAGCTAAATATTTACCCAACTAAGAATTTGAATACATGCATACTTGAAGCCCAAGCTTCCAATTAAAATACATATTGGTTTTCAAATTATTCCATTATTTGATGACATATTCAGGGACTTCTTATGTTAGAAGGGTTCAAACGCAAGGAAGAATATTGAAGTCACATGAAGATGGGTTAAGAGAAAAGGTAAATCAACAAAACCAGAAAGTCGAGCAGTTACATACCAAAGATTTCTCTGTGTTAACTGTATTTGCTGGTGTGCCACCTCCATCAACCAAACGGATAGCTGAGTGACAAGAAAAACAAGGTAAGATCATCTCATTTGAACAAAAAGGAGAAAAATCTGAGGAGCATTTATGGCTTGCACCTGTACAGTCTCCAACAGAGACTTGCTTCATCAGATTCAGAATACTCTCCTGTTGAGAACAACATGGCAAAAAAGCAAAATGAAACTTCAGACGCCATAAATATGCATAAAGTTTAAAGCTACATGGCTAAATCATACCCTTTGAAGAATATTTGTCTGTAAAACATTACACAACATTGGGAAGAGAGAATTGCCAGAAAGATTTGATAGCGCAGTATCAGATGGTACTAGTGAAGATATTGCAGGAGATTGGGAAAGGACCTACACAACCCATAACTTGCTATAAGACAATCAGTAAATAGATCAATTATATAGATCATCTATTAACAATCATAGATGGATAGAGACTTCATTTTCCTAGAACATGCTTAAAGCATTTCTCCTAGACACGCTTGACACGGTTGAATGTATTCACTTTTTGTACTGATTGGATAGAAAACTTAGTTCTCCCAATATTTAAAAGGAAAGAACTAGAAGGTGATGCAACTGACTGGACTCAAACCTGCAGGTGCATTAGAAGCCTTTCCATGAAAGGAAAGTTTTGTGAGAAACCTCACCTAGAAAAGAAAATGTGGGACAAAATCCTAATGCACTGAAGCAGACAATGCCAACAAGATGCTTACACCCACTTGTATATTCATTTGTAAAAGAACAAGGGAACAGTGAACATAATGGTGGAGGAAGCAAGAAAAGAGAGAATTCCCCCTGTTAAAATGTTTTCAGGGAAACCTTCTTAAGGATTTTCTGGCAATGTTGCATATAAACCTAAATCTGTGTTTATGCATTCCTTTCTCTAAATCTGTGTTTATGCATTCCTTTCTCTGGGTAAGGCAGTTTGAAAATTTAAAAAAAAAAAAAAAAGTTTTCGTAGTCCGAATTGTCGACATTTAGACATGGAAATACAGCATAAGTTGAAGCAACTTAAAAAATAAGAGAGATCCTGTTATTTAGGTGGCATTTACTTTTTGTCTGAAATCTCAATAGACCTAAATTAGTGTGAATTTTGAATTGAACTAAATGTCTGAATCTGAATGATATTTTTTTTTTGAATTGCTGAAAATAAATATTAAGTTGTTTTTTTTTAACTTAAAAAAATCTAAAAACTAGTATTTGTACATTTGTGCCCTTTCAGATTATAAATGACAAATAAATAATAATCTCAAAGAACTTAAATACGATAATATATTATTATATCATAAATCATGTTCAACTGAATACAACACTTTGTATCCTAAATTGATGTCTGTTAATCAATATTATTGTAATTCACGATGTTTTTATATGAAAAATATTCACAAAAGATTATGAAGATAAATAATGCTAATTTGAAGAAAATAAAAAGATAAAAACAATAGCAGTCTACCACTCTATTATATCACAAGTTATAGAGATAGGTAATAATGTTAATTATTAAATTTTATTTGGGTAAGGATGAAAATTAATTAATTAGATAAGGATATTTCGAAGAATATCTTTTAATGATATTTCAGACTTTTTAAATTTAGCAAAAAGCTAAAAAAATTGGCTCAATGACTTAATGATTGAAAATTTTCATTAAGGTAAAAAAACAAACGGACTTAATGACTTAACTGATTGAAATTAAGCCAATTAAGTCATTAAGTCATCAAGTCAAAAAAACAAACAACCCTTAATGTTCAAGGTAAAGAGAAATAACCACACAGTTATTCAGTATATCTTGTTTGATGTAAGCAATTAACTAGCATGTCATCCATAAACAAATGACCACGACTAACCACTCTTTTAGTCCTGGTATATACTCCAAGGAGAGAAGGGAGGAAAAGAAAATGTTGATGCAAAATGTATGTTTATCTCACAAATTTACTAAAAGAGAATTGACTATATATGATCAAGCTCTCAAGAAATTTCAAAAAAAAAGAGTTAATAAATATTTTGGCACATACGTGCTGACCTCAGAACTACGAACCTGCATGCTGTGGCTCTTTTGTAGTGTAGGAGGAACCACCTGGGGAAAAAAAAAAAAAGGATCAATTGATGTCCAGTCCGAATAAGAGAAGAAGGCATCAGGATCAGAATCCAAGTAACCTTTTCCAAGCATACATTCTCAGATGTAACCTTAAAACGTCCCTTTTGCTGAATAACTGGTGGCTTTGCTTTCTCATCAAGTTCATCACTGTTTGCTGCCACAGTGACACTTAAATTAGATAGAAAAGCAGAGATTTCCTTGAAATATCAAGAGCAAAGTGATCAATGGCAATCAACTTAGAAATCAACGAATCTACATGCCTTAAAAAGAAGAAGCTTGAATAGAATAAAGATATGAGGACTTGCCTGATGATTTAGACACTTTTGAAGGAATTTCACTAGCTGCATCATCCCCTGCTGAAGCAGTTGTTGCTCCATCGCAACATGAATTATTTTGAAGCTGATTTTGCAACTTATCACTATAAATTCCACAAACATAACAAAACACTTCTATCAGCATACATTCTATCAAGTATCTATTTGATAGGAAACAGACTAATTTGTTAATCCAGAAAAAGAAGATAAAAAGAGAGGTGCAGGCTACCTCTGACCAGAGGAAAAATACTAGATTAAACGCATTAAAAATAATCAAAGCAATAATAAAGAACATACATGAAACAGCCACACAATCCTCATAAGAACTATGAAATTTACTAGAAGGTGAAGCCCCAACAGACAACAGAAATAGCTTTGTAACATATACAACAAAACTAGAGTAAAGGCAAGTGTACTTGCTATAGTTTCCTTTTAGATATTAGATAGGTGAGGCTTTTCTTTCACCCCACTTTTTCTAAATTTTCATGAGATGAATGCATGTTACACTATTTCTAAATAAATATGAATGTTGCTAGGTCAATTTTTTAGATCTCTTATTGATGATAAAGATAAAAATGAAAAATAGCATAGGAAATTGGCACTTATAATTATGTTTATACAAGACCAAATACTTTGTCAAGTAGTGCTATGGCAAGTAGCTTCTTGCCTTCCCCAAGCAATATAATGTGACATGAAAACCTCCAGGCAGTCTAAGAAAACCATTTTAACTAACAAAATGTTTGAAATAAATACATAGATCATCAAGTGGCAAACCTCTCTTTGTTAACAGGAGCAATAATACTTTCTGATAATGCGGTGCTTCCTGCTCTTTGATGAGAAGGACTAGCAGTACCTTCTAAAGAAGGTTTTTCACTTGGGTTATTCTGATTGCGATCATCATGACAGGGAGAACTCAGTTGAGTGTATTGCTCAAAACATGGACTAGCAACACTTGAATCATCATCAGATTTATCACACCTAAGTCTGCAAAATAAAACATTACTTTAAGTACATTCAATTAGATTAGGTCAACTAGACGAAGCCTTAGCTCCGGCAAGGACCTAACATACTCAGATGTAAAATATAATCATTCAACTTTCTCCTAGCACAAGCACTGCTCTTCTTTATTATGCTGACTTTCTGTAAATAAATCAACAATGAAAAATATATGTAACTGTCAAATGTAAGAAAGTTATGTCAAAAGTATATACTTTGTAATATTCATTGTAGACTCAACGAGTATATGAGGAGGCAACTGATTCTGCATCAGATCATTATCATCCTGTGAAATTCCAAATCATTACTAAACATAAAGAAACTGAAGAAAATTAAGAAATAAATAAAATAATAATAAAAGGCCTATCACCCACTACAAAGCACCAAACCCAATGATATACCAGAACTGCGACTTGGCATTCTGATTGCTTTCCTTGCATTTCAAGGGAAGACAAAGTACTCGAGCTCCCTCCATGATTGCTCTCAGATATCATGTCCTCATCTTGGATCTGATAGAGAATGGTGATATCAATTTCTAAAAACACATCACAGCCAAAATTATTCACAAAGAAAATGGACCTTTGCCCTATACCAGGGAAGCCTGAGCCTTCACATCTTCAAGATTGAAATTCCAGCCACTAATCCCTCGCTTATATTCATTCTAGATATAACCATAAGAACATGTTAATTGTAGCTACTAGGTATTGCTAAGCATGATACTTTAAGAAGAAATACGAAATTGCAGCCAAACCCAAGGTGCATTAGGAATTGCTGTTAGGCAGCTATACCTTTACACCTCTAAAGTGTGGTAAACACTTACAGCTATAGATTGGAAGCTAAGATAATTTAATTTTAATTGTATGATGAAAACTTTATAATATCTTTACTATTTTTTTCGAAATCACTATCTAAAAGTAATATTTACTAAGCACTTTCAATTATTGTTTCACGGTTATAGCTTTTTTTCTACAACACCACAGTACTAAACCAACCGCCAAAATCACTCTATCAAGACAAATTTATCAATTCAAGCCCATAGTTACAGCAAACACCAGGAACCATGTTGTTTCTTCCTTGATCAAAGAAAATTTTCAAACAATACGTAATTGCTGAAGAATAGGGAATTACAAAAGGTTAACAGCTTATCTGCTCAATAATTACTTGCACAACCCTTTGTAAAAACCTGACACATAAACTGCTGTCGCTTTCATTAAATTTCTATGCACCTCTTCAACCGTCCTAATGTTTTTACTGGGGACTTTCACACTTAGAGTTGATGCACTTTCATGGATCAAGCAACCAAAGTACCATATCCTCAGCCATTATCTTGTAATGAGAGATACAACATTTTCATATGTTCAAAAACACTCTAGTTACCCAAAATGACCGTGACTCCAAACTTTAGATATGCATAGATCAACTCATTCGAACTATTTATGTAAGAACTTTCCAAATAAATTCACAACTAATTTTAGATAGACTATTCAGACTTCTTGTTTCATATAAAAATGGCCCCCAAAAAAAGGTCATTTCCTTATATACAAACAGTCCAGATACAACCTAAATGTTTTAGTTATATATAAGAAAGATGTCATCAAACTAAGGCAAGAACAATTCTCTAGGAAAGCTGTCTTTTGCCATAATTCAGGATAGCACTCGGCTCTAGACTCATAAAGCTAAGTTGGACGCAATCAATTTCAGCAGTCATATAACAGAGGCAAGTGCCAGAATCAGGCAAGATCAAAGGATTGCCTGATGACATTCCTCTGTTGCAATTTAGAACAAGGTGTAGCCTCAATTAGAATCCCCAGTCCTTTTGCCAAATGTTATAGCTAAAAACAACAATTTATCAAATTCGTTATTGAATAAATAAAAGCTATAACATCGAAAGTCATTCAAAGCAACTCAAATTATTTTGTTTAAGATTTGATTCAAATTCATCATAGATGCAGAACTGATTCGAATTATTCATAGATGCTGAAAGGGCAATTAGATGTTTGGAAGACTGGCAAACAAAATCCAATATTGACCAAAGGAAATTGCGGCAGTAAAGTGAATGAAAGGGTAGAAACAATATAGAACTGGAGCATATTTTTAAAAAAAAATCAAAATATTTTAGATTTTCCACTGAAAGAAATGGTCCAACCTGTGATATTTCCTCTTTCTGCCCATCTGGCATTTTCTTCTGTGCAAGCATATCTTCTTCCTTTTTCTGTGATTCAAAATCTCAATACTTATAAGAATATAGTGCAGACATAACTACAGCATACAAATTAAACTACACTAGAGGGAGTAACATGCTAACCTTCAATGCTTTAATACGATCACCAAGAGCAGGCAACCCCTCCAAAAGTGCCCGTGCTATATACTCATTTGACCTAGCTTGCTTGAAAAATGAATGTTTTAACAACTTTTTTGCTGAAGGCCTTTTTGAAGGATCTTTCACCAAGCAACTGGCAATCATCTGCTTAAAAGACTTGAAAGAGACAAAGGAAAGGTATAAAGAACGCATTTTGCAATATAACTAAAAATGAAGTGTCAATGATGCTTGATTTCTTAGAGCATACCTTAGAAAATTTCCTATCTCTTTCATAATCAAGGCCAGGGGGCGCATTTTGCAATGTCATAAGCAGTACCTAGCATTATTAGATGTGTTTGAGGTTATTATAAGCTGGGTTCTCATTAAAAATGTTAAGAATAGCATTTACGTTATATAAAATATGCACCTTCATAGGAGGATATTTTGAGAAAGGAGCATGGCCATGGGCGAGCTCTAATGCGGTTATACCAAAAGACCAGATATCAGCCCTGCAGGGAAGTGTCAAACATACATCAACATCAAGCCATCTACTGAGTATGAAGTGAATTCAATTCTTTTGGGGAAAAAAAAAAAAGACTGACTTGAAGTCATAACCATGCAACTGCTCCATAACCTCAGGTGCCATCCTGTGAAATAGAGAGAACAAATTTTTAATTATCAAAAACACAATAAAATTGGCTAACATCTAAGTGTTTGACAAAAATGTTTCTGAATTTGAAAATACAGTCTCTGCCACTGTTAGTATCTGATAAATCTGTTTGAGCACTTGATAGTAAAAGCTCACCAACAAGGTGTTCCCACAAATGTATTCCTCATGCGTTGTCTATCACCAGAATCAAAAAGGCAAGCAGAAACACCAAAATCTCCTAGCTTGATTGCACCACGCACATCGATGAGGATATTCCCAGACTATTAGAAACAGAGAATAGGAAATCATTGCCAATAACTAAACAGAAACTAACAAATGTATAAAGAATGCAAAAATCAATCATATCCAATAAAAGCTAAGAGAGTTTACAACATGATAAATTAATCAAGCTTTTGTGCAAGCAAGTCGTGTTAGCATGCTGCAATAGATCAGAAATTGTATCCATATTGACTATGTATATGGATGATTTATGATTTTCTCCTCCTCTCCACTCAGTCCGACTGTTGACTTATAGCCTAACCGAGGTAAAGACTTCTTGTTCTTTTATAGATTCTTTTGCTCTGTGTCCTATGATTACCAAGGTTTTTCCCTTTATTATGACATATGCAGTTAGCCAATATTTATGCTGGCAGACATACGAACTTTTCAAAATCTTGATTTGAACATTTTTTTTTGGTTGATTTTTAGGTTGGTATAGACAGGGTAGTTCAGATAATAATGCAAATGATGGGCAGTATCGATAATAATACACATTGGATGCAAGAAATAGCTGCAGTGATCTTTCCCCGAAGTTTGACCCTAGAGATTTAGTGACCTCATAAATCACAGATCCCACAACACATTACTCGCCATCCTTAGAAAAGAAACAGTCATTCCTTTCTCTTCCCCTAAAAGTATGACTCCTATCTTTCAAGTTCACCAAGCCTCTCCAATGTCATATCTCCATATTCATCTTTGAAGTTTACTTCTTCTCTTCTGATAAAATTTCATCTCCGGTGGGGTGTGAATGCAGACACACATATATAAATATCTGTATACGTAAGAAGCAACGAATAACACAAAGTCTCGCAATTAAAGAGAACTCATATCAGCAAAGAAAATTAACACAAAAGCTTCAAATTATGCCTCATAATGCAACTAAGGGTAAATGTAAACATTATAGCCTGCATGCTACAGAGGCACATGCAAATCTTCACTTGGATAACCTTCAAGATATAATGAGAAAACATATGCTCACTTTGACATCTCGGTGTATGTGGCCATGATGATGAAGATAGTCTAAACCCTTCAAAACCTCACGTAGAATTGTTGCGATAACCACCTCCTCAAAACCATCTGGATATGCAGCCTTCAGTATGTGAAGACAGGAACCACCAGACATAAACGGCATAACCACCCACAGATTGTGGTCACTAACAAACGAGCAATGTGATTTAAGCACATTAGGATGGTCAACCAAGATCATTGTCTGAGCTTCACGAGATATGTTACTCTGAGGAGATAAAATAAAAAAAATTTCTTCAACGAAACCTTCAAGATAATGAACTAATCATGCATTAAAAAAGCCAGAACCCATTTTAAAACTTTTGATGGTAATTCCAAACATTAAGATTTACAGAAAGGCTTCTGCTATACAATTTCCAATATCTGATGAAAATGGAAACACTTATATATTTCTTCAAATAGCAGTTTACATAAAAATTCATTATCTTGGACAGGGAAATCAGTTAAACATGGGCAATGAAACACCTGCCAGTTGAAACTTAAAGTCATAGAATTCAAAAAGTTTATAAAAAAGTTGCATAGCATTAATTTTCATCTCCAAACTCAATTTTCCTCATTGAACTCATTCAAAATAATAGATACGAACTCTAGTGACCAATAAAAATTTAAACAAATCCAATCCATATCAATATAACAAAGCCAAACAAGAACACCACCCAAGGCAATAGTTTCACTCTTTCAAAAACCAGAGCTACCATAATAGCTAATTAGACTGGTGTCAAACAGAATGGTCTGGTAAACTAATTAAACAGCCAATTCACTTTTTAACAGCAAATGTCCTTTAAAAAGATGTCCATTAAACATAAATAAATCCTTCTACAAATCTTTGTATACTTAACAAAGCAATCAAAGAAATTAGAAATATCACAATTTGTTGTATATCATTTCAAAAATTTTTAAGTCTTCTGAAAATTTTTCAAATTAATCCCATCTTACCTTCAATTGCTTATAACCAATATTCGAAAATTAATATTCAAGCTATAACTTTTCACCTTCAGCTATAAATTCTGCTTCCATCACATTAATCTCAAGCAGCAAGCTGAAATAAATTAAATGAAAATAGTGATTTCCTATATTCTACGCTCTCAGAGTATCAGACGCTACATACTTTCCAAAAAATAAATTAGAAAAAAGAAAAAAAAGGTCTGATATGACTTTTTAATTTTTAAATTAACTTTTATCGTTATTTTCAAACAAAATTTTATTCTACTATGTCAATTTCCATTACTTTTACGTACAATAAAAAAAAAGGGACAATTCATTCTCTTTATTCCACAAACCACAGAATCTCTCTAAAACGACACCGTACAAACTGTCAGCCACAGCTATATAATTTTCGAAAAAAAAATGTATCAGTCGTCAGTTCGTCACCAGTCACCATAACACCAAAAAAATAATAATAATAAATAAATAAAAATTAAATTGCATTAAAGTAAAGCTGATTCGAAAACATTTATTTATCAAAAACAAAATTCATCGTAAATTTACCAGATCGCTATTGTCACGTTCGAAATCAAGAATCTTGACGGCGACAACCTCGTTGAAAGGAATACAAAGAGCTCGATGAACAGAGGCGCTCACGCCTTGCCCTACCTCCTCGTACAGCGTGTAATGCTCCGCTCCAATCGGATACTTCTTCTTGTCCATTTTCTTTTATTTTTTCTTTTTATTAAAAAAAAATCTTCGACGAATTTTAACTCAAATATCCTTAATTCAACCAAACAAATAATAATGATAATAATAAATTAAATGAACTTTAAAAATTAAATAAATTATTGAAAAAACAGGAAATAAGAGAGAGAGTCTTACAATGAATGTTGAGGACATAATGCGGAGAGAGACAGAGAGAGGAAAAGAAAAAATGAAAAATGAAAATGTGAAGAAAGCGAGGCAAATGAATGAATGAATGAATGAAGGAGAGTGAGAAGGTTTGCGTTGTCTCTCCGATATCTCGTGAGAGAGAGAGAGAGAAAAGAGAGGCTAGAGGATCGCCGCTCGGCAAGCAGAGACGTTTGCATGCAGGAATCCCGCCACTCGTGTTTTTTTTTTTTTCTCTCCCTTCATCATCGTCTGTGCTGTATATACCGCTTGCTCTTGTACTATAGGGTTATTTTTAGAGATCTCCCCTCAACTTTTCTGTATTAACACTTTGGGTAAAATTTCTGACCCGAATTACACTACCTCCCCTGACGTTACTTCAAAGTTTCGTTTTCTTTTCTTTTCTTTTTAGGGTTATTATTATTTGATTATTTAATAAATCTTTACAAAAGTATTGTTTTAATACATTTCCATTAGTAATTAGTTAATTAATAAAATATTAATCTTACCTTTGAAAAAAAGAAAAACTACACAAGTAGAGGAATTAACTATTACATTTATAAGCTTATAGGGATTGTTTTTAGCCACTTTATATTTTGAATTTATAATATTGTAATATTTTGTGTGCTATTTTTTGACCCAAAAAAAAGCATATAAGAGCAAAATTCATATTTTATTAGTCAATTAATTAGTCAACAAATTATACTAACGAACATGTAATAAATTGATAGGTTTTATAAAAAGATAGTAATAAAATAATAGACTGCATATTTCTTACGGTCATTTGACATATTATAATTGTTAAGATAGTAAAAAAATAATAAATTTTTTTATCATTATTTAGACCAACAATCTCTCTTCCAACTGCAGAAGGCTAGACCTCTTATTTTTAACATAAGAGATTTTATCATCTCAATTAAATGATACTCACAAAACTGAGAAAAACTAAAAGTGTTATCATGTTTTTATGTATGCAACAATGCTTTTTAAAAAAAAAAATGTATGCAACAATAACATATTAACATATATAACAGACTTGTTAGTTCTGTTTTTTTTAATTTTTTATTATCTAAATTTTGTTATAAGTTAAATAATAAAATTATTCCAAAAATTGACAAAAAAACGTGTTATCATACTTCATATAAATTTAATCATTAGTGAGGCTCGTTCAAAAAAAAAATCGAAATTTAAATGATAGGTAAATTGAAAAAATATATAAATGGATAGGTTATTTTGTCGAATTTTTTTTTTCTAATTATGGCTCTCTTCTTTTTTTTTTACTAAATTAAACAAATTATTTTCTTTGTTGGTATCAAATTTATGATATTATTTACTTTTACTCGTTTTAGGAAATGCCACGAAGGCACGAACCACCTGAAACTAACAAATTAATGTTTTCCGCCCGTGACCTGATTGAGACGAATTAATAAGTCGATGAAAATTATTACGTAATCAATTCATTCGTTATAACTTATAAGTACTGCTTTTATTAAGACATTTATTATTTGTCAAAGAAAGAGGTTTCCTAAATTATGTTTATCGTAACTTATAATCAGGTTTTTCAATATAAAAATGAGTAACAAATAAATAAAATTAGGTGGATCGGTGGGTGAACCTTACTTAGGATCGCATAATTTATTTTTCTAATAATTAATATGAATTAAATTTAGAATGACTTATTACGAAATATTTAGCCATAAAAAACTAAAATTGGTATCACTGTGACAATTTTTTTTTTAAGTTTTATCACAATCTCAACATTTATGAGTTCACTTATCTATCATGACCTTAGTTTTAGTTAATAAATTCCACTTGTGCACAGAGTGATTTTGTAAAACAAACTTTTTTTTTTTGTAAGAAAGAAATACTTTTATAACCATTCCTTTTCCCGCATAGATGTCCATATTTTTTAAAGAAATTATATTTGAACTTTTACCAATAATGAGTTATAAGAAAGAAAAGAAAACCAAAAAAAAAAAAAAAATTGGGTTGGCATTTTTTTGGGACAAAATTTTGTTTTAATATATCCCCATTAAATATCCCGTCTCATCCCATTATCATGAATGGTCCTAAATGTAAATAAATAAATTTTGACATTTTTTCTTTTAAGGATTATCATAATTTAATATAGTAAAAATCTTAAATAAATACAAAGTAGAATAATTAAATAATAGTTTTATTTTGACTACATGCATGTTTGAATATAATTTTGTGATAATACTTTTTAATTACTTGTTTGCTTTCATTGCACATTAAAAATACTTACATTTCAAAAGCTATAGATTTGGACAATAACTAGCTTATATAAAAAATATAAAAAATTAATTTCAATTATGACTTTTAGATGACTCTTCACTTTCTAATTATATTACTTTTATTATTTAATTTTAGCCTTTAGGTTTCAACATTGAACGTTACTTAAGTTAAAATTATAGAATAATTAATAATTTAGTTGTAAAATTATATTATTAATAGGATATACAAGATGAGATGAGATTTTGTAATTAATTCCCCTCTCATCCTACAAATAAAGGTAGAAGTTATTTTTTATATTTATCCTATCCCACTTTAATTTAAAATGTAAAAATATATTTCAATCACGTATCGAACGAGAGGATATCCTGCGAGATTCTATACCAACAAAAAAAAATTACCATCTCTAGACACCATGCCCCACATTTTGTCATTTTCTTAATAACTATTATTAACCATTTCATATGGCATAGAACTTGTTAAATGGATTGCATGATTTACTGGGTTATTAACTTAACAGTCCTTGCTTATGCTTCCAAATTAAAAAAAGACAGAATTTTAATACTTTGATGCATAAGTCCAGATTGTTTTAAATTTTTAGCATTTGATGTAATTTATTGTTAAAATAACTTGTTTTTAAATTAACATCTAGTTATATTAGTAACTAACTGCAAACCAAATAAATTAGTATTTGCTGCTAATCTACTCTCAATATTTTAAAAAATCATTTGTCCGTCCTTATTTATTAGATTTTTTTATTAATTTAACTATTAATCACTTTCACCTTATAAAAATATAATTATACCCTTAGTTTATATGATTAAATGATAAAAAAAAATTTAGTTAAAAAAAGCGTACTTATAATAAATAATTTAAATATTTAATAAACATATATTAATTTATCAATAATATTAATATATGACCAGTCAAAAATTTCATAATGATCAATTACAGACTAGGATCCAAGTGTAACTAATAGAAACAAATAAGATTTATGTTTTAAAATTTTAAAGCCTCTTATATTTTTAATTTCTAATAAACAAGAAAGATTGTGGTGCAATCAGTCAAAATCGGGGGCAGGATGTCCCTAGGGCATCATAGTTTCGGTGTTGTTTGGTTTTTAGTCTGAAGTTTGAATTTAACTTTTTTCAGACATTTATTTATTTTAGGTTTTTTTTTTTAACTTATCACTTATTGTCATCTAATTTTATCTGAATAGAAAAAGTCCACTTTTATCTAAAGTATGAAGTCTAAATAGAAAATTTTGATTTCAAATCTCAAAAATACCCTTAACAATTCATGTATTTCCAATATTATTTATAAATCTAATATTTTTATTTTATTCTTGAAGTTTTTTTTAATTGCTTTAAAATTTTATTCACATGATAACATTAATTAAACTAAAATATTGAACAAATCAAATTATGTTTATTGTGATGAATCAAAAATAAAACAACAGCGTTAACTTTATAATAAAAGTTGATGTTATATTTACATCTTTTATTACAAAATTAAAGTAAGATCAACAATGATAGTATTTTTTTTTTTAATGCTACCAAACTAATCAACCTATGAAAATTATAAATTTTGAAGAACAAATATATGCACCACTTAAAATGATATTTATATCAAACTACTAACTTTTAAATTTCTCTTTTCAGATGTTCAAAAAGAAAAAACAAACATGTCATTCAAACATTTTCATTCAAACTTATTCAAATTTCAGTTAAAAGTTTCATTTAGATTTCAGATATAAAAACAAACGCGACCTTTGTCCAAAAGAATGACAAGCTTCAATATGCTAAAAAGCAAAAACATTAAATTATATTTCTTATTTCTTTCATTTTTTTTATAATTGCAAATAATTAATTAAATTTACATTTTACAGAATGTGAATATATACATGTGTGGGTTTCACATTTTCAACAATTTCTTTAAAAAAAATTCAAATTCATGTTAAAAAATAAAGTTAATTTTTTTTTTTTTGGTGAATTTGTTTACATTATCATGATAAGTGGGTATGTGGGAATCATGATGAAGGTTCCACTCTCCATAATTCATCTAATAGCTAACGTATGATCTTATAAAAGAAAGATTGATGAAGATTATTAATTAGAGTTAAAAAAAATTATATATATAGTTTATTCATAATAATTGCTTCTTATAAAAGTTGCTTTAGGTGTCAGCTTAGTGTAAAAATTATAATAATATGAGAGTCAAATGGAGGTCCAGTGGTTTTGAGTGATTGCTTGTGGGTTGAAAATACGTTAACTCTGGCCTCTTCATCTTGAAGATTTAACGCGTAAATAACACAACATTTATTTTTTTTTTTCTGTTTCTATGACATAATTGAAGAAGACAGTTTTACTTTTACTTCTAAATTTCTATTTTTAACCAACGACGTGAATTGTTTGATACATTAAAAAAAAAAAATCACTTTTGTTAATAATTAAATTTACTGATATTTCAACTTTAAGAAAACGAAATTTTAATGTCTAACTTTCAAAGGGATTAGATTTCTCTTAAATATTTAAAAGAATATCAACCTCTTTGATGTTCACTCTCGGAGGACTTGAACCTTGTGCCAGTCAATAGAGATTTCTGGATATCGCGATCAAAACTCGGAATGCTAATGATTTACTTCAAGATTATGAAAAAAAAAAGAAGAAGAAGCAAACTTATTCATTCTTTTAGTAACTTATCCTACAATTCAATTAAAAAAAAAAGAGGTGGAATGTGACAACATGATGCAGTTTATAAATGGATTAAATATGATGCTTAAGAATGAAGGGAATGATAGTGATTTCATGTGCAAGATATAATGTTGCCTTGGTTTAGTGGTGCACAAACATTAAAACGACCTATTATTGGTTAAGTGAGTCACCCGACTGAATTAAATGACTTGTTTTATTCTTTTTATTGCTATTAAAGTGGGAAAAGAATGCCAGAATGGAGAGATGAGATTAAGGGATGGCAATATGGGAAGGAAATTATGTAATATGGGCGTTATGGCTAATGTACTATATATAAAATGTGTCCTTTTAGTCGGAAGATGTCAATAAATACTAAAAAAAAAATTAAAAAATAGCTTAAATTTAAGATTTGTACGATAATATTGTCAAAACAAGTCAAATAAAAATATGGAGAACAAAAAAAATTATGGGGGGTTGAGTTACCATATTTTATATATAAAAAGAAAAAAGTCCATTCGTTGTAGTTAGATCAAGAAAGAATATTTAGAAACTTAAGGGCGAACTTGAAGTGATCTCTAATCCAATTCCATACCCAAAATTTGTTATTTGTGGCTGAATGATCAGGAATATCTTTAAAGATTGCTGTTTGAAAATGGGGGGCCCCTATCCCCAATTTTATTCACTTTCTATTTTTAAATGCAAGCTTTTGATGATTTTGTAAACTAAATTAATAATACATGAAATTTGTATCAAAATAAGAATATATACAAGCATGTTCTTAAATAATTAAAACCATATACCTCAACTTCAGCTTTTACATCCGTTTCATCATCTCAAAATCAAATGACACACAGAAAGAAAATCAAAATTTAGTTAAGTTAAATAGATAAAAATATATAAACATGTTAAACTATAGATCGTAGTACGTATCTGATATATCAAAGCCTTCAATGTGCTTGAATGAAGTTTAGTGATATGAGCTTACAAATCAACAACTATTATTGAAAGCCGATTTGGAAGCAACAATGGTAACTGGAAATATTAATGGCAATTCGATATAACAATGCAGTATTGGTATACATCTTCCACCAAGCTCAAGCATTATAGTATTTTACAAAGGGTGCTAGCTTCTCCTCCAAGCATGCATAAGTCTCATCCTTAACTTTCTCATCACCAGCATTAACAAATGTGGTAAACCCTGATATCAATTCTTTAAGCTGAAAATAGTGTACATGAATCACACTTTTGGAGGAAATTAATATGGAAACGATGCTGTACGGTAACTATCAAAGAGTGACAGTAGATGAGCAAAGTGCATACAAGTTTGGGGAACAAGTTAAGCATAATAAAATTTGCAGAGAGTACAACCAGACTGCCTTGTCCCAATTAGCTTATCACATGATGCACAAAGTTGGAGTAATTAGTAAGAAATTGAGATGTACGTATTGGGAAGAATATAACTTGTAAAGCAATCAAGAAATGAAGCAAACTTTGCAAAAATATTTACAGAATTTAAAAGGACTTGATAGACATCATGATGCCATTGCAACTACAATCGCCTCTAGAGAAGTTCAATAGTTGATGCATACCTAGTTTTGATTTACGGGTGGACAGTTTTCGGTTCGGTTCGGTCCGGTTTAATTCTGAAATCTATTGGTTCCACATCTTATGAACAGAATCCAAAGTAAAATATTGAACCGAACCGAATTGAACTGAAATATTCCATTTTGGGTCGGTTTTGATTCGTTTATGCAATTTCCGTTTGAGCATTATGGGCAGCAATTTTCAATTTTCACCTGTATTAAATGAAATAAAATAATAAACCACAAGTTTCTTCATAGATTTTAGCTTGTTCATGATTATTAATCATTGGAAAATACGTTACTCATTTTGATCAGGATAAGACAAATGCAGTAATTATATAAGATTAAGATTGGAAGATAATTAATGACGGATAATTTTAGCACATTTATGATTCGTTAAATCATAAATGGCTTTTGTTATATTATCTGTGAATGTAAATATTGCAATGCTTCAGCATACATTCTTTTTTATTTTTTATTTTTCAAAGAATAATAACATTTGGTTTCAAAATGAAGAAACATATATAATAGATTGTCTTGAGTAATATAACCAAAAAAAAAAAGAAAGGAGTTTTTGTCACGACAGCAACCATAAAAACAACTGCAAAAATAACATTATTCACTATGATATTTCAAAGCAGCCATAGCCTTAGCCTCAGAACTACTACCTTGTTTCCCACTTTAGTAGGAGCCTTCACAGGCTCGCCTCTTTCGCTATCCAACACCAAAGACCGAGGAATCAATCCCCGTGCAGATTATGACAGACAAATGAGCTCATTTGAAGCTACAAGGAGAGATTGAGAACAAGATATATGTTGATATGAAGCATGAGGTGTCTAAGCCGATCGAGTCTTTATTTGCATATGCTAATAACATTGTCTTATGAGAGTCTACAGAGTCAAAAAACAAGATGAATATCCTGCATGGAAAATTTGGTCACCCGAATGAAAATATGTATGGAAAATCACCCTTGATTCCTCGGAGAAAATTAATAAAACTGAGTCTCCCAAATTTTGTACCCCTTTGTCAACTTAGTAAAAACCATAAGCAAGCCCTTAAATGATCTGAGAAAGAACACTGTTAGCAAATTTTTAAACCATTATCTAAGCATAATGGATGATTACTCTAGGTGCACCTAGTTGTTTCCCTTGAAATAGAAATTAGAAACCACATATACATTCATCCATTTCATTAATTAAACAAATTGAAATTAAAAATTGTTTGAAATTTAAAGTTAAGTGCGTACAAACCGATTCGGGTGGAGAATATAGATCTATAAAGGGAGGCTTATCTAAAGAAAAAAGGGGATATTCTATAGACATTCATGCTTTTACACTTCACATTGAAATGCCTAAAAGAAACCGCAGGCACTTGGTGGAAATCAAGATTAGCCCCCCTAGCTCAAGTAGGAAAGCCTAAAAAATTCTAGTGGGAAGCCTTTGAAACCGCAGCCTACCTTGTAAATTGAATGGCTACTCTGGTTATTCAAAACTAAATGTGATTTTATAATGACCCTTGGGTGCTCCTGTTATTAGACCGCCTTCTTTCTATTAACTCATCACATGATGTACAAAGTTGGAGTGGCCAAAAAGAAATTGAGATGTATATATTGTTATAACTTTTAAAGCCATCAAGAAATGAATCAAACCTTACAAAAAAAATATTTTTGCTCAATCTTTGATCCATACTCAAAATCTTCTAAATTCAACTCTTTAGAAATCCTATAACAATCCAAACTCGGCATAGAATAAGAAGTTGAAGAGCAATCGTATTTACAGAATTTAAGCATCATATTGGGAAGAATATAACTTGTAAAGCCATCAAGAAATGAAGCAAACTTTGCAAAAATATTTACAGAATTTAAAAGGACTTGATAGACATCATGATGCCATTGCAACTACAATCACCTCTAGAGAAGTTCAATAGTTGATGCATACCTAGTTTTGATTTACGGGTGGACAGTTTTCGATTCGGTTCGGTTCAGTTCGGTTCAGTTCTGAAATCTATTGGTTCCACATCTTATGAACAGAATCCAAAGTAAAATATTGAACCGAACCGAATCGAACTGAAATATTCCATTTTGGGTCGGTTTTAATTAGTTTATGCAACTTCGGCTTGAGCATTATGGGCAGCAATTTTCAAATTTCACCTGTATTAAATGAAATAAAATAATAAACCACAAGTTTCTTCATAGATTTTAGCTTGTTCATGATTATTAATCATTGGAAAATACGTTACTCATTTTGATCAGGATAAGACAAATGCAGTAATCATATAAGATTAAGATTGGAAGATAATTAATGACGGATAATTTTAGCACATTTATGATTCGTTAAATCATAAATGGCTTTTGTTATATTATCTGTGAATGTAAATATTGCAATGCTTCAGCATACATTCTTTTTTATTTTTTATTTTTCAAAGAATAATAACATTTGGCTTCAAAATGAAGAAACATATATAATAGATTGTCTTAAGTAATATAACCAAAAAAAAAAAGAAAGGAGTTTTTGTCACGACAGCAACCATAAAAACAACTGCAAAAATAACATTCATTATGATTTTTCAAAGCAGCCATAGCCATAGCCTCAGATACTTCCTTGTTTCCCACTTTAGCAGGAGCCTTCACAGGCTCGCCTCTTTCGCTATCTAACACCAAAACTGAGGAATCAATCCCCGTGCAGATTATGACAGACAAATGAACTCAAATTATGACACACAAATGAACTCAACTACTGCAAAATATGTTAAAGCATATTTAAGTTAGTTCAAGATATTGTGTGAGGGCAGCGGCTTAAGCCCCCACAAAAGTATTGTAGGGCCTAAAATTTCCTTCCCAATTATATAAATAATTGTGTGAATGCAGTATTCTCTCTCTCAAAATGAAAGTAGAGTAAACATTTTTCGAAAATTTGATAATGTCAAAATCTAGGCTCTTGTCCCAGTAACTGTCTAATTATAAATATATCAATAAATATTCTCATGTAATGTGAGTTGTAATCATAGGCATTAGTCCCTTGTAATAAAAAACAAAAAACATTAGTCCCTTGTAATTAAAAAAAAAAAGAAGATAGTGACCTATCCATTTGGTAAAAATCTATGTCTTACTAAGGATAAGAGACAGAGGCTATTGCTAAGTAGGGGTGGACACGGTTCGGTTCGGTTCGGTTTGGATCGAAATTAAGTAGAACCGATTTAAATTGGTTATTTTATCAAAAGAACTGAATAAGAATCGAACTCAAACAGATCTTTTCGGATTGGTTCGGTTCGGTTCGTTTTTTTTGGTTCTGGGCCTATTGGGCATATTTTGAAATTTCAAATTTTTAGCCCATTGGGCCTCATGAATGTAATAATTTTTTTCAATAATTAGTTCATCCTAATTTCATTACAAATATTAACAATAAATACAAAGTATTCAAAATACATTTTATCATTAATATCTTACTAACTACTCATAAGGTACTCACAAAATATGAAATATTAAAATTTCAAAATACATAACCAAACTCTAATACTCCATCTACATAAACATAATCATAATGTTGTAAAGACAAATAAAAATAACAACAATTACAACTTACAACACAAAATAAAAAGAAAATTTAGAAACAAACGCCAACAACATTCTCTCATCTTCACCAAAAAAAAAAAAAAAATTGCAAACAAACGCCAACAACATTCTCCCATCTTCATCAATATCAACATCAACTTTAGGCATTTTCCAACTAAATATTTGGATCTATAAAAAAAAATTTAACACATGTCGATTTGAATAAAATCTAAAATTAATTCGGTTTTTTGGTTCAGCTGAGTGAACCGAATACCAAACCGACATTTCGGTTTTTTTTACAAACGATATATTTTGGTTTTTTTTATAAATAAAAACCGATCCGAATTAGAAAAAACCGCCGATTCGGTTCGGTGTTTTTAAGACTACGGTTTTTTTGCCCACCCCTATTGCTAAGAAGAGTGGCTGATTGTGGCTTGAATCATTTGAAGCTACAAAGAGAGATTGAGAACAAGAGATATGTTGTTTTGAAGCATGAAGTGTCTAAGCCGATCGAGTGTTTATTCGCACGTGCTAATAACATTGTCTTATGAGAGTTTACAGTCATAAATGAGGAAATTGTTAAATTCAATATAGAGTCAAAAAACAAGATGAATATCCTGCATGGAAATTTTGGTCACCCGAATGAAAATATGTATGGAAAATCACCCTTGATTCCTCGGAGAAAATTAATAAAACTGAGTCTCCCAAATTTTGTACCCCTTTGAAAACTTAGTAAAAACCATAAGCAAGCCCTTAAATGATCTGAGAAAGAACACTGTTAGCAAATTTTTAAACCATTATCTAAGCATAATGGATGATTACTCTAGGTGCACGCCTAGTTGTTTCCCTTGAAATAGAAATTAGAAACCACATATACATTCATCCATTTCATTAATTAAACAAATTGAAATTAAAAATTGTTTGAAATTTAAAGTTAAGTGCGTACAAACCGATTCGGGTGGAGAATATAGATCTATAAAGGGAGGCTTATCTAAAGAAAAAAGGGGATAATCTATAGACATTCATGCTTTTACACTTCACATTGAAATGCCTAAAAGAAACCACAGGCACTTGGTGGAATCAAGATTACCCCCCTTAGCTCAAGTAGGAAAGCCTAAAAAATTCTAGTGGGAAGCCTTTGAAACCGCAACCTACCTTGTAAATTGAATGGCTACTCTGGTTATTCAAAACTAAACACTTTAAGAACATTTATAAGAAAGTACCTGAATGTGATTTTATGATGACCCCTTGGGTGCTCCTGTTATTAGATCGCCTTCTTTCTATTAACTCATCACATGATGTACAAAGTTGGAGTGGCCAAAAAGAAATTGAGATGTATATATTGTTATAACTTTTAAAGCCATCAAGAAATGAATCAAACCTTACAAAAAAAATATTTTTGCTCAATCTTTGATCCATACTCAAAATCTTCTAAATTCAACTCTTTAGAAATCATATAACAATCCAAACTCGGCATAGAATAAGAAGTTGAAGAGCAATCGTACACATAACATACTTTTGAAATTTTATAACAACAAAGTCAAAAAGTCGTAATTATAATACCAAAATTTGCCTTAAAAAAACCATCAATCAATTATTACTAATAAATAAAACATTTGAAAATTAATATAAATCCAAATAGGTAATAAATTCAATAGTCCCACTCCATTTATTTTAGTTCCATTTCCTAAATTAGAAGATTTGATCATACTTTTTACCGCATATGTGTGTGTTTATATTTATATAAATCATACTTTTTAGAGCATCTATATATATATATATATATATAAGGAGCCGACTCTTACTTGCTCTGAGACACTGTCGTTTCCTCAAAAACTCGTAAAGCGTTTGTCTAGGGCTCTCTTCTTCTCCGCCATAAATTTAAAAAACGCTGTCGTTTCGATCCCTTTCTTCGACCTAATTCATCGAAATGAAGCTCACCGTTAAGACTCTCAAAGGCAGCCATTTCGAGATTAGGGTTCAGCCCTCAGATACGGTCTGTCTCTCTTTCTATAACAAAATTTTAAAGAAACGTTTTTTTCAATTCGAATGTATAGGGAACTGGCTGCTTTTTGTTTCTGTAGGGATTAGTGAAACAATGATATGTTAATTATGATAATTATGTGGATTTTATGTGATTAGAAACTGTTAATAATGTGTTGTTCAGTGATGAATGAATTGTGATTGAGTGAAATTTTTTTTAAAGGTTATGGCTGTGAAGAAGAATATAGAAGATGTGCAAGGAAAAGACAATTACCCATGTGGGCAACAGCTGTTGATTCACAATGGGAAGGTCTTGAAAGATGAGACTACTTTAGCTGATAATAAGGTCTCTGAAGATGGTTTTCTCGTTGTCATGCTCAGCAAGGTAAAATAGTTCTTGTACATCGATACATTTCATGGTTTCTTCATTGAATTGTTTTGTTTAAGACTTGGTATATATTGGGAAGGTGGATGGTATGCTTATCTTACTAGTTTTGGCTTGTCTTGTCTTGTCTTGTTTCATATCCATAAATTTTACATTTTACGTGCCTAAGATTTTACTTGATTTTTTAGTTTTTAGTTTTGGTTAGTGCCTACACGTGTTGGTTGAATAATAGTTTAGAGAACTCCGTTGAATATATTAGGAAATCCTGCTGTACCATTGTTGTTGCGCTTTGATTTTTTCCCCCTTAGTTTTAGTTAGTGCTTACACGTTTTTGTTAAAAAGAAATAATTAAGAGAATTACTTGAGTGTATTACAAAAACAGTGTCACTTCAATGTTCTCTTGCTGGCAAGTGTAAAGAATTCGCAATGAAGGAGAAGCATTGATGTAACATAAAAATGGCTTTCTGATGCAATGATTGCTGTTTTTGTCCGGTTAATTTAAATTGATATTCTACGTTTACCTTAAAGGTAGTTCAATAATCATTATGTGGACCCACCCTAGATTAACTTAAATTGATGAAATCTTGTTTCGAAGGGCAGAATTAGCTAGATATTCATCATGTTGACAATTGTTGGACACGGTGGTTGGTAATGCACCACAAGGGATTGAGATGTATCTCCTTTCCTTTCCTTCAATTCGGATATCAACCTCATAGTAATTTCTATTTTGGTTTCGTCAAGCTTGAGATTAAAAATTGACGTTACCAGCACACGAAGTAGAAGAAAATGGTGACATCTAGGATAAGTTCGAGCAGTTTATCAATATGAAACAGTGTGATCTATTTTCTTTAATTACGTGTAGGACCGCCAATATTCCAGCTGATGTTTGCATGTTGGATGTTCCATGCTATAGAGTTTATTTTATTATAGTACTATTTTAACTATTTATCCTCTTAATTTGACAAATGGATAGGATTGGGCAGAATGGGGGTGGTGCAAGGCACCTTAATCATCATATCATATCTGAGATAAGTCCAACAAGAAAAGGAAAGCTACCCTACCATGACTTTGGGTTAGTTCTAGGAATTTTGAACCTGTAGCATATTTGGAATGGAATAATTATTGATGTATCATCCTTTGAATTTTGTGGTAATATCAGTTATATTATTAGCCTAGTTTGGGGTTCTGTTTGGGAACATTTACGTGCCGTTACCATTTGGCTTTTTGTGCAGCAGTGACATAACTTAATACCTTGTCATACTCTTAACTCCTTTTCACACTCTTTAACTCACGCTGCTTGTCTTTTTTGTTACTTTTTCAGAGTAAAACACTAGGCTCGGCTGGGGCTTCCTCTGCTCAGGTATTCTTATTGCTTATGCTTACTGTTGCTGGCACAATCTTCCTCTTTTTAGTCTTTCCTTCATCTAATAAACTACTTTTTTCATTTGATTACTTCAGCCTGCTCATACTACTCCACCAACAACGGCACCAAGCTCTAATTCTACTCCTCCACAGGAAGCATCTGTACCGCCACCGTGAGTTTGCGTCACTTTTATTTCATGTTGTGTATCTTGGCTGGATTCATCTTAGATATGTTTCTAATGTTGTTGCAGGGCTCCGACCCCTAGCATACCAGCCTCCAATGTGACCTCTAATGTGACAGCAGCTAAGTACGGGCTCTACCAATTTCATAGATGTTCTTTTCTTTTCTCTCATTCAGTGCTATTATATTTTTCCTTTTTGAGGTCTGTCTGGGTGGTCTGGGCTAGGATGGATAAATAGTTTCCTATATGGAACAGAAATAGTGGGATAGGGGCTTCCCTCATAAGGGTTATAAGTGGGGAACGGGGGTGGATTTTCTGCTGTGGGCAGGGCAGGGTAGAGGATTATCCCTGTCAATTTGCCATCTGTCACTTGAGATGCTTAAACTTTTTTCTTTGTACATTTTTGTATTGGTAATTGTTCAGAATATTACTAATTAGCTAACACGTTATTCTAATTTTGATACAGTGCAAATAGTGATACCTACGGTCAAGCTGCTTCAAATTTAGTTGCTGGTAATGATCTTGAGCAGACCATTCAACAAATAATGGATATGGGTGGTGGAACCTGGGACAAAGAAACAGTTACTCGTGCACTTCAAGCTGCTTATAATAACCCAGAGCGTGCAGTGGATTACTTATACTCTGT
Source organism: Citrus x changshan-huyou (assembly GCA_039657385.1). Classification (NCBI taxonomy): domain Eukaryota; kingdom Viridiplantae; phylum Streptophyta; class Magnoliopsida; order Sapindales; family Rutaceae; genus Citrus; species Citrus x changshan-huyou. Next base: position 15,120,911 of record CM077547.1, on the reverse strand, counting down.
ACGTATAACCTCCAAAAATTTGCTTTTGTTTCCTTTTGTAGTTTTAGCTATTATCATTTTGTTAACAAGTAGATTTCGTCGCTATAATGTTTTGACCTTCAGGGAATTCCAGAAACAGCTGAAGTTGCTGTCCCAGTGGCTCATTTTCCTGCAAGTCAGGCAGCTGAAACTGGTGCAGCAGGAGCTGCACCAGTCTCTGGAGTACCCAATTCATCTCCCTTGAACATGTTTCCTCAGGTAAAATTTGGTTTTAGGATGACTTAGTGGTTTATTAGCTCATGGACATCTGATTTCACATGAGTTTGAATGCTTTTCAGGAGACCCTTTCAGGTGCTCCTGCTAGCGGACTTGGATCTCTTGACTTCCTTAGAAACAATCAACAGGTGTGGTCCCTCTTGTGCTGTCAATTGCTGTTTCTTTTTCAGTGACACTTTTGTCATTTTCATTATTGGGTTTGCTTTGACTGGATATGCTCAAATCAATTTATATTAGGATTCATATATCAAGCACTGTCCTAGAACTGATGTGTATTGGCTTTGGGGATGGCAATTTTTTCCGATGGGATGGGATCCTGCGGGATCCCATTTGGGACGGGATTGGGACATATTTTTGTCCCATAAAAAAATTTAGGGACGGAAGTGGGATATTTTTTTATCCCAATTACATATGCGGGACGGGAGTGGGATTGACAAATTCCGTCCCATCCCGTCTCATTGCCGATTAAGAATGGAAACTTTTCCAATTGGGATGAGATCTCGCAGGATCCCATCTCTTTTGGGACGGGATTGGGACACATTTTTGTCCCAAAAAAAATATAGGGACGGGATTGGGATGATTTTTCATCCCATTTGCATATACGGGATGGGACTGGGATTGGTAAATCCCATCCCGTCCCGTCCCATTGCCAACCCTAAATTTGACTTTGATCCCTTTAACAATGGGCATGAATAATGTAGGCAAAATGGGAGTAAGAGTACATTTACAAAAATTGTTTCTTAGGTATTGCATTGCTGTTGGATTTGACTTAATGCCAAATAGTGATGTTTAAGATCTACTTGATTGGTGCCTTTTATTTTTTGTTGAAACTCTTTTCTGCCTCTAATGCTTAGTTTTTGTGTCTTTGTTTGCTTTTCAGTTTCAAGCATTGCGTTCAATGGTGCAATCAAATCCGCAAATTTTGCAGGTCTTAACAACTTTTTCCATTTTTTTTTTCTTTTCCACCCTTTCATATTAATCTGTTACATTTTGGTGGTTTTCAATGTGTCTTGAAGCTTAACCGTTGCTTCTGTTACAGCCCATGCTTCAGGAGCTTGGAAAACAAAACCCTCAGTTATTAAGATTAATCCAAGAGCACCAGGCAGAGTTCCTTCAGTTAATAAATGAGCCTGTTGATGGTTCTGAAGGGTAAGTACACTATAGCCATGCTAGTTAAATTCTAAAAAATCCCTAATAAGACTTCCTTGGACTTTCTGCAAGTTTCACTACTGCTTTAATTATAATCCTTGTCTCGTCACCATATTTATGAGATATTAGTATTGGCTTAAATAGCATTTATTTTGTTCCACTTCTGCTTTAATTATGATTGGATGGGAGTAAATTTTTGAACTGCACGTGAAGTTGTGCCAATATGATATTGGTGATTTAGTTTGTTTCCTTAAAGATTTGAAATTTTGCCTTCTTGTTCCTAGACAATGTATTTAATCTATGGATCTACTTTGCTTGAGATTTATTAGGAATCTACCTTGCTTTTATGTGGAAAGATGTATATTTATTCTTACTGACCCAAGACTGAGAAAATAATGGGACATGTAAATTTTCATTATTTTTTCAGAGATATGTTTGATCAGCCTGAGCAAGACATGCCTCATGCAATTAATGTTACCCCAGCCGAACAGGAAGCTATCCAACGAGTATGTACATTGTTCCTTTTCTGTGTTTGGGTTGTTTCTGATAAAAATTCTGTTCTATGTTCTTTTACTTGTAGGCTAACTATATTTTTCTCCTACTTACAGCTTGAAGCAATGGGGTTCGATAGAGCCCTTGTCATTGAGGCGTTTTTGGCATGTGATCGTAACGAGGAATTGGCAGCTAACTACCTATTGGAAAATGCTGGAGATTTCGAGGATTGAGCCGATGAACATAATTTCCCATCGGCTTCATAGTTTTGATTTCTTTTTCTTTTTTTTTTTTTAGATAAATTTCTAATTTTTTTTCCTGGGCATCTTTACTTGAGTAGTGTCTGGATTTATTAATTAATTGAGTCCGACGATAAAGCCTGGTAATTAATTTATAGTTTTCGGATTTAGATGGATCTTTATCACCATCTTACTTGGATATGGTTTTGATTGAATATTGATCAAAAGTTATGAAATGTGATTATGATGAATTAGGAAAAATCAATTTTGAGCATTTGTTAAATAGAAACCGTCTTTTCCTTCCCTCCAACCTGCTTTATTGATTAAATCAACTTATGCCTGTGGCCACCCGGTTAAAGGTCCAATTGATTTAAATTATTTGGATTGATAAATATGTTATGTAAATTAATTGAATTGATAAATATGTTTATGTATGTTAAATGGTTAATAATTCTTTTCAATATGGCATTTATTCATATTGTATTTGTTTATTTATTTATTTGGTTTTCATCATTCATATTTTCAAATTAATCTGTTGCTGTTAGGGATAATTCATCAAGTGAATTGCATTAACAATTAAATGAGTTGGAGATAAAATTCATTTTGTGCTTAAATCCTTTTTTTTTTTTTTAATTTTAAGAAAAAACTGAAAATATATTTATCTAATGATGCAAGGAGAAAGGTACTTTTCCAAGGTAAAAATATACGCCAATAGATACAAAAATTTTAACATCAAAATTGCAATATATGTTTTTGTAGGATAATAATTATTCGTATATTCCAACCATTACAAATACAGATTTTCTTAAAATATTTTAAATATCTATTGTATATTAAGTGTTTTTTAATAAATATTTAAAAAAATGCATGCGACATATCTACATTTACATAATCAATATTATATATTATCATTTGATAAAATATATAATAATACACCCATAAAAGTAAATATGGATATTAATTTTGCCCAACAACCAATTTAAATGGACATTTAATTATCCATAAATATGACTTCACTATTTGTAGATGATCTTCTTATAAATGGAACGAGAAATTGATGGGCAAGAAAAATTTATTAAATAATTAAATTATAATTTAGCACACTCCAAGTAGGGATTGAAAAAATTTATTATTTAATCGAGATTGTATTTTATAACGGGTATTAGTTTATTAAGACTTATATTACTTATATGTCAAATTTTTTTTGTTCAACAGAAGCATTCGTTGAATCAACACAGTTTTGTGGTGGGGATCACGTCTGGTTAAAAGTTCCCCTTTGATCGCCAAGTTGCATGCCGTGGGGATCACGTCTAGTTACTTGGGGCTGAGTGCAAAAGTTTAACAATTACATTCATGACAAATTTTTTTTTTTTTTCAAATATAACATTTATCCAAATGACAACCCAATTCCGTCTCACCGAGACCAAAAAATTGAACTTTTTATTTTTAGCACGAGAGATTTTATTACCTCAATTAAATAGCACCCACGTGACCAGTTTTTAATTAAACAAATATATAAGAAGAAGATTTAATTTGTCATCAAATAATTAATCAGTTTCAGAAACAAAAGTAGATATTGAACCACAATTGTTCTATGAAGTGCTGAAGATTAGCCCCGCACCACCCACGATACCAAGCATTTTTTTTTCTTTAGGGTACAACAAAGGTGAGAAAAACGCATTCAAAATCGAACGAGGGAAAGATTGAGATTGCTACAAATACTAACAGTCCAATCCAAGAAGAGAACCAAAGTGAATTCATCCATTCGTTATGCAATAAGATTGAGAAATGGAGGGACTGAGAGGACTGTCAAAAATAAAAGTTCATCCAGAGAAACGAGGGAAAGGAGGGTAACGTTAGAATTATGGTTTGTAAAAGTAGTTTTATGTTTGTAAAATACTAAAAAAATTTATCAGGTGTGCATAATCGAGTTATTTGACGAAATTAGAGAAGCGCCAATAGCCTCACTCCATGGAGTAACTTTGAAAGCAATTCAATTCATACAACTTAGGATAGACAACATTTTTACAATTTTATGATAAGCAAGCATTCCAAACAGTATACGCTTAACCGTTAGGGAGCTGCATCACACATGCACAATATATATAGGGGTATTTAAAACATTTTTGGAACTCAGAACTCCCTGTCCGGGAACAGAATTGGAGCAACCAGTGACCACATGTAGAGAGCTGCAGTTGCCCACCCAGTCAGAATCCTAACCCAGACAGATGGCCAACCCACGTCAACTAGCTTCCCACTCTCCCCGACAGAGGTTGACCACCCAGTTAGAAGCATTGCAGAATACATGCTGGCGAGAGAGAAAATAATGTGGAAGAAAGCATATGAATATGTGACTGGCTTGGCCTTTTCCTTTTCTTCTACCTCATCAGCCTTGTCCATTGGAAGCAGAGGCTTCCCGCCACCTACAACAGGAAATCTGGGTGTTAGATTCAAACCAAGAAATGATGGCTCATCCTGTAGTCAGAATATGAGCTTCAGAATGCTTATTGCATTCACTTACTAGCATCACCTTTCTAGAAGGAAAAAGAGAAGGGGGCCGGGGGGGGAGGAGAGGAAAAGAAAAGAAGGCATAGAACCTCATGATCAGGTCCACTAATCATACAAAAACATTCCAGATCAAAAGGTACAAGGAAAAGACACAGAATTGAGTACTCTGGACCTTTTTTTTTGGGGGGATGCTGAGTGAAAGAATTCCACATCCAAGACTCTGCAGAGTAATTACAAAAATTTTCAACACTAACCTGCACGAGGTGAACTTGGTGGTGAAAGCAGAGTTGTAGAAGATCCAGCACGCACTGCAGAATATACTACTGATAGGACAGTGGTAATCAGGCCCAAGGTAAGGCTGCCAGTAGAGACAGCTTTAGAATGCCTGTGGAGACCATTGCATTCGTAATCTCTTGGTTCACTTGAAAGTCCACTGTAGCAGAGGTACATGCAGTAGAGAGATATTACTGAAGCAGGCAAAATGCTGCCACCCACCTGTTTTGCATTAAAATGCCAATAATGAGATAAGGAAAGTCAAGGTCCTTATCTGAACAAGAAGTATACCCCATATATTATGCAATTGCCTATATAAACATTTAAGAAACATGTGCAAGTAAACAAACAACTAGTCTATACGACAAACACATATATGTCAGTGGCAAGAAACTAAGGAGGTACTCCCTGAATTAACTGTAAGAGCAGTCGCAGATCAGAACAGAATCATATAATTGCTGTCCTTTTAAAAATACCCACCTAGGTTTAATCAACACAAGAGATCAAACAAGTTGTACTAGGATTCTCTTACAACGTAGAATTTTCTTACCATGGAAGTTATAATAAAGGTTATTCTTCACACGAGTGGAAATCATTGCCATGACAAAAATATGAACCATACACTAAATCTCGTTTTATACAACTTCAAAACTCCTGTCACACATATACTACATCTACAGCATATAAAAAACCTGCTGCTGGCCTGAAAATATTAAATGGATAATGCTTGAATTATCCATTACCCGCAATAAGGTCTAACGGTCTTCGTCTGCAAAAGCAAAGCAAAGCAAAACAAAAAATGATACTCATATATATAGATTTCATTTCCTTTTTAGGCTGGGGTTAACAATTAGTAAGATGATATTCTAGACTACTTGGAAGCAGTAACATTTTCATTATCAAAGGACTAACTGTTAACAACAAAGCTGGGAGTCAACAGTCTTCCTTCCCCTGTCATAATCATTTTCAACCAACTTATCACCACTGCTTTTTATTTTTTTAATTATTATTATTTTTTGGCTAATAAACAGAAGACTTTATATAAAAATAAAAGAGAGATGTGCAAGGATTGATGGGACTACAAATCCACAAAAACAAGGACGAGAAGTCCCAATGTAAACAAAACACTAAAAAATCTACACAGATCAGAAACAGCCCAAAACCAAAAACAACACAGCTCAATAAGAATGTAATCCCTTTAGGATGCAGAGACTTCCCAATTAAGCCTTTATCACATTTTATTCATACTAAATAGAACATTCATATGTATAAAACAATGCGAATAAATTAGAGATAATAATCTCTGGTATGATGGGAAATGCGAACTTACAGCGGGATGTAGAGCAACTACAGCAAAGATAAATGCAAGAATCAAGGTCATAACAATGAAGAATGTATTGAGCCCACAATCCTGCCCTGATGGTGTGAACCAATGGAAAAGAAGTCCCGAGAAGCCAAATGTCAGCACGTAACAAACAAGAGAAACAACCAATAGGGCAACATACCTATAAAACAAAGGGTGAAATAACCAAAAAATTAAATGAAATTCAGAAAGTCAGCTGAAGAAAGTACAGGTTGTCACCAAAACAAGACAAATAAATGAAAAAGGAATTGAAAGAAAGAGAGAATAGGATAATACTATAAGAATTGTCAAACTAACCAGAACTGCTCATCATATCCAACCCACGTGTCATTCCATCTGTGAACAAAGTCCAATAAAAGGACAACTTGAACAAGAAGAAACAAACCCGAGCCAAACTTTGATATTGACTCTGCGAGCATAAAAATAAAATGATCAGCTTCAAATGAAAAATGATTTAGTATAAGATGAAGAACTGGATCGACAATCAGATTTATTATTTCAATTTTGGACAATGATCAACCTTTACTTTTATAAACAGCATGTGCACTATCATAACCCCTAGTCAAAAGTGTTAATTGAATCCATAGACATAGAATATAAATATCACTTACCATAGAAGCTGACAATCTCATTTGGAAGGAAAAACATAAAGATCACCAGAAGGCACCAACAAATAATTTTCATCATCCATCCACCGTGGTGCAAGCTATCACGGGGATCTTTCTGATTTTTCACGCCAACCATTAAAATTGACAAAATAGTGAAAAAGAGAAAATTTCCCAAGCTAACTCGCAGAACAGCATCAGTTTCAAACCACTCCCTGCTAGGTGTCTTATGAAAATGATTAATCCCTGCATCAATAACAAGTATAAGATTCAATTTTCATGACTAGATTAGCCACCGCCAGTTTTATGTCATCCGAAAACTCATTTGACTTTAATGAATGCAGTATAACTCTGACTTCATTAGGAATCAAAAGAAGTAAGGCATCCAATAATCCTTGAACCAAACCACATTGGTAGAAAGAACGAAACTCCTCACCCGTCGATAGACATTTCGTCGTACCATTATTTGCATGTGCCAGACAGAGAAAATTCACCAAACATTTTTTTTTTAATAATAAGACACTGTAAATTATACTAAAGATGAAGAATTGATAAGAGCTTAGAAGACAACAATCTTAGGCCCTACCTATAAAAATAGGCTATTGGGTTTAACATTGTTTCAACATTGCATCAGGGCTTATTCGACCTACAACTCGCTTTCATTTTCAAGAAACCTCCTTCTATTATCAAAATTAGAGTGCAGACCCAAAAAGTGTATGTTTTAATTTGATTTATTTTTTTTAAAAAAAAAATCTTATGTTGCAATCAACACGAATAATAAAGTCATTTTTAACGGCTACAGTTCTGCTTAATTTAGAAAGCACCTGTGTTAAAGTGTTTAGTAAACTACCAGCTTTCACTATATAATAGCTATGAATCAAAAGCCACATCATTGAAAATTTGATAACAGCCATGTAGATTAACAACAATACACATGACAAAGGAACCTAATTAAAATTACTCAAAAGGAAATATAACAAAACATACAAAGACAGCTAAATTTGCTTACAAGGGAGCTTCTCCATGAGTGGAGCGGCGACTTCACGAAGAATCCACGAAACGATCAGAGAGAGAGCAAACAGCCCGCAGTAAGCAATCCTAGCTGACCTCCTGCTGATCCCCGACACCGCCGAGCGACACGCGTCACACGCGCACGCCGCACAGCACGACGCAAGACAAGACGCCGCCCACATCTTCTCTTCTCTCACAAACTGAAACAACCACCGAACACAATCAACTATACAAAAATAAATAAATAAATAAATAAATTGTGATTATTAATTAGATTAATAAGTAACGATGACGTGCACGGATAGTAATTCGAACAAAGTAAATGAGAAATAGTGAGAACTATAACTAGGTTATCGGATTGGCGAAGAGAGAAAATTTAATTGAATTATAAAATCTTGAAAATCAAGAGAAATTAGCGAGAACTTGAAAGAGATATTTAATTTTTTTTCTTTTTTACCTGGGATATTTGATTGAATTTGAAGGAGAAAGGGAAAGTGAAATAGAAAAGGCGATGATCGCAAGCGCTAAGCGAAGAATATTAGGAGAGACCGCGAGACGACGAAGAAGGAAGAGCTAGTCAAGGAAACTTGTTTTATCGCCTGCGGTTCGGTTAATGAAGTTTCTGTGCTTGGAGCGGATCTTTGTCGTTGATCTTTTTACCCGTTCCTGATTAAAACAAAAAAACAACAACATAGGTTAGGGTGTATACAGTAATAGCATTCAGCAGCCCATATTGTTTCTAAATGCACTAACAGGATGTACAATTTTTTTTTTGCAGCGTACGCACGCTTTGGTTTGGGCAAAGCCCATTTTGTTTTGGATTGTTTTATTCGCTTCATATGAGATTTCGCTTGTAAAAAAATAAGATATTTTGACAAATTTTGGAAGATTGAAAAGAACATTTTTTTTAAGGTTATATAAAATTTTAAGTTTTTTTTTTTTGTTGTTTCTAACTTATAGATATTACAATATGAATCTATTAGGAGTCTTCTAGTGTGTTTACTAAAAGAGAATGAGAATGAAAATTATGTAATTAGAATAAGTCATGTGTTTATTTACAAATTTAATAGTGAGAATGAAAATCAAATTGATGGACCCTTACATCCATTTGGAAATCATTAATGGGAGTTTGATTCTCAAACGAGGGTTGAAAATTAGAGTCTTACTCTCAAAACTCTCTAAAATATACTTACCAAAATCTCCAAATTCCCAATTTGTCATAATTAAAACTCAAATCATCAAATTCTTTAATCAAAAGCCACCCAGGAGCACAATCGAAATAGTATCACCCTAAGATCGTGTCAAAATAAAACAGTGAGTTAACAATTAAGAACAGTAGGAGAAAAACAACTGAAATTAAAAGAAACAGTAAGAACAACAACTGGAAATGAAGGAAAAACAGTAAGAACAACAACTAGAAATGAAGAAGCAGGGGAAAGAAGCAGGGGAAAGAAAATAACGAATCAAAAGGAAATAAACCCGAGGCCTGTAATGTAGTGTCCTTAAAACATATTTACCACCTACTGTAGTGCTTTAGGTTTGCTGGTAACTGTTTCCCAGATACAATGGGTACGAATTATCCGTCAAGCACTGACAAATAATTTCGGCGAACCACAACAGCGTTCAAAGCTCGATAAAAAACAGAACGTCAGAAGGAGGAAAGAAATTTTGAAGTGCTCTGTGTGTGTTGGTTGTTCTAGTGTGTGAAAACAAAAGAAGAAGCTGTTTTTTTATACACATGTGAGGATGTAACAGTAGCATAGTATTGAATTTCCGAATTCAATATATGCCATTTAATTATTATAACAGCTAATTGAATTGTTTAAATTCAAGTCAGTCAATTAATTTCAAAATTGAATTGTATAACAGCCCAAAAATAATTGCGAAGCTGTTACAAATCCTTTGAATTCAAAAACGTGAAATTGTTACCAAAAAAAAAAAAATTTAAAGGAAATTAAAAACGTGCCATGCAAGCTTGGGTGATTTTGGGCTGACATTCGCGTACGCAGGACGCGCGGGCGCACACGAGTTCAACTAAATCGATTTTAGATTTGCACCCCCTGCGCACGCGCATGTGGAGAGAACCTCTATCCTTATAATTCTTGCTCATGAATGGGTAAGTGTCTATATATAAACACAAACCCCTTGTCTTATTTTTCCCTTGTGGAATAAACCTCATTTCCTTTCAAATTTTCAACTCCAAGGGTACACTTTGAGAGACAATTTTTCATTCACCCTAGCACTATTTTGAGTAAATAAATATACATTTTTTAAGTATTCACGGAGTAGAACCCGAACTTCACAAGATTTTTCACTTTCGTTAAGTGGGACCCACTCAAAATGTGCCCTCAAAATAGCATGTTGATATGTTATTTTTTCGACAATCCCTCACATGAATGAAAATTGGCAATAAAATAGAAAACCACTAAATTTTGACATCAAAACCATTTTTGACCTTAATGATCGAGTTTATTGGATCGATACCTAGCACATGATAGGTAGGTCTTATCCTTTGAACATTTTCTTGTGATAGTATATTTACTTTACTGGCTGATTAGTAGACGCGATGTCCTTGAACTGTTCTGCCGTTAGTGTAAACGATCATGTACAACACATAGGTATTTCTCCTAACACTGTTGAGTTCTCATGGTTATGTTCGTTTTGGCCTTGAACATCTACCTGGTTATACAAGAGTTTCTAAGAGTTGAACCTCTAACAGCTCCCTTTGAAGCGGTCCTACTTCTCTCTCACATAAGTGATATCTTAATTAAGGATAACCCGCATTACTCCGCTCGAATTTCCGACGCATAAGAATCATTAAGAGCCTAGCTCAACCTTATTTCTCACGGGCATCATTGTTTCATTATAGGAATGGTTAATGAGATAATCCTCTCAAGAGAATGACCCCCACAGTGATTCAACTTTAGTCTTTAACAATTAGGTTGTCCCATTGAACCTAGATCTTGGGATCTCCAGTTAACTAGGTTGGGTTTTCCTTCGTTATTGACTAATCATTCTATGAGTTTTAATCTCATTCCTCTCGATGATTTTTCTACTAGCTCTCTATTTAATCATTTGGTTAGCGGATCCACAATGTTATCTTTTGACCTTACATAGTTAATAGAAATAACTCCAGTTGAAGTAAATTGTCTAATGGTATTATGTCTACGATGTATGTGTCTAGACTTACCATTATACATATTGCTTTGTACCCTACCGATAGCTGATTGACTATCGCAATGAATAAAAATTGTAGGCACAAGCTTTGGCCACTTTGGAATACCTTCTAAAAAGTTGTGTAGCCATTCTGTTTTTTCACCACATTTATCTAATGCAATGAATTTAGATTCCATTGTAGATCTGGCAATTACTGTCTGTTTTAGAAGACCCACATGATACAGCTGCACCTGTTAGTGTAAACACATAGCCGCTAGAAAATTTTGAATCTTTTACATCAGATATCCAGTTAGCATCACTAAATCCTTCTAATACTTCTGGATATCTAGTATAGTGCAATCCATAATTACGAGTGCATCGAAGATACCTGAGTACTCTTACGATAGCTTTCCAATGATCAGTTCCTAAATTACTCGTATATCTACTAAGTTTACTTACTATATAGGCTAGATCTGGTCTGGTACAGTTTGTTAAGTACATTAGACTGCCTATTATTCTCGCGTATTCTACTTGAGAAATATCATTTCGTCTATTTTTCGATAGATGTATACTCGTATCTAATGGAGTTTTAGACACGGTATTATCATCTTTATTAAAATTTTCAAGAATTTTATCTACATAATGAATTTGACTTAAAATAAGTCCATTAGAAGCCCTTGAGATTTTAATCCCCAAAATGACATCCGCAAAACCTATGTCTTTCATGTCAAATTTAGACTTCAACATATTCTTGGTAGATTTAATCATGTCATCATCACTCCCAACAATGAGCATGGTATCAACATATAAACATAAAATGACATAGCCATTTTTTTTTTTTGACAAAAACACATTTGTCACACTCGTTGATCTTAAATCCACTTATGATCATCGTATGATTAAATTTTTCATGCCACTGTTTTGGTGCTTGTTTCAAGTCATATAATGACTTTACTAATTTACAGACCTTCTTTTCTTGTCCTGGAGCTATAAAACTTTTAGGCTGCTCCATGTAAATTTCTTCATCTAAATCTCCATTTAGAAAAGCCGTCTTTACATCCATTTGATATATCTCGAAATTGTGCAAAGCTGCAATTGCTATTATCATCCGAAATGGAATTTATTCTCGTAATAGGAGAATAAGTATCAAAATAATCAAGGCATTCTCGTTGCCTATAACCTTTAAGTACAAATCTAGCCTTATATTTATCGATTGATCCATCGGCTTTCATTTTCCTTTTGAAAATCTACTTATACCCCAAAAGTTTACATCCTGGACAAAGATCTACTAGCTCCCAGGTATGATTTTGTAAAATGAATTCAACTTCACTGTTAATGGCTTCTTTTCATAAAGCACCTTCAGGTGAAGTTACAGCTTCTTTGAAGCTTTGAGGTTCACTTTCTAGCAAATACGTCAGAAAGTCTGGACCAAAAGACTTTTCTATTATATTTCTTTTGCTATGTCTGACCTCAACTTCTTGTTGTTGTTCTTCTTCTTGAACTTCATCATTTTCTTCATTTTGACTGTTTTCAATTATTGTTTCATGAAGTTGTCGTAGTTCTTTCGATTCCACTCTAGAATTGCAAGGAAACACATGTTCGAAAAACGATGCATTTCTTGATTCTATTATCATATTTTTGTGGACATCTGGAACTTTAGACCCATGCACCAGAAATCGATAAACACTATTGTTTTGCACAAAACCAATAAAAATGCAATCAACAGTTTTTGGTCTCATTTTCATTTTTTTTATTTGAAGGAACCACTACTTTAGCAAGACACCCCCATACTCGTAAGAATTTATAAGAATGTGTTCTACATTTCCACAGCTCATACGACATTTTATCTTCTTACTTTTGGGGTATCGTATTTAATAAGTAATTAGTTGACAAAACAACTTCTCCTCACATATTCTGGGGTAACCCAGAACTTATCAACATTGCATTCATCATTTCCTTTAAAGTTTGATTCTTTCGTTCTGCAATCCCATTATATTGAGGTGAATATGGAGACGTGACTTGATGTATGATTCCACTTTGTTCACATAGTGACTCAAACGAAACAACATACTCACCACCACGGTCACTCCTTAATTATTTGATTTTTCTATTAAGTTGATTCTCAACTTCATTTTTGTAGAAAATAAATTTTTCTAAAGCTTCATCTTTACTTTTCAACAAATATACATAGCAATATTTGGTGCAATCGTCAATGAAGGTAATAAAATATTTATTACCACCTCTTGTTTGAATGGATTTAAAATCACAAATATCACCATGTATTAAATCAAATGGTTAAATGTTTCTTTTAATTGTTTGAAAAGATGACATAGTTAGTTTTGCCTCAACACAAGTTTCACACTTATGTTTCAAACCAATTTGGAAATTGGGAATATGCTTCATGTTAATTAATTTACGCAATGAATTAAAATTAACATGTCCTAATCTACCATGCCAAAGATTAGAAGACTCAAGCAAATAAGCAGAAGAACTAGTTTCATTATTAATTTTTGGTTTCAGAGTCATTACATTGCGCTTAAATAGCCCTTCATTAACATAACCCTTTCCCACATACATCTCATTCTTGGACAAAACTACCTTATCTGAGTCAAACACCATTCGGAAGCCATGTTTGTTCAACCGCGATCCAGACACCAAGTTCTTCCGAATTTCTGGCACATAAAGCACATCGTTCAGAGTCAGCTCTTTGCCAGAAGTCATCTTCAGAATCACCTTCCTTTGACCCTCAATCTCAGACGTAGCATAATTCCCCATGATTAACTTCTCGCCATTGCTAACTGTTTCAAATGAAGTGAATAACCCTCTGTCCGAGCAAACATGTCTGGTTACTCTCGTATCAATCCACCATTCTCTCGGATTAGGGCTAACCAGATTCACTTCTGAAATCACTGCAGAGAGGTTTATGTCTGAAACATGTTGAGTGATGTTTTCCACCACATTTGCCTCTCGCTTCTTTTTAGGTAATCTGCAATCTGAAGTCTTGTGACCCATCTTGTCACAATTGAAACATTTTCCTTAAAACTTCATTTACTTCTTGGAGATTCCTCCTTTCGGTCCCAATTTTATATTTTTCTTATTTTTAGGTCCATGTTCAACAACATTTGCCTTAGCCACAGAAATAACCTCTCTTTTTTCTGCATTTCTGTTATCTTCCTCAATTCGGAGCTTAACAACCAGCTCTTCAATATTCATTTCCTTGCGTTTATACTTCAAATAACTCTTGAAATCTTTCCAAGCAGGAGGCAATTTTTCAATAATTACAGGCACTTGAAAAGTTTTACTTAGCATCATCCATTCTGCAAGGATTTCAGATAATATGATCTAACGCTCTTGTACTTAACTTACTACAATTTTGGAATCCACCATTTTATAGTCTAGGAAGCGGCCAACAAAAAACGTTTTGGTACCCGTATCCTCGGTTTTATATTTTCGGTCTAAGAATTCCCATAACTCCTTAGTTGTTTTATTTCCTATGTATAAATTATACAAGGAATCACTAAGGCCATTCATTACATAATTTTTACATAAAAAATCAGAACGATACCATGCATCAATTGCACTAGCAACTTGAACATCCGTTTCACCCTCTTTGGGTTTTGGAGCATCCTCGGTCAAGAACCTCGCAAGGTTTAACGTGGTCAGGTAAAAGAACATCTTTTGCTGCCAATGTTTGAAATTCTAGCCATTGAATTTTTCTGGCCTTTCCGTATGATTCACGGGAATAGCCATAGCGGTTGGTTCTTTCACAACATATGGCCCAGCAACAGAAACTGAAATATGAAGAATCAGAATCACATTATTGGTTTCAGTTGCCATCTCAACTTAAATCTGTTTTAAGATTGTTAAAACAAAACAAATAACATAGTGAGTTAACTATTAAGAACAGTAGGAAAAAAACAACTGGAATTAAAAGAAACAGTAAGAACAACAACTGGAAATGAAGAAAAAACAGTAAGAACATCAACTGGAAATGAAGAAGCAGGGGAAAGAAAATAACGAATCAAAAGGAAATAAACATGAGGCCTGTAATACAGTGTCCTTAAAACAGATTTACCACCTACTGTAGTGCTTTAGGTTTGCTGGTAATTGTTTCCCAGATGCAACGGGTACAAATTATCCGTCAAGCACTGACAAATAATTCCGGCGAACCACAACAGCGTTCAAAGCTCGATAAAAAAAAGAACGTCAGGAGGAAAGAAATTTTGAAGTGCTCTCTGTGTGCTGGTTGTTCTTGTGTGTGAAAATAAAAGAAGAAGCTGTTTTTTTATACACATGTGAGGATGTAACAGTAGCATAATATTGAATTTCTGAATTCAATATATGCCATTTAATTGTTATAACAACCAATTGAATTGTTTAAATTCAAGTCAGTCAATTGATTTCAAAATTGAATTGTATAACAGCCCAAAAATAATTGCGAAGCTGTTACAAATCCTTTGAATTCAAAAACGTGAAACTGTTAAAAAAAAATTTAAAGGAAATTAAAAACGTGACATGCAAGCTTGGGTGATTTTGGGCTGACATTCGCGTACGCACACAAGTTCAACCAAATCGGTATTGGATTTGCACCCCCCCCCCCGGCGCACGCGCGTGGAGAGAGCCTATATCTTTATAATTCTTGCTTATGCATGGGCAAGTGTCTATATATAAACACAAAACCCTTGACTTATTTTTCCTTATGGGATAAACCTTATTTCCTTTCAAATTTTCAACTCCAAGGGTGCACTTTAAGAGACAATTTCTCATTCACTATAGCACCATTTTGAGTAAATAAATATACACTTTCGAAGTATTCACGGAGTAGAACCCGAACTTCGCAAGATTTTCCACTTTCGCTAAGTGGGACCCACTAAAAATGTGCTCAAAATAGCATGTTGATATGCTATTTTTTCAACAGATCGAACTTACAGCACCTATTGTCAATATTGGAATCACGTCACTGGTCACGTAACAGTTGTCACATTGCTAGTCATTGATCTCGCATTGATGTAATTCTTTGTCGATATGATTTTGTGTTGTGTACACTTGATAATATAACTCATGCTCAGCCATTAACAATAACTTGCTTTTCGTTTAGGAGAAAGTTATTGACACTACATCATGAATTGAACCAATAACTTAGCGCTTATTTTATTTGAAGAGTTTTTTTGTAACGTTTTACAATACATTTGTGAGAGAAAATTTTGTTATGAACTCCTGCGAATGGGTCATCATATTTTTATATAATAAAAATGTATCATATTAAACTTATTAATGTTTAATATGTTACAAATGAGCCAAATGATACAAGCCACTCTCATATAAATTTATGTTTCCTAAATTTTAGAAGTGCAATAAAACAACTTCAGAAACAAAGCAGTCGAAAAAGGACAAAGCGAAAGTGTTAGCAAATAGTCGGTGGACACGTGGGAGCAGCACGATCCATTCTATGACTAGGATGATGATGATGATGATGATGATGATGATGATGATGGTGGTCTAGAATCTAAAGTAAACCCCATAATCAGAAGAGCCGGATTGGGTAATCGGTGGCTTTTGATGGCCGCCAAGCGTCAACTGGCACAAAAGGTCCAAAGTTCCTCGCCCGTCTGAACCAAAAGTCTTATTGTTGACTCATACATACATACATAACACATACATGCATAGCAATACCACACGGAAAGCGCACGCAAAACAAAACTTAAAACTATAATAATAAAAATGTTCAGTCCATTTTGGGCCCAATAATCAGCGTGGGCGATCTACCCCCGGCATCATCAACTCTTTCTCACGCCGAGACATAAGGAAGAGATTTACACAAAGCCCTTAAATAATAGTTGTGATCTTAGAGAGAAGGGTTCAATAAAGAAGCATTGAGCATTTTCACTCGGCCAGCTCGTCTATTTGTTCATTCTTTTTCTTTTTCTTTTTTTAACAATCTCCGTTTCTTTCTCTGTAAGTCTCTCTGATCCTTTTTTTTTTGTTTTCAGATCTGACTCAGTTCTTTAAATTCTGATCTGGGTTTTGCTTCTTTTGTGTTGTGGCTTGTGTATGTTTTAATGGGGTTGTGATTTTGTTTGATTTCTGGTTTTAACTTTGAAAATGGGAGATTGAAAGTGATTTGTGATCAGGTGATAGGATGAGTTAAAAAGGCCACTTTAGATTTTAACAAAATTGATTGGAATTCGGATAAAAGCCAAGAAAACAAAAACAACCCCCTTTGGTTTGTGGAAATGGATCTTATTTTTGGTTAACATTGGTAAGAGTTAATTCTGTAGATTCTTTGACGGGTGTTGATGCAACATAGGAAATGCATTTTGTGAATCTAGAAGGTTAGAGAGAATACAGGATCAAATCCGTTTTAGGATACTTTACCTGCAGTTGAAGCGAGATGGGTATTTCAGAATCTTCAATTCTATGATGAAATGAAGTGAACCACTTAAGCAGTTGATATAGAGAAACACTCTACTACAAGGGTAACCAAGCTAAAGATGTAGATTCCCAAGTACATGAGATGGTGGGCTAGCCGAAACGAAAGCTAGTTCATCTCATCCGTGCATCAATCCTAGATGCTGGGGTGTAATTCTATTCATTTGGGCCTTTACCATGAGTTTGGCTGCTTTTTGTTGGTTTTGGGTTTTCTTATGGCAGTTGTTCCAGAATATGAGTACTTCTTGCAGCGCACTAGATTATATGCTGGCTATATGCCAAAGTTTGCACAAGGTTAATAATATTGAGGGACATAGATAGTCTTAAAGGGTAGTGCATTGCCTGCCTTGACTATTTGAGTCTGTTGTTGTGTTCTGTCTCTTTTTCTTTTTTTAATCTTGTTGCCTCTAGCTCCAATTTTCAACAAAATTTGGCTTGGGTTGCCTACAAATGGAGGGTTTTCCCATATGAACGATTTGACTGGTTCATTTCTTTTCAGTCTGGTATTGGATATTTTGAAATTGCTTTCTCACTTCTATACATGCAACAAGATTTTCTGACTACTGAATGTTTTTGCGAAGTTCAACAGCAGTTTCAATATCAAATTTGGTGCATATGCTGAGGTATTTGCAAGTCATTAAAAGAAAAAAAAATTGGAAATTCTTTTGTGCTGGTATAATAATCAATTCATTGGATAAGCAAACTATTTGGTTTTACACTGATTTTGCATTGCGTGTTTGCCTTTGATACCGTTAGCATGTTATTGCACTGCTGAGTAGAATATTATCGGGCTTTCTCATGGTTTTAAACAAGTCTTAGTACACAATCTCCATTTTTTGTAATCTGGTTAACAAACTTAGGTCTTCACATGCTTTCATATGATTATTTCAGTACTAGCTTTCATTTCCCGAATGTTGTTTGGAAATTACGCTTGATTATGGTTGCTGTTATGGACTACTTATATTGGAATTGGAATTGTGAATCCCTCAATGGCTTAACTGCACTTTTCTAGGGTTTTCTTTCTTCATAGCCTCTTGATGTGTTTTGTTGTTGATTTTTTGGTGATTATTAGTGTCGTGGTCTTAACTTCTGTTCTTTCAAGAAGCAGCTGACATTCTTTAGCTACCATGAAGCTGGGCCCGGTGTAGGATAAAGTTTTTTCGTCATCTGTTCTTTCATTCTCACTAACTATTACTATGAATTTCATCCATTCATTTAAACAATGAATGCATTTTCATTTAGCTAAAAAAGTAAAATTAGTAAATTTTGAATTGATTTCAGGTTTTATTTTTGAACACTTCAAAAAAGTTTGTAACCCTTTAAGTCATATTTTTTTTCTACATCTCTATTGGAGTTAATTACCTTTTAGTCGTTTTACTCTTTTACCCCACTAGCTTTTCTGGGAATTGAGTCTTTTGTTCTTCTTAATTTTGCTTTATTGCTGTTTAGTCTCACTTAGAACACTGGTTTTGGTTGCTTGGATTGTTGGCACAAGCAATACATGTTTTGGATTGTCAGTTATTTGTTTGGTTTTCAAAGTAAATTGTAAAAGTTGAAGTGGGTAATGATCCATATACTGTTTGGGCTCCTTAAGTGTAGCTTTTGGATATTGCGGGTTTGGCAATCAGATACATTATGTTTGATTGTGGTTGCTAGCTTGCTTTGCTTGTCCTTTTCGATGTACTTATCTTAATGCTATAAGTAACAGCTAAACTAATCTACTTGAGTTGGAATTAAACTTCCTGGTTTCTAACATTAATGTTCTTTCGTTTCTTTCTGTCAAAAAGACAATATTTTGAGCCTTTTGTTTTCCCCTCATCAGAGGCTAACTGCTGCGGATCGCAAGTTGGCTGAGGAAGAGTGTTGTGAAAACCATGGTTCTTGAAACAGTTTTATCGTCCCCTCATCGTAGGTCATCATCATTTAAGAGGCAGTTTACGAAAGACGAATTCGGTAGCTGGTCAACGCTCGCTGAGAGGCATCGTTTCCTATTAACAGCATTGGTTCTCTTGGGTCTCCTCTGTACTATTTACCTCTATTTTGCTGTCACTTTAGGGGCAGCCACATCATGCTCTGGGTTAATTGGAACCGAGAAAGCACTGTGTCATTTAGAGCAGGCCAAGGCTTCAGTGGCAAAGGGAAAGCTGAAGTTTCTCTAGCAATAGTAGAAATAACAATTCTACTCTCTTTTTTTTAATTATTTTTCAAATTTAAGAGGTTGGAAGTTCAAGAATATGATTTAGTTCTGTAACTTGTGGTTTGGGGAGCGGGTTCGAAGCTGTTTATGCATGTATACATAATGTGTAGAAGAATTTGTTCTGGAAGCTATGTCATTAATTAATATTAATGATTTATTTTTTTTGCCGCGGACAAGCCAAATAGTCAATTATTCTTGTTGTTTTGTGAATAAGCAAATATTATTAAGATTTTTTATTTATTTATTTTTTATTATTACTTGATTTTTTATTATTACTTGATCTTTTATTATTGTGATTGGGAATCGAGGACCAAAGTTTGATCGAGAAGAGTAGGATAAAGATTTATGTGGTGGCTGTTTGAAAATAAAATAAAAATTATAATAAGAATAAATTCAGAATGAGATCAAATATGTTTGGATAAAGATTAGTTTTAAATTTTTTATATGGTTAACTGAAAAGTGAGGGCTCGTGAAAGACAATATGAGGGCTCGTGAATAATAATAAAAGATCAAGTAATAATAATAAAAGTATAAAACTTATAAAATCAATTTTGAAAGAAAAGAGAACTCTCATAATCACTATACGGTCTCTATTTTTTTTTTAAGTTTTATTCATTATTCCCATAACTATAAAAAAAATTCGATACGTCTTCATCATCCTCTATTGGGTATCATAAATTAATTTATTCCATAATACTAAAAGTAGAGTACATAATATTTGAGAAAAGATAATAATTTAAAAAGATAAAAGAAATTAGATTAGTATATTAGATATTAATAAAAATTATTATGTGGGTATACTTAAAAACTATTTACCTTTTTAAGTTATTTCATGTAAAGATAAAATAAGTATTCGCATAAAAGTGATTAATGGGAACTGTTGAGATATAAGAAAGGAACCAAATATCACAACTCTAAAAACATTCTTAACTTTATTACGATAAATTTCAATTTATCTCTATTTAAAATCACATTTTTCTATTTATCAATACACATTCCCATTTACTATCATCTTCTAATGAAAATGACAATTGGGCTTCACAGCTAAAATAAAACTATGATAAATTGAGTTTCACATTTAAAATAAATTTAGTCTTTTGAAATTATTAATTATTGGCTGATTTGATGTTTGGTTCCCACCCAAACTTATAGAGTATTTGATGAAACTATGATACAGACAAATCATTTTTCAATCTACATAATTTGACTATTATATCCTTCTAAATTATGATGCCATATCTTTATCGCATCCTCAAACTGGGGTTAGGTTAGTAATTTGGAATCAAGATGGGCATAACATTCGAATTTTGGAAGAAAGGGCAGCACTAGTCCATGTACATGAATAAACTTTTGTGGGGTCACATCGAGCACAAATTCCTCGTAAAAAATTTAAGCACAACGAAACGACAGCGCCACCGTTGAATGAAAGACAAGTAAAAGACTTTTGAAGTGAGGAATTTGCAGGAAAAAAAAAAAAAAAAAAAAAAGATCCTTTTTCAGCAGAAGCAGCATAGCAATGGCGGAAAGTGTTGTGCAAGAAGAGCATCTCGACGTCCTAACAATGACTGGCCAAAAAACTGGGATCACTAAGCCCAGGCATGTGCACTTTAATTCTATTACTGCTTTCAATTTTTAATTTTTTAATTTTTAATATGACTAGAATTTGATCAACCAATTTCAAACTTAAAAAAACAAAAAAAACGACATAGTTTTATTGAATATTGATTGCTTCTTTTAAGTCCCAATCAAATGGAAGTTCAATTTTGTCACTTCTAAGGTTCTAACTTTTATTGATGGTTTGGGTTTTTTAATTAATTAATAAATGTAGGAGTGAAGTTCATCGAGTTGGGGATTACCATAGAACTGTGAACGCGTGGATTTTTGCTGAGAGTACACAGGAACTGCTTCTCCAGCGACGTGCTGACTTCAAAGATTCGTGGCCGGGGATGTGGGATATCTCCAGTGCTGGCCATATATCCGCTGGTGATTCATCGCTTATATCAGCCCAGTAAGGAAACTCCCCCTAGTCTTGATGCTAGTTTTGCTGGGATACCCTTTTTTGTATTTTTTGTCGTCTATTTTTGAAATGGCACGTCTGGTTCATGATACAAAGTGTTTGCTTGTTTATTAAGCTACCACTAATTGGATCCATGGTACAAAGTGATTACTTGTTTATTAAGCTACCACTAATTGGATCCTTCGAATAGCTTGATCGGTAGATAGATAGATAGTTTATAGCTGTCAATTATTTGTTCATTTCATGTTTGCTTATTATGAAAACTTTCCATGTAGATCAGAGCCTGTCTTACTCTATTTAGAGTTTATAATCTGATCAGTGTAGTGTAACATAGAGAGTGAAAGATAATTTTAGTGTTTAAGTTACTGCATAATATTCAACTATTAGGTAACAATCCAAATAATTATATGAAGCTTTAATATACCACAGAAACAGAAGACAGAAACAAAACCAAACAAAATGAAGACAGAAACAGATACAATTGCCAATTACATGGGTTCATATATGAGACCTTTTTGTCGAATTAGCTTTGATTCTATGTCAGTTGAACCGATCAACCCACAATTAGCATATACTGATTACTTTCCTTTTTAGAATTACCTCATCCCATGTTATCATCTATTGGGTTTCTTACCAGGTAAGCTATCCAAGATTAGTCCTTCAAAAAGCTCATCTAACAGATAATTATTTCTTATGTGAAGTGGGTGATTGACTGGATGGAAGCTTTATTTCGTTATGATTGGTGAAAGTTGCCATTGCTGTTGATATGCCACCATGTTATATATCCCACGGAGTGTCTGATACAAGTTCTACAATAGTAGGTTGTTGTAGGAATGTGTCCTGTGATATCTAATGACCACCTCGAATCCCATGTGCTTGGTTATTTCTTTATAAATGTTCTGTGTAGAAGTTTATATGAAATTGATGAACATGATTAAAGTTTTGTTTCTGATCCTTATTGATTAAATTTGCATGTTTTGTAAGAAAGTATGCTGCTGTACATGGTGAATGTTGGTAAAGCTGAATCCGTAGATTGTACAAATTTTACATTTTTATGAGTTACACAGGTCACTGTTCCTCCTTTTCTCACGTCTTTTCCCATTTCTCTTTTTGTTCTTACTTGACACTGCTGTTGGATTGCACAATGTTCCATTCTTTAAGTAGTGGTTTTAAAATTGAACATATCATGCTTGTTACTGAAATTTGGTATTGTTTGCATTTAGGAGGGAGCTTCAAGAAGAGCTGGGCATTAACCTTCCAAAGGATGCATTTGAGTTCCTATTCACATTTGTTCAACAGAAGTCAGTATCTCAAATTCTCTCCATCCTCTTAAACACTCTACAGTGTTTAATTTCTTTTGTTTAGTAGATTATGAGTTGTGCTTCGCCAATGGCTGTCATTTGTTCTTATCAATCTTGGTAGCTTCCGTCCATTCCACTCATGGAAGTAATGCAGTTTCCTTTTCTCTTGGGTTCTGTTTTGTGGAAAATCTGGAAAAATTGAAACAGCATCTTTCATGTGTCATGATCCTCTTCAAATTCAATGTAATTATTTTAACAAAGCGAAATTAAAGAAATCTCCAGTGAAATGATTGAGGTAGCCTTTTACATGGCTTGGGTTTGCATTTTGATTACAAGCACTTGAAGGATGATCTTTTTGTTCTAAAATTGAAGCAATTAAACTGAAATTGATAACACTGTCTTTTTGATCAAGTAAATTAATCAAACAATACCGTATTTTTTCAATAGAAATAATAATAAATTTTTCATATATAAGTACTTGACTAGTAAAATATGCCAAAAAGCCAAGAAAATACTTAAGTTGTGCCAGACTTTAAATGATGTAGGTTGCCTCCTGCTTATACCTGCAGACTTGCACAGACACAACACAAAAAAAGAAAAAGAAGGGGCCCATTTGTTCCCTCTGAACGGAAAGAAATAGTGTAATTTTGATTGCAACAAAGGAGTAATAGGATTTTGAATGATTTCAGTTCTAAAATTTGAACCGGATAAATTGAGAAATTAAGTAGGATATGCAAAAAATATATTGCTTATTGTCATCTCATAGTCTGTACAAGGACAAATCTGTTTGTCGTGTTTCCTTTTATGATTGAATCATTGTGATTACTTTGTTCGTATTGCTTCTCGTATTGTGAAACCTAATGTTCTTAGCATCATTTACTTTTGTATCGCTGGGTTTATTCAATAGGTTGCCAGTTGATCTTGATTATAAAGACCTAAAACTGCTTTTACATTTGAATGCAGTGTCATAAATGATGGAAAATTCATTAACAATGAATTTGCCGATGTATACCTAGTGACGACTCTAAATCCAATTCCTTTGGAGGCCTTTACTCTTCAGGTGAGGATTTTAATGTTTCCACATAGTTTATTCATACAGCCCACTGCTCATAGCTTTAGTTGGTCCAACAAAGTGATATTGTGACCTTTAATGTTAAATGATATTTACAATGATCGTAGTATTTGGGGGGGGTTGGGGGGGGGGTGGGGGGGGTGGTTAGCTTGGTTGATTTTGTATGGTTTCGGGAGGCCTTTGGTTTTGTGAAAGCTTTTGAAATTGTTTGGTTTCATAAACTAGATAAATTATTCTGGGAGATATTCTTCTCTTAATTGTACACTACTGGAGTGTTTTTGAGGCCCGCCAGCTTATTCACTTTTTGTAAATCTCCTGCAATAGGCTAGGCCTCAACATAGTTGCAGTTGCTTGAGACCAAACAGTTCTAGCGGGCTTGCCCTGCATCAAGTGGCCGTGGTCTCATTTTAATAGTAAATTGGTGGTAACTTATGCTTGTTTATTATATTTCACTGGCCAGCTGAGAGGAAATGCTAGAATATGCAAATTTCTGTTCAAGCTCAATTGGCTTGTTGTTTGACATGATATGCTTCTTGTTATCAACCTGCCTTAGAATCTGACTATGTTTTTGCTTTTGCTTTTGGTAGCAAACGGAAGTTTCTGCTGTAAAATATATTGCTTACGAGGAATACAAAAACTTGCTTGCCAAGGATGATCCCAGTTTTGTCCCTTACGATGTAAATGGAGGATATGGTCAACTCTTTAATATTATTTCTCAAAGGTATGTACTGTAATGCTGTGGTATAGTCCATTTGTCTAGTTTTTTAAATACACTGTAGCATCATGGGTGTCCTTCCATGGTCAGCCTTTTTGAAGAATTTTTAATCTTCTTATAAGAATTTTATAATAATTATGACATGGTCTAGTGCTGCCATCGTAAAGAAGTTCCTTTCTAGCTCGTTGGTTGCCCAGATATATGTTCTTTTATGCATTTGTTCTACAAAGGACAAAGGAATCTTGTCATGTTGTCTATACTGAATCCGAATTTCAAGTGATGTTTTTTTCTTTTTACAACATGTTTTTCATCTCAATTTGATGTAGGTACAAAGAGAACACCATGGAACGCAGTTTGACTCTACAAAAGCAACTCCGCCGATATGCTCATGTTTCCCTCAATGCTGAGGTTGTCATTTTTCTTGTGTTCTTGGCATTCTTCGGTGCCTTATTCGTTATGATATCTGTTTAATTTAAGACCTTCGAGCTTTTAATTTCCATCAATTTGGCATAATTTTTCATGAATGTTGTGGTTTTAATGATTTTGTTCTACCACTGGCAATTATAGCTTTTATTCACATTATTTCCTAAACATATGAGACATGTTATTTCTGACAATGATTTGTATTTCTTGAAGTCAGCTGTCTCCTCTGTACATTTTCCTTTCTGTATCTATGCACTAAATTGAAGCTCAGAATTCTTTCCTCTATACAGTTGGCCGGGCTTTCAGATGCTGACAAGGAGGCTCTGGTTTTAGTCATCAAGGCTGCAACTGTTATGGATGAGATCTTTTACCTGCAGGTTGTATTTAGGCATTTTAAATAAATAGATACACTAGCAGACAAGCTGCCAAGGATTTAATTGTACTGGGAATCTCTTATGCGTTAATACTATCTACAGTTTAAGACTTCATTATGAATATATGCTGCACATATGAAGCAATATCATCTTGAAATGGATTTTGATATGTGATCAACAATGTATTTGAATTTTTTCTTTGAATTATCATTAGTAGGTAATTTTTTATGGGTTCCAGTCATATTGGATGGTCTAGTACAGCATATTCACAAGCTAGCATATCTCAAATGGGAAAAAGAAATACCAAAACTTTGTTGTTTAATTTTGTTTTTAGTGTATGCTAAATGTGGTGAAAAAGGGAGTTTCAGTTTAATCAACTTGTATGCTTTGGATTTCTATATGTTCAGAAAATGGTCAGAATCATATCTTTAAATCATCTGAAATTATGTTTTCTTTGAAATGTAATATAAGAAATTATTTACTGTCTTTTCTACAAGTATTGATAGTTTTCTGTAAATCCAAGATCTAGCTAACATAAATTTTCTTATCCTCCAAAATCAGGTTTGGTACAGCAATCCAGTTCTGAGAGATTGGTTAAAGGAGCATGCTGATGCATCAGAATTAGACAAGTTAAAATGGATGTACTATTTGATTAATAAGAGTCCATGGTATGTCTTTTAGTGAAACTTTTCAATTTCCTCTCTTCCTAATGTCCTCCCTTTTAACAATTTGTTTATATACTACCTATATTGTTTACCCCCATCTTTTTGTTGCTTTCACCGGATTTATTACTTTCAAAGCAAGGTACCACAAAGGAGATGTCTGTTTATAAAAAAAAAAAAATTCCCATTCTCTAACAGGTCCTCCCTTGATGAAAATGAGGCATTTCTGACCACCGCAGATTCAGCTGTGAAGTTACTTCCTGATGCTACAAAGCCTGTTAATGGGTGGAAGGGTCTGGAATACAAAGCTTCATTTCCTTTGCCGAAACCTCCCGGTGCTAATTTTTACCCTCCGGACATGGATAAAATGGTAATGGATTAGAAGTTCATAATGTGCTGAAAGCAAAATATCTATTTAAATAGCATCACATCTTATGGAGACCCATAAGTTTCTCTCATGTTCTAGGAATTTGAATTGTGGAAGAGCAGCTTAACAGAAAAGCAACAGGAAGATGCAACAAGCTTTTTCACTGTTATCAAGAGACGGAGTGAGTTTAATTTAGACTCTTCACTATCTGGTCATATTGTTGATGCAACAAATCATTCAGTTGGCTCCATATATGACCTGTATAGCGTCCCTTATTCTGAAGAATATAATTCTTATCTCACAAGAGCGTCTGAACTATTGCATAAAGCTGGGGACATGGCCAGTTCACCTAGGTATGTATACTGAACATCTTGTTGTTGATAGCTCATCTCCTACTGAATCTCCGGACTTTGTTCTTGAGCTGATTTTTACTGAATCTTTATGGCCATTTGTAGTTTGAAGAGGTTGCTACATAGTAAGGCCGATGCCTTCCTTTCAAACAACTATTATGACTCGGACATAGCCTGGATTGAATTGGTTAGAACCCTGTACACATATGTTTTACATTCATGTAACGATTCATCATACACTGTATATCATTCTGGGACAAACAATGGAAATAGCATCTACTCAAAACTTTATTTTATTTTATTTTTGATTTATGCTCTTGGGGACGGGGGATGGCATAGAACTTAACCGCATGAATGTTATTGTATGTAGGAAGAAGTTAACAAATTGCACATGGGATATTGTAAAGGCTAATACTGACTTTTCTTGCCTTAGCCTTCACTTCTCTCTTCAAACACCAATATTCATGTATAAGAAACTGCACATGCTCAATCTCCTCTGAGATTCTAATTATCAATATGATTAGGAGAAAAATGTAAGAAGGAAATTTAATGTTTTTGAAAGTCTATTTCAATCAAATTCTTTGGAGTTCTAAATGAGTATGTAGACCACTGACCAAGACATAATGGATTCAGTGCAACCAACTTGATGAAGCTCTGTATAAATGATAAGAGCTTATAGCAGCGTAATATGAAAATTAGAATTAATATCTTTGTAGTTGATGAGCTTGGAGACTGCATTGCCCATAAGATTAATTTATAGACGGTGTCAGATATTGTTTCTAGCATTTCTGCTATCATGGTTTAGTCAACTTAAATGGAGAATTTACTAGGTTAATTTAATTTCACAAGATAGACGTAAGATTAGCTATCTTGGTCGGTTATCAAGTCATAGGTTGTCGTACTGAGAATATTGCAAGTTAGATAGACGACCAGCTGTGTTTGTTGGTGGCAATATTTTCCAGAAGAAATAATGAATAATAGTAGTGAGGAGAGTGTGCTAAATATTAGTAATATTTTGGAAATATTTTTTAATGTTCATTTAGTTTACAGATTATTAATTATATACTGAATTAGGTGTTTCTTGTGTGGTACTGAATTATAGAATAAAACTATTCTTGTGGTATTGGGTTATTTGGCTCTACTTCTGCCTTCTATATCTGTTTGTGTTTTTGTTATTCTTTTGTGGTTGTAATGGTCCTGAATCATTCTATTGGCTTGGTCCACATGACAAGCTTGTTAGATATCAGTCTTTGCAAGTGAGGTGGGCTGCTAGATCTTGAATGCTTAATACGATTTTCTCTTTACCTAAGAGCTTAGGCTTTTAGGCAAAGTAGTTACTTAACATGGAAGACCATTGTAATTTTCTAATTCAAGCTTTTGTTAGGAAATGAAGCTGTCTATGAGAGATAGATTTCCAGAATTTACATATAATGATTTGCTAGGGCTTTGTGAAATATTGTATAAGCTCAATAGCATACTGGGTTTAAAATTTGCCATACTTTTGCTTGTCCCACTTACAGATTTTGAGTCCACCTCTTCAAATAATTCCTGTCAAACACTATTAATGTGCTACTTGGAGTTCTTGGCATATAATTTGCCCTTTTTCTTGTTGGATGTAGGATTCTGAGTTGGATGTCACCATTGGGCCTTACGAGACATATGAAGATGCAATTTTTGGGTACAAGGTAAAATTTTATAAAGCATCAGTGTAGTGTATGTGTATGACTTTCAAGCAACAAGAATAGAAAATAAATTACAAAAAAAAGGGTCACCTGTACTTGAAATTAGAGAGATCAAACCTTTTTATGATTTTTTTTTTTTGGTTAGGTGTACTAACAACTCATAATAGCGCTAAGACCCGGGCTATAGTCAACTTATAAATGAAATAGCAGAAAATTTGCAAAAGCTTCCAGCAGTTAGAACTTCTGAGATGTTTTACCAACTCTGAACAATGCTGAGACAGGTTGTGTTGTCTTCTTTAGCAGTAGTAATACGTGCAGTGAATCAGGTTTAATGTGTTGTGTAGTTTGAAGGTTTGTCGTACACCAGTGAGCTTGTATTGGAGGCAATCAGCATTATGCTTACTGCACTGTCCAAATTGGCGGTAGAAATGTGAAAAACATCTTTTTACTACATTATTAGTCACATAACTCTGAACTGTTTAGAAAAACTTTTAACATTTGTTGACTGTGGCCTTTTAACATTTCTAGCTGAAAATTTATTTGGTTCAAAATGGAAATTATATGAAATAAAAAATGGAGAAAGTTGACTAGGAGTATTCTTTTCTATAACTTTCATTTTTACATAACATACATCCTAGTGCGAATATTTATTTGAAAAGAAACTTTGTGACTGTACATCCTTGCTGCTGTTCATAAATCTATTGTATCAAACATGTAGCTCACTAGTTGTATTATATTTATATTAGGCGACATTTGAAGCGTTTATTGGGATTCGGGATGACAAAGCAACAGCTCAAGTTAAACTCTTCGGTGATAATTTGCAGGTGCTTTTATGGGTTCAATTTGTAACCAATTTCTCATATCTATACTACCAAAATTTTGTTGCTAATAGATATTGTTTGCTTTCTAGGTTTTGGAACAAAATCTTCCAATGGATAATGCATATAAATCCAAAGATGTCATTGCTGCTCCCATTCGTGTCATTCAGCTTATTTATAACTCAGGAGTGAGTAATTTTTAGAAAATACCCGCATGCTGATTATTGCTTCTACTTGATCAACAGTGGATTGGAATCTAAACACTCAGTTATTTTATCTTTTAACAGCATTATTTTGAATCCTTCTCTGGCTCTCCCTCTCCACGTGTTGTGCACAAACACTCGTGTGCTCTCCCCAAGCTCAAATTTTCAACTAATATTTTATTTCTGCATTTGAGTCTGATCTTATTCTGATTAGTTCATCTGGATTAGATTTGAACCAACCAGTTCTAGATCAGAAGAGTCATTGCATCGTCTAGTCAATTGGGATTAAGATTTTGAACCAAATTATAATCTATTATTATAATAAGGAATATATAGTTCAGAACATTACTGCCAGCTGTATCTTTACGGGTATCATTTTTTGTATTTCTTTACATGCATTTTATTATTTTTTGGGTAAATAGCTAAGTTTTATGAATTTGACTTTACATCAGGATGTGAAAGGTCCTCAGACTGTTGCTTTCAATTTGCCTAATGATGAGCGTATAGTAAAAGATCGAGGAACATCAATGGTTATGCTTAAAAATGTTTCAGAAGCAAAGTACAATTCATTACCTTTAAATTTCTTAATTATCATGTTTTAAGTTGTTCTGTTCTGGTAAAATTATAATCTGAATCTTCTTTTAAAATATATGACTGTTTTCTATCCAGGTTCAAGAATATTCTTCGGCCCATAGCTGATGTATGTATCAGAAAGGAACAGCAGGAACTTGTAGATTTTGATTCTTTCTTCACTCACAACATCTGCCATGAGTGCTGCCATGGTATTGGGCCTCATAGCATCACACTTCCAGATGGTCGACAGTCTACAGTGAGATTGGTTAGTTGTATTGATTTCCTTTTCTGCATACTTTATATGTGTTACTTCATGTCAGGTTCACATACTTTTCTGCATACTTTACATATTTGTCACTTCATGGCCGGTTCACATACTATGATTTCTGAGTTTTAATGTGTCAATATGTTTTTACATTGTCTTCTATAATAGAATGATACTTAGCAATGCAGATATATTTTATCTTTATCCTTGTCATATTACATCAGCAATGCTACCATATTTGAGTTTATTGGCCTTCTCTATTCTTATTGCGGGAGGATACATTACCTAAATTGAGTAAACTCGTCCGTTCAGTTTCTTACCTGGTGCTCAAGAGTTTGGTCTAAGCTATAATAACTCTTCAAATTAGATTACTATTCGAACGGAGTACTCAAACGAACCCAATCACTTCAGCATAAAGCCATCTCCAATGCATAACACTATTTTGGTGTAACACCAACACTAAAAATGTACCTTTTTCACACCAAATTACTATTTCATCTCCAACCCATTTACACCAAATTTTACACCAAAAAGAATATTCTTCTTTTTATTCCTTTAATTCTCAAGAATTAATTCAATTAACACAATAAATATTACTATTAATATAGATAATTAAGTAATAAGTAATTTTATATCGATTAACAAAAAAAATATAGAAAATTATTAAATTTACATTTAATTAACTAAATTAGTACATTATGAAAATTAAACATTACATTAATATAGAAAATTATAACAATAATAAGTGCATTATGAAAATTAAACATTACATTAATATAGAAAAATACAATAACAATAAATAACAACAATAATATAGAAAAATACAATACAATAACAATAATACTCTAGTGAATACTTTTATTATTAATTTTTGTGTTGAATATTTTTTATTTAAAATATTAGTATAATATTCAAAAATTAAAAAATGAAATTAAAAAATGAAATTAAAAAATAACAAAAATAATAATAATAACTTAAAATATTATATAAAATAGGACATATATGTAAATAAGATAAAGTAATAAGGATATTTGAGAATTTTTTTCCCTAGCACCAAATATGGTGTAATGAATAGTATTGCACCATATTTGGTGCAATACTATTCATTACACCATTTTGGTGTTGATTTTGGTGTTACATTGGAGAAGTATTTTACACCAAAAATTGTGTAAAATGTGATTTGGTGTTACGTTTAGTGCTACATTGGAGATGCCCTAAGCTCTTAGAAAACCTAAACATCTTTTAACTTGGAGGGAAAATGCTCCATCACTGCACCAAAATTCCATTTCTGTGACTTAGAGGTACTATATTTTAATGGCGTGGATTCTTCTAAACAGTATGATGAGAAGTGAAAAGTTAAATGCCCAAGAAAAATAGTCACTGCAATTGCGAGTCACTGAGAGACTTGAGCTGGCAACTGCTCCAGTCTAAATTCAGTAGTTCTTTGACTTAATGCTATAGGTGTGCTGATTTCGTTTTTACCATTTTATGAGATATTTTTATTTGATCTTGCTCTCTCTTTATGAGAAAAGTCATCTTTCTCTACAAAATGTATATGAAGTCATTTTCTGCTTCTCTGTTCACTCCTGACATAGCCTTAAGAAGACCTTTTTAGAATTCTCCATTTTTTGTCATCATTGTTTCAGTCATAAAAGAACATCTTCTCTGATTTCTCTTACTTATATTTTGGATTCAGGAACTGCAAGAACTTCACTCAGCTATGGAAGAAGCAAAAGCTGACATTGTTGGCCTTTGGGCACTGAAGTTTCTAATCGGCAGGGTAAGAAAGAATACTACATTTCAACTGTGGTATGATTTCAGGTCTATTAGTGATGTATGAAGAACTAGGATGCCCAATTGATTTATGTAGCAATTTCTTAGGAAAAAATATCAATTGATGTGTTAAGATTTTGAATATCATTGTTAGGCCCTTTTCTGTATGCTTAAACTTTCATGAATGTTGGCTACACAGCATGGTAAGGACCTAGTTGACCAAGAGGTGTCTTAAGTTGTTAATTAAGTGCATGGATCAACTTGACAACAGTGTGAGTATAATTCAGTGTTACATGTGAGGGGCGTCTTAGATTTCACATATTATTTGGCCTTTTCAGTTTTCTCCCAGGCTTAAGCTCTGCAAGTAAAGATAGAGTATGCAAGATAGAGAGCTTTGAAACAGTTGCAGAAACTGATGAATAATTTGCGAATTCTGTTCATAATATTGTCAGTGCAATGTCTAATAATCTATTTCCTTCTTCCCTTTCTATCTCATTGCCTGCACCCTCCATGGAGAGCAGGATTTGCTTCCAAAGAGTTTGGTGAAATCCATGTATGTCTCTTTCCTGGCGGGGTGTTTCCGTTCAGTGCGATTTGGCTTAGAGGAATCTCA
The DNA here is from genome assembly GCA_039657385.1 of Citrus x changshan-huyou. Taxonomy (NCBI): domain Eukaryota; kingdom Viridiplantae; phylum Streptophyta; class Magnoliopsida; order Sapindales; family Rutaceae; genus Citrus; species Citrus x changshan-huyou. The sequence continues at coordinate 15,088,026 of CM077547.1, read as the reverse complement.
TGGGTAAGGGAGATATTCATACTTCTTTTAATCCACTCCTTGGTGTTAATTTCTCTAATTATTGTGCGGCTTATTCTATATCTAATAATTATTGACAGAAAAGGACAAGCACTGCAGTTTAACTGGTTGTTTGAGAAAGAAGCCTTTATTCTGAATTCAGATGATACCTTTTCTGTTGATTTTGACAAGGTAAAGCCTTTGAATTAATTTCCTCTCCTTTCATGGATTTACTGAGAAATAAAACCTCTAATGAGCTTTTTTTTCATTTGAAAGGTTGAAGGTGCAGTCGAAAGCCTGAGTACAGAAATACTCACCATACAGGCAAGAGGTGACAAAGAGGCCGCAAGTTTGCTTCTTCAGAAATATTGTACAATGACACAGCCACTAAAAGTTGCATTACAAAAATTGGAGAACGTTCAGGTATAACCTGTCCTATTATCTATTCATGTTGACTTGCAATTGAACCTCTGAGGGCACTCCTGTGAAATATTTCTTGCAAATACACATGATTTAGCTATTTCAATTTCCAATTTGGTCTGGTTTAGGATGGTTCTGAACCAATTGAGATTCGCTTTTTAAAAACAAAACTGAACAAAATCAAGTCAAAGCATAGAATCGAATTGTGCTGTAGTAGGTTCTGATTCTTGATTGCTAGAATTGGTGGCATAATGTATGTTGTAGTTGCAAGTTGGAGTTTCCGTTGCATGTTCTTCGCGTACTTTGATATTCTAAAGTAAATGATTAATTCTCTTATGTCTTCAGGTTCCTGTGGATATAGCTCCCACATTCACTGCAGTCAACAAATTGATGCAGTAAAGGAAACTACATGGAATGTGATGATTAAAAAGGAACTTTTTCACCAATCAAGTCCTGATCGAATAGCAGATAGTTGAATAATGCCTTCTTAAAGCTTGAATCATTTTGAAGGCAGGAAAATCTGTATATCATTAAAGCTTGAATAATTTCTTGTTTGATTTCAACAGAATGCTTATGATTATTTTTTTATGTTTTTATAATGTAACTCTTTGTTTTGTAATTTTCAAACTGATGTGATTCAGACTGGTTTGCATTCTTGTTAATACAATAATGAAGAATAAGCTCACAACTCTTCTAGTAGGGGTGTTCGCGGATTGAATTTTGTGGATTGGACATCAATTCATATCTGATCTACGATTTTACGAAATATAAATTTTTAATCCAATCTAATCCACAAATTGGTGAAATTCAATCCAAATCTAATTCATATGTTTGCGGATCGAATGCGGATTTGACTCAATCTATATCCAATTCACTATTTTACGGATTGATTTGTGGGTTAAAATTTTTTAAATCATGTCCTACCCACAAACTAACTAAATTAAAAAATTAATATAAAAATGATTGTACTACCGATTAAATTTAAAATTAAATAAGATTTAAATAAATTAATTATTTAAATAAAGTTAGAAAATATATTCAAAACTTTAAAATATAACATAAAAAACTCATTCGTTTAAACCAGTATATGAAAATTAACTACTTAAAAAGCTTATTTTTATTTTATATTATTATCATATAAGATATCAGATATAATATAGTATTAATATAATTATATTTTAACTTATTTATTAGTAAATATAATGTTATACTTACAAGTTTTATTTTTTTATTAAATAGTTATTTTTTATTTTTGGCGGATTCGCAAAATTTTACGGATTTACAAAAATAAATGCATATCCAATCTACTAATTACGGATTTTTAAATTTTCAATCCAATTCACCGACTGCAGATTTTTAAATCTGCAATCCAATCTAATTCACTAATCCATGGATTGAATTTTTACAGATTCGACGAATTAAATGGATCAGATTGAATTCTGAACACGCCTATCTTCTAGTGCATATGATCTATAAACCTTAAAAGTGTAATGGTTACTGCTTTCCAAAAATAATATGTCCCACTCAATAAGTAATATTGGCCCATTGTTAAAAAAATATAATTCCACGCCACTTTTAATCAACAATAGCCTCACTTTATTTTAACTACTTTACTTCATTACTCTAATAATACAAACTTAATAATACTTGGTTTACACGTAAATTATGATTGACTACTAATCAACTTTTGTTATAAGCTTTACTCATAAAAAACCTACCAGGGCTATGTACTTGAAACAGCTCTACTCGGAAGAAGCTATAACTAAGCTCTAGGGGAAGAATCTATATCAAACAGAAACTAATTCAAATTGCTACACAACTTTTATCTCTTTCAGCCATGCTGTATGTAGGGGGCATGGATCAGGTTTCCCTTCTGCACTCGCCTTCTCAGAGAGAGAATAGAACCAACCATTTCTCCATTTAAACTGCAAAAATTTTGCAAATTTACCAGTGAGTTTAAGTTCATAAAGTCGGGTGTGATTAACGTTACTGCTGTGAGTTACATCCCTTACCTCTTTAACCGCAGTTGGGAAGTGTGCAACAGCTCGTGAATAAGCACATAATCTGTCCTCCATTGCGGGATCAAATGTTATTCCTTTCTCCGCAGCAGCTGCCAATGCAAGTTCAGCAATGAGAGCAGAAACCTGAAAGCACAATTTCTGATCAGTTAATTTGATTCATAATAGCTGGAGTTACTAAACTGAAAGTGACATAAAGCAGCAGAATAGGCCAAGCATGACCATGAATTCGAGTGACCGAGCTTGAACACGCAGCCCAAATGAAATCACAGCAAGCAAATACCAATTTGACTCTTCTAACTTATATCTATCCACCAAGCAAATAGAAACCCTTATTGAAAAGAAGAGAATCATGGTACAATCTCCTTTCTATCTATTCGCATCATTATCCCCTACGGCATCAGTCTGTGATGTTTTTAAATGAAACTAACAAAAATCTAACAACACTTCAAGAAGCATAAGACGCAATAAAGCACTTAACAAGCTTAAAGTAAAGTGAGTGGACCAATCAAGTATGGCAATCTTTTGATAATGGTGTTCTCACCTCAGAGCGATATTCCTTTTCCACAACACCTACAGTTGCACCAGTATGGCGAGCTCCAACAAGCATGAATGCTGATATCCATATCAATTTCTCTAACATTTGTTTCTGGAATGCTTCCTTGTCAAGAACCTGGTTTAGATTGCATAAATCATATATAAGAAATGAATGACCAAGTAAGATAGTTTGAAGTTTAAACAAAAACTAAAGCTCCCAACCTTAATCATACAATTGATTAGAGAGTTTCGACATCCAGCCTAAATTCTCTTGTAAAGAAATGGAGTTTTCTTTTTTTACCTTGCAAGAGAGGCCTCCAACACTTAATCTTTCAGCAACTACAGAAGCCCATTTCCCATAAGCTGCTGTCAGTCCTTCAGGATTCGTATCAGTCTTACCATCAATAGGACGTTCTCCAAGCTTCGATACAGCAAAATAAGCCAACACTTGGTTTGCATCCTTTAGTCCTTTACTTTCGAGCCATGGTTCTATCATCCCATTCTGGAAAAATACCAAATCTGATTGATCGTGTACATCCATCCAATCAATCAGATTGTTGAAATATATTGCCAAAAAACAAATTCAAAACATCAGCTCCAATCATTCACAAAACCAAATAATTTAACAGAATTACTCTTACTACTTGAATAACACACAAAAATAAAGCATCTCTACAGACAATATAGGATCCTTACACTGCAATGCAATACAATACCAATACAAAGTTATCATCAAAGCACAACATTTTATTACTAAATTTGCAACATGCTACTAATGCTATCGAATATTCCGCAAACAAAAGAAGTACTACAATCAGGAATTGGTACCATTCCATCTTGATCGAGGAGTGGCCTCAAGAACAGCCTCAAGATCATCATTTCTGGTGCAAACGAATATGGGGCCCTCAAAATCAAGCGGCACAAGCTCTCCTCGCTTTACCAACAAATCCTGACCCTTACCCATTTCCTTTAAGGCCGTTCCGACACGTCCACCGCCAACGATGGCGGCGGGGGCCACCTGGGTAGTTGTGAAACTGGCCATAGCAAAAGCAGAAACAGGCGTGGGCTTAGCGAATCTTGGTTTTGAAAAAGTGGGTTTTTTGAGTGGAGGCCAAAGAGTTGAAGTGGAGCTAAGCTGCCTTGTTAATGCGTTGGCTGCCATGTTTGTGAAATTTTGTGACGAGTTTGGTGGTGAGTTGTGAGGATTTGGTTTCGGGCATTTTTGTTGGTTGGTTTTAGAGGGAGAGGGTACGGAAGAGAAGAGGGTCCTTTGCCAGCGAATGGACATCCAACACTTCGCGCAAACTGACATATCATTTTCACTTTTTCATTTTTTAAAATTTTTTATGTTATTTTAAATATGAAAAAGAAAAAGAGTTTATCTAACGAAGGATCTGACCATATTAAAATCTGAGTTAAAATAAAAAATTAAAAAATATATACTCTAAAACAATATATTTATCATATTAAAATTTCTATTTTGTCCTTAACTTCAATATTATAAGAAATTTCTGTTTATAAATAGATAGTAATTTTTAATGAAAAATCCTTATCTTATTAAAATACAAGATAATTTTTTTTTTTGAATTACTAATATGTATGGCATGCATAATCAAAGGTTTGCTAATATTTTCATGACCAATTACATCCTATTGTCAAGTGAGGAGATATTTTATCTCCGAGTAATGCTAAGTATTTTAATATCTAAGTCTTAATTTAAGTTTTAATTAATATAATATTCATTTATTAGATGTGGTTAAATAATTTTACTAATTATGAAATCTATCATTTAATATATAAGTGACTAATAGTATTGAAACTCAAATGTTAAAATCTCTAATATTATTGATTTATCTCCACCAAAATTTTATTTTAAAAAGACACGTGAGCCTCTTTTAAGGGAACTCAAAACTGGGAGAGCTGCAACCACTACTCGGTTAATTTATGTAATTTTTTTTTTTTTTTAGCTTCTCTCTTATCATGGTAAAATAAGGAATCTTTTCTAGATAACAACTCCACAAATACAATTTTAATTCAATTAAAATCTAGATACATATATTCATAGTTCATCACAAAAATCTGTAGAATACAGAAGTGGAAAATCTCTACTCCCGTACTGACCTTGGGGAGTAGAAAAATTCAAAAAAAAAAATTAAAAAAAGAGTAACATGGGCTTTGAACTGACCCTTGTTATGAGATTATGAGTTCGTCGCCACTCGCTAGCCAACTAAGAAAGTGAATTTTTTTTTTTAAATAACTAATTTATCTCTTATGTTAAAATAATAACAGAAAAGTTACATAGTTGATTGATAAATATAAAATTTCTACATAAAAACAGATTATCTTAGATAAAGTTAGTAATTTTTGGCACGACAAAAAAAAAAAAAAGGGTTTGAGTTGGTCAAATTAACATGATTATTATACGGATTGAATTTGAGTCACTTATCTAATAATTGTCTTGTCTGTGGTTTAATCTTATTGCCATATTCAATTGTAGGCTTCTACAAATTCAAACTAATTAGTTAACTTACTAAAACGTCATTTTCTATTTTTCTTTTTTTTTTTTTGGCCAAGAAGATAGTATGAAAAGGCATGGCATGTTATACGCCAGCAATAGCACTATTAGCATGCTAGCTATCACAAAATCTGCTGAGGATTCGGTTTGGCCAATTTTGTTTTGTTTCATTTAGTATTTTTCCAGAGTGAAAATAGCCACTCTATGACGGAATAGCCACTCATTTTCTGAATATACCATATCACTTCATCCTTTTTGGAAAAAAAAAACAAAAAACCACCAAAAAAAATTCTTCACTCTTTTTTTTTCCCCAAAAGGAATGTGAGGAATTTCGTAGAATTTCTTCTGATTTTAATTGGCTAGTTAATAGTTAATACAATCACATAATAAAGAATGTAAAGTAAGAGCGTGTGATGACCTCACGTACCCAAAATTATTATCTCAGGGGTAATTTGGTAATACTATAACTTTTAAAGTAATTGATCTTGGCAGAGCCGTAGAAATAATCAATTGCGAAAAAAATTAGTTAAACAATTGGTAAAATTTATTTTTTAAATTGCTATAAATTTAAAAAGCAGTCATGTTTGATAAATATTACCGTTAAACTATTGTCAGAATGCAAATAACTAAATTGGTCATAATGTTAAATAAAATTTATTTACACATTTATAAACATGCATATAAAATATATTTTTATTGTGTATACATAACAATTTATAACTAAAATAAATATTTTATATTATTAATTTTATTTTTTATTTTGTTATCTCAACATAATTGGTAATAATAATAATAATAATTTATTTAATGTTAATGATTTTATTTTTTAATTAATAAGGATAATTTTAAATTTTTATAATATTTATGAGAATATATATAGAATTGTATTAAGTATAAAATTGATTATCAAAATCAGTTAAAAAACTACTTCTTCCTTACTTTTTCAAAATCTATTATAGAATAGGGTGATTTTTTCAAAAGTGATTTCTAAAAAATTTACCAAACACCAAAATTAATTTTTAATTTGTCAAAATTACTTTTGAGCCTTCCGAAAACAATCCCAAATGTTTCCTTAATGCAAAATTATTTATGTAGTTTCTTCCATTAATTGGATACAAAATAATTTATTTCAATTATGAATGTGTAGTATTATATGATTCCTCAAACTTTGATTTAATATTATTTTGCTCAAGGTTTTTTTTTGGATTGCCCCTTTTGATACTTACGTGGTGATGATGTAATTATGTTGTATGCTTGCATTAACATGCTATCACAGAATGGACAAGAGTCTGCCAGTGATAAAGAAAGTGACTTTGGTGAGAATTTCCGAGAAATCAAGATTGAACCTCTTTCGGGAGTGAAATGTGTTTTCTTTTCAACCATGGAAACCAAGATTGAACTCTTTCGGGAGTGAAATGTGTTTTTTTTTCAACCATGGAAACCCCAACCCATCAGACAAAACCAAATAAATATATAAAACAAAAAAAGAAATGGTCTCTTTCTTCAAGTCTTCTTCACTTCACTCCTTTTTAAAGTAAAAACAAAATCTTCCAACGCGGGGCAGCCTCCCTTCACCTGTAGGCAAGCTTCCCAAAGTGTAGTTGAGGAGGCCAAATTCCTCACTAGGTGCACACCTAACAGATGAACAAAGACAAGCTGTTTCGGAAATGGGACTGGGCAACCTCATTAAGCTCAATTATAGAAGGGTGACAAGAAAACTATGTTGTTGATTAGCTGAGAGGATTGACACAGCTAGGAGGGTAATACAATTGAATTTCTGGATACATAATTAGAGTGAAGGACGACGGAATGCCGCTTCGGTTAGAATGGGTCACATGTAGTCACATATTTATAAAAGTTTAATGCAACATCTCGTGGAATTAACATTAAAATTTAATGTAAAATTAGTGGAATTAACATTGAGACATTGGCCGATATTTTGTATAATTCAGGGAAGGTTGACCATGAGTTTAAAATTATATTTATGTTGTTTACTGCACATAAATTTAACCTTCTTATTTTCTTTGAAGGATATAAAGTTATAAGTAAGATGAATTGGACGGTATTTTGCTTTGATAGATTAATTCAGGGTATTACTAGGTTAGCTTACTGTAAATGCATATCTATGTGTTTCTTATAATTGTAATTAGGTTAGCTTATCATTGGACGTATGGTAATGATATTTCTAGTCAAATGTTTTAATTAATAGTAAGACGCAGGTCCTTATTTATTTGTTTTTTTTTTTTTTTTAATTCTTACAACATATGTTATTCTTTAATTCGATTGTATATGGGAGGACTATGTAGAGACAGATCAATCTGCCCAATGGCTTTATGGAATGGGTGGGAGATAAAGAGATTAATGAGGTGGATAGAGGAGAAAGGCAGATACAGGAGCATTAAGGTAAATTTGTATGACCATGAAAACAGAATTGTTGTTGAAGATTGGTGAAAGGGCTTGCATCGTCTTTTGGCATTTTGTTGGTGGTCAGTGTCAAATTTGCGGACGTGAAGAGTGCATTACTGGTGGTCGGGCTGGCGAATTGCTCATGGTGCTCTCGCGTGTAGAGCAGTGGTTTGTTGATGCAGCCGAGCTCGTCTCGATATCGAAAAGGATGTTTGGAAACGTCGACGTTCTGAGGACAATGCATCGATCGATAATGTCACATTATTTTAAATTTTTAAGTGAGGGTATTTGATCTCGCGTGCAACTGTTTGCACTAGATCATATCACTTTAAGCGAGTAGTTGCAAAGTGTGTGACTTTTAACGGCCGTGAAAAGAGAAAAGATAAAAGTGAGGGGAAAAAAAAAAAAAAACAAAAAGGTGTGATTATGATATTCATGATTCATACATTACCCGCAAAAGTCACAACTCACGAGTTACACAAATCAAACACAGATCCCGCTTCTCGGCCATTGAAATCATTCCGTTAGCCAAAGCTAAAACCGCGCACTAAACGACACCGTTATGTATTCAAATCAAACACAGTTCCCGCTTCTCGGCCACGCGAGTCTTTCCGTTGGCCAAAGCCCGAACAACACACTAAACGACACCGTTAGTTCAACCAAACGCATTTTCCTATGCGCTTTTCAAATTCAAAAAACTCGCCTCACCTTGGGTCTCATAAATTGCACCAACCCAAAACAACTACTGGCTGATCTCGCCTCCACGTCATACACCCACAGTCAGTGAGCCCCACCACGATAGCACCGATGACATTGGTACCGTAATGCTTAATCGGAAACTTTTCCATACACCACTATTTGAAAAAAACAAATCGATAAAAATAATATGAGTAATAGTAGATCCCTTAATATAACAGTGTTTTAGTTCACTTAATTTTTTTTTTTTACTTTTCCCCTATAATTTTACTGACGTGGCAGAATCATAGGAAGGGTCAAATTGCTTTGTAAATTGGGAGTAATATAAACACAAAAAATTACCAGTTCCCGAAGCAAATTTAAATCTTTCCCAAGAATATAAAATGTTTCCTGGAAACAACCCAACGGTTGAAAACAGCAACACTTTGCGTTTCCTTTCATTTTTCCTTCTCTTGCATGCTACAAAATGACAGGCTTCAAGAAACCCACAGTTCCACATCAATCTTCGTACAATCCCCTCTATGTTAATCCCTTCACTGAACTAAAACACAATCGCAGCTGCTGTGAAGGTGGAGCTGGAGGAGGAGAAGAAGAGTCGGCCGTTTTCAGCGACAACAAAGAAAATGCAGAGCCAAACAAGAAACAGAATGTTAACAATAATAACAACAATCATAAGCATATCGACAACAGTATCTTTAATAAAGATGGGGGTGACAGAGAAAATGCTGCTCCCAAAAATGGGTTAGCTCTGAAATCCTTGTCCACGAACCGGTGGTCTGGTGCTGAGGTGCCCATCAGACAGGTTTCACATTTCAAGTCTTTATCTACTGAGAGAATCTTGAAGCCTTCATCTCTTGAGTTTTGCATGCAAATGAATGAGCCCGATAAGGCTTTTGGGTCCCGAGTTTGGGATCCTACTGAGTCTGAGAATTCGAGTTCTTTGAATATTTGGGACTACTCTGATTCTGAGGCAGCCCCTGCTTCTTCTTGGTCTACACTTCCTAATAGGTACACATTTTAAATACACTTTTGATTACTAATGGTTACGAAACCATTTTCTTGATTTGGTGGTGGTGTTGTTGTTGCAGGGCATTGTTGTCCAGGCCATTGCCATTGGACATTGGGAGATGTACTTGTGTAATTGTGAAGGAAGCATCTCCACATGGGGGTTTTCTTTACTCACTTTACACTTACGTGAGATTTTACTAATTTGTGAATAATTTTATCTTGGATTTTTTTAGAAGAATTGCATGCAACCGTCGCTGTTTATGCTATAATGATGTTTAATTTACTTGCTGTGTATTGATTTTTCACTACTGGATATAGTTTGAATTTTACAGCATTTGTGGAGAAGAATTTAACTTAAAGGACCTAACATAAATTGATGTTAGGGTGTGATATTCTGGTTACTGAGTGTTAATTGACCATGACTTAATAAGCATTGATAAATGATAGCAAGTTAAATTGTATTGGACTATTTTGATGATCAGTAGGGCATGCCTGCTGTTCTGTTTTCTGCTGATAGGATGCATATTTCATAGTTTGTACTGAAGATATGTAGAATGGAACCAATGCTTGTTCATGTGATATACAGAACACATCTTTTATTTGATACCAAATACTGTTGAAGCCAAGTTCTTAATACAATGCTAACAAATCTAATGTTAGCACAAACGTCAGGTCCATTAGATTTGTTATTATGCTAACGGCTTTCTTATGTTTCACATGTTTTAATATGTGGTGCTTTAATTCCTTCTACAAAATTTCTTTTTGCATTGAGGTTATTATGCTAACGGCTTTCTTAATGTTTACACTGATTTTTCTTTCATTGGAGGCATTTGATGAGATGGTTAAATTCTTTCATTCTTGTTTATTCAAAATATTGACTCTTTTTCTTTTAGGTTATTATCTAAGTTACTCAATTGTCGAAGGATGAATTCAAATGTCAGTAGGGTAGATGTTTGAATTATTTTGCGAGTTGTGTACTTTGAGACGATACTCTTCCACTTTTCATCAGTCTTCTTGAAGGCATCAGTGTCTTAACGACTCCAGTTGTTCGGTTTTTTATCTACTACTGAAATGGCCAGCTAAAAATTTGTTGTTTAAACAAGTTGCCACAGGATGCAGTCATTTCTAGGGGGGGGGGGTACACATGCTGTAATCGCATGAGAGTAATTTCTGTTCTAATTAAATTTTGTGGTTCCCATGGCTTAGTAAACCTTGTAGTTTGATGGCTTATTGGATTTTTCTTGGCCTCATCCTAGGCTCTAGTCTTCCTTCAGTACCCATTTGCCAATGTGTTTGTCAGTGTATAGATGGACTAATGTTTTCTGTTGAAGGAACTACAATTAATGATTTAAGGCTATAAATTGTGCACAATTTCAGTTTACACAAGCCAATTTCTTCTCGGATCTTTTGACTCAACATTTAAATTTTGCAGGAAGGTCAGGGACGACAGAACAGAAAACTAGCTGTAGCTCAGCACAAGCGGTGTAATGGAAAGTCAGAGTTTACAATAGCTCAGAATACAAGGGGAATAAAGTCGAATTCAGATGATAGTTTCATTGGGATGGTGACCTCAAATCTCATGGGTTCGAAATACCTTATAAGGGATCAGGTTCAATGCTGTAAATATTTTGTATTTTTATTGTGAATATTTTGTCAATAATTTTACTAACATGTATTTTGATTGCAGAGTAGCCGTCTCAGTTCAATTAAAAAGCAATCTAATCCGCTCCTTGCTGTTGTAACGTAAGCCAATCACAAACTGTGTGCGTGTGCTGTGTGTGTATTTTTGCTTTCACATAGTCTAAGTTTTTTTTTTTTTTTAAATTTGTTTCAACAGATTCATTCCTACGATAGCCACTTGGACAGGAAGCTACAGAAGTATGCGGGCATATATACCCAAGCATCAGTCCATGCTATTGAAGAATAATACTACCCAGATCAGCTCAACAGATTCTAAGGTATCATAAGTCGTCAAACCATGAAGTAAATGATTGCTACTATTGAAAATTTTTATAGTAGTTTCCCTGGTCTACTGTTTTCCATAGCCTCAAGTCCAGTCAGAATGATACTTGCATCTATTTTCTTCCATGTTAGCAGCCACATATTAACGGACTGCCCAAGGATTGGCAGGGAAAAGTGGATAAAGTTCACAAGCTTTCTTCAAGGATTCCTCATTATAATAATGTAAGTTCAATTAAGACAATAGCAGAGTCTTTCAGCTTTCATTCGTCTCTTCCTCCTTGGAATTCCTCTTTTTTCATTGTAAATTATTTGTTTTTCTTCTTCAGATTTCAAGGCAGTATGAGTTGGACTTTAGAGACAGGGGAAGAGCTGGACTAAGAATCCAAAGCTCAGTAAAGAATTTTCAGCTTATGCTGGAGGTATATTGCAATTTTCTGTTTAAAGTTTATTCATGCAGACATATGCAGTCATGTTTACACACATGTATACAGTAGGACTCGTGGAAAATATTGGCTTCCAAGGCCTTGAATGTAGAACAATTATCTTTTTGTGGATAGTGGGTTGCCCTAATATAGTGAATTGAGAAAAGATTTTGGTTTGTGATGGCTGACTTTATATGCTTTCCTTAGGAGAATGGGAAGCAGACGATTTTGCAGCTTGGTCGGGTGGGGAAGTCAAAATATGTGATGGATTTCAGGTAACTATAGCCTAACCATTAACCATTTCTCAGTCACATTGATCAAACAGCTCATGGCAATGAACAATAAATTATGCATGAACTTCTGTGGTAATATCAATAAATTATGCATGAATTTCTGTGGGAATATAAAACTAGTACTAAGAATACATCTTACCCTCTGCAGATATCCTTTGACTGGTTACCAAGCATTCAGCATTTGCTTGGCTTCGATTGATTCAAAGCTGTGTTGCACAATATGATCAATTTATGGTGATCTTCTCCAAGTTCAACCTCTGAACTCAATATTTTGCCTGCTAATTATTCCATTGGAACAAAGCTTTTGAGTAAATTATGGCAACCTTCTTGGAGTTCAAACTCTGAAATCAAGCTTTTGCCTTCTATCTGTATCTTGGTGCATGGCTGCCGGTGCTTCTATTAAAACGAGCTGAAAAATGACTCCTCCTTTTGTGTTTAGCCGAGGCTAAAACGGCAAGAAATTGACTTTTGTTGTTTAATAATCGGTTTTTCATTTTTCATTTGCATCTCATCCAACAGAATACTGCCTTACAATTTAGGTACCCACAAGACAAAAAATTGATCTAATGAGCCCTAGTGGTCGATATATGGTAAGCATTTGGACACATGGTAAAATTATGTGACTTTATGTTACCAGTATTGAAATTGTAAATAAACCAAAGAGCATCATGATTTGCGTTGTTGAGCACCTTAATCCACTATCATTAGTACTTCAAAGATCATACAATATTCTTAGGTGATAGTGAATCATTGATTTCACGACATCTGTAAGTCAATTGAATTCCTTTTTGTATATAAAAAAAAATTAAAATTTAATGTATGACGTGCATGTGGCATCCTATATTATGGGACTGTGTTAATGAGTTGAGCAAGGGTCAATTCTGGTAACGGCAAGAAGAAAATTATTTAATCATTTAGTAAAATTTATTTGGGTGTGGCTATTTGAACCTAATTTTTACTCTTTAAACTGTTTTTCTTTATGCACCCAACACTATAATTGAAAACATCTATTTTTATTCAACAAAACCCTGTCATGTTCCAAAACTAATCCTTCTTCGTTCATCTTCTTCTCCTATGCATTTGTGTTCCAAAAAAATGTTTCCACACAAGTATAAACTAAATATGAAATTGCAGCAACCAGCAAGAAAAAAATTCTCTTCCTAATCTAACCCAAAAAATAATAAATATAGCAAATACTTCCCAAATACAACAATGGATATAAGTTACAAAGGTAACTATTTTGATATTATTTTTTTTTACCCTAACAGGAAAGTTAATGAGTTGATCAATTGCAAACATTTTTAAAATATGAAACTGGCGCCTTGAAAAGTATTAGTTCACCGGCAAATATTTTGGAACGGAAAGGAACGGTAGTTCATAATTGCTTTCTAGGAAAAATCGATTTTCTTATGGTAACCAAGAGACCATTTTTAATTTCGAGAGCATCTAAAATTGAATTAGCTATTAATAAATTATATAATTTCATGGAATAGAAATAGGATTCTTCTACCTTAACCAAAATCAATTTAATGAGAAATATATACACAAAGCAAATACAAGAGAGATAAGAAATAGAAAGAGAATGGTTTCGTAATTATATATGATGATATTTTTATGATATAAAATTTTATTATAAAATAAGTGTGAAGAGTATAAATATAGGTTCAAATAGTCTCACTCAATTTATTTTTAAATGCACTATAAGTTTTAAAAGTTGACGTATATATTCGATAAATTTTAATATTATTGCTATAAAAACATGTATATATAATTTTTTTTATTATGCATATATGATAATTGATAACTAAAATAAATATTTTTATTTTATTAATTTTAACTTTATTTTTTTATCTCAATATAATTGGTGATGATAATAATCTCTTCAAATTTAATCATTTTACTTGAATAAAGATAATTTTAAATTTTTATAATATATGTGAGGATATATATAGAATTATATTAATTATAAAATTAATTCTCAAAATTCGATTATGAAAAGTTACTCTTTTTCTACCTTCCAAAATTTGCTTTAGTATCGAGTAGTTTTACTACAAAGTGACTTTTAACAAAATTTCCTTGACGCTAAAATTAATTTTTTTACTTTTCAAATGATTTTTGACATAACAGGCTCAAACAAAGATTTGAGTTATTTTGTAAATTACCAAAAACTCAAAACACACTATTACACTAACTGCAGCTTTGCAAGGGTCTCAATTTTGTTTATTTCAAATGTACTTACGATACTTTTTTATTATGGCGATACTTTTTTATTATGGCTGCTATGTCTAAAGTCCTGTTAATGCATAAACTAAAGGTTACTGATTACATTAGTGTTATTTTACTTATCACTATATATATTATTGCAAGCTTTTTGACCATATATATCAAATCATTTAACTGTGAATTTTGGTACCTCTCCAAAGCCACATGACATTGGCCAATCAATTAGTGCAAGTATTTAACTTGGTGGATCATTAAGTGAAGGAAATGGTGTGAAAAAAGTGAAGGAAGGAAAATTATTTCTCTAAAACTGCTCCCAAGTGTTTTTTTTTTCTTTTTTGGTTATTGAAGCCTAAGGCTTTTAGATTGAAATAAATTATTCATTATTGAGGATTCAATCGTGTGGTCTTACTTCTTCTGCATATAATATAAGGACTACCCTTCACATAATATAGAACGAATCCTTCATAATAAATTTTAAGATATGTTGTATGTAGCATTACTCCACACGAGAAATATAATTACTTCTGTTATTGGATAAATAACTAAAGACATATATTATTTATTTGAGATGGTAAAAATATTGTATTAAAAGTAGGAGATTTGGAGATCGAACTCGAACTCTACTCACATGAATGTGTAAGGGATAAAGTCACAATTAAGCCAAACAATAGAGTAAAAAAAAAAAGAGGAAAAAGGAAACAAATAAACTAATAAGTGATTCTTTAATTTAAGTAATAGTAGAAAACATTTACTTCAACCACAAAATAGATGTACTAAGCATGTGTTTTAATCCTTGTCAGAAGCGTCAAGAAGGGCTTAGTGGATTGTGACCTTCTCCAAGACTTGGCCCAGATTCATCATCTATGTTTTTCTCATTATGAATTGCATTGATAGTTCGGGCTCGACAAACCGGGCTCTCTCTAGGGCTTGCCCTTGATTCATCGATATAATTGTCTCTGGGTTATTTTTAGAAACCTCCCCAGAGATTTGATATAATTATATTTAGATAACGAGTTTGATTGTATTCTCACTTACCTCCCTTGCCGTTAGTATACATACGTTTGACCATTAGTTGACTTGCGAAATTACAAAACTATCCAAACCACTTAAACAAAGACCAATTTTTGGCGCCAACAAAAGTTACGGGTGCTTTTACCAATGAGTGTGTTTATGGACAAGAATAAGGTGTCATACATTTACCTCCTCTTCTCTCCAAATTCAACCTAGGTCTTCACTTTTCCGGCAACAAGCGACGGTGGGTGGATGGGCTTTTGACAGCAAGTTGATCTCCGGCAGCATGTGGCTCTACCTCTGCCATCTTGGCTGCAATATTTCATCATAGTAATCGGTAATCTTGGCTAGACTTATATTGTAAACTCTTTTTATTTTTCGTTTGTGTAAGATTGATTGATGATAGATGAGTGTATAAAAGATTATAGATGAGTATTAGGATTGATTGTTGTGTAAATATTAAAACTGGTTTAATGAAATTGGTGGGTAATAAATGGCACATGAGGTGCTCGACAAAATAACTAATAATTAATTTTTTTCAACTCATGGCCACATATGGCTGAACCCATTTTCATTTTAATCAATTTTTCCACCACCAATCCATGAACAAGACAAATCAAACACAACCAACAACCATTTATAAAATCTCCAAAAACAAGAAAATCAAAGGTATTTAAAAATTTTAGACTTTGATAAAGTAACTAACATATTACAAACTCCAATACAAGTGGCATTTTCAAGCCGCCGTCGATCGTCACCGGTCGGTGGCCTTCTCCGACCACCCATGTTTTTCTTCTTCATGGGTTATATATGCTCTTGATGTGTATTTCTTTTTGTTCCAGCAAATGAGAGTAGGGGAGTGGAGTGAAAATTGTGAGAGAATGTCATCCATTGCTTTTTTGTGCTAGGAAAAGAGAAGGAAAAGAGAAATGAACTATTTTACACAATGGATATTGTGTGTAATCGGTTAATATAATTATCCAATGGATTTTAAACCATTTTTTTTATTGTTTTTTGATTTTTTAAGAATTTCACCTTGTTTTTTACATTTTTGCCCTCGTCAACTAACGGTCAAACCGTATGTATACTAACGACAGGGGAGGTAAGTGAGAATACAATCAAACTCACCATCTAAGTGTAATTATATCAAACCTCAGGGGAAATTTTTAAAAATAGCCCAATTGTCTCCCCTATTAACAAATTCATTGCCTGCTCCAGGACTGCTTGACACACCATGACCTTCTCCATGGCTAGGCCTAGATTCATTATCAGTGTCATCCACATTATGAGTTATATTGCTTGTTCAGTGAGGGCTAGTGTCATCCACATTATGAGTTATATTGCTTGTTCAGTGAGGGCTTGACACACCATGGCCTTAGTAACTAATATAGGTGTATGCTGGCCTGCATGTGATAAGCATAATTTATTTATTAACATATTTAACCTCTAATTGTTTATTTATTAGTTTTTTTATTTAATTGTTTTTGTTAATTAATTTACTTTTGTTGAAAATATAAATTAAAGATTAGGGAATAAAATTACTTAAAATAATTAAGATGGGAAAAATTTGAAGTTACTGGATTTTTACCTGACGGGCACATTATAGAAGCAGGGCCATTATCAATTTCTTTTCCAAATAAGCACGCACGTGAGAAAGATAAATAAAAGCCTTTCCTTCTGGCATTTTTGAATTTAAAGGGCAAGTTCCTCAAAACAAAAAAAGAAAAAAAAAATAGAAGAGCCAACCGCTTGAATTAATCTTCATGACTGGTTTTATGTACTCTTTTATTTCCAAATCAATTTTGTATAATTAAATTTTCTATATTAAAGTTAAGGATAAGACTCTGATCAATGAAATAAATTGCTTTTTATTCAGTTAATTCCCTACTTGTGTGCTTTAAAGTTTATGATTCTTGTTTCACATGATTATCTGAATGTTGTTAAATCATTTCACCAATTCTATCATGGATTATTGATTGTTACGATTTATATTTGATTTAATCAATTTTTGGATTTATAAAGTTTATATGTGATTATCATTGATTCCGTGTCCTTCATTAAATTATTTACACAGAGTGATTAGGAAAAAAATTAACTTTTTGTTATTCAACATGTTTACGTGGATACTTAGATATCATGCTATTAAGTAGAAAAAGAACCTACACAAAATTAATTTTAATTGGGCTTAATTGTTATATTTATGAGTAGATATAGATTGGTTCTAAATTTTTTCTCTAAAACTGGAAATTGATTGGTAATTAGATAATTATTAAGTTAAACTTTGGTAGATTTTGAAACCCTGGTAACTTCAATATCTTGAATTCTCATATTAATTTACTTGTCTTTAATTTGATTGCATCTTTAGTTTAAATTTGTTTATACAAAATATTTTCTTTTCAACTACGGTAGAGTTATAATCAGTTTAGATAAAATTTTACTTTCTTAAAAATTTACAGTCTTTGTGAGTTCGACTTTGTTACTCTAGTCTATACTTGCGAGTATATTAAAATTTACACAATGAATTTTTAGCACATTGCCGGGGGATTGTTTGGAAAATTAGTTTAACTTTGATTGATTTAATTTTGCTTCGAAGCATGTTTTAGGTTAACCCTAAAAGAAAAAAAAAAATAACTTTTCTGTTTGCATGCGTTAGCTTCATTTGTTTTTATTTTTTTATTTTTTTACGTTTGTCTTTCTTTGGCCACTTGCTTTCCACGAATTAGTGCTTTTGGTTTATTAATTAGGGGTGGACACGATTCGGATTGAAATTAAGCAGAACCGATTTAAATCGGTTATTTTATAGAAAGAACCGAATAAAAACTGAACTCAATAAAAAACTGAACATAAACGGATCTTTTCAGTTTGGTTTGGTTTGGTTCGATTCGGTTTTTTTGGTTTTTTCGAATATGAACTGAACTCAATAAAAAATTGAACATAAACCAATTTAAATCGGTTATTTTAGAAAATTTTATTCTAAAATAATATTTCATATCTATTTTAGTAAATTCACGATATTTAGGGTTATTATATAAACAAGTCTAAAACTCTAGGCTGTTAATTCAAACTTATTCTAATAAACATCATTATTAAAAAAAACCTTTGTTTTGTTTCATTTTTCAATTTTTAACATTTTCACTTCGTTAGATATTAGCTATTATGAAAATAATAGGGAATAAGTAGTATTTATTAATTTCAAGAAAGAAGAAACTAGTAATCTCCCTTTTCAATATAGTTTATTATAATCTAATTTTGATTCAAGCTTTACAATGTTTCATTTCATAAAATTTATACATATAAATAAAGAGTAATGCTAGTTTATTTAAAATTGGTTCACAAAATTTTGATTCAATTAAAAGAAAAGACCGATTAATTTTTTTTTTTTCCAATCCACACACCCTAACCCCACCCAACCACACAAACAAACAAAAATTTAAATAATTTTCCCCTCCAAGATTGGTAAGAGGCCACGAGGGGCAATTGGTCCCGTGACCTCAACTGGACTATCCTAATTTTCGAACACAACTGTCTTTTAGTTTATTTACAATAATGAAGGATAATAAAATGGATTGATCTCTCACGTCTTTCATGCTTGTGTGAAAAGCCAAAAATACATATTGTTTTCAACAGATTTTGGGGTAGGAAAAACCAAACATATCTAGAACAATGAATTTGTATTTTTGGGGGAGATGAGGTACCTCACTGGTTTGTTGTGTGCGGTGTGGTGTATCTGAAATCCGGGGGAGGTGAGAAGGGGAGAGGGAGTGGTAACAATGGTGAAATGTCAAAACCAAGAGAGATATCCTTCAAAATGAGCTTCATGCCTGCAAAACAGTGAAATAGAGGTTAGAGGTGAAGCCGGGGTACCCCGGCGTTCACACTTCGACGCTCAAGTTAGCAAACTCAAACTTTTATGGTAAAGAGAGCTGGCTAGCCCTATGTAAATTAGGGTTTAAGGTTGAAGAAAACCTATTTTATGGAGTGTGAGTGTTAATGGTGAGTGAGAGACCCTTTGGAGAATAAAATCTATGCACATTTATATATGGAGTACCTCAGCTGCCACGTGGCGTACCCCTTTCGGCTAACGTCTTTTTTACCTTTTATGATTTTGGGGCCGTTATGTGCATGTTCGCGGCGTATCTCATCCTTTTGGAGACGTGGCTCACGCTGGAGAGTGGTCCAGGGTACCTCTGCAGTAGCTGTCGGGTAGGCGGCTGAGGACCACTGTCCTTAGGACAGTGTCCTTCACTTTTGGCAGAGATAGCAGGCGGCTGTCCCTCCTTTTTGGTACGACGTTCTTGATTCCTAATTCTGACAAAATCGAATAATATCTTTTAAGAGATAGAGACGTTTCTCATGGCAGATATTTTTAGAGGATTCTCTTGCATCCGATCTGCCGGGTACCTCAAGTTACGTCGGGTACCTCAATTTATGTGGGGTACCTCTAATTGTGCGGGGTACCTCTATTTGTACGGTGTACATCTATTTGTGCGGGGTACCTCTAATCAAGCCGAGTACTTCTAATTACGCCAGGTACCTCTAATTGCGCGGGGTACCTCTAATCAAGTCGGGTACCTCTAATTACACCGGGTACCTCTAATCATGCGGGGTACCTCTAATCACGCCGGGTACCTCTAATCATGTAGGGTACCTCTAATCAGGTCGGGTACCTCTAATCATGCTGGGTACCTCAAGTTATTCCGAGTACCTTGAATTATGTTGGAGTTATTCTGGGTACCTTGAATTATGTTGGAGTTATTCTGGGTACCTTGAATTATGCTGGAGTTATTCCGGGTACCTCGAATTATACGGGGTACCCCAGTCTATGCGGGGTACCTCGAGTTATTCTGGAGTTATGCGGGGTACCTCTGACCGTGCCGGGTACCTCTAATCATATCGGGTACCTCGGATTGCACTGAATTTATTTCATTCGTCGACACGTGGCATTCTGCTATCTTTCTTATTTTTCCCCCAAACACATATGATGTTAGTTAGCTACTCAATTTGTATTTTACACACTTCATCATAGTAGCATTACTTGAGAATTAGCTTGCCAAAAAGCAAAAGTAACAATTATATAAACCATGATTTTAGGGATAAATTCCAATTGTCCCACTACTCTTTAGATAAAGAGAACTCATCAACTTTGATTGTTGCAGAAGAAATGAAATGACGCAAAAATGAAGTTAGAATTACTCAACAAGATTAATAAGTTCTGTCTTAGCTAGCCTAAGATCAAGTCAATCGTATAGCAGTGAAGCGATATCTACATACCTAACTAGATAATTATAAATTGAAGAGCAGGCTTGAAAACTCCAATCCTTTATGATTTTATTCTCGAATTTCCATTCAATATATCGATCTTCATTGTACATATTTATTTACTTGGGACGAGAATTTGCGTGCATAATAATGATCTTTAAAATTCAATTATTACTATGTGACTAAAAACTTGCAGTATTACACTGTTTGTTGTGTTCTAAATCTAGTCAATCTTGTGGCTTGAAAGATACAAAGAATAAGAAGAAAAGAAAAGCAAATTAAGAAACCCAACATATAGATCGACTTAAGAACAAAACTGGAACACATGATAATTAATTAAAGGGATTTCATAAGTAAAGGTAAAAGTGATAAGAACTTTAAAATTCTTCTGCTTGACTTAAAGAATAAAGTAAAATTCCAAATCCAACATGTACTTAACGCAACAGGGGCCAGAAAAGGTATTGCTTTCCAACTCAACATAATGATTACAGCTCTGTTTCTATAGTGTGTGTGTGTGTGTGTAGGCTTAGCTTTTTGAGCATCCTGCTTATATATATATATATCATATCTGTAGTTGATTCATTCCCTAAAGGACTAGTTATATAATCAAATAAAAATGACGGGTAGCAACGAAACCACAAAAGCGCAAGCGCAGAGCAATGAGGGTGATAAAACTTCGAAAGCAAAAGGTAAGTTAATTAAGGAAATTCGCTGGCTGATATTAAGATTTTTTTTTTTTTGGGTTGAATGAATTCTTAATTGCCGTACGTTCGATAATTGATGGACAGATCAGAAGATAATAACTGATATTGATAGCGTCATGCAAGTTACGAGGTATATACTGAAGAATGATTGGAAAGATTTAGAAGAATACATAATGAGCAAGACTTCAAATACCTTGACCGACAAAATTACCGGTGGATTGTCCATTTTTGATCTTATTGTTAACTCAGATGCGCCCCCTATGTTTTTAGACAACCTTGTATCAAAAGTCCATGAAAATTTCTTACAAGAATGGGTAAGTAAAGAAGGCAATGCATGTATGGTACATGCTGCTACTGGTGGAAAGTCAAAGTTGATCGAAATCCTTATGCGTTACAACCCAAATTTGCCAAACGTAAGGGACAAATCAAAATTACTTCCTATTCATAAAGCAGCGCAACTTGGCCATAGGGACACTGTTCGTTATCTACTCTCAAAGACTACAGCACACTTGGATGGCCATGATTGGAGTACCCTGCTTAAAGATCTGATTAATTGTAATCTCTTTGGTAAGTATTACAGTGCAGAACCCTATATAGTAATTTTACAATAAGGGATTCCTTATTTTATTAAAGTAAATGATAAGTTAAAAGAAAAAAAATACAAATTTTAATGCAATATTTTGTCTTATAGTTTGTTGAATTTTTTTAATTTTTTAGCATAATCATGACTTTAATATGATCGGCAATTATTGATTAGAAGCTCACTATATATATATATGTGTGTGTGTGTGTGTCTCTCTCTCTCTCTCTCTCTCTATATATATATATATTTGCTCATTTTAACAAAATAATGATATTACTAAAATATAAAAAAAGAATAAATTTCAATACGTTGGAGTTTGTTTTTTTTTTTATATGTTAGGGCATTGAGATCTATATTTTCTTATATTTTAGTGGCTTACTCACTTTATTAAAATGAGAATATTCTCATTATGTATGTATAAATTAAAGTTTGGGCCTTTTTATTTATTTATCATTTTACAATATTGTAGATTTGGTTTCAATAGTATAAATTTATCATGCATTTTAATGAAGTACAAAATTCATCTATTGAAAAATTTTCATATATATATATATATGTGTGTGTATGCGCGCGTTAAGTGGGGGAATGACTTTTACAATATTGTAAAATCATTTACAACATTGGAAAAGTCTTTCCTGTACTAAAATACGGAATTTTCGTATTGGAAAATTTTCGTGTATATATAAATTTATACAGACATCCGCTTTTATAACTTTGTAAATACCGAGTCCACAGGTAATTTTGTGCAAACATATAGGTATGTATATATTAAGCAATTTAATTCATTGTGTTCTTTTACAGATATAGCTCTTAATTTATTGAAGGAATATCCAGAGATAGCTCGCGGAGAAATTGCTGACACTGGAAAAATTTTAGAGTTATTGAGTAAAAGGCCTAAGGCGTTTGCAAGCGGGAGCCGACTTGGATTCTGGAAAGGCTTACTGTATCGATGTTCGCCTTGTTCAAAACCTTTTCTAATTAAAGTTGCTCTACTTTTTTATTTGGTTCAATTACATCTAAGTAGACACATTAAAAACTAAAAAAATAACAATGATAAACCACAACCTTTTTGTGCAAACTATATAACATAATAAGATTGATGGAATAAAAATATGAAAGTGTGATGATAAAAAAAATTAACTTGTGGGTCATGTGACATATCTCTCCATAAATTATAACATATCTTTAAATTGTAATAATTTAAATGCTATATCAATTTATTAAAATAATTTAAATAAAGAATTTGTACCTTTAACATTACTTGATTAGAAAATCTCATATTACTTAGATTGGAATTTTCTATGTCCTAAAGTTTAACACATGTGAACCGATACAAAAATTAAAACGTATATTGAGGTCTTTTGGATAATTTCACCAGTAAAATCATTTAGGCTCAAAGCTTACAATAATACAGGTTAATTTAAAATAAATCTAGCTTATCTAAGTTTTCCAACTGACCTTCCTTTCTCTTTACGTTTGTGTATTTGAAGGGATTCCTGCACAAGAAGAGTACGGTCCTCACCCTCACCTTCACTCTGAGAATGCAGATGGAGACCTGGAGAAGCAGCTCAGTGAAACATCCCCTTTTGCATTTGGTTTGTATATCTCGTACTTCTATCTAAATCCTTATTATCGTGAGGTATATCATATATGCTGATCGATAAATTTTTCATTCAGCTAATAACTTATTGTTTATTTTTACAGGTTCTTTGCATAAAAAATTAAAGACTGTGCTCTGGAACAGCCTCACGCGGCTAGGTAATTAAGTATTGAAGACCAGCTCTTCAATAAATTGAGAAATTTTTTTATGAAGATTACTATTGTTTAATTGTTAATAATTTAATTAGAGTTGAATATATGGATGGCAGCCCCGAGCATAAAATCGATACGTAATACAAAGTTAACACATAAGCAAACACTTGAGATATTAAGGATCATATGTGAGGGAGCGGTAGCTATTGCGACTGCAGCAGAAGAAACTGAAAATGTATTGAAGAAGCCCATGTTCACTGCTGCAAAATTTGGAATTTACGAGATTGTCATGGAAATTATTATCTCTTATTTCCCTTGGTCATTATCATTCAGTAATGAAGATAGAGATGACATATTCCACGTTGCAGTTAAACATCGCCAAGAAAAGGTTTTTAATATCATATTTAATATGCCAAAAGCTCAGACATTTTTTGTGGCCGACATCGATGTAAAAGGGGTCAACATCTTGCACTCAGCTGCAAGGTCGGTACCTTCAAGTGAAGTCTCTGGTGCAGCATTGCAGATGCAGAGGGAGTTGCAATGGTTCAAGGTATATTAATTAGTTAATACATAACTCTAGTATATACATACCATTTTATATAATTAATCATGCAATTAAATGTTAACTTGATTATATATGCTAACTCAGGCTGTGGAAAATTATGTTCATCCAACCTTATAAGATCAGTTAAATGATAAAGATAAAACACCAAGAGAGTTGTTCACTGAAGAACACAAGGGGTTAGTCAAAGAAGGTGAAAAATGGATGAAGGACACCGCTCAATCGTGCTCACTTGTAGCTACACTCGTAATCACAATAGCCTTTGCTGCAGCTATCACCGTACCAGGTGACAGCGACAGTAGAGGAATGCCCAATTACTTGCATGAACCATCTTTCACAATTTTTGGAATTTCAAACGCCCTTGCACTCTTTTCATCTGTTGTTTCGGTGTTGATGTTCCTGGGCATCCTCACTTCACGTTTCTCAGAAGAAGATTTTCTCGTGTCCCTGCCCAGAAAATTAATCATTGGCCTCATCACCTTGTTCTTTTCAATTGCAAGCTTGATGGTTGCATTTGCTGCGACTGTCTACATAGTTCAGTTTCATCAATGGAAATGGGTCATTATTCCAATGGGTCTGCTTGGTTGTCTACCTGTCTACTTATTTGCAACCCTACAGTTTCGACTATTGGTTGAAGTGCTTTTTTCCACTTACGGCCCCGGTATTTTTAAGCCACTAAACTATTTAAGAATGTAACTTTCAATTCGAGACAATTGATGTTGTTATTATAATTATTTTAATGTTAAGAAGAACCTCGCTACCTAGTGCGAGGTCTCGTCTAATAAGAAATTCAAATAAAGCTCTAATGACTAACAGCACCCTTTTTTTATTTATTTATGGAATAATAAATTCCTATCTGTTAGCTTTTTATTTTTCTAATTTTTCCTTTGCTGACCTTTTCATGTCGTCATAATTCATAACCTCTAGTTCTCTGGGTGGATATTTCAATCTTGTTGATCGTTCATAATTCGAACCCTCCTGCGCTATTAATGTTTGTTTCCAACAAGAAACAATTAGTTCAGTTTCATAGATGTAATTGATCCCATCTCATCAAATTGATATTGAGAAACAGAAATTTGTTTTTGTCCATACCATAAAAATATGTGGGGACGAAGGCAAGAGAGTGGCGTAGTGGTCTTAACCATACACAAAGGACTAGACTTTCATCATCCACGCATTCTAGCGAGCTTGCTTGTCTCTTGGCTCTTGCTGCATTGGTTTATCTCTTTTCTGCTAGTTTCTACAGTACCATTAACGCTAGCTACCAAAGATGTATGTCTTCCTGATTATAAGATTCAATATTAGCATCAATATTTGTGGAACAATAAATAAATAATTAAGCCAACGAAATCTCAGTACTGGATTTATTTTTCAAATTTCTTTCTTGTGCAATATATAAGCCTATTTATGCTTAAGGTTTATAATTGTGTTCGATTTCTTTGTTTGGTTGCGCTTGGTTAAGATGGTAATTATTGTTGAGTCCTTCTGAGTGACACATGGATAATGAGAGAAATTTTATTTTTTCAGGAGAAAAAGATAAGGGACGTGAGAACAGAAAATACAAACTCATGAATTCCAACAGTCAAAAACATTAGCAACTAAATGAAATTGAGAACTCAAAGCTATAAATGAAGAATGTGGTAACTAATAAGCCTAGCCGGTGCCACCAAGGACACTCTTGAGCTTCTTCACTGTAGCATCGTCAAGGAAAGTGGTCTGCTCTACCAATTTGGGTAGGTTTATATAGAGCTTGTACATAAAGTGGGTTTTGCTGCAATTTCCAGAAATGTACATAGAGGATTTTAATGAGTCAAAAAAAAAAAAACATTTGATTGTGTTTGAGCTAAGTGAGTGCAGGAAACAGATTTGATTAGGGTATATGGTTTGGTGAGTATATGAGTGGTGACTGGTGATTCTTCGGCAAGGAAAGAGTTCAGACAACCGACAGTGTGAAACTGACAATTGAATGATAATTGTAAGTTATGCCTCCAAATCAAGATTTAATGTTGGATGTGGTCTCAAATATGGGTGACAGGTTAAATCATTGGTCATCAGTGGCTGGGAAATATTTTATTTGAAATACACCTGGAGAAAGCTAAGGGAAAGGTCTCGGGACAGGCTGCCAAGGTAGTGCTCACCAAGGAAACAACAAGCAGTGTGGGCGATGGCGATGCAGTAAATAAATGAGATTTTAGTTAAAATCTTTCTTTAGTCAATGTATACGATTAACTGAGGCAGCAGAGCAGGACTATGAGAAAATAGAAGCTAATTAAAAAAATTGCACAACTTTCAGATGGTGGGTAGCTTTGCTGTGATCGAAGTAATTCTTTGTTTGCTTGGTTTCGCGCAGTACAGGTTCTAATCTAGAGAATTACATTTTTCCATTGCTTTCAATGGATATCTATTGAGTTGCACTTTCATATCTAGATTGAAGCACAAAGAGAAACAGAGTTGAAGGGAAAGAAATCGAGGGTGGGAAATGCTATAAATGCAACAGAGGTATTCTACCATTTGTCATCATATTTGAAGTTGTGTGACTTGTGTCCTCATTTAGAATAATAATGTATAGCCTTTCCTAGGCAGCACTGGAGAAAGTTATTGTCGCTGGTGGTGCATGCACCCTGGGGCTGCTTGTAGTGAAAGCTTATGGCATCAGAGATATACTCTTGACAATGATGGGCAATAGGTTGTAAATGCATGCATTGCTAAATCTGCATCGCTACTGTTTTATTGCCTAGCATGAACTAAACTTCGATGTAGTTAGGTGTTAAACAAGCTTAAACTTTGATGTAGTTAGGTGTTAAACAAGTTTAATGATCATTTGACTGGTATATGTGTGCTGCTTAGAATCTGCTGTAGCATTTTGTTTTGATTTTACTTATTATAAATCTCTATTTCATTTGATCACCCATTTAGTAGATACTAACTAAGAAGGAGCCTAAAAAAAATCTGACTTAGTGGAACAGATCACGACAATACATGATTTTAGATTGAATTTCCTAAGTTGAGTCAATTTCAATTTGAATATGGTCATACTTAATCTAAGATTCACTACTAGAAAAATGTAAAATAATGACCCATATGTTATGACGATTTTTCTTAACAACCGTCATTAAAAATATTTAATGACGGTTATTACATGAACGATCATAATATTTAACATTTATAATGACGATTTTATTAAATAACAGTTTTTAAATGTAAAGTTAAAATGTGACTTTATTTTTTATGATAATTCTATATAAAAACGGTTATTAAAAGTGTAGTATCTATAATGACGGTTTTATTATATAACAATCATTAAAATGTGACCTTACTTTTAATGACGGTTTTATTATACTTTGGCAGAAAATTTTAAATTTTATGAAATTAAAATTGTAATTTTTTTTGGGATAAAAATTGTGTTATATGTTATGAACGGTATTTTTTATCACAGCTTAAGAGAAGTGATAATTTATTAATTTAAAAATAAAAATTTACGCAATTTTAGCTTCCTCAATTTAAAATTTAAATTATTAAATTTGTATGAAAGAAAAAAAATTACTAAATGCAATCAAATCCAAAACCAATCTAAATTAGTGAACTTATTATCCATAAAAATAACCAAAAGTACAAAAGCATACAATTCAAACTTTACACTAGTTAATTAAGGCTAATGCTAAGTTACATGCATGTACCTTACAACCCTCTCACATGAATAGTAAATAAATACTATTCATGTGAGAGAGTTGTAAGGTACATGCATGTAACTTAGAGGGATCCGTTAATTAATATTCCAAAGTCAAGCCAATATCGATGTAGATTTTCCAGCAGCAAAATCCAGGCCCCAGAATCAAGTAACATGATTCCCATTTCATCAATGGAAAGCATTCAGTGAAAAATAAGTATTTACACATGAAAATAGTAGAATATGAAAATATTTGGTGAAGAATAAGGCGAGACCCTTTTTTTCTGTTCTCTGAAGTGACATTAAAAAGGATTAAAGAAATTTACACGAACAAAACAAATAAAAATGAAAATTATACAGTACCATTAGTTGTGTACAACACCTACCATATAAACAAAGCATCCACAGCAATCTCTGCATTCTGTATTTTCCCGTCGTGAATACCAATATTCTGTAGTACCAAGTCTTCAAGCCGTGCTTTTATAGCCAACAAAGCTAATGATAAATAAATAAAATTAAAATCAATAACTATAGCTGTAAGGCTTAGGCCAAATCTGATGTATATGTACTCAAGTTCATTATTCTTTAAGTTTTGTTCTCTTTAGCATGTCTTCTTACTGGTAACCATCGCATGCATTATTAAAGTTTAATACTATTTTGGATTAGAATATTCCAAGAATTTGAATGAATGCTGAAATTCTAACTCTTGCATGCTCAGCCTAAGCAAACTTATCAATTAATGTTTGCACACCCAAAAAAGAGATTATAAAGAATAACAGGGATTAAAGAAAAACTAAATAAGCAATCCCTTGCTTGAAGATAAAAAGGCTGCTGAACAAACTATCGAAACTGAATCAGAGTTTCAGATCCTGCTTTAATATTTTCACTTTCTCCTTCCAAGGTATCTAGAATTAGAGAGTTTAATCTCTATTCTCTCATTGTGTGTGTATGTATAGACAGTTGGGATCTAATAAAAATGCCCCACTTTGATTCAAATTTAATGACTCATAAAATCTGCAGAGATAGTGAATTATACCATATACAAATTTTAAAATAAAAATAAAAAATTAAATCTAGAAGTTCAAATTGAGAACCCGCACTTTTAAGTCTTCAAAGCTCCGATTGGGGTCTACATTTGTGTATTGAATGACGCTATGGTTAAAAAAAAAAAAATTAGTTGGGAAAGGCAAACTCAATGAGAACTGTTCATTGAAATGCTGCATTCTATTTTCCATAGGGTGATGAATTGATAAAACAAACCACCTGACAAAAATATTTTAAAGAAATCACTATAAAAACAAACCGCTGTCATTACCAAATTACCCTTACATCTACTACTTTTTGTACCATAAGCATGCTTTCCAAGTTTTAAAAGAAAGCTAAGCACACAAAAACCACACAACTGGCTGCCATCATCATTGAGAAATTTGCAAGTATCTTTTGAGGTTTTTCAAAAATAACCACAAATTGTTGAACTCTCTCTTGTACTGTTTTACATAATTTGCTACTATCGTACTCATTACAAATTAATTTGTAATATTGAAATACCAGTTAGTGTAGGAGATGCTTATCCCTCTTTAATTTTCTAAACTAATTTCTTTTTATCATGCGACATGATTCCTATACACCTATTTTATATTTTATTTATCAATTATATTACTTAATAACATGATATACTAAACATTTGAATTATAAAGAGCCCCATAGGGCTCTAAATCTAATACCATTGAGGCTTGAGCTACAATTACAAGGAGGGGCTCACCACAACAACTTGAGTTCTCTTTCACATTAAACAGAATACACTTCTAAACCATGACAGAATTGAAAGCAATAAAGCATGTTAATAAAATCCCTCGCATCTCAGAATAAAAATAAACAGAACAAATTATAATGATTATGATAAAATTATATTCAATGACTAAATAATCGGTAACTTCAAAGTCCACAGATAACTAAATTACTAATGACAATTTAGAGATTCTTTCCACCAATTATTCAAGAAACTTTTGCAGATAATTAGAATTTGCAGTAATTTTTCAATATTCTTTTCATTCCTACTGAAGGATCAAGCATTACCAGCTACAATGCAAATGCAGGCTATTAACTGAGTGGCAACTTAACCATTTGTCACAAGTTCTACAAGACTTTTCAATCCAGAAGAGGGCTGAATTGTAGACTAAAATTAAACCTATCATTAGAAGCCCAAAAGAACACTATTAACAAGATCTGTAATTTTCTTCAATGCTAAAACTGAAAAGTTCATCTGTACAGAGTTATCAGTCCTGACCATACTGTTCTACTCATCCTCTTCTCGCTCAATTTAGCCGATTAATAATAGGGCAGGTTTTAGAACACAAAAAATGTTTCTAAAATTTGATAAATGAGAAAATACTAATGAATTACTGTAATACTAAAACACAAGATTACCCATAAATGTAACAAAACTTTTAACAAACACATTGAATGCATAACACAGATCTAACAAATGGCCAAAAAAAAAAATCATTATGCAAGAGTTGGAACAGCATCCTATACTGTATGTAGATTTATAATCACAAATCAAATAAGAGAAACAATGAAACAAAATAATAATACTGCAAAAAGACTTGAAACCAAACAATGAAACAAAACAATAATGCTGCAAAACGACTTGAAACCCAAAAAAATCATACTTAGGGTCTCAAAGAGATGAGAACCGTGAAGCTCGTGCCGAAAATAGTTGACATAACAACGAAGTTAACCATCACTCGCTAGAAATCAGTGAGAAATAGGTAAAGCTTGCCTGTGAATGAGTGTGGGTTTTTGGGATTCTCGGCGGCTAGGGTTTGGGTTGCGTCGACTGGTAAGGTTTTGGTTTCGATTTAGGACTGAATTCGATTCCGCCGTGGCAAAGAGAGACGACGACGGGCCAGCGCCGAGCCAATGACAGTGAGGGTTGTCATTGCCGGTGAGGAGCGAGCTACGTTCGAGAGAGAAGTTTAGAGTAGCGTGGGACTGTATCCTAGGAACGGCAATGGGGCTGATATGTATTAGATCTGCTCTAGATTCAAATTCATAATAAAAATTAAGATTTGTATCTGTTTTAAATCCTCATAAATTTATATATTTTGTTCTATATTTAAATCTAAAAAAAATAAATATATATATATATATATATTTTAAATTTAAAAAAAGATTAAAATCTAAATTTGCTCTAGATCCATAATGAATTCTAAAATTTAGTAATAAAAAAATAATAATTTTTTAAATTGAAAATTAAAGGTTAAAATGTATTGACAATAAATAAATTATATAATTTTTCTCAAAAATATAATAAATATTATAGCTTATATTTTTACACCAAAATAACAAATAAGAAAGATAATAAAATATCATTAAGAAGAAATTACAGGAGTAAGATCAATTTAATATTCTAATGTCTCCTTCATCATTCTAATATCCACGATACACATACCCTCATTCCTACAACATTAGATAATGACATATAAATTAAATATGATTTATATTAAGTCCTTTATTATTTTTATTATGACCATATTTGACTAAATATACGAATAATTATATTCTTTAAAAATTATTTGGCTAATATAATAAAATAAATTGCCAGGTTATATTACTTGGCTTTCAATTTAGATATTGCATGTACATGCTTTGGAGTTGACTGACCTTTAAATTTACAAAACTATCCTTTAAGTTTTAAGAGTTTAAATGCATAGTAAATACTACTAATATGCTATTAATAAAATTTATTATCATTATAATTCCATAATTGTTAAGAACCGCTCCAGATCCATCTTAGATCCGCACATCGATATCCAAATCCAATCCAAATCCATTTTAAACTAATCCAAATCCGATCCGATTGGATTTGGATCACGTGGATCTTGGATAAGATCCAATCCATTGCCATCCCTACTGTATCCAACACTCGGAGACAAAAAGAGGTTGAAAGACAAATATGGGTGTCAAACAACGTCGTTTCCCTTTTTTTTTTTAATTTATCAGCCATATATCATAAAATAATACAGTATCAAACGTGCTAAATACTTTTTAAATAAAATCACTTGTATATCTTAAATTAATAAAATACTTATGCCGTCCACCAATCCGTTAACTGCCGTTTGCAAGCGATGACATCATAAGGGTAATCTAGTCTTTTTAAACACACGACATGTCATCCCATTTACCTAGTAAAACATGACATGTCATATGATATATTGATAAAAATGACATGTCATCCCATTTATTAGATAATTGTTAATAATTGCTAAAAAAACTATTTTACAACCGAATCTACTCCTCCAAGCTCCAATTGAAATTTTTTATGGTATAATATGTATAATTGTAAATTAATATATTGTTAATAATTTTTTATGGTATAATATGAATATTTTTTTATGGATAATTGTTAATAATATGTACCATTAATAATTCATAATTTTTTAATAAAAAAATGCATTGTTAATAAAAAAATAAAAAAATTATGTATTGAAAATTTACGTTAATTTTTTGAGTAAATTTATTTTTTTACCTCATTTTGAGTTTTAAGGGCGAAATAGTCAATTTGCCACAATTATGTTAACTTTCTAACAGAAGTTAACGGATTGGTGGACGACAGAAGTGATTTGTCAACTTAGGGTATACGAGTGATACACTTAAAAAGTGTTATAGCACGTTTGATACGAGTGTCATTTAAGGGTATATGATTAATAATTTCCTTTTTTTTGGGTTTTAATATTGTTTTATTTAGGGTTATTATCATTTCACTACTTCAAAAATTAAAAAATATCAAATGACTATAAGAAATATTGTCCCTATTATTTTTCCAACTATATCTTTACAAAAATATCATTTTACTACTTTTCCGTTACAGCCGTTAGTTGACTAGTTAGTTGATTAACAAAATACTAATTTTACCCTTCATGATTAAAAAAAATACTTGAAGCTTATTTACAAAATCAACTCTTCCACATTTACTCGATCATCCAAGTTTCATTTCCAACATTATGATATAAAACTGAAATTATTAATAAGACAAATTTATAATCAATTTATAAAAATTGATATAAAATACCAACATAATTCTTTTTGTTGGAATTATGATATATGGATTACAAATTTATCTTATTAATGATTCCATTTTTATATCCTAATGTTGGAAATAAAACTTCGATGATCAAATAAATGTGGAAGAACTGATTTTGTAAATAAGTTTCAAGTATTTTTTTTTTAATTATGAAGGGTAAAATTGGTATTTTGTTAGTCAACTAATTGATCAACCAATGGAAAAGCAGTAAAATGATATTTTTGTAAAGATATAGTAAGAAAATGATAGGGAACAATATTTCTTGTAATCATTTGATATTTTTCAATTTTTAAAGTAGTGAAATGATAATAACCCTTTTATTTTTTATCTTTATCATTTAAAATTTTTATAATTTCGGTCAGAGCTAAAGTCAAAATGAAATTAATCATAAGTTCTTGATAATATATAAATATATATATATATCACTAGTAGGTCATAAATACTTGACAACAATAAATTCTATCATATTTTTCTCATAAATTCTTGATAGAAAAAATTTCTATCACATGTATGTCATACTTATAGGATATAAAGATTTTTGATAAAAAATTGTCATACGAGTAAATGTTATTATAGGTCATTTTTTTTTTATAATGTATTTTGCTCGCAAGGCAATTTTCGTGGAATCTTACTCGTAAGAAATCAGAGTATTGCTTTAGCCACATTATTTTGTAAAATCACACCCTTAAATTTTTACTTAGAAATATTGGAGAATAGACCTAAATCTTTGTAAAATTATGCCTTTTATACTTTATCAAAAACTCACTTTTTAGACATTTTACCTAAAAATATTAGAGAATAGGCTTATATCATTCTTTATATCATAACGCCTTTGACATTCTTTCGAAAACACGCCCGTTGTATATTTTATTATAGGGTCCGCCTAAGTTACGTTAAATGTAACTTACGGTCTGTCTGTGAAATTTCATCCAGCCCCCCATATTCGATGTTATTTATATTATATTTATGAATATTATAAAACTTTTTTATTTGAAAAATTTCGTTTAACTCCTTACACTCAATTTTATTTTATTGAAATTGTTAGAGTACGAATTCGCCCCCTATAATTTTAAATTCACAAAATAACCTCATTTAATTAAAAATTTTAATTATTATTCATTGAATTATAATTATAACTATTATTTTATTATAATTATAATTATATTTATATTTTTTAAATAGATTATTGTTATTATTAATAACAAGAATAAAAAGTATTACAATTAATTAATCTATTAACAATAATTAATAATATTTTTTATTAAATTGTTAATAATAATAATAATTAACGATAATTATTATTAATAATTAGTTTTTGAATAATAATAATAATTAACAATTATCGTTAATAGATTGTGACTGACTCTAAACAAGTTGCCCGATATTTTATATCATACTGTATGCATTCACTTCTGGCTGCAAAAGAAATTAAAGCAATAGCTTTCTCGTTAACCAAACAAGAGATTTAACAAAATCAGAAACACACGTTTCTCAAAACTAACAAGGACTTGGACAATTATGGCACTAAGTAGTACTGCAATTAATATCAGCGATGAGGATATGTTGCTACTTTGCTAGCTAAGCCTAGGTGGGCATTGGCATTCCTAGGACTCTGAACAATTATCGTTAATTTTCAAAAATTAATTATTAATAATAATTATCGTTAATTATTATTATTATTAATTTAATAAAAATTATTATTAATTATTGTTAATAGATTAATTAATTGTAATACTTTTTATTCTTGTTAATAATAATAATAATCTATTTAAAAAATATAAATATATTTATGATTATAATAAAATAATAATTATAATTACAATTCAATTAATAATAATTAAAAAATTTAATTAAATGAGGTTATTTTGAGAATTTAAAATTATAGGGGACGAATTCGTACTCTAAGATTTTAATAAAATAAAATTGAGTGTAAGGGGTTAAATGAAATTTTTTAAATCAAAAAGTTTTATAATATTCATGAATATAATATAAATAACATCGAATATGGGAGGCTGGATGAAATTTCACAGCCAGGCCGTAAGTTACGTTTCACGTAACTTAGGCGGACCCGTTAAAATGCTACTTAGGTCATTCTTTTTTGGGCTTATTTTCTTGTGGGCTTTTTGGTTTTATTCAAATTTCAATAAGTATATTTGAATGAATCCCTCTAAGTTACGTTTATTGTAACATACAATCAGTGAAAAGACCGGTTGGTCAATAAACGCTTGCCAAGTGGATACATAAGTGATAAAATTAAACTGGTTTAAGCGGTTGAAACCGGTCACCAAAAACAAGCAACGCGAGATACTCCCTTCTACAGCCGGTCTTGACTGGCGTAACGGCGTCGTTTTCACCTTCAAATTACCCATCGCTTCCAACCTAATCGTCGTCAAAATTCAATCCTCCACCACCGAAGTCGTTACGGCTCACAAGACAAGAAACGTGACTGACTCTTGCGTCGGTAATTTCACCAGCTCGCAATAACTCAATCACATCATTGCGTAATGCCTCTTCCTCCTGTTGTTATTCTTCTTATTATCTGTTTATTTTAGTTAAATTTTCCATATTTAACCCATGATCCTGATGCTTGGTTAAATTTTCTACTTATTTTCAGAAACTATTTTCTTTCTCCCTTTTCGGTTGGTTGTAACGCTGATGTTCTTTGGTTACTTGAGAGTAACAAATTGATTGGATGAATCAAACTTGGGAATTGACCTTCATGATTGTAAAAAATAGTGCCAGTGAATCAGAGTGATATAAAAGTCTCTGTAACAGAAATGATGCAGTGGACAGCTCCGTACCAGATTCCATACCATTCACTATCATTTATCTGATCGGCGATACAAAGTCTCTCACTTCACTTGTCCTTGCATGGGAAATTAATAACAGTTAACAGAGAGAGCCCTGTTTCAAACAAAATCTGCAAGTTTTAATTTGCATTTCAGGCTCTCTTTCTTGTTTTCTTCTGCTTATATTGAAGCTGTGTTTTGAATATTTGAAGAGCTGTTATGTTGTTATCAGATGTTATGGCAAATGGTAAAAGGGTTTTCTCTTATTGGTGTTAAAGTTGCAAACTTTGAAATAAAAAAGAGGTTTTCGGAGAGATTGAAGTGTTGAATTTGAAAGCCATTAGCACAAGGTGAGGGATTTTTCAAAAAACTATTCTTGGTGCTTTTCAGTGACCCTTTCGCTTAAATTTGATTCTTATAATTTTGGTTTGCTCATTTTGCAGCATTCCGTAGAAGCAAAATCAAATCTTTGAAGCTTGGAGCGGTCATCTCTCAGGACTGAAAGAACCCATTTGATCAGAAAACAGAAGAAACCACCAAATGAAGGAGGTTGACTTCTTTCATTCATTCAATGGTCTTGACTTGGATAAGATCCTTGCATATGATATTTAAACTTTGTGCATTTCATTTAAATTTTCATGGCATGAATAAAATTTTCGGTTATTTTTTTGTAAAAGTAGTAATGAATGAAATGACGACATAGAGCATTCATTATACCTTCTTTTGTAAAAGTAGTAATGAATGAAATGACGACATAGAGCATTCATTATACCTTGTGTTAGTTGGTTTCCTGCATAAATCGCAACAGTTTTATTGCCCCATTTAAGTTCTCGTTTTATCCAAGGAACTTTTTTAACTTCTTACATCCATTATGCACAAATCAGGCATAATAGTTTTCCTTAGCAGTAACCAGTTTTTTATTTCATAAAAGTGAATCTATTATTCTTTTTATGACAGGAACCGGGATCACCTTAGTGCACATCAGTAAACGAGGAAAATGTGTTCCTTCTCATGCAGAAAAATGATGCACTTTGATGGAATTTCTGAGCTTTAACTCGCAACTTGATAAAAGTCCCTTATATAACATTAATCGTAGTTAAATGGCTACTTCAGTTAGCAATGCTATTTTGATTTTTTAATTATGCCAATGTGAAGTATTCCTTGTAGTAGTTGCGCAATTTTGTTGGTGTATCAAACCTTGATTCAATTAAAGCTAATAGATGTACTCTTTTCAGGCTGCTAACTGTTGCAAAGCCAAAATTAATGTTTGCAGAAGAATGAAATAATAATGGCATTTGAAATTGACATTATACACTTGTACAAATATTTATGCTTAGGAAATTAACTGACTGTTTCCATACAAAAATCCGATCTGCAACCAGCAACCTTTATAGTAACAAATCAAAATTTGCAACATTGTCATCTTTTTGAAGATGTTACGAGGTTCTATTTTCAATAAAATCAAATTGAATACATGCTCAACCACCTAATAACAGCGTTGATATCAAGAAAAGTTCAAAAAAAATTTCAACAAAATGCAAGGCATCCAGCCATCTTACTCCGAGCATGAAGGTCTGCAAAACCTGAAGTTTCAATAAGAAAGCAGAATTTCAATTTAAATGCTTAACTCACGACTAATTCTCGCTAATAGCTTTTTGAAAATACTAATAGATGAGTAAAATGTACAACACATGAAGTTATTTCGTCATTTTCATAACATGGGAGGTTATTACATCCACTGAGACTATCAATAAAATAACAACATCAGCTATAATGGTTGATGCAGCCACAAAAGCAATAGCCAAAACTTATAATTGTTCAATCAAAGTTTTAAGTAAAAGATTTTGCGTATTTCGGACAAACCATTCAAAATTTGAGTTTATTTTGATATTTATAGACATGTGCTTCTTAAGATAAATAGTACATTTTCATATCTGTATAAATTCCAGCCTCAGTAGCAAATGGCAAACTTTGGATGACTCACACAAGTAATCATGAGTTCAAACAATGTGGAAATTTTCAAAACTTAATTTGAGACTCACATTATGGTATAATACATCAAAATTTCAGTTCATCTCAACATTGTTACATTATTCTTGTTCAACAGCAAATGTCCCACGGAAGTTATCTTTGGCAAAGTTTCTGTCAACAAATAATGAGTGCAATCCAGCAAAATCAGTCATAAACCCATTTTAATCCATAGTTTCCATAACTAGACCACAAAAACTTTTACCTGTCATTTTATGTTTAATATTCAAACTAGGTGTTGCTAAGAGACAATGAAAAGTTTTAACACAGATTGATGCTGAGCAAATCCTATAGTGCCTTAAAAAATTAGCAGTACTTCATGACAAATAATGTTGTAGCAGTGAAAAGCAACTTATATATTAAATGAGTTCAGTTGGTGGCATAATTGGAGTAAATATTTGGAAAGGCATAATGAAAATTATTTATCTGAATGTCAAGGTACCACACTAATTGAAATATGCAACTAGCAATGAATAACCTTTTTCCATGAGTAGTAACAAAAGCACTAACCTAGGCCAAGAAATTGGATGACTCGTGTTTGCAACAGACATGGAAAAAAAATTGAAGAAAACATGAGGGATTGTTCATACTATGTGTGGTGTAGAGTTCAAAGTTGCAGTTGAAGAACTTACAAACCTCGCAATATGCTAGACTCCACTGACAGCAAGATTTGTTAATGTTCACAGGCTTGAGACCCAATCTTCCGTTTTCATGCAAAAGAGTTGACGTATAGATACATCGGGTAGCCTTTTCATATGAATATTCCAGGGAGACACTCCCACATGATGCTAACTGAAATTACCAGAGCAAGAAATGTGGTTGGCATTCCATTTATATCATTGACTTAATAATTAGCATATCATGCATTCACTAATGAGAGCAAAGGTTAAACAAAGACAAGTCAGCAAGATGCACCATTCATAGTTATAGACAGAGACAAAGCAGCATAATGGATTTCTTCAAAATGTAATAAGCCAAGTTTAAGCTGATTCCGAGTTTCACTGCTGCAGTATGATTTCTCAATCAAACTATCAATAATATTGACAGAATTTAATTTGGTATCTGGGGCCTGTGAATGGTGTAGATGATTATAGACTATTATAGTGCAACAGAACAGATGGATTCGAAATCCAAAGTCACATGATATAGGGTTTTTTATTTAAATATACCCCATTTATCCTTAAATGCCAAATTTATACCCCATTACATATATATACCTCCTAAAAGTATAAAAAGTCAAAAATAACCTAAAAAAATCATCTATTTACGTTTATTTCCTCTCTCATGACTTCTACATAATAACATAATCAAAGTCGAGTATACTCGACTTTTTACCTGACTTAATTAAAAGGAAAATTTTCATTTCAATTTAAGTCGAGTATTCTCAACTAATTACCGAACTTCAATGAAAAGTTAAAAATTTTTGCTGAATGAATATTGGGTAAGGTTAAATTACAATCGGGTATTCTCGACTCTTTACTCGACTTACTTGAAAAAATTGAAAATTTTTCAGATAATTTTTTATTTCAATTGAAGTAGAGTATTCTCGACTATTTACCCGACTAATATAAAAAAGTCGAGAATTTATACTGAATTATTAATTGTGTATGATTTGGTTGAAGTCACGTATTCTCGACCATTTACCCGACTTTGAGGAGTTGAGTTTAGTTTTATGAGGATTTAGTTATGGTTATTTTTATACTTCTCTAATTTTTTAGAGTATATATGTGTAAAATTTAAGAGTGTTATAATTTTAAGTATATATTGGGTATTTTGAATGGAATGGGGTACATCCCACACAATTCTCCCCATGATATATACATATATTTCAGTAACATAACAACAATTAAGAGAAATAGAGTGAGTCCACAACAAAACCTTGTTGCACAAGGGCGTAGTAAGCATATATAGCCAAATCGATAGTCCTAAAATTAAATTAAAGAAATATTTTACCCAAACAAGTGGCAACTGAGTTGATTGGTTAAAAAATTAAAGAAATGATACCAGTGCTGGGAAAGTAAAAAAGAAATATATTGCTAATTTGAATTAAAAGATAAAGAAACGAAAGGAGAGCCCACCCCAGTAATCTTAACAAGCTGGCCATGAGGTGCGAGGCGTGGGAGATAAAGAGGAAATTTTGAGAGATAGCTCGAGAATGGCATTGTCCAATATCGAATGATAAATCGAGAGAGGGGAAAATAATGCAAGTCTCGTGGCCTGCTATCGACAATTCTTCCACTTTCTACCCTTGTAATTGCATCCCCCTCTCACTCTTCTCCTCTTCTCCTCTTCTTTGGCTTTCCTGCCCTTCTGCAATTCAACGGCGGCAGCAGAGCCCTTCTATAATGAAATGGCAGCAGAGCAATCAATCGCTTGGGTTTGCTAAAAAGCATTCAAACCGTTTCATCCGGTAGCCCATCTCTTCAATTAACCAATTCAGCCGGTTTGCCATTCCAACTATTTTTGCATAAATTTAAAATATCCATTGGATCCAAATTCAAGATATTTAACGGTTTTAAATTAACTGATCGTATGTTACGTTGAACGTAACTTAGGGATTGCCTATTTGAATTTGTAATTGAAACTACGGATTTTATGCCTTTTATAAATTTGTAATTGAAACTACAGATTTTATTCCTTTTATAAAATAAAAATCTGTACATTTTAATCATTGCCTATAAACATCCCAATTATAATTTAGAAAATGATAAAGAGTCCTAATAATGACAAAACAACGATTAAAAAAAAAGCCAAAGGTCAAACCGTACGGTGTTGTATCATTAATTAAAAAATAATGCAAATTTTTACTTAATACTGTAACACCATATGAGTTTGCAATTATTTTGTCGCTATTGTATTCAATCATTTGGTTCAAATATCGGTACTCTTATAATTTAGGATTAATTTTACCAAACACATTTAACAGATTTTTCTATAAAGTGATTGCTTCATAATCTAAATTTACTAAACATGGGATGAAATCTAACCTGAAAGTGTCCTTTTAGAATTCAATTCAATCAAACGTACACGAAATCTCCAATTATCATGCATTCCATGTCCTCATCAAGTCATCAACTATCATTTACCAAGGGATTACAAATTTCCTAATCTATGAAACATTATTTGATGATTTTTTATTATTTTAAAGAAACATTTAATTGTTGAACTACTTTATTTATTCAAAGATAAACTAATTTAGATTTTTTAATAATTAATTAATTAATTAATTAAAAATGTTAATTAAAATTGCAGATTATATTTCATTTTATAAAACAAAAACAAATTTTCTACATGCTAATCATTGTACAGAAGCACCATAATTTTTGGATTAATTTAAATAAATTATCTGAGAAGTGATTATTTCATCATCTGTATGTTATGAGATTATTTGGAAATTTGTGTATTGTCAAATCTTACCGAGATTTTTCATAATCTAAGATTACAAACTTGTTTGGAGAGTTGCCTGTTATGAAATCCACCTAACAATGACATTTTGAGAAACCAATTCATTCCCGACATACCCTAAAAGCTATAAAGTCTCCAAGTATGCATGCACCCAAGTCATCAACTATCATTTTTCATTATGGCCTTAATCACGTTCAACTCATCTTTCTTCTTCGTTCTTGCAATATTTGTTGCATTCACTGTTGCCAATTGTTCAATTCCCAACAAAAATGAAAATATTAATCGATATAGACCAACCCTTCTAGACACTTCTAAACCAAGTAATATAATTCATAAAGTTGAAGACATTAACGCCGAATCTGGGCCAAACCCTGGAGAAGGTCATGGAAACCCTCCAGGAGTAAGCAATGCAATTCGGGACGAGGAATACACTATTGATCGATCTACGCCAAGCCCTGGAGAGGGCCATGGAAGCCCTCCTAGAACAAGCAATGCAATTCGTGATGAGGGATACATTGTGGATCTATCTGCGCCAAGCCCAGGAGAAGGCCATGGAAGCCCTCCTGGAACAAGCAATGCAATTCGTGACGAGGGATACACCGTTGATCAATCTGCGCCAAGCCCTGGAGAAGGCCATGGAAGCCCTCCTGGAACAAGCAATGCAATTCGTGACGAGGGATACACCGTTGATCGATCTGCGCTAAGCCCTGGAGAAGGCCATGGAAGCCCTCCTGGAACAAGTAATGCAATTCGTGACGAGGGATACACCGTTGATCGATCTGGGCCAAGCCCAGGAGAAGGCCATGGAAGCCCTCCTAGAACAAGCAATGCAATTCGTGACGAGGGATACATCGTTGATCGATCTGCGCCAAGCCCAGGAGAAGGCAATGGAAGCCCTCCTGGAACAACCAATGCAATTCGTGACGAGGGATACACCGTTGATCGATCTGTGCCAAGCCCTGGAGAAGGCCATGGAAGCCCTCTTGGAACAAGCAATGCAATTCGTGACGAGGGATACATCGTTGATCGATCTGCGCCAAGCCCTGGAGAAGGCCATGGAAGCCCTCCTGGGGCAAGTAATGCAATTCGTGACGAGGGATACACCGTTGATCGATCTGCGCCAAGCCCTGGAGAAGGCCATGGAAGCCCTCCTGGATCAAGCAATGCAATTCCTAAAACATTACTGTTCGGAAGGAAGCTTGGCATAAGAAAAGAAATCAAATATTAGGATATTATTGTACTCATTAGCTTTCTTAGAGCATCATGGGCAACGATATTTAGTATGTTTTTAAATTGTTGAAATAAATATATTTTCTTAACTTTGAAATTAAAGAATCACTTATCAATTCATATATATTTATGCTTCCTTTTCTCTTGCATTATGTGTTCGACAACTAGAGGTAGTTATTTTCACGTGTGCGGTAATTTTATTTAAGTAGTAAAATCTCTCCTTTAGTTATAATGTTAAAACCAACTAATTTTATTACCATGAAGGGGTTATAACGCAATAGAGCTATAATTACAAAATTATTGTTTTGAATTAATTATCTTTAGTACAAGTAATATATATGTAAAGTATGCACTGCGTTAATAATTAATGTCAAATTAATGAATAGACATTGATAAAAAAAGATAAACGCAGTTTCGCTAGCATATATAAGAATGTAAAGTTTGGATTATACAAGTCATCTTATATGTTTGAACATTTGCATTTATCTTTAATATTCTTCTCTCACCGTAAATTTAATAAATACTATACAATGATTTGGTAAAGCTATAAAGAATAAATCACTGACCTTAGGTAATCTAAGGGTAATCTTGGTATGTCTACTGCTGGCAATGTTTTGCATGACCATCAGCCAATTGTTTTAACTAA
The DNA here is from genome assembly GCA_039657385.1 of Citrus x changshan-huyou. Lineage (NCBI taxonomy): Eukaryota > Viridiplantae > Streptophyta > Magnoliopsida > Sapindales > Rutaceae > Citrus > Citrus x changshan-huyou. The sequence continues at coordinate 15,044,807 of CM077547.1, read as the reverse complement.
GCTTGTGGCAGTTTGTGAGGGTATAGATTTATCTATTCAGCTTGGCTATTCCGATATAGAGGTAGAGTTTGACTCAACTGCAATTCTTTCTTGGATCACTTCTTATGGCTCTATGCAGTGGAATTTTGCTTATCTTCTTGGTCGTGTTTGTGCTTTGTCTTCTAGCCTCTCACTCCTTATTAGGCATGTATTTTTTGAGAGGCTACATTTGCTGCTAATATTATGGCCTACTAGGCATGTTCTCATCAGTGTTTTTATTGTGACCTTTCAATTGGTTTAACTGGTGTTCATCATTTAGATGCTTCCCAGATTATGCATATTAGGCGATGATTTTTTTTTGACTTTTTTCTGCGCCTTTTTATGTCATATTATGGTTTTTCATTTCTGTTGAAGGTTTTGGTAGTATCCCCCTCCTTTTGTATCCCATTTTCTAATCTATGCTAGAGATAGGGGTCCGGTCTAACCCTTCACCATTTTGGTGTTTTTTTTTTTAAAGAAAGAAATTGTCCCAAACAACTTTAGAAAAATATTTTACTTCATCCTAAACTTTTAATATAACAAAACAAATATATTTTGCAATATACAGATAATTACTAATATGTGGGGGCAAGTTTCTTAAGAGAGAATCCAGAAAAGTTATAACTTATTACAATGTAAATTTTATTTTTATCTATAATTGGCTGAAATTACAAAAGAGTATTTTATTACTATATAGAAATTATTTCTTATCACATTATCACCATAATAAAGGGATTTTTATTATACATCTCAAATTTTATTCTAACCGATTCATTGTTTATTACATGCATGGTACTTCTCATCATAAGGATTATTATAGCATGAGAAACAAGGCCATACGAATGTGGTGAATTAATGCATCTTTTCATTTTTGTTTCCGTCAGTGATGCCATATTTTCTTTAATTTAAAAGTAGGGGTGGGCGCGGTTCGGTTCGGTTCGGTTCGATTTTTTACTAAATTTTTCATAATCGTTCGATTATGATTATTTTAAAATCATAATTGCGATTAATCAAATTACCGAAATAATCAAATACTCGATTAATCGAAATAATTCGATTCGATTCGGTTTGATTATTTTGATTATGGACCTATTAGACCTATTTTGGATTTTTTTAAATTTAAAACCTTAAATTAATAAATCTACCACAAACATAAAAAGTTAACAAATAAAAAATCAAAATATGTCTCAAAATATTTTGAGGAAGAAAATATTAATCCAACAGTACACAAACTCATCAATTGGATTTCCTTTTTATAATTTAAGCAGCCTTCGAGACTGAGAATCCCGTAAAACCCACCTAATGAAAGAAGAACAGAAAGATAAAACACAGGTACAAACATTTCAGCAGCAAAGTTTAACTGCATGATTGTTAAAATTGGAAATGTTTGTTTCAAAAAATCAAACTCAACGCTCAGAACAACTTCGTGGAGCAGGAACATGATTGTTAAAATTGGGTGAACAAAACCAAAGTATATAAATAAAAAAATTAAATATCACAAAATCTTGCATTTGCCTCTGTATTCTCTCCGCATCTACTCGAGAAGTTCCGGTTCCTTTCAAAGTTTCAATTACAAGAAATAACAATATCATTCCGCTTCCATCACTGAAGAACTTCGGTTGGAATCAAAACTTTTTTTTTTTTACCTTGTGAAGGCGATCGAGAGTGAAGGAAAGGAGCTCCCGATGACAGCCCCTCAGTTTTGACCCTCTGGGACCTCCTCTTCCATGCTTGCGTTGCGACTATGGGCTCTCACTGGAATAATCATCAAGATTCAAGCAATTACCCAAGCCACTTTTTCGTACAAGTCTATAAGAGAGCAAGCTTCAAGCTCTCTCCACCCTTCCCAAAAGTTCAATAATCTCAAATACCACTTGTAAAAGCCAGAAATGGATCTTCAGTTCAGTTCAGAAAACTGACAGCCATAGAAACTAAGCAGAAAACGGCTAACCCAAGAACAGGTCAGGCTCTTGGAGACATACTTCAATGCAAACCAAAAGCTACAAGTAGACCATAAACTTGGTGACGACTGACGAGCAGCGGCGGCGACGAGCTTGCAGCGGCGACGACGAGCTTGCAGCGGCGGCGACGAGCAGAGGGGACAGAAGAAGACAGAAGTGTGGCTGAAGGTCACGACGAGCAGCGGTGGGTTTTTGCTTTTGGCTGAAGGTCGCGACGAGCAGCGGGAACAGAAGAAGACAGAAGTGTTTAGATTTAGATTTTAGCTTTAGGGTTTTTTTACAATCGGTTTATTTGAGATTCCGGTTCGGTTTTTCAGTTTTTTTAAAAAAACCGAACCGATTAGTTTTATTACTTTTATTATTTCGGTTTTTTAGAGGTAAAAAAACCGTACAAAAACCAAACCGAACCGAACCGAACGGTTCGATTTGATTTTTGATTAATCAATTTTTTTTGCCCACTCTTTTTTAAAAGAATTCTAATGAGACCGGATAAGTTAATTAAGGTAAACATAAATTTTTCCTAATGCTCTCATCAATCTAAGCCCCAATTTTTGGGTCATAATAAGAAAATATATATGTCAAAGCACTTTAGCGATTGAGGAGGAGCTCGGGCCATTTAAATTGAAAGCTTCAGCGATGCCGGCTTTTGGATTGAGATTTGTTGTGGGTTCATTAGATATTGTAATTCTCTTGTCTTAAAGAAATGTCTATTGTTGAGTGCAAGAAGGAATTAATCCTCTGATTCACGACATTGACTGTATTTCTTATCAGCCCCTATTCTTTGCAGGTTCTTCATCTAAAACTCCTCTTGAAGCTCGTAACCATCTCTCTCCAATTAAACAAATTGAGCAAAGGGAACTGACAAATCTGTTTCCACTAAAACCCTAGCGCAAAAGCTATAAATCTCCTCTGATGTAGGACAGGTTACTTAGGCAGTTTTAAAGTTTTCTTTATTTGTTTTTTTTTTTAATTTTAAGTTTTTCTGACATTTTTTCTTTAGAATTTTGTTATGTTACAATGATTTGAATACCTAATTTGGTAAATTCACATTATTTATGGTTTTAGTATAAAAGGAAGCTAAACCCTACTGATTTTGGTTGGTTGATTCATAATAAAATTCTCTCAGAAAAGAATCATTCTTCTTTTGCCTTTGTTTTGCATCACCCGTGAAACTATGGTAAAAAGAGAGTTATAATAAGAAAAGTAAAAATTCTCTAATTTCCTAAGATTTCATTAATTTTTGTCGTGTTTTTTATTTTATTTTTTTGGTTTAAATATCAGTACTCCCAACAAATAATTATATACATACATACATACATACATACATACATATATATAAGAAACAAAACACCATGAGAATTGATATTTAAGAAAGGGCGGCGGTTATGTTGGAGTTGCTCCATATTGGAGCCACTATGATGACTGTACGATCATAAAGAAAAGTATTAAATATGTACTTATTGTTATAATCTTATGTAAACAAACTATTTGAAAGAAAGTCCTCGGATGTTACGAACAGAATTTGGTAGCTTCCACCTTATAAAAGAACAACTAGAACCCTTGTACTTTGACAAACTATCCTGATCTCATTTTATATATAATAATTGATCGTAAGAGTCACAAGCTCTTAATTATCCTAATGTGATATAATATGTTTTGTTAATAAAAAATACCAATAATAAAAAGTATACGTTATATTTTGTTAACTCAACCAATTATATAATATGTATTTATCAATACCTTGAACCGATAGAAAAGAAGCGCCATTCAACTGCCTTTAACAGAATTTCTGATGAGTAACTTAATTATCACCACTCATGTAAGTTGTAACAGTAAGTTATCTATAACGTCCAAAACCGAAAAATACCAGAAATTGAATCACCCTTTTAACAATTAATTAATTACTTCAAAGAATTTGAATTAGTTGATTATTTAAGATTACTTGTTCAACCTCATTCTATTAGTCTTTATTCTGTCAAATTAATTAATTAATTTCTATCCATTAATTAATTTCTCAATAGACTTGCTTGCGCATGAATAATCAGATATGGAAACATGGTGTGGAATCATTGAAGAATGAATGTAAAAACACTATTAGAGAGAAAAAAAATAATATCAGTAATGTTAGGGATCCAAAATTTGAGTCTCAACTTGAGTTTCAATATTAGATGTCATTTGTCTATTGAATGATTAATGTAAAATTATTTATTACTTTATTCTATTATTCAATAGTTGAATGTCGTATCAACTGGGACTCAAATAATATTATTAGTGAGGATATTAGAAACAAATAAATAAAGTGAGGCCCTTACAAGCCGCAAGTAGTCTTATTAAAACATAATTAGTGGATAAACAATTGTGGACATCAACCAGTATCTACATGTAAATGAACTAATTAATACAAATCAGCAAATGCTCTTCTTCGTAGTTTTGATAGAGGGGAAAAAAAAATCGCGAGTAGAAAGAAAATTAAAAGAAATTAAAATTGAATTGAGTCCTTTGCTTGTACCTCTGTCTTCGCTTTTGTTCCCGATTCACCATCTTTGCCTTCAAAATATTAACCAAAAAAGAAGAAGATATTTTTCCAGTAAATTGTAAAGATGTGACTTATTTCATCAGTGAGCTTCAGGCTTCGTCTTCTAATTATCAAGTTCACTATAAAAAGTTGGGAAAATATATGGATTTAGGTCACCCAATAGAACGTCATCACCCTCCGTATAGCTGCTAGAGTCCTGACAATCGAAAAACATCGTCTGAATATCATCAGGAAAAATCCGGTGTGAAGAACCAGGTTCTGATGACGTAGATAAACAATCTGTTGAAGTTTTCTCCACCATTTCCTTATATTTTGACGATTGTAGCAAAAGCCCTAATGCCGATGACGCCGAGCCACTACCTCCTGCGGTAGCACCAGACCGTGGTGGAGGTGCTGACGTCTCACTACCGCTTGAGGTTTCCTGATTTAGTTTTGGAATTGGACTTGTGTCATCACTATTAGGGTTTTGTTGAGGGTTGCTAGGTTTAGGGTTATTTTGATTATTATTTGGGCGTAACCACTTAATGTATTTGCTAAGATCAAAGTTGGTGACAGCATTAAGTCCACGATACTCTATTGCTGCCCTGTCATAGGCTTGAGCTGCTTCTTCTTGAGTAGCTTAAGAAAAAATTTTGAAAAAAGAGTTAGGGACAGTTTGGGGAAAAAAAAAAAGAAGATCTAATAAAGTGGATAATTTAATTGCGTATGCATATTTTGGTTGAGTGTTGAAAATTTTATTCCAATCAATTTTGAAATCTTAAATAGTTGGATAAGCAGGTGAAGTTTGGCGATCTATATCTCAACCAACTCAATGTTTTATTTATTGTTTGAAAATGACTCCCATCAGCATATATAGGCTTTATTCACTTGGAGTCTATTGTTATACAAAATTCTATATTCCATTTATAGTGGCACGTGGCGCATAAAATGGACTGTCTAAGCTAATTCTAGCATAAGATCATGAACTAGATTTAATACTTTGGAGGGACTCTTTTGTATTCTACTAATTAAGGTTATATAGTAATTATCAATTATACAATTTTCAAGCAAGCATTTATTTAGATAATTTGTCATAACTATCAATAATATATAAGACAGTTTTCTCATGTGCGGACCCGCATGCAGATTTGAATTATAGCCGTACATATAGAATATTGTATGAAAATTATATAGTGCAGTCTATGGTCATAGTGCGAATTTTTGTTTTCTTTAATGCAGAGCCGGAGAGCACCAAAATAAATAAATAAATAAATAAAGGTCGAAAATTGACGGTATTATTATATATAAAAAGAATAATAATTTATACCATAAGTTCCAAGATAAAGATATTTGTTGCCAAAAACTCTGCCAATTCGAGCTTCCCATCTGCCATTGTGATGGTGTCTGCAAATTTAGAAGCCAAATTTCAAATTATTGCCACACTTTTTTTGACATTAGTGCATACAAGACATGATTACTTGGCTGGCCATTGCCGCATTATTTAGACAAATGTGGCTTTCAAATATTGGTACAGCTGCTCCTCAATTCATTAAAGTTTGTCAATGAGAACATGTGGATGTGAGAAGACATGCACGTACGTTAAATTATCTTTCCTTTCGAGGAAAGTGGAAAGAAGTAGCATGAATTGGGAAAACATCCTAAAACTAGGATAAAATTTTGGAAATTTTGATTGAAATATCATTGATTTTGTAAAAGATTAGATAAAAGCTTTTTTTTTTTAAAACCAGCTAAATTTGAGGATTGGATTCTCTATAGCTTTTTTTTTTTTCCAAATAAAGAATTATCTGCAAGTTCTAAATTCAAATGAATTGTTAGTTATTACCTTGCTACGCCTCTATATTTGGAGACCCCTCGAGAAAATCCACTACTTTTTCTGTATTTTTAATTGAACAAAACAAAAATATTGTCTAATCAATATATATTATCATTAACACAATATATATATATGTGTGTGTGTGTGTAAACATGATCATTTATTCAATATTATATAAATTTAGCAGTAGTTAATTACCTCCTTAAAGAACCAATATATTCCTCTTTTGACTGACCCTCCATTTCTACGAGCTCTTCTTCATAATTCGAAAGCTATAATTACCATGGTAAGAAGTAATAAATTAAGAAAAACAAAACCCTGCTACAAATAAAAAGTGATCAAAATGCAAAATTAATTAATTAAACTTACTGGGAAATTAAGAATAGTATCATGTCCCCAATATTTCAATGCTGCCAAATCATAGGCACGTGCTGCAGCTTCTTCATTATCATAAGCACCTAAGGAAACCAACCCAATATCGAAATTAATTAAGCAATGAATTTAAACCAAGTAATTTCGAAAATGATTTAAATTAATGACGTTTTTCTGGTTACCAAAATTTTCAAAAGTGCAAGAAAGAAAGAGAGAAAAAAGTGTAACGTAAAACAAAATGCTTTGTGTGGTGGCACTATTGTCTTCTCTAAATGACAGGAAAACGAAAGGTTATAAAAGAAAAATATTAAAGAGAAATCAAAACTCACCTAAATATACTGTGCTTCAATTTGAATCAATCCAACCACCATCATCAATTTTGATATCCGAATCAGAATATTTGAAAAAAGAAAAATTATCAACAACACAATTTCCAAAAATTTTAAAAGAAAGAAGAATAAAAATAAACAAAAATATTAAAAGGAAATAAACCTTGTCTCCCTTTCTTGTTTTGAGACTCATTCCAGCAATTTTTATCCCACAAATGAGCTTCATATCGTCCCGTCCATCGATGCCTAAACCATTCAATTACTAAATTATCAAATATATGGGTATGGCAAAAATATAAAACCTCGTGAAAATATTGAAACACCAAAAAGAAAAATATAAAATTTCACTGTACGAAAATGGATATGCGACTTTGATCAACAAAAGAAACCTGGTAACGCCTCGGTAGATCGAGCTACGTTGCGGCGGCGAGTCACGGGGCACGCTTTTTCTTGTTCTCTTAGTCTTGGTCGTGACTGTATTATTGTTATTAGGGTTTGTAGTAGTGTTCTTTTGGCTTTGCCTTGAGGTTTTCGCCATTAAAATGATCAAAAGAAGTATAGCTATAGCTAGAGAAAGAAGAGGGAACAAAAAATTAATGTTAGGTCATCCAATGAAATGGCACAGCCAAATGGGTTTAAAAGGAAGAAGGAAAAAAACATATATAAGAGGGTTTTAATTGTTTTAATGGGTTGGCAAAAGAATAGAGAGAAAAAGAGAAGAGAGCCGGCTAGAGAGAGTTTAATGTTTTAATTGATTTGTTTGTTATATATGGCCGTCTTTCAACGGCTTTGTCAAGTCCCATTCCACTTAACTTATATATGTTTCTTTGTGCTATGTGTACCAATTATTATTATGTAGCATTTATTGGAATTTTTCTCCTTTTTAACCTTACAAATTAATAAAAAAAAAATTTATTATGTTAGATGGCTCTTTTGTTTGTAATTTATAAATTACCCTCCATGTTGATTTTTCTATTTTTTTCCCCCTTCTCGTCTGTCTATTTCTAAGAAGTTCTTGGAAGAAATTAATACCATCCCAGGTGGAATTAATGAGTAGTCAGTTATTGAAGATTTTGAACTCCAAATCCTTATTTTTCTCTCTTTGCCCATCAATATTATATTGATTGATTGTAATAAAGTACTTTTATCAATTCTTCATTTAACACGCTTCAATCATTTTCCTTCTGGTTTCTCTTCATGCATAAAAAAAAACTTATGTTACCTCAATTTAATATTTTTGAATCGCAACTTTTGGACTAGCTCTTGGCAATGCCAATAGAGTTAGATTTTATCAACGTCAATAGAGCTAAGCGCAAAAATAAGAGGGACAGGTTGGTACATCCTCTATACGTAGATGAAAATTAAGATGTGACTAGGAGTGATACAATTTGTTTTTCTTTAAAAAAAAAGAAAAAAGAAAAGATGTTAATTTTGCTAGCAAATAAATATCACTTTGTAAATCAAATTAAGTTGCAGAATCCTCTTTTCTTTTTTCTTTTTTCTTTTTTTGGCGTTTCACATAAGAATGTCCTTTTTAAGAAATTATATGATGATGGAGCTACTAGTAAGTCTGGGTCAAACAGTGGGGAAACTAGAATCTTCGGTTTGTGGTGCCTTTTTGTTGTGAATAACAATTATTTTGGGTTAAAATATAATGAAATTTACTTTATAACCAAGTTCATAAAAGCTATTTGGGTTTATAACCTACGGTTATGTTTGGGAGCTAAAATTAAGTATGGGATTAGATTAATTTTGAGATTAAATATTTTATCCCATATTTGGCTACTTTACTTGGATTGGATTAGGGAGGACTAAATTTAAATTTAGTCCTTAAATCATGGGATTAACAATCCCAATTTATAAGTGGGTTTAGATGGGATTAGAATAAGAGAAAAAAAAATTATTCATATTTCTTTCATATATAACACTACCTTTTATTTGTAACCTAAAATTTAATTAATTAATTAATTATTTTATTCATGATTTACTTGAATTTATTTTTATTTTATTTTTATAGTCTAATTAAATTAGTACTTCTACTCCAATAAAATTAACTATTTAATAATTTGTTACAATAATTGATTGTATTAAATTTAATAATCACCAATGTAATATTAAAAATAATCATGGAAATTAATAATGCAAGTAAATAATTGATTTTACATATACATTATTTGCTAACTTTTTTATAAAATAAAATATATCTAAAATATCTGAAAAACTTAATTAAATAATTTTATTAATTTTTATTTGTTTATTATAATTATGACTACCCAATAACTAATTTACTACATATTCAATGCTCTTGTTAATTACCTTTAAATTAATTTTAATTATTACTCTTAAATATGCATAATTTTTTTTGTATTTAAATATGATTTAATATTGTCCAATCAGATATTATACGAAACATAATATAGTATATAATATAATTCAGCTTAATCCAATCCAACTTAATCCAGTCCAATCTTAATAGTTAGTTCAGTCCAATTTTACATGCCAAACGTAACCTAAGTTCATAACTAACAATAGCCAATTACAAATAATTATAATTTTAGGATCTAAAATATATATAATAATCATGTTTTATACTAGCATTTAAAATAATTCTTTGAGTCTTGCTGGGGCCAGGGCCCCTTAGGGACAATACCATAAGATACAACATAGTACAATTATCCTTGTAACATTTTCTCGTCCAACATAGTACAACATAGTAAATTTGAGGGCATTGTGGAAGTAATATCTAGTAATATCAAATAGCGTAGAAATATTTGGACCACGTGTTTAAAAATATGAGAACCAACTAAAGATTGATGTCTAAACCTATGGATTAGAGGGAAATTTTAAAATGTCGTGTAAATAATTAATATAAATTGTGGATCCTGAATTTATTTTAAGAACTACTTAATATTTTCCGCCAAATTATGATAACTAATTCATTTGCCACCTATCCTTTCCATTCAACCATGTTAATAGAAATATAGAAATTAGAAAATAAGTTAACTAATAGATAAGTAATTCAATTTTAATTTGGTTGTAGATATCGAAAGAGAAACAAGAACTCGTTAATATTATTTCAAGCTATATATTTCATATATATCTTTCTACCACATATTTTATCTTCATAATTTTAATATTGAGATTCAAAATATCAAAATAAATGAATGGATTTCGCGGATAATTTAAATAACAATAAATATAGCAATACTCATAACAATCACATCTAAAACAAATTCGACTACGGTGATATTTATATTTTTTTTTCAAAAATCTAAAAGTTTCTGAATTTGGTTGAAGTCTAAATTGGTTTGAAAACATATATCTAAATAATATATTTATTTTTTTTCTTTTTCAATATCTAAATATAAATGTTAAATTGTTTATTTTTCAAATACAAGTTATAAACGAATTATTTGAATTGTAAAAATATTTGATAATGTTTACCTTAACAAAGCATGAAAAATAAAATATATATATCTAACACGTGTATTTTTTTACATTAACATATGATACTTACAATGTTATTTTAGTATATTATATTGATATTTTTTCTTGTTAATTACATAAGTCAATCGAGAATTGTTTAATCATTTAAATTAAAATGTATTAAATAAAAATCAAAATCTATTATGAAAATAGTAGATATAATACAAAGAGATGAACCTGATATAAAACACACTCGCCTAAAGTTCTATTATGTTTAAAATTTTCATTAGCCAAAAAAAAAGTTGAAGACATGTATATAACCAGAAAAGGGGGATAAATAAAAAATAATAAAAAGATAATTTATATAATAGGAAATAAATTTATTTAATAAAGGTATTAATGAGAGAGAATATTAAAGTTCTATTAAGATATTTTGTCATTCAGATAAAAGTCAAAATATATAATTTTTTCTATTCAAATCTAATAATCTTATAATTAGATGAAAGTGATAAAAAATAAACAAAACAAAAATTGTAAATGTCTGAAAATAATTAAGATTTAGACAAACAACCCCTTAATAGGAATTTTAAATAGAGCTGAATGTCTGAAATTGAATTATATTTTTTTTGAATGACTAAAAATAAATATTACATTGCTTTTTTTAACTTAAAAAAATAAAAAAGTAGTATTTTACGTTTGTGCTCCTAAAAATTATAAATGTTAAACATATAATAACTATCTCAGAAAACAAAAATAGGATAATATGTTATTATAACATAAATTATGTTCAATTAAATATTGCCCTTTAATATTCTAAATTAGTATATGTTAATCAATTATATTATAGTCTATGGTGTTTTTATATCATAAAAAATTATTAAGATAAATAATGCTAATTTGAAGAAAATGAAAAGATAAAAGTAATAATAGTCTACCACAAGTTATAGAGATGGGTAATAATGTTAATTATTAATTCTATTAAGGTAATGATAAAGATTAATTAATTAGATATTAATGTTTTAGAGAATATCTTTTAATGATATTATTCAGACTTTTTAGATTAAGCAAAAAGTTAAAAAAAAAAAATTGGCCTTATAGCTTATTGATTGAAAATTCTCATTACGTCAAAAAAAAAATACAGTCCCTAATTATAACAAACAAAAGATTAGTTATTTTAAGAACTCTTAATTTGAAAAAACAAAGGTAAAAGGTGGTAGAGTCTAAATATAGTTTTTATTTTGTTACCTATTTCAAGAGCCGTACTTAGGTGGCTAAACAAATAAAGATACATAAATCTACTAGATTGTGTCATAGGAGGCAATAATAAAATTATTATACTCGTGGATTTAACATTTTTTTCTGCATTTTTTTGGGGTTTTTTTTTTTCGTGTTTATGCTTTTCCTACTAGTGATGTTGTCACTGGCACTATACTTTATTATTATTATTATTATTGGGTGATGGTTTTCGTCTACAGCAGCCGAGGTCGGTAGATTAGACTAATACCATAAAATTTGTCTAATATGTCATGAGATTTTGTTGGGTAGAGTCTTTTAATCTCCATTTGCTATTAAAAATTTGTAGTACGCACAATTATTTTATGGTTAGATATCTCCCTAACTAGACTTGAGTTTTAGGTATTATCCAATATAGTGAACTTACCCGATTTGGTCTCGTATTTGCGCTTATATGGTAATGTAATGTTGTTCATTCTTGACTCTAGTAATACACTTTATTAATTTCAAATTTTCGCCTTTCGAATTTGAAATTGATCTTTCAAAATGATGTTACATGGTTGCCGACTTACCACAATTTTTTATATATAAGAAGCGTTTTTTTTTTCTTTTTTTTTTTCACTTCTCCTTTTCTTTTTTCCCCTTTTTCTTCATTCCAATTGAGCCTTCCATCATTCAAATAAGATAATAAAAATACATTAAATGCCAAATTTGAAAGCTGAAAATTAGATTGGAGAGAGAATAAATGATCCAGAAGAGGGAGGTGACATTTATTTATTTATTTATTGGTCTGATATTTGAATTAGTTTAAATTTAAATAGAGCTAACTATTTAAATATGAATGAAATGTTTATTTTTTTGTCTAAATCTCTAATAATAAATATTAAGTTATTTTTTAACTTAAAAAGTCTAAAATAAGTACTTTACATTGCATAAAAAATAGTATTTTATTTTAGTTTATAATGTATTATATGAGAACTACTTATAAAAAATTGTAAAAATAAATAATGCTAATTTGAAGAAAATGAAAAGATAATGATAATAGTAATAATAATCTACTACTGTATTATTACAAGTAATGGAGATAAATAATCATTCTAATTAGTAAATTTTATTTAGATAATGACGAAAATAAATTAACTGAGATATGAATATTTTGAAAAATATCTTTTAATTATGTCATTTAGACTTTTAAAATTAAAAAAAAAACTAAAAAAAGAACTTGGCTTAATGACTTAGCTAATTGAAATTAAATCAATAAAGTTAAAAAAGCAAATGCCCCCCTCTATCTAATTATTTATGCCCCAACACTATTTCCATTTTCTTCCCAGTATGGAACAAATTTATAATGTTCATATTAATTTTTTTCTATTGTAATATTTAATGGTATAAGAAAAAAATAATTGTCACATAGGTAATTAACATTAATAATTTTACTAATAAATTAAACATCCGTTGGTAAATTTATAAAAATAACATGGGTTTAATTCTAAGTGGTCCTTGGTCCAGCCTGTGTACTTCACATCCAGGCTAAAGCGCTTTAATTTAAGTGCTTTTGGTCATGGTGTGCCACACTTTGCTGGGTACGCCCATTTTCTTCTAAATTCCCACCGAATCACATTTAAAGCCTCAAAATAAGACAACCAGACACATGAATTTCAATGACATCGATATTTTTCTAACTCCCCCATTCATTCATAATAGCATCGTGTGTATAGTCCTTGAAAGTCTCAATTTAACTTCTTTTCATGTGATAATTAATGAAATTAATTTACAATTGGTAGGGCAGCGGTGGTACTATTATGCCTCAAATTTTTTTAGGTCGAGGTTGGGTGTTGGCAAGTGAGAGTGGGGCTCCCAATATAGTGGAAATAACTAATAAAATGCTACAAAATTAACATGAAAAATGAACCTTTTTTTTCCCCAATTTATGTTTGTCAATTTCGGTTGCAATAGATTCTTATGAGGTGGTTTGAAAATTGAAGTCATGTCTCTTGTGATATGACTTCAATTAAAACCTAATTAAAATCATACATGTTATAAATTTTGACTTTATATATGCTAACATCGAAGATATATGAAAAATGTTGTGGATTCGAGTTCCACGTGCATGGCAATACATTATTTGGTTCATTAAAGGTCACTTTTACATGAAAAATGTATACTAAAAAAATGATAGGTAATTGATTCTAAAAGTTGATTAAGAGATTGTAACATATAAGTTTTTGCAATAATAGATATCTCAAATTTCATCCCAAATAATATGTTATTAATTGATTGGTTGGTAATTCTTTATAAAATTTAAGTGAATTAATTATATTATTTTCACCAACTAATTGATGAACGACATATCATTTGTGATGGTATTTAGGATAAAAATTTAAAATATGTAACACGACTCAATGTTATGGTAATATAGTACATATATGCCCAAAAAATAATATTTTATGTATGACTGATTTACATTTTAATTAAAAACAATTGTGAGATATCGAAAAGATTATTTAATTAATAGATTTTGTTTTTAAAGTATTGATTTTTTTTTAAGGAGTAATGCTTTTTGAGCCCTTAAATTCTAACATTAGTCTTTTTAAAATATTCAGCACTATTAAAATCGAAATTATCCAAATTTATCATGATTAGCCTTGACAAGAGCTCCCAATCAATTCTTTCTATTTATCTGTCACTTTTTTATGGTTTTATCATTTTATGTGCCGATTTAGAACTGTGCTTTGAAGAGAGAATTTGTCACAATTAATGTTGAAATCTGACGGACAATTTGAGTTCATTTCATGAAGTTGTTGGCACTTTAATTTAAACATTAATGATAAATAAATAAAATTTATAATGTGAGGTTCCGATGAGTTAGCATGTGGGGGCTGAATAAAAAGACAAAGTAACGGAGCTGGCCCAAAAGGCGCCCGACTTATTCACAGAAGAATAAATATGGGCTGGGCTTTATAATTTGTTGGACTTTCTTTCTTTCATTTTCTTTCTTTCATTCACGCCATCTCGACCCACTCGCCGACGATGGAGACTGTTAATAAGAATTTGAGGAATCCATACAGTTTGGGAGGAATTTACATCAGTGTTCAACTGAACTATGGTGAATGAATTTATAACAGTGTACGGTTAAAATCTAATTACATATTATTTTTATATTCAATAACTACTAAATCAAAAATATGTGAAAATGCTCAACTCAATACTAAATCAACAATCTTTTTAAAAGATAATAGAAAAAAGAAATTAAATATAAAACAAATTAAATATTTCACTCTAAATTGAACATACAATGAATGCCACGTTATGCCTAACAACTTAAGCTTAAAATAAAAACAAGTAAATATATTTCTTCCCAATATATTTAATAAGGTGCGTGCGTACTTCCCCTCATATAATTAAACTTGTTGATAGATTCAAATCGGTGTAGGCAATGAATAAGGCAATACAAGAAGATACAAAATGCAGAAGATTATACACACTAAAGCACAATTATATGCACCAATACCGGGGACTCCATAATTAACTTGAATGGGATCCTGAGAATTTATAAAATTCTTGGAGATTGACATAGAGATTATAATTTTTTTTTTTTAAACTCATTTATAGCTCAACCCAATTAGTTCAATATATCCCAGTGAGCTCATTGTTCCACAATCTTCAGTAAAAGAAGGTACCTGCTCATAAATTTTTGAGGAATTATTTTCTAGAAATTATTTTCTAGAAAACTGTTTTTCACTCAAATTCACAATTTTTTCTTATATTAAAACAAATCTTACAGAATCATCATATAGAATCAAATCTTTATGCTCTATATGCATTTAGTTTGAAAGTAGCAATATTACACACAATTAGAAAATCATAACTTCCTTTCACATATTCTTTACCTTCCCCAATCTTTTTTGGGGGGGGGGGGGAATATTACGTACATAATATCAACATAATCAACGCGTACTCTTGCCAAAACCACTTGGCTTTAATTTACTTTGCAGCATAAAAAATTCCTGTTGTAACATTGTTTGATCGTCACATTGAACTGCAATCTTCTCCCGCAAATCCCAACTGAGAATTCTTGGTATCATATATCACCCTCTGGTTTTTCTGCTGATAATTCCCAATAATACCAGTTTCATCTTCATATGAGAGACTTGCCAGAGCCAAGCAAACCTGAGATGCATCACTTTTAACAAAATAAACGATTCCAGTTACATCAACAGTCATCTCGGCATTTCCCTCAAATTCCATTTTTACCAAAGGAATGTTCACTTCTTGATAAGCACTGAGGTTAAAGCAAGTATCCAGGATTGAAAAACCTGGAGCCGAAGGAAATCCTGAAAATTGCTTCAGAAACTCTGCCTTCAATGCACTGTAAATCGATGGTGGAAGCCGGGTTATAACTGTCCCGGAATCAATTAAAATCCCTCCTTTAGCAAAACCTGAGGCCTGTAATTGCTTCCCACCAATGCTGATTCCAGTGAGATTCAGAATATAGAAAGTGGCCAGCTGGGGATTTGGAATCATGTTAGTGTATGTGATGGGAGTTGAATTTTTAAAAACTGAAGAATTCCCACCAAGAATTAAAGATCCTGAAGCTCCAGCATCTTGTGTTGAAGGCAAACAATATGAAAAAAGTCCTCCAAAAATCTCAGAAGTTTGAGAAACCAATGACAAGTCACTTCTTCCGAGACCCATGAGTCCTGAAACTCCTCCGAAAAGCCCCTTATTGTTCCTGCCACATCCGAAAATAAAATCATTCACAGAAGCTTTTCCCAGGCCGAGATGCTCGCGGCCTAGCTCCCCGCGAGTGTAAGACCCATCACCATAGCTAACAAAATAGTTACAGTCTGGTGGACTGCTGCTGCTACAGACTCCGGAATTTCCTGTGGCAAATTCCAGGGCGTGGCAAGTTGATGAGTTGCATAAAACTTTTTGGTATGATGGGGATATTGAAGGATCGAATACAGGATCCTGTTGATTGTAACAGGATTTGCAAGGCTGACATTGAACCCACGTCAGGTCACTTCCTGTATCAACAATCACTGTCATATTTCGGCTGCCTAACTCGATTGTGGCAATGTAGTTTAGGGTTTGAAGTCTAATGCCGCAAGTTAATGGGATTTCTGTGCTGGAAACATCTTTGATGTTGCCAGAAATCATGTTTTTGATTCTGGATTGAAGATATTGGACATGTAAATTGTCCAAAATTAACAGGTTTTGTTGCTGTTCGTTCCAGTCAACCATTTTCCCAGAGCAGTAATTTTTGTGCTTCAATTCTAATGTAATTGCTCCCATTTCAATTCCTGAAAATCCAGAGGAAATTTATTAAACTCTAAATTATATTTAATCCAAGCTATTTGATGGGGGTTCTTATGCTAATTAAAAACCCACAACTAGGGTATTATTATTTTACCACCTAATTTATTTTGACATATTATTCTATCACCAAAATTTTTTCACAATTATTTTTCCACCTACCATTTCACTTTTCATCATTTTACTACCAGATTGTTAAAATTATAGAATTTATAATAAAAGCCTATTTTACCCTTAAATTTTGTAAGTTCAATTTAGTCCTTTAAATTAAAAAATACAAAATTAATTATATACAAAGAGTTAATGATCTTATCATTTCATTATTTTAGACCTAAAGATCTACATTAATCAATTGATAGAATTGTAAATATTACAATAGTTTTAGCTTAATATATTGAAATTCTTGAAATACTCCTATGATATCAGCTATTTCTTAACAGAGATAACTGTTTAACTATAAAATGATAAGACTGAAACCTTAAGTGTGAAAAAATAATTATCAAAAAATAATGTAGCAAAGTGATACATTAGAAAAAAATTAGAGAGTGAAATGATAATATTGTTTTCTGATAATTATAATATTAAAAAAGAAAATGTTAAACTCTCCCTTTAAAATAGTTTTAATTTCGGAGATGGAGACGAGGCCTCTAAATCAATTAAGGACATAACTTGAAATTATATATTTATAACATAATTGAAATAATTTATATATTGATATATGTGTGTAATTGATTTGATATACATGCATGACTCAAGATAAAGCAAGGGAAAGCAAAATAAGCCTTGTAAATTTCGGTACAAGGAACTTGAAAGTTTTCTAGTATATTAATTAATTAAAATAGAAATGAGACCTTTTAGAGTATATAGAAAAAAAAATATAGATTATTATATCTACATGATACAATCCAATATTGTAAGTCACATTATGGCCTATTAGTTTCCAACAAAAATAATCAAATTTTTTGAGTATTATTCAAATGTGACCTTTACAGCATATAAACCAATAACTGAATGCATAATTAATCCTACTTAACAATGAGCAAAAATCGAAGCCGACATAATCACATAGGCTTTTATCAATTTATACGTACCTTTAGTTTCAAATTCATTTCTAAAGATGAGTGGAAGAGAGAGGATAATAATAGGTGTTTCCATATATAAAGCAAAAAAGCAATTTTCAAAGTGGAGAATAATTAAAGTTAAAAGATATCAAATCAAATCATGGCCAGCATTTGAATAAATTTAACCATGACCATTTCCTTTTGCCTCCCGAAACCCAAAAACTTGAGAACTCACTTGATTTTTGATGAGAGACACAACTTGATGAGCTACCACTCTTCTGCTGCCATTGAAGCTTATGCAGATGTAGCTTCTTCTTCCCTTCAAAACAATGAGCACCTTTGGCAAGCAAAAAAAGTGAGACCATGAATGGCAATAAAAGAGACAATATTGTTAGTGGTTTCACTTTCGTCACCATTATTGATGGCTCTCGAGAATAATGAAGAAATAAAAAATGAAAGAAAGAGAACAAATGGGGGAGCAAAGAAAATGAAAAATATTTGAAAGACGAAAGGAATTAAAGAAATGGAAAGAGAAAGAGGTGATGAGGAGAAGAGATTCTTCAGACTTGAGAGACTTGGAGTCTGGCAAGAGAACAAAAGATGCAGGGCTGGCGCAAAGGACCCCACTGTTGCATGAGAAATTATTGGGGATTCACGTGCAATTATACTGCTGAGAAAAAGAAAGAAAAAAAAAAATACACACGCAAGTCTTTTGTTTTGCTGAATAAATTTTGATGGTGATGGAAGCGGTAGCGGTGATGTTCAGCTTGTGATTGTTGTTTTGAATAATTTCATTGGTTTTTGTTCAGCTTTCACGGATAAGGATTCGTTCCCATGTCCTACATGGATTCAACTTTCAGTACCTAGAGAAACAAAAAAGGATATTTATGTAGTGGTCTTGTATTTTTTTTTTTAAATATTAAAATATAATAAGATTGATATATTGTAATGGTTAAAAAAAATATATTGTTATTTTTTATCAGGAATTATAAGGAGTTCATTCATTGCAAAAATTTATTGTAATGGTTAAAAAAACCACTCCTAAATTATCAGGAATTCTACTTTCTTGTATAGCGTTTTAAAAGTACTGTGTTAACGAAAATTTGTTGTCCCAACATTTCGTAAAAATTGTTATTTTTCATTAAACTCCGGTTAGCAAGGGAATTTAATTTTTATTAAACTAAATGGATTGTCATATAGCTTGATAAACAAAGCCCCACAATTAATAAAAGCCTGTAAAAGGGCCTAGAATCCTTTTGAAAACATCAAAGAAACCCGATAAAAATTAGCCAGGCCACTACTCTCTTCCCCCTATTTCAGCTGCCTGGCGAATAATTTTATTTGAAAAAAAAAATTCTAAGAACAATAAACACTTTTTTTGTTAATTTTTTTCTTTTTTATGAATTACTCAGTTAGAGTGGGTTTAATTACATGAATGGAAGTTGAGGATGAATATTATTAATCACA
The DNA here is from genome assembly GCA_039657385.1 of Citrus x changshan-huyou. NCBI lineage: Eukaryota > Viridiplantae > Streptophyta > Magnoliopsida > Sapindales > Rutaceae > Citrus > Citrus x changshan-huyou. The sequence continues at coordinate 15,025,275 of CM077547.1, read as the reverse complement.
GCCTATATAACATGACATTGAGTGTCTTTAGTGGCCTAGTCGAGAGGTTTTCAAATAATTTTATCTAACTAAATACTCAAATTTAAATCTTGGAGAAATTGAATTAAAAATTTGATTTAAGCTGTACTACCCTTCCAACTATTTAAATAAATAAAAAATCTATTAAAAGGAAAAAGGACACCTACACCCTCAAAATTTGGAGAAATGATCACAAAAATTACTATGTTTTTAAAGAGGGACACTAAGACCATAATACAATTTTAATTTAGTAATTAGAAAATTGACTTTAAAGTTTTGTAATTAATACAAACTTAATATAAATAATATAATCTATCTGGTAGATCAATAGTATTAAATTATTTATAAAATAATAAAATTTGAAATTATTATATTTATTTTAATAATACATTTTTATTTATTTTAAAGATTTTGAATAAATCTTTGAGCTAAATAGATTTTACAATTAACAAATATCTCCCTATGAATAATATTAAAATTACTTTTTACATAATAATCAAAATAATTTTAATTTATTTATTTTAATATCATGTTTCTATTTATTACTAAAAAATACTTTAATAACAGAAAATAGGTCTAATAGATTGTAAAATATTAAAATATATTTTTAAATATTAAAATTATCTTAAAATTATATTATTAAATTTATTTTATTTATTATAAAATTTTGGGGTTAATTTTTTAGATTTATAGAGTCAAAGAGTATTATGGTCAAAAGAAAGTATTAGTGTCCCTTATTAAAAGCTTAGGGGTTTTCATGACCATTTATCCAAACCTTAAGAGTGTAGACATTCTTTTTCCATGAAGAATTTTGACATTGACTATATGAAGAAAAAGGCAACATGGCTCTTTCAAAAATCTTTTGCAAGGTGATATAAAATATTCATAATTTTCATCTTTCAAGATAAACAAAACCCTCTTGTAAATATTAAGCACAACATTATATTTAAGGCAAACCCTATCTTACATGCATGTAAGATACATCCCCCTCACATGAATAGTGCATGTGTGGGACCCACACACTATTCATGTGAGAGGAATGTATCTTACATGCATGTAAGATAGAAGGACCCTATATTTAAATGTAAACAAAGTCTAAAGTAGACTCTAGTCAAATTATGTTTGACTTTAACAATTACTTATATGTTTAAATGAACAAATCAAATCAATTCAAACATAATTAGAGAGCAGATTATCGAATAACATTCATCACAATCTAAAATATGCACTAATTGTAATATTGTATTATGATGTACACATTTAATTTGGAGAATTTTTCATTTTAAAAGTAAAATTTGAACTCTTGGCATCATTTCCATTTGTCCTGAATCGGTATGTGGATAGAAATTTTGGGGAGAATATTAGTCCAAGACAGAAATCAAAGTTGAACCAGTCAGCAATAGTAGCTATATAATATTTTTTATTCACATAAAATATCCAAAAAGATTTTCTTGACTATGGGTAACTTTCAACATGGATCCATATTTTTTTATTCGCATTCATGATTTTATTTAATCAATTGAATACAATAACAATTAAAGTTGCCGTCTAGACCGTGACTCCTCAGACTCGGTCGATTAATTAATGAGAAAATGATCAAAACTTCGTGTTGTTTTAGAAAATATATCATATCCCTCTTCAAATTTTAAAACTCATTGAGAACTTTCTATTGTTAAAAAAAGGAAGATGGTCAATTTGTGGCACTATTTGAACCTATTAATTTTTTTTTTTACAATTTTTTTATTTAAGAATTTTATAATTTAAAGAATTTTGAAAAAATATTTAATACGGTTTCCTTTCTTTTTCTTTTCAATTTCACAAATTCTCATCAGTTATGAAAATTAACGAATATCAATAAATTCATTTACCAAACACACAAGCTAACGATTATACAAAAAATCTATATACAAAAAATATGAAATATAAATCATAATATACCAAGAAAAGCTAAAAAAGAGAGTTTAAAAGAGAGTTAAATTGAGTATTTAGTTTGTAAAATGTGAAAGTAGAGAGAGAATATGCAGTTACAAGATAGAGAGAGAAAGAGATTCACGAAGGCTAATTTTAAAATTAAAATTTTTAAAATTTTTAATAATAATTTTTTTTAAGGGCGTAAGGAAGAATTTGGTAACTTCAAATAACCCCACCATTTCTTCTACACTAAAATTTAATATATACCATTTATCTCTCTATTATTTTTGCAATATTCAAAAACCACCCAGTACCAAAAGATTCAAAGAAAATGAGGAATAAATGGGTCTTTTGATTGCTAATTTATCTTGGGAGTATAAAATATATATTTATTATAAGAAAAATATTTAAAAATAATAAAATGTACCAAAAAAATCTTATTATCAATTTTTTAATTCACACTGAAATATATATTTCTTATTTTTGCTACTTAAATTTTTATTGTAATTTTCATTTATATGATTATTTAATTTAGAATAGTGCCCCATATCACAAATTTTTTTATCCTAAAAACTATCCTAAATTATGTGGCATTCATCAATTGGTTGGTGAGATAATACAATTAATTTACCTTGATTTTGTAAAGAACTATCAACCACCTAATGAATAGTACATTATTTGGGATGTCTATTATTACTCTATAATTTATAATAAATATGAATAAAGTATATTTGAAAATAACATTAATATTATAAAATTATGTTGTCGGAGGGTTTTTGGTTATTATAAAAGCACTAGGGAAGTAAGTGATATATAGGATAAGTGATATATTGATTTCAATAAGGAAAAAAAATGACAATATCCTTTAGAAAAATTCTAATTCTTAAAATTTTTATGTACCTTCAAAATTTTTTATTGATGAAGGGTGGATTTTTACCACATGAAGGATTAAATATAAAAGACACAATATTAAAAAAATTTAAAAATAATAATTTTCTTAAGATTAGGATTAGTGAAATTTTTGCTATTTTCTTAATATTATAATATAATAGGATTGATATAGTCTATCATTTCGAAATCTATTTTATGGATTAAAAAGCCATTCTTAAATTATCATAATTCTACTTCCTTATATGGTGTTTTATAAGTACAGCATTAAAGAAATTTTGTTATCCCAACATTTATTTAAAATTATAATTTTTTTATTAAATTTTATATAACACTGTCCAAATTTTACTCTCTTTAATATTCGAGAGACGTTTACTTCACTCACATTTCGAAAGGAATAAGTACTGCCTTCACTCGTAATTGAGGAGACGTTTGCTCCACTCACATTCCGAAAGAAAAAAGTATTGCCATCACTTATAATTAAAAAGACGTTTACTCCACTTATATTTCAAAATAAAATCAAATACATTCGCTCATAATTAAGAAAGGAAATTAGCCCTCGCAATTTGTGAGGATAGGGTTAGTTGGAATTTATTTTTATTAAACTAAAAATACTGGATAGCAGAGGAGTAAATGGACTGACATATAGCTTTGATAAACAAAGGCCCACAATCAACAGAAGCCTATAAATGGCCTAGAGTCCATTTGAAAACATCAATGAAGCCCGACGCTCCCCCAATGTATTCAGCCGCCCGGGCGAATAATTTTATTTTAAAAAAATAATTTTATCTCAAAAAAGATTTATCTTTATAAAAACAACAAATACTTTTTTTTTTTAAATTACTGAATTAGATTGGATTTGATTACATGAATGAAGGATAAGGGTGAATAATAATCGCAGCCTATATAACATGACATTCACTTTCTTTTAGTGCTTGATCGAGGAATTTTTAAATAATTTTATTTAACTGAATACCTGAGTTCAAACATTTAAAATTTTAATTAAAAATTTAACTTAAATTTTACCTTTTTTAAAAAAAATATAAAAAAATTATTTTAAAAAAAATGACATTGATTGTACGAAGAGGGCTAGATGGATGCTCTTTCAAAAATATTTTGCAAGTTATTTCAAATATGCATCATTTTCAATCCAAACAAAACCCTCTTCTAAAGATTAAACACAACGTTTTATTTAAATGTAGATAAAGTCTAAAGTAGATCTCGTCGGATTATGTTTGTTTTCAATAATTACTCGTTATTTTTAAATGAACAAATTAAATCAACTCGAATATAATTGGGGAGCAGATTATCTAAGTAATATTCATCATGTCCCAGACACACACTAATTTTATCATGATATACGCATTTGATTTTTAGTTTTTTTTTTTAAGTTTAACTCTTGGCACCATTTGTCCTGAATGGGTGTATAGACACAAATCTTGGGAGAAAATTAGTACAAGACAGAAATCAAAGTTGAACCAGCTGGCTATATAGTATTTTGCATTCACATAAAATATTAGATTCCAAAAAGATTTTTCTTTTGATTATAGATAACTTTCAATGTGGATCTATACTCTCACCTTATATAGAAAACTCTAAGGTGATGTTTAGTTTGAAGAAAGGAGAAGAGAGGAGAGGAGAGGAGTGAAATGGAGGGGAAGGAAGAAGAAATGAGAGGAAGAGAATAGTGAAATTAAATATCATGATTTGGTTTAACATAAAATTTAAATGAAAAGGAATTGTAGTTTTTTTTGGACAAATTTATTCTTTACCTTAAATATTAAACTATCAATATTAATGGTTAAGTATAATTTAATGTCAATACTAAACTTTCATAAACTTATAGATTTTTTTTTAAATGTCAGAATAAGTGTGTGTGTGTGTACAATCATTCTCAGGTGTGCGCGCCCTAATTGTTTTTAATTGTGGACACATTGTTAAGTCGTACAATTTAATAGAGTTACTTTCTAATGCACTATAAAGGCGTGTCGTTTAATACTATTAATATTTGACTCTATTAAACCATATGGCTTAAAAGCGTGTTTACATGAAAAAAGAAATGAGAGTGAAATAGCTATATCAAGTGTGGGTGCAGTAGAACATAACCTTGTAAATTTCAAATGTTTTTAAATTTTGACAATTAAAAAATATCAAAACAACAATATGCAGAAAATGAGTATATCAAAAGAATAATAAGTCTAAAATGAGTTAAATTCCATAAACAATAGTAAGCTTAAAATGAGTGCATCAAAACAAAAGAAAAATTATCATTCGTATACCGTAAATTTGCTCTATTATAAAAAAATATTACAATATTTTAAAGGTGTATCAATCATCTACCATAAGTTGACAAAAACTATGTACCGACCACTAATCTATTAGCTGCCGTTTGTAAGTGCTGACGTCATAGGATAATTTAGTCTTTTAAGATAGAGAAGCTCCCATAAAAAAACGACATGTTGTCCTCATAAAAAATGACATGTCATCCCATATAAAACGACTTGTCATTCTATAAATAACGGAAAAAACGACATGTCGTCCTATAAAGAACGACAAAAACAATATGTCATTTCTAGACGATTATGTTATTTCACTTATGTGAAACGGAGTTGTTTCACCATATGAAATGGCGTTATTTCACCATAAGGTCTAGAACTTCAAAAAAATTAAAAAAAAAAGTCAAATTGAAACACATAAACTTCTTGCATGAGATGGTGACAATATTTACAAAGTGTCCACATTAATTTGGTTTATAGGAATTCTTTCCTCTATTGTTTCTTACAGTATTTTGAGTTATACTTTATTACACTTGAAATTATTGTTAAGTTAGTATAGTATTATTTAAGGGAGTGACAAAAAAATAATGAGTATTATATGTATGTGATCCTACCCATTTTCCCGTTCAATGTATTCTCAAGATGCTGTAGTCTGCATATGTAGATAATGAGGGATTTCTCTGTTCATAATTCAAAAAATTCCTATTAGTCATTTATCATTTAAAATTTAATTAAAAAGGACTATTTTTGTATATTAATCAAATTTTTATTTAAATATTTAATTATGCATGTTTACTTTAATTTGAGTTTTAAGGGCAAAATTGTCATTTTCTTACAATTATGTTAACTTACAAATGGCAACTAACGTATTAGTGATCAGCAGACAATTTTTATCAATTTAGAGTGGACGATTGATATATCCTTAAAGTGTTGTAATAGTTTTTATAACAGATCAAATTTAGGATATACGGATGATAATTTCCCAAACAAAAACAATAATAAGCCTAAAATAAGTGCATCAAAACAACAATAGACCTAAAATAAGTTATCAAAACAATAATAAGCCTAAAACTATTTAAATTCATTACTAAGGAAAAGTTTAACTCCATGTTTCTCACTCCTTATCACAAAGATTATAAAAAACATTGAGTACGACTTTATCATGAGCAATTAAAGTAGTGGTTTTAAGGCATTATAAAAATAGATTGTAAGACTACCAATTTTCTTCAACTCATTAATCAATCCTACTTGTTTTTTTATTAATTTCTTGCCCTATAACTCGACTCAAATGACTAGAAGCTTCTTTGATTTTTATGACAAAAAGAGTTGTTAGCTTTTAAATGACTCTTTACTCTCTTCTGAGTCTTCAGCTCTTCTCCTTTTTTCTTAACTATGGATAACATTCAATGTGGATCCATATATCCTTACCTTATTAGAAAATTATAAAGCCTATAAGCTGACATAAATATAGTTCGCATACATGAATTTATTTAATCAATTGTATACAACAACAATTAAAGTTGCCATCTATGCTGTGACTCCTCAAACTCGATTGATTGATTAATGAGAAAATGATCAAAACTTTGTGTTGTTTTAATAACTAAAGAAGATTACTAAAATTAATATATACCACTTACTTTCCTACTGTTTTCATAATATTTAAAAATCTCCCTAACACCAAAAAGTTTAAAGCAAATGATGGATAAATAGGTCATTTACATGATAATTTATCTTGGCAATAAAAAATATATATTTATTAAAAGAAAATTGTTTAAAATATAACAAAAACGTATACGAAATTATCTTATTATTAATTTTTATTCATACCGGAATGTATATTTCTTAAATTTTATTTTAATTTCCATTTATATGATTATTTAATTTATAATAAATATAAATAAAAATGTATTTGAAAATAAAGATAATATTGTAAAATTATGTTATTATGGGTATTATTAGCTATTATGAAAACAAGAAGGTAGTAAATGATATATATAGATTTTAGTAGGGCAATAATTAGAAATCTCCCTTAAAAATGCTAATTCTTAAAATTTTTATGTACCTTTAAAAAATTTATTGATCAAGAGTGGATTTTTACCACATCGAGGATTAAATATAAAAGACAAAATATAAAAAAAATGTTAAAAGTTATTCATTTTCTAAACAGTAGGAAGTCAGGGAAATAATATATTTATCTAAACTATGGGGAGTGTTTTGATCATATTTTCACAAATTAATTTGTGTCATTTTCGCATTAATTACGTTTGATTTAGGAGATTTTTTTTTAATACTAGTATCTTTACAATCAAAAGTGCACTATTTTATATAATAAAAAAATTATTTGGACTAATATAAATTAGTTTTATTGTAATCATGAGTAGACCAAATTAAGGTCTAGAATAGGGCTTCAACCCCTTGTGGACCTTAATTTTTTTTTTAATTGAGTTTTTTTTGTCCTTTTTAACTGTTTAATCCAATACTAATATATTCAATATTATGGGCTTAAAAATTAGACCCATTTAGATGGTTAAGAACTTAAGAATTTTTAATTACAAACCACATTTCACAAAAGAAATTTTATGAGACCCAATTTCAAAATTTAATAAAATTATAATTCACAATTAACTTACAAAAATCACCATTTTTATATTAAAAATAAAAAAATTAAAAGGAATAAAAAAACATGTAAATCCCCCAAAATCATTCACAATAAATTTTTAAATTACGACATTGACTTGGCCACCAACACCACTACTGCTGATTTATAAGGACAATGGTTAAAATTAAAAGGAATAAGCTGTACTCGCTAGTTTATTTATTGGTTATATTGGCTTGAATCTACCTGTAGTAATTATCACTATAGAGAGTGTGTTTTCAGCCATGAATTTTGTGAAGAATCGATTTCAAAACCTAGTGGGTGATCAATGATTGAATGATAACTTAGTTGTATACACAAAAAAAGATATATTTACTTGTATTAACAATGAATCTATTATTCAACATTTTCAAAATATAAAAATACATCTAGAACAATTGAAGAAGCGTTGTAAGTGATTATATCAATGAAGTTGAATATTCTAATTGTTATCTTTTTTTTTCTGTTGGCTCTTATTATTTTGTCCAATTTTTTTAATCAATTTTGACCAATTTCCTCCTAAATTCACTTCTTAGGCTTGTCATTGATTATAAAATTATTTAAATTTATACTCTCATTGACATTCGGAAAATATATTCACCTGCTACTCAGTTCGTGAGTGAACAAGTGTAGCTCTAATTAAAATAGTAGGTAACCATAAGGCGGTGACGTGCTTGATTTTTCCTTTTGTTTGGAGCAAATGGCAAATCCAACAACTACACGTAGGATTTCTTGGATGAAACAACATGAAAGAATCTCTAACTCGGCAAGTCATGAATCACAATTTAATTAGCTTCATGTTTATAAATTCTCATGGTACTTTTCTGAATCTTTATAAAAAAATAAAATAAAATAAAATTAGAATTATTAATTAATGAGCGACAGCCCCATTTCAAATTAATTAAAATAGACCAAAACTCATAAAAGCGAAAAAATAAAAAATGGCCTAAAATTGTCGATACCAAGGGTAAAAAAGTGTAACTAATGATGTAAAAATAAAAAAAAGGACAAAAAGAAACATTTATTCTATCTTAAATCACAAAAATGAAAATTCAAAAACTTAGAAAAAAAAAAAAAAGAAAACGAAAACGAACATCGCATCAACAATAAGTTGCAAGCATGACGTGTGAAATGTTAAAATTAAGTCACAACATACAAAATGAGGAACTTGAAAGCAGCCATGTTTAGATTTATCAAGGGCTGCGGCAAATCTAAAAATTTGTGGTGTGTTTTCTTGAGGGTTTAGGAAATGAGAATGAAGGAATGAGAATAAAATCTATATTTACTTGGCAAAATATAATTTGAGAATAAGGAATAAGAATTCCATTCACATGGGGGGTCTGAGAATAGAAATGAAGGAATGAGAATGAAATATGAGTTTACTTTTATATTCCTATAATTTTTTCATATTTTCCGAATTACCCTCGTTCAAATTACAATTAATTTTTATTATTTTAAATGTCATTATTATTATTATTAAATTTTATTAACTTTATTATTTTAGTTATTATTAATTATTGTTATTATTATTTTTATTAATATTATCATTATTAACAAATTATTATCAAAATTTATTAATTTTATTATTTTAAATGTCATTATTATTATTATGATTATTATTATTATTATTATTAAATTTTATTAACTTTATTATTTTAGTTATTATTAATTATTGTTATTATTATTTTTATTAGTATTATCATTATTAACAAATTATTATCATCATCATCATTATTATCAAAATTTATTAATTTTATTATTTTAAATGTCATTATTATTATTATTATTAAATTTTATTAACTTTATTATTTTAGTTATTATTAATTATTGTTATTATTATTTTTATTAATATTATCATTATTAACAAATTATTATTATTATTATTATTATTGACTTTATTATTTTAGTTATTATTAATTATTATTGTTGTTGTTATTATTATTATTATTATTATTATTATTATTATTATTATCATTATTATCAAAATTTATTAATTTTTTTATTTTAAATGTCATTATTATTATTATTGACTTTATTATTTTATTTATTAATTATTATTATTATTATTATTATTATTATTATTATTATTATTATTATTATCATTATTAACATTTATTATTATTAATTTTATTTTTTTAATTATTAGCATTTTTATAATAATATTTATACATGTATCTAGTTAATGAAAATTACATAATTTAATACTATGGATATTTTAGTAAATTGATTCTCATTTCTATTCCTCATTCTCATTTATTTTACTAAGTAAACACATCAATATCATTCAAGCACATTCTCATTCCCATTTATTTTTGTCAAGTAAACATTGGAATTTCATTCACATTCCAATCCATTTCCATTCCCAGCCCATTCCCATTCCCATTCCACCCCATTCTCATTCTATGAAGTAAACGCACCATTGGTTCATGGGAGGTAATACCATAATTAAAAAATATTTTATAATTTATAAACCTTAATCTCAAATTTTGTTTACAAAATTGGCCCTATTTTAAGATTATTTTTCCAAAAACTAAGAGGAAATCAAAATAAATTTACTTTTGAGTGGTGATCTTGCCCCCAAAACCTAAATGTAAATCTACCATTGATCATGGGACTAGTAAGTTGGGGTATTTGCGGATCATATTTTACAAATTAGACATTAATCCATATTCAATCCATAATTTTATGGATTATAACTTTTTAATCCAATTCAATTCACGAATTGGTGAATTTTGATCAAAATCCAATCTATACATTTGCTAATTGAATGCAAATTTGACAAAATTCACATTCAATCCATTATTTTCCAAGTGTTTGAGAATAATTTTTTTTTTCATTATGTCAAATCCACTAAATAATTAATAAAAAATCTAACGTAAAAATAATTTTACTACCGATCAAACTCAAAAATTAAATAAGATCTAAATAAATTAATTATTTAACTAAAACTTAAGTAATACATCTAAATTTTCATAACAGACCAAAAAGAAAAAAAAATCTGATTTATGTGTTTAGATCAATACATGAAAATTAACTAAAATTATGAAATTAAATCGATACAAAAGTTGAAACTTTGAAGTTTGTATGATCTGTCATCAAAATGCCCATCTCTAGTTCATATTCTGCATTTTAACTTGAACAAAGACACACACAACTAAAATAAATAACAAGTAAAAATATTTTATTACAACAAGACTATTTAGGCAACTATATATTTTTAAAATTATTCAATTATTTTGTTATTTTTATTTTATAATATAACTACATTTTAACTTATTCATTTATTGAAAATGCCAAATTTACAAGTTTTACTTTCTTTGTTTAATTTAAAAAAATATTATTTATGTTTTTTTGTGGATTTATGGATTACATAAGTAAATTCATATCCAATCCACCGAATGTGGATTTTAAAATTTTTAATTCAATCCAATCCATTAATTTAAGAATCAGATTTTTACAGATTGAATTTTTACAAATCGGACAAATTGAGTGAAATGAATTATATTTTGAACATCCCTACTAGTTAGGATAAATAAGAGAGAAAATTTCAAACTCTCGGTAAGATTTTATGTTGGGGGGGCGGCAAATAAGAACTGTTCTACCTTAAACTTTCTCCTAAAATGAATCAAACTTGTTTCCTCGGATTTATTAAGAACTAAAAATTAGTTAATAAATAAATGTTATTTTTCTATGCATAAGAATGTTGTTTTTATTTCTTTTTTTAGGGCTGACAAAAATCTGCTGAGTCTATCGAGGTCAAGTACATCTATAAAATAATTCTATTGTTTATATTTCTTTTTTAGAGCGAAAAATCTACTCCCGCGTATGCCCAAACCACTCGAACTTCAATATGGCGTTCAAATTAATGACTTCTCCGTATATGCTTCTGTAATAATATCTATTTTGCTGTCTGTACAGTGTGTATGATTAATTGATTTTTTTAATTGCTACTGTCAGTCAGCTCTTCTGCCTTGACATGGCTTGTAGGTTAATTTTCAATTATCTCCGGCCCACGTATAGATAGGCTTTATGTTCAAATTAACATTAACCTCCCCTAATTAACGTATTTAACTGTTAAGTTTGATAACAATTGAAGGAAAATATACTATACCCTTTTGTAAATAATTATGAAAGAAATTAAAAAAAAAAATAAAACGTAGTACTTATAACGGATAAAAATGATGTTTGTATGCGTGCCTATTTTGCAACATGTAAAAAGTAAACATGGGGCAATTTAAATAGAGTCGAAAAGGAAGTATTTGCTAAATGATAAAAGTTATATAATAGGGTCCAGGTACATTGCGTAAGGGGTTTGATACCCCAATCATTTGTCCTTTTGTGAATGACCATTTAAATAGTAAAGAAAGGTAATCAACAGCTCAGGTTTAACATTTGAAAAATGGGTAATCGGCTAAAGCTACAATATCAGTAAAAGGAAAACAAAAAGGATAAGTATATAATCCTTTGCTTCAGAAGACTCTAGACTTCGTCAATGAGCCAAACGGAGACGATTGTTTGCTCCAGAAACTCCCCCTCTTGTACCACCACGGCGACGCCATTACCGCCTCCATCACCATCCTCTCCGACGCAAGACTCTGCTCGAATCCAAACGAATACGACCGCTTCAACAAAAAATCACGGCCGTTGAATCTCTCCTCCGAGTTGAAGTTATTGTTGTTAATTGCCATCGCCACGTCATCAACACACGACGTGATTTCAGAACTGTTAGTGGAGGCGGCCGTTGTCGTCGACATTTGGATTTCGAATAGAAACTCAATGGACATAGTCATGTGTCGTAGCAACGAGCTGTCGTCGAGGCTTGGCTAGATTCTTGCCGCCATTATGGGAACAAACGGAGACTCCGTCAGAAAAATTCCAGCTCGGCATATGGGACTTTTTTTTCAAAACAAACAAATTGCGTAATATTTATCTATTACTACATTTACTATTGTCAACAAGGAATAATATATTCAAGGGGTTACAAGACAATTACCTTTAAAAACAAATTTCACATTAACTAACTTTTACGGCTTCTAAAACAACACTTTTATATGTATCATTAGCATAACACAACAATTTAGTTAATAATCTTACCCTACGGGTCGTCTTAGGGAAAAAATATTATTATCGCATTATAAATTTGTATACCCAATTGTCTTATTTTTAGTTTACTTATTTATACCAAACACTGCATTACAATTATATTTTACTACTATAAGCCTTTTTCTATCGTCTTTAACTGCATTAACCAACCCCTAATTGTGTACATCTTGTTTTTGAAACTAAAATACATTAAATAGCCATAGGGAAGAAAACATTAACCCCATATATTCCTTCTAAGAGAGTGCCACCGTTATCTTTTCAAGTTCTTTGTTCACGAAACTACTATAATTTATGTGCCTAGAAGACTCTGTTTTTATTTTATTTTATTTTATATATGTTAGAAGTTCTTTATGTTTGATAATAAATAAATTAACATTCAAAGTAGGACACATTGATTGAGAGGGAGACAAATGGAGAATACCTAATCTTTTTTTAAAATTATTACATTTTAATTGGCACTTGTTGTGTTAAATTATTGAAACTTATAGTTTAATGAGTAATTATCACTTCCATGACACTTGTATCACATATACTACAATACTTTTAACATGTATCCCTTGAATACCCTAGGTTGACAACATGTGTCTGCTATCCACTAGTCGGTTAGCTGTCGTTTCCAAGTCTTGATATCATAAGGCTAATCTAGTCTTCTAAGATAGAAGAACCTTTGATTAAAAAAAAAAATATTAACATGTCACCCCTTTCACCTAGTCAAAAATGCCATGTGGCCCGATATATTTGATAAAAAATCACATGTCATCCCGTCTATCAAACTGCGACATCATCTATGTGCAACAACGATGTTTCACTAGGACTACCAAAATAAATTAATAATAATAAACAAATGCTATTCCACGACCGAATCTGCTCCTCCAAAATTCAAACTCAATTTTTTAAGATCTGCTTGTCGAAGCTCCAACTCAAATTTTTTATGGTATAATATGTATAATTCTAAAAAATATGTATTGTTAACATTTTTTTAAATATATGGATATTTTTTTTCGGTATAATTGTTACTAATATGTACCATTAATAATTGTTCTTTTTTTAAATGTATTCTTAATAATAAAATAAAAAATATGTATTTTTTCTAGCATTTATTGACGCTTTGAATTAAGTATTTGCAAATGTTTCGGACACTATTTACGAAATTTAAGGTCAGTCTTTGCCCAACCAATACTTGCACGCTTCCAGCAAGTTGTTTCCAACCATTACTTGCATATACGTTTCCATTGTGTTCATTACATGTGTTATTTTATCATGCACTTATTTTCTGCAAATGACCGGCTTATTACATTTTCCTCAGGTTACTCCTCTTTATATTTGTGTCTCTTCTGCAGCCGTCAGATCAAATCCAATGCTGACCTTGCTAACAGACAAACGAGTGGGGCACCAAAGCCCTGACACAATGTAGTTTTGGCCTATATAATATTGAAGAATATATTCTTTTGTATTTCATATTTGTATCAAATTAAATTTTAATTACATGATGTCTTCAATGAGCTCATATAATGATAGACAAAAGGAAAAAAGAATTACAAGAAGAAAATGGAAAAGAAAACGATTCGATAGCACTTCCATTAATCAAATATTGAAACAAATTTTCGAATTTACTTTTAAGTTTAAAGTCATTTAACAACACCTCTATTTCAACACTTCAACAAAAATTCAACTAATTTTCTTTAGACTTAAATTCATTTATAAGCACCTATATTTCATCAAATATTAAAATAAATTTTTAAAATTTACATCAAGTTTAAAGTTATTTGAAACAATTTGTGTTTCATGAAAATTTAAATAATTTTTCATAACCTGGTTCAAACTAGAGGCCATTTGAAAGCATAAGCCTTTAACCATATATTCAAGCCAATTTCAGGCAATTGGATTAAATTTTATTAAGTTACGAAATTACCCTTGATGGTAGGGATGGCAATGGGGTGGGGTGGGCGTGGGGGGGCCTACCTCATTCCCCACCCCATTAAAAATATTTGTCTCCATTCCCCACCTCATTCCCCAATAAATTTAGTGGGGTGGGTATGGGGAATGATTTCTCCATCCCCGCCCCATTCTCCATTTACATATTTTATAGTATGTATAAATATATGATTTCAGTAAATTAAAAATTAGATATTTAAAATAAAATTATCACCATATTATAAAGTACTTAAATTATTTTAAAAAAAATCTCTAAAAGTTTGAAACAATAACTTAAAATGAGATCAAAATTGAAAAGTATTTAAAGAGAGCAGCACCTTAAAAAAGAAAAGAAAAAATAACAATGTTTTAGAGTTGAAAAATGATTATATTGTTAGGTTTTCTTTTATTCATATCCTGTTTATATTACATAAAAAAATTATTAATTGAAATTATAATTGATAAAATAAAAATTAAAAACATATTTATATATAATGAGAATTATGGTGGGGGTGGAGTGGGGAGTACAAAACCAAACTCTACCCCGTTAAGAATTTGAGAATTATTTTTTCTTACTCCCCACCCCATTTTAAAAAAAATTATTCAAAATTTTTTCCATTTAGGATGGAGCTCTATGGGGCCCCAAACACGCAGATGATTTTGCCATCCTGGTAACAACCAAACAAACATAACATTTGGTCGAAGGGAGATTAGTGTTAATTTTGGCGTGAAATCCATCTATGCGCGGGTTGGACGTCGGAGTAGAGGTGTCAAAAAAACCCGCCCGGACCGGATCCGGCCCGGACCCGGCCAATCCGGTCCGGGCAAAACCCGGACCACATATACTGAAAAAGCGGATCCGGGTTTCCGAATTTAAAACCCGGACATTTCCGGGCACGGTCCAGATTCAGCACCAAAACCCGGAACCCGGACCCGTTTTTCGAATAAACTAAAAAAAAAAAAACTAAAACTAAAACCAGTTACCAATAATGGCCATGGAGCCCGCTAGCTCTGCCGCAGTGATGTAGCCGTTGCCGTCGCGATCGAAGGACCGAAAGACCTCCATGAGTTGTTCTTGGTTGACCAAGACTTGCTCGCTGATGTCGGGGAGTATTAGAGCAACCAATTCGTCGAATTTGACAAGGCCATTGCCGTTGGAATCCATGTCGGCCAACAAAATGTGCAGCTGGTCGCCGGTTGGCTTGAGCCCCAGGGCGCACAGGAGTGCGGCCAGTTCCAGCTGCGTGAGGCTGCCGTCCGAGTCCATGTCGAAACGCATGAATATGTCTTTGAGCTGTTTCAGTTGCTCCGATTGAACTGTTTCCATCACCGTCATTGTTGATTAAAGATATATGGGAATGGGGTGAAGGAAAGAAAGAAACAAAAATAAGATTCAAGGAAAAAAAGAAAAAAGAAAAAAAAAGGCTGTGTTTTGTGTTCTTTTGTTTTTGTGCTTTTGTTTGTTTAAGACGCAGTGATGTACCCATCACCATGCATGCTTTTGTGACAGCCATTTCATTTAATCTCTTCATCTTCATGTTCTGCCACTGCTAGCAGCCCTGTGCCTTTTGTCTTCTTTTCGAAATAATTGTTTGCGGGCATAGAAGCCCGGAAGACAAAACCCAGACCCGGGACACGCCGGGCTCAAGCCCGGACCGGACATGCAAAAGCCGGGTTTTTTCCGGGTCCGGGTTTCAATTTTTTGCGTCCGGTCCGGTCCCGGGTTGCACCAAACCCGGACCGGACCCGGAATTTTGCCAAGCCTACGTCGGAGATTGTTGAGAGGAAGTTTGTGGACTTTTAAAGTAATTTCGAAGTAATAATAGAACCATGATTACAAAAATGGGGCGATGGCGGGATGTCTGGTAGGTGTGAAAAGCACTGCTCATATTCTCTAGCAACGCGGGCTTGCCCAATCCAATCAGTTGAAGCCACACTAGTTGGGCTTTTTCTCAAATTTCCTTCCGAG
Source organism: Citrus x changshan-huyou (assembly GCA_039657385.1). Taxonomy (NCBI): domain Eukaryota; kingdom Viridiplantae; phylum Streptophyta; class Magnoliopsida; order Sapindales; family Rutaceae; genus Citrus; species Citrus x changshan-huyou. The sequence goes on along the minus strand of CM077547.1, from coordinate 15,008,561 downwards.
CCCCTTGCTTTTAAATTTACCATTTGGATTTTGGACCTTAATTTGAATTATATTAGAAAACAAATTATCTAATTTAATGATACACGTCATTTTCAATGTCTCCCCCAAAGAAAAAAAAAAAAACACACTGAGCTCATATTTATAACCCTGGTATATATCCGTATATACAATTGAATTACTTAAAAGAACAATATTATAATTTTTAAAAAAGAACTCATACTTATTGAAAATTTTGACTAATAATATTTTTATAATTTAAAAAGATAAATAAATTTTAATTGTTTAATTTATTTAAGTCTGGTAATTAATCACTTGACTACAAACATAAATGTTTTACTCGTGATTCTCAATCGATTGCAATTACAAATATAGATTTATTTAAACTTGAAATTCTTAATTGATTTATTAATTCTTGTATTGTTACATGTTATTATTTGTTACAATGTCAGGTTTCATAATTGAAAACTAATGTTTTTATATTTGAACTGCATTTGATTTTCTACTTTTTTTATAATTATTTTTATTTAGAGCATGTATTTATAGAGATAAAGTCTCTCATGTTCCCCTTACTTGATGTATTACTTATGAATTTTTGGGGAAAAAAAAACCCTTTTCAAGGTTTTGATATATTGCCTATTTCATCCTTTTTATTTAAATAACAGGTAGGACTATTTGAACTTGCCATAATACTCTTCATGCATATTTACTAAATACATGCACTTCTAAATTTTAGAAATTAATATTTTACTCATTATACCTACTCAAATGCTAAAATACCCTTATAAAAGAATTATTTTTTTTAAAAAAAAGAAAGCACACCTTTCATTCTCGTAAAGAGAACAAATACAAAATATCAACTGGAAATTCATCCAGCCATATACTAGATTCTAATTTTCTAAGAGCTAATTTAGCCATATTGTGACCTCAAGTATTACAAGTCCTAGAAACATGTTGAGCTTTGAAATTCTGGAAATTCTTCTTGGCTTTCAGAATGTCGAAGATCACCCAAAATATTTTTGTCAAAGTGCCCCGCTTGTTGTTGATTAGCTCTATCACTCCTTTTGAGTCCAACTCTAAGATTACTGAAGATGCCCTTGCCTTAGCAGCTGCTTGTGTTCCCCACAAAACAATTTTTGCTTCATTCATCTCCACATCTCCATAACTCTTCATATTGCTAACTGTATCAGCGACAACTTCTCTTTTATGGTTTCTAATCACAGCTACCAATCCAGTTAAATAATTCTGCTCATCCATAGCGGCATCCACATTAACTTTTAACTATCCTTCTTCAGGTGGACTCCACTGGTTTTGCTGTGTGTTGGTCAATTCTACTGAGAAATCATGTTTTGGTTGTTTAATTCTTTTGACAGAATCTGCGACTGACATTGCTTTGGCAACTAATCTCACTGGATCTTCGTGTATCCCTTTAAACAACAGATTGTTCCTGACATTCCAAATGACCCGCAATAGAGATGCAACTAGCTCGCCATTTAGTTTATTGTGTTGTTGATGTGAATAATGAAGTAATGTACTGGGAAATTTCCTTCTTGAAAATCAATTCCCAAGGGTGGGTATCTCCAAACCTTTCTTGCAAATTTACAATACAATAAAGCATAGGCTGTGCTCTCCATCCAATTCCTACATACTGGACAAATTGTCTCCTGCATCAGCTTTTCTTCCATAGGTTTTTAGCGGTAGAGAGGAGATCCTTTGCTACTCTCTAGAGGAAAATCTTTACTTTTTTAGGGACCATCAACTTCCAAATGACATTCCACTGGTTTGGATTTTGGTTTGAACAACTGGGAATATCCTAATACTTTTGCTTTAATACTATTCGATAGCCACTCTTAACTAGGTAATTCCCTCTCTTATCATAATGCCAAATCAAAGTGTCTTCACTTTGCCTTCTTAGAAGAGGAATATGCATAATAATGTCAATATCACTCTAGCGTATTCTACTTGAGAAATACCCTCTCCTCTATTTTTAGATAGATGAAAACTCGTATCTAATGGAGTTTTTAACACAATAGTATCATCTTTATTAAATTTCCCAAGAATTTTATCTACATAATGAGTTTGGCTTAAAATAAGTTCATTAGAAGCCCTTGAGATTTTGATCCCCAGAATGACATCTGCAAGACCCCTGTCTTTCATGTCAAACTTAGATTTTAACATATCCTTGGTGGATTTGATCATGTCATTATCACTCCCAACAATGAGCATGTCATCAACATATAAACATAAAATGACATAGCCATTTTCTGTTTCTTTAATATAAACACATTTGTCACACTAGTTGATTTTAAAGCCACTTGTGATCATTGTATGATCAAATTTTTCATACCATTGTTTTGGTGCTTGTTTTTAGCCATATAACGACTTTACCAATTTACAGTTTTTATTTTCTTGTCTTGGAGCTATAAAACCTTCAGGCTGCTCAATGTAGATTTCTTTATTTAAATCTTCATTTAGAAAAGTTGTCTTTACATCCATTTGATGCATTTCGAGATTGTGCAAAGTTGCAATTGCTATTATCATCCGATTGGAATTTATTCTCATAACAGGAGAATAAGTGTCAAAGTAATCAAGGCATTCTCATTGCCTATAGCCTTTAATTACAAGTCTAGCCTTGTACTTATCGATTGACCCATCGGCTTTCATTTTTCTTTTGAAAATCCATTTATACCCTAAAGGTTTACATCCTAGAGGAAGATATACTAGCTCCCAGGTATGATTTTGTAAAATGGATTCAATCTCACTGTTAATGACTTCTTTCCATAAAGCGTCTTCCAGTGAATTTACAGCTTCCTTGAAGCGTTGAGGTTCACTTTCTAGCAAAATCGTCAGAAAGTTTGAACCAAAAGACTTTTCTATCCTAGCTCTTTCGCTACGTCTGACCTCAACTTCTTGTTCTTCTTCTACAAACTTCTTCTTCTTGAGCTTTATCATTTCCTTCATTTTGATTGTTTTCAATGGTTGTTTCATGAAATTGTTGTAGTTCTCTTAATTCCACTCTAGAATTGCAAGGAAACACATGTTCGAAAAATGATGCATTTCTTGATTCTATTATCGTACTTTTATGATCATCTGGAACTTTAGACTTATGCACCAGAAATCGATAAGCACTACTGTTATGTGCATAACCAATGAAAATGCAATTAACAATTTTTGGTCCTATTTTTACTTTCTTATTTGAAGAAACCACTACTTTAACAAGACAGCCCCACACTCGTAAGAATTTATAAAAAGGTGCTCTACATTTCCACAACTCATATAGGGTTTTATCTTCTTGCTTTTGGGGTGTCTTATTTAACAAATAATTAGCTGACATGACAGCTTCTCGCCACATATTCTGAGGTAACCCATAACTTATCAGCATTGCATTCATCATTTCCTTTAAAGTTCGATTCTTTCGTTTTGCAATCCCATTAGATTGAGGTGACTATGGAGCCGTGACTTGATGTAAAATTCTACTTTGTTCACATAATGTCCCAAACGGAACAACGTACTCACCACCATAGTCACTCCTTAATTATTTGATTTTCCTATTAAGTTGATTCTCAACTTCATTTTTATAGAGAATAAATTTTTCTAAAGTTTCATTTTTACTTTTCAACAAGTATACATAGCAATATTTTATACAGTCGTCAATAAAGGTAATAAAATATTTATTACCACCTCTTATTTAAATGGATTTAAAATCACAAATATTACTATGTATTAAATCAAGTGGTTTAATGTTTCTTTAATTATTTGAAAAGATGACCTTATTAGTTTTATCTCAACACAAGTTTCATACTTATATTTTAAATCAATTTGGAAATTGGGAATATGCTTCATGTTAATTAATTTACGCAAAGAATTAACATGTGTAAATCTACAATGCCAAAAATTAGAAGACTCAAGCAAATAAGCAGAAGAACTAGCTTTATTATTAATTTTTGGCTTCGCGGTCATTACATTAAGCTTAAACAGCCCATTATTGACATAACCCTTTCCCACATACATTCCATTCTTAAACAAAACTACCCTATCTGACTCAAACACCATTCGGAAACTATGTTTGTTCAACAACGATCCAAACACCAAGTTCTTTCGAATTTCTAGCACATAAAACACATCGTTTAGAGTCAGCTCTTTTCCAGAAGTTATCTTCAGAATCACCTTCCCTTGACCCTCGATCTCAAACGTAGCAGAATTCCCCATGAATAGCTTCTCTCCATTGCTAACAGCTTCAAATGAAATGAACATCCCTCTGTCTGAGCATACATGTCTAGTTGCTCTCGTATCAATCCACCATTCTTTTGGATTAGAGCCAACCAAATTCACTTCAGAGACCACTACTGAGAGGTTAATGTCTGAAACATTTTGAGTAATGTTTTCGACCACATTTGTCTCTCGCTTCTAGCTCGAGGCGAGACGAGTCAAAAGTTTGCCAAAATCCTACTCGATCATGCACAGACGAGCAGGCAAAATTCGTGAAAAATTCTTAAGGTAAATAAAAGGCTCAGTAGTCTCAAAGCCTGCTCGAAGCGAGACAAGTCAAAAGTTTGCCCAAATCCTGCTCGATCATGCGAAGATGAGCAGATAAAATTCGTGAAAAATTCCTTAGGCAAATAAAATGCTCAATAGTCTTAAAGCCTACTCGAGGCGAGACGAGTCAAAATTTTGCTCAAATCCTGCTCGATCATGCGAAGATGTGCAAACAAAATTCGTGAAAAATTCTTAAGGCAAATAAAAGGCTCAGTAGTCTCAAAGCCTGCTTGAGGTGAGATGAGTTAAAAGTTTGCCCAAATCCTGCTCATATGAAGATGAGCAGGCAAAATTCGTGAAAATTTCTTAAGGCAAATAAAAGGCTCGAAATATCAAAACTTGCTCAATGCGAGACAAGAGTCAGAAATTTACCTGCTCATACTTGACCGGATGAAGTCGGGCAGGGAATCGATTTTTTTTAAAAAAAAAGTAGAAGTACTACAAGTAAAAGGCTTAAAGTCTCCAAACCTCCTCGCAATGAGACGAAGTCAAAGTTTGCCTGCTCTTGCCCGACCAAGATTAGGCGAGCAAGAGTTATATGAGTGAAAAGTGTTCTAAAGCAGATAAATGACTAAGTCTCAAAACCTACTTCAGGTGCGATAAATACTTGAACTTATGAAACATGTTTTACATGATTATGCGAGTAGGAAAATGGTATATTTAAAGGCATGTAAAAGTTTAAAACTTGAAACTTTTTTGTTAATGGCGAGGTTAATTTTTGCAATCTCGAGCCGATTTATGAAAACCACCTCGAGGTCACTTTAAAATTCATATAGTTTCCAGTCTTGATTCGTTAAAACTCTCAACACTAGAAACTGGGGGACTGGTGTTTAGTAACAAAAAAAGGAGAACAAAATTGGAGAGTGGAGGCATTACTTTTATCTCATCCTTAACTTCTGAGAGTGGGGGAGAACAAAGGGGGAAAGAGGGGAGTGGGGAATGACCTAGGGGAGATTATTTATTTATTTATTCTCTCTTTTTTATGGGGCTTTTTCTCTCTTCCTCTCACGGAAAATTCTTTCTTTGATACTCTACTTTAATTTTCTGCAAATTACTCAAAAAAATTTTGATTTTAAGGCAATGTTTATTAAGCCACATGAGTGGTGGCACAATTTTTTCCCAAAGGCCCTGAAATTAACTTGAGCGTCAGAGGGTTCATGCCGGAAAAACTTCCGGGGCCTCTGACCGTCTTCTGTGATTTCAGGTATTCGCAGGTTAATCACTAGTGGTCATAAGACATCTTGACGATTGCCCAACCGCTAACCGACTCCACTGGATTTTGACATTAACTACACCCATACTCTAAAATTCCTCATATATGCCTTTTTTAATGTGCAGTTACGAAATTGTCCTAATTAAAAACCTAAATAATCCAAACTACTCACAACGAGTCGCAAACACAACCCCCAATTCTCTCTCACGACCAGCGTACACAACACCCATTTTTGCCTAATTCAAACCTTCCTCAAGATTGAATCCAATCCAAGCAAGCAAAAAAGAGTGAAGAGTTTTTTGCTAGGCTCGATTATAGTCCCTCTGATGAGCTATTAGATGAGGCTAACGCCAATGATGCTTTGCTGTTGTTACTTCACGCCTCTATTGTCGTTTGTTCTAGCCCATAAATTTGCTGCCTTGAATTGAAATTGGGCGAATGAATGGTGATTTACCACTCAAAACTTGACTGTTACACCTTGTTGAGTATGATTTTATCGAATATATGCTTTGCTAATTTGTGTGATTTGTTAGTAACATTAGAATCTATCTTGAGTGACCTGGAAATTTGATACAAAAGCTCAAGTATTGGAGTTGTGCTTATGTGGAGATATGGGTTACAATTTTAATAAAAAAAAAACCTGCATTACATATATCTCCTTTTTTATTTTCAACGACTGAAAGATGTTATTTAAGAAACTTGTACGAGATAATTTGATTTTGGACTATTGACATTATATTTACTTAGAAGTGGAAATAGTGGATGGATAAATTTATTTTTTCATTAATAATTGCTCAAGAAGCAAGGGGATTAGTGATGGATGGAGAGCTTGTGTAGAATTGTGAGGCCATTTGATTACTGCAAGCATTATAAATTTCTTGTCTTTATGATTTTCTTATTCAGTAATTTGATTTGACACAGGTTTTTGTTGTTTTTAATTTTCAATACATGTGATTTAGTACCATATAATTGAGTCAATTGAATAAAATAATGATTGGTTACAAAATGGCTAATTGTTTCAGCTGGAATAATGTGGAAATTTATGGTTTATTGTTTGGAACTAGAATTGTAAACTGTTATTTATTATGCGGCTTCATGTCACTATAAGTTACTCAAACTCGTGTTGCCCTGAATAAATACATTTTGACTGAACCAATGAATCATTGTACTGTTGCCCACATGTGGATTTGTTTTTATTATTATCATTATAACTATTATTTTTTTCTTCAGTTTTTGTTTTGGTAACTGAATTTTTGTGATAATTTGGATGTAGGTTGCTGGACAGTGTAGTAGACAGATGTGTTTTTTGTCTTTGAATACCTACACCTTGATCTGCATTCAATCATCACTAAGCAGAAGACAACTTTGAATTCACTCATTTTGAGGTGAGTAATAATGAGAGTTTCATCCTATGCAGTACTTCTTGGCTTATTATAATAATTTGAATGAATATAATTGTTCTATGGAAAAAGCAAATTGTACATTGGTAGATGATTAATATAGTTACACGAATCATTTATGGTTCATATACTGGATTGTAGTCATGTAATGGATATTTTACCTGAATGTACACGACTACAGTCGTGTAATAGATACTTTACTCGATTGTAATCGTGTAATGGATATGTTACTAGACTGTTGTGGTGTGATAGATGTTTTATTGGACTGTGGTCGTGTAATGTATACTTTACTGGACTGTAGTCATGTAATGTATACTTTATTGTATTGTAGTCGTGTAATGTATACTTTATTGGATTGTAGTCGTGTAAAAGATACTTTACTAGACTGTTGTCGTGTAATGGATACTTGGTATTATTGGTTTGGTTTTTGTTGTTAAATAATATTTTGAGTCATGCTGATCTTATAGATGCTAGTTGTGAGAAAGTCATGCTGTCTTGTATATGGAACATTTTTAAGTTGCAAAAATGTTCTCATATCTGTTGCTTCTATATTGCGTGATTATCTCAACAATTGATAATAAATTATAGCAATGATAATAAATTTGAAGTATTATTTTTATTACAAACTAAAATTCATGATTTAGATACACATTATAAGTTTAGATTATGGGCTAGCTCTTAGAACTTCTTAGAAAGATATGGTTTTTCATTATGGCGACAATTTAACTAGAGTTCATTACTCTGCATTTTCTCCTAAGATAAATAATCATTTACTTTGTGTATACTGGGTTATGGTTGTGTAATGAATTCTAACCTCAAATGCAGTTGTGTAAAGAATTCTTTACTCGACTTCTACCCGACTGTAGTCGTGTAAAGAATTCTTTACTCAACGGCAGTTGTGTAAAGAATTCTTTACACGACTGCAGTTGTGTGAAGAATACTTTGCTCAACAGTAGTCAGGTATGAACACCTTACTCCACTATATTCGTGTAATTAGTTCTTTACTCGACTGCAGTCTGTAAATAATTCTTCACTTGACATGTGTTGGGTATGACCACTTTATTTTCAATGTTACAAAGAATCTATGGTTTATATAGTGGACTGTAGTTCAATGCATGCTTTACTCGACTGTAGTCGTGCAATGAATGATTTACTCGACTGTAGTCGTGCAATGAACGATTTACTTGACTGTAGTCGTGCAATGAATGATTTACTCGACTGGTATATCGTGTAATTTTTATGATTGGTTTAAAATATATTATTATGTAACTTTTCAATCATTTTATATATTGATTGATAATTTTTTTTTTTGTATTTATGCAGAAGGAACTGAAAATTAAGGAATCTAATACTTCAAAGCAAAGATTTCAAACCGATCATCACTAGAGGCAGTGGAGGACATTAAAAATAGACTC